>JAYRCH010000623.1:0-1342089 GCA_037179445.1 Phengaris alcon alcon | reverse complement strand
AATAAGTGTTGGATAGCTTGTTCGGAAGTTTTCGCTTCTTACTTTATATCGAGCTACAGAGACAAAACATGCAATAAGCTATATCTGACACTGATCTGTAGATTGCGCAACATTCTCATACGCCCGAAATTAATAATCAATCTTAATCTCATTTTAGCTATCTGAGATTAAGATTTCTATATATTTCAACGATCCTAGGATTAACATAACGTCAATCTTTGTTTCATAATCTAAGATTGAAGTTAATCTAAGATTTTAGATACGTTATTAATTTCGGGCGTTAGACTATAAGTATTGCTATCGTTTACAAACATTTGCAACATTATCATGGAACATGTTAAAGCGCAGTTAGCTCTCCGGATTCTGTATCATCGGGGCTCGCGATAAATTCGCTTAAGAGTTTGCAAAGAGTCATTAGTGTAAGCCTGCAATCGAAGCAAACTTATAAAAGTTATGAACCTCGTATGATAAACTATGAAACTTTTCTTATGTTGGGAATACACGAAATTTTGTTCGGACTTGTTTCTTTTGTTCATCACGCGTGTTTATTGTTACGGGATCTCGAGTAATTATGTATTTTACTGCTATAGTTTAATAGTAAATCCTTCACTAATTTGTATTGATTTATGCTCTTCTAGCTGGTACCCGCAACTTCGCTTGTGTGGGGCTATTAAGGGAAACGGAACCCTATTTTTTGAGGAATCCTAAGTTAAAAGTAGCCTAAGTTACTGCTTAAAACAGCCGCTTCAGAGATTAACCGGAACAAACAGACAGACATACGGATACACGGACAAAAATTTTAAAATTAATTATTTGGTTGTAGGTGCCGTATAATAATATCATTTATCCATTGAGTGCAAAACTGTTGATTTGAAATTACAAACTGACACTTAAATTTATTATTTGTGTAGAAGATAATGGCTATGGGCATGTATAATGTTGAGTTATATAAAACAATACCTGCAAGGAACTTTTTTATTTTTGTTTGAAGATGAATAAATATTTCAATGCATCAATAATATAATAATTGTTTGTTTGTTTGAAATATAATCAGATTTTACGTGTGAAAGTGATCCAAAGTAAAAGGTAAAATATTGTAACAAAAAATAAATTTAACCATGCACATCTTTTTGACCCGACTACGGCAAAGCCAAAGGAAGGTTATTGATTTATGCAGTCTATGTATGTATGTATGTATGTATGTATGTTTGTTTTTTTCATCATATCGCCCAAACTACTGATCCGATTTTAATAAATGAGGTGTAAATAGGGTAAATAATGGCCCGGGTAGCAGGGCTATATAATTTACGTAGTCGGGTTAAAGTTTCTATAAAAAATATATAGCTATTTACATACTGTCAATAATACCAATGTTTTTCATCTCTTTGATTTAAATGGTGTCAACATTGCCTATATTAATTAATAGTACAGTAACTAAACATTTAATAGCAAGCACAAAGGCCGGTGCTCGTCGCGCCGCGATGGTTCCCCGTTGGTTCCGCGAGTAAATTGTTTCCTTTCATGTCAATTTCCGGAATGTCTTACATTACAATCGACTAATAAGGCGTTTGTTTACCGACTAATACAACTTGCGTAATTAAATTATCCGAGCGCCTATTGATTTTGCGCACGAACATTTTAAAGCGTTTGTGTATGGAAATGATAAGTAAATAAGGGTAAAGCGTTGTATTAATAACCTTTAGGTGAAAGGTGTAAAAATATATTTTTTATTATTCACTTTTTTTTATAATTATTTAATTAGGTTCTATACACCAGTTAATACGACTCTATTTATTATAATACAACAAAAATGAAAAAGTTAATAATTTCTATTAATTTAAAAAATATTTTTATATGACTTAAATTTTTTAACGTAAATATTTTTGACCTGAACCTCTTGAAATAACTCGATGCTGCAACGAAGCTTGAAATGATGGATAACTTTTCTGACAATGATAAATCTTTCGAGATTATCTAAACCTTGATAAAAAAGTGTATTCGTAGAAATTGCATCAGATTACAATTTTCCTGGAAATGTGAAGGAACGTAATGTTATTTGAAAGCATTCCTTCGCTCACACGCTTCACTAAACACAAGACATCTCATTTTCTTATTTCAATTATATCACAAAGGCCATCTCGCGGAGATAAGCTATTAGCAGATTTGCAGAGTCATTCGAAACACACATGCGAGAGCAATATTAGTATATGAGAGTTTCATTACATTAGATATCCTTTCGCTGTTATTTCAATTTTAACGCTCCATTGACTGCAGATGCTGGAGTACGTCGCCTTGAGACAAAAGGAGATGGACTTATGCTAAGCCGAACACGCGAAAGTGGGACGGATCGTATTTTTCAATAGGGAGACGAAAATATCAAAAAAAAGTTATCGCATCAAAGTCTCCGCGATCGTAAAGGTCTCATTAAAAGTGCTTTGGAAGAATTCGCTCCAATTTATAGGGCAGTCAGCGGGAGATCGGTCGGAAGGTAAATAACGACATTCTCTCTTTAAACGAACTCGCTAACGTGGGGGGCTGTTGCCAGATAAATTTATTTTGGAAACATTCAAGTTTATTAAGTTTTAAAACATACTTTTAATTAACTTCTTTATTAATTGATGCTTCTTTATGAATTTTACTATATTAGATAAATGAATTTAGTTCTGTCAGACAAAATATAAAGTTTGGTGTTACGCTATGTCTTTCTTAAATAATTTTCTCCTTATTTATTTAAGTATTTATTATAATTTATGCTCAACATTGATACAAAGGCGCAGTGCCTCTTATGTTCTTTACTACAGAAATTATTGACAAATCGGAAATGACTTGTATACGGAATGATAACAAAAATTTCTTAAATTGATAAATGCATCAATATCATAGGCTTTAAATGATTTTTTAATTGAGCACCTTTATTAAATTCTATATTCCGTCAACGTCAGCAAAGGCATAATCTCAAATTGATAAATTCATGTACCTCACAGGAGTTTCAAGTGGCATATTCTTTTACATGCTATTATTTTTTTATTGGGGCGCGCGAGCAAAAATGTACTTATTTCGCGCTCCGGTGATCTGAGAATGTGTCAGAAGTGTGGCGCGTTTCGATATTACGAGGTGCCAGACTTACCCCAGCACTTCGGTCACCGGGTACTCAAACGTGGTCGCGGAATATGTCATAATCTGTGTTTGTGACCTGACAGTTTGCTAGACGAAGTTATTTCACACAATTTAGTTCTTATATACTCTGATTTATAATTTATGTTAGTATATTGACTTAAAACAAAACATGACATGTACAAGGTATAGTGGCACAAGTGAAATTTCGTCCATCACTTAAAATTCAAAATACTCTCATAGTGCATAAAGTACATTGCTTCGAAAAAATATAAAAATTGAAAATTGTATACCTAGCGTCATCTGTGTATTGAGACCTACTTTAGAAAGTTAAGTTGTTATGTAAGACGTATAAGTAGCTTCCTAGCTAGATGGGATTATAACGATAGAATTCTATTATAAATCCAAAATCGCACGATGACGCATATGTCGTGACGTGACGTGACATGACCTTGAAATTCCACCGTCAACGCCGCTAAAGTAGTTTCACTTCAATAATATATTTCTGTCTCTAGTAACCGACAAAGAAGGAAATGACTTGAAATGTCATTTCGATGACTGCGAAATTTAATCTGACTTTAAGTAGTATTTGATTTTACTGATTACTTTCAGTTAGAATTCATTCAGGATACCTTAGCAATGTAAAAGCTTTTCTAGTGACTAAGTAGCTTAGGCCGTTTATTATTCCGATAGTCTACTATTTTATTAACACGAAAACAATATTAAAAATCACAAAAGCTTCAAAGAAACTTAATAGTTCACTTTAAATCTAAAGAACGTTTTAACTTATATTTCATACAGAATTTACATTCACGTGAATTACGTTTCATATTATGATTGGTTTAATTAATTTTAATGGCTGCCAAAATTACTGGAAAAGTGATTAACACGAGCCTAAAAACGTTTGTCATATAGCTCGAGTATCAAAGGGACATTTAATGATGTGCGTTAGTTTGGCAAGACCACAGCGTAACTTGAGAGCGTTGTGGCGCGGGTGTCACGACACTCTGATAATTATCAATCTCGTTACATCGTTCGTCGCTCGCTACATGAACATTGTGTTATGTAACGAGTTAGTATATTACACTTTAGTACATAATATAAGGCAAATTATGACTACACCTAGAGCTGGTTTTAGAGTATTTGTTTACTCCAAAATGTCTATACGCTTTCTAAAGATGTCTCGAAGAGTGTTAAAGCTGCGTTTCTCTCTTGGCAATTATTATTATTTAGCAAAAATTTACGCTTAACCTCACGCCTATTTTTTGTGTAATTTTCAGAGTCCTATGAACAAAAATAAATCACATATCACTAAACATTACGCTCGACACAAAACACACGTAATACAACTACTATTATGTGCATAATGAAAATTCTCACATAATTCTAATCCCATTGGAAATCCTAAAACAAACGTTAATATTCATGAAACAAATATTTGTCAATAGCGGAATTCGAACCGCAAAATTATTTCAATGATAGACTGTAAATAGATTTACGGAAAACTAATTTATGTAAATTCAATTTTTACGGGATTACAATATAATATTATGATTGTCAATTATTCAAATGTATTTACGTTTTGTTCATAATATCCATTTAATTGAATTAATATATAATTATACATTTATTTTTATAAAGTTTGAAAAATCATCATCATTAAATAACCTGCAACGACAAAATAACTTCTCTGTAAGAAGGAATAAATACTTGAACGTAATAGTTATTAGTAGTTCTATTTTAAAAATGTACTACTCTCAGATATTTCCATCTAAATTTGTCGGGTTCATGACTCACCTTGCTTGTTGGGTGGGCGGCCAAGCGTGGAAAGGTCGACCGATGTCCTCTGTATTACGTTCTCGAATACGAATCGAACTATCCTACATCATACAGCGTTATTACATTTCGTATGTAATGCGGTATGTTATAGCTTTAATAACTTCAGTTTTAACATTGTTTACAAGGTATATTACGATCTTAAGTTTGATACTAATAAAGAATTGAAATTGTCTTATTCTATAAACGGGTAATCTTTTGCCTTGCGTTGAAATCTATAATACTCGTATGTATGCCTCGAATATTTAGTAAAACATATCTGCTACATTTATTACTAGTTGACCGAAGTCCCGACACACGTTGTTCTGTCTCAACTTTGATTTAGAAAAAAAAATACACCTACATCAACACACCTACATAAATCTATAATTTCAACACCGAAACCTACACCGAGTACCTACTATCTACACCTACAACCTACTAACCTAAGGGCCGCACGATTTTTGTGAGATAGTTTTGCAATCCAACCAAACAGCTACACTGAACGCACACTTATATAAATATTTGACAATCATATGACACTGTATACCCAAATTTATGCTACCGATGGAAAGAATATCAAATTTTTGACACGTGGGAACAGTATGGGAAATTGTAATAGTGTTTTTCAAATATTTTCCTCCAAAATTTTCCAATATTTTTCACAGTTGAAATCTTTCTTGAACCTTCACACTTATTTCATAATCAAAATAAGCCAAATCAGTCCATCCGTTCTCGAGATGTAGCGAGAAAAATGTACTGCAATCCATTTTTATACATAAAAAGATAATATGTAGACCAAACTGAATGTTAAATTTAATAACTGATCCAAAAATAATACATTGTAAAGATTACACGTAGGCATACCAATTTATAGGTCTCCTATCAGGTATTAATCGCCTTATCAATAGCCCACATAAAATACTCAAGGTTTTATTTTCCTCTATCTTTACTTCAATTGAGGTCGTATTTTATGTACTCAGGTCCTTAAAGATTTACGCGTACGATAAATTTAACTAGAGAGCTTACAGACGTAAACTTTCATTAGATATTTAAACTTTAAATGTACTTAAGGAGATAATATTTTTATTATAACTAAAATCTCCTTTTAATGTACCTGAGTTTACTTTTGTTATAAAGTAATATTAGTACAATAATGTTGTGTGTTGTGGAACAACTCGAAAGTACTTGTTTTATAATGATAACTTTTATGATTAGTTGTTGCTTAAATGTAGCCTACTTATTATTACGTCTATGCCACACTAAAAAAAATAAGGGCCTTTTGCACAATCTTCAAATAAGTGTCAAATAACTTATTCGAAATTTTGTCACTGCTTACTTTGTATCGAGCGAAGGAGACAAAACACGCAAAAAAGCTATCTGACACTTATAATTAGATTTCAAAACAGGCCCTAAAATAGCAAAAGACGGATAAATTAAATCTCCAATATTTTATGCACTTAGCACATTTACATGGTCAATAGTAGGAATTCGGCTCAACTCTCGCGAAGCAATAAAAACCCACGCTTTACAAATATAACGAAAAAAAATAATCTAATAAACCAGCGAAGAGCAACCGTTAAAACGATTTGTTTAATTCTCCTCTCGCTATGTAAATATTGGATCTCGATTCCGTCTAGGTTTTGCAGCAAACATTGAAATTCAAGTTAGGATTTCGGGGCGTATTCAAGTTTTTAGTCGGAACCTACTACCGAGTATTCCCAATCACGGCGCGCCGAGTCGCAGATTGATATTTGATCCCGACATCCCCGATCCTCGCCCGGGGCAAGATACGGAACCTTTTTGTGATTGTACATCAAAATATTACCTTTTCAAAGGTTGCGATACATTTAAATAACCATTCTAGAATGCGGCAATGTGTTATAATATTGAATTTTTCTAAATATTTACATATCAATCGCGTGGTTCAAAACAACATTTTACGAGTATATGTCCGTTAGTCCAAACGATAGTTTTATGCTAGTAGAGACCTCAAGTCCTTTATCTACTAACTCAATCTGGACCTAAACGAAATGCTGTAGATGATAAACAATAAAATGAAATCTTTACAAAAATCACAGTCACAGTCAAATTTACAAACAATAAAATGAAATCTTTACAAAAATATATGTTACTCTAAAGACAATAACATTCGTTGATGATTTTTAGGGTTCCGTAATACTCAAGGAACCCTTATAGTTTCGCTCTGCCCGTCCGTCTGTCTGTCTGTCCGTGCTTCTAGCTTCTGTAATTATGGATGAAATTTGGTATAGTTAAATACTGAGTAATATAGATCTGAGTTTTGGCATCATAAAATAATAATAATTTTACATTTTAGTGGTGGCTCTTCACATCTGAATGATGATAAATATTTTTTCATTCTACCCCATCGTGTGGGATATCGTTGAATACATCTTTTAAAATAAAGGCAAGGTTTTATAAATTACTTTTTTACTTAGTCAACCATTTTCGAGTAATCAGCCTGCAAAGTGGTTTGTAAGTTGGCTGTCATTTCTTAACTACGAGACTTAGAAACTTGCAATTTTTCATGCTGATAGATCGTGCTAAATAATATCTAGGAAAATTATTTTGAACGAAATGGGACAGTAACTTTTGAAGTAATTTGAAAAAACTTATTACGCGTTTATAGTTACGGAACCCTCCTTAGACATGTCCTAACATTTGATGTTGGTTAGGTTTTAAGGTTATAAAAGATAAATAAATTGAATAATTAGAAGCTTAGAATATTTACCTCGTTCTTGGCAGTAATTAAATTCTTCGCGTAATCCTTACCTGTAACAAAATTATAAGAAATAGTTAATTAGGATTCCTGGCAAAAAGTTAAATATCATTATGAACAAGACTTAAGCCTAATTAATTTCAAAGTGTTTAAAATGAATTTCTCTTTATTTGATAAAAATTTGTACATACATTTTATGGTTTTCCTGCTAAGGCTTATCTCCTAAGCCATGTTTTATTAGAAAACAACCAAATTAAAATCTCATTTTGAATATTTCATCTATAAATTAAAAAACGCCTTGTTTATTATTTACTAGCGTTAGGCATTTAATAAAGTCAAACTTCTCGTACTTTTCAGTATTAAAAAAAATGAATGCATAAATAAGAAATCTTAAATCAGCTTTTATAACCGTAAAATTAATCTCAAAAGTGACGATAGAGGAGAAATATAATTTTATACTTTGAAATAAGTCGTGACTGACTCGACTCCTTTGATTAGTATCGTGAAAAACTTAGTGGACGAAGAAGTCTTTGAAATACTTTAATGACTTTATCTAAATGTGTTTCTGCTTCAGGTACGGATAGAGTCAGAGTTGAGAAAATTGGCCCTCACATTTTATTACATTTTCTTTAATAAATCATTGTCATACCTTGCAAAACAAATTACACTTCATAATATTATTTTTATGGTAACATTTTATAAGCCTAATATTTTTATTTTATTTAAGCTCTCCACACCGATTTCGGTGACGGTGGCCGGTTTCATTGAAACCAGGCCAGCTGGCCAGATCAGGAGTTATTTTATAGTGCCCAAATGTGTGTGCAGTACACAAAAGCACTCTCTCCTCATTTACTCTCGTAACCCATTGGGACGGATAACCGACACGACTAGCGAGAGATCAGGCGCAGGTCCAACTTTTTACATGCCCATCCGACGCATGGATCATGTTTTGATCAGCCTGCATTGTCCTAACCAAACTTAGAAACAACATTTTTTGTTGTTCCAATCGAACCCACGACTTCCGAGTCCTAACCACTAGACTACGGTGGCGGTCTAGTGGTTAGAGCAGACTTGTATGACAAATACTATTATATTATCCTATATATTATATAAATGTGAAAGTTCGTGGTGATGAATGGATGGATGGATGTTTGTTACTCTTTCTTGTCAGACAATCAGCTGGTGATCAGCCTGAATTGTCCTAACCAAACTTGGTAACAACATTTTTTTGTTGTTCCAATGCGGGAATCCAACCCACCACCTCCGAGTTGAGAGCCAAGCTCTAACCACTAGACCACGGAGGCTGTTTTTTGTTTTTATTTTATTACTAGCTGGGACAGACACATGTTTTTCAGTCTTAACTATGGAATAAATAAGTAACCAAACAGGTATACTGATGCACCTATAATTATTTGACAGTCAAGTGACAAATTGAACACAGTAAACAGTTAGTATGGGAAAATTCAACTGTCGTTTTTAGTATTTTCTCCACAGTTGTTACAACATCTCTTACAGTTTAAATTTTTCCTGAACTTCCACAATCATTTCAAGACCAAAATTAGCAAAATAGGTCCAGCTGTTCTCAAGGTTTAGCAAGATATTGGAATTGCAATCCATTTTATACTAGCTGTTTCCCGCGGATCCGCCCGCGTAAATATACCATTGGGTATCCCGCGGAAATTCTGTACTTTTCCAAAATAAAAAGTAGCCTATATTTTAATCCAGAGCCTAAACTACTACCGTACCAAATTTCATCAAAATCCGTTCAGTAGTTTTTGCGTGAAAGAGTAACAAACATCCATCCATCCATACACCCATCCATCCATCCTCACAAAGTTTCATATTTATAATATTATTACTAGGATACAAGAGAAGAAGATTATAACTGTTTGCGAGGAATAGTCTTGGACTATTATTAGAGCCTAGCTTTTATCAAACAGAGAGTTAGTAAAATATGTACGTAACTGTTACAAAAATTCCATCGACTGCATTGTTATTTGTTTCTGATCGTTGAGACTTTTTGCTTTATCCAATTTAAGTTTTTTTAGACGGAGTACTTTTGAAATCTTCCCATTTTATTACTCTTCTATTGAATATCGCTATAACGTCAACAAAACTCCACGTGTAAATTTCGACCGCTTTATTTATGAAGAAGAGATATACAAACAAAATTCAAGTCTACACTAATATTACTCGTATAAAGAAGATAAAATTGTTTACTTGTATGTTTGTTAGTTAGTTTGCATTGAATAGGCTCCATGACGACTGGACTGATTTTGATGAAATATGACACATATATAAAGTAGATTACGGGGGAGGACATAGGATACTTTTTATCTCGGGAAAATGTACGATTCCCGCAAGATTTTCCTTTGATGATACGAAACCGCGGGTAAATAATATAGTATTTAATAAACAATTTTGTGCGCAATGTTTAATAAGGGAATAAATGAAAACGTACTTTATTGGCAGATACGTCCACAGGCCCGATACTCATTAACCTCTGTTTATTTTGGCGTCCATCCGCAGCCAACCCTTTTCGCGCTTCGTCGACCATAGTTTAAATATATCTGTTTGTCATTCTCTTTTATTAAAAAGTAGTGCAGTCGCGTATCAAAAGCGTACATTGTCCGGTCAATATTTGTTATGGCCAGAAATAGCCTCGCGTGCCACCGTATCGGTTATTGGATCTGTACTTTGGGAGCGTGTCTCAATAGTTAATTGTCATGCAGCACGCCCGTAGAAAAGTGTACATCGAAAATTATTTGAATACTTTGTTGTTATCGTGATACATTGTTGTTCTTCTAGTATATTTTATTAATAGTAAGTGACTTTTATATTGTAGTCAACAAAATGAGCGTGTATAAAATATAGGGTGATGCGGTCTGTGGTACCCGCCTATGTAAAATAATAAGGCATGATGAGTCGTTGGAATAATTATAAATCACAAAATCCATAACACGCCGATTTAAAAACATCACACAATAATGTTTAGTTAATATTTAAATGTTTAATATCATTTGCCGCGATGAACATTCGGAACGAGTGAAATTATCCGCACGCGGTTACAGCAATTAAATCCTATCACAGCAGAAACAACAAAATATCGGCACTTAGCGCTGTTCCCGTGAATGTTTATACGCCACGTTGTAACGCATTATTGCGATTACTGCCAAATTGTTTTGTAACAGTTGTCACAATGCTTAAACATAGCGCGAATGCACGAATTCCGAGGAATGTGCTGCTACAGTCCCAACAAGTTTGCACTAATGCATTGGCAGAGCATATAATTTCCTAGAAACCTTTTTAGCGATCCGTACCGAAAACGTAAAGACATCGTTACTGAGACTTCGTTGTCCGTTGGTCTGTCCGTCTGTCTGTCACCAGGATATATCTCATGAACCGTTACTATAACGGTTCATGAGATATAGCCTGGTGACAGAGCTAGATAATTGAAATTTTCACAGATATATATTTACAACAAACGTGATTTTTGCCGTTTTGTTCGGAACCCTTCGTGCGCGAGTCGCACTTGGCCAGTTTCGTAGACTTCGCGAGTTTGTAGCTTTGTTGATCCTACCAGAGTATAAGCAAAGAATATATATTACTAACGTAAAGAACCGTCATTCGATAGACTTACACGGTTGACAGCTCGCAGCTAGTGTGCGCGTGGCGAGCGGGGCGTCAGTTATTTCCAGTCAGGACTTTCGTTCACAGGGGGCTGGCCGCGGGTCGATTCCCGCTTTGACATAATGTACAATATAATTTCATATTATTTATGATAGATTTTTCTGACGCCAAGGTTAAAATTTTTTCGGTGTCAACCGACATTTAACCGTGTATTTTACATGGAAGAGCGACGCTTCGGCATGATTGGGCCGGCTCGATCAGGTAAATACCTTGGCCTCACAGAAAACCGGCGTGGAATAACGCTTGCGTTGTGTTTCGCCGAGTGAGTGAGGTTACCGGAGGCCTAAGGGGGGTTGGGGATTTTAAGAACTGGGAATGCAAATCGCAACACCAGAGGAGTTACCAATAATGTAACTCCTCTGGTGTTGCGAGTGTCTATAGACGGCGGTATCGCTTACCATCAGGCTATCTTAGGCGATCCGTCTGCTTATTTCCTGGTTCATTTAATATAAAAAAATCAGTCATTTGTAGAGAGTGTGGCCCCTGTATAAGCGACATGCAACATGTTGTATAGTTGATGTAATTAGATAACTATACCTATTGAATCTGCAAATTATCGTGGATAGTTTAATTTGGAGAAGTCCGATCTTTTTGTGATTGCCGAAGATTGAATAAGGTTAATTATTTATTATTATATGAGGATATATGAGAAGTTAATTGTAGCGCTTACGTTCATTTATATAGTCCTGGAAGTTAAATCTAAAAATTTATTTTAAACATATTGTAATCAAAACAAAATGTTGTATTTTTACCTGACATTTTAATGGATGAGATGTTAAAAGATTCGTCATAGTACCCTGGTTAACTTAGGCTATATAATTAACGTAGTAGAGTTATAGTTTAAAAAATATAGTAGTTATTAAATGTCATTAAAACTAGTTTATTTGTCAAAGTAACATAAAGTCGAGTCATCGTTCAAGAACAGCTTATCATCGCTCATGCAAGCGCACTCGTACGAGTGTTTATCTTTAATTAACTTTTTACAACAGGATGGCGTGCTGGGTCTATGTTAATTCATTGTGTTCGCACTAGTTGATGGCGCTTCAGGGTTGACACTGGAATTGCTTTAATTGAAATAATGAATTGTCGTTTTTTGAGTTCTTTTGAATCTATTAAAAATATAGACCTATATATAATAGACAAGGCACGTGTCACCGGCAAAAAGTGTCCTCACCTAAACAACCCCACTTTTGGTGTCGATTGGGGCAATTGAGGTTTAACACATTTTGTCATCTTGATATTGTGACATTTGCTTTCTGCAGTACAATCAGTCCACATTAATGACAAAATCTTCTGAAATCAAGGTGGCGTAAGTTATCATTGTATGATTTTTTCTTCTGTCAAATGTACGTCATAGCCCATCTTTAGTTTTGAAATCATCGATGCAAATACTATCTCTATGCTTGTAAGGTACGTGTTTCAACATTTAGGTGTAACCGTAAGTTATTTATTTAATTTATAACCTTTGAAAGAACACATTTTGATTGACACAAAAACCATCTTGATCTCTCTGGTAATAGATAGTTAGGTAGGTACTATTATTTTAATTCAATAGGAATTACATTCATTTTGCACGTGGTAGATATTGCACTTATTTATTCAATCATTCCTTATGCATTATTTGCTTTGTACGACTTGTGTTATTAACTGTAATAAAATAACATAGTTTTCCCTGCCCTATTAGTTGAACTAATTAAACTAGGCAGTCGTGGCGTGGCGTGCAGAATTCGTCCGCTAAATTATTGTGACAATGCATCAATTATCCGCCTTAAAGTGCCCCACAAAACACGGAAATCGAAGCCGCGAAACGTAGGTTGTATAGAATAACCGGTCAAAGCCGGTAAACCACATGTAGTGATATGGAATTCTTATGAACGACGTGTCTAACAACACCGTGCGCTGCAGCGCGTAGCGTATGAATGGCGTCGTAGTAACAAGTACATGCAATCCATCTCAGCAAAAAGTATAGTATTTTTTTTCCAATTAGTAAAATATAATGCAGTTAAATAATAATTTCCAGTAAGTTTTACTACTTTTTGATCATCATCAGCATTTCACGAGAATTGTGACACCGGAGGAGTATGAAATTTGGCCGGTAAATTATAGTTTATATTACGTCTCACAGTCTAACAGTAGCCCTAGCTACATAGGGCGTAGTGGGTAAACACAACTTAATTATGCTTGACACGATAAGCACAACCCGCTAATCATGTTAGCAGATTTTACAGCTGCTCCATGCTTAAAAAGATTTTAAAAATAAGTTTAAAAACGATTCTTATCTTTTAAAGAGGGACTGTGTTGTTATATCGCGTGAAACCTAACGGGATCCTTGTGAATTTGTCTCGTTAAGGCAAATATAGAACTCACAGTGTTAAATGTAGTTTTACGGCAACCATTTAGGAGGAGGGTAACAGCCACAACTATTATTATTTTTGTCATCCATCTCAAGAAAGGATCGGGCCTATGAAGCAGAAAATACCTTATGATAATTAATTATACCGATAAACAAACAAAAAATATATTATCGAAAAAACCAAAACGTCACTTAATGTAACATATAAGGTATAATAATTACAACCTCATCAAAGAAAATAAATTTTGCTTAAAACATTTATCTATCTTATTATTTTACTCACATCAAACTGCAGGCTTAAATTTTTATATCTAAATGTAAACAGTTAAAAGAAAACATGTGCGTATTTCGTAGAAAAATATAAGAGATTAACCTCATACTTTCTCTTATGGCCCGTTTCTATAACCTATCTACCAATAACTATTTGTTAAAAACGTCAAATTTGTATCGCAAAAAACCGTCAAATGATTGAATGACAACATTTTTAACAAATAGTTATTGGTAGATAGGTTATTGAAACGGGCTGATAGTTATTGCTGTAGGTAACGGATATTATTATTTAAATAAAATATTTTAAGGAAACGACATCGATGTAACTCGAATGTCGTCGAGCTTCGGGAAAGTACGATAACAATATTACACGAGTTTAAACAAGGTACATTGCTGATCTTGAGAGAAAATGAAAAGTTAACTGCTAGTCTGAACGAGTAATTTAAATATTTTAGATCAATACCGTCGCCATGTTTAAAGGATGCTTTTTATGAAAGGCGATGGCTGAAAGAAATAGTGGAACTTCCAATGGCATCGAGAAACACTGAATTGGGCTTGGTTTTTACCACGTAGACAATTTCAGATCACAAACTGTAAAATGTCATATTCTATTCTAGTGAAAAATGAGGATAATACATAATAGTAACATAAAAATTATGTCGGGCATCGACACAAAAGTCATAGTCTGGCTCATACGCTCATACGCATAACACTTTAAATTCATTAATTTATCTTATATTTTAAAAGAAATTTAGTATGCAGGAAGTTTTGGGGGCGAGCTATGTGTAATCTACGGGAAACTGCGCATTATTAAGTTACATAGGTATGCAACAACAACAGTTCTTGTTTCGTGCAACAATATAATATATATAATTTCGACTCTGATATGTCAGTTCGATTGGCATTTTGGTATGCGTAATGCGTATGTATAATTTTTGCGTTGTTTGGAAATTCGGAATGTGGTGAGTTCGAACCCCGGTCAGATAAATATGTTTGTGATTCTTTTTATTTTTTTAAGCGTTTTAAAATTCCGAGCAAAGCTTGGTTACCCCGGTACTATACAACGAATGCTGTACCCTTGTCTACACGGTAATTTAAATTTCCACCTTGAAACAACTAACATAGCAATTAAACCTGTCATAAACTTGAGGCTGTCAAAAACGAACGAACGTTAAATTGCAAAAGAAAATAACTTTTATTAGCACTTTTTGTATTGCCTGCCTACTTTGCCTATGATTAAATTTGAACGTTAATATAATATTATACACCAAAGTCTAATTCACATTTATCACGTGTCTGTAACTTTACAAGCAGCCAGCCATATTTTATTACTGATAAATTTTAAATATATATACAGTACGAGGCACTTAATCCTAACCAAGTCATGTAACAATTTCCTCAGCAATAAGCAAGTTTTTATTACATTGCCCGCGTTTTATGTGCTGATGTTAAAGCCACAACATTAATCCGTGTTAAATGATCTGACGCCAAAACTAAGACCCGAGGTGCTGTGAAAAACACGTATGATACTTTTAAACAAAATCACCTTTGACGGAAGGGGTTAAAGCCGAAAATTGTGGTGTAGGCGCCGAGTTAATCACATGGGCTTTCGCTATAAAATTTAGTGCAGTAACGGATACATTGTAAAGTCTTTAAACCCTATATGATCGATTGATATTCGAACTCTCGTAATTAAACGTGTATCTTCTTGTGTAATGAATAAGTTCACACTGAAACTATTCAAAATTGAACTTTAGGGTCAATTCACACCGAAACAAAACGATACGCTACGCAGCTGGAAATAAGGCTGAAGTCTCTTGAGACGTACATTTGATATACAATTTTGTTTTTTGTCCACTTCTCTTTAGTATTTGAATGCACGAAAGAAAACTGGCAAAATTTGACTCCAAAGCATACACGGAATAGGTTCATACCCATAAGAATTTTGAGAATTTGGTACATAATACGGGGAACGCGGTTTCGTCTCTTAAAAATATTACATTCGTTTTGTATTCATAAATTGGAACTGATTCAATAAAACATGTAGCGGTGCACGTTGTTTCGTAGCCTCGCAGAAAATTGCATTTGTCCGGTATCTTACGGAGACAACGGAGATAAGTAGAACCGGGAAATAAAACCGAAAATACGTTTGTGCTTTCATTGAACTATGACTGGAATTGTTTTATTCTTTGCGGATCTCTTTATTGCTCAAAAGCCCACCTGATGTTATACCCTTATAGTCTTTGTGCGATTGTTTGTTTTCGATATCTGTAATATCGTGAAAGCTTTTGGTTGTTCTGTTCGGACTTCGAGATTTAGTAGGGAATACGTAGTAGTCTCTTTTTGACCCTTAATTTTACATAAGGATCAGTGCACGCCGTGACGAGAAGCGACTTAACGCGCCACTGCATTTTTAAAATAGCTATTCAAAATTGAACTTTATTCACTACACAAGAAGATACAAGTTTCATTGCAAGAGTTGCAAGAGAGATTGCGAATGTCAAGGCGATCAAAATCAATGTCGAAGGCGCCGCTCTTGCAATAAAATGCACGCGTCGCGTTACGTATAGTCACGGTGTGAATAGACACTAAGTCCTTACAAAGTATAATGAAACAAAGCTGGTATCTCTAACTAGGTTTGACTGACTGAGACGTGAAGCTGTAATTATATTGGTTTCTGTTCCAACCAAACACATAGGTCATAGACATTTCAGAAGGTTAATTATTCTTGGGATTTAAATATCCAATTGTTAGTGTGGTTCCAGTCTCAGTATATTTTATCTCACTCGCATGATTTAATGCGTGTGCGAATGCGACCGCTTCACTTAAGACTGAAGCTATTATTATGGCGAATTGTAAAAATTTTTAATTACGACAATAGGCATGTTGCCTAAAAACTTTTTTTTTCCTCTATTCGATGACATAGACAACATGTTCATAAACAATCTAGAACCTATTTTCGTATATCTAAAAACTAACGAACATACAAACAATTTAAATTTACAATATGAAAGAGCCTATATCGGCCTGTGACGTCACGAGCTACACCCGCCATACATTTGTCATTACAAAATGTATGGCGGCTCTAACTTGCGACGTAACAAATCGTTTTGCGAGAAAGAGATGGGCAATATTTTTTATTTGCTTATGATTTTAAATCGCGTCAATCTAAATACCTATTTCTTTTACATTTATGTGTCTTAAATTATCAATTTTTAAATTTAATTTATAAAAATGTTTTATTCCACACTAGGCAACATCCCTAATGCCCCTCTGGTTTTAGTATTTTAATTAGTGTCAGAAATCATAGACTGTAAAATTATTATAACTAAATTATATGTACGAATAGGTACATCTGATTTTGATATTGGAAATGGCTTTTCGTTCGCTCCGATTTCACAAAAAAGTGCGAAGTTGTGAAGATATGATATTTAAAAAAGGCTCAAAAGACGCGTATTTACAAGATTTGTAAATCGCGCGTGCATTTGAAGGTAAAAAACTAAAAAGCTATGGCCGAAATAGTGCAAAAATATTTTTCCAAATTTTTTATTTTGGCGCTCGATATTTAAGAAACAAAGAATGATATCAAAAATTTGAGAAAAAATCCTCAGGACAATTTAATCGGCAAACAAAGATGATCGGGTTAAGAGTTTGTCCTGTAGCCTAACTGTGATTCTTTTTAAGACGCAATATCGTTCACTACAATTTTTACGTCTTGTAAACAAAAAAGAATTGTAAAAAAAAAAATCATGTAGTATCTAGGAAAGTTTCATCCGTTCCAGCGTATAGTTGTCAATATGTGGATAACATTTTGAAGCCGTCTCGGTCGGGGCGAGGCTCAATATATTTGAGAACAAAACGTTCGCGAAAACAAAACGGATCAGTTTGTATCTCATGAGCACAGAGCTCAGCTGTTGACGGACGCTGATGTGTGTTCACTAGACGTGACTTCATAAAAAATGTTTTGACAAAATATATGTAATATTTTATCTTAATATTTTTTTAAGATTAATTTTAACTAGAGGTCACCCTGTGAATTATCATTTTTTATTGTTAATAAATTGTTAAAAAATACAATTAATTATTTTAACGTTAGTCTTAATAAAGTTAAAATTGTTGAACATAATGTTCTAACAAATAAAATCACAAGATTGAATTATAGTCCACGGAAAGAGGTATTATTTATCATAGAAAATAATATAGTTGAAATGAAGGAAGCTAAAACTGCAAAGATCAATCTTTGCAGTTAAAGTTCAAAGTAGTTTTCGCACCTTAAGTCAGGTGAATAAAGTGGAATCAGGTATCTGTTAATCTAAAAGACCTTATGTATGGCGCAATTTCGTAGAAACTCCTGAGAATAATTAAGTTTATAAGTAAAAATGTTTTTGTCAGTTCAAAGTATAGTACGTGAAACACGGTTTGAAAATACAAATTTGTGTAAAAATGTCAGATGTAATGGGAATTTACCTATTGTATAATATAAAATACATACATTTTGTCATACATAATGTAATTCAGCATTTCACTGAAATTATTTAGATATTTAAAGCAGAGCCGAATAAATTACGTCCAAGTTACAAAGGTCACGTTAAACGTGAAACATGTATTCAGTAGTGTCAGATTTCATTTTCGAATATCAAATTCACGCTGTCACATCTAGCGTGAAGTAATTCACATCGAGTTGTATCCAGCGAGGCGCGCGAGGAACTATATGAGCTCCTTATTTTTCGCACATTGCACTTTGCAATTGTTCCAAATATGTTATAAACGTCATCATAAAGTGTACGCTCAAACTTGTTCGGACGCTGTTTTATTTTGAAACTGTTCATTTGACACAGACACATTTAAATGTGTTTCGTCTCGTTCTCATGCGCTTAAAACGTTTATACGTTTTAAGGTAAGACCGCTAAGCTAAGTTTTAAGGTAAGATACTAAGCGGCAGCGGAGCGGCGTGACTCCACGCGTCCCTACTAGTAATACTGTAATGAAGTGCCGCGTCGCGTAGTTCCGCTGCCGCGTATGCGTAGTGCGATATATGTCATACAATTTCCTACAAAGAATATTTGGCCGTGTCACATCACGTAGTTCCGCTGCCGCGTAGTTACGCCTAGTGCGGTCCCACCCTTATGGTAATACAAAAGAATTTTCAAACCGAATATTTTTTATCACTGCTTTTGTTTGTTGGTATTGATAAATATATATTTACACAAACTTACACATAAATCTTTAACTGTCGTACATAATAGTTGTATTGGTGCCCAAAGTCCTTAAGCTTATAAAGTTATAAGTAAACGATTGCGTAATATGCGAAAATGAATTTAGACATTAAGCAAATCCGAGCATCGAAACCCCATTAATATTTCCAGTACGTTTGTCTCCATTGATTCGATCCGTGTAATGCAAAGACATAAAAGCGGTTCGTACCTTCGGGACGTAAATGAAGGAAGCCTTTGACAGACGATTACGAATGGTAATTTCTATTTACGCAATGAGGCACCGTCTAACGTATGGGTTTAAGAGTTAGATCGGGTCCAATCTCGGCGGATAAGGCAGTTAAGCTCAGTCTCTACAGATGATCTCGCAAGAGACGTACTACTAATAGTTTGAGGATTTGTTTTCGAAGACAATACAGAAAGTTTTATCTCGAGTAAACAAACGTTATGTGACGTAATTTGAAAACGTTTCGAATTGAAAATAATGTTTATTTCGAGATATTTCGGGAGCAAAAATAAAAACTTGTTCGTAAAAATTTTAAAGCCTTGATTTTTTTCCGTATCGAGCCTACATCTTCGTACATTTAATGATGTACTAAGCAAACTCCTACCATTATAGAAACGAATAGGTACAATATTCTTAGCTGTAATATAGTTAGTCTGTTACATATTATTCAATCGTATTAATTCTACTCTAAAAAAGCGACAGGGCCAGATAAAATATCTATCTCTGATATTAAAGTGATAGGACTAGCTATCACCAGCTCATTAAACAGCTAGATAATTCTTCTTCTTCATTAAACAGCTAGATAATTGCGGCATCAGGGGCCCGTTGCTCGAATGGTGCAAAAATTATTTAAATAATAGAAAATTCACTGTTAAGGTTTAACAAACATCTAGCTGCTATAGGGATGTCACCAATGGCACCGCCCAGTGGTCGGTTTTGGGACCTCTATTCTTTCTTTCCTACGTAAATTCTATGCACCGGTGCTTAAATCACAGCATATGCTAACAATTTGCATGACACATGCCTTTTGGCGGTTGACAAATACCTAAAAAACAGCAATATGTAAGCTTCAATCCGACTTTAATAACGTATTAAAATGGTGTCATGACGCAGGGCTGGTGATAAACGCTGCGAAAACAAAATTATTAATAATAAAATCTGCTTATCTTAAAAAATACAACACACCAGTTACTCTAATAGCTCATACTCACCCCTGCCTACATAACTCAAATAGTTTAGCAAATTGTGCGTGCCCACAAATTGATATCGTTAGTAGTCAAAAATATCAAGGACTCATTATTGATAGCAAATTTTGTTGGTCAAATCATATTGAATATGTTTTTAAGAAATTGAGACAATTTTTGACCAACATCATCACCATTTAAAAAAACCGTATTCTGTTAAAAACCAAACTGCTTCTATACCACTCATTGGCTGAATCTTACCGTTCAATATGGCCTAATAAGTTATGGCAGAATATACGCAACTTACATTAATAAAATTTATAAATTAGAAGTCAAAATTCTAAAAACAATTTTACTACTAAAATAAAGATCAAATGACCAAAGCGTGGAGATATTTAAACTGTGTAAAGTGTTACCAGTAACCGATATGCTAAAATGTAACTTATTAAAATAACACTTTTTCGATGACGACATTAACCATGCTATTTAACACCCTACACACACGCGGGCCGTAGCACAGAACCGGTTCCGTACGCTTAGCGCAAGCAATGTACGGCGAGCGAACGGCTCGATACCTAATACCTCGCTAATTAAATGAATTACCCCCTGAATTAACAAATATTACAACAAATATTAAAAAGAAATTAAGAGCCCACATTTTTCAAAATTATTGATTATTTTAAATTTTAAAGGATATTACACCACTTTAATGCACTCACCTAACTACTAATAGTGTAATATTATTTTACTACTCACGTTTTACTTTTACGGAACTGTTACTTATATTTTAGGTACTTAAAATATAAATTGGATTCAGACGTAAACGCCTAGCTAGCACTGCGTTCTTAAACCTTAGTATATAGGAAGTTTAGGAGGAGATTTGTTTAAAGTTATATATGTTTTTCTTTCGTCGTGCAATTTCGACTGTAATATATCAGTCTGATTGGAAGTTTGGTATGCGTATCTATTTGCGTAATTTTTGCGTTGTTCGGAAATTCGGAATGTAGCAGGTTCGAACCCCGGTAAAATATGTGATTTTTTTTAAATCTACTAGAGCTATATATATATATATATATATATATATATATATATATATATATATATAAAATATTATGTAGAATTATGTATTAATATATAATAATAATATATAGTAATATAAAATATATAATAATAACTTCTTTTCATAACAAATTCCATAAACTGGTGAATAGCATAAAAAATATCAAATTTTATACATGTAGGTGCAATTTCGTTCTATTTTATATTTCAGATTTAAATAAAGTAACATGACGAATAATGGGGAAAGTTAACAAAGTAATCCCGTCAAATACGCGATTAAGTTAAAACAAACTTGTCGACAATACTCAAGTATTAGGGTATCAGAAATCCGAAGGAATCACAAACTTAAGGAACATGTTAAATCCATGGAACAAAGAACAGTAACTTAAGTGCTCGATATTATTTAAATAAAGCTCTGATACTTTTGTATAAATTATTTTAAAAGGAATAAGTTTATCATGTACCTTAAATTTTGTAGACTTTTTTTATTTGGTTGATCTTAAAAGCTATTTTATGAAATGACGAAATTTTGTAGCTGAAATTATAAACTATATAAAAATCAATCAATACAATATTTTAACAATTACTTTCATCATAGTTCGAATATTATAAGCTGTTCTTACCAATAGGAGATTAAGACAAAAAATAAGATTGTGCTCATAATATTACTATGCTTAATCGACTAATAGGAGTCTACTAGGAATTTGTTGATACCCGATCTATAACAAGACTGAATTTTTATTAAATTGAAAATCAATATTCTAGATATATTTTTCCTTTATACATTTTATAAAGGAAAAGTAACGTGAGTGGTGAAATAGAATGTTAAAAAATCAACGTTCAGGTCTTCGCGCATGCATCAGATTGAGGGTTAAGATTTCCTCGTTTATATTCAGCGCTCGTGCGGCACCTCGGGCCGCTGAGGCCTCAGTGCTTCTTAAATACCGCATGTTCGTGTTAATGGCGAGTGATTGATCGTTTTATTAAATAAAAAAATGTGTTATGGCTTGTGAAAACATGTTACCCTAACAAGGGCTACCTGCGTTTATAATAAAAGTTTACATTTATGTCTAAATATCCTATTACAGTGTCGTGTGACTGTTATAAGCTTCGTAGACCTTTTAGAAGCTATTTTTATTATATCAGCATAAATAGGTCTTAATATTGTGACAAGACTAAAAAATAAGAATTTCTTAGACTGTTTTAGAATTAAAATATTCGAAAGAGATTTATTGAAACTACAACAACATAAGTGCTACGAGATATTTTGTAGCAACAAGCTACGAAACATCTCGTAGCATCCCTATTAGTTTAGTTCCTAGAGATGCAGTTGAGAAACATTTTACCAAATACAATACCAAAAGCCTGCGATATTCCAATTCGCTGATACGATCATCGTTATCGCTCCAAAAGTATTTACAATCAAAATCCGATGTTAACTTAAATTATTTACTAGGCGCAATCCTCTCAAATCTCGCATGTGCGTATCCGACAACTCCCAAACACGCCGAATAAAAAGAGAACTTTTTACATCAAAACTTTGCGCGCCCCGCGCCGACTCGTACGTGAGTTCGACTGTGTTCCGAGTTGATTACAGACTTGGATATAAACCCATATCGGAGTTTTTCTTATTTCACGCATCGAACGACTTCGAACTTTGAATTTTTTGGATACGCCCCTAATGTTGGCACCTGAATATAAATGTTTGTAGCCCGCATTAAAACTTAGATAATTGTAATAACTATAAATGTTGAAAATATTATATTTATCTTTAAAAACTTTACAGAATACAGGGCTGTAAGCGACCGTGTTTCAATTTCTATTTTCAATTAATTCTATCCAAAAATCGTCACCGTTAAATAATTAGACAGACTTAATGAAATCATAAAAATACCCCCGAGCCCAAAACGCAATTATCCAAAGTTATTGAACTAGTCGCTTAAGGTGAAACGAAAGATATCTTTAATCAAATCTTCGGGGCTTCTTGATTAAAATCCCGAAACGTCGGGAACATCGTAAATAGTTTTTATGTGAATTTGATGATGGCACAAAGGACGCGGCGGCCATTGTAAGTCATCACTAATGGATTAGCGTTGACCAGCGACCGCACAATGGCGGCACTGACTAGACGAAGGAAATTGGACAAAATTGACGCCACGTCCCTATTGTACTGCACGTAATGGGTTTCCATATTTATCATAGGTTACTAATTCACGTCCCAATACTGGGTCAAAAAATTAAAAGCACACGTCTACCGATATTCATCTATTCATTGTTATATTTTAACAATGTTTCTATATTCATTATTTTCCCAAAGGTGCTCCCATACAGCAGTTATCTACATAACGTTCTATTGCATTACTTAGCACGACAAGATTTTATAACAGTGGGTTTTTCAACGTGTAACATCTTATACTTTAAACGAGACAATCTTGTATATATATAATATATAATCGGTTTCTCAAAATCGGCTGCAAGTATTACCATGGAATTCGGCATGCAGGGAATTTTAGGGGAGAAAAATCAATCTAGCTAGGTCTTATCCCTGGGTACCTGCGCATTTTTAAGTTGTAAATGTTTTTTCTTTCGTCGTGCAACAAAATATCAACAATTTCGACTCTAATATTATGTCAGTCCAATTGGCAATTGGTGTAATTTTTGCGATATTCGGAAATTCGGAATGTGGTGGGTTAAACCCCGGTAAAATAATTCAGTGATTCTTTTTTTATAATTATTTTATAATTTATATTACTAGAGCTCCGAGCAAAGCTCGGTTACCCAGGTACTTCTCTACTATTACATAACTTCTGAGTTCCGTGTTCCCACACCTAACCCACTCAATTCATGAATAATATTAGGTTATTTGTTTACTTTGTATGTAATGGCAACGTTTTCCGTTCACATTATAACCTACAATTGCAAACTAACTTTGAACAATGTTGCACATGCGGAAAGGTAACGTGCGCGGTTAAGCTTTGTATGCAATATTTTAAACTTTTGTTTTACCTATTTGAGCACAATAATTTATAAAGGATATATAAAAGTTAAAAAAAAACTAAAAATGTATGTATCCATTAGTATTTTGTAAATCTATACTTATCTATACTATTATAATAAAAAGGAAAGATTTGTTTATTTGTATTGAATAGGCTCCGAAACTACTGGACCGATTTTGATGAAATTTGGCACATATATAGAATAGACTACGGGAAATAACATAGGCTACTTTATATTGCGGCAAAATGTACGGTTTTCGCGGTATTTCCTTTTGCGCGTACGAAGTCGCGGACAGCATCTAGTATATAATAAAGTGGAAACACTTGTTTGTTTGTATGTTAGTGTGTATTGAATATACTCCGAAATTACTGTACCGATTTTAATGAAACTTGGCACAGATAAAGAGTAGACCACGGTGAAGGACATTGGCTTCTTTTTATCACATTAAAATGTACGGTTCCGGTGTGGGTTTTTTTAGGGCACGAAGTCGCGGGCAATATTTAGTATATTATAAAAGTAACAAACTAAAAAGGTATAAATATTGTTCAGGCTTTCTTAGTTCCAATCTTTCGTAGTGTTGATGAAAATATACGAAGAAAATATTTCACGAAGCACTCAAAAATATTTTCACAAAGATTAATTGTTATTTGATGGTTATTGGATACCGCGTTTTATTTTAGTTTTAATGAGCGCTGACAAAAGCCTTCACTCTCAAATTGATTTATTATAATTGATTTTATGATGCACGCTACCAGTAGCCACGTTCATTTTATGATGTAAACAGGGGAAAACAAGCGAACACACATAACAAAATGAATACTAGGATATTAAAAGTGGGTTGCAAAAACAAAAAGATTTCCTTTATTGGCAACTTTTTAGTCTAGTCAATGAATCTACATATAAGAGGCAATTTTAGAAACATGTTTAGGTATAGTGTTATGACGTTTGTGGATAAAAATATAGCCATGTACGATATAAAAAACAAGTTAAATCATAATAACGGGTAAATAGTGCCTCATATATTAACTTTCATGTCCGTAATTTTATAATTTGAATTTCAAGTTGCATTTAGTTCATTATCCAGGTGGAGTTAATCAAAAAACTGATTATAATATTTTTATTATTATTCGTAGAGGTTGTATCTCGTCACAATAAAAGCATAGCGAACTATCCCGGAAATACCAGGACATGTAGCGTCTCTCATTAATCCCTAATTACAGTCCCGCTGCTGCCGGCCGTCAGAAATTCAAATTTTAATTTCCACTCATTCCCATGATACCCCTAAAATATGCCAAAAATTCTCACACTAATGTCTCTTCTATTTTACCGACGCCAAAGCCCCGAACAAAAAATCTGATGATGCCAATTCGACGCTAAATGAGAAATATGTGACTGACATACTCGCCCGAATATCCAAAAACGTATTCTATGCTCGAGTATCACGATCCAGAATCCCTCGGGACTGAATTCAATTCGAGAGCGGTACGTTTTCATTTCTCAAACAGCAATTTTTAGTAGTAAAAAGGTGGTTCTGATACGAATTTTAAACGGTTATTGTTTTCTTTATGTTAATGATTCGTGTAGAAATTTGGAACAAAGTTATTGGCACCGATCGTGTAACTTTGGCAAGATTGTGCGATTGAGCCGTGTAACGGTTTTTACTGCTGTTATTTCTTTGTTATTCCGTTGTCACGAGCCCTGATTGTTTTTCTTTTCGTGTCTAAACAAGTCGTCTTATAGTCTCCGCTCCTTCTCGCGGGTCCCGAATAAAAAACGTAATAATCCCTTCCTAAGCGCGCTCCATTAAGATACTAGGAGAGGATTCGAAGAGATTACCGAGCGAAACGTATCCCGGCAACACCACATTAAAATATTTTAGGGGCTCATTTTCAACGGAATCTGGCAGTAATAATTATCACTTTTTTATTATACTTTTTTAGCGTAGAAGATTCACGGCGAAATTAATGCAGAGAATTCTTATTAGGGTCTATTAAATAACGGCCGTATGGCACAGAAATTAATACAAAAAAGCCGGAGGAGGCGAACACAAAAGCGTTCTCATCGGGATGACTTGGGATAAAACCGGGCATTCGCGTGCCATTTGAAAGGAGTTAGGCGTCGCCCATAGACGCTCATCCGTCCATGAACGCCGTGGAACAGGGAACATTAAAATATTCCGCGCGCTCGCCCGCGCCGCCATGCGTGGTACTCATCGGACCATATTTTTAAACTGAGTTTTGTTTATAAAACATGTCTCCGTTTTTATTTGGGTTTTTATATGGGCCGCCCCGCACCCGAGCCGAGCGTCGTTTTGTAAATCAGTGTACGCCATTAAAAATAATGAAGCGAAATTTTACATGGCGGGTGGTGTAGTGTTTTACTTTATTGCAGCGTTAATGCTTGATGAAAATGACCGTTTTGCCAGCCCCGGCGTTCTGTGACATCCGTTTAAATCATCCCTCCAGATTTACACCAGTCAATTTATCTTATAAACAGCCATATTCGGTGTCACGGTATATTTTAATTTACGTGATGCCGTGCACGCGTAAACCGTATGTACGTTTCTAGTCAGAATTAATTTTTTCAATACTTTTTGTTATAACAATATTTTGTTGGTTATAAAAATAAGACTTAACACATAATTCTAAGTAAGCATATAACATATACTCGTATATATATACTCGTAATATTTAACACCTTAGGCACACTTTACAAATTGAAACAGAAGCCATTGATCAAATATGTACAAAAAGTTGTGGAAGAAAATTTTCTAAATGAGCATAATATGTGCCAGATTTGCCTCTAAATCATGACATTCATAAGTACCATCGTGATATTGTTTATATATGTAACATTTATCCGCCATATTGCCTACAGAATAGGCAATAAAGTATGGTTGCATTAATTTAAGAGACTATTGCGAAGACGAGCCTTTTAATTTCGTATGCTACGACAATATGCGAGCAATATTTTACGAATAGACTACGGCTACTCTTTATGAGAAATTTTATTAAACGTACAGAAATTATATTAGCCTTCTTATAGTATCGTGTTATTATCATCAGTATTAAAGCCTGTAGTTTTGTTCCATTATTTTCTTTTTTGGATTTTTTATTAGTTTCAATGTTAAGATAGATCGTAAGAGAAATGTGAAATATAAAAAACAATATCATAATTGATAGCATAATTAACAAGCTTGTGCTTATAAAATATTCAGTGAGTTTAAAGAGTATTTTTAAATTATCTACTTATGTGGAATATTGTCTTAAAAGTAAAACATTTTATAATATTCTTGTGTATACGAATAAAATACGTAACTTGAAACTTTGCTTTAAAACAGTATAATATTATATACTGTTATTATACTATTATAAGAAGTTCGGAAATACATCAAATGACTCAATACATCCGAAGATTACGTACTGCGTAAAATGTTTACAGCTACATTTGTCAGTTTAAGGAGTCGTATACAGCTTAGCGTAAGTCGGTTTATTTTTACGAATAAAAACGTTTTTAACTCATCTTATCTTGTAGTTTTAGGAAGTGTGCGATGTTAACTAAAGTGCGTATTCCACCTCACTACATTCAGACGTCCTAAATGATTCAGTAACTAAATTCAGTCAAGTGAAATAGCATTTAGGAAGATAGTATTAGAATCCTAGCATCCTAAATCGGTAGTAGGATCCTAATTCGGATGTCTGAATTAAGTGAGGTGATACCTCTATTTTGATGATATTTATCAGTATAAGTGCATGCATTTAATTTTTTTAACCATATCTATAAGACTAAATCCTTTCGAATGACTCCTTTCGTTTATAGTTAACATAAATACCCACCGTCAACGACTGTTTCCATTGTATTTGTTGGAAAGTTCGAAGTTTTCGTAGTTAAATTTAAAGCAATCACTTAAATGTGGTCTTAATTTTTGGGTTTCAGTTTAGCAAATCAGTCGCAATATGTAGACTGCCTACTGTGACGTAATTCCATGACATACCGTTTCTCGTAAAAGCTCAGTAAGCCTGCCTATCTCCGTCATAAAAAGTGAGCCCTATATACAGGCAGTAAAAGAAAATATTGCTGGCGCTTGTCACTAGGAATACTCATCAAGTGTAGACATGTTAGACCATCCTTTACTTTAATATTTAGCTAGCCGGTGTTGGTTTAGGCTAATATGTAGGTTGTAGGTATATTGTACAAGTCTGTACCCCTATAAATATGTATAAAAAGAAATCGAAATTTAATGATGCTCGTTTCTGTAGGCACATAAGGCATGAAACTGGATGTAAATAATAAATACTAAAATATTATGAGGTTATTATTTTAGAAAAACACACCAAATCTAAATATATATATGTAGTATTTGGTTTTATTTCACATATTTGGCTTGAATACAATCTTAGACACACTATTAAAACCAAATCAGTAAGATTTTCCGCTTCACAGTCGAATAACTTTGAAGAGAGTCCGCAGCCAAATTGTCTCTAACAACTCCCGATAAAAATATTACTGGAGGTTAAGCAACCAATTTAGTAAGGTAATCTATGTTTGTTTTGTTTGGTCATCCATGATCGATCGATCTTGGCTCATGAGAATCATTAAAATGTTACGGACTGCCAGAAAAATAACGAATGAAATAATCTTCCGATATAATTGAATAGATAAGGAAATATCTGTAGTCAGCTTGTGTATTATATAAAAACAAAATGTTACACTAAAATAATTTACTAAAATATAATTAGTTTTTAATAATTCAAAACTGTTTTCGAACAATTTCTAATAAAAGTGATAGATTTACACTTCTAGCCCTTTACTCACGAAAAATAAAATAAAAATAAAACCTGCTCTAATTTTAAATCTCATCCATCCATGCACACATCTATTCAGCGTGCTTAACATGGCGATCCGAAGAAATAATTTTAAAGAAGAAATATTCTATCCAAATAGTTCTTAATCCATGGTAACAAGGTCGTCAATAGAAGTCAACATTTCTAAATAGCCATATTTTTAAAATGGCTGCCGGGAAATCTTCTGTCAAAAATTATCAAAATTTTTTGTCTTGGACCGCCATGATGTGGAGTAGTTGACTTTATTATAAGACTATTTCACATTCAAATAAGAAAACGTTTCTACTTTAGCTGCCAAAAGAGGCTATTTTGTGAGCTCATGCTCGGGAAGAAAAGAAATGTTGTTTCTCATAACGACGATGCATAGACCTTGCTGCCTTACAATAAGAACTATTTTACTCCGAATGGTATTAATGTTTCATCAATATGTCATTTTACCGATTCTTCGATGTTTCTAGGGTGCGCATGCTAAGCCTGCAGGCTCACTAGCTTCGAATTTATAATAATACTAGAGTTCGCCCTGTGTTCGAAATTCACCCATAGTAATTCATATAATTTTTAAGTTTGAACTCTATAAGGGTTCTTTTGCCTCTTTGATAGAAAAAAAATGTAAATGTTGTGACAGATTGACAAACATCAACGTGTTACAAAATTGTATCTATCAAACGCAGGTTAGTGTGTTTTAATAATCTGAGGTAGTGTGTGTTGTTATTTTTAGTAATTTTATAAATTTCTAAGAATATTTTTTTTTAATTTTAAGCTTTATGCACACCTTCCACATAAACTTTAATTTACCAGCCGAATTCCATACTCCCCTGGTTGCACAATTCTCGTAAAACTGTACTGAAAGTTTTTGCTTTACGTATTTACATAATAATTAAGGCATTTATATGGGTACTTATAATTCTAGGGACCAAATATTATGTGGAATGCTCGAAGTGACTCCCTGAGGGAGGGAATTAGTGAGCTACGTGACCTAACTGAAGATTTTTTGCCCTACAAAATAATATGCTGCCTTCACTTGCAAGTAATTAATACGAGCTAAGTTATATGAATTGTTTGTAATGAATTTTTATTAATACAATCTATTATATACTTTTACATACACTGTTATTGTTTTTGTTTCAGTGTGATTTGTTAACGATTAATGTAAACAAGCCTTATTAATAAAAATTGTAGTAAGTACCTGTTACTATAATTATTACGTAGCTGTTGCTTGTAAATCATTAGAAAAATTTACTAGAAAAAGAATTGAAATCAATTTAAATCAGATAATTTTGGAATAAAATAATAGTCCCTGTTTGGTTTTCCTGTCTATAAATGTATACTAGTTAATGTTTCAAAGACAATTCATATTTGATTTGCACAAAAACCGTCTTTGGAAGTTCGCGAGTGCGGATTTTTAAAATATGGAGCATTGTGAACGAAGCACTGTCGAGAGGCTTGTTTTTACAATGGAACTTCGCATTATCGACTTCTGTCGAGTTTTAACGACAATTTTATACGATATGATAATTAAGTACCCTCTCCGGTGCATTACGTGATTTCGGCTAGAGAGCTGTAAAATTTGTTATTTTTACAATATCGAGGTGAGAGGCATTTGACACGATTTGTGGCAAAGCTCTTATAATCCATGCACTTACCTAGTATTTCAAGTAGATAATCTTTAGCATATATTTAGCATTTAAGCGTATCTTTACTACTTTCACCCTTCATTAATTTAGTGGTTAGTGTTTTATAGTTTATAACGTTTAATATACATCTCATTGTGAATAAAGCTTGTGCAACCTACTTAAAAATACAAAGATTGCTACACAAAATTGGTTTGACGTAAAAAATCTAAATAACAATTGCACCACGACATAAGACACGAGAAGTTTCAATTACCCGTTACAAAAGGTTACACGTAACACGAGCGGGCACGGGTCACCGATGAACATCAGTCAGAGATCATTAGCGATGCATCATAATGACGCGCGCAACCCGTTTGTCACGCGTCCCTGCTGACGGGATATTAATTCAAAGGGTTATGTGATTTTATATACGAGAGACAAGTGAGCTAATTCTTTATTCAAATTCCAACTACGTTGTCATTTTCGGTTTTATCATAGAGATTGCGTGGACTCACTGGGAAACCAGTACAACACGCGCGCTACCAAAAATGCTCTAGCCCCTAGAGTAATTGGAAAGAAACTACGCGACACGGAATATTTTACTTTCAGATTAATGTTAACGTAAGGACTAGAGAGAGAGTAGAGAGCGAGATATATATATATATATATATATATATATATATATATATATATATATATATATATATATATATATATATATATATATATATATATATATATATATATATATATATATATATATATATATATATATATATATATATATATATATATATTAATTATATATTATTTCATAAGGAAAAGTAATCCCGCCACGGGGACATGAAATGGAAATGGGCCTTAACTAACAGCGGGGTAGTGGGGTAGCGAGGTAGCCGAGTAGCGAGTAGCGGGGTAGCGGGGTATATACTATCACGTACAGATTCCTATTGGACATAAATACATAAATACACAGAAGGGATCGGACGCCGTCAGTTTACGTGACCTCCCGTTATTAAAATTCCAAATCTTACGCGTCCTTATTTTACATCGAGATTAATTAATTTTTTTAATTTGTTGAAGCAGTGGAGGTAGGGCATGACGCAGGATGGTATTATAACATGACTTTTTGGACAGTTTAAGTAAGAGGTAAAAAGAATACTGAGGATAAAAAAACTAGAGGATAAAAAACAACTGTACTAGCTCTTGCTAAGTAGAAGATGAAAATGACTTATAATATAAAGGAGCAAATCTTGTATATAAATATCATCGGAATCTCGGAAACGGCTGCAAGTATTTCCATGAAATTTAGTATGTGGGGAATTTTAGCATAGGAAAAATATCTAGCTAGGTCTTATAGGGATAAGAGATTTTTTCTGCGCTTCAGTTTCATGCGCATTTTTAAGTTCTATATGTTTTTTTCTCTTGTTTCAATTTTTGTGCGCATTTTTTAAATTTTCATTTGTTATTTAATTTATCCCAAAGCGCTACTAAAGAAGGGTCATTAAAACAAGAGTTCTCGCCCTAATGTTATTGTTTGAAATAACTTTTTAAATGGTCAAATTATTTTCCTGCGCGTAATATTTCCATTTTTCTGCATAACAAATGTCCGGCCTTTGAAGAGGCTTGTTATGGGTTCATATATTTTAAATTCAGCGCGTTTGTTACATCCACTTTTTACAGCAATTTTCAAGTTGGATCAGTATTGGATTGACATTTGAGCAGCAGCGCGTTGCAGCTCGAAATTAGAACTCTTGCAATGGAACGTGTATATTCTTGTCTAGTGAATAAAGCTCAATTTTGAATCGCTATATTAAAAATGCAGCGCCGCCATGCCTCGGGATGAACTGACGCTTTTAGTCGCATAATATGTATAAGAAAACAAGCTATTCCGCGGCTCCGCCCGCGTAAATACAGAAAAATTATTCCCGTGGTATCCCACGAGAGTATCGTAATCTTTTATTGTAGTTATCGTAGCCTATGTGTTAATATAGAGCCTAAACTACTGCCATACCAAATTTCATCAAAATATGTTCAGTATTTTTAGTGTGAAAGAGTCATAACATCGATATCCCTTCATCCATCCATTCTCAAAAACTTTCAGATTAAATTAAAATAGTAGTAGGATTATATGTGCATAGGTATTTATGGACTAGATAGCTAACTCATATTTTTTGTGGAAAAATGTTTGAGTTTAGCTTATGACTGTAGTCTATAGGTAGGTATTTTTTTACTTTCGTTTTTGCTAATTACATTAACGTAAAATATGTCACAGCCCACAGGGAATAATATGGACTATGAAACTGATTGTTAGAATAAACATCAGCTGTCCATTAATATTGAAATTAGAACGAAATGTTAAATTATCGCATGACCAAGTTTCAAACTGTAGGGCAGAGATAACAGACCGTCGCGTTCAAACAAAACATATGAAATCCTAACAAAACATTCGATCAAAATATTGAGAACAGATAATATGAATAAAGGTGATCATAATTTTTGCATTCTTACCAGCATGACAAGGACAGTATTTGAGGGCCTCTTAATTTAAGAAGCATTTGAGTATTCTAAATCAAGTTCTAAATCAATCTTTTTTTCATTTAAAAGAGGTTATAATCCGGGCGTTTTATTAGAATCAACTTCTAAAATTAACAACTAACAGTCAGTTCACACCACGAAGATAAGCAATGCTACGCGGCGCTGCATTTTATAAGATAGCTATACAAAATTGAACTTATTCACTACACAAAAAGATATACGTTTCATAAAATTTTGTTGTGCTATGCAGCGCGGTGCAACCTGACATTCGAACTCTTACAGTGAATCGTGTATCTTCTTGTGTAATCACATATTTTTTTGTGTTGTGAAAAAGTGAATTAAAATTCCATTTTGAATAGGTATCTTAAAAATGTATCACTGCGAAGCGTAGCGTATCGTCGCGGTGTTAACTGACCCTTAGTTGTTAATTTTAGCAGTTGATTCCAATATAATTCCAAAATTTAACTTTATATTCATTAATAAATTTTCAATAGGTATATTAAAAATGCAGCGCTTTGTCGCGTATTGTTTCATTTGGGTGTGTAATGACCCCTAAGTTTGACCACTTAAACCAACTATATCTCATAGCTTTTAGAGAGAGGAGTCGCGACTCGCGTTTCGCCTGTCACTCCCATCATGACCTGTAATCATTTCACCTCGTTGTCGTTACATTGTCGTCGTTTAATGAACAGGCCCCCGGCCCCACCCCGGGGCTGAGCGGTAATCAAGCCTCCGTGCCCCTGATTCATTACTTGTTACGTGTTAAAATGTCGCCCCAGAGACGAGTATTACAATAGATTTTAAATTGTTTTCCAAAAGTTTTATGTTCATCAACCATATACGGAGAGGAAGCCTTACAGCCTTATATGATGATATAAGGCTGTAGAGCTGTGAAATCTTACTACTATCATAAATATGTAAGTTTGTAAGGATGGATGGATGTATGGTTTGATGGATATTTAAAAATTCTAACAATAACTACTGAATGGGTTTAAATAAAGTTTGGTATAGTAGTAGTTTAGGCTCTGGATTAACACCTACGCTAATAATTATATTATTCCGAAAACGTAGGCAGAGCTACGGGCATAAGCTTGAAACGAAATTAAATTATGGTAAGACAAGAAGATTGCTTCAATGTTTTTTATACATTGTATATAATGGACTGAGAATCCAGCCTCGCCAGACTCCCCTTATATTCTTAATGATAAAATGTATGTCATATTGTAGTATCAGTTGTGTACAATGAATGTTTGCATACCCGCCAGATTGTGCGGTGGCCAATTCTCAGGTACAGGGCGCTAAAGGTACAAAAAAAAATTTGTATTAATGTTCTTACAATCTTTGCAATTATTCTAACGTATATTATATAGTAAAATAATGACATTTGAATATTATAAAGTGAAATTTACTGCTTATTTTTTTTTTTCATAAAAATAAAAAATTGAAAATCATCCACGTACAAATAAAAATCATTAAACTTCTAAAACCTTTATATCTCTGTTCATACTAAATTTAAAGAATAATGACTTTAATAAGTTTTATTCCTTACGTTATTCTGAATTCATCTGAATCTAAGTAAAGTGTGGACGATTTTTTTGTACCTTTGGCGCCCTGCACCTGAGAATTGGCCCACCGCACAGTCTGGCGGGTATACAAACGTTCATTGTACATTTTAACTAATACTACAATATATCATACATTTTATCACTAAGAATATAAGGGAAGTCTGGCGGAGCTGGGATCTCAGTCCATAAATTTTGAACCAAGCATACTCGTTCTTTAGAAGAACTGCATACCTACGTCTCAGAATACTCTTTATTATATTACAGAATTATATGCGCCCTACTCACCTTGCTCATGAATCACATTAATATTTATCCCGCCGACTATGCTGATAATAAGATATCGAAAAACATGGTAATGTCACAACGTGCTTGTGTTTTTATTCATATTATATTTCTGGTTGATAACTTTGTAAATATATTTATTTGATGCGTTTCAATGCTGCGTTACCAAATTTTGAATAAAAAATGTACTGTTTGAAGTTATTCAATCGGAATTTTTTACTAGACTTTAGGTAATACATACTCGTATGTGGCGGACCAATTAGCACCACAATCCTGAATCGCACTATCGAAGTTTTCTAAGATCGGCGGTACATATACAACATACGAAATGCATACAAGTGGGCTTCGGCCTGACCGAGCATACCATCTCGCTCGGCCGGAGATCTCCCTTTGGGGCATTCACTTATTCACACATATATATTATTACAAAACAACTTATCTTCTTATCTTCTTTTGCTTCTTGTATATAAAAATGGATTGCAATTCCAATGTCGCGCTAAACTCGAGAAAACTTGACTGATTTTGCTAATTTTGATCTTGAAATAATGGTGGAAGTTCAGGGAAGGTTTAAACGGTGAGAAATATTGAAAACATTGCAGGGGAAATACTAAAAATAGCGATTGAATTTCCTCATACCAACTGTTCACTGTGTTTAATTTGTCACTTGACTGTCAAATAATAATAATAATAGGAGTGTTCAGTTTACCTATTTGGTTTGTATAAAGCAATTGGCCAGCCACAGTAAGTTAGTAGGTATAGTAATTGTAGGTTAAGAGTTACAAGTAGGTGTCAGTGTAGATGAAGTTTATAGTTGTGGGTGTAGGTGGGAGTTGTCGATGGTAGTTGTGGATGTTGGTGAAGGTTGTAGATGTATGTGTAGTTATTTATTTATTCCAGTTCACAATTAAGACAGAACAACGTGTGTTGAAACAGCTAGTTTACCTAATTATTAACATTTTTTAAAATTATTAACAACAAAAAATAATTCAATTCGCGTATTTTTATCATACAAAAATAACTCAATTTCCTTATTTTTATCACACATAAATAACTAAATTTCCTTATTTTTATCACACAAAAATAATGTCTACAAGCTAACTTTACCGCATAGATTGAAGTTACCCGTTTTAATTAGTTCTATATTAAATATTCTATCGTTGGAGAGCACTAATACGAGTTCGTATTAGTTTCTCTGCGAGTAAGATTACATTATATTCCCCAGGAGGTTCCACTGTCCCATACATTCATTTATTCATTAAAGGTAAACGTGTGTAGAGTCAAGTGCCAGCTCCTCCCGGCGGGATAGGTCTTATCTATGTCGTATTTACTCCCGCATAGGGTATATTTTTATATGAAATTCAAGAAAATATTCCAAATAGGAGTTAAATATAAATGAAATAAGTAGTAATGAGCTATCTGCAGCTTCACACGTGCATATAAATGTGTCTTATTTTTCAGTTTCAAAGAATTGTTTACGTTTTAGCTTGAATAAACAAATCAAAATTACGTGCTTGAAAATTATCCATACTTATTTCTAACGCAAAAGACATTACTTAAGACTTAAGGATTCGGAGAAATTTTCCGAAGTAATTCGTATTCACCATCGTAGAACTTAAGTCGTTGTACTCTACAGTGCTTTTTCCGCATAATTTTGTTACTCTAATAAACAAAAAAAAAACAGATGGTACTTTAGATGAAATAAAGTGGGTATTAATTCACGCATCGCTATCGCCACGTCACGGTGACGTGGCGTGACGCGGCGGTTTCATAAGTCGCGTCACGCTGATGACTTGAAATTTTCAAGCGACGTATTTATACTGATCACCGTTTTGCACGGTGTCATTTATTAGGATCTCGTGTCATATTACCTACATTTCTGGTATATTTTAAACAAAAATATAAAAATATTATGTTAATATTATCAAGTTTTTCTTGGAAAATTTAAAATACATCATTTTATTACTCTATTAAGGGAGATTTATTTCCAAGAACAAGATGTATTGCTGAAATATTTTTTACAGAAATATTCCTTACATTTTTATGCCTAGTATCAAATGTTTATGCCTCACGGTGAGGCATAACTTTAACTAGAATTCAGTAATAAAAAGCCTCGACCAATCATTAAAAATTTGATAAAATATTTTCTCGTCGAGTTGTTTACGGCGTGGGCTCCGTGTCAATAGCCTTCATTATGTCTGCGTTACGTTGGCGAGGGTTTTTCTATTAAGTGCCTAATTAAGGTGGCCATTACGGCAAGGTGTGCTGTGGATCTCGATCATGAAGACGAGTTACTGCCCATTACGCAGAGTTGGCTCCTAATCAGTAACTTTTATTGATACATTATCTTTATAGCGTAATTAAGTAATGTATTTCCCGACGTAATTGCTTTTATCATTTTATAATCTACTCATTACATTTTTACGTAATCTTGTAAGTGGTGTATTAACAAAATGAGTGTAGCCAACTATTTCTGACGCTTTTTTTTGCCTTGACCAAAAATTTGCTTGGTTTGAAAAATTTTACTGGTTAAGTTTTGTCGTAGTGCCTAAATCGTTTCTCATATTATACTGTAGCTTAAATTGAATTTTCAAATTAATTTATTTATCAAAAAACGTAATAATATCACAATAAACTTATATTTATCCAAACGAGGGACGGTGAGGAAGATTGGATTTAAACTGACTGACATGAAAATGACAAATTTCACTATTAATATTCTCTTTAAAACGACACATTTATGTAGATCTAACATAATTATGTATGAAATTATGAGCAAATTTAATAATTTCTATAACATTTTAGCGGAAAGATGTCACAACTTGTATTCAGTCGTAGAAATACATTTTATTACTCATTTAGCTTGCGGCTTGCTACAGTTTTCCTGGACGTCATAATTTACGACTGTTTTCTATTCTACGTGCAGTCTAAGGTACAAAGAGCGAGCTAGCTCTAACTAATATATGATTTCCTAGTACTTGTACGTTTAAAGTGTAAAGGTATTTTATCGAAATTAATTTTGTGTTTCACCGATATTAAAAAATATACGATTAATGTACAAAAGCTGATTTTACCCAATATATATAGCACATATTATACAAGATAAAAATTAATAGCAAAAGAAATAACAAGAAAATATCTATCCTGTCTATAAAATGTACATTGCTCTAAGAAAATAATGAAATATTATTTTCTTCGAATACATTTGTAGAAAACAAAATGCAAACATTACATTTAAAAACAAAATACAAAACAGAAAAAAGAAAACACGATTGTACGGTGTACCTGGACTTAAAATCGTACATGTTGCTGGCTCTTTTACACAAAAGTGAGGCTAACGAGCTTAAAAAATAGAAAAATGAGGCAATTTTTTTTCCTAAAAGATAGTACATGAAACTTGGAGATACACTCTTGGAGTTTCATTATATTATAATTATAGCTAAATAGCTCTGCAGAAGTAATTTTGAATACAAAATGTGACTAAAAACATTAATGTAAAGCACATTACAGATTCATTTTGATTATCTGTTTGATTAATATGTCGATAGATTCTTTATCAAATTAGGGTTAAAAAACCATTTAATTCAGATACTATTTCAATAGTTAAACTATTTAGCTAAAACTTAAGCGCCATAAAATTGAGAAGCGACTCAGAATGCAGTAAAATGTGCTCACGCTGTATGAAGTTGGGAATGAAATTCACACGTTTATTATAACAAATTTTATTATGTTTACAGTTCAGATGTAAATTCGTATTCCGACGGCTGCACCGCGTCTCTCCGCTAACTTCACAAAAGATGAATTCCGCGTTTAATATGTCATGATAGTCGCTGTGTCGATGTACTAGACTTGTTTTAGTACTAAGAAAACTGTTGTTTTATGTATAGTCATCGCAATCTTACATCGCAAAATTAATCATGATAATAATATTATACATCTATAAACTGATTACAACGTTTACAAAGCGAATTTACTTTTATGATACTCTTAATTAAATTTAACCATAATTTGACAAAGTGAATCAATGAATATTTTGTATGAACCGAATTTAATTTTCATAGCCGTTTGAACAATGTTATATTAATAAAAACGGTTTAATAAGCACGGTTCCATAAATACGGTTAATAAGCCACAGCAAAGGCTAGCTCGCTGTCACAATGTAATTGTATGCGGGGGTTGGCGGTTGATTTGCGGTTCGGGTGCGTTGCGTCATTCAGTGACGTGACTTTGACGCGGAATTCTTGACAGTTGCGGAATTGGTATATAATATAATGAACACCAAATTTAAGGCTTTGTGTTTGCGATTTAAATTACGTCTTGTAAACTTCGTCGAAGTAACAAAGGAAAACAATATGTCGGAAAAAGTTTTGGAGCGTCGTGGAATGAATCTAAAATTGTCAGTTGCCATTAACCTGCTTACTGGAGTTCTGCGCATTAGTGCTTAGTGAATTAGTTCTTATTTGTCGCTGTAAGCTGGTCTTGTTAGATTTGGTATATTGCAGCTGGTTAGATTGTTATTTTGAGCTGAATTTCGTGTACATAAAAATGATACAACATCACGTGTATATTATTAATGACAGACAGACAGGTCCACATCCTTTTAATATATATATTTATATGTATTATATTTTATATTTTAATATGTATTGTCAGCTCATTTGATTGTTACAATATTTGTTTATGCTATGTACGAGGACAGACGACATTCATCGCCAGTCATCTGCCTACCATCACCTAACGAGGGTGTCTCAATAAAGTATGAAGCCGTAATAAGTATTTTATTAGAAGACTGGGTCACTGAGTCAATGCATCTATAATGTATTTTTTTAACAAGATTTTGAACAAGATTTATAAAAAATAAATTATAAATCTTGCTAAAATCTTGGAAAAGAATGTAAAATAATAAATAATTTGATTGGCATATCAAAAAAGTAGTGTCAATACACGGATCTATCGGACGGAAATACCTTTTGCTTTTCTGACCATTCCCATCTGTCAGTAGTAAAAATACAAAAATATAGAAATCGACATCCAAAGTAAAAGCAAATAACATTCTTAAAATCACTAAAAAGTATGAAATAATTCTTATTGTCGAAGTAGTTCACCTTTTAATTTCTGCTAAAAAACTTAGACCTTTTCATCCATTATTGGATGATATATACAGTATTCTCCGAGCGAAGTAACCACTCTTGAAATACTGTAGTGCCTGGGACAGTCGGTTTTTTAAATGTCGCAACATGGGCAACCATACCCAAGCACACACGGCATTCTCACAACATAGTCAGCCTAGTCCAGAGGAATGACTGGGGTCAATACGGCTGGGGCCAACTATGTGCGTGTTTCCTCACGATGTTTTCCTTCACCGTTAGAGCATCCGTATAATGTACTTGAGATCTGAAAAAGTCTCATTGGTACACTCCACAACCTGGGAATCGAACCAGCACTCTCTGGAGTGCGAATCAAACGGTCTACCCACTAGGCCACAGAGCTCTTTAAATTCTGCTAAAATGTTACTATTTTTCTACTCAATCTTCTTATTTTTGAAGTCGCTACCAGCCAATTTGTCCGTGGGTTCTTTAAAATATTATTTGTATGTATAAGGACGTAGTTGTGTTCAAATTTTTTTTTTTCATATGATTTATATAATTGTTTGGGCTGGTACCTTCTTCGACTTCAAAAATAAGAAGATTGAGTAGAAAAATAGTAACATATTAGCAAAATTGTAAAGGTGAACTATTCAGACAATAAGAATCATTTCATACTTTTTAGTAATTTTAAGAATGTTATTGCTTTTACTTTGGAAGTCGGTTTCTATATTTTTTTATATATTTTTTTTATTTTTTCTTTTCAGTGATATTATAAAAAGAATCACAAAAATATTTATCTGACCGGTTTTCGAACCCGAGACCAATTCGTAAACAACACACAAATTATTATTCTACCATCCAGCTGAAGCTACATTTTATCGCGGCGAAATGTACGGTTCCCGCGAGATTTCCTTTTGCGTGCACGAAGTCGCGAGCAACGTCTACTATAGTATAATCATGTGTTTTCAATGTCGATTTTAAGCACTTATGCACAAAACACCTCCATAAGTTAGTTGGAGCAAGAGGTCCCACACTCACAATTTCTAAAATGTAATCTACTCAAAATGCCTAATGTTGAGTCGGCCGGCGCCGTGTCTCAGATTAGTTCATAGTCAGTGATCATCTTCTATATAAAAAAAAAATGAACTGCTAGACCAATTTTCATAAATCTATTTTGTGGTGGTGTTGACAGAAAAAGTTGCGGGGAAATTAAAAATGTGTATGAAAACTTAACGATAATTAACTTTTCTAATAAGAGTTTGCTCGATTACTTATGCCTCCCATCATCATCGTTGTTAGGGTTTACAGTCATGGCACAACATTTCACTTTTTGGTAGCTGTGAATGTTCAAATAAATCGATATCGGTGTAAAAGTCTATGAGAAATACCTAGTAATATATCAATATGATATCATGGTGTATGGTGTGATGATGGTGGCGGTGATGATGATTATTTAATAGTGACATTTGCTTGCAGTTTTATAAGCAATGCTGAAATTTCCAAACGTGTATCTTTAAAGACTGAGAAATGTCGTTCAGTGCTTTTGGATCCAGGGTATACCTTGACACATTTCACTTTTTGGTAGCATGTGCTCGAGTTACTTCAAAATAACTCAAAATCACTATCGGTGTCCCTATAAATTTTGAGGACTTCTCTCGATTCCTCATGGATCACATCACCATTTGGTTCGTTGGTCTACCATTTGGTGACAATAGGACCAAATCATGAGTCAACTCTTTACAGTAAAAAAACAATTTTGAAAATCGGTCCACAAACGGTGGAGTAATCGCGTAACATACACACAAAAAAAACATATACACGAATTGATAACCTCCTCCTGTGTTTTGGAAGTAGGTTAAAAATCACGATAACGCACGAGCTAAACATATTAAAATGTAGTTAGTTCATTGAGATGTGGGTCAGACCCTCGGCAGATAAGGCGGCAATAAAGTCAGGCACGCTCCGGCGGGTCCCGGGACTTTCAATTTTACCCCACATACTCAGCTCCTGGTTTTGCATTTCGTACGGTGAATTACTTTTGGATCTGTTTGGTTAGCATTAAAATAATGGTTTTGCCTAGTTGATATAAAGTAAGAAACCTGGATATAATAATATTATCGTTATTTAAACAACGATAATATTATATCATAATTGATAATAATAGAACCGAGTAAATTAATAAAGAAAATAATAAATAAAAATAATCAATTAACGGTATATCATGATAGAGACAGTTCTCTACAATCTTTTTCAGTAGTGAAAAATCATTACGACACTATGACGAAAAAAAAATCGCTTTACGAGTATACGGGTTTTTAATTGCAATGTACATCTAACAATGCTTTACAGGCCTCCCCCATTTTAACCCCGTTCCATTCCCTTACAAAGGACAATAATAAATGTGGCATTCCCTTTGCCGATTATGTTCTGTTCATATCACAGTTCCGGATCGGAGAGTTTTTACAAAACGCACGTCGTGACGTCAGACATACTCGTTGCGAATTACGGAATTCGGAATTCATTTGTTCTATTTCCAAATTCAAGTTTTGAACTCGAACGTTCTGTGCGTCAAGGGTATCGTAGATTAGAGATATGACAAATTTATATCGATGAATCGATAATCGCTGGTTGAATTTAGCACAATATGAATTTAACAGTTAGAGATTTTTTCTGTATCTCAAAATTAGACATATAGATTTGATATATTAATATTAAAAACATATTGCAAGCAGATTGCACAATGCACATCTAGTATTTGACAATTATTGCATAATTATCATGATTTTGGAATAAAAATTATATAACATCACTTTCAACGATAACTTTCTTCATATACCTTAATAAGAAACTGTTAACTGTAAGCATTGATAATAATGTTGTTTTTTTTTAACAACTACGCATTCACGTGAAATTGTATGCCAATAATCATGAAGAAACAACCATTACCAAGCGAGTAGTTGAAATCTGAAATCTTAATAGCCGTTCGAAAGAGAACTAGGCAATTTAAATTCACCGTAGCGAGTCGGAGACAGCATTATCTACTGGTTTTAGCGCTGACAATACGTCACGTGACCTCGTAGATCGCTAAGTGTGAACTAAATTGGCGATATTTTACGAGCCAGCCGTTACCGCGGCTGTAAAGAGAGGAGTTTGTGGGAATTTTACGATTGTTATTCCTCCGACCTGCACCCTTATTGCGGGAACGATATCCGGTAACGAGGTCGCCTCTAGATTCATGTACTCCTGGTACCGGTGCGCGGTGAAAATTTCACCGAAAACGCGTAAATTAATATTATTAAGGTACCTAGTTTATAAAAAGCCGTAACAACCTTGTATATTTAACGTACTGTTATAGTTGTTCGTGAATTAACCACTCAAGCTAATGTAATTTTAACCATTGTACTTATAGGTTCAGTTTTACTTTGTATGAAATACTAAACTTTAGTATGTGTAGATTTTTTGTTTGTATATTCACTGTTTAATTGAAAACATTTAAAAGTCCCTTCTAAATATAGAATACATAACAATTTTCCACCTTTTATTACTAAATTTACATACTTTAACATAAGCCCGTGCCTTATCTTTAAAATATAGCCCGCACTCGATTTACGCCAACTCTTAAACACACAAAAACTTTGAATTATTATAGTATAAAGTCTTAGCAAATATACAAGGTTAATAAAAGTAACTAACGCAACTATAAAGTATTCAAAAGTAGAACCTGGAAAATTGTGATAACGTGCTCATTTAATGAATGAAATCCGAGAACACTTTTGCGTATAAGTAGCTGAAGGAGGTTTTTTCATTAAGGAGACTAAAATCCCATTTAATTTAAAATTAAGATGTCTACAAACGTAACGGTCATAAAAACGGTTTAAGGCGTCGCGTCGTGCGTAATTCAAGTTAATTATCGCTTCCATTTTAAACGTTAATAATTTTACTGTCCGATAATGATAGTAAAAAGCTTTACGTATACTAAGACGGCATCGCTTAGGCAACAAACAAACCACACCGTTATATTCGAGTTTACGAGCTGAAACTCAATTAAAATCCGTCGAAATTCGAGCGAGAACAAAATGGAATTAAAGTTGCGTAACGCCGAGACGGGCTGTCGTGGGTTGACATATATAAAGGCGTTTACACACTAGGCGACTAACTAATAATACGTAAACTTTATATATTTTAGCAATATAGGAAAAGGCTTCAATATTATATTTGAATAACAAATGGTACGTCACAGCAGATAGACTACACACCACGATACAAATCGAGAAAGATTCTCAGCCGTGCTTTGAAGTACGTTATGTTGCGTCACGTCGCACAGTGTGTGCGTGTCCTAACGCAGCCGCGATGCCTCCATTTTGAATTTGTGTAGTGGTAAACGTTATGGTTGCCGAAATTTGATTAGCGCTAATTCTAAGTTTCGTTACCGTACATAATTATATGACAGAATTAATATCTGAATAGAGAGAACATCTTCTGAGGACATAGCTCATACAGGCATATTATGCGTCAAAAAATGTGGAAATATGTCTAAGAGACGCTAAAGGAAGCTGCAATGGAGCATTGTGCCACAAAATTTCAAATTTGACATTACCTACATAAAATTATTTTTTATTTTAATTAAGTATACAAATATAATTACATTATTATATTAACTTTCCTAATCTAAACCAGTCTAAAATAATTATTAAAAAATTCGATTGATGTATCCCCTCTGATTTGTTATTTACTCGTCGTGTTTACTACGTGCCGTTGGTATTTACCGTGTACTTAAGTTTCCGCCTCTCGCCTCAACTATTCAGAACAATATCTAATGAGTTTAAACAGCAAATTATTCATCCCATATTACTTTACACGACAAATTCTTGTACAATTTATTGAGCAATAAAAAAGTTACTTAAACGAACAAAATTAAAAATGTAAATGTATTTGTGCACCTTATAAAGTATTTAAGTTAGTCAATTTTAAGTCAGGTCTTCATATTATCCATAAGTCACAGAAATACTATCATATTACCGTTACTGAGCGTTACAAATGGGTACTTATGAAATTGATTTACATTACGGTCACAAAACACGTCAGTCGGCCCTGACACTATGCAGTCCATTGTAATTCGGTAGGTTAAGCTGAATACTAGCCTAATTGCTTTAATACATGCTTAACATATCAACGTGCTTAGCTATGAGTTATGATGGCCGGGTGTGACACTGTGACGTTGACAGACATATTTTAGGGTTAATTAATTGTAAGACAAAAGATATTAAGTTTATTTAAGCGCGCTAGTTTTGAAGTTGGCAGTTTAATTATTGTCACTGTTATTTCTCTTCTTCTTTCTTCTTCTAATTACGTCCTCGTAATAATTATTGTTTTACGTAATTCTTTAACTCAACAACATCATCTTTTGGACATTGAATAATACTTAATTATGAATTGACAGTTATTTTATGCCATTTTATTAGCTTGTCAAGGAAAGTTTTATCATTGCAAATACAACTACAATATTTTAGTTAAATTACTTTCAAAGGGCAGTATTTTTAACCGACGCCAAAAACCAGGGTGCCTAAAGCAGCGAAGCCAAAAGGAAGGATAATGATTTTGGCACTATATGTATGTTTGTATGTATGTGTGTATGTATGTTTGTGAGTATGTATGTTTTTTCCACCGTAGCGCCTGAACTACTGATCTGATTTTAATAAATAAGGTGTCAATAGATTCAGAATATTAGTCCGGGTAACATAGGCTATTATATACGTAACTGCGTTATTTTTTATCAAAAAAAATATACCCAATATCAATTATTGTGTAATCCAAAAATGCATAGATAAAAGATAGAGCTGCTGCCCAAGATTTCAAAGTCAAAATGATTTTTGACTAAAAGTTTGTCAGGATTCAAATTACGCACGTTCCGCTGAGCGTGCGTCTTTGTTCGTGATACTCTCTATTGACCTCCCCATCTTTATTAGACGCTTTCAATTTTGTGTCAAAGAAAATTGGGTTTTCAATTTTCGCCGAGCGGGTGCTCGGTAAGGGCTAAATTTATGCGGGTATGAATTTTATAGTCACACCGTATCTGATTGCGTTTTGTACGTATAAATGTTTTTTACAATATATTGCGTACTTGGGCTTTATAAAATATGTTGGTGTTTTTCTATACACATTTTAGGGTTGATTTTGATATTACAGTTTGCTTTTTATTAAAAGTATATTTGGAAAAATAGTTAATTATTAAAAAACTTGGATTTTAATCAAAATTGAGATAAAACATTGTTGCAAACCAACAGTTACAAAATGTATTAAATATTTCTGTCAAAAAATATCTAAAAATACCAACACGTCCTATATTGCTACTTGATAAATAACAATATAAATACAGAATGTGATAAAAAATCAAAATACCTTACTAAATCATAGCAAAAAAGTTATAATGTGATATCAAGATTATTATCATAAAGAATATTTATGATACTTTATGATAGCACTTTAATACGACGGCCTATAAGTCTCGTCGTATCTGAGGTGTCCTGGATGCGGTCTCAAGGCACCGCCCCGCTCGTCTATCTAATGTACATGAGTATAATATTATCTTATATAGAAGATATGACGTTTTCAACATAGAAAAAATATATGACTAAAAGTATTATAAAGTTACGCACTATTTATACATAAGGATTGTTAGTGCTTTTTTATTCGACTACTGCGAAGCCAAAATAAAGGGTTGATTTTGGCAGTCTATGTATTTGTAGACAGTTTATACCACCGTAGCGCCTAAGCTACTGGACCGATTTTAATAAATGAGGTGTAAATAAATTTGTAATAATAGCCCAGGTAGTATAGGCTATATAATTTACGTAGTCGTATTATAGTTTTTTATAAAAAAATTAGTTATTCTAGATATAGTTAAAATATGTTGCATGAAATTTGAACTGTACTTATCGTAATCAGTACGTACCTACCATTCTAAACGTTGAAGTCTGCAATTTTAAAATTTCAGTGTAACTCAAATTGGGCCGAAATAATATGTTAATTCATTAATGATCTACTAAAAATTTTAATACAAGACATGGTTTTTACGCTTATTATAATAAAAAAAACCTCTCACCTTTACTCGCGCCGTCCGGACCCCGCAGTATGGAGCACTCTTCTATAGTGCCGAACGGCGTGAACAACTGGCGCACATCCTCCTCCGTCTGCTGTTTACTGAGCATACCAACGAACAGCTTCCGATCTGCAGGAGAAGGCACAGTCAGTGTGACGTCATCACAAGCTACCGGTGTAACATTGAGCCACACCACATAAGCCCAGCGGTGGTGCGTGGAGCGGCGGGCTTTACCGTGCCAATTATCCCCAAGAGCCGTGCAGCGTGACCGGGTGCCAGTGACGGGAACAAGTTCAGAGTCGCGATTTTAAATAAAGTATGAATCGATATATCGATTTTATATATAAAAAAAAATAATTTATTGATTTGATACTACATATTTTTGAAGTTTATTGATTCGAGGGTAGATAAGTCCACAAAATAATTAATCAATTGTTAATAATGTACTAAGGAATTAATATTTATTATGTCTTAAGAACGAGAGACAAAAAATCAAATCGTGACTCTAAAGTTAAAATTTTGATTATACTGACAAGGCGTTGCAAATTGACATCGTGCTACGTGCGCTCAAGAATTCCGTGCTCATTACACAAACCATTAACATTAACATGAATATCGCTCACATCAAATCATTAATGAGGAGAGGTTACGAGGGTGTAATTTCTGAACGCACTAGTTTTATCAACACCTTGTGTAACCGCCGCCTCGACACGCGATCCAACGCTTCACCAATGATGACACAAAAAATAACAACCACAGCTCTCTATAAAACACATAAACACACAGTTTTAGTTAAAATGAAACAACGAACAAAATCCAAATCCAGACCAACACATAATTAGCACATTACACTAAACTGATCCACTTTCAAACGCAGAGGGTTCCGTAAATGTTACAATAGTCTAGGGTGTGGGCTGGGGCGTACTTAGGCAAGGTCGATCTACGGAATCCTCGATCTTCGATTAGCTCTGTCTTGTCATATTGGCCTCTGTTTCGTGGGTTGTCTGTCTGACATCAAGCGCGGCACCAAATACGTTGATCCTCAAACTAAACTAGCGGCAAAGTCTGCGAGTTAGCAATTGCGCTCTTTACAAAATCAACGTCATTTCAACAAATAAATGACAAAATAACATTGAGTACACTAATTACTTCTCGAAAAATTAATACGAAAATAATTTTTACAGCACGACGATAACTAAGTGCACAGTGAGGTTTACTATGTTCGAGTTCGAATCTACGTGAGTTCGAGGCGAGATTGACTTGTATAAACTCAAAATAAAACTAAAGGATACACACGAAATTCTTTACACAGACCTTCAATTTATTCTGCAACTAAAATGTAATCTAGATATTATTTATTTAAACTGAATATAATATTATTGCGAATCTTAACTTTCACAGGAGCCAGACATTTGTAAAATAAATTGAAGCTCTGTAACACAAAAATAATAACTTTGACGTAAAAAGAAAAATGAGTAACCAACAAAAAAAAGAATAAAAATTTTACCACAAACTTTTATCAAGTCGTTTAGCACCCGACATAGATAATAATTTATTTAATTAATGCCACTAAAATTGAATCCACTTCCCCCTATTATCATAAAGGTACAGTTGTCAACGTAATCGTTAGGGTGTTATACTAATTAGGGCAATCATAAAATTTGAATATCTGTGCGGTATGATGTTCCTACTTTTTTTCACTTTAGAATATTATTAGAGAATTGCTTTGCTGACACAGAGCTCACACCACGTGTTCTATAGTCTGTAATTATGTTAATAATCTATCTGCATAGGGTAGTAGACTACATGTAAAAATTTAGTTTTATTTATATATTCAGAAACATTGAGGTAGTATTACTCGATAAATGTAAAAAATACAAGATTTTTTCTTTAGTTTTGTAATTAGGTGAATTTTAAAATTACAAAAACGTTGGAATATATTTTTACATAATTAACATGAAACTATATTATTAGTTAACTTACATCTAATAAAAGAATATTCAATTTCGTAAATATGAACTTAAACGCACAAATTTCGGAGGTATAAGCAAATAAATATGTTCTTGCGTCCTATGTAAATCATACAACTTTAGGAATACGTGACGTCATAATTTCGGTGACTTTTGTATTGAGTGTTTTCACGAGACTTGCGAAATTCTTTGTTAAAGGTCGCTGTACCTTTGAAACTATAGATTTTTAATATACTATTTCTTCTCAGAACTCGCTCATATTTTAGAGTTCACTTATACAGTAAGAAAAAAAAACAGTCAACCAGCCTATTCGTATTGCGGAGAACCTGTTATAAGTTTATTCTATTTTGTCTATTAAAAATGTCGATCTCATTAAACATAATTATGAGTTTCGACTGTGGTGAAAAGTCTCGACCTCGTGTAGATTCGACGTGGAACCGTCTCACTTCGCGCTCTATTTGACAGACAGTGAACAGAACAGCCTAGGGCACGCACAACAAACGCTACCTTTGTCCGCCTATGCGCGCCGCCTTCCCTCCTCCCCTGTAACACAAAAACAAGCTACACACGCTTATTCCACCGCTCGACTTCAGTTCTTATGTATACCATCGATGTGCATATTTAAGGGCTACTATTAAAACTATATGTTAAAAGTAAGTGCTACAGCAAAGAAAATATACAAATTAAAATTAATTTACATAAAATGCATGAAAAGGGTCTATAGTAGAAGAATATTGCAACTAAAAAGTATATAGGAAGAATAAAATATATATAATAAATAGATAAATAAACTATTATTAGAATACAAGTGAAAAATAACAGTTCAATTAGAAACATTTACCACTGATTTATTCTCACTCTTTCATAATGTTATTGGATCTATTTTAGCAAGTTATGAATAGTACAGTTAAACTGTTTCTTAACATAAATTGTACATGAATGAGTGATAGAATCAGCAAGGCTTAATCCTTGATTAAGATATATTTAGACCAGATTAAAGTCATGCCAAATGTAACTGATTACAGATGAGTTCATTAATGTTATTAACTAACAATAATTTACTTTAATTTTCTACGTGTAAGGGTTAAATTACATCTAGCAGCATCGAATTGTAATTTATCTTTTTCTGTAACTTACAACCGTAATTTACTAGAGTAAGAAAAAGAAGTTGCTTGGAGTCTCCTCGGAACTCCAAGCAACTTTTTTTTCTTACTCCGCCGCGTACTTTAGCATTCTCAATTTTTTTCTTAGCCAATGTCGGTTCAAAGTAATAGAAAAAGATAGAAGCATAGAAAAAATACTGCTAGATGTACATACCATTCAGAGTTATTTTGCGTCTGACAGAACATTTATGCCAATGACACAAGTACAAGTCGCATACAAACTCCGAGATAAGATAGCTCTGAACGGACCATAGTTCGTTCATTAATGCACCTGATATAAACAGTCGACAATCGAATCTGTCACGCTCGGTTCAATATTAATTCGCGCGGATTCATTAATGACGTAACTGAGTAATGTTTATACGCGAGTCATTAACGGTATATTAACGCCAATTTGACGTTGTTATATAAATATTTTATTCACACTTTATTTGACTATAATATAAATGCCTATTTTGACATAACCTACAAAATTCTGACTGATTAACGGTATCGTGAACGTAACAAATAAAAGTTAATTCTAACATTGTTATGTATTAAGATACGAGTAAAATAGTAAATTCGTTGTATTATTTGCTATTTTTAGAAAAACTTTTGTATGTAAATACAATTATTAACCATCTATTAACCAATTTAAAGCAATTGATCAATAATAATAATTCACTAAAAGCCGGTAAGGACTTTTTATAGTCGATTTAACAGTGCATAATTTTACTCTAGACTGCTGAGTTCGTAAGTATTTAACTTTTTTAATATTTCACATACCAGGCTCGCAAAAATATATAAAAGGCTTAGCATTTCGTTAATTCCAATTAACAGATCAATACATCGAGATTTGCAACATCAGAGCCGGGGTTCAGTCGTTCCGATGGGTTTTTATGTTTATTAAACGTCCCCATCTCATCCATTTATCCGGATTTGTACGGATAAAAACTCGTAACCCGGATAATCGTTACGCATACAGACATACAGATGAAATGGGACATGTGTATTGTGTATGATATCATTTTTAATGGGCAATGCAAAAATGCTTGATATTGATATTGATTGTGATCTCGTCTAATACAAATATTGTTTTTTCATAATCTTCTCTTGTGACATGATTGGAAATTGTCACGAAAAGATCTTTATTTTCTGGTGTACATAGAAAAATTGTTTTTTTTTTTAATATTATGTACCTTCAATTTGTAATTACATATCTATAATAACATAAGATATATAACATTATGTAAAATTGATTACAGAGGGCACGTGGTTTACTGTAATCGTAAAGACGTTTAGGCAGAAACATTTTTTGCAACATATTTCAAGAAATGTAAAAGAAATAGTAATCAGAGAAATTTTCTTCACTCAAACTTTCATCAGTTGATTCACCATCATGTGGTCAAATTCTTAAATTAATTTTACATAACATTATAATTTATAACTTGACGATCTATAATATTGTACGAAAGGCTATGTAATTTTCTTCACATACACACTAGTAAGTGGGATATTCCTGTCATCGACGAAACTGGCATGTGATGAATTAATAAGATACCAGTACGGTACGTACTGAAGCGAAGCTGAAGGTGAAATGTTGGACTTAACGACGACAGCTGGCCTTTGGCTATTTATAACATGTCGATATTTTAACAAACTACTTTTAAACAACGAAAGATTTTTACAACTTTTAATAATACGATATGTATATGAGTAGTGTTGATTATTTATTTACTATCCCAGCAAAGAGTGTAGCTTTGTTCTTAAAAATCGAGTTCACGAAGTTTCTTAAGTATAAATTTGTTTTTTATTCTAGTAGATGGTGTTTTTGACCAAATATAAAAGTAAAAGAAATATATTACTTTTTCTGAATCAGTTTACTGCTTTGTCAGTGTTTATTCCATGAAAATGTTATTTTGTAATATTTCTTTCTGGGAAACATTATTTAGGAGTATAAGAAAAATAGATAACATCGTTATAAAAATAGTAATAATTATTTTTATTTTTTTTACGATTGTTTGTAATTAATAGGCTCCAAAACTACTAGACTGAATTTGATAAAATTTGGCAGATATATATATTATAGAGTGAACCATGGGTAGGGATATAGGCTACTTTTTATTGCGGTAAACTGTACGAGTCCCGCGGGATTTCCTTTTGCGCGTTCGAAATAATTATTTAAACTCCATAGAAAATAATTAACTTATGAGTATTTATATTGTCTAACAATAACAATTACAAACATCTTAATGAAACGTAATGTAGCTAAGACGGGCCGATACCCGGAGGTACCATTTGGGAACATTGTTAGGTACGACGCGAGTACAATATTAGGTACCATCAGAGACGTTTTGGTACCATCGGTCATTAAATGCAGATACCGCGTATCTCGCGCGGGCGGCGGGCGGCGGGCCGCTAACGACCGACATAATCACTGGAGTTACGAGCGTGTGTCGCCGGCTTAGGACGTTTTTATAATTTATTAATTATGATAATTAGCGAGTATACCATGCGTGTATTTAAATTTCTTTATATTATAAAAAGCAAAAATAACCCTACCTCCCTGTTACGCAATCAAGTCTAAACCATTGAATGGATTTGATAAAAAGTGGAATGTTGACTATTGGCCTCCAGGCCTCCAGTGCGAAGGTAATCCCGCTGAAGCTGCGATAAAATGAATGTCCTTCTCCGTGGTCGTATTCTATACGTGTGCCAAATTCAGAACCTATTCAATGCAAACAAACAAATAACCAAATTTTTTTCTCTTTATAATTATTATTATTGGTATATATTATGACGTTTCGTCAGCACTCAAGCTTGTGCGATTTTCTTTCGTATTTCAATTCAATTCATTTATTTGCATGAATGTAGTTACAAAAGGTCTTAAAATTAATAACACTGTTTCTGTACATTCTGCCATTCGAATGGCGCGCAAAGTCATATTTATAATATTATGGTCTTCTTACTAAATTCATTAATATAAAATTAATTAAAAAATAATAAAAAATAATAATAATTTAAGATTGCAAAGTTTTTACAAAATATTATATGTCAATAAATAATAATTAAAATTTTAAATGATTAATTATTCACTAAAGATATCGTCGACACTGTAAAGGCATTTTTCATTGCATGATATTTTTTTTTATTGCTGTATATTTCTTTGAGATACCGTAGTAATTTATTATATATTTGAGTTGTCATGCCGAAAATACTCTAATCTAGTACAATACTCTCACTAGAGTAGTTTTAGGCTGAATACATTTCAGAGGTCAGGTACCTCAGTTATAGAATATTCTATGTTGAATAAAAATAATAATTTTATTACCAAATCAAGCTGACATTTGTTACTAATAATATCGTACTGCATACTTAAATACACTTAATCACAATTTAAGTTTTAACAGTCGTGAGGTTTTTAATTTGATGAAGCTGATTTGAATCACTTTGATGAACACTATTAAAGTTGGCGGCAAACTGGGGCTTAGCCGCGCTCTGCGGAGTTCAACTTTAATCCTCGATACTGCTCCATACATATCTCATTAACTATATCTATACAAATATATATGGTACAAATAGCAGTAACATTTAATATGAAACGTAAATTACAAAACTTATTATAGTGGTAAAAATATCTCATTCGTGTTTTCAACTCAATGTTCTTACTAAATGTATGTAAATAATAGTATTTTCTATGTTAAATGTAATTTGAATAACTAAATATTTAATAAAGCTAGCTACAATAACGTTGCAGATAATATCGTAGCACACCGCTACAATATTCGTAGGCAACGTAGCATCCCGTAGCGTATTGTCGTAGACCGCTACGACCGTAGCGTACGTGTCGTAGCGGTTCTACGTTACAAGCCTGGCGTTAGCTCTTTGTTTATAAGCTTCTACAATTTGCTCTGTCTGTTTTTGTTGTATATTCGTTTCATTAAAATGAATAATGCCACTATTATTATTATAACTCTGCATTGATGATGTTATACATATAACTGCAATATTTTTATAAGAATGTATAAAAAAATTATGAGTAAGAAACTTATGCGAAAAAGTGTAAGACTTATCATTTTATATTAGCCTTATTTATATTATATTATAAAAAAAGGGATCTTCATAATATATTTTGTAGGATTGAATTAGTTTTGATGAAACTGTTGAAATGATATACGAATAAAACGCGACCCTAAAAATGACAGCAAACGTGTATGAATGTATAATTTTATGTGGCTCTTTTTGCGTAAGCCATTACATTATATTTATCACGCATTGTTATGAATATCACTTTATAACACAAAGGTGGCTGTAGATAAGCGGAATTTTTGCACATAACACTAAGAAAGATTGAGATATTAACTATTATGATCTGGGTGTTTTTCACATCAGGATTAGATAATGTTTATTAATATAATATTATAATAGTTAAAATGTTATGTATATTTTATAATCTTCTTTATGATATTGCTTTAACAAAATTATGCTATCGAAAGTAGGCATCTTAAATTAAATATTAGTTTTTTTTTAATCACCAACATTCTTTTCTGACGATTACTTATAAAATATTTTTTAATCATTTTACAAAATATATAATATTTTAGCTAAGGAGACATTGATGTATACACCTATGAGTGTGTGTGATATACTAATATTAAAACATATCAGCTAAACACATACACCGCAAAATGTACTCTATCTATATATAGTGTATAGAGTTTAAATTAGCCTGAAAGACGAAACAACGGCAACTCCACGTAGGCGCATCAATCAACATGACTTTTTGCAAATGGATTTTCAAAGCACCTGATTGAGTAAGTAAATACAAGTGCGATACATTGCCCGCCGGTTCCGGTGATCAATCATGCGAACATATTGTTGGCCAGCAAGGGATAACACACCGCATCACTCTCAAGTGGGGTGGATATTATTGATGAATTTTATGCAATATTAGACGCTAGTTTGTATTATGTTAATGAAATTTCTTCAAATAAGTCTTTCAAAAGACAAGGGTAATACTTTTGAGATAATATTGTATGTGATACCATAACTAGGTTTTATGCAAAAATCCATAAGTAATTGTAACTAAAATAACTTTTAGATATTTTACAGTGCTTCATTTTGAATTTACGTTTCTTTTCAAAACTAAAACATGTTTCCCATTATTATTTAATTTCAATCTATTTAGCGTCTACCTAAAGGAACTTACATAATGCAATTTTCTATTTTTACTCAACTAAGAGCATCTGTGATCTCCCAACTCGCAAGTTTCATGGAAATTTCTTTCGAGCGATAACTTTGTAGTCGTGGATGCTTCCACATAAATTCACTTCAAATTGCTTCCTTTAGACTGCTGAAGCGAAAATTTCAATGTTCAGTTGATTCTATTAATTAACAGTGCTGTTCGCCATCTCGTCCCATCTCGCCCCATCTCGCCCCATCGCGCTAACTTTGAATAGCCAATTACATTGATAATTGGAGGTCGCGCAGGTATCTTGGGGACAAAGACGAACGACGAACGACGGGTGACGATGACCGACGTGGTGTAAGTTGGAAGAAGAGGACTACACTGAAGCTATTTATAAAACTTTAAACGTGTAGTCAACATGTAGTGGTAAAATATATTTAAAACGATTTATAATTATAATAATAAAACTAGATCGGAATCAAAAATGTGCTAGATTTTCTAGGAATTTAAGCCTCAGACAAAAGAAACACTGTTTTACTAAAATGTATATATTTCAATCTCACACATTATCAATCTAAAACTATGATCTATACTGTATACTAATTTAATAAAGAGGAAAAGTTTTTTTGTATGTTTCCTTGTATTGAATATGCTCCTAAGCTACTAGTAGACAGATTTAGATGAAATTTGGCACAGACATAGAGTAGACCACAGATAAGGACATAACCTACGTTTTACCTCGGGAAAATGTACCATTCTTTTGCACGTACGAAGTCGCGGCCAACATCTATGTACCTATATAACTAAACTATTATATTTTCCTGCTAGCTGGAGCCTGCAACTTTGTTTACATTGAATTAACGGAAACGGAACCCTAAGATAAAAGTAGCCTAAAATACTCCTTGTAATATCAGCTATCTGCCAGTGAAAGTCCCATGAAAATCAGTCCAGCCGTTTCAGAGATTATCCGGAACAAATAGAGAGACAGATAGACCAGACGGACAAACAAAAATTAAAAAAATTGATTTTTCATAGTAAATACCTTGTAAACTTTGATAAGCATTTAGTGACAAGTTGTAAATTTAAAATTACAAACAGACACTTCAATTATATTTATTTTTATAGATTCTATAAACACCTTAACCAAAAGCAATCAACATTATTGTAACTTTATGCTTAAAGAGCACAACAGCCACTTACAAAAAGCACAAAGCTGATCTAGAACTGATCTTCAACATTATATTGCATTGCACAAACAGAAGTGCATAGATCTAACTTCAAGTCGCTTTCCGCTTACTTTTAATTGAATTATTTGTGTCCTGTGTTCAGTGTTATGTTTACTGGCGATATCGCGATGGAGTTATTACGACCCAACAAGGGTCACAAAATTGTTCCAGTCATATCTATATTAAGGGTTGTTAGGTACGAGATTGAATTTCAAAACAACGTCTGTTTATATCTAACGATAACTATTATTTCAATGATGACGGTTTCAATTTTACTGTTATTGTGTTGATTTTATATTGTTTAAATGCAATTGAATTTAAGGAGGAAAAAAGTTTGAATTGTAGAGAGGGTTAAGTATTAAGTTCTATGATTTAATTTTTTTTATGAAAACATTTTTTTTTCGCTTATTAGTTCTTTTGGTATATAACGCTACAAATATAATTATAATATATAAAAGTGCGCCCGTAGAAACTTTTTTTGAATAACCTTAACACCGCGAAAAAGTTGTAGAATTTAATGAAAAAATAATAATAGAAATTCAATTAAACTATAATATCTTCAGGGCGCTACTTCTCTTTTAAGTTTTGGAAAATTGAGGATTTTCGTTGAAATTATGCTACATCTTACTTTTAAAAATAACTATGTTATTTAACTTTTTCTTTTATCTATTAGTAATAAATAGTCAAAATATTGATTTCCATATAAAAATAATTTCGTTCGGACTTCAGCTTCATTAAATTTTAGTTCGCAAGTACTCGTCAGTTTCTTCTTGTTTCGGAGAGTTTCCATACTTGACTTGCAAGTGTTTTTTATATTGTCAATGCAGTTTTTATCGTATAAAATTATTTTTGCTATTGTGTTTGCAGATTATAAAAGAATTTTATTATTTAGAAGTAAACATTTTGAGTAATATTAAAATAACTAGTGCTACTTTGAGGCTATCCGAGTAACTAAATGATCGACAATACTTGTTCTAATAATGTTTTCAAATATGTTTTATAGTTAGAACTAACTAAGATTGTTATGTTTTATAAAATATATTTAAAAATAACTTTTATTTGTTAAAATCTATCATAAAATTCAACTTATATGGAGCGAGTATGTTACTTACTGTAAAATAGTTTTCTCCATTTTCTATTTGGTAGTTTGGAGACAAACATATTTCAAAAGCATTTATTTATGTTTTTTTAATACTCAAATATACGGAAGGAGTAAAGTCATTTGTAGGTTTTGCCATTAAAATAAATGCATTTTTTCACACACCCAGAAAACCTCTGCGTCAGTATGTTTTTTCGAGATAAAAAGTACGTTCGGAAGCCAATATTGTTAAATTAATAAACGCGTAAGAGGTTTAAAGTTTTATTCAATATAGAATATTGGAGTACTTTATAAATGATTTCCATTTGAAGACAGAAATTACATAAAATATTTGTGTAATAGAAGTTTTGGTTGTAGCTGCGCCAATTCTACGGAATTATTCTCATGAACGATTCAATCGAAATAAAAAAAAATACATTGCGATTATTCACATTTTTATTATATACCTAGTTATCCATTAATAAATAATAGCTAAAACCGAAAAATTGAAAGGTATAACTTCTTAACGAGTTTCTTTTTATTTGGGCGCAGATAGCAATTTTGAAGAAATTACGCTGTTTAAAAGTTGTGTGTAAAAGTTTTAAATTCCTGAACGTTCTGTTAATTTAGTTTGGTTGTATTTATTAAGTCGATTTAAATAATAAAATACATAAAATAAGTTTTTTGTATTTATTATATATTTAACTTTAAAATAAGTTTTTTGTACATTTTTAGCGTATAGTCGAAGATACCGGAGTGAAAACTTAAGATTTCAAAACTTTCCACGCAGTTAGAACCCTGAAAATGTCCCAGAATTTTATATTGTATATCATTCTCATAAACTGCGAGAAGTTTTGACACCTATTGCGATAGCCTAGCATCAAAAAAATGTTTTCCCATACATCGACGGGACACCCAAATATAATATTATAATCTATCTAGTTTGTATTACTTTAAGTTTCTGAGACCGAGGCCCATATTTTTGGGTACATTTTGTATATAAGTATGTCAAAAATAATCAATTTTGTTTTTGTGACGGGTTAAAAATTCACTAGAACTTTAAGAGCAGGGCTCTCTAAACTCTGATTAAACTTAGGCCTTCTCATCCATTATTGGATGATTTATACAGTTTTCTCCACGAAGCGAAGTAACCACTCTTGAAATACTGTAGTGCCTGGGACAGTCGGTTTTTATATATCGTATGGTTGCCCAAGCACATACGGCATTCTCACAACATAGTCAGCCTAGTCCAGGGGAATGACTGGTCAATACGTCTGGGGCCAACCATGTGCGGGTTTCCTCACGATGTTTTTCTCACGGGTTTCTTCACCGTTCTGAAAAAGTCTTATTGGTACACGCCACAACCTAAGAATCGAACCTGCACTCTATCAAGTGCGAATCAAACGGTCCACCCATAAGGCCACGGAGCTCTGATTATTGATATTATTATTAAAGTATCTGGGTTACTGAGCTTTGCTGGGACTTCCAGTAGAAAAATAAACAAATAAAAAGAATCACAAAAGTATCTTACCGGGGTTCGAAATGACCATTCCGAATTTCCGAACAACGCAAAAATTATAAATAATAAAACATATGAATACTACCAAACTGCCAATCGGACTGACATATTTGAATTAATCGATATATTGTTGCGACGAAAATAGAGTTGAATTTATTGATATAATGTTGCGACGAAAGAAAAAACAAATAACTTAAAAATACGCAGTTTCCCAGGGCTAACATCAATTTAGATACATTTTTCTCCCCCAAATCTCCCTGCATACTAAGTATCATGGAAATACTTGCAGCGGTTTCCGAGATGACGATCATATATATACAAAGATTGTCTCGTTTATAGTATAAGATATTATACAAAACCAATTATGAGTTTCACTTTCGCATTTCCCAAACTATTTAACATGCGGCCAAAGTCACAGGAACTAGTCTAGTTGCACAACGTCGAAATAGTTAGGAATTTGTAGTATGAGCGGTGGGCGGCTCGTTTCATAATTGGCGGCGGTTCGGTCGCGGAGCACGAATTACTCGAGTGCAATTAATTTATTGAAATTGTGGACGTATTTGTGAATTCACTTTGGCTTTGATGTCACATTTGTAAATTTTTCACATATCTGTTTGCTTATAAATTATGATGATTTGTGATATTCATATTGCATGCTATTTTTTTTTGTTTTTTTTTTGTTTGTTAGATTCTATTATCATATAATTACCGAGTTCTATACCCTGTTAAATACGTCCTATGAGTGGTTTGTAATACTTCTTAAACCTCCAATAAAAGTTTCTACATCTAAACATATTCATATTTTGAGTTTAAATTAAACATTAACAGCTAAACATTAACCGTATCCTGACAATCAGTGACATTAAACTGCAGAATCACCCACGTCGGATTCTCATTACAACGCTTTGTCTCCCTAAACTTTTAATTGTGCACATAAAACTTTTATCACATCCACACAAAAACGCCCGGAACACAGTTTTTATAACAATGTGAGCGAGAAGCACGAATATCATGTTTTTATTGTCGTACATTCCTGTTTGTATATAATTAATTTCAAGTTTTTATTGTGTGATTTAAATTATGAGCTATGATTGTTTTACTTAAATACGATTATGGAAGCTTACATAAAGCTTCCAAATACCTCATCAGATATTTCGTATTTTTATTTAAAGAGTTCCTCAATTACTACTGATTAAAGACGATTACAGTAATCGAGATTAAAAAGCCTAAGGGGGCATTTAAATAAGGATTGTTGTCATGATTCCATTCAAAGGAGCAATTTTCATTAAGCTATCATTAAGCGAAGGCGGAAAGTTTTGGAGGATGGCTCTTACCCCTGAAGTGGAACGGACTGCCGCTGTCTTGGGTGATTAATATGGATGCCACCAATAGGCGCTTACCTTCGTGTCGTGGATAATAAATTACAAGAGTATACATTTATTGGCCTCTGTTTAATAAGGTATTATAGTATTATATATATAAGGCGATTGTGAAACGCCCTTATTAGAGTGCCCTTAGACTAAATAAATTAAACCTAACTTAACCTAAATTAGACCTTACATTAAATAAATAAAAATCTTGCTATATTTGAATCAAAATTAAATAATACTATTCAAACGGGATTCCGTTAGTAGCTATTTATATCACTTTGATTTTGATTAAAATTTAATCGATCAGGAAACCCTTCGTCTAATTGGATCGAGAAAGTAAGAACAAACCCGGGGAACAAACAAAGTAATTAAAGTGGGGAAACTGTGTCATCGGCCAATCGATGATATGATCGGTCCGGGTTCGATCCCGGACGTAATGACACCCGGGGCATTCATTATTAATTTAATAGCCCTGATAATGACCGTTACCGGAGATAACGATGTTTCTATTAACTTTGATTTTGTGTTTCTATTACCGACCTGATTTTCCATTACCAGTTTCAAGGTAGTGTTGAAGGTATTTTGATCATATTCAAAAGAACGTAATATTTGATGGTGACGGTGACTACCAGTGCCTATAGCCTTAAAAGCTTACAACCTATGTGGTTGTTATGTTAGTTTAAAAATAATAATAATAATAATATCTATGGACGTCTATTATGTAACTATTTCACACGTCAATCTGATCCCGTGCAATTATCCGAAAAACTTGACGTGTTACTGGCAACAGGAATTATATATTAAATACTTTAATATCTATACATGTATTAAAGATTTTCATTTTACTATAAATATATTTAATCCATAACTCAGGAAGCCACGAAACTTTTGTGCTCAAGTCGCGTATCGAACCCGCGAACTCCGGCTTTAACTTTAAAACACTGAGCCACAGAGTATCTGAAAATAGTTAAATAATTTATTCCAAAACTACTTACGCATAAAAGTTGTTTCTGAACATTAGTTTTGTTTACAAAAAGTGTGCAACAACGTGCTGTGACAAGTCCGTCAGTTATAACACAACTCACAACAGTCAATTCGCCAGAACAATCCAAGTCCCACCGAGCGTAAAACTTTCTCGACGTGAGACTGAGGTTGCTCATGTTTCGTCGGATCTTACGAATGTGGTTACCACAGACAATTTATAGCAAGATGGATGAAGCATCATACACAAAATAAACCGACTTCCAAAGTGAAAATACACAAAAACGTATGATATTCCCCTTTTAAATTCGGCTAAATTTTAACTAAGTATTTCTCTATACGATCTTCATTAGTTTGAAGTCTTAGGCTACTTCAGAAAAAGTTAAAATTACTGTATATGTCCATATAAATTTCGAGGAGTTCCCTCAATTCCATATCATCATCAGGTCACCACTTTGGAGACAACGGGACCAATTTCGGATTATATGACATATAATCCGAAAATAATTTTGATAATCGGTCAACAGACGTCGAAGTTATCGTTAAACAACCAAAAAAAATAAATAAACAGCGGAACGTATAACCGCCTCCTATTTTTGGAAGTCGGTTAAAAATAGATTTTTCTGTTTCTGGGTCTTGGATGTGTATTAAATATACATATATTTAATTATTTATTACCTATATTGTATATTGAATAGTATAAAATTATTCAGTAGTAGGTATATAATACGTGCAAAAACAGATCCCACTGGAATCGTACATTTTTCCGTCATAAAGTTGCCTGTGTTCTTTTCCGTGGTCTTCTTCATATCGGTTAAGTAGTTTTTACGTGACAGAGAAACAAACAAACTTACTTTCACATTATAATATTACTTTTACCCGCGTAAAAACAGTATCCCATACGAACAGTGTACTTTTTCGGGATTAAATACAGCCTTTGTATTAATCCAAAGCCTAAACTACTACCATACCAAATTTTATCAAAATCCGTTGAGTAGTCTTTGCGTGAAAGGGTAACAAATATACATCCATTCATCCTCAAAAACTTTCACATTTATAGCTAATAGTAGGATATTTCCGTTGTCTGGTATCTGAGATACAATTTTTTCGGATACTTAGTACAGGAACAGATTGACGTAGTATGAAAGCGTTTATACATAGTATATTAAAAAAATAATATTAAGTACCTTAATGACTGTATCAAAAAAACTTAATCGTATCATATACATCTCATATCGTATACTGGGTTAGAAAAAGAAAAAAAAAGTAAACTAAGTATGCCATATTTCATGTAATATAGTTTTTTTGTTTACTTATTTTCAAACGTAAATTTTATTTACTTTGAAGGAAAATTTCGTCACCCCACAAGAATGACGCGTCACTAAGGAATATTAATTCCTTTTATAATAATATCTCGTATTAGTCTTCCTTCTTCTCATTTTAGCTGAAGACTCGAGATGGCGCATTTTTCGCCATCGATTGCGATATTTGTTTGGTTTGATTCTTTAGAATATTCTTTGACTTACTACTGTATTATATAGGTCTGATTAAAGTAATTACAAGGTTCCAAATACCTATTCACAAAAAACTAGCAGCTAACTTAATTACAAAAACTTTCGAACTGTCGCTTGCATAGTTGATACTTTTATGGAATGATATAACCGCGCTCAATATTGCTCTTTATTTACGGGGCAAATGTCGAATGCTTTGATAAGGTCACCGCGCTTCATTTATTATTTGTAGGAGTGGGGCCTATAAAACCTATCGATCCACCAGGAATTGGGTAGTTTAGTTATGAGTAATTTATCTGTATCACTTCGTGCTATATTGGTTAAAGTTTCATCAGTCTGTTTTTGAAGGGAATGTATTTTAAAATGTTTTAGCGAAAACTTTTATATTGAATTTCTCTACATTGATAATAATGATTAATTTTATATTACAAGACATTAAATTAACTATTGATGATTTTAAAATTTGAATCAAAAAATAATCTAACTGAATCTGAAGTTCAACTACATAAGATATAACATGGTACACTAACATTAGGGGGCGCCCGAGAGGATAAGATATTGAAGGTGTTAGAGATATTCCGATGCTTAATTTTCTTTTAAAGAGTTTATCAACGCTAATTTGCATTTATTAGTATTATCGGATTTTAATATTTTCGTGAACTTAATTATAAATTCGTTTGTAAAATTAGCATATTATTTAAATTTTATCATAGGTATTATGTAATTTTCATAGCTTTCAGCTTACAGATTTTATAGACAATTTACATATTTTACAGTGTTGGGAAACAAATCTCAGGATCACCAAATTACTTAGCAATAAAAATGTATCAAATATCTAGTTTGAAAATATAAAACATAGATTTTAGAAATTATATGTTGGAACTGCTTTAAATGTGATTTTAGACTGGTATTACATTATGTTATACCCGAAAACTGGACCAAAAACGCATACAACGTTAAATAAAACACTTACAAATCCCGCCACGACAAGGTAAGAGCTAGCCAAACTTCCACATACGATAAATCTATAGGACCAAATTTTCTTACACTGATAAAGTTCGAGTCGTAAATATTTTAAAGTAACTTCTAAAGAAAAAGTGACACGAAGTGTTGACGCTCTGCGGCAAACTTGGGACTCGAAGGTGGCCATTCCAACAAAATAACCCGTCGAAACTGTGCCCAACTTGAAATATAAAAGTTTTCGATGGGATACTCGGAGCGCCTCGTTTGTTTTCCTACAATGCATTTCGCGTCGGGACTCTGGGGACTAAGATACTTTTGTCATAGCCTTGGATTTACAAGCATATGTTTACTGTTTATCTGAAAATCCTTTGGTATAAAATACTGCATTGAGCAGATTCATAGAGGTTGTAGGTTTTGAAAAGAGAATGCATTCTTATTTAAAAAACAGAGTAGGAGAGCCATGCTTTGGCACGAATGGGCCGGCTCGACCGGAGAAATACCACGGGCTCACAGAAAACCGGCGTGAAACAGCGCTTGCGCTGTGTTTCGCCGAGTGAGTGAGTTTACCGGAGGCCCAATCCCCTACCCCCCTAGAAATGCCGCAGTTGAAAAGCAATTTGTTACCCCAGGAGGGTACCAACTGCGTTGGAGAATCCCTCTCTGGACGTCCATGCTCAGAAACCCCTGGAACTGAACGTGGACGTCCAGGCTGCCCCTCGTATTTTGGGGAGGGCAAAACTGCGCTCCAACCTGCTCGGGGCAAGAGCAAACACACAAGGGCACCCCCCTCGATATTAAACATGGACTTTTGTAATATCAGGGGATTACACTCCAACCTTAATGCCGTCCATTACCACCTTGAGACGGCAAAGCCGGCTTTGCTCTTTTTAACCGAGACACAGATATCATCTCCGAGTGACACATCATACTTTTCCCACCCAGGGTATTCTCTCGAGCACTCCTTTCTGCCCAAAGCTGGAGTGTGTGTGTATATCAGAGATGATATCAGCTCTCGCCGCCTCAGCAATCTTGAGGACAGGGACCTGTCAACGTTATGGCTTCGCATAGATTGCAACGACCACCCTCGCGTCTATGCGTGCCTATATAGGCCCCATAGTGGTGACCCCGAGACGGACCGACTCTTGGAACACCTGCAAGCTGCTTCAGATTTTGTGCAGCGGCAGATCCCATCCGCAGAGATCATAATACTTGGCGACTTTAATGCCCACCACGCCGACTAGCTCAATTCCAGTAAAACTGATCATGCGGGGAGATCTGTTTGCAACTTTGCCCTTGCGAACGACCTGACACAACTGGTTACTACGCCTACGCGAATCCCAGATGTGGATGGCCAGAATCCTTTCTTGTTGGACCTTCTGCTGGCTTCAAATCCTGACGGCTACCAAATATCCGTAATCGCACCATTTGGTTCATCGGATCATTGCCTTGTTAGGAGTTCTGTGCCACTTATGACGGTGTTACGACAGCGTGCTGTTAAATACCGTCGTGTGTGGCACTACAAGTCAGCAGACTGGGATGGGATGCGGTCGTTTTTTGCATCCTATCCTTGGGGGAACGTGTGCTTCTCGCCGGATGATCCCGACAACACTGCCAACTCTGTTGCCGATGTGGTGATGCAAAGGATGGAACTTTTCATTCCGTCCTCTGTAGTGCCAACTGGCGGCAGATTTCGTCCCTGCTTTGGTTCATCCCCCAAAAAAGCTTCTCGCCGGAAGCAGGAGGCTTACCAATCCTGGACCAATGCAGTGTCTGCTCGGGATTTAAATACCAACACATATAAAAAGGAGTACAACCTTGCCTCTAGGTCCCTCAAGAAAGAGATCACTCGGGCAAAGAAACAGCACGTCAATAGAATTGGTAAGAGACTAGAGCACCTCCCCTCGGGAACCCGTGCATTCTGGTCTCTGGCCAAAGCTATTGAAGGAAATTTCTGCAAGCCAACCCTACCATCCCTACACGTAGGAAATAGATCTTTGGCCCAGGACGCAAAAGACAAAGCCGATCTTCTGGGCAAGCTCTTTGCATCAAACTCGACCCTGGATGACGGGGGGCAGAAACCATCGACCATACCGCGATGCACGAGCATCATGTCAGATATTCTGTTTCATCAGCGCTCAGTGCGAAAAGCCCTCCGTTCCCTTGATATCCAAAAGTCGAGTGGGCCTGACGGAATCCCTCCTATTGTGTTGAAAAAGTGTGCTCCAGAGTTGGCACCAGTCTTGACGCGTCTTTTTCGGTTCTCCTGCTCTTCTGGCATCATCCCGGCTTCTTGGAAGACAGCCTTGGTGCACCCGATCCCCAAAAAAAGTGATCGCTCAAACCCTTTCAACTACAGACCAATCGCTATAACCTCTTTCTTCTAGAAGATAATGGAATCCATTATCAATAGCCAGCTTCTTCGATACTTGGACGGCCAGGGATTACTAAGCGACAAACAATACGGGTTCCGTAAGGGTCGCTCGGCTGGTAATCTCTTGGCGTACCTAACTCATCGTTGGGCTCAGGCAATTGAGTCGAAGGGAGAGGCATTGGCTGTTAGTTTGGACATTGCGAAGGCCTTTGATCGGGTTTGGCATAAAGCGCTGCTATCAAAGCGTCCATCATACGGGCTACCCGAGAAATTATGTAAGTGGGTCACTAGTTTCTTAGCAGATAGAAGAATAAAGGTCGTAGTTGACGGCGAATGCTCGGAAACTCAGTCTGTTGATGCTGGTGTCCCTCAGGGCTGTGTGCTATCGCCTACCCTATTCATACTGCATATCAATGACATGTTGCGGACCAATGGAATTCATTGCTATGCGGATGATAGTACAGGTGATGCTGTATATACCGGCTCCCCCAATATTTCTCGGCTAAATGTCATTGAGAGTCGAAACGAACTTGTGTCTAAAATAGAGAATTCATTGGAGAAAGTCTCTGAATGGGGTAGACGTAACTTAGTCCAATTCAACCCCGCCAAGACACAAGTCTGCGCGTTCACCACTAAAAAGTCTCCAATGGTCGTATATCCTCGTTTCGAGGGCACATCTTTAACCATCTCCCCTAGCATTGAGATACTTGGCGTCAACATATCGAGCGAAGTCCAGTTCCGATATCATCTAGAGGGTAAGGCTAAGTTAGCCTCGAAGAAGCTTGGTGTTCTTGAGCGAGACAGTACTTCAGTCCGGACCAACGCCAACAACTCTACAAGGCGCAGGTTCGGCCTCATATGGAATATTGTTCTCATCTCTGGGCAGGGGCGCCAAAATACCAATTGCTCCCTCTGGATCGTATCCAACGAAGGGCCGCTCGAATTATTGACTGCCATAGTGTTTCAAACAGCCTGGACCCCTTGGAATTACGCCGAGATGTAGCTTCACTCTGCATCCTCTATCGGTTGTATCACGAGGAGTGCTCTGAGTAATTGTTCGGAGTCATACCACCTGCAACTTTTCGCCATCGTCCGACACGAAAAACATACCATCCTCATCACCTTGATGAGTGGCAGTCTTCCACCGTGCGCTTTTCGCGTAACTTTCTGCCGCGCACTGTAAAACTATGGAACGAACTGTCACCAGCAGTATTTCCGGACCTATACGACCTGCAAACCTTCAAGAAGAGAGCGTATTCCCTCTTAAAAGGCCGGCAACGCACCTGCAGCTCTTCTGATGTTGCGAGTGTCCATGGGCGACGGTAGTTGCTTACCATCAGGTGACCCGTTTGCTCGTTTTTTTTATTTAATAGAAAAAAAAACACAATTTGTAATTTTTGGGATGAATTCAAAATCAATATTGTGAAATAATCTAGAAAATAAATCAGACTGTCTCACGATACGTACAAAATTAAAAATGAATTTTCTCTAAGTCTGTATCAAATTACATCAATAGAGACTAACAAAGAGAATTATATATTCGCTACAGATCTATCTTAAAAGTCCCAAGACACAAAATTATATTCAACAACATGGGGAATACGAAGAAATATTCTCAATTTATTTCATTATTAGCTTTATTTCTCGAACATCGAATCCTGTGGGTTCCCAGCTCCGACTGAATTATTTATATACAGACCAGTAGACGTTACGTCGGACTTACAAACGTACACACTTTAGCACTTATGAGGAGTTAATAAATTATGGTGCCGCCTGATGATTTAGTTCGTCGGTATTTCTTCAGCTGTTTTTGACCAACTTCCGAAGCAATTATATTGTTTTCGTCAATGCATTAACGATCATAATATGTTAACTATTTATACTTAAATAGACTTAGCTATTCTTTCCGTCTTTATAACTGTTGATAGTAGGCATTTGGTTTTTGGTAGCATAACAATGCTACTAAAAACCAAATGCCTAAAAAACTAGGTATTTCATTATTTTTAATCGAAAGTTAAATCTACAACCCGACTACGCATGTTATGTAGCCTATGTTACCCGGGCTATTATTACGAACATATTAACACCTCATTTATGAAAATCGAATTAGTAGTTTGGGCACTTCGATAGAACAAACATACATACATACATACACAGATTTCCAAAATCATTGCTCTTCCTTTTGGCTTCGCCTTAGTCGGGTAAATATGATATACACACCTAACATGAAATCGAAATATAAAAGTGATATTCGACCATAGTAATTTCTCGGAACGTATCGCCGAAGCAATAATGTCAATGCTATCGGTCAAAATTGAATAATTTATCAAACGAGCAGATATCAAATCCGTTTATAGTCGATAAAATATGGAATTATTATTTCCATGTTAATGGCGTCCATAAATCCTGGGAAATAATGCCTTTAAAGTTACATAACATAGTTGTAAGCTTATGTCACTTTACGAGATGCCACCAATCTGCCTTTATTGGGGCCTAGGTATAAAATGCATTCAACTCACGTACTTGGCATATTAATTTACGAAGTAGTAGAGGTTTTCTCTCTGGTTGTTATTGTAAATATAATTTAGAAATAGTATTATTTGAAATACTATTTTTAAACAATCACATTGTATTTCAGAATATTTCTAAGTACAAACTAAGTTACTGCATTTTATATTTTGCTAACCGACTTCCAAAAAAGGTGGCGGTTATACGTTCTGCTGTATTGTATTTGTATGTACAACGATTACTCCCCCGTCCCCGGACCAATTTTCAAAATTATTTTTTTGATGTAAAGGGTATAATCCCAAGTTGGTCCCGCTGTCACCAAACTGTGACCTGATGATGGGATCCATGAGAAATCGAGAGAACTCCTCGAAATTTATATGGACACATATAGTGATTTTGACTTTTTCTGAAGTTACCCAAGCATATGCTAACAAAAAGTAAGATTTTGCTCCAAAACTACTGAACAGAACTCCTGACTCCATATTTGGGGGTTTTGGCGTTGTTTAAAGGACTGCAAGCATATGCCACTATGTAAATTAAAGTAGTCATCATCACCACCATCATCGCACTATACATCATCACATTATGATGATATAATAGGTACTTCTCAGTATTTTACACCGACAGTGATCATTACTTTGCCGTTTGTGAACCTATTTACAAAATTCTTTTTTTGTTGTAAAGTTTATAATTCGAAATTTGTCCCTTAGTCACCAAAGTGGTGACCTGATGATGGGATCCATGATGAGTTGAGGGAACTCTACTAACTTATATGGATAATGTAATGAACGAAGTAATGAATGAAGTAGTCCAAACATATGCTACGAAAAAGTAATCTTTTGTACCAAGGTATATGAAATTTTTCTATGCCAACATTATATTCGTGATCTAATGATGATAATTCATCACTATAATATAATATTTAATGCTTACTACTACATTTTTTCGCTGACTACTACAATAAATAATAATTATTATTTAATAGTACAGTATCTAATCATTATCATCACTGGTAATTGTTTAGTAGGCCCACATATCGGTAATGCTAATTTCGGGAAATACCACGGCCTCTCAGAAAACTGGGTTTAGATAACGCTTAAGTTTGTTTTTCCGAGAGAGTGAGAATAGCGGAGGCTTTTTTGTATTTACAACTTTCTTAAAACGTGTTAGTAATAATAGCCGAATTTAAAGGGGAATTATTTAGGAAATAAGTTTTATTTCACAAATTTTACTTTGTAAGTCGGTTTTAATTTTTTTATGGATTTTTCATGGTTTTGGAAATAGGTACATAAATTTTCGACCGTAATATTAAGTATATCTATAGATATTCTATGGTCAGCATTCGCCACTTGTAACAAGGCCTGGAGTCGATTTATCATTGTCCCCTGTCTAAGTCCCGCTGTTCCAGTACCGGGACAGAGCCGCAGATAATAAAACAAAAGATTCACAATCGACTATTACCTACTTCAGCTAAATGTTTTTCACCTTTTTACCGACCTGGAATTAAGATAATGGTCATTGTACTCGTATGTAATATTCTGTCATTTATCAAACGCATCCTGTATTTCATAATCTCTTTGTTAGATATCACTTAGGAGAAAGGATAAACCGATGTAGCTAAGTATAGGTTAGGAGTCCTACCAAAAATATGAAATATGATATTAGGTATATAACATTCATACGTGAAGTCAAAAAACTTTTAAGTCCTTTTTACGAAACTTTATGCGAACGGAGGAGTATGAATTTTGGTAATATAGTATAATAGCATAAGTTTACTAGATGTCGCCCTGTGGTCGAAATTCGACCATAATTCATAATTAATTTTAAAGTTTCAACTTTTTCAGGTTTCTTTTGCCATAACCTTAAATACGGAAGAAAATATGTACCTAAATGTTGTTTATGGATTGTGAAAGAAAGAAAGACACTCATTGACAATTGTGTCAAACCTACTGTAATATAAACAAACATATTAGTATGAGTAAGGTCGTGTGTTGTTGTTATTTTTATAAATTTAATGTATTTCTAAGCGTTATTTTTTAAAATATTAGCGTTTGGCAGGCCTTTCTCCACTTAAACTTTCAATGTGCCAAATTTCACACAATTCTTGTAAGACCGTACTTGAAATTTTTTCTTCATATATGGAGGAGGAGTGACCTGCAATAAAAATATAATAATGCTTAAAATACATTAAATTAATAAAAATAACATTACTACACACACTACCAGATTAATAACTCACACAACTATGTATTTATTACAATGTTGTCAGGCGTTTATGAATCTGTCTTTCATATTCATTAGACAAAATTTACATTTCTGAGAGGCTAAAGAAGCATAATAAAGGTTAAACTTAAAAATTAAATGAACTATTATATATTCTTGGATATTTTTTTGGTTAACTGCAGACTTTTTAGTTTTTAGTGTCAGTTACAATAAATATTATGATGAATTTCGTGCTTAATTTTAAGTCAGACTTTTTTGTATGAAAAAATAAAAATTGTATAGGTTCGTAGGTTCATATGATATTACATCAAAACGATTAAAGTCCTCTATTTAAATAAATAGCAAAGCTGATTAACTGATGTATCAACGCACAGGCCAAACACTTTAGGCTTTTTGAAATTTGAAATTTTGCACACGTATTTCTCATATGGCGTAGGCATCCACTAAGGAAGGATTTTTCAAAATTCAATCCCCAAAGGGGTAAAATAGGGGATAGAAGTTTGTAATAAACTTTTTATTCCTTGGACATATTTGCATGAAATTTCGTATGAATTAAGTACGAAAAAAATAATGAGTTACGTATTTCAGCGTTTTCTAAAATGTTACCTCTAGGTGGGTAAAATGGGGGATGAAACTTGGTAACCTAATTTCATGCGGGCGAAGCCGCGGGCAATTACTGCTAGTCTTAAATAATGTGAATATATATATATATATATATATATAATATTATTTTTAACCTTCATATATATATATATATGAAGGTTAATCATGCAGTAATTTGATCCGAACATCAAATTACTGATTACAAGTCACGCAAGTTACAATATCATTTGTTACACGCCTCATCACTAATTCAGTAGCAGTGAAGCATCGAATGAATTGGACCCTTTAAATACTTTAGTAGTTCCATATCGACAGGCCAATGCACGCGATTTCACTCTTACCGGTGTTGAATGTAGCGATGTGGATTGTTTAAATACTAGTTTGTTATTCTACGTAGGTAATTATTTCTCAATTAAAAGATCTCCTTAAATTCTCATACCCGTTTGGATGCCCAAGGGGTATAGGGGAGATTTTAAGGATCAGGAACGTAAGTGCGCAACACCAGAGGAGTTACAAGTGTAAGTGTGAGTGTCCACGAGCGGTGGTTATCGCTCACCAGATCAGGCGAACCGTCTGCTCGTTTTCTGGTCGATTTTGATAATGCTGTATGCTGCTATTTAATATTATTTGTAAAGAATACATCACACAAAAATAATCATTCAACGAATAGAGAATTAATAAAACTTAATATTATGATATTACTTAGTAAACTACGACTGAATAAAAGAAAAGTTGTATGACCGGAAAATTATAGGAATAATATAGTTCAGAATACATATAATATACGTACTAATACCGTACAGAATTACCGAATAAGTATTGAATTTCGTAATTGGGTTGAACTCGCTCCCTTTTGTGGCTCTCCGCTAACTAGTCGGGACAACTTACTCCAACACATGATGGAGCATTCATACAACATTTACGTCATCACAAAATAAATGTGGCTTGTTGGAAGGTTCCAGTTGCGGGAAAATATACAATCTCATAGTTTTGGTGCTATTGATAAATGTCGTGGTTTTTTTATAATCTTGAGGTCGCGCTGTGGTCGAAATACGCCTAAAATAATAATTCATATATTTTTTAGTTTGAACTTAATTACCCTGTTCTTACAAATAGATTTTGTATAAATGTTGTGACAGATTGACAAAAGTCAACGTGTAACAAAATTGTGCAAATTGCACGGTAGTGTGTGTTGTTGTTATTCATTCATCGTTATTTTAAATATTATTTTATTAAAATATTTACTTTCTGCACACCCATCCAAATTATAATTTACCGATCAAATTTCATACTTCTCCAGTTGCTCAATACTTGTAAAAATGTACTGAAAGTTTTTAATTCATGTTTCATATTTAATATAATAATAATAAATGTTTTTTCAAGGTTAGTTTACTATTTGACTTGAAAAATACAATAGTAAATTGCCTGTCATATTACTTTTATATATAAGACATAATATCTATCAACTTAGCACAATAATTTAAAAAAATATACAATTGCCTCTTTAAAAAACAGTATTTCGTTAAAATCACTTACATTTATTTGTATTTGACGCCTACTGTCGGTATTTAAAAACCGACAACAACAACAAACAACCAATCACAAATAATAATATTCACCATTTAACAATTTAAAATTTCTTTATCGGAATAAACGGGCTAAAGATTATATTTCTCGTTAACTACAAGAACGTCAGAGAACATTTTACTTAATAATTTTTCAGTTTTCCTGCATCGCTGATTAAAATCCATGGTAAAAAAATGAAAAATGGAATCCAATCGCATCCGCGCAAGCCCTCAGGTAAAATCGGCGTGCGGTGAGTACGCACTAGGTGACCTGAGACAGACTAGAAAAGGGACGCCACACGTCACGCTATCCTCCATACGAAGTTTCTCATTTGGACACCGTGGTGGCGCCACCGGTAACGTCTTTGTGGTGCTTTAATAGGCGAGTAGGCCAAATGGGCCACAAAACAAGGTGGGACCGACCACGGTAATCTGAGTGGCTAAAGTACATCATGATACCTTACGTATTTTTGGTCGCTTAATCCGAATATTAGTTTTGCTCTAAAATTACAGCGTCATCGAGTAATATTTTAGGCCTTTTTGTGAAAATCGCGAAATAATTATTTTTTAATTTTTCCGTGTCCAATTCGATGTTACTTCTACAGTTATTGCTCCTTTTTAATCAAATTTTTACAGTGTATACCTGGACTGTTTTCAAAAAACAAAACAAGAGGTCATTCGTGTAAATAAATTAATCAGAACCGGAGAGGTGAGCTTTCAAACATTAAACTACGAATTACCGGATGATTGACTTCAAATTGTGATATTGAGAATATACAGCCCTAAAATATAATCTGCAAGGAAGTTTTTGAATAAGTTTGCAACTGATTTATAAGCTGACACTAAATAGGTTCTACCATTAAGCTGAACTATGAGACGAAAGTAACCTGTACCTTTGTGTAATTTTTTTGAACGCGTGACTTGTTGATCCACAGCTGATGCCTTTACGAGTTTTGCTCTCATCGACTAAGATGATATTTTCTCATAGTTATGGTCAACGCGCCGCGTCGCTTATGCGTCAGGTCGCGCAGTGCGTACACACTACACACCGTTAATATCCAAACCAGATATCGCCCATCGCGTCGTCACAACGGATAATTCGATTTGGGAAATGATTGATCGCTAACTAATTTACGTCCGGTACAGTAAATAAATTTGTAATTTATTAATCAAATTATTCTGCGTTTCGAAGATTTTAAACCATTCTCTTTCGATATTGTTTTATTGAACGAAAAAGTTCTGAGGAATACGACAAATTGGATTATGCGGATGTTTTTCATTTGACATAATTATTGTGATGATAATGGCTCATGTGAACTTATAAAAATTAAAGTCATTGTTACTTGTGTATGTAATAATCAAAAATTAAAACTATAACCCGACTATGCAAATTATATAGCCTATGTTACCCGGGATATTATTACGAATCTATGGACACCTCATTCATCAAAATTGGGTCAGAACAAACATACAAAATCTTTGCTTTTGGCTTTGCCGTAGTAGCGTAAAAAAACATGATAAAACAAATAATTTCTTTAGTATTATTTACGTGATTTTGATCATAGTTTTTAAGCATTTCATGTGTATTTCGTACATATTCGTAAATATACTGTATTATTAATTGCTTCATACTAAGTATGAATAATAAATTAAAGAAGTTACGATGTCAAATATGCTAGCGTCGAGAACATCTCTTTATTTGAACACAGATTGCACCCTCATATAGCTTATATAACAATTAAGCAGTAATGTCTTAACTCTTCAACCTAGAAACGCCAGTTATTTTATTGTGGACCTTATTACATGCGCATAAGTACGAGAATACGTTCAGTAATTGTACTATCCTCGTACGTGTGTATGGTGATAGCAATTTAATAACCGTGCCTAGTTGAATACAGAGTTGGCGCCAAGCGATTAGGTCACGGGTACACTTACGTATTTTCTTATTCAATTCCTTTATTCTGAGAATATCTTCTACGTCTAGTATTTTAATGATGCTCGAAACGTTGGTAGAATTTAAATTTTCTTTTCGTTCTTATATTTTAAATTTTCTACTTTCGAATAATTGTGTTTTGCAATAACGTAATAAAGTCTCCGAGTAAAATGATTTTCGAATGATATTATATTTGTGATAATATTGTATTTTTACATAATACAGGCTGCTAGTAAACAAATTGCAGAGCTTTTGTCTTATAGATAGTTAATTTTTTGAGCAGCACTGTAAATACATGAATGGAAGAAAAGTTTATATTTTCGGATGGTAAATAAAATCACCAACGTAATTGATAATCCATTCGACTGATTTGCGATCGATTTTAAATCAAATCAGTTGCCAGTTAGATTGACCACAAATACAAATAATAATACAAATAATTAATTTATAGATTTAATGTGCTTTGTATTGAACTTATTTTAAACCTATTTTTGTATCCGTTATATTGATGTAACAACCTCAAATAAATATTTTATGCCTATTTCAGTAGTAGAAATTTAGCAATTGTTGCAATTCAGATATACAAATACCCCCTTACTAATAAAAAGATTTATACAAAGGATAACTTAAACAACGTTGCTGTCTTTGTCTGATGCGTTGGAAAAGTTACTTAACAGACAAAAATAGCAATGTTGTTTAAGTTATCCATTGTGTAAATCTTTTTATTAGTAAGGGGGTATATATATTATTTGGCTACTTTACCATAGGGCTCGCACACAAAACTGTGATACTAATTCGTATCGTGCAAATCTACAACTCGCACAACAACGCGTTCTATTGCGAAACCGAAATCTCTTTCTACTTGTTGAAAATTGTCGTAGAAATGATTTGTAAGAAAAACCTTTTGTCACATGACATCGCGTCGCAGCCTCTAGTGTCGCAGTTTTCTGCAGTGAAAATTCGCATTGCACCGATTTGCAGTTTTGTAAGCCCAAGTATGGTCATGTGGAATATCATTCCCCATAAACTTTCCTTTTTCTCAAGCATTAAATAAATCAATTTGTTTCGTACTTAAATATTAAAGCAGATAGTCAGACCACACGCCCCAACTTCTAACCGCGGCGCTCCGACGTATATCCAATATACCTAACATACCGACTTTCGCACTCAATTTTAACACAAATTCCATTGATTTCACTAAGGAAGACAACTTCGGGTAGTTTAAATTGTTTCAGGAAAGTATGGCTTTAAGATGAAGCCTCTATTAAAATACAATTTATTAGTAACACGAAGCTATATGCGCCTTATCTTTTAGTAGATATATTCCAGTGCCGGATTGCCAGATGCCGTTCTGAATACAAAAAAGTATCTATCTAGCTTTTTAACGTTCCACATTAGCAGAGGTGGTGCAAGCCATGGGCGGTGTGGGCGACCGTCCACGGCCTGGCAGTCCAAGTTTCCAAGCAGGCCTCGCGCCTAACAGCCGAAAAAAAAAATTATAAACGTATGAAAAATCCAAAAGTACACGCCACAAGGTTTTTTTATAATTTTTATTTTAAACTGAAGTCCTGTTTTAAGCTATTGATCTGATTGTATTCTGTTTTAGACTATTGATTTGATTGTAATTCCGAAGTGCAGTCTTTCAGGTTTTAAAGTTGAACATATTTTAATCTGGAAAGTAGGGAAAAAATTGTTGATCGCTCACTCCGCTCGCTCGCGTTTAACATATTATATTATTATTAAGTACCGACCGTCAGTTTAAGCCTATTTATTTAATTGTATTTTCTAAAGTACACAATCTTTCAAGGTGTAATTTTAGTTTAGGTAGTAAAATAGAAATAAAAATGTTGTCGCTCGCTACGCTCGTTCACATTTCATATGAGAGCATATTAAGCTCGTTCGTTTTTGGCTCGGGGGCCCCGCGGCAGAATTTGCTACGGGCCCCGTCCTGGCTTAATCTGGCACTGATATATTCTATAATACTACATATAAATTAGTATATAAATTAGTAATACTACATATAATTACTACATATAAATTATAAATTAGTTACTACAATACGATATAATTATATTTAAAAAATGTGAAAATTTCAAATTTTTTGTGGTGATATTACAAGCCTTTAAGTAAATATGAGCATAATTTCTTAAATTTTAATCTTCTAACACATTTTTACTATTTTACTTGGAAGCTGGCTACGTCTACTGTCTACCTATAGTAAGTGTAATCTATCGCCATATTTTTTTTGTTAAATTCCACACTGAACGTTAAGAGTTTTGGGCTTGATCGAGTGTGAAACATCCCATATATATAGATATATGGGTGTTTCTAAAATATATCTAAATAAAATAATTTTAATTTTACCAATTATAAACAAACATTCGTATAAACGATATATAATGTACAATCTCAACGCCAAAAACCTATTTTCATCTTGCATTCAAGCATGCAACGGTTGAGCTTGCAATATTGTGCGAATTCTTGGTGAGAGCACACACGGCGTTTTGTGGTAAGATACGCTTTTCAAAATTAATGTTTTGCGGTTCACACCACAATGGACGAAATCTGCACATGTTTTGCTCTCAGAATTGTTTTAGGTTTTGTTCTAATTGGGCAAGTATTTTTAATACTACGAAGTGAACTAATATTTTTAACAATGTTTTGATTTGAAATTAACTTAGGCCTTTTCATCCGTTATTGGATGATTTATACAGTATTCTCCGAGCGAAGTAACCACTATTGAAATACTGTAGTGCCTGGGACAGTTTTTAAATGTCGTATCGTTGCCCAAGCACACACGGCATTCTCACAACATAGTCAACCTAGTCCAGAGGAATGACCGGTCAAAACGTCTGGAGCCAACCATGGTTTTTTTTTACGGGTTTCCTCACGATGTTTTCCTTCACTGTTAGAGCCTCCGTATAATATACTTGAGATCTGAAAAAGTCTCATTGGTACACGCCCCAACCTGGGAATCGAACCTGCACTCTCTCGAGTGCGATTCAAACGGTTTACCCACACACACTTTTTTTGATTTGAAATTACATACTAGCTAAATCTATAATTATAAAATATAAAAGGCAAAGCTTTTAATTGACTAAAGTATCAACGCACAAGCTTTGGCCTAGAAATTTGAAATTTTGCACACCTAGGTATTTCTCATATGACGTAGGCATCCACTAAGGAAGGATTTTTCAAAATTCAACCCTAAAAAATAGGTTATAAAAGTTTGTATGAAACTTTTTATTCCTTGGACATAATTATTTGCATGATATTACGTATGAATTGAGTACGGAAAAACAATGAATTACGTATTTCAGCGTTTTCTAAAATTCAGCCCCTAGGTGGGTAAGATAGAGGATGAAAGCTTAAAACCTAATTTCACGAGGGCGAAGCCGCGGGCAATTAATGAGAGTACTTCAATAAATTGTAGTGATGTTAAAGGTACGCACATCATTACATTTGCGTACCTGATCATTTGCGTACCTGATCATTTGCGTACCTGATCATTTTAGAAACGGAATTCTATTTTTTCAGCCATAAATTGTTGCCCCTTTTTGTTCCTAGTCTTTGTTCGTACCGGAGATGATATACATATAACATTTTTATCTTTTATTTTATGAATGCAACAAAATTACTTATTGTAACTTTTGTTGTCAGTTTTAGGATAGTTGAACTATCTAAAAGATAGTTCAATTATCCTAAAAATTACAAATGTATATGATAACTTAACATTTCCTTTTTCGGCACATCGCAAAGTAATTTGAAAATAACACTACGCAACGTTGTCATAAAGACATCACATTACATTTAATTATGTCCAAAGTTAGCGTTCTAAATGTACTGGCGGCGTAATCAGACTGGGCTGAAAGTGATTGTGAAAGTCAAACAACGCCAACAAACAACCGAAATAAAAGAATTTGGGTTGCGTGTGTGCTTACCTCAATTGTAATAAGTGCTAACACCAATTAGCCCTGTTTGTCGTGAACAATTTAAAATTTAATTACATTGCTTAAACAAATTATTATCTACACATCTACGTCACATAATTTTCGGACTTCTGTAGAAACCACATTCATATTTGCGACTACAAAGTTCTTTAATTTTTTATATAAGGATAACCTGAAGGAACTAATATTTTAATAATAAAATTATTCTTATGTACAATTCAGACTAAACTAAAGCTACAGATTAAGTTAAGTAAGAATAGATTAAAACAAACATTTACAAAAGATTTTCTTCTTCTCCCTGTATTTTGTTGCTGTATTTTTTAAAACTCAAAATGTACTATTTACTTTTATGTTGGTAACCTTTATAGAATATTTTTTCGTGTGCCAAATGAAATATCAGAATGAACAGAGATCATAAAGGAGCCAACATAACCGGACCGAAATAGAGCGGATGAATTTGTTCCGGGAAAAAACCCGGCGCTGGCCGGCTTCATTTTTCATAAAAAATATAAAAAGTCGCACAAAAAATTCGGTTGAAATCATCTACCCACGAAGCCTCAAAAGGATGTCCAATAATTAAATTCGACTCGTAACAGGGGGAATTTAGTGACGCGCGCACGGAATGTACGCATATCGATGTTTAGCCAATTATAATATTATTATCGTTAAATTATTCGAATGTTTTAACATTTACACAACCGCAAGGTTTTATTTGTATGTATTTATTCATAAAGTATTTGTTTTAATAAATATGCCTTCATATTTTATTAGCTTTGCTTTATAACATAAACCTTTTTAATTTTATTTTGCAAATGCTGAGTATAAATTGGTAGGACATTTTGATTTGACTTTTAACAATACTCGGATCTAAAATAGACCATTTTTATAATTTTGTTACTTCACGATTAAATAGGGTATAAACATCGATACATAATATTTTATGTGCGGTATTATCTATCATCGATTGGCTTTTTATATTTTTTCCAGACATTTTTTTTTCTTTATATAAACAGTCTTTGCTTTCTCCCGGTATTTTATATTACAAAACATTAACACATAATAACTAATTGCATTTCAAAACCATCGAAGTAACTTTATTCGAGTCTTCACTCCTCTAGTTTATAAAAAAAAGTTTTAACTTATCATAACATTAGAGGATACTAGAGATAGGATAGTTCGTTACTAGAGAATTGTTTAAGTTCAAGTTTTTATAGATTATTCAGTCGATCCTCAAATTGAACAGCCTATTCATTCTTTGTTTGCCTAAAATATATTAACTAGTTCCCTAAATAAGAGTAGAACAAATTCTCTAAGTAAGGTTGTAAACATTTTATTGTTATTTCATAGGAAGCTAATTTATTATTTCCTATAAAAAGGAACAATTCAGCCGAAAGAGCCTTATGCCGAAAATAAAATATCACGCTATTTTCAATGATGTTTATTTATTTTGTATTCTATAATAGTTAATATTATTGTAGCCAGAAAAAAAACTAATTTTTATTATAATATTGCTTCTTATCACTTTGACGCTATTTACAGTCCTTTTTAATTTACAAGACTTTAGTAATTATAAGTTTAAAGGGAACCTTCACCCTCTTGTAAATCGGAACTCTTATCGATACTGTGGCGATACCAGGGTCTCACATGAAACTAAGAGACTAAAATATAGTGATTTTTCAGAGATAACTTTTAGGTGAGCTACTGCCAACAGTAGCTTACCAACAGGTAATCTATCTGCTAACGTACACGAGTTATACAAAAAATATGAATATAAAATTTGTCAAAGTTATATTTTAACGTCAAAGATGGTTGAATAAAAACGTCATTTATATTTTATCTCTAGAAAACGTCGTTTTTATAACTTAGTACGACGATTATGGCTCATGTTCAAACTTATAACACGACGTGTAGTACTTAAACGCTGGTTGTAACTTTACTGAATGAGGTGTCGAAATAATTGCGAGAGTCACGCGAGACTTGCATGAAATTAATGTTAATAAAATAAAAATGATATCGGGTAACCGCTACAAGGCGTATAGTTTACGCGGGAAAATTTTCTTTCCTTCTAATATCATAGGTATGGTTTTTCAGTACCCTTTTTTTGCACAAAACTGTTCATAAGTACTTTAGGTTTTTATTAGTTATGAATCATAAATCGATATTTAGAAATAATCTTTTGTTATCTATATAATATCGATACACAAAATATTTTACACACATCACTAAATTATTCAACGCGTAAGTTTCTATAATTTCTTCCGGGGCTGTGGGTTTATTTTAAGGACACGCGTTATAGAGCTAGAGCTCGCCGTCGAAAAAGGAGCTCATCGCGAACAAGAATTGGACCACTGCAGATCGCTAGGGGGCCTAAAGTTTGATATAAAACCGCCGGTCTGGCGGTTCTAAGCCTGGCAGATTTTTTTATTGACCAAAATGTGTGAAGATTTTTTGGAGTAAAAGAAGCTCATAAGGAACAAGAAAACTGTTGTGATACACGGCTGCACGCCATCTAGAAAACGATAAAACTGCAAGTCTGACAGTCTTACTCTTGACCAGTTCCCAGCCAGACCGCCCTGAACGTGTAAGAATTTTCAGTAAAAAAGGTCATAGGACAAGGTCAAGTCATAAGTCAATCTGTCCGTCTCCTAATCCTCTTTCGGAGACCGTCAGTCTGGTATGCTCAAACTTGGCCAAAACTCAACCAGACCGGGATAAAGTTACCTCCTGTGATGCTTACTGCTGATGCTTGATGCTGGTAAATAATGAGTAATTTGCACTTAATGAAGCGTGATTTTAATAAATTTGTATGTATTCTTTCCGAATTTAAATTTTGCTACCTCATATATAGTTACCACTCGATCCGCCATCTTGAAAAAATGGCAATGTCTTTCAATATTTTAGCAATATCACTTCAGTCAAACATTTTACGATTAAAGGATGTTCTACAATATTGAACTAAATATAATTTTCTACAATTTATGCTATGAGCAGTTTTATGTCAAATTAATAGTTTTAGCGCTGCAGAGTCTTAGAGGGAAAATTTATTAAGGTTGTTGATATTTTTTTTTTTCAAATATATTCTACTCTTTAAGCCCTTTCAGATGATACCCATATCGAGAAGTTTGTAAATAAATATAAAGGCGGCCATTTTGAATTCACAATCATATTGAATGTACCAAGTTTTAGTGTCAATAAAAAGATTTTCTATTATATTGTTTAGTCGTCCTAGCCCACAAATTCTTACACGCTCGGGGTGGTCTGGCTGGAAACTAGTCAAGAGTAGGACTGCCAGACTTGCAATGTTATCTGTTTCTTGTTGGGGCGCAGCCGTATATCACAACAGTTTTCTTGTTCCTTATAAGCTTTTTTACTCAAAAATCTTCACACATTTTGGTCAATAAAAAAGTGCCAGATTTAGAACCGCCAGACCGGCGGTTTTATATCAAACTTTAGGCCCCCTAGCGATCTGCAGTGGTTCAATTCTTGTTCGCGATGAACTCCTTTTTCGACGGCGAGCTCTAGCTCTATTATTTAACAGTGCCAGGTTTGTTATAAATAGGAAATTATTTTTATTTCTGTATTATACTATGAAATGTATTTTTATAATATTATATAATAATACTAATTGTTATAATTACATATTAGAGTAATTTCCTAACCTAGAAACATAAAACATATTGTTGCTATATAAAAGAAATAAAGGTTTGCCCTAATGTCGAAATGCAGCTTACCATAAATGTTTAGTTGCTGGCTTGGGATATGTAGCTAGCACATAATATTATAACACTGTTATTTTCCTGCTAGCGCATTCAAAAATCCGTCCCTTCTATAAGAAAAAGGGAAAAACTGTCTAATTTGATTCGTGACAAGTAGGTATAAATATCTAAAAAGATTGCTGTGAGTATTTCAGTCACAAAAAAACGTTATAAATTTTAACTTAGCCGCGGAAGATTTCTAGGGTCAAGTGGGGCTGGACCCTTTATTTCGAGAGGGACGACGTGTCCCATCATTGGAGGGATCATTATATAGCTAAATGTCATTATAATGTAGGTCAAAAGGGCACAAACTCCTGAAATATATTTACACAGTTCGTTCATTGTTGTAGTATCTAAAAATTATTCAACATATAAATGTTGATGAAGTTGTACCAAAACATATTTCAATTGTAGGAGTAGTCATGGATGTGAACGATAGTCGGTAGTCTCTTTACTTAAAAACTGATTCTGAAAATTATTTCTTTCATGTAATTTTTATTTTAATAGTATTTGAGATAGTCAGACACCTATAATAAAATATTAAATCTGATTAACAATAATAAATAAAGTTTTCAATTTGAAAGCTAGAAACCGTAGTTTGTGGTATATGTTTTGTAAATGATGTAATAAAAACAATAATATTATTAATATTATACACCTACATAATTATAAGCAGAGGTTATAAATAAAATGTAATGAAAAATATGAATAAAAATGTAGAAGTAAAGAAGATTAAGCATCTAAATAGGTATGTGAAATTATTTTCTATAGATGTAACTTTTACTACCTAAAACTTTTTTGTAAATAATTGACTTACCTCCTCTGTTCTCGCTGTCCGCTGGCTTCACCTGTATTGCCCGGTTCATCTGAAAAAAAAAACTAAATTTGTGAATAAAATATTCTCTGTACATTTTTTTCTTAGAATAATACTGAAATAACATATTTATGTTGGTTCAAACCCCCAACCCTCTAATAAAATAGATTCACAAGCCAAAACGACACTAATGCTTTAAAGTATAATTTGTTATAACATTTTAAAGCCTTAAAACATAATGAAGCACGTCATAGAGTTATTCATAGCGTGGAATGCTCGGAATTCCTAAAGTTAATTATCGTTCGTTTGATGTTTTCAAACATGTCATGGTACAAGGTACGGTGCGAAATTTAGAAATTCTTTCATTACACCCTTCACTTTGTGACGAAGTTATTTGACTTCCATAATTCATTTATTATTTTGTGCTACCACACTAAGGAGAGTGAATGCATGTAATATATTTTATGATTTGACTTATTTACGTTTAAGGATACAGAATGGTTTTCAATAATTAAATTTTTTTTAATTAACACTTTATATACATAATACAGTTTATAGCGTAGATTTTCTAGAATTATGGAAAAATACAGCTCCCTTAATATAACTAGATCCTTTATTCGACATAAAGGAAGTTATTATTTTTTATTTTGCTTGAGGATCGGAAACCTTTCAGCGGCATCTATTCGTGGAAATGGAACAAAATTACTTTGATTCATTTATTCAATGCAGTAGAGAGAGACAGCTGGCCGGAGGCGGGGCTAGCTTTTAGGTGCAAAAGTATTTACTTACATAAGAGTTTGTCATGAATGAACAATGCTCGTTGATTTTAACACGAAATTCTAATATAATTCTATTTTTATCTGCTTTTTAAATATATATATATATATATATATATATATATATTATATTATATTATATTATTCTTTTAATATGATTAATTTTTTTTACTAATAAACACGTTACGTAAACGTACATCACTTTATAATAATTATCTGTGCTAATATTATAAAGAGAAATTTTGTTTGTTTGTTTGCATTGAATAGACTCTGAAACTGAACCGATTTTGATGAAATTTTTCACAGATATAGAGTAGACCACGGGGAAGGACAGGTTTGCGCGAAACTTTCTTTTGCGCGCACAAAGACGCATGCAACATCTATGATGTTGCATGCGATTTTGTGCACTTAAATAATTGCAACGTTGCCAACTTAACTTATTAAATCATTTAACTTTCGAGTACATAATTGAAGCCTTCAAATACCATGTAAGCCTTCAAATATCATTAAGGCTTAATAAGTATTTGAATTTTAGTTTGGTAAACATTTTCAGATTCAGATTACGACATTACTGTGATGAACAATAATAATTTATGCGCTATTGTTATTAAAAGCATATGGCTTTTATGGTAGTGTTCAGACAACTTAAGCTAATGTACTTAGCCAATAAAGATGCTATCCGTGTGCAAAACAACTTTAAATATTTGTTCTAGTAACAAACGGTTTTAGTTCTAATGCTGTTTGACATAGGAGTGTGTTTTGAACAAATTATTCGCTTAATTAAATAGAGTTCTTGTCAGTCCCCTTTCCATAAAACGATGTAGGCAAATTAGTATTTTTATAGTGCCTTTGGCTATTTTACGAGTTGTAAACATGTTAACTTTTTTTTGCAATAAAAGGCATCGCAAAAGCCTTTTATTTTGTTGAAGGCAACACAAATTATTGCCTGTGGCAACTTTCATAGTAGAAGAGGATTTTTTATACTTTGTACACTATTACTTTCTGTGTATTGAAATAATTTAAAAAATCTTAAAAACAAGAGCATGTCAATACATGTCAATGGAGGGTTCCGTAACTATCAACGCGCAATAGGTTTTCTTTCAATTACTTCAAAAGTTATTTATATCTTTATATATATAATTCTACTGTACGTGTGTATGTCACTGAACTCCTCCTAAACGGCTGGACCGATTTGAATGAATTTTATTGTATGCGTTTGGGTGGCGCCCTGGATGGTTTAGATTCACAAATCAGCCCGGCAGGACAACGTCTGTCGGGTCCGCTCGTATATTTATAAAATTACAGAAGCTAGAAGCGCATACACACGATACAGACAGATAGACGGACGGACAGAGCGAAACTATAAGGGTTCCTTATGTATTACGAAACCCTAAAAATAGTTTATTTGTGAAATTACACGTTACTTATTAATAGCACGAATATTAATAGCAAAAATAATAATTGAATACAATCTCAGACTACTTTTTTCACTCAAAGGATTACTTTTCCAAATGAACCTTCTTCGCATTCCCGCTGTTCCTTACGTAAGGATACCATCACTCCACGATTACAACTTCTTATCCCCATAACCCTAAATTCGTTCCTCAATAATTAATCAAAGCGATACAACTTAGAACTATTTGTCACCGCAACCAAACTTGGAGCAAAATTTTCAGTTAACCAAGTGATATATTTAATAGTTAATAGGGTGTAACTTTGCGGAAATCTATTAGATGTTATATATTAAATAGGGTACTTAGATTTATATCATATTCTATTCGCGTATGAGAACATCACGGTCTGTACTATGTACCTAGGTAAGCCAAAGCTATTTTCATTAAACTCTCATTTTGTTCCTAGCCTGTTAGTTATTCATAATTTGCGATGACATTATTAGATTAAAAATAATAATTAAAGTAAAACAAACAATAAATCGAGTTTCATGAAAATAACGCTAAGGTATAAAAATAGTAGCACAGAAACAAAATATGACCGATGGGTAAATAGAACAACATTTATCATAACAATCTGTCATCTGAGTAAATATGTGATGCTATCACCTTAAATGAGACACTAGTACCAACGTAAAAACAACATGGCGCGCGTCACAGCTGTCAGATAAAATAAACTTACAAGTCAACGATTATTGTTCAGGATTGGGGGAAATTCAGAATAGGGCGATTAATAGTCGTCCTAGTACTAAAAAATATAAAACTGTACCAAAATAAATAAAAATTGTCATGACCTTTTTATGTAAATAAATTCCAACATAATATTTATGTATAATTAAGGTAATAAGCTTATTTAGTATATTAATAAACCGTTTACTAAAATGAGTCAATATGCTTGAAATCATTACATTTGAAATACACACGTATAAATGAAACACATAAAAACAATGTATTCTTATACAAAATTTGTATGTTTCTAGTGTAAAGGTTTGTTTTTTTATTCTAATTTCCTTAAGCATAAATAATTCAGATTAAGAATAAATCATTTTTAACAAAACTTACTATCCTCGCAAAAAGAAAATACCTTCTATGTAAAAGGATTTTTTTAACAGTAAATTTTCGTCTGTATTACTGAGGCTTGTGTTGACCTAAGAAGTTTGTTAAGCTATCCCTGTAGGGAATTAACAAAGGGTAAAAGAAGCGAGATTTTCAAGATGGACCTTGTAACACTCGCAAAAGAAGCACCCTCTTTATTTAACTTAATGATCATATTCAGATACTTAAAAACATTTCAGAACCTCAATTAATTATGAAACTAATATCCGGTAGGCTTTAAATCGAATTTTAGAGAAGTGTGCATTAATAATACGTTTCGATACGTACCTTTAACAAATTTAAAACATTGTTTTTGCCCCAAGGTATTCTATTTACCTCTAATCTAAGGTACGTTTTTCTTTCTTAATCCGGCTTTCATATTTTGCATAAGTGACAATAAAAGTCGCGATTTTTTTCGACGCAGACAATTAATGTCAAGTCCAAATACAATAATTATTAAAATGTATTGTTGTACCACACTAATTATATATTTTTAAGTATACGCTGTAGGTAATAGGTATGATTACAAAATGTAGTTTATCGATTTCAAAGAAGGCCTGAAGGTTTCTTGGCTGTAATGGATAATAACAAAGAGTCAATGGGGCATACTACTTGATTCTATGCGGCGCGCGGTTTGAATTCATAAGTAAGAACTAAGTCTAATTGAAGTTTTAATTCAGTTCATACAGTGCTGAGATACATAAAACCTTTATATCGAAGGGCAAGAGGACTTTCAGCTTTATATCACGCTAACCTAATCTATTTGGTATAAGTTTTATTTCTCTGGTGTTATATTGAAGCTCTTTATCATGAAATATTAAAAGTAATATTTTTTAGTTTTTCATCATATCACAACTCACAAGGTAACATGTAGAAAACCATATTTTTTAATAACAGTTTCAATAATATAATGAACCTTATACTTTGAACGATCTTGTATATTTATTATTGTGATCTCGGAAACGACTGCAAGTATTTCCATGAAATTTAGTATTCAGGCAGTTTTGGGGGGGGGGAAATCGATCTAGCGTAGGTCCCTAGGAATCTACGCATTTTAAGTTATATAAGTTTTTTCTTTCATTGTGTAACAATATATCAATAATTTCGACTATAATATGTCAAAATTCGGGATGTGGTGGGTTCGCCGGTAAAATATTTTTTTGATTTTTTTTAAATCTGCTAGAGCTCCGAGCAAAGTTCGGTTACCCAAGTACTTAGTATTCAACTAGTTAGTTTAATTTACTTACATGTAGGTGTTTCTTCGCATGATTTTCAGTCTTCAGCTCATCAGAGGGCGTAGTCTACAGTAGGAAGCGAAGTTGCAATTGATTTAGAAGTAGGTAAATTATATTTTATAGGGCCGGATTTATTTACAGTGTGTTAATGCTTTTTTAATATACCATATACGAACACAATCATAAAATAATCAACGGGTAGCCCATGCAACGTGTTAAATAATAACGTCATTTTGTAAACTCATTATGAAAGTTACCTTTGCAAGTTACGTTAGTATTTTAATATAAGTGTGATTTACACATGTTTTACGTTTGTATTGATAAAGCATAAAATATTCTATAGTATGAAGGTAGTTTCAAGTACCTAATACAAAGAAGTGAAACGTTAATATTTGAAAACAATTCCAATTTAATATCCGTTGATACAATAACGAGAGCAAGCTTAAAACTTTATATTGAATTATCAAAAAGTTTAATTTCAACGTAATTCTATTGTTAGTATTGTAATTAAAATAAAGGGAATATCTGGCTAAAGTTTAAAACGAGCATGTTAAAGATATTCGAAAGAGCAACTCTGTAGTCTAACACAAAATTTGGACAGGGCTAATATTAATAAAGTTGAAATGTCGATGCGGTTCGGGGCGTGGGACAGGAATTTCGAATACAAATTATTAGCTTTTGTCTGAAAGTAAAATCGATTATAAATAACGATTTCATGGCCTTGTTGCCGCCCAAATATAATTTATTTAGCAAATTTATAGAATCGCCCGAGGGTGTTTTGGCCAAAGAATATAGGGAACGTCGAAGGAATATAGATGCAAATGTGGACCACGTATAGTTAAAATGAACTATATGATGAATGATGAATAATGAATATGATGATAAATGAACTAATGAAAGTATAGCTACTTGAAAAAGCGCAAATTTGACGAGTTTCAAATTTCCTATTTTTTTTCACATTAGTTCAAGTATTTTCATTATGATTTATTAAATAGTAGCTGCTCCGGCGAACTTCGTACCACCATATTTTTTTTGTCTCATTTTTTTCATACATACCTTCTCCTACCTAATAACGAACACATAAAAGAAATATTAATCCAATTCGTTGAAGTCGTTTGGAAGTTATGCGCCTACAAACATTTCGGTAATTTATACATTTATTCATATAGATTTCTACACTTACTATATTTATATATTTTTTTATCTCATGATTTAAGATGTATTCCTATTTAAAAAAAAAAACTGATATTGAACTGAAAAGAACTGAACACATTTTTTGGGTCATAGCTATTAAGGGTTATAGATTATTAACTGTGCTACAAAAGTACCTAGCTGCTAACGTAGCAGTTAGGTTATGTGCTACGAAAAAACGTTTTATAATAATAATATCTATAAACTCTTTAACACCGCGTCAATCCCGTGGCAAGTTCGAAGAACTCGTGTTACGGGTACCAGACAACGGAAATTTATTATATTTAATACTTTTTATATATATACTTATATTCTAGAATTTTATTATATTATAATAAACATCCACGACCCAGAAACAAATTAACTTGTTACCCGGCGGGACTCGAACCGCGCCTTCTGACTTTAGCGCCAACGCGCTAACCACTGAGCCACAGAAGTTTTTCGAAAGTATGTAAAAATGTGTTGAAATGTTGAGTGACATTGTAGAGTTTTAATGATAATGATCATGTTTTGTCTCATTTTAATGAATAATTTTAACATCGTGAACTTGTTAATAAGTCCTTCAAAGTTAAGATCTTCGAGTTTATTATAATACAAAATTGTAGCAAAAATTTCAGCAAGCTACTAAAAAGTTTGAAATGTCTACGCTAAGTAAGCGTTAATATTAAAGCTCAAAACATGAATTTATTGATACCGAGACGACAGATACTATAACTATAAAACGAAATATGAAATAATTTACAAAATATAATCCTTAGCATAAAACTTTGTTATTATAGAGCTATTGAAGATAAATAATCATTGTCCAATAATCTAGCAGGGGGACAAAGCTTTTCTCTGGTTTTAAGTAAAACCTACATCGAAAGTGATTTTAGTTACTGAGGACGCTTGTCGCTTACTTCGTAATCTCTAGTTTTTCCAACCCTTTCGAAAGCTTACTATAGTACCTAGTTGTTCACGCAATGGACAAAGAAATAACACCCAGTTACCTTTACCAGAGGTCGCCCTGATGTCGAAATTCGTCCATAATAATTACTATTATTTTTCTACTTGTACTTTATAAGGGTTCTTTTGCCTCATAAAAAAAAAAGAAAATGTTATGACAGATTGACAAACGTCAACGTGTAACAAAATGTATCTATCAAAGCTTGGTATTGTGTCTTTACAATCTGAGGTAGTGTGCGTGTTGTTGTTATTTTTATTAAATTTGTGTTTCTAAGCATGATTTTAAAAATATATTACCTTCTAGTATTATTCTCGTAATACTGTACTGAAAGTTATTTCTTCACATTTTATATATAATATGACAAAGATTAATCATAATACTATTGTCTTATTCCAGATACTTCTATAGTAGTAAAGTATTCTCAAAGGCTTTCTTATTTGAATTTTGTCAAGCTATTGCGATATTCATAAATATAATAATACTATTTTTCATTCTTAATAAATATCTATGGACGCTTCACACCACTTCAATCTGGTCCCGTGCTAAGTATTCCAAGAACTTGTGTACAGGTACCAGACTACGGGAAGTATATTTAATACTTTTATACTTTACATATATACAAGGTTTTTATTATATTATACACATATTTAATACACGTCCACCCAGAAACAGAAAACTTGAGCACCAACGAGCTAACCACTGAGCCACAGAAGTCGTTACAATTAACACTAGTCTAATATATAAAATTCTCGTGTCATAGTGTTCGGGGACACACTCCTCCGAAACGGCTTGCCCAATTCTTATGAAAATTATTTTGCATATCCGCTAGGTCTAAGATTCGGTCGTAATTTATTTTTTCAACCCCTAAATATTTTTTATATTTTTTCGACATTTTTTTTTATTTTATATTATGTGGCATTAAAAATACATACAATGGCAAAACAATATTTGCGGGGTCGTACATAATATTTTATACTCAAAATTTGCCTCATTCTACATATTTTGTAGAATGAGACAAAGGAAAGGAAATTTGACTGTGAACCAATCATCCACGGTGATCATAGATACAATTTGGTAGATGCATGAGAGAAAAGTTCAAAGAAATAGGTGTACTGACCGTCGCTTCTCAGGTAGGTTCTAGGTATATTTATTATATGTTAGAAAAAACTTAGGCAATTTCAAGAAGAAAAGTGATACTCATTGTATAAACACTAGAAATAAGCATAATCTAGATGTACCAGTGATAAGACTTAGCAAAGTAAGTAATAAGGCTTAAGGGCCAATGTATACGTCTATACAATAGGACCCCAGAAAACGTTCAAAACCTTTCTAGTAATAAATTTTAAAAAGTAGCTAAAGAGAGTTTGTGTGCTAAAGCTTATTATAAAGTACATGATTTTGTTAACGATTGCACACCGTGGGAATAAAATGCTCCCCTACAAGGCTGTCTCTATGTACTTGTGTACTTTTGACTTTTATTATATTTAAAATAGATTTATGTTTTCAATGTAAAATATATAAATATTTCTTTCAAAAGAACAATTTTCCATCTTTTTGCTAAAAGATGGCCCGTGCGAGTTTCTTATACCTGTTCTTCTCGGCAGGTTAGGGTTGAACCGGTCACTTTTTCTGTTGACTTTCCGAAAAAAGGAATTGCTCAATTGCTGGAAAGGCTCAATTAATTATGAAACTAATATCCGGTAGGCTTTAAATCGAATTTTAGAGAAGTGTGCATTAATAATACGTTTCGATACGTACCTTTAACAAATTTAAAACATTGTTTTTGCCCCAAGGTATTCTATTTACCTCTAATCTAAGGTACGTTTTTCTTTCTTAATCCGGCTTTCATATTTTGCATAAGTGACAATAAAAGTCGCGATTTTTTTCGACGCAGACAATTAATGTCAAGTCCAAATACAATAATTATTAAAATGTATTGTTGTACCACACTAATTATATATTTTTAAGTATACGCTGTAGGTAATAGGTATGATTACAATATATGAAATAATTTACAAAATATAATCCTTAGCATAAAACTTTGTTATTATAGAGCTATTGAAGATAAATAATCATTGTCCAATAATCTAGCAGGGGGACAAAGCTTTTCTCTGGTTTTAAGTAAAACCTACATCGAAAGTGATTTTAGTTACTGAGGACGCTTGTCGCTTACTTCGTAATCTCTAGTTTTTCCAACCCTTTCGAAAGCTTACTATAGTACCTAGTTGTTCACGCAATGGACAAAGAAATAACACCCAGTTACCTTTACCAGAGGTCGCCCTGATGTCGAAATTCGTCCATAATAATTACTATTATTTTTCTACTTGTACTTTATAAGGGTTCTTTTGCCTCATAAAAAAAAAAGAAAATGTTATGACAGATTGACAAACGTCAACGTGTAACAAAATGTATCTATCAAAGCTTGGTATTGTGTCTTTACAATCTGAGGTAGTGTGCGTGTTGTTGTTATTTTTATTAAATTTGTGTTTCTAAGCATGATTTTAAAAATATATTACCTTCTAGTATTATTCTCGTAATACTGTACTGAAAGTTATTTCTTCACATTTTATATATAATATGACAAAGATTAATCATAATACTATTGTCTTATTCCAGATACTTCTATAGTAGTAAAGTATTCTCAAAGGCTTTCTTATTTGAATTTTGTCAAGCTATTGCGATATTCATAAATATAATAATACTATTTTTCATTCTTAATAAATATCTATGGACGCTTCACACCACTTCAATCTGGTCCCGTGCTAAGTATTCCAAGAACTTGTGTACAGGTACCAGACTACGGGAAGTATATTTAATACTTTTATACTTTACATATATACAAGGTTTTTATTATATTATACACATATTTAATACACGTCCACCCAGAAACAGAAAACTTGAGCACCAACGAGCTAACCACTGAGCCACAGAAGTCGTTACAATTAACACTAGTCTAATATATAAAATTCTCGTGTCATAGTGTTCGGGGACACACTCCTCCGAAACGGCTTGCCCAATTCTTATGAAAATTATTTTGCATATCCGCTAGGTCTAAGATTCGGTCGTAATTTATTTTTTCAACCCCTAAATATTTTTTATATTTTTTCGACATTTTTTTTTATTTTATATTATGTGGCATTAAAAATACATACAATGGCAAAACAATATTTGCGGGGTCGTACATAATATTTTATACTCAAAATTTGCCTCATTCTACATATTTTGTAGAATGAGACAAAGGAAAGGAAATTTGACTGTGAACCAATCATCCACGGTGATCATAGATACAATTTGGTAGATGCATGAGAGAAAAGTTCAAAGAAATAGGTGTACTGACCGTCGCTTCTCAGGTAGGTTCTAGGTATATTTATTATATGTTAGAAAAAACTTAGGCAATTTCAAGAAGAAAAGTGATACTCATTGTATAAACACTAGAAATAAGCATAATCTAGATGTACCAGTGATAAGACTTAGCAAAGTAAGTAATAAGGCTTAAGGGCCAATGTATACGTCTATACAATAGGACCCCAGAAAACGTTCAAAACCTTTCTAGTAATAAATTTTAAAAAGTAGCTAAAGAGAGTTTGTGTGCTAAAGCTTATTATAAAGTACATGATTTTGTTAACGATTGCACACCGTGGGAATAAAATGCTCCCCTACAAGGCTGTCTCTATGTACTTGTGTACTTTTGACTTTTATTATATTTAAAATAGATTTATGTTTTCAATGTAAAATATATAAATATTTCTTTCAAAAGAACAATTTTCCATCTTTTTGCTAAAAGATGGCCCGTGCGAGTTTCTTATACCTGTTCTTCTCGGCAGGTTAGGGTTGAACCGGTCACTTTTTCTGTTGACTTTCCGAAAAAAGCTTGTTAAGTTTCATTAAAAAAAAATTTGAATAGGTCGCATGTCAGCAGTAGGTTGGTTAAAGACTGTGATTATTTAAATAATTTCAACGAATATTCATATTAAATATTATTAACAATTTATTGTTTGTCTCCCCTTCTACGTGAAACTCAATTAAAATTATAGAAAATGGAATGTAAATGAAAATGAAAATTGTACAATCTAATATTAATAAATTTAATTTGAGCACATGGCAGGTAAATGCCCGTTACAGCGAAAAAAAGAAATTATATTGGAAAGCTAAAGAAATAACGCACCGTGCTTACAGTAAAAAGAAAAATAACTACAAGAAAAGGTGCGTAAAATACATTCACAACACGTTATACGTGTGGAAATATTGTAGTTCACTAGTACATACGGAGATGTATCTAGAGGAAAAATGGCGCCTTAGACATCGTATATAAGTAAGGCGTTTATCGAATCTCGTTCTGCCTGAATCCAGATCCAGATGTGATAAGGGTTTTGCTGCCAAGTAGATAGTAACCTTTCCTGACATCATAAAGGCATCACGAGGGTAACTTGAAATGTGGATCTTACAATTTCAAAGGATCTTATTTATTATTCACGTGCATAGGTTATTATTAAGCATTACTATCTAAAATAAGATCTTAGTGAACACACGAGATTTAGTTTCAACCTCACCGAAAAATAGAACCAGGGAAGATTGTATTTAACTTTACAAAGGTTATAAATTTTTACCCATACAGGATGAAAAGAACAACGTAGACGTAATTTCCATAAAAAATTCAGAACCCGTTCCACGAATTTAAAATTAACGACCCAATAACCCATTAGAGGAACAAGGAAAAATAGGGGGAGCGCGTTACGGTATTGGAATATTAGACATCAGCGATAATGGTTCAATAACATTTAACTTTAATGTTGCAGTAACAGTGTTTTAATAAATGTGTATGTATTTGTATATTACCATCATATACGACATGTTAAAAATAAAAATATAACACTTGAAAATAATTAAAATTAATTAATTATTGATGTTATATTATAAATAATTAATGAATCTTTATTATTGCATTAGAATATTTGTTCATTAACATTAAAATAATTTTCAACTTCCCTTTGTTTACACGTGGTATGTCCTAAAAGCGTATTAAATCTGTCCTTTTAGTCAATTATTTCTCTATCAAACCCACGTACAACTCCAGAACTTATAAAAAATGTAGTCCCCTTCGAGTAATGGGGCGTGGAAGGAATATTTTTCGAAAACTTTCCGGAAACCAACTGGTACTGGTGAGGACATGATAAAAGTTTTATGTAGTGCTTACGACTGACCCGATAGTTTAGGAATCCATAACGTGTTATGACACCTATTACAACTATGTCGTGAACCGAAAAGACGACAAATAGCGCAAAATTTTTATGAAACGACTACACACATTTTTCATTATTAATTGTAATTTTATATATATATATATATATATATATATATATATATATATATATATATATATATATGGCTATAATGACGACTATCCAAAACAATAAGGTTGTTATTTTAAATGAATATTTGTCAAAAATTATAAATAAGACCGTTAATTATAGACAAGTAATTTAATATCAATTCCATATAATGATAATTCATGATTCCATAAGACGTTCAAGTGCCTTAGTTAATACAGTTTGTATAATTTACTCTTTTAAGAGACAATAAACTTGTAAGAACTTAACACATTTATTATTTTCAAAACTTCTGATAACGTTACACTTCTTAGTTACAAGATTATACTAGAGTAGGTAGCTTTTAGTAAAGAAGGAACATTCAAGCTGATTTAAATCTAAAATATGAATCTCTTAACTTAAATACAAAATAATTGTTATCACATAAAGTAAGTTTAAATTAATTATGTTACAAAATAAACAACTCGAACTCAAAACAAACAAGTTTTGCGGCGATCATAACATTGTCTAAGTGTAGTCACTTGTTATCAGATTTTCAAAAGCTCAAAATAAAAACGCCAATATTACCTGAAAAGAAAAAATAATAATAAAGAAATGAAAATAAACAATTGAAAAAATATAAAATAAACAAAAAAGTTACAAATAACTTTAAACGTTACTTACAATCACAGGCGGCGGGTATTCAACTTTCGCCGAACGCAAAATATCTACCAGATGAACCATAGGGACAGATAAATAAGTCCGAATTTCAACAAAAGTGATAAGGATTGAGGGATAGAAGGTAAGCACGTTCGTACGTTAGTCGGAGCGGAGCGGCACAAGTTTCCCTCGCGACGGATAAACGTTGACTAAACGGCGCGCGAAGGCATACGCACGCGGGAGAGGGGGTACGCACTCACGCAGCCGTGACAGCCAATCGCGTGCGTGCGCCGCGCGCACCCCCGCGCCTCAGGCCCCGCCCCGCGCCCTCCGTCACCTCACAATCGATGCCCTATATTGCATTAATTATTTAGGAAACACGCAATGAGATACCACGAGGTGGCAGATAAGGGATCTTCGGTCTTAAAACAAATCATCGCCTCTTTTTACCAAAGCAGCGGTAGGCGCGTGGCCGCCGTGATAACGTATTACACAAACGTCATGTTGCGGGAGTGATAGCGTGATTGTTTTTATTTGTGAAACGTAGCGTAAACATGTTTTCACATTACAGAACATGCTGATTACAAGCTGGGTGATTCACAAGTGCATCTTGAAAATAGGAAAAAGTCAAGTTATACAATCGAATAATTATATTTTCTTAAGTGTAGATGAACCAAATTCAAGAACATTACAAAAAACTCTATTTCACTTATATTTGTAATGCATTCATTCTATTTGATTTTGTTATACTAAGCCCCATTCTTATTCAGGTTGCCTCCGAACATGATTACAATGACGGCCCATTATTAGGTTTATGGTAAAGTCTTTTCGCTTTCCATTTTTATCTGAGTGCGAATATTGGGCTTTAAATCTTTTATCATTTGTATATACGTCATACGAGTATAATATTGTCTTGATAAATTAATATAGCTTTTATTTCATCTTCTTTTTGGAGTCTTAAATATATTTTTAAGTTTTTGAAGGCTGAACTTGAATTCTATGTATTCTGTGTCTTGAATTCTATATTGCGTCTCTACATAACTTTTTACGGTTGTAGAAACGCAAAATGTTATGTAGATATTTTAATTGGGATAAATTTGAAATCAAATAAGATACCACGACAAAACGAAGCAACATAAAAAATTTGTGTCACTTTTTCTCCTGGCCTGTCACGTTACGGGTCATGGGGATTTTTATATTTCACCATGCGCTCTGATCTATCCAAAATTTTGGAGAAGTGACAATATATTTTCAAGCGATTTTATCATTTATAATATTCGACAAGTCTTTCGTTTCTTCTATTATTGAGTTTTCTATAATTTCATTTCGCTAAGCATATTGCATAGCTACGATTTGTACGATTTCACAGTAATAACACACAGGACTTCTTGCACTATTTCCACTTTAATAAGTATTTTACATTAATTTTAATATATTACACGACCGGCTTCGACAAAGTCATCATCAGGTGTAGGTAGATTAAAATTAAAAAAAAATTGTAAACATTGTGCAAAGGGTTGTCAGCATCATGAAATTTTTACAATTTTGTGCAACGTAATTTAAATTTTTATACCGACTTATTCTATTTTCTACTGTATATCACAAATTAATATTAGTATAAAATTATAACACATTAGATTGATAAATTAATAACTTATTGATTAGTAATGTCATAGAATTATGTAATTATATAGAATGGATGTCAGAATATAAAATATAAAAATACTACTATCATCAATGATTCAATTAAATTAAAATGTCCTTAATACATAAGAATCTAAGATATTATAAATAATGGCAAATAAATTATATGAAATTAAAACATGTCAAAATTTTAATGAATAAATTATGTCAAAAACTCATCCAAAATTAATACCAATGTCAAAAATTCATAACATAAGAACATAGTATGACCTATAAATAATAATTAAATTAAATGTCTTGTAATAATATGGAACTCGAAACTTGTAAGATTTCTTCATCTGTTAGATCTGAATCCTTGCATATATTGTTCGACACGTTAAAACGTTTAACCATAGATATACCGATATTGTTGCTTAAAGAGATTTAATACTTGCATGCTCCTATCGGAAGTCAAAATGTGGTACCCAAGGCATAACACACATTCGGAATTCCGTTTCGTAATATTAATTCGCAATCACGAAGCATAAATAAGTAACAACCGATCCATACAAACATAAGGTCGCATCGCAATGTATAAGGTAAAATTTATTGGCGATTCCAAATGTTTGTACACCGTCAGTTCTGAATTCTGTGCAAATTCATTTTCGTTATGGTGTTCTGGAGGGATGTTGCCTAGTATCGCTTATGTAACACATTTTTACGAATTAAATTTCAAAATTGACGAATAGAAATACCTACATACATCTAAAAGAAATAGGTATTTAGGTTAATAAAAAACATTGCCCATCTCTTTCTTGTAAAACGATTTGTTACGTCACAAGCTGCTACCACCATACATTGTATATTGACAAATGTATGGCGGTAGCAACTCGTGATGTCACAGGCCGATATATTGCCCTCTCTCTAATTGTAAATTTAAATTGTTTGTATCTTCGTAACATTTTAGGATTTACAAAAATAGGTTTTAGATTGTTTAATAACATGTTATCTAACATCGAATAAACGAAAAAAAAATTTTTAGGCAACATGCCCGTTGGCTGATAATATTTACATATACCGTTATACCGTCTTCAAATTCAATTTCATACTTTTGTAAACAAAAATGTAAAATTTGACCTCATGAACGTGTATCCTTGTATATCCTTATTGCACGGTAAATCATAGACGTATGTATTGTAAACAAGGATGTCGAGGCAAAAACTGTCCCCATTTAAATGTCCCCACTTTTGGGGTTCTTTGGTGCCATTTTGACATTTGAAGTATGGTAAAATCATGGTGGCTGACATTTGAGGTATGGTGAAATCAAGATGGCGTAACTTTGCCTTGTATGAAGATTTTTCTGTCAAATGTACGTCATAGGTCATCCTTAGCTTTGAAATCATTGCAGTAAATAAATGACATTTCTATAGCATCATAGTTTACTAGTTTTTTTGTTCACAGAAAGATTAATTTGAATCTGAGTGGATGTGGTAGATCTCTTATCTCTTATGGCCCGTTTCAATAACCTATCTACCATTAACTATTTGTTAGAAACGTCAAATTTGTATCGCAAAAAACCGTCAAATGATTGAATATACCAAATAGTTATATATAGATAGGTTATTGAAATGGGTCGTAAATCTATGGACTTTTATCTATGATTTCAAAGTCAATAGATTACTTACTTCATTTACAAATAAACCCGTTTCTTTCTCTCAGATAAATCCACATAATGTACTATATGTCTTGCTTGCGACTTCATGCGCGCTAGTGAAACCGTACATTTTACCGCAATATAAAGTAGGCTATGTCCTACCCCGCAGTCTAATCTATAATAAATGTGCCAAATTTCATCAATATCGGTCCAGCAGCTTAGGAGCCTATTCAATTCAAATAAACGTACAAAAGAAAAAATATTTACTCTTTATAATCTTAGTATAGATAGAACGTCCTTGTTTTGATACAAAGGAATTAATGCCAAAAGCCTACAAGAATCGAGTACGTGAATACCTAATCTAATCAGTTACGTTGCCAATGTTGTTTCTATCGCTTCAACATTGAAATGTATACAAAAGATCTACTTACAAATTACTTAATTAACCCATAAGGGGCCATTTGTCCCATTTATTCAACATTAGTAAACAAGTCGGTTTAATGTGTCTGGGCGAGATACATCAGGATTCAGACCGTCTTACAGTCACCTGCGACCAGCTGGCGGTCGTGTCGTGAATAACGACGCAACTACTCCTTCATACATATTTGATTTATGCACTTCATGTGTTCAATCTAGATAAAATTAAATCAAAGTTGAATTGGTGATTTGATATTTTAGAATACTAGCTGACCCCGACAAACGTTGTTCTGTTGTAACTATGATCTGGAATAAATAAATAACTACACCTACTATCTGCAACTACAACGTACAAGCGACGCGCTGTGTGAAAGTTTTAAGGGTTATCGACTACTGGGGGTTGAGGATTATCACAGTACTAATATCGCTATTAAACAACGGGGGTTGGTATTAGAGCCGTAAAAATTGAGGGTTATAATATGTATTTTTAATGCCAAATTATAAAATAATAATAAAAAAAATTACAAAAAATGGGGTGGGCCAATCTTATCACTGAGGGGTATGAAAAAGAGCATACAACCTATTTTCATACCTACCAAATATACCAGGAAACAAAATCATTTTAAGCATCTAAGGTTAGTTTTGTATGCGTGAGTAGACTGTGCTAATGCAATCAAGATCACAAATTGAGGTATGTGTATAATGTGTATACTGATACATCGTGTTGTAAACGTACGTAAGTGAAATAGAGCAAAATAATAACTAAGGTGATATATAAAAACACATTCTAATGAACCATGACATATTATAATCTACTTACCTAATAGTTGATAACATCTAAAAGGAACACTCATAAGCAAATTGTGACAACGACAGGAATATGCAATTAAAAAGATATTAGTGCAAAGCTCGTAATTACTCCAGTAAGTTTCGATGTCGTTAACCGAAGCCTAATAGCATTATTATTATTTCGCGAAAAGTTTCTTTATTCATCTGTTACTTGTACTATATTGATGAGTAAATCAAGTAAGTCTCCCCCAACGTCTTCTAAATATCTCAATTCTGCACCACCGGAGTCCAGCTTATGCTCGCTTTACACAATAACGATAAAACTGCACAGTTAAATCACAGTAGACGTATACAGTACTACATCTTCATACTAGAAATGTCTACTGTGACCGAACTGTGTTTTATTGTTGTGGTCTGTGGCCGTGGGCTGTGGTCTATTAGCTGGTGTGCATTCAGCTCGTCACACCGTTATTTCCTAGGCAGACCACAGTGGCTTCGTCCAACAGTACGAAAACAACTAAGAATCCTCACCAGAACCCAAACTAGGCACTGCAAGCTCCACAAACACATCAACAAAATAGGAGTTGGTGACATAACGACTTCCTGCAAGTCGTTTTGCGGGGAAAAGGACGATACACCCCTCCACCTTCTCCTCGACGGTCCAGCACTTCAACAAAACAGAAACAGGTACCATGGGCAGCACGAATACTCAGAGGAAATTCGCAGCAGCAACCCCAACCAAATCGTTCAGGTTATGAGCAGATAGAGCTGGGGACAGTACTATAACGCGGAGGAGTCACAATAGAATAAAAGAAAAACGATACCAAATATTTAATAAAAAATACGTCTAACAAACATAAATAAAATGTTAAATTTCATGACAAAATATGATTGGTTGAGAAAATGTGATAAACAAACAAATTGTAAACGATTACCGCTGGAGTTGGAGCGCGGCCAAGTTCAGGTGCGAGGGAAGCCTGGCCAACAAGAGAAACCTTTTTGCCGAGCTCTGTTTAGTATACGTTGCATTTTTATCAAACAAACCCACTTATTAACCATTGTAAATTAATTGCGACTTCAGCCGCATGGAATTTAAAATAATGAAAACACATTTTACAATTATTCAATAATACTGTATTACGTAATGTTATAAATTGATTATTACATAAACAAAGTAATTTAATTTAATACTCGTAGTAATTAATATTCAATTATTTCTTTCATAAGCTTTAGACTCTAAATTCAAATTTTAAACCCAGCAAACATTGTTCTCCCATCTAAATTATTATTACTCGTTAATATAAAAAATAGTTTCAGTTGATCTAAGAATAGGTTTGAACCGAATAAATACAAATAAAATCATAAATATAGGTCAAGTAATTTTTTATTTATTTATTTATTTATTATACTTTATACTCACAATATGGTACAGAGGCGGGCTTAATGCCTTGTGGCATTTTCTACCAGGCAACTACTGAACGGATTTTGATGAAATTTGGTATGGTAGTAGTTTGTGCTCTGGATTAAAAAATAGGCTACATTTTATCCCTAAAAAGTATTGTTCCCGCAGGAAACAGCTAGTAAAAATATAAATACATTAAGTAATACCTTAAAAGATATTAGAATTCAGGGATCAAATCCACTTATAGACGAGGCGAGTTTTCCGACCGTTTCAGTTCGATTGGTCAGCAGAGGGCGGGATTACCATCCCTTTTATGGTCACCGATCACAATCCACAAACGCAATATTACTACTAACTTCAAATGGACTGTAGGTTCTTTGGTTTTATCTTTTTTTTGAAAACGCATATATAATAGTATTCTGTTGTAGGTATTATATTTATAATACTAGCTGTACCCAACAGACGTTGTTCTGCCTTAACTGGAATAAATAAATAACTACCAACAACCTGCACCCGCTATCTACTCCTACACCTACAACCTACACCTACGTCTACACCTACACCTACGCCTATACCTACGCACCTACTTTCGAAAAATTGGTCACGCCGTTTCCTGTAACAAACACCACATACGAACATTTTATATACAAGATGTTACAAATAAACATCAAATATAAATTGTATAAATGTGCAATAGATAACACAAAATCGATTTGCAATTACAATATTTTTTGTCTGTCCATACGTATTTGATAATTACACGCGTATCGTAAGAACTTGTGACAGTTTACACAGTAGGTAATTGTTTAGTTGACCTCATTCTAATACCGATGATAATATGTGCTATAGTGTATTTTGTGAATGATCATCTTATCGGACGTGCTATTCAATTGTTTTTTGGAGTGATTATTCCTCTTACGCACCCTGCGTTTACAGTATGTCTTATACAGTTACAGTATGTTTTGTTTGACAGCGGAATAAATCCACATAGTGACCACATAAAATAAGCCTTATAGCCATGCATTAAGATGACATGCATAATTGCATAATAGTAAAACACGTGTAAATGTTGAGGAAGACTTTTTATGCTTTTTCCAAATTAATTTTTAATATTGTTGAATTACATTAAAGCAAATTTTAAGGTGATTATATCCATTATCTCTGAGTACTTTTAACAAACAAAGGAGGCTACAAAAGAACAGAAAAATAATCCTAAACATGACCTCTTTTTGTGAATTTTTAGTGAAGAGATTCTGAAAAATGTTATATATGTAAATGTTTTTGCTATACAAAAAATTATAAAAAAATATTTTTAAATCAATTTTAGATTATAAATTATGTGCTCTATTTGTGACAATTGATAGTTTTGTTGGATTTGGTTTCATTTGTCAAATATTAACAATTTATGTTAAATTTGTAAACGCACCCTTATGGGTGCAACGTCATTTGGACTCAATTGAAAAATCGTATTTAATCGCTTAAAATATTACGTTTTAACATCCCAGAATAGACTGAAACTTAATACATTAAAGTTATTAAGTTTCGTAGAGTCGACTCACATGAAAACTTCGTTTAGTTTAATAAGTAGGTGTATTAAAACTCGTAAGATTAAACTTTCCTCCGTAAATATTTACCTGGCGATAAGAGTGTTGAGACTTAAGAATAATCGGCTATTAAGGTGTTTTTTTTTTAATTAACACGCGATTATTTATTTTTAAGTAGCTAAATATATTATACATAATGGATGTAGCTAGTAGTTACGTACACAAAAAGTATATTGTCATTGATCATATTCGCATTATATGTGAACAAGGGTATAAAATTATATAAAACTAGAACTTTTGATATTACTACATATCTCCATAATGTCATAATAACTGGATTATTTAAAAAAAAAACTATTGCTGCAAAGCTGCAGCAATAGTGTTAGAATAAAAGTGATGGGCAAAAGCCTGTGCATCGACTTATTTGCTGGCTCTAGTTAAGTGTAAATCCTTATCCTTACTAATATTATAAACGCGGAAGTTTGTAAGAATGGATGAATGGATGTGTGGATGTGTTACTCTGTCACGCAAATCCCGTGGGATTTGGTTTTGCGCGTACGAAGTCGCGGGAAATTTCTAGTAATTAAATGACTTTATTATGGTTTACCAAAATGCATTAAAATAACGTAAGAGGATCATAGAAACATAATGGTAACGTAGCCTAAATCCCTCCTCCACTCAACTTTACAACTACATGTAGTTAGGTAAACGTGAAGTTATATATTTATAACTTTTAATAAAGCCCACTAAGGCACGAATAGCGATAAAACGTAGAACAAGGCAAAAAATGATACGCATTATTCACAGGTACTGGTTTAGTACAGATACGCCCTCCGTCTAAAGTACCCCTCACATAGAGTGCGGTTTGTTACAAATTCTATGTTATGTAAAGATATTTGTTTTATATGAATTATAGCTGTTTATATTTATAACACGCTAATACAATAAGTATATAAATAATATACTTTTATAGAAAAAGAAAATAACTTTATAATCCAATTTAAATAAAATCTATCTATGGGCTACTAGATGGAGCTTTTACGCCTCAAACGAGAATTTACAGCATGTTAACCATATAATAAACAGATATGATGATAACGATTACCACAGATAAGTGAATATTGCACATGAATTCTCTGATATTCGGAGATTATAACTATTTATTCCCAAGTCCGAAAAATATTATATATTTTTTTTGTTTAATAACTTTTTAAGTTCTATAAAACCACATATGTTCGAAACTTGGCCACTCTTGATGGAAAATGAGGCAGGATTCCTTTACAATATCTTCGAAGTTTGCACGTCAATCAAATTGTAATACTCATTATTTCTGAATGTATTAAAAAAACTAAATTGTTACATGTTGTCAAATACGCGGGTATTTGACAACATGTAACAATTTCGTTTATGAGCGCTGTTGCTACGAATTTTTGCTATACTACAAATTTCGTACAAAATATGCTACATTTTATGTATTTTGTTTCATTCTGTAGATAAAAAACGTTAACGCAAAACTTCTAACTTCATAACGGGCAATTTAAAATTAATAGTAATTGTAGGTAAATACTTTAACAAGAGACAGAACCCTATTGTGACAAATACTTTTAAATCATGTAAAATATTAAATCGTTATAATATATAGCAAAATTCAATCAACCTTTAGATAGACTATAAATAAAATATCGCTTCTCGTATAAAAGTCATCTTATATTATGAAAGAAACGTAGCTCGTCCAACGTACTAATTTGCTGGGGTCACCGAGTTTTAGGTTCACTTGGCGACCTTCAGACATTTTCTGCGTCATTTTTATGAAAACAAAGTGTTCGAGTTGAGAAAATATATATTATGATGATATCATAAATTTACAGTAAGAACATACTCCTCTAATATACTTAAAAGGTTTATACGTCAACTGTGTGGATTTTAGCACATCAAAAACGCTGCTAATTTTGCGAGTGAAATTCTGATTTTCTCAACAAAAAATCATAGTAGGTAAAATCATACCGATCAAATACCATCAATCCATGGGAAGGACATAATTATGACCTAATAATTTTCGCATTATTAAATTTGGTATTAGTTACTTATAGTAAGTTAAGTTACAATTTTCTTAAAATAACCACATGAAATAGACTGCACAAGCACTTACTCGACACAGCGTATGCTCAAAATACTTGTCTGTCCCACTGTACTTAAGTCTAGACGGTCACTTGTTAAGGTGAAAGAAATTCACTCACCAAGAAAGATTATAAAACGCTTCTTACAAAAGTCTAAGAAGAAGTTGGCTCTCTCGAAGAATATATAAATTTTCTTTTAAAGAATAAATGAAACGTCAACTATATAATACATTAACAAAACACGTAAGACTGTATTACTTTTTGTCGAGAACTGTACAAAAGAAAAGGGAACAAAGATAAAAAAAACTCAGTAAGTAGTTACTTTGAAGGAAACTATTGTATTATTATTATATATATATATTGTAACACTAACTGGGTTGACCAGAAGCGGCGCAGGAATGGGAGACCAGGAGGATATTGGGGGAGGCCATTGCCCAGCAGTGGGACATAGCACTACCAGCAGTAGGCTAATTAGAATTTTCATGTTCATATTTTTCTATATCTGCAAAGTCCAACATGTAAATCTACATAAAATAACAATTATCACAGAACCATAACGCAAGAGTTGGGAACATTTTTAAACTTTTTCTTTTTTCTGATCAAACAATGAACCCAATCTGTCAGTTCTCACACTCTCGTTAACACTGTCCCATCCGTCGATCATAGAGCTTGTTAAAACTTGGACGGAAAAAAGTTTTAAGGACCGCATACTAACATCAAATATGATCAAAGAACAATTTTTCCTCTAGTAATATTATGCGCATAATCTTTTCTAGTTCCATGATTTTCTTGTAATATTCTTTTGGACTCTTTTTTAATTAATGTCGAAGTTTTTGTTTTTGTCAACCAAGTTGCCAGTTACTGAGTAGAAAATCATTATTTCAAGTAGGCGTAATATGATATACGATTTTTGCTGCTCTTAAAATTACCACATATATTTCCGATTGCGATTAATACCCATTGTAAAAAAGTAGTTAATGACTTTGTTTGTATATATCTTAGGATATATGTATTTAAATTCAAAACAGACCATCATTCACTACGGAATTTCAATCGACTACCCTAGAATTTTAATCTCATCCCGGGATAGCACGAATTCTTTAATTTACAATCTGTCATAAAAATCTTGTAGCAAAAAACTAGCGTATTCCAATAATTTCCCTGCAGTAAATCTACCTCCTCCCAGGAGATTATCTTCGGCGTTAAAGGAGAAAATGAAAAACGGCTCAACTCATAAATTATAAAACACGATGCATAATAACAAAGTCGGAACTAGATACTATTGTTGCTAATGATACAGAGCGGGTCACAGAATACCAGTAAGATGGGAGCAAATTGGAGGGAATTTACAAAGGACAACACACATACACATTTTATGAAAAAAGAAGCTGCGTCGTTGAATTCAAATTTCATAAAAGCCACTGGCGAATAATATGTGGTTTTAGAGTAGATACTTAAAAAGTTATTATTAGGTTAGATTACATATGAAATTGGCGTTTTGTCGTACTGGCCACTTTGATCTCAAATATATATTCTTTGGTTAGGAATTCTAATTTCAAATTTATACCGCTATTTACTCATGCATTTGTGTTTCAAAAAGCGTAATTCATTTGTTTTTTCCTCCTATGGTTTTTTCTTTGCATCACTCTGTTTACAAAATGGAAAATTTGAAATATCGTATTATTTTCGAGTACGAATTCCACCGTTGCACCAGTGCTGCAGAAACGGCTCGAAGGATTAATGATGTGTATGGTAGCGGTGTCGCAAAAGAAAACACAGTGCGTTCTTGGTACCAACGTTTTCGTTCTGGAAATATCGACCTGCAGAATAAGCCCCGTGGTCGGCCGGAGACCAAAGTTGATAATGAAGAATTAAAGGCTATTGTGGAAGCGAATCCATCGCAAACCACGTCCGAGTTAGCTGTAGGCTGCGTTGTTAGTGATAAAACTGTTTTAATCAACTTGAGGCAAATTGAGGAGGTGAAAAAGCTTGAAAGGTGGAACCTCATGAATTTAGTGCAGTAAACCGACAAACACGCGTCGACTGCTGGGTTACATTAGTCAACCGGCACAATAATGAAGGGATTTTAAATCGAATCATTACCTGTGATGAAAAGTGGATCCTTTATGATAATCGGAAATGCTCATCGAAATGGCTGAACCCTGGCGAACCAGCCAAAGCATTCCCCAAACGAAAATTGACTTAAAAAAAGTTACTTGTGAGCGTTTGGTGGTCTAATGCCGGTGTCGTTCACTACAGCTTTTTTAAATCTGGCCAGATGATTACGGAAGATGTCTATTGCCAGTAACTGCAAATAATTATGGAAAAGCTAGCTGCTAAACAACCGAGGTTGGTCATTCGCTCTAGGCCACTCCTGCTTCAGGACAACGCTAGACCACACACTGCACAACAGACGGCTTCTAATTATAGGTGCTTCAATTGGAATGTCTAAGACCTCCACCGTACTCCCCGGATCTTGCTCCAACAGATTACCATTTTTTTCGTAATTTGGATAACTTCTTGCAAGGGAAAAAGTTAAACTCCGATGGGGCAGTCCAAAGCGCCTTCAAAGATTTTATTGATTCCTGTCCGAATGGTTTTTTAGTAATGGAATCAATTAACTACCTATGAGATGGCAAAAGTGCATAGATAGAAATCTTACTTTGATTAAATAAATATATTATGTTTAAAAAAATCCACTTATCATATGTAATGACCTAATATATAAAAAAATAACATTTTTAGGACTTGGGAATAAAAAGTTATCATGAAACTCCGAATATCAGAGAATTCGTGTGCAATATACGTACTTATCTGTGGTAATCGTCATCAAATCTGTATAGTCTATATATGGCTATCATGCTGTAAATTGTCAATTTGGGGCGTAAAAGCTCCATCTAGTGGCCTAATGATACATTTTTTTTTATTGGAGTATAAAGTTATTTTCTTTTTCTATAGTTAAACAGTTTAATACTAGTTTTATGAAAAAAAAGTTACTTAGGGTGCGTAACATATCCCTCTATACTATTTATAGAGGGGTCCAACCTTACCAAGAAATTTAACTATTATGTTTTTTGGTTTTCGTAACGTGAAAGCGACATCTATAATTTACCTATTAGCATATTGCATTTTTAAACAAACTAGTTATTAATTTCAATACGTAATTGACATCACCACTAATAGATATCGCTTTTCCGCAAACCGCAATAGGGAAATTTATTGAACAATAGGTTAGGTTATATTTAAACAATTATCTTGTATACCCCGAGTTTGATGTATAATATTAGTGCTTCTTTTTGTTCCTATATTTATAAAGTACAACTTACAATAAGTTTTTTAGTGGCCACGTATTTTAATTTCCAGGCAGTAAATGTATGCGACTTACCGATCTCCTTTATTATGAAAGTTTTTAAATTAGAATTAGTGTCAATTTTTGGACGTAATGAATACAAAAGTTTCTATTCTTATATTTCTATAGGCTTCTAATAAAGCAAGGTTAAGGTTTTGTGGCCAAATAAGTACTAAAAAAAAAAAAATATTTATTAATCATAATAAAAATATAATATATATTTGTAGTATTTTATAATATTCAAATAATTAAGTTTTTGTAGTAGGTGTTTGTAGTCCTCTTCGGATGCCATTTCTTCCTTATCAGATCAGATGTTTTTCTTTATCTTTCACACATTACATTTTCAACGAATTTTGCAAAGTTTTTGTATAATATTTTCCAGTTGAATGCTATTACGAGGGTAGATCAAATAAATTTTGTTACAACATTTCAAACATTTAATCGTTTGAATTCTATTTTTGTAAAGATATGAGACTTTAAAGTTTATACGGGGTGTTTTTTCAGTCAGTGTCCAAACTGTCAGGAGTGAATATACTTTTAAATATAAGCAACTTTTACTATGGGATCAACTTTCCTACTTGAACAAAAAATCAGCTGTTTCCTACAGAATGCTATCTATACCGTAGCCCTTTTGTAGGAAACATCTGATTTTTTATTTCAACCCTACATTTGTACTCGTTTGACTTTACATAATAATATTATGTACCGTCAGGGAATCTCAGGATAATAATGAAACTACGTGCGTAGTAAAGTGTAGGTTCAAGTATAATAAAGTCAACCATCAAGCCAGGGTATACCTATTATTAATAATTGCACGACTGGATATTAATTATTTACTTAGAAAGTATTCGTTTTTAAAATCGTATCAAAATATAATCTCTTCAAAAGCAATTTTTTATTTCACAATTCGAAGTGATAACCTAAATATTTTACAACTCTTTTATTTCGCGTCTTCTGTCGTTCAAATGATTTAAACGTATTTTACGACGAAAAATTGAAAATCAAGTTAAAGTTACGTAGAGCAAAGATCAAATTAATTTTGTAAAACAAACACCAGTACGTATTGATTAACAAACTTCAAGTGTGGAATAATTAATTTGAAATTTTTCGTGAACCTTCAACTTTGAGGAATATTCGATAATTTTACTAAAATCATATTGAAAATAGCTCTAGTATTTCAAATCTGAAATTTATTTCAAATCCTAATTAACTTACATATTTGTGTTTCGAAGATTTTTATTAATTAATTATTTATCCTCATACCATTCAAGTGTGGTAATATTTTAAAGTTTAACAGCTTAACAGCCTCAGTGGTCTAGTCGTTAGAGCTTGGCTCTCGACTCGGAGGTCGTTGGTTCGATGCAGGTTGATCACCTGATTGTCTGACAAAAAAGATGATCCATGCGTCGGATGGGCATGTAAAAAGTCGGGCCTGATCTCTGGCAAGTCGTATCGGTTATCCGTTCCACTGGATTTCGACAGTAAAGGAAGAGAGAGTGCTTATTGTATTGCTCAAACACTTGGGCACTATAAAATTACTCCTGCGTAACTGGCCTGGTTTCAATGAAACCGGCCACCGTCACCGAAATCGTTGTGGTGAGTTATTATTATTTTAAAGTGATGAAATAAAAAAACTCTAAAAATAAACTTGAATACAAAAATAAAAACCCTTTTGCATTTTGTCAACAAATTTTAAAAACATCCAAAAATACTACAGAGTATCTAACAAATAAAACATTTTTCTAGAAGGCTTCCTGGTATATTCGTAATATGTGTTTTAATTCTTGTTCATTTTAATAATAAAACTGAGTCACTCAACACGTGTATACGCTAGGTCCTTCATTAAATTGTTTCTTCACTCATGAAACTGACACTGCATTTTACACCGTTTTTTTATTGTAACTTTATAAAAAGAGTAATATTTTTATATAACATATTTTTATCTTCTTGCTCTATTTCACTATAAATAAAAGGCGTGGTAAGTGGTAAATATATGCATTATGCAGATAACTTGAATATTATTTATTATATTAATTATTTACTATCTATCCATAAAGTAAAGAAAATCAGATTCTAGACTTGGTGGTTTAACTATGAGGTAGTTGATGTAGCACAGATTTTATTTTTATTTTAGCAGTTTATGTTACTCGTTTTATAAGTAAAGTTTAGAACATACATTTTATCAATTACACGCTGAACTAATCAACACTTCGAATCATTTGTCTTTGATAATAAATTTAACCAATGTAAATTTAATTATTTCCAACTCGAAAATCTAATTACTCCTGGGTTTCGTTATAAACATACGTTCGGAGTTCAGTACTTACTTCATTGTAAACAAAAACTACTTCAATTAAGGGGAATCAATTAGGAATGAAAAGAATTAGACCAAACACAAAGCATCGTTAATTAATTAGAATTGGAAATTTCGAAGACGCTTAAATTACATTTCTTGGAGGTTTTATATACTAGATCGCGTAGTAAGTAATTCATATTTTAAATTTTATCATATAACTTTGTTAGGGTTATTTTTCCTTTTAGATGCATATTTAAAAACATATACTAGCTTTTGTACTGTATTTACGCCGTCCGCGTAAATACAGTATCCCACGGCAACACTGTACTTTTTCGAGATAAAAATTAGCTTATGTTTTAGTCCAGTGCCTAAACTACTATCATACTAAATTTCGACGAAATCCGTTCTGTAGTTTTTGCGTTAAAGAGTAACAAACATCCATCCATCCTTACAAATTAAGGCTCTGGATTATGACATAGGCTACTTTTTATCCCGGAAAAGTACAGTATTCCCGCGGGATACCCGATTGTATATTTACGTGGAGCCGCGGGCAACAGCTAGTTTATAATCGTAGTAGGATTATTAAATGATTTTGTTTATAAAATATTAACTATTCCTACAATATGAATCGATGCTATTTACAGTCACTGACATTTCGACCCTTGTCTGCGTCGATAACGGCGACAAGTTACTGCACTACTGTTGACCTTATTACGTAGGTGATAAGGTTTACAGGTGGTACACCGGGTTGTCGGCGACCGTCAAATCGCACAATGTATATCAATATTACAGTAATCCCATGTTGCTGTTTAATCCAACGAATATTATAAATGTGAAAGTTTGTGAGGATGGATGGATGGATGTTTGTTACTCTTTCACGTAAAAACTACAGAAAGGATTTCGATGAAATTTCGTATGGTAGTAGTTTAGGCTCTGGATTCAAACATAGGCTAGGTACTTTTTATCCAGAAAAAGTACAGTATTCCCGTGGGATACTATATTTACGCGGGCGGAGCCGCGGGTAAATGCTTGTAACATTATAAAGGTTAATTCATTTTTACCAACGTCGCAATGAATTGGTATATTATAAAGATTGCGCTTATTAAGTCACTATTATTCGAAGTAATATTTTTACTTCCAGTTATTCAGTATTATATTATACGTATATCACGAATATTATATCTATGTAGCATAAATCTACTTTTTTTTTACAAGTATAACAAACGGAATATGTATATAATAAGGTTACTAAATCTTCATACGGCGAAAGATATGACGTTTTAGCAGATTTCGCCCAGAAAAAATTGCTCCACTCAGGAGGACCTTGTAAAAATAAAGACGAGGAAATGCAGTCTCGTTGTCTAGTCTTTTGAAAAATCGTGCAAATTATTACTATGGCGTGAACAAATGCTTCACGACGTTTGCGTGAAATTTTTGCTTAAAGTTTTAAGCTTTAAATATAATGTTGGCGATAATATATCACTCGGGAATTAACTTTGAAATCATTTTCTATAGTAACTAACGAGCAAACACTGGGAAACGAGTAGACGGATCATATAGTGGGGAGAGAATTACCACCGCCTGTGGACGTGTGTCGCGGGAGAAAAGCAACAATAATGAAAGAAAATTATGTATTATTTATTACTGAAATGAATATGTATTATGCAACTATCGGTTTACGCATGTGTAGTAACTGTTGTAGTTGTCGTGGGTCCACTTAATACACTCATCAATTTCACATTGACGTCTAAAATAGAAAAATCAATATATTATGATTTCAGGTATGTTACAAAGTCAGGAAAATGTTCCAGTAATATCAACTAAACACCCGAATCCAATAGTCATATTAGTGCGGGTATTTTCGAACCCTTTGACGGATGTTAATTAAATTTGTCTTTACATCTGTACGCCGCCGCCATAATCCTGCCGTTGCCATGGCGACGAACATAGACTTTTTTGGTCATGTTGATTTATTCGCTTCGTTGATTTCGGATCTTGATTTTCTATTTTACATTGGCTTACATGATTGTAGGTTATTAAATCATATTTTATAATCACTAGACGTTTCCCGCGACTTCAGGCGCGTAAAAGTAAATCACGCGTGAAACAAAAGTAGCCTATGGCCTTCTCCGTGGTCTATTCTATACCTGTGCTAAATTTCATGAAAATCAGTCTAGTAGTTTTGGAGCCTTTTCACTGCAAACAAATAAACATACGCAATTAAATCTTATCTCTTCATAATATCAGTATACCAAGATAAAACTTTTTTCTTTTGAAGTTTAATTTTTGACAATTTCCTAACTACACCATTAAAGAAAAGTTCAATTGTTGTAAGATTCCAAAGACTATTGGCTATTGAGGTACAATGGCCGTTTACAGATTTTTACGTATAAAATTAAGTCGATGCGATTCATCGCACACATATTATGCACAAGTTATTACATTCCCATTATAATGACAAAATGCAATTCATTGAAAACATTTTATCACGTCAGTATTTTAATATTAATACATAATATTGTGCTTCTTTATTGAGCAATGATAAAAGTGATTTTTGTGTCCCTTATTTCTTTTATTATGTTATGAAAATTGTACTAGTAATGAAGTGTATTGTACGGTACAATAGAGAATAAATTATCATATCGACTTCTGCCTCATGAGGAATGAGGTATTGTCCGATTTTTAACATGTATTGAATTTCGATAAGTGAAAGAATATGGGAAGTTTTGTATTAACATTGAGCAGACAAATCGTTTGACGCTTAGTTACGCTGCTTAGTTATGCTTAATATTTTATGTTTTTAAAGGTACTATTAATAATAATAAAATAATTAAAATATTACTTGAATAATACAAATTATGTTATTTTATTACCCTAAACTACTACCATACCGAATTTAATTGTCGTTCAGTACTTTTTGCGTGAAAGAGCCACGAAACCATCAATACATTCATTGCATCCCCACAAACTTACACATTTAGGTATAATAGTAGTAGGATAAAATATTTACTACAATAACTTAAACTTTTGAAGCCATAAAACAAGCAATAGTTTTATGACTTATCTAAAAATCTGCGCCTCTAAAAGTAAAAATGGCTCACCTATCAAGGACACTATACACGAAAGGCGAAGAAAATATATTACCAACACACTACAGGCGCATGTGGCGAGGTGTGAGCGGCGGGGGGACTTTGCACCTCAGGCCTCCACTGCATTCAACTCGCGCGCGGACTACTAATCCAAAACCAGCCTAAATAGAAAGCTTTCCTACTACTATTATAAATGTGAAAGTTTGTAGATGGAAGTATGGATGGATGCAGAGATGTTTGTAACTCTTTCACTACTGTACGGATTTTGATAAAATTTGGTATGGTGCTCCCGTGGGATTCCGTATTTACGCGAGAAAAAAGTAGTTCCCTTATTTCATAAGAAATCACGTACCTTGTAATGGCGTATGCAGCGTTTCATCAGAAATATAGCATTGCAAGCCATATAATTTAATTTCCAAAAATGATATAATGAGTCTCCATTCGTAGCTCTTATCAGAAAGAGTTAAGGTACATTTCTATTTTTCGAGCTCATGGCATTAGGAACTGAAGTCCGGCATGTCACGCCGGACTGGACCTGTTCACTTGAAAATGAAACCAATTAAGCCTCTGGCCCGTGTTACGAGCGGGAGTTAGTCGATGCCAAACGAAACTAATAAACTATAATAAGAAAACGTTAGAATAATAATTATTTCGTTTTAAAAACATTGTTATAAATTATAATACACATCAAATTTCGAATAAAACATAAAAAATATTTATGTTATTATTAGGAATCTTATTTATAATGAAAACCGACTTTCAAATTAAAAATGCCCAAAAAAGTATGTAATAATTCATATTTCCTAAATAATTCTCTTTTAAATTCGGCTAAAATTGGAACTATTTCTCTATTCAATCTTCATAATTTTGAAGTCGGTAAAAAATGGAGTCTAAAAAGGCTGACACAAGAAAATAATTCAGATAGAAATGAATAGGTACAAAAATGGTCAAGGTAATCCGTGGTCACACCTACTTTATAAGGTTCGGCACAGTCGATGTCAAATCGCAGCCGTCTGTATCTATCTTGGGGTATACATGTGTATGACGAATATACGCGATTTCTAGAAACTTCTCTAGGCCTTCCCCTGACATCTAGACGCGACGCATCTCGGTGAGAACTGACGCTTAGATGCCATTAGTGGGTGCGACCACGAATCTAGCTTAACCATTTTTGTACCAATGCATTTTTGGATTTCTATTTGAATTATTTTCTAGTTTCGGCTTTTTTGACCCCTTTTTTTACGTCGTTACGTCGGGATATGGTTTTTACTGCATTTTTGGTCCATAACTATTATATAATTTGGCCTATCGGACAATATTTAGTGACTTACAAGAATCGCTTTACGCTTACAATATTATATTGAATCACGTTTCTTTCTTTGCGCTTACTTATGGCGACGTCCGCTTGCGATCGTTTTTCGTATTGATTGTCGAATCTCCAATTAACTGCAAATCTTATAATATGTGTAAAGTTTTAACTAAAATATCATAAATATGGTCCATTATAGATACTTTTTATTATTATTGTATTTAATAAAGAATGGCCCGAGCAACCAATGACCCGGCCCGACAGATGTAAAACATTGAAATAGTTCCATACTTAAACAACAATCGTCCTGCTTTCGTTTGGCGACGTATTACATCGCCAAGTCACACTGAGTATCTATATATTTTTAATGGATTGATACATTAATTAGTTCACCATTACATCAATAAAGTTCATGTCCAACGATTTTATGTGGCGAATTGAAAAAACCCGGCCGAACCAAACAAACGAATTTCCGAAACCAAATAACTGTGGGGTTCAAAAATAACTTAGTGTGAAACAATACACTCGTCACATGGTTCGCAATCCTATTAAATTAGTGTTTTGAATAGAACACTCACTGTGGACAACCATTGTTTCCTGTTTATACAGTACTGTAAACTAAATATTTTGGTGCTTAAATTTGAATATTCAAAATGGCGTCCGTTTTTTCGTTAGGTGCGCCTAACCTTTTGTAAACGAAATATTAAGTTGTTTTTCACGTATCGTGGAAACAAATAGCATAGCTTTAGAAGTCATAAACTTAATATAAATTTGATATATCAAAATTCTATAAATATTATCATTATCTACGGAACTCTATTACGTTTCTACAACGTTGTACAGGCATAGCTTATACTTAGGAGTACAAACCCAAGAAAAGATTTGCGCGGCGATGTGTATTAAACAAAACAATAATATTATTATATTATTTCTAATGTTTGTCAATAATCATAATAAAATTAAGTATGTTAGTTAACTTCATCTGAGGACACGGCGGTGCCTAGCCGAGCCGAGCTATTTAGTATGTGTAATTGTGTAGGTTTATAACGTTAGGTAAAAACAATTAAAGAAAATTTGGGCACATGATTTACTGAGCCTATATTCGTTTAGGTTAGGTTAGGTTAGGTTAGGAACTGAGATCATTGATCTCACACTATTAGCTGCTTTTAAATCGTAAGTTTTTAGTTAAAAAAAGCTTTTTGAAATCAGCTGTGACCCTTTCCTCGACTACGCATAAGATTATAATCTTTTAGTAAAAGGTTATTATCCACCACGCTAGGCTAGTGGTAAGTGGACTACGGTAGCTCTAAGCAGGCTATGTCTCTCTGATGATGATGATAGGTATTAAGGTCGCGGGGTCGCAGAAGCTCCAGTAATCCGCACATACAGGCGACAGGCACGTAAGGGCAACAGGATTCTTCGAGGATTGTTCTGTTCCTATTGTTTACAAGCAATTATAGGCTCTAAGTATTTGATTGTTAAGTATTAAAGTCCCCTGCTACAATAGAATACAATGTTCGCTACGTCACATGTGCGTGCCCATCTTTAGGTTGTTACAGCTTTAAATGCGTTTGTTTAAGATTATATCAAGTAAGGTTTTATTACTACATTAATTGTTTTATTAGCACACTACAAATAGAAATATTCCTAAAAACAAGTAGTTTGAAAAATCTGTTACATTGATTAGGAAATTTATGAATATTTCTTCTGGTAAAATTAACCAGATTTTTTTAATGATAATTTTAAAGCTCGTCTATAATAATAAACTGTAGATAATTATGTGAAATGCTAAAAATGAATGTTATCATAAACTAGAACGGAATAATTATAACAAAAATATGGAAATTATATTCGATCAGAAAATGTAATAAGTTTTATATATATTTCGATGACTTTGTACTCCGCGAAAGGTAATGAGAAAAAAGGTAATTAAGGTAATTTATCACAGGCGACGTCAAAAGGTTCGGTCTTGTTAGACAAAGTTCTTGGTCTGTTTGAAGTCATTTGATGTTTATTAATGTGCAATTATGAATATTACTCGGATCCAGCGGCTTACACGACGCAAAACTGAATATTTTGGAGTAAAAAGTATAAGAATCTACGGAATCTTCCGCTCAGGGCTTAATTAATTTACACTCAGGGCGGCAACGGACTTACGATTCCTCCGGTGTCCATGGGCGACAGTAATCGCTTTCCAGCAGGCAATAGGCCTGCTCGTTTGCTCCCTATATTTCATTAAAAAAATAATTAAAGGGTTTTGATACGTAACTATAAGATGGGCATCTGCTATACTAGATGGATTACGCATGCGTTGCCGGTATTGAGGTTGAATGATTTTTGTAAATTTTGTAAACAACTATTTATTATGCTTTGTGCAGGTCCTCGCAGAACTACATGTCTTGAAATAAGATACACAAATTAAACCGGAAATACGCAGAAATATACAGAAATATACGCGAAATATACAGGGTGAGATCCTACTGCTATTATAAATGTGAAAGTTTGTGGGATGAATGCTTGTTACTCTTTCACGCAAAAACTACTGAAACTACAGAACAGATGTCTTTCGCAGCTTCTGTTAATTCCTACATAGTAAAATCTTACTACTATTATAAATGTGAAAGTTTGTGGGGATGGATAGATGGATGGATGGATGATGGAAAGCTAGTAATGATATAGATATAAATAGTCCCTAAAATATGAATCTAAATTGTTCACATTATAATTGGAAAATAACAGACATAAACACAAACCAAGTATGCGAGTCTATTTATTCAGTTACTTTTAGATGCAACCTGCAAAGATCACAAAATACACGAAAATTCGAGAAAGATCGAAACGCAATTCCCATACATCTCGCAGTGGAAAAGTAATAATTGTCAACCAGTTTTTTCCAGCAACCATATTTCAGTGGCCGGGTTCCGAAAGTAATATTTTTCACCCGTGTCAATAGATGTACGAAGTGGTCAGTAAGTAATGAGGGAGGTATGTAAACATAGGTATAGTGTGACGGCAGGCGCGGTCTAATTGATTGCGGACCACGCCTATAACGACCGACTTTCAATGAACAACAATCCTATATTAGTTTTACTGCAACGCGACATTGTTAGTGAAGTCGTAAGTTTATGTTTAAATACCTGGGCTATGCTAGAATGGGGTTTTGTTTCATCATTAATTATCAATAAATATGTTATCTATATCTAGTTAATAATAGCACAGATTTATAAATACTACGTAAGTAATCTTGCAATTAAGTCTAAGAGCTAATTATAATATTATACTTGCCTCAAAAAGTGAAAAGTCAAAAATTATTCCAAATTGGTATTTTTATACACTTTCTGAATGTCGGTCGACATGATGGTTACCACTAGCCCGACGAGAAGAACCGGCGTAAGAAACTCGCACGGGACCACCTTTTAGCAAAAAGATGGGAAAATTGTTCAAACCAAAAAAAAATTTTTTACATTACTACAATGTATTAATGTTTGAATAAGATTATGTTAATTAATAGCATAATCTAAATCCAACTTGCTCACTGTCTGTATTATAGTAACAGGAAACGTTCTTAATGCTATACTTATTAAAAGTATATCATCGTTTCAGTCGGAGTAGCTCTGTTTGTACACTCATTTGGGCTTCTACTGAATGAAATTAATGTCTTAATCAGGCAAATTTATTCATTGCCCGAGCCACTTTATTCATAGTGCATGCACAATTCTTACGGAGAATCTAAAGTAAAACTGAATAACATTTATACATTTAATTATTATCTCCCATTGTCATAACTAATATTTTTTATTGTATGATACTGTTATAAGGTCTTTATATCAACAAAAAAAGTTTATATTATGTACCTATTAAAATAAAACTTACCACGTCTTCGATTAAGATTAAACTTTTATATGTATGTTTGCAGTTGTCAATGGTTTAACGTTGTTATTTTTTTACATTTTGTATTTTTCAGAAAGTGGCTAAGCCTACTTTAACTTATTACATCGAAGTATTAGAATTTAGGTTCGTATTCATAATATTATACTGAAAATAACAATTTTCGTAGATTTATTTGAAGTTTTAAGCCCTGTGTAGGACTAAACATTCATATAAAAATAGCAAAGATAAAAGCTTTTAATTAAAAATAGGGAGCTGAATACTCACTTAGGTTTTTTTAAATATCAATGTTCCTTTTTTCATTTTGAAAACAAATTTAAATAATTTATTAGAAAGCACCTGGTTTTTTATTAAGAAGCGTGTTTTCTATTAATCAACGAAAGTAAAAAATATTCTCAGTTATAATGATTGACCGAGCTAATATTAAAAATACTTTTATATAGAAATAAGATCAAAATATAGTGAAACATTTTATGGGACTTTGTTTCCTTCATTACACACAAGATTGATTCATAAGATAAAACTTTTATTTATTAATATCATGCGTAAGAAATGATAAGATCTCTTGTTTCAATAATAAACTGAATAAATTCCAATTGTAAAAAAAAAAATATAAAAAGTAGCTGAACAACGTACACCAAGTTCTGTTATTATTAAAAAGTTACTTAGAATGTAGCTGAATTTATTATCAATTTATTATAATATATTATGATAAACGAAGTGAAGAACATAACAATGTTATCAAAAAACTGTCATACCTACATACTCCACCTACATCCGAATATTTTATCTCAGAGGTGTGTTTTGACATTTAATAGGTGTAGGTATGTTTCAATGTAATAATATTTTTTGAAATACATCCCCTATAAAAAAAACGCTTTTATAATAAAAGAGCAATTAAAGAGGGGATTGAAAATAGTTAACTCACCCCCTTTTCGAAAAGTTAATAAGCAAACAACACACAAATTGTTTGACTTCTGATTACGTACTAAAAACAAAAGTGTTGTTCGGACCGCTTCGGGCGCGGGGATTATTACGAAAAATTTTCCTCTACAAACTCGTTATTATTATTCAAGTGAGGTTCTAATATTTTGTACAATTATACGCTCAAAGTTTTTTTACAAACGCGCTGATAAGGAAATCTTAATTACCTACCAAATAAAAAGGTGTAATCGTCAACGGAGGGTATTTTGAATTTTCAGCTCATGACCAATTTGCATTTGCTTCAGTGATTAGAAGGGTTGTAGATAATTTTGAGAATTTTTCTCATTTTATTTATAATGCCTTCAGGTTAAATAGGTTTTGTAATTTTCAAACATTAATATACTTTATTAAGGAACAAACAAACGATATAAGCTAATTTAAACCTATGGGTTTAAACTTTATGCTTAAAGAGTTTGCATTTCTCGCGGAGGAAAAGAAAGTTTAATGCTAGCTTCACGCCTAACGTTTTATCGTTATGATTTAATGGTGCCGGTGTAAGCCAAACTGTGCAGTTTTGTAGATCGTGTTTATGGCGAATCGTTACAATAATTCACTACGATTTGTCACTACGAGTTGCGGGCTTAAGACGGATAGTTTGTGTACTGCTAACTCTCATTTGGTTTGTTTATCCATCGATATAATTCAATGTAAAATAATAATGAAGGTATAGCTGAAGCTCTCTATTTTAGTTAACTGAAAATAAATCCAAACTGCTTTGCTTCAGTCAATGCGTTCTACAATCGAGGCTTAGCATCGAATTACAAACTAGCTGTTTTGTTACTCAGTTTTGACCTATTTTTCACTTTTGCCAAAATATACGTAATATTAATAATAATATTATGTATTTGGTATGTTGAAATTTTGATTTTAATGAGCTCACACTAATAATAGTATACATGTTACTACTATAAGGAAGAAAGTTACCATTACATAATATTACCTACTTATCTATCTCTATCTTACTACTATTATAAATGTGAAAGTTTGTGAGGATGGATGGATATATGGATGGATGTTTGTGTCTCAAAAAACTACTGATCAGATTTTGATGAAATTTGGTATGATAGTAGTTTATTTAGCCTCTGGATGAAACATAGGCCACATTTTATTCAGAAAGACTCTGTACGTGTGACGAGAAGAGAACACTGTACGTGTTCCTGTGGGATACTGTATTTACGCGGGCGGAACCTCTGGCTTAAGCTAGTACTTTTATAATAATGTATCTGCAGTAATTACGTAGTTCTCCATTAGCTACCTATAGATTATGCTAAATATTATTCACCTTATAAATAACCGTATTTCGCAATTGAAAAATCGAAATTCTTTAATTTCGTGGCGCGTTTACGTCAATTCATCCTATTTAATCAACCCTAGAACACTTGGGAGGAAATAAGCGAAAATTTTACAAGTATCCCAATAAAACTTGTTCGAGAGTTGAAGAGCGGGCGAAGTTGGCCAAATATTCAACAATTTCGATACCTTCCTACCACCGCGAGTGAGCCTCTCAAATTTTCAAGTATTAATCAAATCGACCTAGCATAACGGTAATTTAAATACAAATAAACTTCTATAAATACGCTCATAACTTTACACTTAGCTAGGGTAGGCATACATTTTCCGGACGTAATTGTTTTTATCGCATGGTAATATAGAACCTGCGTAACCGAGCTTCGCTCGGAGTTCAGATATTAAAAAAAAAAAAAATTTAAAGAATCACAAAAATATTTATCTGGCCTGGATTCGAAACCACCACATTCCGAATTTTCGAACAAACCAAAAATTATACATACGCAAACCGAACTGCCAGTCGCACTGACTTAATAGAGTCGAAATTATTGATATATTGTTGCACGAGCGACGAAAGAAAAAACATAATATATAGCTTAAAATGCCCAGTTTTCCAGGGATAAGACCTAGGTAGATCTATTTTTCTCCCCCAAAACTCACTGCATGCTAAATTTCATTGTAATACTTGCAGCCGTTTCCCAGAAACCGATTATCTATCTATACCTAGTCTTGCCATAAATACTGAAACAAAGAAAAAAAAAAATTCTATTGCAAATAATATTTATTACTTTTACAGTGTGTTAGCTTAAAACATAATTATAAAACAATTTAAAATATAAAAAGCTTATTCGAAGTGGTCTTCATTGGCTGCAGTACAGTCCTTTAAACGTTGAGGCCAGTTATCAATAGAAGCATGGGAAAATTTCTCTCTTTCTCTCATACTTTTCTCTGTAAACAAAAACTCTTTCCATGGGAAAATTCTTCACTGCCAATCGTACGGATTGTTTTAGGGGCTCCAAATTATCATGGCGTTTCGAGCAAGCCATACTCTCTAAAACTGACCATAAATCACAATCCAGCGGATTAAGATCGGGACTAGACGACGGCCAGTCTTCAGCTCTGATGAAGTCCGAAACTTTTGTTTCCAACCAAGACTGCGTAGACCGAGCTTTATGACCCGGCGCCGAGTCTTGCTGGAAGGACCATTCTTATTTATTGAAGATGGTGTTGTTAAGGAGCTTCACTACCTTCTCAAGAATGGTATATTGATACACTTGTGCCGATGTTTTGATACCTTTTTCACAAAAGTATGGCTCAGTCACTCCTTCATAACTAATACCCCACCAAACTATCACTGAAGTCAGATAGTGCCCACGTTGCACTCTGTCGACTAATTGGGAAGCTTCCTTAGAGATTTGAGCATAAATGCGGACATTTTGTTTGTTAAAATGTTGCTCAATTGTAAAAAAAATCTCATCCATAAAACAAAATTTTTCTGTGACCTCCCTTTGCGTACCGTTTCAGTAGTTGTTTCGATTTTACCACCCTATTCTTTTTTAAATTATAGGCTGCAAGTCCTAAGTCATCTTTTAAAATACGCGACATGGTTATAAGTGCTATCTTCATCTCCTAATAAAATAAAAAAATTATAAATTTTTTTGCTTTCGGACAGGATTTCTTCGAATTCTTTCCCTTACTGCTTTGACCACCTATTTAGTACGAACACTACGTGGACGGCCAGATCTTTTTCTGTCACAAGCACAGCTGGAGGTATCATTGTACCTATTAATAGCCCGGTACACAAACATTTTACTAATACCAAGCGTATGGAGAGTTTTAAAAATTGCATTTGGCTCCATACCTACTTTGTTTAATGAAATCACAGCGATTCGGTTCTATTTATCACCCCAATCCATTTTAATATCGCAAAATATTGTACAATGTATTGGCGCCTAAATGAGCAAAACACAATGAACAATCATATAAAAATAACATATTCCAAATTTTTTTATTTATTTATATATGGCATCGGCTTATAACCATTTGCCTGTGTCAAGTTAAAAAGACGGGAAATAGAAATTCCTATATCGTCAAGCCTAAAGTCTAGTCAAATTCCAAATAAATAGTCAGTGAAGTCCATGAGTCATGTCAGTCGATTCAGTAAAGTGGTAGAAGCTTTACTGAAAGTTCCGAGGGAGTTTTAGCGGGAAACAATTTTCAACACCGTATATCTATATCGTCAAGCCTAAAGTCTAGTCAAAGTCCAAATAAATAGTCAGTACAGTCATGTCAGTCGATTCAGTAAAGTGGTAGAAGCTTTACTGAAAGTTCCGAGGGAGTTTTAGCGGGAAACAATTTTCAACACCGTATATCTATATCGTCAAGCCTTAAGTCTAGTCAAAGTCCAAATAAATAGTCAGTACAGTCATGTCAGTCGATTCAGTAAAGTGGTAGAAGCTTTACTGAAAGTTCCTAGGGAGATTTGGCGGGAAAACAAAATAGCACGTTTGTAGAAGTTGTACCTCTTGCCCACACTTGTGCACGTTAGCGATTATTTAATGGTTAATATTCTACCAATATTAACATTAAGAACCGAAATAACACAAATTTATGAAGATATTCCTAATCCACAACGTCTCCCATTGAACTCCTCGGCAAAACTACTAATATTTTGTTTATTTTTAATTGTAATAGTATTTATGGCTAGACTAAGTAAGTATATATAAAAGGCAAACCTGATGTATCAACGCACCTAAATAAATTTGAAATTTTGCACACGTAGGTATTTCTCTTAAGATGTAGGCATCCACTAAGGAAGGATTTTTGAAAATTCAAAATCAAATAGACCGTGATAAAAATTAGAATGAAACTTTTTATTTTTTGAACATATTAGCATAATAATAGGTCTTTATCTATGAAATTGCCGTTCTGCAGTACTGGCCATTTCAAATTAAAATAATTTTTGTTTGGCTAAGAATTCTAATTTCAAATTAATTTTATTTTAAAAACATGGAATTCTTTTTCCAAAAGTAGTCATTTGTTTATTGATTAGTTTTCATTTTCATCGCATCACATTTTCATCGCATTTCAATCTTTTTCGTCATAATGGATACGTTAAAAATTCGAGTAATTATGGAATATGAGTAACGTCGTGGCAGCAACGCGGCACAAGCGGCACGCAACATCAACGACGCTTACGGAGCTAACACTACAAACCAACGTACCACCTGTTATTGGTTTGCTCGCTTCCGTTCTGGAAATTTCGACCTGAAAAATGAACCTCGCGGTCGTCTGAAGACTTTGATCGACAATGACGAATTAAAGGCGATTGTGGAAGCTGATGATACACAATCTACGGCTGAATTAGCAGCAGCTTTCGACGTTAGCGTCAAAACAATATTGGTCCATTTGCGTCAATTGGCAAGGTAAAAAAGCTTGACAAACGGGTGCCCCACGAACTCAACGATCGCCAGCGCCAAGTACGCGTCGAGACGTGCCTTGCACTGCTCAACAGACACACAAATGAAGGAATTTTGAACCGCATTGTTACCTGCGATGAAAAATGGATTGTTTGATAACCGCAAGCGCTCAGCAAGTTGGTTGGATCCTGGTTCAGCGCCTAAACAATGCCCTAAACGAAAATTTACCCCTAGAAAAGTGATGGTCACTGTTTGGTGGTCTAGCTCCGGTGGTCGCCGGCCGATTCATTACAGCTTCTTATCAAACGGGGTGAGCATTACTGCAGATGTGTACTGTGAAGAACTGAACACAATGATGGAGAAGCTGACACATCTCTAATCAGCATTGGTCAATCACTCGGCTCGGCTGCTCCGGCACGATAACGCGTGACCTCATACTGCTTAGCAGACGGTCTCCAAGTTGCAAGAACTGGGGTTGGAAGCTCTCCGTCATCCGCCCTACTCACCAGACCTTGCGCCTACAGTCTACTACTTTTTTCAGAATTTGGACACCTTCTTGGCGAGAAAAAAATAATTCAATACCCGAAAGGCAGTACAAAATGCCTTTGAAGAATTTGTTGCCTTCCGTCCAGCTGATTTCTTTAAGAAGGGCATCAATAAACTGCCACTGCGTTGGCAAAGATGCATTGATTGCATGGGTGATTACTTCAATTAATACAAATGAAAAATACATGAAAAAAATTCGTTTAAATTATTTCATACAGAATGGCAATTTCATAGGTAAAGACCTAATATTTCGTATGAATTGAGTACGAAAAAAAAGTGAATTACGTATTTGAGCGTTTTCTAAATTCAGCCCCTAGGTGGGTAAATTACAAGATGAAAATTTAAAACCTAATTTCAAGCGGTCGAATATGCGGGCAATTAATGCTAGTATATAATATATAATATTAGGTTCTTACATATGAAATAGCCGTTTTGTCGTACTAGCCACTTTGATCTCATATATATCTTCTTTGGTTAGGAATTCAAATTTTAACCGCTATTTACTCATGCATTTGTGTTTCAAAATCCGTAATTTCATTTGTTTTTTTATCTTTTGGTTTTTTCTTTGTGTCACTCTGTTTACAAAATAGGAAACTTGAAATATCGTATTGTTTTCGAGTACGAGTTCCACCGTGGCACCAGTGCTGCAGAAACGGCTCAAAGGATTAATAATATGAATGGCGGTATCGCAAAAGAAAACAACAACACAAGAAAATAACAAAAGCGTTTTTGGTTTCAACGTTTTCGTTCTGGTAATTTCGACCTGCAGAACAAGCCCCGTGGACGGCCGGAGACCAATGTTGATAATGAAGAATTGAATTCTATTGTGGAAGCGGATCCATCGCAAACCACGTCCGAGTTAGCTGCAGGCTGCGGTGTTAGTGATAAAACTGTTTTAATCCACTTGAAGCAAATTGAGAAGGTGAAAAAGCTTGAAAGGTGGTTACCTCATGAGTTTAGTGCAGCAAACCGACAAACGCGCGTCGACTGATGCGTTACATTACTCAACCGGTATGAAGGGATTTTAAATAAAATCATTACCTGTGATGAAAAGTGGATCCTGTACGATAATCGGAAACGCTCATCGCAATGGCTGAACCCTGGCGAACCAGCCAAAGCCTGCCCCAAGCGATTATACTTATATTGAGATATAATTATACTTTGATTATATTAATATATTATGTTTAAAAAAATCGACTTTATATTCCTCCTTTACAAAACGCTTATTTCATATGTAATGACCTAATATTACACAAGATTGTTATATGTTATGATTATACTTTGATTATATTAATATATTATGTTTAAAAAAATCGACTTTATATTCCTCCTTTACAAAACGCTTATTTCATATGTAATGACCTAATATTACACAAGATTGTTATATGTTATGATTAAACTTTGATTATATTAATATATTATTATGTTTAAAAAAATCGACTTTATATTCCTCCTTTACAAAACGCTTATTTCATATGTAATGACCTAATATTACACAAGATTGTCTCGTTTAAAGTAAAGGATTTTTTTTCTAGTTTTTAGTCTATAGTGCGGGATTAGAAGTAAGCATTGTTTATAATATTTGCTTGTGCATGCACATCGCTCAACATGTGAATATGTGTAATTTATCGCGTATTCATAATTTCTTAAAATATTCATACCTTTTAATTATCTTATTATTGGCTATTGATCTCAATTTTTTTTGCTATAATCAATTAGGTCAATTTTATATTTTTTCTATTAAACCAATTTGTTCTTAATTTCTCTTCCATTATAATTACTAGCCAGGTGGCTAAAGTCACGAGGAAGGAATACTGAAATATATTTTTTCTGTGCAAAACGTCCTTTCATTCATTAAAGAGTTTGTAAGTTAAAACACGATCTTTTGTTAGTCACCAGCTTCTCAGAAATAAAGGAAGCAAAGTCTTTGTATTAAGTGTGAAAAGTTTTATTGAGCGTTAATAAATTAAAATTTTATTCAAAAGCCTTGTACAACTGTTAGTAAAATTGACTAGGTACAAGATACATAGTATTTATTGATAACATATTTATTTCCGCAGCTTGTGCGCGTTTGCATAATATATAGGTATAAGTAGAAGTCTCCCTGTGGTCAGGTCAGATCGGTCAAAATTTATATACAATTCATATATTTTTAAGTTTGCACTTTATAAGGGTTTAATCTGTTACATTTTTTTTTGTCTAAGAGTTTTGCCTCTTAGATAGAAAAATAATGTGACAGATTGTCAAACGTCAACGTGTAACAAAATTATATCTATCAAACGCATAGAAGTGTGTGTTAATAATCTGAGGTAGTGTGTGTTGTACTTATTTTAAGCATTTATTTTAAAAAACATTAGCTTTCTGCACACCTTCTGCCACATAAACTTTAATTTAGGCCGCTAGTTTTGCACAATTCTCGTAAACGATACTGAAAGTTTTTGTTTCACGTATTAATAAAATAATATATCCACGCTATGTAACAGGAATAATAGCAATAGAGTATCAAAATTAAAGCCTTATTGTATATAAAACAGTTGTTACTCTTATTATCAGACGTTAAAATTTCTGCTGGAGATCTCAAAAAGTGAATAATTGATGCAAAAGACCCGATGCATTTACGATAAATTGTTTAAAAACACGTGTAGGTGCGATACATTTACCCACTTGTGCCGCGCTGTATGCGGAGGGCTCGGAAAAATATCTGCTGGAGACCTCAAAAAGGGAATAATTGATGCAAAAGACCCGATGTATTTACGATTAAATGCTTAAAAACACGTATAGGTGCGATACATTTACCCACTTGTGCCGCGCTGTATGCGGAGGGCTCGGAAAAATATCTGCTGGAGACCTCAAAAAGGGAATAATTGATGCTAAAGACCCGATGCATTTACGATAAATTGTTTAAAAACACGTGTAGGTGCGATACATTTACCCACTTGAGCCGCGCTGTATGCGGAGCTCTAGTGAACCTCGGAGTGGCGACACATCACACACGGCAACATTGCACCGATGGCATTTTTAGAGTCTCACAATGAAATATATTTTAAGGCCTTTTAACGCGAAACATAGTAGTAAAGATAATATGAAATATAGTAGGTAGCTTAAAAAGTGTAACCAGTGGGGTTAGCAGGAACAATTGACAAGTACGTATTAGAAACGTTATGTAAAGAGAATTGTATGAAAATTATGACAGCGCCCATACCATTGACATTCCATAATGTTACATTTACGCAGCTGTCAATTGTTCCTGCAAGGCAGTCAGATTTGAGATGCAACGCGTCGTCAACGTTGAAACAATGAGGCATCTTTTGCCTTGACAACTGCATGTAGATACATTATCGCATTGTTTTACAAACGCATTGTATTGTTTTACAATAATATTTTTCTTTGCTGCTTAATGTTTAACAACAAGACTCAGACAGAGCTAGTAAAATCTAGTACACATAGACCATCAATATCTTTTGAACACACAGCCCACTTTCATTATATCGGGTAAGCGCGTAAGCAGATGTTTTATCAGAGAAGCGGTGAAGCAGTCGCCCGAACATAATCCACTCTAATTACTGAAAGACTCATCGTGAAGTTTGCTAATAAAGTGAATGGTTAGGTGGGTACTACACAGAGCGAGCGATTGCTAGTTAGACCACGATCACACTGAAGTGTTGATATTTAATGTGGTGTTCATAACATTTGGGATTAGTGTGATAGATTGTAAGTAGAGCCTATTTTTTACCTGACTACGGCGAAACCAAAAGGAAGGGTAGTGATTTTTGCAGTCTTTGCATGTAAGTTTGTTCCACCGTAGTGCCTTAACTACTGTTCCGATTTTATAATGAAAGGGGTATCAATATATTCGTAATAATGGTTCGGGTAACGTAGACTATATAATTTAAGTAGTTGGGTTATAGTTTTTTAATAAAAAAAAAGTTATTGTAAACAAGGATGACTTAACAAAATAGTAGACTTGATAAAAGGGTAAATAAATATATTCTTCAAAGCGAAAAATTTATTTATCCTTTTACTATGAAGTCTGTAATATTTATTGCCACATGGATACATCAAACGGGAATCACGATAACTACAGCTGAACTGTTTACGCGTGACAGTTTTAAAACGGCTGCTTTTCGCCTGAAAGCTTTTTGTACGTTAGAAAAAACAAACGTTTGAGCTGGGAAAGTATTTTCGGCACAAGAAAAATAAATAGAAATTGTATTCTCACTAAGTGCAGTTGTATTAAAAAAAAAAACATAAATTTCGTTTTTTATGTCAACAAGTTCATCAGGCCTAAATTGAAATGTAGTACAGGCATAATAATTTATTGTTTGTTTTAAAAAAAAATAACGTGACAAAAATAAATTATAAATTGTTTTTATTCTGAACGCGTCCTTATACAAGATGATCGAAGTAAAACTTCGTAAATTGATCTTCTGTACGTCTTTGGCAACTAGGTGTACATATATATATATATATATATATATATATATATATGTCTCGAAACAAATATGTATTTACCTTAACGTAACTGTACTACGTTTTGCTCACTACTTTGTTCGCGAAGAGTAAAATTCTGTAAATGCACCACAAAATACGAACTAGAACTACATTTAGTATTATAAAAATTAGGTATATAGACGTTTTAGGGTCAGTTCGCACTGCGACTAGACGTGACGTGACGCGGCGCTGCATTTTTAAGATAGGCTATTCAAAATGAAACTTTGTTCACTACACAAGAAGATACACATTTCATTGCAAAAGTTCGAATGTCAAGTCGATCAAAGTCAATGTCGAAGGCGCTGCTCTTGTAATGAAACGTGTATCTTTTTGTGTAGTGAATAAAGTTAATAAAGTTAATAAAGTTCTCAGAAACGCAACACCGCGTCGCGTTTCGTATCGTCGCGGTATGAATTGACCCTTAGTTTGCATTGTAATGCCTATATAGTATATAGGAACCCACTCCATGGCTTAGTTAAAAATATAATTGCAATTTTAACATATTTCAGCGTGAAACAATACTTACGTTCTTATTATACAAGATACAGCAAAAGAACTACCCAAGTAGTTGGAAAAGCAATCGTTTTCGTATCACAATAATTTAATAGAACCTGTTGTTAGCGACAATTTAATCGCAATGGCGTAGTTTTGCGCAAAAGTGTTACATAGTGAATGGTTATAATTGGAAAACGTCAAGTGCAGCGTGACGCCCCGCGGAGCGGCCCGGATTAGGGTCCGCTGTCAGACGCTGTCCCTCCGCCGCCGCGCCGTGTGGTCCGAGTGCACGGACATTTCCGAAAAGTAACGGAATAAGTTTAATATATTCCGGAAATTTCCCAATGATTTAATTTTTCCGAAAATTACCATTTTTAGAAACTATTTTTATGTATAAATCAATGAAGAAAGGCTTCTAAAATATTGCTTGAACATTTAAACATAAACTGTTCATTTTGTTACATACAAAAATATATTAATTAATGAACGCTTGCAAACGTTTAATAACATTAACGTCTTAGTATTAGATATCGAAATGTTAATATCTGTATCATATAACGCGGAATATACGCGACATTCTTTGTTACTGTATTTCACAAAATAAATATGCGTATACAATACGTCCGCTAATCGCTGTCTCCCTTTATTTAAAGTAGATCACAAAAAGGAAATTATTAGGCCGCGTTCGCCCTTTGCATCAAGAGCATAAAACTAGCAGATCACAAAGCTTATTTTTAATCATAAACGTCTCGGCCATAAATACTCCATAATCACTCTGTCAACGTCAGACCTACAGTTTACGCATAATAAGATCCTCCGAGAAATTTGATTACAGAATTTTCGTTTAGTTCTTAATAAGGATGGTCAGGCGTTTAAGCGTTTATTTAATATACCATACCATGATCTTTTTATGAATGTCTTTAGTCTCTTTATGAATGTTTTTACTCTCTTCATACCATGATCTCTTCATGAATGTCTTAACTCTTTTCATACCATGATCTTTATATGAATATCTTTACTCCCTCATACCATACTATGTTCAGACCATGAAATCATATAAAGACATTCATGAAGAGATCTTCATGAATGTATTCATACTCTTTTCATACCATGATCTCTTCATGAATGTCCTTTACTCTCTTCATACCATGAACTCTTCATAAATGTCTTCTGCCAGCATGAAGTTGTTACCTGTTACGCCGTTGGTGCTAAATTGTTTTCTTTGTTAGAGTACCATTGGTTGAATTGATAAAAACAATTTTAACAAAATCGTCGCAAGCAGCTGATCTAAAATGGCCACATTAAGTGAATCATACTATGAACTTCGGAAGAAGTCGCTCTATAGTAACTTCTAATAATTCTGTTAGTTGTCAATTAAGCAATTCTGATTATGTGTACCATTTTACGCATTTCTATTGAAAACTGGCACAATAGAATTATCAGAAGATACTGTAAGAGCGAGTTTTTTCAAAAAATGATATTCATAGTACGATTCACTAAGTGTCTGGCCATTTTAGACCTGCTGAACTGACGACATCTGTGTCTCAGCAGTTGGCGTTGGTGCTCAAGTCGGAGGGATCGTTCGGCGGGTTCAGCGGTTTTCGTTCTGCATTCAGTTTCGAATCCCGCCGAAGAACAAAAATTTTTTCTATGTTCCTGGGTCACGAATGTCTATAATTAATATAGTAAAAATCTTAAATATACGTTTACCTAATATTAAAGTATTAAATATACTTCCCGTTGTCTAGTCTCCGTATCAGAAGTTCTCGGATACTTACCACGGGGCTAGACTGACGTGGAGTGAAGCGTCCGTAGGTGTTATATTATTACTTACATAACTCTTAGCGAAATTATTAAAAAGTTCACTACACAGCATTCGGCAAAAGAATAGAGTTTTCATTAATGAATCAATGTATCCTGCACGCACCGCAACACATTGAATAATACAAGGCACCTAGTAAATAAGTGGGTTAAAACGCGGAACGATAGGAACAATGTGCTCGCTCGTCGCGCCCACTTAGCCCAATGAAGTTTCACTCTCTATAATGTTTTTGTTGCTGAGTGTACGGCTTTTGATACGAAAAAAGTTTTCTGTAGGACAAAGAAGATCGAAAATAATTGATTTTGATTTAATTATGAGTATATGTGAACATATTGATTCTTGTAAAAAAATACACAGTACGATAAAGACTAGCTCATAGCGATTACTGAATTGTATTTTGAGTAGTCGTTTTTTAATTGAATTAATCACTTAAAAGCTTACAATTATAAAAAACCAGCCAAGTACGAGTTGGACTCGAGCAGGAAGTGTTTCAGGAAGGAAATTTTGAGTGCGGAACCCTACAAATTTCGAAATATAACTGAAAAGTATGCTCCAGTGACAGAGTGTACAGTCAGAACTGTAGATAACAATATTACGAACTGAAATTTGTTTAAATTATGTGATAAAATCGTCTCAAGATTTTTTTAAGGAAAGTCTTTTGATCTTACATCAGTGTCCTTTTAAAAATGATCCGTTCGGATTGATCTAGAATGTTTCGAGCCTATGAAATTGACGAGTAATCAAGTTAGTCACGGGGCGGAAGCGTAGTAATGCGAATTGTGACTTTGAGAGCGGTCAAAGGGACGCCAGCTATGGACACACAAATCCAATTTACTTGTTTCGACTTTCACTAGCCTAAACGCTTGTGCCAATTAAACGATGCGTAAAGTGCGTCTGCTTTACAACCCTTTTTTGATCATCAATTCTGTACCCTAGCGGTTGAAGACTACTGACATACATACATACGAAATAGCCAACCCGGTTTGATTAATACTTGCAAAATTCAATATATCGAGCCCGTTACAGTTTGTCCTTGGGTTTTGCGGTTTCCAATAATATAAGCCTTCACTTCAAAGCCAAAGATTGTTGCGGTGCGTATTTTACATGAGTTTCAAATGAATATTAATATTTCGTATATGTGACATTTAATTACGAGCAAATAACATTTTGGGTAACATCGAGACCTGTATCTATTAATACAATGAAGAGAAAAATTTGTTTGTTTGTATATTTGTTTGTTTGCATTGAATAGGCTCCGAAACTACTAGACCGATTTTGTAGTTTGTTTACTTTTTACTGCGGCAAAATGTATGGTTCCCGCAGTTTTTACTATTACGCGCACGAAGTCGAGGTCAACATATTTATTTTCTTTAAACTCTTTTTCTAGCTAAATAAATATCTCAACAGGAGATATCTAGTGATAAATTACATTAAAAATAATGTAACTTCGATAAATATTAATAATTGATTTATTTATATATAACGAGGAAGGAATTTTTTGTTTGCATTGAATAGGCTCCGAAACTACTAGGGCCGATTTCGATGAATTTTGGCACAGATACAGAGTAGACACTGGAATGGACATAGGCTCCTTTTTATCTCGAAAAATTACAATGTTCCCGTACTGAATTAACGCGTTCCTAGTAGTGGGCAACATGGCGAATACTTTCTATAGCAAAAATAGGCAAAAAATATAATCATTTCAAAAATCTCGCACGCTAAAGTCAAGCCTCTATATTTTACAGAAACCTAAATACGGTCTATAAAATATCGGTATTCATTTCATTTTAATCCTGTAACGAAAATTTTCAGCTAATATCCGGTGGAATATTCGAAGAATATCTGGTGAAGTTTGAAGGAACGTGCAGTTGCATACAGAACTGCTGGCCTCCGTGGCGGTTTTAATGTTTCTGATGTTGCTGAAATCATTTTCAACTTTAAAATAAATGTTTTGAAATTATTTAAAACGCGCCATTCAAACGAGACGTTACATTTAAAATTGATTTTTAACTTACGCACGTATCTTTTGATATTTTTTGTGGGATGAACATGTAGAGAAAACGAAAACAAAATGTAGTATTAATGTACGTTTGAAAATAAAATAAGCGCAAATAATAAGCCTTCCGCTGAAGTTCCCGGAGATTACTGCCGCGCACATTAAAACTCTGAATTGACTTATCGCCAGCGGTAATTCTGGACCACTATGACCTTCAAACCTCCAAGAAAAGATTGCTTTTTAAAAGGCTGGCAATCCATAGGCGACGGTAGCCGCTTTCCATCAGGTGATACATCTGCACATATTAAGTAATAAATAATCTTTTTACAGCCCACTTGCAATAGATATAAATATTTCTGTGTAAATAAGCATTTTTATAAGGCTGAAAAATCCTAACATTTAATTAAGTTTTATAGTCAAATTAAAATATATTTAGAGGCGAACGCAAAGGGAAAGTGAACAATTTTCTTTTCACTCATTTTCATGAATTCGAAATTTCTATATCACTTTGAAATAAATTAAAAACGGCTAAGCCGAATTTCGCTCGATCCTTGATGAAACATTTCAGGAATGTAATTACTAATAAAGAAATATAAAAGAATGAAAATTATGAATGATGCCAATGAAAATTATCTTTCACATAATTTCATTTATGGATGTGCATCATAGCATTTTTCAGTTTCTAAAATTCCTGAAACTATTTTATAGCGATATTATTATAACAATATATAATAGGCATTTAACTGAAAGTTAGTAGTTACATAATTTCCTGACTTTAAAGGATAAAATAGAAGCTTACCCTAACGTGTATTTGATTATACAGCTATTAGATGTTAAATAATTCCAAAATACTCATTACAATTCCCAGGCCAGAGGATCATTCGTTAAGAGTAATCACTTTAATCTCTTGACTATTTAATGATAATCATAAAATTAGAATTCCCAAATCCAGTAATATTTATGTATTTATTTCATGCTCAAAGAGTGAAGTGGGCTATAAAAATGCCTTAGGGGGCACGGGCTTAATTACGTCACGTAGAGCGGACTCGTAGGGCGGATCGCGGGCGGATTCCGCTAACTTTGTACTAAGCCGGGCCTACATGCGAACGTAAACATCACGCGCCTTCTTTGAAAGATATGCGTTAAGCCCAAACCAACAGTTTATAATCCCGGATCGAGACGAGTTATTAAGCCTCGCAATCATAGCCAGAGGTTCGTCGAAGCCTTTTTCAAGTTATGAAAGATTTTTCAAAACTTTTATAAACTGAAATGATCGGTTGTAGTTTTTGTGACCGGTTTTATAGCGAAACTTTAAGTGACTTATCTGCAGATTTGAACTGAAAAAATTTAATTTCACTATACGCTTTTTACTGTTATTCGTCTGTTAAAATAATAATACCCTTGTAGGTAAATAAGTTTTAAAGCAAAAAAGTGTTGATGTAAACACGGCTTTATTGTAACCGTGTCCGATGCTGTCACAGGTCGAGCCTGCTTTGTTATTTCCACGTCATTAACAACTGGCAACGCCGAGCACCTTTTTATTTGTACAACTCGTTACGAAAACAATGCCTAATTGACAATGCCCTTACCACTCTGACGCTTGTCGACGTGTTTAAATTAGCTAGATTTTCGCTCGCTTCATTGAAGGAATATTCTTGAGAATTGACTTTAAAGAGTAAAAAAAAGTTTTTAATACTTAGCTCATATTGAAATGACCTAAGTGTAATAAGACTTTTCCGTTCGCGATATTGGCGAGTCACATTTCGTTTCAAGTGTGTGTACGCCTTTACCGCGTTACTCCGAAGGCGTAATTTCGTCTAAAATAAACAAAATCAAATGCAAAAAAATCTCGGACGTATTTTAACATAAAATTTTTTAAGACTATTCACTGTGTGTTACACTGTGCTGGCAAAATCCATTATAAGATCTTCGCTTGGTACTCAAGACTGTCTGAATAAAATATAAGCCAAGAATAAAGAGCCTTTTTATCTATTATAAACATTTGATGTACCAAACCCCCTCTTTTTATATTTAAAGTACAGAACCCGTGTTCGTTTACATAAGAGCTAGTGGCCACGGCGTGTCGCGGTATCTTCTTCATATGTTAGATACGTCACAGAAAGATTTACTAATGAGGCTTTTATAAACTCAAGTTAGTTTTATGTTAGTTCTATCACAGTTAATAGTCGCATACATGTTTTGTCTAGCAATTTCACAAAAACGTCTCTGCTCTACATATTGCGAATGTCGAAAATAATCGCATAAACATTCACGAATAAAAGCCGCATGCAAAGCCAAATCGTATAAACATGGCGAACTTGTACAAAGCAAAAAAATAATTTATAGCCACTTTACAAATGAATACAATAATAGTGGAAGAAACTTATTTCAACTTGCAACACCCATAAACTTTCACTATTACAAGGCTAACGTAAAAAGAGTCATTCTCTTGACAAACGCCGCAATGAGCGCGGGTAAAATTTACAGGGCGCGGTTTTTTCTTGGAGCTGCGCATTTCTGATGCAAATTCTGTACGTGGATCGTTTGCTGTGATATTCAACCGTTTGGAGTGCTCGCTCTAAAGTTAGTGTTTTGTTGAAAAGAAACTGGTCCCGGTTAATATGGAATGGAAATTTCAAAGGCAAAAATCTCGTACAAAGACGCGCCATCTAAGACTTTCATTCCGCAACTGGTGTTTATTAATTTTTAAATTGGAATGTTTATGTCACAATTTATATTCAGTGTTATTGCGATATTGATTTATATTCACTCTGTTGTAGAATATGAGGATGATTCGAAAGAGATTTTCGATATTATTTATTGAAAACATTTGGAAGGTTTGCTGAAGGCTTGCACTAGCCTGAAGTTCTTATACTACAACAATCAACGTATATAAAAATACATATATAAAAAATCAACAGTCAACATAGCTTACAAAACAAAATATTATTTAGCTTACCCAATCCTGTTTTGTATAATCTTTACTTACCTGAAACAAAAAATATAACAAATTAATTGTAAAACGACATTTTAAAATAAAATTTAGTAGGTATCTGGGTAATAATAATTAATTTCAATCTGCAAATAATAAATGTTATTAAAAGGATGCAGCTGTGATAACCTTAGTACCATAAACATCATTATTGCGAAACTAAAAAGAAGTAAGTCTCCATTGCAGTTAAATTACAAGGAACAATAATTGTAAAGCTTGCATACTGCATAGTAAAGGAAGCCGTGCAAACAGTTTTTTTTTTCCTCGTGGAGGGAAACAAGTTGGAGCGACACTCAGTACGTGTGTTCCTTTACAAACCACTCGAAAATAATTGCACCGAACTGAACCGTTTAAACGTCCTTATTCCGTGAGCGTAAATCAAAAGAGGCAATCGCGAACATGCGGCGAGACTGTTCTGCGAGCCATAGTCGTTTTGCATTTTAATTAATTAAGAGAGAGAGCGCAACAGTCTGTTTACGCACCGAGACACCTAGGTACACTCGGCTAAGCTGGAAGCCTTACTCCATTAGGAAAATTAATGTTTTGAATTACTCGCGGCCAACCGAGGTGCCGGGGTGGGCGAAGACGTATTGAATAGTGATGCGGTGTGTACAGATGTTCCCCATTCAATCTGTTGTCACGCGTATTGATTCGTGAAGGACTTTAAGCAAATATTTCTTTTTAATCTCCTAACATTCTTTACGTTCCCGATTCAGGATAGCGGTGTATAATCATCATAATCATCGATAGATATATGTAAGGTTTAACTTTTATTAACAACTAGTTTTGCTGTTGAGAAATAATCCTGGCTTGCATGCTTATTACATTTTGATCAAATAAACTACATTTTATGATTACATACACTTTCTCTATAAGTCATGTCTCATATACAATGACTTTCATAAAAAAGTAATACATTCTAGAATAAAAGCCAGCAACAATGTTTTGTTTTTACTTTTATGTTGTCTTAAAACTCTTTAAGGCGCCAGTAAAACATATCGCTCGTACAACACATGAAACTCTTTCATTGCAAGGAAAATGCAATTCTTTACGAACTAAATTCTTGATTGGTAATACTGTTACATTGTATGTTTACAATAAAAATAGATTTAACTCTTCTATTAAATGCGGCAGTGAAGAGGCTTTCACGGTTCAGTTTACAGTTACGAAAATAACAGCCCAATTATTTGCCCTACGGCATATTAAAATGTTATGTGTAGCTTTTCATTTCAGTCGCATTATCAGTTATAATTTTAGTCTTGTAATACGCACTAATTTGCATAAAAAAACAAATCTACAAATGTTTACATTTTATGTAAATAAATAACATATTATATAAATAAATAACGCGTCGTGCCTTTTATGGCACCTATCCTAAGGTTGCACGTGACTATACGTGTTGCTATCCACAAAAATCATAATATTTACACTGGAATATTAAAATTTAAATGAAGAGTAATTTAAAAAATGTCGGAAACTTGACATTGAAAATTATATTGAATTTCCCACTTTTACACAGCATACATCAATCTTGCGCGACACACTGGAAATGTGACATACCATTATAAATCTCATTGAAGATATGCCGTCATCCATCAACGAAAGGAAATGAAGTCCCGTACATCTGTAGAGCGTACGTCGTACGTGGAACGCAACAGCATGATAAATCCTTTGTACGGTTGAATTTAAATAGTTTGCAAGTGAACGCAAGATCGAAGGATAGACGTAATTTAATGCAAAAGTATGACGATACAGACAGCACAGGGTAGAAAATTTATACACATGCGTACAGAGGAACAGCTTTATAGTTTTGACGTCCCCTTCAACGGCCCACGAATTTTCCACACAATCGTGGTCACAGCGTATGCTTGTAGTAGTTCAATCAAATCGATATCTAATTATGTAGCTGTTTATCTGTTCTTCTTTCACATTTTATAAGTGATGAAAATGTGCTTAGATACACGATATGTATAATTATGAATTTTGTAGAATTCCTCGTACAATAAAAATTGGTAGGTTGGTAAGTTGCATTGAAATAATGGTCATATAATTGAAAAACCATATTTTGCAGTATTGTAAGAACGCTCGTTTTCATTGAAGACAATACAATTTCCTAGCTTTGGTTTCTTCGATGTCTATTAGTAATAGTAGCTATTAAATTCAAGGTTATAAGTAACAACACTTGAATTTGCAAAATTTTATTTCAGACAACTATGTAAATAACAAAACCACTAACTAAAAGTCATCACATGCCTAAAATATTCATATTAATTTCAAAGTACGCAATAGAGCGAAAAAACTAATATTCATAATTAAAAAAGTTTTGTACGGCACTATGTACATATTGTCTAGTGACTATTGTAAAAAGTCTACGTCATGCTTATTGACGTCAACAATGTCCAAAAAATGGTACAAGCAAATTGTATCCCTGCGACAAAACAGGATATTTTTTAGCAGAAAATACTAATCAAATATTTCATTTCTATAAAATGCATAAAATATACTATAAATAATTGCATCAGCCGCGATTATAAGCGTGTTACTTATGTTAGCTACTCGTAGTACCTCTCATTCTTAGTATAAAAAAACAACCACAATATATTTTATTTTATAAATTTCGTTTTTAACAAAAAAACGAGCGCGCCTGACAGTAGTCGCATATGATGTGTAGCATTTTAAAAAATACTTAAAAAAAACCACAATGCCTAGTACGATTTTCTAATATGATAAAAAATATTCAAAATCTATAATTAAGCAGTGACAGTAACTAATTAGAACCAAGATATCAGGACATGTCTAAGGAGGGTTCTGTAACTATTAACACGTAATAGATTTTTTTTAAACTAAGGTAAGTGTGTTTTTAGAATGATCTATCAGCATTGAAAATTGCAAGTTTCTCAGTCTCATAGTTTAGAAATGCCGGGTAGGGGCGGCACCAACTTTCAAACCACTTTGGAGGCCGTTTACTCAAAAATGGTTGACCTTCTAAAAATTCGTGTATGAATCCTTGCTTTTATTTTAAAATACCTATTTAACAATACCCCACACGATGGGGTAGAAAAAAAAATTTTTCCCCACTTCAAATGCATGGAGAACCACCCCTAAAATGTAACATTATTATTTTATGATGCCAAAACTGAGATCTATACAAAGTCTTTAACTATTCCAAATTTCATACATTTATATTCATAATAACAGAAGCTAGAAGCGCGGACAGACAGACAGACGGACGGACAGAGCGAAACTATAAGTGTTCTTTGAGTATTACGTAACTCTAAAAAGCTAAATACTGAAATATTTCTTTCGAATCTGACGGCCAACTCTATCACCGCGCGCTCATTCGTCAATTTAAATAGCGCGCGCTTCCGCGACAACTTGTTCACACTTCCGTCCCATTTCACGAAATCATTCCCATAAATTTCAGAAAGCGAGAAGAAAGATGTCATAGACACATCAAAAGAAGTGTTACAGTTATTGTAGTTATTTTTTGGTAGAGAATAAAATCAACTAATTTACTATTTTTAGAATACTAGAGTAGGTAATAGAGTTAAAATATAAGTACGTAGGAGACCGAGCTTTGCCTGGTGATTTAGTAGAATGATAAAATAATTAAAAATAAATGAAAAAAAATATAAAAGAAAAAGAAATAATAAGAATCAAACCGGGATTAAAATCAACCACATTCCGAATTTGCAAACAATGCAAAAATTATACTAAGCTACGCATACCAAGCTGCCAATCAGACTGACGTAAGAGAGTCCAAAATTATTGATATATTGTTGCATGACGAATAAAAAACATAAAATACTTGAAACAGTTGATTTTGTCATTGTAAGTACGATTAGGAGGTTTTCCTCCTCCACAAACTCGTATTGCCCCCAAGGAAATATATTATTGTTCGTGACTAATTTGCGCCATCCTGTGATACTGTAAAGCTGCTTCATCGTCAGCACAGAGCAATAACGAATAGCAGACAGTAATCTACGACATCGGAACGCTAATCCAATATTTTAAATTTTAATTAAAACAATTATTTATATAAATTATGTATATTGTTAAAAATGCGCAATTTAAATAAAAGGGATAAGACTTAGCTAGATCGATTTTTCTTCCCCAAAACTCCCTGCATACTAAATTTCATGGTAATACTTGTAGCCATTGTCGAGATACCGATTATATACATATATACAAGGTCGTCTCGTTTAAAGTATACGATAAACTCGCGCGTGCGTGTGTTATAAATATACCTATTAGGTCTTGCCTTAACATGTATGAAGAGCTCTAAAATATTAACAAAATATATAATATTATTATCTTATGATGCCAAGATCGAAATTTATGCACAATCTATAACTTTACCTTTCATCCATTTATATTCATAATTACAAAAGCTAGAAGGGCGGACCGAGTGAAATTATAAGGTGTTCTTGTTTTTACGGAACACTAAAAAATGGAAACATCATCCAATTGTCGCCGTTTCCGATTGGTTAATACAATGAAAGATTATTATAAAAGCCATTAGCGTACCAATCCGTTGATGAATTGTCCGGCAGATCTAATCATCTCAAAGAGAGTAATTGGTCAGTCGTATTAGCACTCAATCATGATATTGCAGTCGCCATAACGCAATTTAAATACAAAAACGCTCCGGGCCGCGTTTCCAATCCGTGTAATTTAGTATTGGGCCCCCATCTAGGTGCGTTTGATGAAACTCATTTCGAATGTCAATTGCTGCACTGTTAATAACGTAGGCTTCAAATTAATTTTTAATTATATTAGGCGAAAAACGTACTATATATACGTATTTTCATATATGTACGTATTTTCAGTGTATTGTAAAACTAGGTTTTTATACAAATTGAAGTAGGTACCTACTTGCTGTCATAAAAACAGGGTTCCCGCACTGTATGGCAGAATCTGTATTCTGTAAACAGACAGTAAGACATTTCTCGCGCGTGTCTGTATAAGTTTTTAGTGTGAGAATTACCATATTTAAAATAAACATTTTATTTATTAAAAACGTAAATTATAAAGCTTATGTTACCCGTGCTACTGTTACGAATCTATTGAAATATAATTTATTAAAATCGGATCTGTAGTTTAGGCGGCACGGTGGACAAATATACTTATACACTTCCAAAATCACTCCCCTTTTTTTGGGCTTCATCGTCGGGTATTATAAAACCGTTGTAGTTAGAAAATAATCAAAGTCAACAATCTCAAGTAACAAAATCTGTTCGTTTCTCGTAGATAACAGAGTCTACTCCCCAAAAACTTACCTACTTTGAATTTGTAATCACAAATTAAAACGTATAGGTCGATCCGCAAACAAAACTTTTCTGTATGATATATTATATCCTTCACAATAATGATTTGGATTACAGGAAATCATATTTGACCGAAAATCTAATCTTGAATAAGTAAAACGGACGGATTACTGCGGATGTGGATATGAAAAGGAAATCATTTTGTACATAAATTCAATTGGTATAAGGTACAGTTGATCGCGATATGCTTTTAGAGTATTAGAGTCAAATGCAAGAAAAATGTTAAGCCAACTTTCACGATGGTTTAGGGAACATTTTCTTAAAAGGTTGTCCATAAGGAGCTCCTCGGAGCACGCAATCGTTACTTATGCATTAACCTGGCTACCTTCGTAATCGGTCCCTCAGGCCAGGCGCCTGCTTCTCGCATGATTTTATTTTATCATTCGACCCCAACCAACGTCCATTTCTTACACGAATTTTTGACGGTGTATAAATTTTTCGTGCGTTGTGTATTATCTCCATTACGTTTTTTATAGAATTTAAATGTAATTTAATATTATGTATTTTTCTGGAAAATTAGAGCTTTTGTACATGTGTACCTGTCAATGTTTTTGATCGTTGTCCGCTATGTTCAAATGTAAGTTATAGTATAATATATTTTCTATGTTTGTATTATAAATTATTTTAGTTTATTCAATTTAGTTATTTTGTACATAGAATTATATCAAAACTGAATGTTACTTCAAAGGACATAGACCAAAATGCATACAAAAAAAGCAATGAATATATGGTTGCCAATAAAAAAAAATTGCTTTAAAACATATTTGATGTCAACAAAAGCGCAAACAACTATCTACTACTACTATACTATCTATAATAACTGTAGAAGTTACAAAATTTTTTTTAATGAGAAATAACATTTTTACTTAATTTTTTTGTGGTCGAGTGTATATTTCTTTGGCACGCTTTAGTGCCTAAACGTCTTGTTCCATTTAAGCTTTAGAAGTATCGATCGTCTTAGTCGTGAGAGTGACACTGGGTACATCAAAATTCCTTGACGCTGTCGGGTTACTTTGAATAATTATGGTTACTAAAAATGGTATAACTTATATCAAACAGGCAACATCAAAACAAATATCTACTTAATTTAATTAATTTTATAATAAGTTCTTAGAAGAATATTCACGCAAACATTGCGGTGTGTAAATATTTTTTTACTGACGGATCGCCTGATGGTAAGCGATTACCGCTGCCCATGGACACTCGCAACATCAGAGGAGTTCTACTTCTAACTCCTCTGGTATTGCGATTTGCGTTTCTGGTCCTTAAAATCCCCAATCCCCGTTGAGCCTCCTGTAAGCTCACTCACTCGGTGAAACACAACGCAAGAGTTATTTCACGCCAGTTTTCTGTGAGGTCATGGTATTTATCCTGTCGAGCCAGCCCATTTGTGCCGAAACGTGGCTCTCACACATAAATGTTTTCCTTAGCAACAAATTAGAAAGCTAATACAAGAAATAGAAAAGAGGAGGAAGTTAATTATTTTGGTCTTCGTCGACATAAAATATACCTACAGCTGAGTTTTTTAACGTACAATTTATTGCCGACAGTCAAATTTTGATATCAGTAAATAAAGTTTGTTTACTCACTATACATATTATTATGTATTTAATTATTATAATGTATCTACCTACATACATGTACACTGTACAGAAAATTGTTACAGAAGTTTCATTTTATCAAGATTGTCGTTCGGCCTCAAATAACAGTTTGATTTGTTTTTGAATTTACAGACTAGAATTTATAGATTTAAAAACAAAAGTCGGAAGCACAACAATAAGTACTTGTTCATGAAGTAGCATAAAGTCTGGCATACGAAAGTTGAACACGAGAAATGGCAGCAAATTTAAAAAAAATCGAAGGCGACTTAAATTTCAAATAACCTTATGAGTTACTTGATAATTAATTAAATACTAACACGATAAATTAAATGTGAATATAATTTTTACTGTTTCCAGCAAAAACCAATGATTTTATGTCAAATTGACTTTGAAGGTTGTATAGGGTTGCCAAGTTAAAAGTTCGCAAATAACCCAGGTTCTTAAATTAAAATAATATATTGTAGGTATTGTAGGTAATAAGTTAAAAATGTTGTCGAGCACATAATAAACATAACTGAGGCTCAACTTGAACATTCAAACAATGGAACTTAGTTTAAGTTAGCTTACGTGTCGGTGCAATAATTTTGATGCCATATCAAAGAACTATAAAGCTTATAATCGCTTACACTTACCGAAGTAGCGGCTTCAACACTTCAAAGCGTAAGTGTCGAAACGCGGCGCAGTTCGCAGTCAATTTTCATTCGTAAAGTTTTCGACTAGCTGTGTACGGAATTTAAGCGGTTTTAGTTTGATCTCTTAAAGATTCAGAAGTGTTTTATTGTTTCAGAATAGACTAGAAGTTTACAAACAAAAATTGTAAATATATTATTAAGTTTCGCATAAAATGGGAAGTCAAAAATACTCGTACCTATTACATCACCTAAAACTATTTAAATCAATTGGTATATTAAAATACGAAAATCCACGTAAAAATAAATACAAAAGTATAACTAGCACTACAATATAGGTATGAAGGAATGATCCTATAATTACAAGCGCGTGTTTCATAATAACTGTGCCAAAGAAACTTATAACAAAACGTTTCCGGAAGTCTTTAATTAGTTTCAATTGAAATTGCTATAGAATGAATGCTACAAAATAGCAATCAGATGTAGTAATTTTGTTTTGTGGCTTTTTAATAGCTCTACTTGAAATCGTTTAGTATGTTGATTTTTTTTCAAATAAAAAAAAACTTATGGATTTAATATATTAACACAATACCACAGAGTAGAAAATATAATACGTACAAATAACCAGCTTTCATAGAACGATCCAAATCGATCATTTTTTTTTAATTTTGACAACCCCTTCAACGGTCCACAATTTTTTCACACTATCGTGGTTACACCGTATGCTTTTAGTAGTGCATTCAAATCGAAAGCTACTTATGTAGCTGTTCATCTCTTTCTTTTATATGTGACAATACTATAGTTTCTACTTTACAGTCGTAAAGTTACAGAAAATATGGCTACGGTTTACATAAGGCGTTGTAATAAGTACAGACGTCTGGCATAACTTTATCTTTTCTTTATTAGCGCAGGTACGAGCTTTGCTCTGATGTTTTTTTTTAATTTCTGCTCCTATGGCTTTAAAAATACATTATTACAAACACATTGTAAAATGTAAGATGCAAGCTATAAGAAAACTTGTTCGCACATAAATACTATCGTTAAAGTATTCAAAAAATTATATACATGTATAGTAGTACCTGGAAGACCGATTTTTGCTCGGGGTCTTAGTAGGACGATAAAATAAGTAGAAATAAATAAAGAGAAATAAAAAGAATCACAAAAATATTCGTCTGACCGGGATTCTAATTTCGAACCCAAGACAACAATTTGCCAAAAACGCAAAAAGTCCCAGCGCTAACCAAGTCGCCAACCAGATTAGACATTTAGAAATCGAAATCACCCATATTTTACTACACGACGGAAGATAAAATCAATGATATCTTAAAAATAAGCAGTTTTACAGGGATAATACCTAAATCTAGATTTATATTGAAACTTCCCCAAGCATACTTAATTTCATGGAAAGAGTTGCAGCCGTTTCAGAGATTCCGATTATATATAATAAGCTTAAGATTTATTGGATAGATTCTCTCTTAAAGTATAAATCCCGTTGACGTTGGTAATCTCGATACGTAAAAAACAATATATTTTAATATTAAGTATGTCATAATAATACTGATGAAGGTGATGTAGGAATGAAAACAATTCGTTGTTATGTCGTAATCTACGTATTCAAAGGGAACATAAAGTTCGACGAAAGCTGCGATTGCTTCATAAAGAACCGTCCTCAAGAAGCACTTGAAATACCTTTATGGTTGTTTAAATGAGAAACGGTTATAGGCTTTCGGTTTTATTAAAAATCGATCAGTAAGGGAAGCGTATCCCATATCGATGTTCGGTGTTTTTTTAGATTTGAATGTTAAAGTATGTACAGTCACGAGAAGAAGCACAGTGGTCCCGTGGTATACTGTATTTACTTGCGGAATATTTACGTGCGGGCAAAAGCTAGTTGAACTATAATATGGTACCACAAAATTAAAAAAAAAAATAGTATTTTAACATGTATCTCACACAAGAAAAAATAGTAGTCACTTAATGTTAATATAGCAGCATGTGTATTAAAATGCCCTTACAATGATTGATGAAGTATCTAAAATGTTTGAGCTTAATACATAGAAAATAGAGTATCCTTTAATTTAGTATTAAATCTCTACATAATTCTCCCAGGACTAAAACAGCCAATTTGGAGCCGAAACCTAAGCACTTGTCGACGGTTTATAGCAATTTAATATGGCAGGTTAATACTACATGATAAACTATGGACCCGCAAGGCGTCTGTATTAAAATTATATCTAAACTAGCTCATGTACTTCAATCTCTACGATTTTGTGTATTATCCTTGAAATAAGGATTCCGAGTAAAGAAAAGAGTGAATTATCGTACATATTTTTAGGGACCCTAAAACAGTTTTAAAATTTTACAGGCGTGTAAGTTGTTTTGTCAGAAATGCTCATGTAAACGTAATAACTTATTTATACTTTGCACCTTTCCATTTCTCATTACAAAACTTTTTCTAAAGCACTAATATACCTTTTATAGTGTACACGGTCTTCGTAACTTCAAAAGAAAATCCTGGTATATTACCTTCAAAAACTAAAGTTCAGAGATTATATGAGCGCAGCTTTCCAACTTTATACCTTGTGAATTTTTAGGTTTTCCTACTTGCCAACTTTGAGCAATATCCCTTTACGTTTCAGAGGCTTCAATTTACCCCTATTCTATATTTAACTAGGACCCTAATAATTCAACATTAAGGCACAATTTTGAATGTATTCTAATTCTTTGCGTTCTTCAAATATTTGCGAAAGAACGAAGAGTTAATTGTGAGATCTATTCGCGATGGCTTTCAATGAATTATTAAATTGAAAACAGACGATAGAGTAAAATAGCAAATTGCCAGTACAATCGACTTTTGATGGAAATAGTTTCAAAACTAAACTAAATGTTGAAATACAATATGCAAAACTTTTCGATGTTAAGAAGATATATCGACATGAGAAACAAACGATGTCTCCTTGTAAAATTATTCCATAACTTCCTAATGTAACTATCATACGACATTAGGGAGTTGCCAAAGTAGGCCATTAACAAATTAACGTATGAGAAAATTGAAGTTGATTCATTATTTAATAATGAAAACCGCATCGAAGCTATTCCACGTCTTGTATTAATTAAGACGAACGTATGTTTATAGATGGTGGAGATATAAATTCTTATAGTATCGTCAGGCGTATCTAATGTGTAAAATGATGATGTATGCATCGTTCAAATAATTCCAATTGAGATATATCGTTATAATTTCTCGTACGAAGGGTTAAGGAACAAATGTCACTAACATTATGAAGTGAATTTTAGAACCGCGCACTGAGATAATTTTAAAAGTAGTTAAAATGTAGTGAAATATTTTTAAACGAAATGAACCTTTACCTCGGGTAGGTAAAGGTTCATTGCGCTTAAAAATATTTAAGTTTTAATTATTCAGTGATAGATTTTAGTAATTTAATTCCAGTTTTATGAGACTATAATTCAAATATTTCAAAACTAAGGATGGGCTAAGGAAAACAATGTTCTGTCAAATACGTACATTTGACAGAAGTCAAATGTACGTATTTGACAGAACATTGTTTTTATATATGTCTAATAAAATATAAAAACAATGTATTTATACAGGCCATAGACATCCCTGCTATCCCTACTAATATTATAAATGTGAAAGTAAGTTTGTTTGTTATGCTTTCACGCGAAAACTACTAAACAGATTTTGATTAAATTTGGTATGGCTATTACTATAGTCAGTCTATAGTAGTTTAGGCTCTGGATTAGAACATAGGCTACTTTTTATCCCGAAAAAGTACAGTGTTACCGAGCGATAGGTACTATTTTTACGCGGGCGGAGCCGCGGGCAACAGCTAGTGTTGACATAATTAATAATAAATTAATGTTTTAGTTTCAATTATGTAATGAAAACATAATGTTTAAATGTAATTTTATTTAATTGTACTTGTACTAATTGTTCTTTAAAACTTTAAACTTGACATTAACACAACATTGTCATGGTAGGATGTGTAAGAACTATTTATAATTATTGTAATCACCATCACTACCACATCTTGTGAATAAATGATTGATTGATCGACTGATTGATTGATTGATACAAGAGAAAGTTACGCCATCTTAATTTCACCATGCCTCAAATGTCAGCCATCTTTATTTTACCATACCTCAAATGTCATGTCATGTCCAAATGCGACAGCAATTGCTTTCGATCAGGTGATTGAAATTAGTTTTATCCTTTGACCCTGTATCGTAAAAGACGAAGAATATTACCACACTATTTGAAATAATATCATAACTAAGTAATACAATATTTTAAGCCATGAAAATTGTGTGATAAGCGGTATTAATATTAACAGTGACGTTACACATTAGTGACGTCACTGCCCGGGCGTCATGCATGTGCAGTAATGAAGGCGAACCCGGTTAACTGTGCCGTCGGCCGGAACAATTGCATCTTCACCGGGCGAGCCGGGTGTTACCATGTTTTACGGTAAATAACCCGGCGCATGGGGTCCACACTAATATGTAACGTCTGGGTTTTGATTGATTGAGCTGACAGCAATGATTACTTGAAATCTATATGATGTTAGGTAGGATTGTATTTTATCGTGTAGATCAAGAGGAACATATTTTTGTATGTCACTGGGCATATTTACTTAACTATATCAATTAACAATCGGCAACAAAAAAAAATTACTAATCCTACTGATATTATAAATGTGAAAGTTTGTGACGATTGATGGGTGGATGTTTGTTATTATTTCATGCAAAAAAAAAAACTGAACGGATTTTGATGAAATTTAGTACCGTTGCAGTTTGAGCTCTGGAGTAACACATAGGTTACTTTTTATCCCGAATAAATACACTTTTCCCATGGGATACTGTAATTACGCGGGCAGAGCCGCGGGCAAAAGCTAATTTGCAATAATTTCACCAAAAATCGCATAATCTACCGTTCTTCCTTTTATTCTTGCAGTAACGTTTATTCATCGTGTGACTACGCAAATAATTCCTTACCAAATTGGTAATAATATCTGCTCAATTATGTATTTGCCTTTCCAATTTAGGATTCCACTAAAAAACTTACAGACACTCCTTTTACTTTATCAAACAAAGGTGACTATTATAAAATAAATGTATAAAGTTTACCGAACAATGTAAACAGTGTAGGTACATATTAATTATTGTCGTTTATCTCATTCAATAGATAGATACGTAACATTATTATCCTTGCATAATCTTGATACCGTAAAGTTTATACGAGCAAATTCGAAATTCATCTTCGTACAAGTATTGTGAGCTAAGTCCTCCAAGTTCTCAATTGTGTGGTTATATGAAACTTGACTAATCCTGAGTGGTGTCCGGCGCTGATCCGCAGTTTGTCACCCTACTCGCATAGTTTACTGCGCTCGGTCATTTTCGTGGAAATTCGAGCGGTGTGAAAACTTGCTCGCTTGTTACCTGTTATCAGGTTTTAATGTTTTGGTTTAAATTCTATGGGTTTTGGATTGCGTCTGGGTAGAAAAAATAAACATCAAATAGAAAAAAATTTGATTACACGTAACTACTTACTACCCCCCGGCTCCGCCCGCGTAAATATAGTATCCCACTATATTATTTATACACGCGGGCGGCATAATATATATATATATATATATATATATATTATATAATATATATATATATATATATATATATATATATATATATATATATATATATATATATATATATATATATATATATATATATTATATCGACACCTAACTACCGTCGTAAAAAACTATTTACATAAAATCTACTTCTCGGTTTCAAATCAAAAGCCCCATTCTAGGCCCATTCTTTCATCATATTTCAAATATAAAATAATCGCAACATATTCAGAAGCTCTTTCACACTCACTCAAGCCTAAACGGGCGCTTAATAGTATTTCCTCGGTATGTCCTAACATAGGACCTTATTAATACCGTTCGACAGCACAAAGCATCGATCTTAATCCTAGATAGATGGAATCAATTCTGTCGAGTCAGCCAACCGATTTATCGAGTTTCGACAATATAAGGTGTCGAGTGAGATACAAAAGTCAATATGAACAGTGTTTGAAAGTATTTCGTATCCTAAACGATTCGACATGACGCAAAATTCTTTGCTCTTTGCTCCCATTCGACTACTTTGATGTTAATTTAAAAGGAAAGTAGTCCTGAAAGTTCTATGTTTTTTTACGCGACTTAAACTGCATTTTATCCACTTTTATACAAAGATATTAATATCGACAGACAAATCAATAGAAAGGATAATTAATAGAGAGGAAATAACCTCGTGTTATTAAGATGTTAAAAAAGATTTAAAATTTTATTAAGTACTTGCTTTTGCCCGAGGCTCTGCCCGCGAAAATATAGTATCCCACGGGAACACTGTTCTTTTTTGGGGTAAAAAGTAGCATATATGTTAAGCCAGAGCATCAACTACTACCATACCAAATTTCATCAAATTCATTTCAGTAGTTTTTGTGTGAAAGAGTAACAAACATTCATCCATCCATCTATCCATCCTCACAAACTTTCACATTTATAATAGTAGTAGGATGTAATAAAATAAAAAACTTTCGGTATCATTATATTTAAAAACCTTTGATCGAAAATTACAAGCTTGCGATGGCGAACTTTCTGAAGTTGGAAAAGAAAAAAAATAAATTGCTGAAAGTACTTAATTAACCTAAAAGAGACCTAAGTTCAATTAGAGCTGGCTTTTTAACTTCATTTTAATTTTCAATAGGATTTCGTTAAATAACTACCAAATGATACTTGGTGACATTCCATCCTTCATCCTTTTATATTTTGTAACGAAAAGTTTGCAGAACCCTAATTCTCGTATTAACTTAGACTTTCAAGTTACTTTCAATGATTTATAAATGAATCGCCTTGATATCATGGGCCTTGGGCGTTGGGGCTAACTTTTTGGCGTTTGGACCAATCAAAACGCGTTAAACGTTGGTTCGGCGTGTATGAGAATATCATTTTGCTATTTTAACATATCGAGACTGCATCGAAACTGTATTATTGTAGAATTTTATTAGCTGAATCGACCCTCAGGTTTAGTAAGTCTGGTAATGTTACTAGAGAACACTACTTTCTTCTTCTCTTTGTAGTTACACATTTTTTAAACTGCTCTTAAACAGGTATTGACTACCTACTATTTAACTAATATAACGATGCCAGTACCTGGGTAACCGAGCCTTATCGGAGTACTAGTATATTTAAAAAAAACATAAATTTAAAAATAATAAAAAAATGCCAAAAAGATTTATCTGACCGCGTTGAACCCACCATATTCCCAATTTTCGAACAACGCAAAAATATTCATAAGCATGGTATTCTGCTACTAGGATTCTACTACTGGCATTTATTTAGTCAAAATTATTGATATTATACTATAGCACGAAAAAAAAAATAACCTAAAAATGCGCAGTTTCCGGGGATAAGACCTAGCTAGATCAATTTTTCGCCCCAAGCCTCTCTGCATACTAAATTTCATGAAAATAGAGCTGTTTCGGAGATTTCTATTATATATATACAATATTGTCTCGTTTAAAGTATCAGATAGAACACCTAGCAGTGAAGCAGCATTTTGACAGTAATAAATTACATTTCAATTTTCACTAACATAAGAAGAACGTAAACCAGTGTGATTAAACACGTGACCCCAAGTTCATTTTCACAGAAATATTATGTGAAGTAAAAATAAATGAAACATGATTATTTGCGAGAAATTTGGCGCACGTCCGAGCTCCGAGCTCAGTACGGCGACTCCGTCCATCAAAATAACGCCCCCTCATTAGTCACGTCCCTACTTTCTTTTATTTCACTCCCCTGACTGAGCAAACTGTGTTTTTCACCTACTTTTTGTTTTAATTCATATTTTCAAATTGGAATTAAAGTAAAAAATTATTTTATTGCTCATCAGTGAAGAATTTAATTTATAGCAAGCGCGACTAGAAATCGCAACTTCGTTCGATTTTGAAGAAAATCTCTACTCATCCCAAGTTTGTCTGAATAACAAGTTGCTATTGACCGTACTACGATGTACTATCGTGTGCTAATACGTAATATCGTACGATAAGCATTTCGGTCTTATAATATACGGAGGAAGTAAATTCTTCAAACTGCAATCATGCAGTGGAAAATTCTTCCTATATATCAATAAATATGTTATAGCTAAGAGAAACATCTTCACACCGCGTTCCCCGACTCGGCGACGCACATATTAAAAAGATCCCATAAAAGTATTATTCATCCTCCGTATATTATAAACATAAATTTAGTTTAGGAGCTACGATGCCATGGATAGACAGACAGACACGACGAACTTAAAACACCCCTCTTTTTTGTCGGGGGTTGAAAAAATATAATGATTTGACAATTTGATAATTTAACAGAACAATAAAAACAGCTTACAAAATAGTAACAATAATAATTATTAACGTCTACAGTTACAGCCAATTCGAGAATGCATTGAAACATAAATAATAGATTGAGCAGAGAATATAGGAATTTAATAGTCTGAACAAAAAATACTGTTACAAATTTATAACAGAAAATTTTATTACGACAGCTTCATTAAGATCGAAGTACTGCTATAAGCTCTCACTTTTCATATCACAAGCAACAGGTCTCTACATCGCGAAAGATATTATATACCATGTAATGCATCACTCCAGCACGATTCGGAATCTTCTAGCGTCGTCCGCACTTGACAATCGATATCGATACCTAACCCCAGTCGATATTTCAAATATTGAGCCCCTGGCAATTTATGATGTCTCATGGAGGAGCTAGATATAAGGATTTTATTGGTTCTCTGTTTTACGTTTTAATTGAATTTGTGTTCTCTTTGGCGTTTTCGTGAATTATTTCTTTGCAATTTCCATTCAATAATTTTAAAAGGTTTCGGTTTAGTAAGATAATTATGTTATCATAATACATAATAAAATATTTAATTTGAACTTTATGTTACAAGCAATATTTCTGAGATTAATATTTTTCTACATGTGGTTAATAATTTAGGTTTCCAGGTTCTAACAGTATTGCAACATTGTTGTCAGGATTTTTTGTACATTTTTAAATACAAATGATAATTGAAAATACGTAAGTACATTCAGTACGTTATACAAGAATTCTTCAAACTGTTGCTAATCTTAAGCATAAGTACAACCCTACACGTCAAGTGTTATTCTCAATGAGATATTTCCTACACTATCCATCTCATTCCCGGATAGGAAAATATTGCGAGTCATTCCATTATTATATTCGAACAAAGAAACAACTATGTGGTAGCCACATGTTGGCGATTTGGCTTACGTCATCCTATAATACGGAAGTTAAATGGGAAAAAGTCGAGTAATTCTCGTTATTTTCAGCCTTTCAATCATATTTAACTCCTGTCGGGATGAATTTGGAAAACTGACACGATAAATAATATCGGGTCTTGGAATCTTTTTAGGGTACGCACTTAGGTATGTGTTATAACGACGAAACACATCTGATATTAAACATTCTATTATTGTCAGCTCATAATAATAAAAAAAAATAACTCCCCCACACCGATTTCGATGACGTTGGCCGGTTTCATTGAAACCAGGCCAGTTACGTAGGAGTAATTTTTATAGTGCCCAAATGTGTGCGCAGTACGCAAGAGCACTCTCTCTTCCTTTACTGTCGTAACCCAGTGGGATGGATAACCGACACGACTGGCGAGAGATCAGGCGCAGGTCCGACTTTTTACATGCCCACCCGACGCATGGGATCATCTTTCTTGTCAGACAATCAGGTGACCAGCCTGCATTGTCCAAAGCCTGCAACCAAACTTGGAACTAATATTTTTGTTGTTCCAATGCGGGAATCGAACCCACGACCTCCGAGTCGAGAGCCAAGCTCTAACCACTAGACCAAGGAGGCTGTTGTCTCATACCTGGTCCTTAGACGAACTAAATGCAACTTTTGCATTTATAATAATGATTTGGCATAAGACAATTTTTTCCAGTATAAATGGGTGACAAAATACTAGGTTTTGTGTGTTATTTATCACGATTTATGTAAAAATGACGTCAGTTTCATGTTAAAGACTTACCTGAAACAAAGAAATATAAAATTAGAAAAAGGCATAACACACAAAAGCGGATACTTAGCTACAACTAACAACTTTACTAAAATTACATATTTTACTTGTGCTTATAAAGTAAAGGTTGATAATGTTGTCGAAATCCTATTAAATGACTATTTTCAATGAGAGAAATGAAATCAAAAACTTCAACACACGACAACGGGTAGCGCAAACAAATTTTTAACGAACCTTTGTAAATATTTTTTATTTGTAGGAGTACAGCCTTTAGATTCTGTTTGTTGATTATTATTGAAACATTTACTGGACTTTTGAAACACAAAAAATAAATTTGTTGGACATTTGAAATCCTTTCGGCAAATTAAACATTTGGCTATTATAATTAAAAGCTAAACCGAGTATTCAGGTTTCAAATTGATTGGGTCTGAAAAGTATTTTATAATTACACTTTATTCGAATTGTTTTGCAAAGTTTTTAAGCAGATTTCTGATACATTTACTTAATAGCTTAGAAAATGATGGAAATGTTTCATTTTGTTGAAATATAGTTGATCCTCACAAGCGTAACGTGTTTTTATTCTACACAGGAAATAGTGTGCGAGCGAGGTAGATGTCTATCGGAAACTCTTACAGAGGAAGTGCATAGCGGCGGAAACGGAGGTTAGAGCAATTTGCAGTTGGCTCTCGTACTAGGTCATATTTATATACTTACCAATGCGGCTTGACTCAACTGCACAAAGTTAAAAATTGAACAACATTTACCCCTATATTATGACTTCGGAAACGGAAAAGGCAGTAAGTTTGCTAATAGCAGTAACTTAATAAATTAGAAGACTAAAAATAGAAAGCAAAATGAACTTATTTTTTGTCAACTGTTATAAATATTTCAGACTAGCATACCTTTAAAATGAAAAGCTTTGCTTTAATTGATGCCAAAGTAGGTGAAAAATAAACTTTTATAGATAATTCCTTGCTTTGCCAAATCTCTTAGGTTAATTGACAAAGCAAGGAATTATCTCCGTCTTAAAGACGGAGAAGAAAATACCGGGTAATTGTGGTGTCCACAAACCCGATCGAAACCCGAAACACAGCTTAGGTAGTGCTTACTATCAGACGATTCACTCGTTAGACGGTATTATAATATAGTTACTGATTACCAAATAAAGCCACGCAGCTAGACATTTTAAGTCGCGATTTGCAATATATTGCACCAACAATCTCCGCGCGAAACATTGAATGAAAATGCAATTTTCAAAATACTGTAACAATAGCGAGACTCCCTATTGTATACGTTAAAACTCTTATTCACTACACAAAATGTCCATGCCAATATCGAGTTTAATTATGTGTTTCATAGAAAATCCGGTCTAAGCAGATTTGCCACGCGAACCAACGGTACATTGTTATTGTTCGTTCACACAGGTATTTTTGATACAGCTTACCGAAATAAACTTATTCAAAATGGAATCTGTTTCTACGATATATCTACGACTACGCTGCGTTTGTACCCACAACAATGGTGATGTTCTAACATTTTGTGTGAGTGTAGGTGTACCAGGTATCGTACAATGTTTTCTCGGTGATAACCAGGACTGAGCAGATTCTATTTCTAATAATAATAATAATATGTAGTTTTGTTCTATTAAATTTTGAAATCGACCCTATAAGAAAATGTTTTTTTTTACGGTCGACGGCTGGTAAGAAAATAATCTTGTGGTTTTATCATATTTGACTTTCAATAAGACAAAATTTGGCTAATTGAAAGTGAAATATTATTCAATAACTAGCTGGTGCCCGCTACTTCGTTGGCGTAGATCTTACGGAAACGGAATCCAATTTTTTAAAACTGAACCCTAAGATAAAAGTAGCTTAAGTTACTCCATATAACATCAGATATCTGCCAGTGAAAGTTCTGTGAAAATCGGTTCAGCCGTTTGTGAGATGAGCCAGAACAAACAGACATACAGACAGACAAAGAGGGACAGAAAAAATTAAAAAAATGTTTTTTTTATTATGTAAGTACCGTATAATAATATACTTTCATAATATCTATTTAGTTAAAGCTGTTAATTTAAAATTACAAACAGACATTTTTATTTATTTGTAAAGGTATACCAGTTTTAGGTGACAGACAATAATTAAATAGATACAACAATTAAATTCATGAACCAAAACATTGACGGGTCACAATCGAAATATTCATATTATTGCGAATTGAAATTCATAAACACGGGCGTAACTTTTGAATACGAGAAAAGTTTGGCCACAGACCAGTGGGCTGTGATCTTTGGCCTATTTTCCTATCTGTAATTGAGTAGGACTCGGTACAGTCAGGGAAAATTAACGTTTTGCAGTTGGATTGTCTCAATAATTTGTTCATATTATAATGACGGCCTCAGTCGGTTTCCGTAGGGCGATAAGAATATTATGACCTATTTCAGAAGTATGTCAATAGGCTAAACATTCTGATTCCTCGATTGTACAAAAACACAGGCGTGGGAGCCGCACCGGCCGCGTCCACTTTGTCTTGTGAGGTCTATACAACCTCACATCTGTCGCTTAATACAGGGTGATAGGATTATTTATGATCCAACATTTGAAAACGTTTGAATTGTACATAAAAAAATACAATACCTTGTTTCCTATATGTTTAACGGGTTTTATATAAACCATAAGCCTTTTAAAAAAGACATACATATAATGCATTAAAATAACAATTGTTAATGACATAATTTTAAGTACCAAACATAAATGAATAACAAAAACAATAAGTAACATCATATTGTGAATTAAAATCAACACAAAACAACAAAGAATAAAGACATTCAGGCTAAAACAGATTAAAGATACTGGAATCCTAGCTCCAGAACCTCGGAATGAGAGATATTTAACCCTTAACTGATATGGTAAATTTGACGTACTCAACTGGTATCATGGGGGCCTCGAGGCCTCCATAATATATTTGCTAGCTATACTAGTAGTTGAATGAATGCTTATAAATGAAAAATAACAGGCCCTTTATGAAAGGTCCGTAAACATAAACCTTCTTTTTTAGCTACAACAGGTGATCACAAAATAGTAACAACTATTTGGTAATAATTTTTCTTACTTCACAAGAGCCTTTAAAACTTTCAATAATTACGAAAGTTGTAACAAAAACCAAAATAATATCCTTAATCTATAATAAACATAGCTATGAAAAAATAACATGCATAGTCTCTTAATAGTTTTTCCTTAATCGTAGTATGCATGAATACAGTTACGAAACTTTGTTCAATGTTGACGCTAATCACATAGTATTTTTTGTGCTACTATGGACTTTGTAAATAAACTTTGAGAAATCGGTCACTTTGTAGCAAATTTTCCATCCTTATTTTCTGTCAAATAAGTGGCAGCGTCATCTTTTCACCATGGCAAAAAACTAACGTAATTGGAAATTTAATTTTCGCCTTTTTTAATGATGTTTGGCGTGACATGTGGTGATACCGCGCCCCCGGCGGTGGCTCACCTACCTTCGGAAAATAACCAATTGATTTTACCCTTAACTGGTGTCGTGGATCAGCTCGGCCCCCAAAATGAACGTATCTGCGTTCTGGAAAGTACTGCAGCGACGAAAGTCTGATAGCCGTCGCGAGCAGTGACATAATTATAATACTTTAAATGACAGCCGCGTACGATGTGACGTAAACTAAGAAAACGTGACGCCCCATAATACCAGTTAAGGGTTAAAATAACCAATTGGTGATTTTCAGGAGGTAGGTGAGCCACCGCCGAGCGCCGGGGGCGCGGTATCGCCGCACGTCACGCCAAACATTAAAAAAAAGCGAAAATGACGTTTCCAATTTTCTACTGTTGCCCGAGGCTTTAATTTTTTGCCGAGCTCCGATTCGGCCGACACGCGTGAATCGTACTACCGACTTTTCGAAACTAATTAAAATGCCTCGAACGCTCAAAATTTTGGTATTAATAAAAGAGTTTCGATACTCGCCAATATTTCGTAAATATGATCTGAATTTTTATCGAAATTCTTGATGTAATTTATAACGTTCAAATTATTTTTTATTTAAAGTTATGATCAAAGAATATATTACGGCATAAATATTAAAATAAGGAATTTATAAGAAAAAGAAAATATCATGATAATACCCATTAACCAACTTAACGCATTCCGCGTTTATTAAATTATAAAATAAAATGATATCTATAATTTGTAAATAGTAAAATAATGTCCCAAGTCCGTTATCGATTGTCTATCGGGCACAGTTTACGAAATTAATTATTCATAAAGATTTGAAAGCATGTTTCTAACAATCGGAACTTACAGTGCTGGAAATGACGGGGCGAGGCTTCATGAAAAATTCATGTCAATCCCGGCTTCACCTCGTCGCGTCGAACAAATTGTGATAAAATCACTGGCGTCTAATCACGTTATGCTGCAGAAAAATATAAAAATAAAAACACCTAGTTCCATCCAGGTGGGAATCCACCGTTCTCAGTTCCCATCAGATTTTACTCCGGTTCTGGGTTCCCACCCACATTTCTTGGTTATTGTTTACATTTTTAAGAATATAATAAATTTGCGTAATAAGTTTATGAACCTTACCGGGTAACCTTATTAGTAATTATCCGTATTAGTAATTAATTAATAATTAACAAAAACTGTATCATTATATAACTATAAATTGTAGCTACTTATATGTTAATTTAAATATCATATTCTCAATGAATGAATCCAAATTGCAAAAAACAAAATAACTTAAAACTTCAAACATTATGTAGTGATGTGGATGATATATATATAATAGATAGTGGATGAACTAAAATTTCTTCACGTACCTTTTTGTTAACGCGAAATATAAACAGTTATTTTATACGAACACAATCCACGATCTCAAGTCGTACATAGTTCAAACTTCGAACCATTAAAATTTCACAATATGTCGCCATTTTCAAAAATTCTCTCAATTCCAACTCGTGAGACATGCCGAGACATGTGCTAAAATTTTAAACACGTCTGAACAAGATCCCCAAGTTGGAAAAGCAAACGGAAACGAAAACTCGAAGTCGGTTAAAGGGAGACCAGCGTAGAGCCAACATTTACAATGGAGCCTGGAAATAGGAAAAGCCCAATAAATAAAGATGCCATGCTAACTCTCGGAAATCGTGTTTCATGTTTAATTTTAGTGAATTACTGTATAGAAGTATTATCATCGAAGAAATTATATTAAATAACAGATTAACCTGTAATTAAACTACATACAAATCATATCATATTATACTCAGGTAGATAATAAAAGAAGATAATAGAATTTTGTTGCAACATGATTCATTGATAGGTACTTAAAAACCTTATGTAACAAAATTATTAATATTGAAAATTAATCAACAACTTATATGGACTATCCAAAGATTATTAGTTGAAAAATAAATACATCTAGTTTGAAATAAATCTTCGGCGCTGAGGCCATTGATATAACACTATGAGCTGATTCACCACACACCTGATTTTAAAATCCTAACCTAACGTAACCAAGAGCATGTTTTCCTTAATAGTTTTTATCATGATCTATCAGCATAGAAAATTGTAAGTTTCTAAGTCTCGTTGTTTTTAGAAATGCCAGAGGGGGACCAACTTATAAATCACTTGAAAGGCCGATTATTCGAAAATAACTTTATATGAACTGTGATGACTTTATAAAACAAGTCTTATACGAAACCTTGCCTTTATTTTAAAGTACCTATTCAACGATACCTCACACGATGGTGTAGAATGAAAAAATATTTTTCATCCCCACTTCACATATAATATGGAGAGCCACCCCTAAATTATAATTATTAAATTATAATTATTTAATTATAATTATTTTATGATGCCAAATCCGAGATCTATACACAATCTATGACTATCCAAATTTCATCAATTACATTCATAATTATCGACGCTACAGGTACGGACAGACATACAGACAGACGGAAACTATAAGGGTTCCTTGAGTATTACGGAAACCTAGTAAAAAGAGGTTTAAAACCGGCTGGTTAATCAGCAGATAGTGATCAATGAATTCTACGGCGAAGATTAACTTTTTTACTAGATGTTTTTTATATTAAAAATAAAAACTACTTAAGCGTAACAGGAAATCATAAGTAAAGTACATAAGAAGTAAATCATGTGCCCAAGTTTTTTGTAATTGATTTTACAAAACGTTATAATATACATAATAAAATGACATTGCACTCTCTTTGACACTAGGAGGTCCTTGAACACACAGCTGATATATAAATTATTTTGAAATCACCTGTAAGATCAATGTTCTCATTTCGTAGAGAGCAATGTCATTTTATTTTCTATAATGTATATTTTTTCGAGTTTTATACTTTTTTTTTCTGTATCAACGTCTTTACATACTCAGTAAATCACGTGGCCAAAATTTTTGTAATCGATTTTGCAAAACATTACATAAAGTTAAATTAATCATATTTAATTGAGAATAATTAGTTTCGTCGTTCGGCAGTTAAATTGATGTACTCTTATTTACGAGGTATAAGGTGTAATTATCTACTTGATAACAATTTCAAGTAAATTGCTCCTTCAACTTTGGAATTCATATGAAACTCGTTCGAAAGGACTTTTGATGTTATTTTGTCACGATGAAGGTGTACGAAGCTATGCTATAGCTTATACAGCTAGACGATATAAACAGCTTCAAAATTAAGCACTCTCCATTAAAAGTTTTCAGTGAGAATTTTATTGGTAAAAATTACTTTTTTTGCAGGATGTTACATTTTTTATTTTTTCAAATTTTAAATTTAATTTTTTCCATTATATTTTAGTACATGGGAGACCGAGCTTTGTTCAGAGTTCTAGTACATAGTATACAGAAAAAAAGATTAACCTATTATTGTATCTGGTATATATACATATACATAATATGGATACCAAACTGCCATTCGGACTTATATTAATAGAGTCAAAATTATTAACATGTTGTTGCACAATGAATACAGGCTGACCTGAAATTCGATACATTCCTTTGAAAGACAGAAAGTAGACCTCATTTACAGTAATATTTTTCTTGGCATCCCCTATCCGAAAGTTGATATTTACAAAGTTACTGAAATTTCAAAAAATTTTTCTTTATTTTCGACTTTTTGACTTTGACATGACGTTTTTTTAAAAATGTTTGTCTTTTTAGTGATTTTTTTATGTATTTTAACCGTCAATGAGTCAAATATTATTTTTAAGGAATAAATAGGGACAAACTAAGCGAGAATTTTTCATTATGAGACATGAAACAGAATTTTCTTTTAAGAAAAATGCACATTTTTCTTAAAAACAGGTGATTTTCTTAAAAAAATGTATGATACAATGCGTACAAATACCTTAAATAACTTTCTTACCTCATAAGCTTCCAAAAACGGTACAAATATGTACTACACACCTGTCCAAGCGTTGGAAGAGGGAGACCCGGTTAGAAGAATGGAATTCTGCCGTTGTATGATAAATGCAGACATGGAGGATCGCAATTTCTTCTCAAGAATATTGTGGACGGATGAATCGAAATTTGACCGTGACGGGATAAACAATTTCCACAACACACATTACTGGACACCAAAAGGAGAAAACCCCAGGATGAAAAAAGAAGAAGAAAAGGGCCCATCAAACCAGATTCAGTCTAAATGTCTGGATGGGTATAATTAATAATAATTTAGTTGGACCTCATTTTATGCCTCAAAATTTAAATGGTGAAATGTACGAACATTTGCTAAGAGAGGATATTACTGGTTTAATGGAAGATGTGCCAATAGCAACTCGTCGTAATATGATTTTCCAGCATGATGGTTGCCCGGCCCATTTCCGCCTCGGCGTACGCCAGTGGCTAGACCAAACTTACCCACATCGCTGGATAGGTCGAGGCGGGCCAATTCCTTGGCCAGCACGGTGTCCCGATTTGACCCCGTGTGATTTTTATCTTTGGGGTCATATGAAGGCTTTGGTGTATACTACACCCATAACTACTGTAGAGGTTCAGAAGCCGCATAAGAAATGCAGCAGAAGAAATCAAAACTAGTCTACTACCAGAATAATCAAAACAGAGGTACGGAGAAGACTACGGGCCTGTATCAGAAACAGAGGTTCACATTTTGAACAAGACCTAAAGTAGAATATTTATTATTAAATTTAATTAAACATTGATGTTTTTTAAACACAATAAACGTAATTAAATTCAAGTTTTTCCTTTTATTTTAACCTTATCGCAAATAAATCGATTTAGACATTATTTCATTTTACTTCTAATATGTTTACTACAACGTCATATTTTTATGTAGACATTTGCACCTTTTTAGAAAGCTAATGAGATAAGGAAGTTATTTAGAATATTTGTACGCATTGTATCATACATTTTTTTAAGAAAATCACCTGTTTTTTAAAAAAAGTGCATTTTTCTTAAAAGAAAATTCTGTTTCATGTCTCATAATGAAAAATTCTCGCTTAGTTTGTCCCTATTTATTTCTTAAAAATAATATTTGACTCATTGACGGTTAAAACTACATAAAAAAATCACTAAAAAGACAAATATTTTTAAAAATACGTCATGTCAAAGTCCAAAAGTCGAAAATAAAGAAAAAATTTTTGAAATTTCAATAACTTTGTAAATATCAACTTTCGGATAGGGGATGCCATGAAAAATATTACTGTAAATGAGGTCTACTTTCTGTCTTTCAAAGGAATGTATCGAATTTCAGGTCACCCTGTATATAATATTTTTTAAAATGCGCGGGTTTCCAGGGATAAAACCTAGCTAAATCGATTTTTCTCCCACGAAATCCCCTGCATACCAAATTTCATGGCAGTACTTGAAGCCGTTTTCAAGATTTTGTTTATATATAAATACATAGGATAGATAAATTTAAATTGTCATCGTTGATAAAATCATTTATGCGGTTGTTTTATGTGTATATTATATAAAAGGTTATACCTAAATATATGTAGGTAACATGCAATTCGGTAGAATGAAATTCTATGTAGATTTGATTCGTGATGCGAGGTCTACGTGTCCAGGTCTATAATACTGTCTCCTTCGCAATTATAGGCTAGTAATTGATTTGCTTTGTATGCGGATTACCAATTAATTAGCGTGTAATGTTAGACGGGAGCGGCACTGGGGTGAACAGAGATGATTAGCATGGTGTACAGGAGTGAACAGAGCTGGGTCTAACTAAGACGAATCTAAACATATTATGTTTAGTATTGGATACTAAGTAAATGCGTCATTTGCCGATAAGGGGTCATAAAGCTTTTACGGCGTTTTTGGAATAATGTATAATTTTAGATTGCCCTTGGTGACATTTTAATACCGAAATGACGAGAGACCTACAGGCGATTCTGCTAATTAAATCTTACAATAATACAGTTTCGATGCGGTACAGATATGTCGAAACAGCAAAATAGTCATACTCATAAACGTCAAACCAACCATTAACGTTTTTAATGGTCCAAACTCCAAAAATCAGTTTATGAAATAAAAACGATTCATTTATAATTCATTGTATGTCAATAAAAAGTCTTAGTTAAATACCAGAATTGGGGTCCTGAGCTCCCGCAGTTTTATCGTTAGTGATGATGATTATAGCAACAGAAGTATTATATCACACGAACTATGTATATACCAACGCCAATATATAAATGTTTCTTAGCATAAGTTTACTTGTGTTCGGTCAAAGCATAGTTGAACTAACATAATCCTCGAATGATTTTGTGAACTTATGCACAAGACACAAGACTTACGCTCAAGTGGCTCTCGTGATATTAATGCGAGAGAGAAATATTTAGACCTTATTTAGAACTACACAATATATCGGAATATGGGATAAGCAGGAAATTATACTGAATTTTCTGTGTAAATATAATATTATAGAGTTCTTTTTTAAGGAAATAATTTCGTCTTACACAAATATTTTGATCTAATAAATTCAATTGCGAAGAGTGAATAATGTAGATAATAGATATTATATTTTAACTTTTTACAAAAAAATTGGTATGTGTATTGTGGACTTAAAAATAGTACATTTTGCTATAAAAATGCACTTCCTTTGAGACGAAAATCATCGTAATATATTCACAAAATAATGCTCCGAAATCAAAAGTAAACATTCGTATACAACGTAATTTAAAGAGCAAAACGTACTAATGTTACATGTATTATTATGAATAATAAAAAATCTGCAGATGAGTATCATAAAGTGATGTTGTAGAACTAAATGGGGGAAAAGCTCCCCAACGGACGGGGAGTGTGCGTACGTGATTACTGTTACACTAGATGTGGCATTGAGGTTAGTTATAAAGTTACATATTTTGGTACATTAACGACACACGAGCATTAATACTTGACATGATACCTTTGAATATTGAAAACACAATATATTATTATGATGAAAGCATAAACAGACAATGCAACAAAGAAAAATCGGTATTTTTTTTCGGCTCAGCTTAATATCTGTTTTTTTTTATCAAAGTCTCTTCTAATTAGAAACATTTCAGACGATGAGAATTTATTAGATGGTATAGTGTGTAGTCAAACTACTTAGTTAAGTAAGTAACCTTTACTTTGGTTTTAAAACACAATATATCGGGAAAAAAATATGGAAAAAATATTATATAAAAAATGTTTTTCGCTTCCAGTTGCTTTATTCGAAATATCTTCTCTCTAGGGCCACAAGTAAATTCAATCTGTAGCCCGCACTCCCAAATCACCTGAACACTTTCCGAAGCAGGCATTAGGTTTGGAAGAAAATCGCATTTGGTTACATTTGGCATCATTTCGCAGTAGTACTTTTCATTTTCTGCAATAATTTATGTAGTACCTGTATCGAAATAATGTACATTATTGTCTGATACGTAGCTAACTAGTAAATCATAACACACAAAAGAATCTAGATTGTTCCAAATTAATTCCAGATTTATTTAAACAGAATCAGATTTCATGGGTGGGGGCCATTTTGAAAGCTAAAAAGCGTGCAGTGTTGCCCCTACAGTCCTAATATATCTCTCTTTGTCCTGTTCGATGTAGACGAAGGAACGGTAGTGGCATACTGATGTGTTACTTTTAAAATTTATTATCAAGCCCGGCCACATAGGGTTGATCAATTTTATTAACTCCGTATCGATGTACATTCATCTTCATTATAGATAGTGTCGATACTTTTTTTTTGTATTAAATATTGAAAATCAGTGATATTACCTTGAGCTTTCATTACTCAATATTTCATACGCTTTCAAAGAATAACCTTGCTGTTGCATACACAACACAAGTAATATGCCCAAACTTGAGGCATTGGATATGACATTCCAGGTAACGAACAAAATACTAATATTGTCTAGGGGTCTGCCATACAATCTACTGATACGTAAGTGACAGATAGCATTTATCGCTCGATATATCTATCCGACACTTATTGAAAGATTGTGAAACAGGCCCTAAATATAAAAATTACATAGTTTAATAATTATAGTAAATGGATCGAGTAGTTTTTATTCTTCCGGCTTACAAAATCCATTACTGAAGTAAATAAGAAATTCCATCAGGCGTTGCTTTACAATATCGATAAGTAAAATGACATCGTAACATCACTGTCAATGTACGTCGGTGAATAAGGAGTAATGAGTTTTCTTTTGCGATGCGCCACCTGCCTTCTGGTCTCGCCGACACCTCGACGACTCAACTAAATAAGATTAAAATGATTTTTGTTCAACTACTCCTTTTTCTGCATTCACCGAGGAAATTCTTTTGAAGTTGCGATGTTTGCCGACATTCGAGTGTTGAACCTTACCCCTTTTTTATCAAGATTACACGTTTTTTGTTTACTTCGAGAAATCGTCAACATAAATTGCGGAATCAAGCGAGGATATCAAAGGGCTTTTATATTGTCCCATTTTTGGCTTGTGTTCATTGATGATATTTTTCTCTATGTTTGTAATCTTGACTGAGTTTCTTGGAAAAGAAACGATATTTACGTTTTTAGATAGTATTCACGAATTACTCTATCATGAAATACATTTAATATATAAGCTTCTGTCCAAAACACAAATAAGAAACCAAGAGAGAATTTGACTCGCGCACGAAGGGTTCCGTACAAAACGGCTAAAAATTCACGCTTACTGAATGTGAGCCCCACTTAAATATTTGTTTTATTCTGGTATTTCTTGTTATAGCAACTATAATGACGCTAAGTGCCCCAAATCATGGCCAACTAGAATGACGCTGAGTACCCCAAATCATGGCAAACTAGAATGATTCTAAGTTCCCCAAATCATGGCAAACTAGAATGACCCTAAGTTCCCCAAATCATGGCAAACTAGAATAATGCTAAGTTCCCCAAATCATGGAAACTAGAATGATGCTAAGTTCCCCAAATTATGGCAAACTAAAATGATGCTAAGTTCCCCAAATCATGGCAGACTAGAATGACGCTAAGTTCCCCAAATCATGGCAATCAAGGCTGATTCGGATTTATCGACGCGAGGATTAAAATGGTAATGACTCTCATTCAGGTCTGTAATTCGGTCCTCATTCATCAAATCTCCTAACGAATTATTGTTCTTTCATACTGTAACCACTTGACATTATTAATAGCGTATACAAAATTTTACCATAATTTTATCTTTACGTAATGAAAGACAAAATTTGATTAATTAAAATATTTTAATACGCTATTTATAAGTACGAGATAGAATTGAACATTATTCTGACTGAATAATGTTCAATTCAAAGTTAACGCAATGGTTAAAACTTTCACTGCTAATAATATTATTTCGCTTCAATTTTAAATACCAACGTATTTGAAATACCAACAACGACCACATATTAATATTTTACACATGAAAGAGAGAACTAGACGTTTTATTATAGGTTACTGACACAAATATAGAGATTTTATGTTAGCATAAAACGTTCTTAGATTAAAATTATTACCGCCACTATCAATATCAGACGCATTCAAACTTTCAGATAATGCTATTTTGCATGGAATCCGCTTTTACTACGACGCCACGACGCCGCGCGTCGCTCCGACAGCGACCATTTGTAAACTATTTGTATGCAAGCGGCGGGACTCGACTCACTTTTCTTACTTCACTGACGAGATGGGACAGAGCGCAGCTATTACTTAGAAACGTAGATTCCGAACTTAACCTGTTTCAAGAATCGTAGGAACTCTATCGATTATTTAGGTGTGTTTTGTGAAAATCGGCACGTACATATTGGCATCGTGGCAAACTACTCTCAGGTTAAACGGTGCGAATTGTATAATTATTACAATATGTATCTATTGTCTTACTTCCAAAAAATTAAGAAACAAAGTTACATGAGCCAAATAAAAGTTTATTTTAAATATTATTATCATCTTGTTTTTTCTACTGTTTTAGTTATGCTTAAAGCCCCTTAACCCTAGAATAATAAATAGTTTTTGGTAACTTATCATGATGAATCGTGGCATATAAACGAAGTAACTTTGTCGATGGTCCATCATCGTCAAAAAGTAATAATATTTATAAAATGCTGTAAATCACAGCCCGAACAAAATTAAAACCAAATTAAATTTATTAGAATTTTTTAAAAGGGACTTCTGTGTTTTATTACTTAAACGTTTAAACGCCTTTGTGTAATTTTATAATATTTTACGATCAAAAGAAAATAATGTCGAATATTGTTTTATTGAGAAAATTATAAAGGGTCCGCCATTTTATTGACTAATTAATTTTGGGGATAGAAAAATAAATATAATTTTTAAAATTAATTAGGTGCTTTTACGAGCTTCTAATTTAGGAAACATTATCGTCTTCTGTTATGTACAACAACTTACATTTTGAGGTTTTAAATTAAAATCGTACTTACGAAAAATCATCACTAGCAATAATATAATAATGTATATATGATTGGAAATACAATATATTATTAAATATTAATAACAATATGTATCATTGGTGTATTGATATTGGAAGTTCAATTTTTCTCTTCCCGACCATCTTGTAAGTATTGTGCAAAATTACAGTTTTAGTTTAAGGTGCTAGATCGAAGATAAAATGACAGTAAATAATAATTATTCATTTTACAAATTCAGTGATCATAAATACAAACAAAAGTTTACGTGTCCACGAGAATTCTAAAATTTCCGGAAAGTTGGCAAAGATTTCATATAAATAACAATGTCCTTTAAGGAAGTGATATAGCGTTTATGAGATATTTAAGTGCTATTGTAGTTTTCGTCTCGCATTTCACTGTTTATAGCCTAAGCTATAAAAATGCATCGAAGGCAATGGTATTGTATGATGATAGTTTTTACCGTTTCCTTAGTACGCTCATGCTAGACGGTTTGTGCAGAGTTTGGAGACATGTCAGCTAGTCTCTTTCACTCCAAAAGAATCAATGGGAAATATAAAAAAAGGCTTAACTATTAAATTTTGGAAAGTAAACTCGTGTGGTGTGTGTGATAGTTAACTTCGTAAAAAGAGAAATAAACAAACTGAAATATAACTATCGAAATATCGGCATGTTCGTACATATTATATTAACTAATTGACTACATGTCATACTGGAGAAGGTACTCGATAAAATGTATCGTAATTCGTAAGTTACGTCCTCATTCGCTTGGAAAGGACATTGACTTGTTCTGGCCTATACGATGCCCAGACATAGTAGAAAAAGTGCGTGACCGAGCCTTTCTACGTAGTACGGAAGAAATTAAAAGATGACGATAGAAAAAATCGTAAAAATATTGGTCTGTAAAAAACACCGAGACTCAAACCCGAGACATAAGCTTGTCAATAACGAAAAAGAACAATATAAATATGTGCATTATTTATATTGAGCAAAAAGTCCAACGCACGCGTAGCTGAGCCACGTGCTTTGACGATAAAAAATCGAAATAGGTAACTCATATCTTATAAAATATTTAAAAATAAAACTTGAGAGGTGTCAAGGGACATCCGGATGGAACGAAGTTCCTTTCGATTAATTAGTGAAGGAATTGTAATAAAATTTTATTTTTTTTAAGTTATAATAATATGTTTTTATTATTAACAAATATAATGTTTTGTAAACTTAATCAGTAAGCTCAATTTTAGTAATAATTGAGAGATATAGAGGGAGAGACAGACAGAGAAACACGCGCACGCCGCACGGCTTACAACTATAGCAAAAGTGTCATTACAACTTTTAGTCTTAATTTTTTTCGACTAGCCCCCTTTCGCAACGCGCGATAAGGAACTTCGCTCCAAAACCCGTTTTCTCTGGGATAAGACCCTAGCTAGATCAATTTTTTACTAGTATTAAATTTCATGTAAATTGTTGAAGCTGTTTCCGACATTCCGTATGAATTCGTGTAAATTGTTGAAGCTGTTTCCGACATTCCGTATGAATTCGTGTAAATTGTTGAAGCTGTTTTTATTATAAGTATATTACGACTAGCTGACCCGGCAACGTTGTTTTGCTATTGTATGTATTTTTATTGTCAAATTTTAATATAAAAATAAATATATTGTAGAAAAAAAAAACTTAGGGGTGGGTTACCCCTTATCATTTAGGGGTTGAAAAAATAGATTACGACCGATTAGCAGACCTACCGAATATCCAAAAAAACTTCATAAGAATCGGTCCAGCCGTTTCGGAGGAGTGTGAACACTATGACACGAGAATATTCTATATGTATAAGGCAAAGCTGATTGACTGATGCATCAACGCACAGGCCAAACCCTAGAAAGAAAAAGGCTAGAAATTTTAAATTTCATACTAGTATTTCTCATATGACTGAGGCATCCACTAAAGAACATTTTTCAAAATTCAACCTCCAAGAGGGTAAAATAGGTAATAAAAGTTTGTATGAAACTTTTTATTTCTTGGACATATTTGCATGATATTTCGTATGAATTCAGTACGGGAAAAAATAATGATTTACGTATTTTAGCTTTTTCCAAAATCCTGCCCATAGGTGGGTAAAACAAGGCGTTCGAAGCCGCGGGAAATTAATGCTAGTTATAATATTAGATAATTGTTGGTTTAAATTATAAGAAACAGAAATAATTGAATATTCGACTCTCGAGATACTAATTACTGAATCTAACATTGCGTTTAGTTGAAATCTTTGTTACAATAACAAAATATAATATTGTAGTCATAATATTTTTTAAGCTACTTCAGCTGTCATTCTACATCAAAATATAACTCGCATAATATTATTATTTTATTAATGTTGTATAAACTAGAGAGAAGATAATAATGTACCGACATAATATTATAATGTTTGATCACTAAATATTTTAAAATGTATATCCTAAACCTATATCTTAACCTATCTTTGTTGTAACAAGAAATTTTCTTCAAGCATGGAGATATTGCACGTATAGGGTAGAGTAAATGGAGTTTTGTGAGGAAATTTGCGTTTGCTGACGGGTATTTGAGAGACGCACCTCTTATAAAGTGCTAGGCAAGGATATTGCTCCACTACTTTACATAGAAAATTGCAGGGAACTATAAGTGTAGTCCTCATGGAAATAACTATGTATATATGTAAAATTTGATATTTCTACCAATTATAATGAATATTTGCAATAAGATAAGTTTGAACAGGACAATGGCATACTTTATGGCGTATTTACACGGGTGTCTAAAGCCATACGATTTCAGCCGCACTGTGAAAATCGACCGTGTAAATGCAAATTCAGCGAGGCCGCGAGTGACTAAAGGAGCAAGCCCCAGCTTTTGTAGCATTTACACGGGTGACTAGCAGCACGAATTCCGCAGCATGGCTAAAATGGACCGTGTAAATGCCAATTCGGTGAGGCCGCGAGTGACTGAAGCAGCAAGCCCCAACTTTTGTAGCATTTACACGGGTACTAGCAGCACGAATTCCGCAGCATGGCTAAAATCAACCGTGTAAATGCAAATTCGGCGAGGCCGCAAGTGACTAAAGCAGCAAACCCCCAACTTTTGTAGCATTTACATGGGTGACTAGCAGCTCGAATTCCGCAGCACGGCTAAAATCAACCGTGTAAATGCAAATTCGGCGAGGCTGCAAGTGACTAAAGCAGCAAACCCCCAACTTTTGTAGCATTTACATGGGTGACTAGCAGCACGAATTCCGCAGCATGGCTAAAATCGACCATGTAAATGCCAATTCGGTTAGGCCGCGAGTGATTAAAGCAGCAAGCCCCAACTTTTGTAGCATTTACACGGGTGACTAGCAGCACGAATTCCGCACCATGGCTAAAATCGACCGGGTAAATGCCAATTCGGCGAGGACGCGAGTGACTAAAAGCAGCAAGCCCCAAAGTTGGGTATTATTCGACTTTCGCAGCACGGCGCCTGGCAGTGTGGCAATTTCTGCTAAAATCGCAGGCTTAGCAAAATCCTGCGATTTTAGCAGAATCAGAACACAACTTTAAAGCTTTATAGATTGTATCGCAGATCTCAAAAAATAGCAGTTTTTAGGAGAATATTATAAAATCTCCAGATTTAGAAGACAATAAAAAAAATGTTTTGAAAACAAACCTCATGTATATTCGGCATGCTCTGCCCTGGGGTATGTTATAAATCTCGAAAACGCTATTTAAGTTTTTGGTAGATTTTAGCAGAACTCGGATATCATGTGAATTGCAGAAAGGTCGATTTAATTTATTCTGGTCACACCGGTCAAACGCTCAGTTGCAGGCGAAAAATGAAAATGACAGTAATTATGATAATAATAATATCATCATTCATTCGTATAATATCCAAACAGAATCCCAAAAGATATCTACTGAATGAAACTAAAAAGTTACACCAGTAGACGTATTTTGTTTTCAATTCATATCTTTAGAACTACTTAATCCTTGCCTTTATAAATTATACATTAATAATATACATTCTTTGCCATTATACAATATTCATCGATACTTTGATAGCGCGATGCAGCCGAAATTATGTAGAACTCGTTCAAATTTTGACGTTCTAAACATGCCCTTAATGGGCAATTAATTCAAATTTAAACGACAAAGAAGTTTTTTTACCATTTATCATTTGACATTTTTGAATAAAGGTGACTAAGGTTCAGCTCACACTCGCGCAAAATCTCGCGGGAACCGTACTATTAATTTTAGGAAATATTTTTGGAGACTTGGTGATACGATCGTTCTCGCGCAAATTAACTATCTACGCTGTCTTTATATATAGGGTGACGATTATTTACAAATCGATATTATTTATGTGTTTGAAGGTTTTCAAAACTGTCTTCTGAAAAATTTATTCTACCGAAACATTTAGTCAAAATCTGACGCGCCACTGCGCCCGAGTAAAACGCGGCGACGCGCGTCGACTACTACTCTACAAAAACGCAGACGTGCGGATACGCACGCCGACGCGCGACGTCGAGCGCTACATTATTATCATTTATTACATATTTGTACCTTAATAATGGAAAAATAGTATTGAATTTGCTTTAATCATAGACATATATACCTATACTTTTATACTAAAGACTAGATATTGCTATTCGTGCTCGCCGAAATAAATCCCATGGGGTACATTTTCCCGTGATAAAAAATAGCCCCGTGTTCTATTCCATACCAACGCAAATCATTTCATCAAAATCAATCCACTAGTTTCGAAACTTATTCAATACAAAATAACATAGAAACTAACAAATCTTTTGTCTTTATTACATTACTATTAACGAGGCATGTCGAAACAAAGTGTCAACACTTAGACTGGCCTACCTTTGGGATTATTTGGGGCAGTCGAAGTTTGAAATTTTGACATTTGCTTTCCGCAGATTATTCGATCTGCTGTAATCAAAATGATAAAATCTTTCAGAACATCAAGATGGTGTAAGTTTTTCTGGTATGAAGTTTCTTCTGTCAAATGTATAACCCAGCCTTAGTTTTGAAATCATTCGTTTTAGCCTCTTTGAGAAAATCATGACGTGTCACGTCGCTTTGACTCTGCGCCAGAATGAATTGACCCTAAAGCCGCATGCTTGTTTAGTCACCCGTGTAAATGGGCTTGCGATTCGGCCAGGTGAGGTGACTACTCAGACGGCTGGCCGCAAATCGAAAACCGACCCGTCTAAATGGCTCTCTTTTCGGGTAATCAGTTATTATTTAACGGCATCGGCTATTTTTATCGGCTATCTTTAGCCTTGAACTATTTTGCACCACCTGGTAACACTATGAAGGTACACGAAGTATTTTCGTCTTAGAAATGCACAAGTAAAAGACAACGGATTTTCAGATCGAAACATCACAAAAATTACACGATTTATGTGACGGATCAATTGGCAGTATAATTAAAATACGTTTATTTCAGTGATTGCGTTACTAAGTAATTGCGATTTATTTAATAATTGGAAACGGTTTTGTGTGTTATAACGGCGTTTTAAACATGAACTCAACTGGGGAAAATTCGAGTGCTTGTTATAATTGAACGTGTTATTTTAAACAATTGAAAATATTTTTCAATAACGGGATAAACTACGGTCATGATACTTTGTTGTTTTTGCTTATTATCTACACGTTGATTGAATACTACTAATAACATTTTTTATAAAAGTAAGTACCTGGGTAAACCGAGCCTTGCTCGGAGTTCTTGTGAATTAAAAAATAAAAAGAATCACAAAAATATTTATCTGACCGGGATTCGAAATTTGATGGTAATACTTGCAGCCGTTGCCGATATTCCGATTATATATATATACAAGATTGTCTCGTTTAAAGTATAGGATACAGCAACTATACTACGTAAAATTAATACGACAAGCCTCGCTACATTATTATGTTAATGTACCGTTTCACGAAACAAATAACACATTTCTACATAGATAATCTTAAACTTATGCTTACAAATAATAGATGCATACATTTTTTGGTATGTTTTTTTTTTATATTATAGTAGGTAGGAAGTAAAAACTTATGTATTTTAGCGACCACCACTGTAGAGCGTCAATCTAAAACAAACTTTTTGTAATAGTTCTAGCAATCTTTTATTCAAACTGCGTTGAATATTATCTTCATGTGAATTTTCCGTTCATTTCACGTCTAGTGCATTCGACTAAAGGAATCCAATCCATGCTCAGTTTTAGTCATAATATGAGCCCAAGATTCAAGCTCTGCTTAACTCACTTATCCCTAATTCTATATAAACTTAGTATACCTACCCCGGAACCGTACTTTATGTATATAACCATAATTGAATTCTGTAGCTGTATCCAGGGCTAACCAGCACATAATAGTCCGGAGTTGATTCCCGGAGACCGCGAGCATAGAAGTGCTTTCGCACTAACTTGCTGAAATGTTTGCTTTGGAATAATAACTCCATAACTTCATTTCATATAGGACAGGTCTCTCAATAATAATAAGAAATATAGAAACCGACTTCCAAAGTAAAAGCAATAACATTCTTATAATTATTAAAAATCGAAATAGTCGAAATAGTCGAAATAGTTCACCTTTTAAATTCTCCTAATATGTTACTATTTTTCTGCTTAATCTTCTTATTTTTGAAGTCAGTATCAGCCCATTTGAACGTGAGTTCTTTAAAATATTATTTGTATGTTTATGGACGTAGTTGTGTTAAAATTAATGATTTTTTTTTATCAAAGGATTTATACAAATAATTGTTTGGGCTGGTACCTATTTCGTAAACTATTTCGACAATAATAATAATTATATACTTTTTAGTGATTTTAAAAATGTAATTGCTTTTATTTGGAATTCGGTTATCGGAAAATATTTAATCGGAAATCGGTTTCTATATTTTTTTAATATTTTTTATTTTTTCTTTTCAGTGATATTATAATAATATTAACTTGTACCTGGAAGACCGAGCTTTGTTCGGAGTTTTAGTAGGACGATAAAATATTAAAAAATATAAGAGAAAGGCAATAAAAATAATTTTTTGAATTTCGAACCTGAGACCAATTCGTAAACAACACACAAATTACCATTGTACCATCCAGCTGAAGCTACATTTTATCGCGGCGAAATGTACGGTTTCCGCGACATTTCCTTTTGCGTGCACGAAGTCGCGAGCAACGTCTACTATAGTATAATCATGTATTTCAATGTCGATTTATGCACTTGTGCACAAAACACCTCCATGAAGTTAGTTGGAGCAAGAGGCCCACACTCACGATTTCTAAAATGAAATCTACTTAAAATGCCCAATGTTGAATCCGCCGGCGCCGTGTCTCAGATTAGTTAGCATCGTTAGTGCTTTAGCATCATCAGCATCTAGCATCTTCTATATTAAAAAAAAGCCCTTTTCTCTTGGTCATTCATTGGATGAACTGCTAGACCAATTTTGATAAATCTTTTTTGTGGTGTTGTGTTGACAGAAATTAAAAACGTGTAAGAAAACTTAACGATCACTAACTTTTCTAATAAGAGTTTCGTCGATTTCTCATGGATCACATCATCATCGTTATTAGGGTTTACAGGCTTAGCACACCATTTCACTTTTTGATACCTGTGAATGTTCAAAGAAATTGATATCGGTGTAAAGGACTATGAGAAATACCTAGATATGAACATAATATCATGGTGTATGGTGTGACGATGGTGGTGGTGATGATGATTATTTAATAGTGACTATTGGATTGCTTGCAGTTTTATAAGCAATGCTGATATTTTCAAACGTGTACCTTCTAAGGCTGAGAATTTTTTGATCCTTTTTGAGAGAGCTTTTGGATCCTTGGCACATTTCACTTTTTGGTAGCATATGCTCGAGTTTCTTCAAAAGAAGCCAAAATCACTATCAGTGTCCCTATTAATTTTGAGAAGTTCTCTCGATTCGTCATGGATCCCATCACCATGTCTACGATTTGATTACAATGTGACCATTTGGAGTGACCAATTCAGGAGTCAACTCTTTACAATAAAAAGAAGAGTTTTGAAAATCGGTACACAAACGGCGGTGTAATCGCGAAACATACATACAAAAAAAACATACACATGAATTGATAACCTCCTCCTGTATTTTGGAAGTCGGTTGAAAAAAATAATAAATGTAGAAGTTATTTTTTTATTCCGAATGTTTTTGACGCTTGACTGTACGCTGTTCAAAGGTTTTCTTGTAGAAACATGGAATTTTTAAGGTCCAAGATAGTAGGTAGGTGCTTTAAAATCAGAGTATCAATAGAAAAACATAATAAAAAAGGGCAAATGAAAAAATAAACATTAATAATATAACTTAGGAACTAATTCAAAATAGGATTAAATAAACTCCTCGAAATGAGTGCTAAGCCGGATTTGTGTAATACTTTAAGAAAAAATGCGCAAATATTTATGAGGCATAATCTCGGATCTTAAAACCCATTATTTATTGTTAAAAGTTATACGGCCCTTTCATAAATCATAGTGAACCTACAGCATCAAATGCTTAGAAAGTTCAGTAGAGCGAGCGATGGTCTTACGGTAATCAAACTGAGAGAACGGTGTACTAGCCTGGGTACACTCAACACGTCGGGGGAATAGATGGATAATAAAGTACACTCAACTACGTAAGTGCTTAAAATTGTTAAGTCGTATTAACTTACTTTACTTGAATTTATGGATAAGAGAATCATCACTAGGATTTACGTTTTAGAGGTATTCCAATTATTAATAATGCAAAAACACATCTTCGCGCTTAGGCCGATCGTGCCTCTCTATCGCTTGTTCCGCGCTCTCGCTTGCACACTTGGCACAGGCGGAACGTGACTCAGGCGGAACGTGAAAATATTTGTACGTGCAGCCGGCGTTCATTGATTTATAAGACATTATCACGTCAAAAAAGGAGGTTCTCAGTTCTCAGTTCTCAGTCAGACTAGTATGTTTGTATGTGACCAGTTTTTGGAACGAAGTTCCTTATGGCACGTTGCGAATACATTGTATTGGGGCTAGGCGGATTGAATAGGCACGACACTTTTTGCCACTCGAAATCACAATGTAATAACGACTATTAAGAATGATACAAAAAACGACCTTATCACCTTGACAATAATGTAGAATTTTGCAATTACACTTTGTGACTGTTATGACTGTTACATATTGTGACTAGCTAGCCGGGCCTTAGGTATGCGAGCGGTGGGACGGAAGAGCGCTTGATGTTATTACTCAGTACGGAGCCGGACTTCGCGGCGGCAACACTGCGAGCAGCAAGCAACCCGCCCCCTCACCCCTGTCCCTACCTAAGGCGCGGCCAACTAGTTCCGCGCGCACTATATTATATACTTAGTTCAACTATTTGTTTTGTATAATATAATATATTATATCTATACAGATAAACAAAATTGGAGTGTCTGTTTGTAATTTCAAATTAACAGCTTTTATTTTCAGTTAATGCATTTAAAAGTATGATCGGTACTTACAATAAAATATAAATTGTTAACATTTTTCTGTCCGTCTGTCAGTCTGTGTGTTTGTTCCGGCTAATCTCTGTATATATATTTCTTCCAAAATAGGCTTCAATTCTTCATTATCAACTATATATTTATAGTATTATAATATATATTATAACTTCGTTCCATCCGGGTGTGCCTTGACACCTCTCAAGTTTTTTTTATATCTATGGACTCTTTCATATCGTCCGTTTCCGTTACTTCTACGCAAACGAAGTTGCGGGCACCAGCTAGTCTTAATATATTTTTCATTAAACTTCTTGAAAGCACGAATGAAAAGCTCATTTGCAATGACAGAATTAACCGAATTTCAATGTAATTAGTCACGTAATTACTATAGCGCTGCCGTTAATTCGGTTCTCGGGTGAAATTGAGTTTTTATAAAATGAGATGTGATTTACATAATCATCTCGCCGTCACTTAATTAAATCGGATGCCAATTTTTGGGTGAAAATGTGATGAATACTTCGCCAGAGATTGCGATGCGGTTCCATTTAATTTTAGCTAAATGTTGTAAATAGATACGGTAAATACCTAAACTGGTAAATTTATGTAAAACAATCTTTTGCCCGCGGCTTCGCACGCATAAAGACCGTATCTCACGGAAACACTGTACTTTTTGGGATAAAAGTAGCCTATGTATTATTTCAGAACCTAAACTACTTTCATCAAAATCCGTTCTGTAGTTTTTGAGTGAAAAAGTAACAAACATCCATCCATCCGTCCATCCATCTTTCCTCACAAACTTTCACATTTAGTATATAGTACTAGAATTTTCAGTGTAAGGGCTAATGGTGAGAAAGTAAGGCCCACTTGCGCAGATCTGGGTTTAAGTTAACTCTGGGTTAAACATAATTTTATCTCTCTTCTTCTTCGTATTTATGAAAGATAATAATAATAATAAATAAATAATAAATTTATGAAAGATGGGGCATGGTCATATTTTAACCCAGGGTTAACCGTAACCCAGATTTGCGCAAGTGGGCCTAAGTGTAGAAATAATATGTACCTACAGTAGTTTAGGCCGCATTTGAGACATTTTTCTACTTTCTGAGCAAACATTAATATTGTAACATTGCATCTAGATAGAATTGGAAGAATAAAATCACGTGAAATAGTACTTTAAAATTTGCATAGATTCATCAGTTCTGCATGCACAGAATACAGTGCATCAGCAGCGGAGGTGAATTCAGTAGTAAATTAATAACCGTTGGTATTACTTTTTCAGCGGAATGCAAATATTTGATGATTGGGTTGTGGCGAGTGGTTGAAGCCGATACCGAGCTGTGGAATCGCGTGCCCTGGATAAGACCAATTATTAATTTATTCAGGAATATTCAGTAAATTCTACATTACTAAAATAATATGTTATAAAAGATATTATACATATTAAATAATATTATTTTTTTCCATTTAAAGGTGATGATTTTTGTGAGATTTCGTTATCCCAGGAGAACTTAATACTTTTGAATACTTTCGTTTATTTATTGAATAATGTAGATATGCTTTACCTACATTATTCAATAATAAATAATATTATAGAGCTAGGCTTATATTATTATCATTGACAATCTTTACGTATTTTTATTTTCAGAAGAAAAAAGGGTCATGTTATGGGCTTTAGTGAATAAATAAATATCTTGTCCTTTCTAGACCATGTAGTATTATTACAGAGGCCAAAATACATTAACGTTCGGTTTTCACTCGATTGTTTATATAAATATTATGAAGGATGTTCGGGTCCGACAATACTTCTTTTGAAATTACAATACCTTTATTTGGTTGCAGAGTGGACATATTGAAAGCCTTTCAATAATATTCGATATTTAAACATATCAATTAATGAAATGATATATCGGTTTGGTATGCATTTTGAATATCAGTTTAGTTAAACATAATTTAATTTTGATCACGTACACGAAACGACAGTTTTACAAGAATTGTGCAACCGGAGTAGTATGGAATTTGGCCGGTAAATTAAAGTTTACGTGGAGGTGTTCAGAAATGTAATATATGTATATAATTCTTAGAAATATAATATAAAATTAATAAAAACGACAACAACACATACTACCTCGGACTACTGTTACACTACCGTGTTTTAATAGATACATCTACAATTGACCTTTTTCAATAAGCCACATTTTTTTCTAAGAGGCAAAGAACCCTTATAAATTGCAAACTTAAAAATTATATGAATCAATATAGGTTAGGTTAGGAATATTGACTATAGGAGGTCACCCTGACCTCCAGTCGTAAGTAATGTTACAAAGTAATATTTTACAATATACAAGTTATGTTTTGAATTACCATCCTAATGACGACAAATCTGTGGCCTTGTGTTTAGGTGATGGTGATTCTGAATTAAAAGTGTAACGTATTCGGAACGCTTATCCCGAAGCATAACTCGTATTTTGATAAAACGGGCAGGGAGGTGTCGAGCGTGTGAGACGTGCTAAATTATTCCCGGGGGATCCTGTGGACGCTTTAATGAATTTTTAATCGAATTACAACGCCGCTCGGGAGGAATTTTACAAATAAATCTTAACGTTATTATCTTGATGTATTGCTCGCGTTATTGTGTTTGAAATTTTACAAGATTCATATGCGATATACGTTATTATCTACAGTGATAACTTTACATTATGTTTCAGTAATTATAATAATAATATCTATGGATGCCTCACACCAAGTCAAGCTGAGAGTTTCTTACTCCGGTTCTTCTCGCCGGGTTATTTCCTGAACCGGTGGTAGGCATTACGTAAGAATAATTCCGTATTATTTAATAACCTATATTATGGAAATATATTTTTTTATTTTGATTTTTAATCTGGCCTCGTACTAAGTACCTAAATAACTTGTGTTACGGGAACAATGGGAATTATAATTAATAAGTTTATGCTAGACACATATTTAAAAAAAAAAATTTAGTACGCATCTTTAAACACACCCAGGACCCAGGACGGGACAGGTTAAAAAACAGAACATTAATGTTCCTTTGGAGTTATTCGAACCTACGACCTCCAGCTTGTGCGCCAACGCTCTAACCACTGACTCACAGAGGTCGTCAAAATTATTATTATAATGTAATATTAAAAAAATATATATTTCCATTAAAATATTATAAATATTTAACATAACGTTTGTCTAAATGTATTCATTATTTCATGTTAGATGTATCTAAACTAATTGTACATGCTTTTTTTGTATATTGCAACACAAAAGTCTAGTACTTCCCTACACCTGGGGCAGCCATTTTGCAATATTGAGGCCGTGTTATAAAAAGACCTAACAAAATTGTTTTTGTAATAGTGAGTGTGCTAAGTAAATAAGCGCCTATCTGTTTTTACAGCCTTTTACTTTCATGATTTTGTACGTTGGCCTTTATGGAGGTTTTTATTTTAGTATCGCTGGCAATATTAGAGGCCATTGGAGCCCAGCCATAAAATAGCCTGAAACTGCTATGATTATTGCACCATAAAAACTAGGCTCTTTTCAATTTTCACGCTTTAATGTCACAATATTATGTATGTGTTATAGTCAAACGTCGAAGCTCCGGCGCTTCTAGGTTTGACTAGTCAATGCTCAGGTCTGACTTCACGTTTTAGTCAAAGTCCAAATACTTATTTTTCAGCCTTTGACAAGAGTCCGCCAGTCACTTCTAAGATTGAATAGGCAATGCTCGACACAGACATATTTTACTTTTGGCTGAAAAGTTAGGAACTTCTAGGTTTGACTAAAAATTCTTTAGTCAAAAGCCGAAATTGGAATATATTTCGGGGTTTGCCCGAAGGCTTTGGTCAAACCTGGAATAAGGTCGTTCCGTTAAGAGACAGCATATCGACCTATGTCTGTAACATATGTAGAAACAACATTTACAATATATTGTAATATTAAAGCAAAAATATTATAGGTTTAAAAATTGTGTTTTGTTAATGTTAATTATATGCCAATAAATCAGTGCTCAGAGTTTGGACATTTCGTTATAATACTTTCATATATTTTTTATTTCAGATTATTATAAAATCGAAAATCCTTATTTATTAAGTAGATTGATAAAGAAATCTTGATTTCTTTATGAATCTAACTCTAAAACTAAAATAATCTGACGTTATTCCAACATTTAGAATAAACAAGTTCCTAAAAAAGTTTACCCTTATATTTTCTAGTTACCGCTAAACCCATTAAGCGGTTATTATACTTCCAAACTTTGCGACTTCCAGTGGTGTGTAAGTGTCCTAAAGGACTGTCGCTAAGAAATGATGGCCCGTCAGTTTTATAACTTACAAAGTAAAATTCCTTGTACCAATTAATGCTGGGTTACGTTAGTAATATATATAATCTTTGGCCGGATCGTAATGTAGGCCACTGTTCTATATTAACACCAGATTTTGCTTTGGTGTTATAATCCAACTATTGCTTGCATTTCTGTGTTTCCAGATTTTTACAAGTATTTTTGTTTACTTTAACTACTCAAATTCTAATAAACATTAATTTATGAAAACCTTATAATATATTAAAGTACCAAAGTCACAAATTAAATGAGCTGAATATGAGGTTATACCACGAATAGACCCAATAAAGAAAGGTTAAAAGCGTATACGTCAAATACGAAATCAGTTAAAATTCTCAAGACAGAAGACGATGGGCACACATTACTTATAATCTAATATGCATAGGGAAGCCGCTGAGTGCGCCCTTTCACGAAAATATTAAGCAAATAAAGGCGGTTACCAACTGAGCGATACGAATGGAGCCATTAAAACAGCGATTTAATTATGTGCAAGCAAATTTCTGGATAGCTTAGACATCACCCTTTTATATCTACTTACAAATAAAATGGATATTGCGAAACATGATTAAATATCTTTTTTTATTACATGAGGTGCCTATTTAGGTATTTTATAAACATTACAATATAGCCTAGCTAAAACTAATTAATAACGTTACTAAAATTGCTAAGTGGAGTATAAATAAATGAATGCACAACGTTTGATTTGTAATGTAGCTTATTTTAATAAAATGTGAGACCCGAATAAATTATATCAATATGTAAGATTTCTGAGTGAGACCTCAATGTATTATAATATATGAAACAGATGAATATTATTAATCTGTTTCATATTTTCTTTAGGTACTTGTTTCCCTTATATTAAAAGTTTTGCATTTCACAATATTATGCCCATTGATCTCAAATACTTAAAAACTTCAAGTTTAAGTTTAAAAACAATGAAAATGAATACAAAAAAAATGAGAAACTAAAGATAAAACTATTAATATTGGCGTAAAAATAATAAGAAGTTCATCAGATTACACCTTTTTAATGGCTCCACATATGTGGAGGGGCGGCTAAAACAAACGTTGTCAGATTGAAATGTTTCTTTAAACACTAGACGCATAATGAAAGTGTTCCGTGCAAAGAATACGTCATCGTCCCCCACTAGGGTGAATTTAACGTTCATTTGAATGTGCTCAATTGATTTATATTCTTATAGTTTTCTTTTATTCATTTAAATATTTTATTTATATTTCATATACTTTTACCTTATAGTGACGTCACAGTTAGGTACCACTTTTGTATTGAGCGTTTTCACGATACTTGCGACAGTACTATTCATCATCAATACTGATAAATAAAATTGAACTGTCTGTTTGTAATATCAAATTAACAGCTTTTTCCTTAAGACATATGAATGTATACACGGTATTAACAATAAAAAAACAATTTTTAAAATTTTTGCTTGTTCGTCTGTCTGTCTGTTTGCTCCGGCTAAACTCTGGAACGGCTTGAGCGATTTTCACGGGACTTTCACTGGCAGATAGCTGATGTTATAATGCGTAACTTAGGATACTTTTTATACTCATCATCATCATCAAAAAATGTTTAACGCCCAACGAAGTGGGCACGGGTCAGCTAGTATACAATAAAATAATCAGTCGTTAAGCCTATTACGCGTCTCCACGTTAGAGTTCGGGTCTCTACAGTCTCGAAACAGAGTAAATATTATAGTATAATTATTACATAGCTTATGGTAAGGGTTACACATACCTGTTACTGCCATTATCGTAAGCATTACTTAAATTTTAAAATATGCCTTATAACATAATTAATTTTAAACTTTAGTCACTCAATACATAGGTATTACGTGGAATTCCGATAGTGCGCTCCGTGGCGTGGCCTAGTGGGTACACCGTTTGATTCGGATTCGAGAGAGTACAGGTTCGTTTTTCAGGTTGTGGCGTGTACCTTAATGTTGCATAAATATACTTTTTCAGATGGCGAAGGAAAACTTTATGAGGAAATCCGCTAGCGATTGGCCCCTACTGACTACACTGACTGTGTTGTGAGAATGCCTTATGTGATTGGGCAACCATACGACATTTTCAAACCGCATGTCCCAGGCGCTACAGTATTTCAAGAGTGGTTACTTCGCTAGGAGAGTACTCTATGAATCATCCAATAACGGATGACAAGATCAAAGTTTCAGAAATATTGGAAGAACTTTCATCAGTGCCCCACTCATATTTGAGTGAGTATCCGAATAAAAAGAATAAACACGAAAGAATGTAAATCATTTTTAAAATTGCTAGGGTCATAAAACATGATTCAACAAGCACTAGAGGCAATATGCGTAGCGCGTGCCCTCGCATGAACTCCGAGGATTTGCGCCGTCTGAAACGCTCAATCCTAGAACAAACGTTTGCGGAACTTACAAAGAATGCCGCTTCTATTTATGTACAGCATATAGGCGTAAAACCCACTCGTTTTCGGATACCGTGATGTTTTAACATTTGCTAGTTTGTTTGTGGAAACATTAGTGTGGAACGTTATAATCCCGTGACCCGTACAGTACTACTACTAATAACAGGTAATATAATTTATTAGCAGTTCAAAAATTCTTATCAAAGATTTCTCATCATCATTCATTTGTATTATAAGGTTGGCATGCTGGACCCTTAATACAAATGTCAGTGACATGTCACTTAAATATCATAATTTTTAATATTATAATCCCACAAAAACATTACCTAAATGAAAAAAGCTAAGTATTTCCTTTGCAAAAAGTAATGACATGTCGTAGAGACCAAGTGAAATTAAGATCCATTCATCCATTCGGATCCAAGTCCATTAAATTAGTTACTCATAAAAAAATTGTAACCGTATGTGGAAAATTTTATTTTAATAATTTATTATATTATTAAATAGAGACTTAGACCTGTTTCTTTGAACTTTTGCGTTGCGTTTTAAGTGTGATCAGATTTGGAAAAAAAAATCAGAATGCACTTGTAACCCCTCTGGTGTTGCAGATGTCTAAGTCTGCAAACGGATCACCTACCATAGACATCTGCAACACTAAAACAGTTACAGGTGCGTTCCCGATATTTAAAACCACCATCCTATGATGGTAAGAATATATTAGGTCATTACATATGAAATTGGCGTTTTGTAAATGAGGAACATAAAGTCGATTTTTTTCAAACATAATATATTTATTTTTTTAATCAAAGTATGATGGTATGGTATACCATCGCTATCTATGCACTTTTGCCATCTCATAGGTAGTTCATTGATTCCTTTACTATAAGAACCATTCGGACAGGAATCAAAAAGATCTTTGAAGGCGCTTTAGACTGCCCCATCGGAGTTGAGTTTTTTCCCTTGCAAGAAGTTATCCAAATTTCGAAAAGAATGGTTATCTGTCAGATCAAAGTTCGGGGAGTACGGTGGATTTCTTAGACATTCCAATTGAAGCTCCTCTAATTTGGAAGCCGTCTGTTGTGCAGTGTGTGGTCTAGCGTTGTTCTGAAGCAGCAGTGGCCTAGAGCGAATAACCAACCCCGGTTGTTTAGTAGCTAGCTTTTCCATCATGATTTGCAGTTGCTGGCAATAGACATCTGCCGTAATCGTCTGGGCAGATTTAAGAAAGAACGATCCCGGCACTATCCCCCAAACGCTCGCAAGTAAATTTATTTGAGTCAATTTTCGCTTGGGGCAGGCTATGGCTGGTTCTCCAGGATTCAGCCATTGCGATGAGCATTTCCGATTATCGTACAGGATCCACTGTTCATCACAGGTAATGATTCGATTTAAAATCTCTTCAATATTGTGCCGGTTGAGTAATGTAACGCAGCAGTCGACGCGCGTTTGTCGGCTTGCTGCACTCAATTGATGAGGCCCCCACTTTTCAAGCTTTTTTAACTTCCCAATATACTTCAAGTGGATTAAAACAGTTTTATCACTATTACCACAGCCTGCAGATAACTCGGACGTGGTTTGCGATAGATCCGCTTTCACAATAGCCTTCAATTCTTCATTATCAACTTTGGTCTCAGGCCGTCCATGGGGCTTGTTCTGCAGGCCGAAATTTCCAGAACGAAAACGTTGGAATCAATAATGCGCTGTGTTTTCCTTTGCGACACCACTGCCATACACATCATTAATCCTTCCAACCGTTTCTGTAGCACTGGTGCCACGGTGGAACTTGTCCTCGCAATTAATACGATATTTCAAGTTTTCCATTTTGTAAACAGAGTGACGCAAAGAAAAAACCAAAAGAGGAGAAAACAAATGAATTTCGGTTTTCGAAATACAAATGCATGATGTAATAGCGGTATAAATTTGAAATTGGAATTCCTAACCAAAGAAGATATATTTGAGATCAAAGTGGCCAGTACGAAAAAACGCCAATTTCATATGTTAGGACCTAATATAACAATTCCTAACCACCAGGCGATCGGTTTGCTCGTTTTCAAATTAATTAGTAAGAGCTTATTACAATTTCATACTAATGGGCGATCCGATTGCTCGTGTCCAGATATATTCCATAGTCAAAACGTTTACTGCCGCTCATTGACATCCGCAACACCAAAAGAGTTACAAGTGCGTTTGCAGGCTTTGCACGAGGAAGATACCGGTGTCCCAAAGTGGGATACTGATGTATGACATACAGTGATGTAGTAAAACACAACGCAAATGCTATTTCCCATCGGTTTTCTGTGAAGTGTTAGGTGGGAAGTCAAATAGAAGTAGACTAAAGATGTGACCATACTTTATTGAGGTCTAATACAGACTGTCCTTACCAACTAAAATGAACTTAAAGGTAAAACTACAATCTAGCTTACTCTACATTAATATGATATTACTATAAAGGAACTTACACACTACATCTCCCCCCCCAAAAAAAAAACAAAAAGAATACATAGTTTTTTTTTGAATTTACAAATTTAAAATATTTTTTAATTTTACTAAACGTAACAAGACTTTGTTCTATTTTTATGAACAATTTTTTCTTTACCATCCTTTAAAATAGTAACATTTGGTGTTAAGGACAGCGGCCTCGTAACGTAAAACATGAGTGAATTTAAATGTGAACGATAAACGCGTAATTTAAAACAGTACTTAAAACTATAATAGTGAATACTCAGTGACTATATGTATAGATTTATATGGCATCAGTGTGTAAAAGTCGTGTTAAATGGTGTTTTATCAAGTGCAGGTTATTTTGCTTATATATTTTTAACTAAAGCTAATTTTAACGTAGCTTCTTTTGATTTATATGAATAAACATAATACCTAACGTGTAGCGTAACGATTAAGATTATATAATAAAGGGTTAAGTAGTTATTAAGAAAATAATGGTAAAAATGTAGAACATTTCTTATATGGTAAGCTTTAAGTTGTAAATATCTTTTTTATAGAATAAGATCCCTAGTATATAAGGGCTTATGTATATGGGGTCATGACAATAAAGAATTTCACACAACGCGTTTTGCTTCACCTGGCTCATGAAAAATAGGGAAAATTATGGAAAATAGCCGTATAGAGAGGTAAAAGTGAGATGGCAAATCGGGCCGAAAGTGGCGTACGGGCTGGGCTCTCTATACGGCATTGCCATGAGCCAGGTAAGCAAAGCAAAAAAAGTGAAAATAGTTCTCCTCAAATAGTGTTTTATTATCGCCCCGGCTCTGCCCAAATCGGTGTAACCTTGCTATCTTCGAGTCTAATATGAGCCGGCGATTGAAACCCTGTGGAATAATACAGTCCCCTACATTTGGTCTCTTATCTTTAACAACAACATATGGACCATCATATAAAGTATTTAATTTAGTACCACTTTCGTTTTTTAACATAAGTTTATCTCCGGGTTTGTACAATATTGGATTAATTTTATCATCATATCTTATTTTACGTTTTATTTTTGAATTTATTAAATTATTTCTAGCATCACTCTGAGCTCTCTGTAATCTAAATTTATATTCTAAAGGATAATTTTCATAATTATATAATGGATCTACAGTTTTTGATAAACTAGTTGGTATGCGACAGACTTGACCGAATACTAGCTCAAATGGAGTATACTGCGTCTCGGTGTGAACAGTGGTGTTGTATGAGAAACACCAGTACTGTACCCATGAGCCCCATGAAGATGGCTGATTATTTGTTTGTATTCTCAAGTATGCGCCTAACATTTTATGACTATTTTCTAATGCACCTATGCTTTCATGATGGTATGCTGTAGACATTATTTGTTTAATATTTAAAATATTCAAAAGTTCCTGCATTGTACTTGATATAAATTCTGTATCTCTATCTGTCGCAACTTCGCGTGGTCTACCATAACGTAAAATAAAATTTTCTGCAAAAGCTCTAGCTACTTCTCTGGTAGTCTTATTTTTCAACGGATATGGTTCTACATATTTAGTGACTTCACATTGCAAAGTTAAAATATAAGTGTTATTATCATCATCTCTATCGATAGGTCCTACTAAATCCAAATAGACTTTTTCGAAAGATGATGACGCTGTCGAACTTATTGTTAACGGTTCTTTGATAAACTTCGTATATTTTTGAGATTGACATTTCTTACACTTCTCTATATAATTTTTTACATCATTTTCAATACTTGACCAATAATAATACTTTTTAATATTATTCACCATTCTTTTTATACCAGCATGACCACTCGTAGGTAATAAATGAAATTCATTCAATATCACCTTTTTTTGTCGCTATCATCAATTCTACAAACATCTCGTAGAATACAAAATTTTGGTCATACGTAATTTTTATTATTTTTCATATAACTAGCAAGCCATTCAATTAAGTATTTATTTAAATCATTTTTTATTATTATTATCTCATCAATATTATGACGTACACATAACTTTACCAATTCTTTCAACAATTCGTCTCCCGATATTGTCGACAAAGAGCTTTGGCTAATTATAATTAAATTCAAATTTGGCAAAAATAAAATATTTTTATGATTCGAGTAAATAATAGTCTCATTTTTATGCTTTTTAAACAATTTTTGTAGATTTTTATCAGAATAAATCACGAATTCATAGTCATTGATACGTTTTTTGAGAACTTTAACGAGATTAGGTTGATCAGACCTATCGCTCTTTGAATTCTCTGAATCTAATTCGGGTTCACTTTCAATGATTTATTTCAATTGATTCTTACGTCTCGCTTGCGCTCTTGTCATAACACTCACAACTTATTCATGCATCTCTCTCAAATCTTTTACTGACACATTCACTCTGGACAATGCATCTGCAGCTACATTCTCCTTATCTGTTACATACTCAACGTCAAAATCCTATTCTTCTAAACACAGCCTGAATTTTGTTAATCTGCTTGAAGGGTCCTTCATGTTAAACAAATACATTAATGATTTATGGTCTGTTTTTACTGTAAACTTCCTACCAAACAAATAAAAATATTTTACTGACCAGACTATAGCTAACAATTCTATTTCTATGATTGGGTAATTCAATTCACTTTTATTTAAACTTGTGCTGGCATATGCAACTGGTTCACCGTTGGAATTGCATAATACGCTACCAATAGCAAATCCTGAACTATCTGTTTGAAGTATTTTATTTTGTTGTGAAAAATCTGGATAATTTAAAACAGGTGGATTAGATAAACATTCTTTCAAAAACATAAACGAATTCTCACAATTTTTTGACCATTCAAATTTAACTCCCTTTCGGCATAATTTATTTAATGGAATTGCGACTTCAGCAAAATTACGAATAAACTTGCGGTAATAGTTAGCGAAAGCTACGAATCTCTTGACTTCATCAACATTACATGGTCTGGGGAAATTTTTTATAACATTGATTTTATTTGGGTCTGGCAAAATACCATCCGCAGATATAACGTGTCCTAAATATAATATTTGTCTTTTTAAAAACTCACACTTTGAAGGATGCAGTTTTAAATTAGTACTTCTTAACCTTGAAAATACGGAAGTTAAATTAGCATTATGTTCATCAATATTTCTACCCCAAATAACAAGATCATCTTGGTAAATTAAACATTTGTCAAAATTAAGGCCGGACATTGCTACAGTCATTAATCTACTAAATGCTGATGGACAAATTTTTAACCCCATCGGCAAACGACACATTTGGTATTGTCCCTTATCTGTAGTGAAAGCTGTATATTTTCTTGAATCTTTCTCAAGCTCACCTTGTGAAAGGTCGCAGTGACTATAGTACATTGCACCTGATAAAGAGTCTAAAATTTCATTAATATTAGGTAATGGAAACTTGTCATCAACGATACGCTCATTGTATTGTCTATAATCTACAACCACACGCCATTTACGCTCACCAGATCGATCTACTTTTTTCGGTACAAGAATCAGAGGACTAGACCAGTCGCTGCTAGCTTCCTCAATAATATTATTTTTTAACATTTCTTCGATTTGCCTATGAACTTCATCTTTTTGAGCAAACGGTATCCGGTATTGCTTTCTATAAACTGGAGCATAATTTTCTTTTAAAGTTATTTTTTGTTTATATACATTAGTGCAAGTTAATTTATCGCCAGGTTAATAAAATACATCGGCAAATTTTGCACATATTTGTTCTATCGAATGTTGCTCTTCGTCATTTAAGTAATCAAGCTTTAACATCGAAAATAATGTTTTAATACGCTCTACAGATGTATCAGAGTCGTAAAAATGACAATAATTATAATCATCTAACCTATGAATACCGATATCTGATATAGTTAAATCAACCTCTTCGTCCGTTGTATTCAAAATACGAATTGGAATTTTTCCATTTTTGGGCGTAGTTACAATACTCGCCATAAAAATACCGTCCTTCAATTTCTTAGGCAACACCACACAATCATAATTCACTTTAACAGGAATATACTTTATCATTTCGCAACGCGGCGATATTGTCATAGAGTAAGTATACTCATATAACCGTAAGGGTATACAGACACCTACATTATTACTAGAATATTAGTAGGTACACATTCTATATTGCCGTATAACAAGCCACATATAATACTAATAAGTTCTGTAGGATATACATTTAATCAGTTATGATAACAAAATCAATTGTACTATAAAAGTAGGTAAGTACTAAAAAAATAATAACTACTCCAAAACTTAAAATGCTACAAAAAAAAGAAATCTCCCAGGTCATCCCCACCAGGCAGAGTACCTAGAAGGCTCAAAGAGTTTCCTCGCTGGATTGCGATACTTATTCTCTGGGCCAGGTAGGTGCCGGCTCTGGGGTCTCGGGTGGCCTCAATGAGTTTTTTGGAGATTTCTCCGAAAAGTTTGTGCGCACCCAGACCCCATGTACCTAAGGTTTCAACCCCAAACGGTTCAAATATGAGATCCCCACTAAGGTTCTCATATTTGCGCCGCTTGAGGTTTTCCGCCTGATTGGCGGCCGCACCTGCAGAACTCGAGGTGCCCTGGACATGGGACGGAGCAAGTGTATCGACGCAAGTAGCGTCCCATACAAGAGCCCGTCCCACTCTCCAAGGGACCAGGGTCATACCGTCTGGTCTCTTGCCATCGTCGCGCGCCAAACCAGAGGGTTCCAGCACAGCTGGCACTCCGGCGGTGACAAGAGCCCGACGGATGAGATCGTTCAGACAGTGATGTCGGGAGATGCGGCCGGCGCTTCGTTGACAGGACAGCCCGTGGTGTCCGAGGCTGTCCACATTTGCACCACAAACACAGCGATGGGGGACGACGTGGGGGGTGCCAAGACGCAGGGAAGTAGCTAACCGGAAAGCTGTTCGATCCAGCAATGTGCCCGTATTGGGTGACGGTAATGCTTGTAGCCAAAGGCCCGACTCCCACTTCTCCGCAGCTAAGAGGCGAGCCTGCTCCACAGGACTGGAGGACGTATTAAGAAGATTATTCCGTACCAGTCTGCAGAGTGGCTCGTCCCAGAGCCTTTGGGAAAAAGTATTGTCAGGCAATTCGCTACAAGCACTAGTTACGCTCCAGGCGTCCTTGGCCTCGTCCAGAAAGGTAACTGTATTGGAGTAGGATGGGTGATGTAGTATTTTGGAGATAAGACTATGGTTCGCGTGGACTGAGGACAAGAAGGCCGGAAGCGATATGTCACAAGGCTTTCGAACACCCAGGCCACCGAACCTAACTGGAAGCGTTGCCTGAGTCCATGCGCGGTCATCGAAATTTGTATTCAAAATAGTGGAGAGCGTTTGTCTTATGGTATCATCCAACTGTTTGAGAAGTTGAGGGAACTTCCACAGTTGACAACACCGTAAGAGATATGTCAATTTAGGTACGAAAATGCAAAAATGGATTAGGGTAAAGGCCATGTGACAGTTAATTTGGAGGAGGCGGTCTAAAGTTTCATTAAAATTTTGTAATTTGTTATCTAAGAAGTCCGGAAGAGATTCGTCTAAAATAGGTGAGCCCAAAAGGAAGAGCGAATCCTTGTCAATGACAGACAGTTGTGGAGCTATTTCTTTAAAGCTGGATATAATCGCGTTTCTATCCCCACAACGGTCTGGCACAAAAAGTTCGCACTTACCTAGGTTCAGCTGCAGACCTATTTTTTGGAACTCGCAGATCAGAGTGCGGAAGTCTGATAGTACAGTGGGTGCATCGCTTCCAAGGGTCCCATCATCCAAATACCAAACATTAAATTTTGAATCTAGAAGCTCGATGACCGGGTGTATAGCAAGGCTGAAGATTGCTGGACCTAGAGGGTCGCCCTGTTGGCAGCCCACTTCGGATGAGATGAGGTGGTCTTTGTAAATGAGTTTGGTGGGGTCGTTGTAACACTGGAGCATAAATGGTAAAATGGCAGGTGCTTTAGATTTAATTTGGGCCAACAAGGCGCCTCGGTCAACTGAGTTGAAAGCGTTTTTTATATCGACCTTCAGAAACACATCATCGCCTTGATTGTGGATAGCTGTCCTGAAAGAGTGAACGGCGGCCTCACAACCTCCTTTGCAGGCAAAACCGAGCTGTTTTGGCTGGAAGTATGACGCGAGGGAAGTTACCGATTTGCAAGCTAGTTTGGATGTAAGGCGCCGGTATGTGGAGCCGACAGCAATCGGACGAATGCCACCATCTCTCTTCCTCAAGGCGCAGAGGTTAGCTCCATACAGAATGTCTACGATATCTGATGCGACCCCTCCACGTAGCATCAGGTTGCACAGATTCGTAAGTTCATGCAGGAGCTTCTCGCCGGCCTCCCCGCAGCAACCGCTGGTGAGGTCCTTCAGATGCTGAGGGGTGAGACCGTCGAGGCCGCCAGCTGAACCCGGAAGAAAGGACATGATGGCTCCGCGTACTTTTTCTTTCGACGTTTGTAGTGGTGGTAATGCGTCATCGGAAACTGTGAAAGGATTGGATTGTGATGGATGTTTGTTTTCCAGGGCGATGAGGGTTTCTGGGCAGTCGGGGGCGACCGTGTCATTGGAAAACAGGAGCCGCGCTGCACCCTTAATGTCTCCCTCACTTATTTTATTTTCCACAGTTTTCACGATGTTATGTTTGACCGTGGAATGTGAAGAAAAATTTGGGTTGAGGTTAATGTCCGAAACACAATTCTTTTTGATTCTTGAAGTGAGGGAGGCATTGTTGAGCGGATCTCTAGTGATATGCAGAAAACGGTAGGGAAAGGTGAGTAGATATTCCCAGGCTTGCCTCGAGTTCTCCAGCACTGTGTGGCGTATCGTCTCGGCAAGCTTCTGGGCTACAGTCACTCTGGCACCCCTAGGGATCCGTCTTAGAACTGGTATAAAACGTTTAAATTTGGATATTTCTTGCCAGAAATTTGTTTCACAAATTGGGTTCGGAAGTGAATTGGTTATTGGGGGAATGACTGTTACAAGCTGTTTGTGGCATTTGCCTACGTGGATGTTCAAACCCCGCTGGCTTTTAAAATATCGGGAACAGTGGGAGCATTGCAACAGATTTCCAAAGGACACGGTCGCAATATTAGAGGTCCCTGCATCCTGGCTGCTTGACATAGGTTGGTAAAGATTATTATTATTACTTAAACTCAAACTAATAGTATTATTACCGTAATTAATTATACCCGTGTATTTTTTAGAAAATCCTGTTCTAAAATACCCATAGCATTACATGGTAAATTACGAAATATGTAAAACTTATGTTTAAAATTATAATTATTATACTCCAAATCTAAATAAACAAAACCTTCAGCATTTAAACTACCTCCTATACCATTGACACTAACGTCACAATGATATATTGTATAATTATTATTATATTTCCTTAAGTATTCTAACTTAATTGCAGATAAAGAGGCCCCTGTATCAACTAACCATTCTAAATTACTACTTCCTACTCCTTATTTAACATAATTAATACTATCGCAAGTCAAAATCTGATTATTATTATTATTCACGAAAAAATTTTGATTCACTCTCTTTATGATTTTGTAAAGAGGAATCGAAATTCGACCCATTCTCCGTAAAATAATTCATTGGCCTTGAAGAATTAAGCCTTTTATTATTATTATCAACTCTATATTGCGAGCTTCGACCGCGATTTTGCTGACCATACTTTCCACGACAATATGATGCATGTGGTCTATTATTGTTATTAACTGCATAATTTCTAGAAACACTTTTATGAAAGTTAAATTTATTACTCATATTAGGTCTAGAAAAATAATTATGGGTACGATTTTGAAAACGGTCATAATTATTTCCACCTCTATACGAATTATAGCTTCTAGACTGCGAGTAAGAAGCAAGAAGAAGAAGTTCCGGTCGAGAGCAAGTCTCATCCTCAGCTGCACGTATAGCATCCTTTAGCTGAGTAAAGTTTCGGGCTGTAATAATAGTCCCTAAACGCTGACTTTGCAAACCTTCCGCAAAACGCTTTATAGCATTTTTCTCATTAACTGGCCGCAGTACAGGTACGCAGCAGGGTCATCGTTAGCTTGAGAAATAGTAAGATCTACAAACAGTCGTTCAATCTCGTTGCCAAAATCTTTAATTGACTTGTTCCCTTGCCTAGCACTTTGCAATTGAGCTTGTAAAGAAGTGTCCGATTTAATGGTTAGTCATATTATGGAAATTAGCTTCATTTATTTTTAATTCATAACTAGATCCCGTACGTCTTTTTGGTCCTAATTTACAAATATATTCTTTAATTCCATTTAATTTAATGTATATTTCTAATCATTTTTCCTCCATTTAGCATAGTAATCTAAATAAACTTATCGATATTTACTAACCACTTAGATAGTAATAACATTTTATTTATTATTATTCCCTTCCAAAAAAAAAATCTAAAGAAAGTAAAAATAATTATCATATAATAAAAATCATTGCGGAACCCTAATCACACGTTTCCTTAGAATAGAAAAGTCATATTTCGCTGACGCGACGTTATAACGTTCCGGCGAGGTTATGCGCACATATTACGAACTCTTTTAATTATTGAGTTATAACTATTCATCATCATCATGACACTAACCACTCACTTGACTTTCGAAGCTGGAGATTACACCGACGAATCCGCTGAGAAGGCAGGGTTTTGGGCTCCTTGTACAAGCCGACGGACTGTTTGCTTCCTCAATTCCTCACGCATCCAGCTGCGATGGCATTTGCGGTACAAATATATACCAGCGATACAAAATGCCAAAAATACAAGTCCTACAAGAATGCTCATAACCACGTTGTTGGACTTTAAGGTCTCATGTACCTGATCCAGATGCGAATTGTTACTTCCACCCGAAGCGGTCTGGGCTATAATGACCTTCTCTTCTTTGCTTTGGGTTTTGCCCATTTCCTCTTTGATATTTAACAATAAAAGATACGTCTCACCCAACTGGAACGGCAGCTCGTAGGCAGGCAGTTCACGTCGACACGAAGCACGTGGCAGGTAGCAGTGCCCGAGGCAGGGTCGCCATGAGGTGTTAGGTGGGAAGTCAAATAGAAGTAGCCTTAAGATGTGACCATACTTTATTGAGGTCTAATACAGACTGTCCTTACCAACTAAAATGAACTTAAAGGTAAAACTACAATCTAGCTTACTTTACATTAATATGATATTACTATAAAGGAACTTACACACTACATCTGTGAGACCGCCTTATTTATCCGGTCGAGTGTTAAATAACCTACCACTCCTCAATTTATGAGATACGAGTATGTTACATAAATAACAATTACAAAGTTATCAGTGAACTTGTATCCATACATTTTGTTCCTGTGTATTCGTAAATTTCCCTTTTTATGTAGCTAATAACCTAGCCTGACAGCAAATTTGAAATATCTAAGTCTGCTAGAAGTGTGCTTTGAATTACGCTCATTCTCCCTACCTCCATACCTCCATCTATCCATATCTTTCAAAATCGCGTTTTTTGCCGCTTAATATCTCCTAAACTATGCACTCGATTTTTATGAATTTTAAAACAAAAGCTTGTGCCCCTAATCACTGTTCTGCGACAAAAAATTTAGACTACTAGCTTTGTTATAAACGAAAATATGGGGGCACGAAAAATCCCCCCAAAATGCTTCGAGAAAAGATAGTTACGGCCGCTTAATACTTGGCGATAGCGCTGCCGCGCTATCAGATACAAACAACTTATGACAACGGCCAACCAGCTTATGAACTAGATTCACCGATACGACGATCCCTTTATTATCATGAAATTTTCCAGCTCCAGCATTAGCCTAAGATAATTATTTATGTTGACCTTTTTTATACTTAATTTTTGTCAAGTTTTATCAATAAATAAAATTAATTATTAAATACAATATTATTTAGTAACATGGACTTACAAAGTAAAAATGAAACATTCAAAGTTATAACTTCTACTTAGAAGGTATTATGTAAAGCAGGCAAAACTCACTAGCCGAAAAATAAATATTTTGCTCAATCCTGATCACCGTGATACAGCTGGAGTTGCATAAAATATTTTTAAAGCTAAAGTTTATCTCACAAATATGATTCTAAATAAAACAATTTCAATATTATATTGCTCCTTGAATATCTTTCGAATTGAATCCTCCAGATCAAAAGAATAAACTGTATGGGTTAAACAGACGGACCCAATATCGAGTTAAGTCTTAAGCATTTCAGAGTACATATTTTCTATTTCACCGTTTTCCTCTCGGTTCCATTCATTTGTACAAGTGTACATGACGTGTAGTTTTGGGTCCTAGAAGTATCCGATCTGATATATTGCATTATTTAATGGATATATAATTCTAGTTTAGTTAATTTTGCCGATAGATATCAATTATTGTGTTCACTATATAAATATTGACTTTAGAAGAAAAAAGGCAAGGATAAGAAAGTGGGCAGTAAAAAGGCGCCTCTGTTGTGCAAGAAATATACCCTATATAATATATATAAACAGAAAGAAATTAACAATATTGTAATAACAACTCTACACGTCTTAACTCTACAAGCCTAACTTCACAAACTCTACACCTTGGTCAAGTTATGTGACTTGGCCGTTTCGTTCCTACAATAATAGTATAACAGAAAAACAGTTAGTAAATTTTTCACCTTACACCCAAGCGAATATAACGAAATGGCCAGGCCACATAACTTGACTAAGGTGTAGAGTTTGTGAAGTTAGGTTTGTAGAGTTACGACATGTAGAGTTAGAAGCTTAGTTTTACATGAGATCTGATAATTTTTTGACAGTGCGATCTTGGCATGAAATTTTTTTTTGGTGGGTATCGTATATTCGGTACTTGTTGAAATGGTTACAATGTTTGCTATCGCGTACTTACACTTTCAGTCGCCGTACTTCCAATGTATTTTTTCACATTTTTCAGCGCAAGAACCTCACCGGCTGTGCACAGAGATGTTCATATTCAGACCTCATCCGAAGTCGTCTGAATTAAGTTGCCCAATATTTTGCCGTTGTAAACAAAGAAGAAGATTCCCACAATGTAGAACAGATCTGTTTTAATTAATTTTCCCTCGGTGGGATTCAATCCCGCGACCTACGAATAGAGTGCCCACGCGCTAACCACTGAGCCATAGTGGCTCAAAAAATCGCATGTGTGTTACACGTTTGCACTGACGCAAACGTATAACACACGTGCAAAAGTAGAACGGTTCCTTCACATATTGCGAAGGAAATAATACCCATTTAGATTTAAGATTATACCTACTATTATCAGCAATATAAATCATGCACGCCACAGCTGTGAGATTTCACGATATATGCGTACGGAGATACACGCATATCCGCCGAGCAATCCGGAGCCGCACCGAGCAGCGCCGAGCAGTGCCGAGCAGCGCCGAGCAGTGCCGAGCAGCGCCGAGCCTTACCGAGCCTCACCGAGCCTTACGATTCCCAATATTAAATGTTTGCTCTCCAACGTTTGAAGGTAAATGTAAACAATGTGTCGTGTTGTCGTGTTTTTTTAGCCCGAAAATTCCCAAAGTTCAAAGAATAATAGACAATGGATTTCAGGTTTATTTTTAAACTTTGTTTCATTCTCGATGTGTTTTTAAAGTCGCGTCTTTAATTTGTATGATTTTGAAAACTTTATGTTTTCTAACGATAGTGAAGAAAAAAAAACAAATTTTACTATAATTTGTTTCTCCTTTTTGTCTTTTACACAATTCACCTTCAAATCACAGATATTCTAGGAAATCTGTAATTGCTAAATGCTAAGAAACCAGCAGAAACTTACTTTATTTAAAACAATGTCCAACAATACCATCTCATCTAACTATGTTTAGTTTATCTTATGATAATGATTACAAAGTACTTATGATTATACGAGAATAAGCCGCTTTGAACAGGCTTTCAACAATCAACAACAGTATTAAATGATATCAAGCAAGGGTAATTGGCAGATCCTCTACAAATATTGACTGCGAGGGATGTAGCTACTTCTACAATGATTACCGTGGTCGGACCTAGTCTACAATATCGTATCAGGTAACATATACTTTTATATTATAGACGAGGCATGTCGAGGCAAACATTTTCGCACTTAAACTTGCTACTTTTGGGGTTGTTTCGGCAGTCGAGGTTTGAAATTTGTCATCTTGATATATTTTGCTTTCCGCAGTAAAATAATTAACAAAATCATCTGAAATCAAGATGACGTAACTTTTTCTTGTATGAAGATTTTTTGACGTGATAACGTCTTATTAATCGATGAACGCCGGCCGCATGCATGAGAAGTTGTCACGTTCTGCCCGATTGTCACGACGCGTTCGGCTTGTGGTGACATTATCACGTAAAATTATTATCGTCCGTAAACCGACTGTACAGACAATCGCCTTTTTTCTGTCAAATGTACGTCATAAGCACCCATCCTTAGTTTTAAAATCATTGATAAAGCATCAAACTATAATATACTAGATTTTCCCGCGTCTTCGCCCGCATAAATATTTTAATCCAGAGCCTTAACTACTACCATACCAAATTCAATCGAAATCCGTTCAGTAGTTTTAGCGTGAAAGAGTAACAAACATCCATCGTCACAAATTTTCAAATTTATAATAGTGGTAGAATTGACATTTATTGACACTAATGATGGCCGTAGGTACCGGTGCTGGATTTGAGGCTTGACGGTAAGTAAGGCGTTTAACCCACTTGACCAGCATGGTTGATATTTATGTTACGTCCCACTAGAACGGGATAAAAAGTCCTATATCCTTCTTCTGGTTTTGCTTGCGAGTTTGCTGAATCAACATTTTTCGTACCTTTTTACACAAGTAACAAGGTAATTCTAGAATTATTACTGCTTTTAATAAAATTCCTTATTAAACATTTTCCAATGTCCATGATTAGTATTTCGAACTCGGTAGGTATACGGAATCAAAATATAATTTAAAGTTCTAATGGAGCTATTGCGCTTTCAATTATCCTCCTTATTTCAATTCGTATGTAATTTTATTAGGGAAAATACTTTTTCGAAAAATGTAGAGCAAACAAATAGTTGATAATAGTAGGAATGAGTCTATGGACATCTATGGTATAATAATATGAATGAGTAAATAGACATCTATGGAATCTGACAACTAACAAAGTTATATGCAAAATGGCATGCTCGGCTTAATTAAAGTGGATGGAATTATAAACTTTCAGCGTTGGTGTTAATGTAAGCGGACGGCTTCACTTAACCGTCCCTTGTAGTCAATATTTGTAAAGGATCAATCATATAACATTATTGATGCTTCACAGAGCGCTCGTGCGGCGAGGAATAAGCAAGCATATTCTTTGTGATGATCACCGTCAGTTTTTTGAACTTCATAATCATTTTAATTACTATATAAAATATCTGTGCTTAAACGCGACCTAACCCTTAAAATTGTATATTTAAAGATTAGGTTACGTTTAATTATTCATCTAGTCACAAATATATTGTTAATATTGTTCCCGCATAATTATATTTCGCAGGAACCGTACATTTTGCCAAGATAAAAAGAAGTAGTAGTTTCTGAGCCTATTCAATGCAAACAAACAATCAAATATTTTCTTTTCATAATATATTAAGTATAGAATCATGAACTTATTCTTTACTTAAGCCAATTCAGTCATATGAAGCAATAATAAACATTTATATTTACAAAATCAATTTGCTATTTGAACAAAGTTGGTATTGTATAACAGAAATGCTTACCAAAACATAGCATCTAGTCAGAAATAAATGTTGAGAAAAAACATTCGCGTTGAAACTAATGATCTTTGTTCAGACGTTTATTTCGACCAATTCAAACGGTTTCTTTGCTCCTCCGACACAAATTGAGATTAACTCTTAATCGATATTGATGTTCTTTAAGACACGGATCGCTCCCTTGTTGTCTTGCTGTAAAAAAAATACAACGCCTCTTAATTTTGAGACTGGAAATGATTAGGGAGATGACAGCGTTAATGAAGGAATATGTAACAACGTGAAAAAACCCGGCCAAGTACGAGTCGGACTCGCGCACGAAGGGTTCTATACAATTATCTATACACATATTTTAGTATGTGTTTATATTTATTATTATAGCGGCAACAGAAATACATAATTTGTAAAAATTTCAACTATCCTGCTATTACGGTTCACGAGATACAGATTGGGGACAGGCAGAAAGTTGGCCATACGGACGGACAGCGGAGTCAATACTTTTTTTATTTGCTTGAAGGCAATATAAACGAAATTAGTTTTCCTTTATTTAATTCAATTTAATATTTACTTATAAGTAAATGAAACAATGAACCTTTATAAAATATCATAGTTAATTCAAGTAAGCGTACGATATTTGAAATTTATATTCTAAGAAGGAAGCATAGTCGCAAAATATCAAATCTTCCAGCAGAAAGCGTAACCTATTCGTTGCAGCGGGGGAAAACAAAGGAGAGCTTATTCGATCCGGAGCGTACTCGTAGTCATCGGCCTTATTTCACTTATTACCTTACTTAGTTGTGGAGCTTTGTAATAATAATAATATCTATAGACGCTTCACACCACGTCAATCTGGCCCCGTGCTAAATATCCGAAGAAATTGTGTTACAGGTACCAGAAAACGGGAAGTATATTTAATACTTTTATACTATACTATGTGTTTAAGATTTTCATTATACTATACGATTTTTATTATATTATACACATATAATTTAATACACATCCATGACCCAGGAACGCAGTAAAACATTTTTGTTCCTTCGCGGGATTCGAACCCGCGACTCCCGGCATGAGCATCAACGCGCTGATCCACTGAGCCACAGAGGTCATCATAAAATTATGGAAAAGTTAAAATATAACATATATTTTAATATATATATAAAAGGCAAAGCTAATTGACGATGTATTATCGCACAATTTTTGCACACGTATTTCTCATATGACGTAGGCATCCACTAAGGAAGGATTTTTCAAAACTTAATTTAACTTTTATGTATAATTATAATTCGTAGGTTCTGTGTAACTTTGTGAAAATAAAAAAAGCGGTATCCTATTTCCTTTGAATTAAGTTTACAAGCCAAAATTGACGGTTCCACCTTTTTAGCTAACTGTCGCCGTTCTCGAGTTCTAGTAGAGATATTGGAATTAAAAAAAAATGTTAACGAAAATGTTAAAATCTCTTAACCTCGAGATGACTCACACTTTGAAGAATGAATAATCACTCACAAGAATGAAGAATATTATACTGACCACACCGATACTCTAAATGTTACTTCCTCCTCTATTTTTTTTTAAATTTGCTTGCAAGGATAAGGTATGGCTTTTTATTCGTACTCCAACAGAGCCCTGCGTTCTTTAGACACATAAATACGGTCAGAGTGGAAAAGAGCACGTTCAATGATCATCGCTAAGAAAGCTAAGTATACTAGTATTCTTAGTATATTCTGAAGGCAACGAGGATATAGGGTCAAGAAATTTACTGGAGCTAATACACTTGCCGGTAATTGGATTGTTGCAAGCGATGCTCTAAACGGGTACGAAATTAGCTCATGCTATGCAATTTCTCTTATCCCTTTAACACATACTTACGTACCATTTGTTGTTAAATTTAACTTGAAGTGATCTTTTAAGTTTTTTATTTAATTTTTTACTGGCATTAGTTGAATTCCATCAAGCAGTGCGCGCATTGGCAACAAAATTGTATCCTTGCTCCTCCATTTGCATTCCGATTATCGACTTAAGCGCACGCGAAATAGTGTCAATTTTTCTACAAAAAATGACCGTATATGAAAACAATCATGTTTCGCGGAAAGGTTAACTCTATTTTGCGTGCGCTAAAGTTCATAATCTGAATGCAAATGGTGGGCAACAGAGACAATTTTATTGCCAGTGCACGCATTCACTTACAGATCATTCGTTATGTTAAACATATTGTAGGTATATAATTGAGTTTTGACCACTCTACCCTTATCGTTTCGAATCGAATCATTGGTACATCATATTTAGCGCCATGTTATAAAAATTAAGGTTGCTATGTGGTTTAATTGAATCATCGCCACACAAACGTGTTTTTGTGTAGGAAATAAAGTTCAAATTTGAATCGCTACCATAAAAAGTGCGTGCGCGTCGCGTCTCGGTGTGAGCTGACCCTTAATGTGGTAACACCACGTTATCAAATTCCACAATGACCCCATCCGGAAATACTTCACCATGACTCAACAAAGTAATAAAATATAGTGTTATTATATTACCTTTTATTTCTAATCTAATTTAATCATCTAAATACCTCACGTAAGCTAATCTAACTACCACACAGTAATATGTCCGGTATGCAAATAAATTTTATTTGTACCCATTTATTTAATTAATTTACTCAACAGTATATTTGTTTATTTTTTTATCTGAATGCGGTAAAATAATATTATTAATTTCAATCAACCAGAATATATTTTGATAATATTATATATGTTTTTTTTATTTATTCATTTCATCATTGTGATTGAAATATAATTCTGACCGATGTTACGTTCACTGACAAAGATACTTTGCCTCTTTACCAATTATTTATCATCACTGTCTTAATTCTGGGGAGATTTTCGTTAGCTTTCTTTGTTTTTCTCGGCGTTAGTAATTATTTTAGCTTCATTGACACTAATTCTAAGAATCTCTTACTCTTACCTGGTCTTAATTCATATATCCAATTTTGAAACTGTAAGAAATTTTGACAAAAGATTAGTAAAATTAGTAAACAAAATCTACATCATTAGTTTACTTACATCATATACAAAAACATTCATTATGGTAAATATGAACTTAAACGCACAAATATCAGAGATAAAATATGTTCCTGCCGCCTTGTACTTCATACAATTTTACCAAGGCGTGACGTCATAGCAAGGTACGACTTAAGTATGGTGCGTTATCACGAGACTTGGGAAATTTTGTATACAAATCGCTGTTTGAAAACACCTACCTACCTTTGAAAATATTGACTTTTGATATACTGTTTCGTCTAAGAAGTTACTCATATTTAAGAATACTATTCATTTATGCAATAACAAAATTTCAGTAATTTAGCCTATTCTGCAATTTCATCAAGGTACTTCACTTAATTTTTGTTAGAATAAAACTTTAATTTCAAATAAAGCCCAACTCACGCTTTACATTATATCAGTGTGCGGCGGACTTTTTGTACGTTCGGTTTGTCGCCTCGCCCGCGGCCGGAATGCTGCCTATTTCCAATTTACGTCTATCAATCAAGTGCAATCTCGCTGAGTGGATTACGCGCAAATGAAATTTGCATAGGCTCCGAGTCCGACACGACAGTTGTGTCGAATATTTACGTTTTCGTCTTGTTTGCGGAGGGCGCTGAAATGACACCTACGGTACTAATCGTTAACTATTGAACCCGGGAATTGATTTTACGGTTTCTACGCGCTTTTATTTTGTTACAACGATCAAGAGGATTTGTGTTAGATTTCCAAATACAATTTTGAAATATAATCTGTTTTATCCTTCAACATTCTAATCTTCGTCTTTCGCTGTTGTGTGACCTACTGTAAGTTATATTACTCGTAAAAACTTATCTAATATCTATATATAATGTATAGTACCCGGGTAACCGAGCTTTGCTCAAAATTCTGATGAATTTGAAAAAATAAAAATATCACAAAAATATTTATCTGACTGGGATTCGAACCCACCACATTCCGAATTTTCGAACAAAGCAAAAATTATACATACGCATATCAAATTGCCAATCGGGCTGACATAATATAATCAAAATTATTGATATATTATTGCATGACGAAAGAAAAAACATAATAATATATAGCTTAAAAATGCGCAGTTCCCAGGAAAATACTTAGCTAGATCGATTTTTGCCCCCAAACTACCTGCATACTAACATGGTAATACTTGTAGCCGTTTTCGAAAAATGGATTATATATATAATATGCAAAATTGTCTCGTTAAAAGTATAAGATAAAAGGAGATGTCCCCACTGACTGACTAACATATAGACGCTCACACAGCCGTAACCGCTAATAGTAAAAACATGAAATTTGGACAGTAGTTTTAATTTATAATGTAGAATAGTAATTTATAATGTAGTACTAAGAAGGGAATTTGAAAAAATCCACACTTGAAGGCGTGAAATAGGAGTTGAAATTTTGTATAAAAAAAAATGCACATAAATTTAAATCTGCACCAATTTCAATGAAAATGCATGATTTTAAATGCGTTTCACTAAATAAGACTTTCAGATTTATTAGAATTCAACCTCTGAGAGTGTAAAATAAGGGTTGAAAGTTTGTATGAAAAATATTTAAAATCTGCTCCGATTTCAATGAAATTGAATATCCGAGTAAATAAATAAAAATTACTGAGTACCTATAATTTTTACAGTTCTTTTGAAATTCATCCCCTAAAGGGGTAAAATGGGTGTCTAAAGTTTGTTTAGTGAAATATGAACATAGAACGGATAGCATTGAATTTTGGCACGAAGATAGTTATTATGACGTAAAAATCTGTTAAAAAGCATTTTTAGAACGATTATAATTTAACTAACTACTACTTCGTAGTAAGTTGGAGTGGCAACACGACACAATTGAATTTTTAGTATCATTAATTAAAATCATGAACCCACAGAATCATTAAGCCCTATATTCTATTAGGGGAGCGTAACTTTGTGAGGAGCTAGCAAAAACAGATCAGGGCTGATTTAAACACATTTATAGTAACTCACGATGAACCAACTTGGGTAATAAAGGTGTGGAAGGGAATTTGTGAAAAGTCATAACTTAGCATAAATGTTGTTTTAGTTTACTAAATAGGTAATATAAAAGTATATTTAAAGGTGCTTCGTAATAGACTCGATGAAAGGTAATATGATTCAAGTATAAAAATAGTATTTAGTAGGTACTCCTATACATTTTATGTGTGTATTTAATACAATTTTAAAAATAAGTAAATACCATGCACTTAGATAATGTAAAATTGTAAAATAAAGAGCGCTGCTGTCTGAAATACAGATATTCTGTTATCTAGCTCAGACTCTGATGCTCACTAAATTGTATATGTAGTTAGGATATTATTGTATTAATCTATATAATTGTATCTTAGATAGTAATAAATGTATGAAAATAAATAAAAATAATGTTTCGATCCTTTATTAACTAAAAAAATAAAAAATACTGTGGTGGAAGTTCTTGACTTCTACATATACCCAAACATCTCAAGACTCACTTTTTAATCTTTATTATTATTAAAAAAGAGGAAAGATTTGTATGTATGTTTGTTTGCATTGAATAAGCTGACCTGACTGACTGGACCTGACCACTGACCCTACTGGACTGATTTAAATGAAGTTTGTCACAGATATAGATTAGACCACGGGGCCTCCCGTGTCTTTACATAGGCTACTTTTTATAGCGAAAAATGTTCGGTTCCTGCAGAATTCACTTTTGCGTGTACGAAGTCGCTGGCAATATCTAGTTCATATATCAATTTTATGTGTCCGGGTAGTTTAAATTTAGGTGAAGTGAGTCTCATTTTATTACACAACGGATGACCCCGTCCCGCTTCCTCCACCCCCTCTCGCTCCCCCGCGTGGCTCCCAAATACTCCATTATGATTTTAATTAACCTACGCCGTGGATTTGACGGGAATATCCACGAGGACAATTTACTCGATAATCGCCTTTTGCAAACGTGCAAAAAGCAATGTCTATGACGTCCCGGATTCTGCTTATTTGCAGACGACTTATTAGTTTTACAGTGCACAAAACAGGAGACCATAATATATTTTTGGATAATATAATTTTAAATTTTGCGTAAACAAGTAAAACCTCCTTTCTATTGAAAATATTTACACATCGGATAAGATATCCTACTAATATTATAAATGTGAAAGTTTGTGAGGGTGGATGGATGTTTGTTACTCTTTCACGCAAAAACAACTGAACGGACTGCGATGAAATTTGGTATGGTAGTAGCTTAGGCTCTGGATTGAAACATAGGCTACTTTTTATCCCGAAAAAGTGCAGTATTCCCGTGGGATACTGTATTTACGCGGGCGGCGCCGCGGGCAACATAGGCTAGTATTCAATAATAATAATATAATAATATATATGGACGCTTCACACCACGTCAATCTGGTCCCGTGGTAAGTTCTCGAAGAACTTGTGTTACGGGTACCAGACAACGGAAATATAGTTAATACTTTTTATACTATACATATACTTAAGATTTTTACTATATTATACACATATTTAATACACATCCATGACCCAGGAACACAGAAAATCTTTTTGTTCCTTCGTTGGGATTCGAACCAGCGACCCCCGGCTTGAGCATCAACACGCTCAACTACTGCGCCACAGAGGTCGTGAATAGCAAAGTTATATTCAATATTTACAACGTACCAGAAAAACATTGAATAGGTTACAATAATTTGTATAAATACTTTTATTATTAGGGGGATACATTTACAGCAGGTAGTCTACAGTTATTTACAGTAGATGAACAATAAATAAAACAAAAACTGTAATTACAATAAGAACTATAAAGCCGTATATAAAAGTAAAACAAGCCGATTCCGATAGAACAATAAAAGCCTTCAAGTGAAAAAAAGGGCGGGAGATAACCTCGCGAACTTGAAAACTAATGCCGTAAAGTTATCGCGATCAAGTGGACAATCCGATCATGTAAAAAGGTCGACGCAATAAAAATAAACTTACACTGCCGTGGACATAAGTTTCGGACGACTTGGTACACACCTGCCCTTAATTCATATGTAAAAATTTACAAATAAATATTGTGCCGCTCTTTGCCTTGGACGTAAAAAAATCTTATGGAAATATTGTGATGCGATAATAAGGATCACCTACTCAGGATAACGTTATAGCAAGGTTATAAATAAACTAAACACTGGCATGTCGAATAACATTTGAATAAATCACTATTTTAATAACCTAACCAAGAGCATGTCAGACATATTGTCTAAGGAGGGTTCCGTAAAAATCAACGCGCAAAAGGTTTTCTTTGATTTATTGAAATCAAAAATATACTATTAAGTAGTATAAAATAAGAAAGATTTTATGTTTTAAATTGTAATGTATTATTGCTTAAAATTGACAAATACTTTATACTTATTAAAGGATAGTTTTACTAGAATTTTCTAGTATTAGATTACTAGAATTTTTAGGGTAAATCACAGTATCACTGTCTCTGCATAGCGGAATATGAAAGACAGCAGGCGAATCGAGTGTCACTTAATTAAAGCAGCGTTTTAGTATTCGGCCGTTATATTTTATATTTATAAAATATAACGGCCGAATACTAAAACGCTGCTTTAATTAAGTGACACTCGATTCGCCTGCTGTCTTTCATATTCCGCTATGCAGAGACAGTGATACTGTGATTTACCCTAAAAAGTAGAGAATATCAAATACAATGAACTCTCTATCCCACAAATAATATTCAATTTTACATCTTATAGATAAGATAGATTACAACGATAATATTATTTCCTATCGCTTTAAAAATAGCATGTGAAAATAATTTCGGGAATAGAGAGCTCATTATATTTTTTATATTATTTGCTTTTTAGGGTTCCGAAGTAACTACAAGGATGTATTCACCCTTATAGTTTCGCTCTAACAATCTGCCAGTTTGTTATGTCATTGTCTGACCTGCTCTTGGTTAGATTATTACAACGCATAGAGCTATAATCGTTTGGAAAACAATGTTGTAGAGTTTTATTGAAATCACTCGAGTAGTTTTTCGAGTAAAAATAGGGGAAAACCAGGATAGTTGCCCCACTTTTTGAAATCACTCCATATATCTTATTAAATAAAGTTAAATGCTTTATTTATTTAACCAGCCGGTACTCTTTCTCTTTTTCTACTCTTTCTCGGATTTTCATTGACCAATTTATAAAAAGTAAAACACATTCACTTGAATATATTTGGAGTATTAGCGATTTTAACAGACCTCTTAATTTTGTGACATCTATCCCACGTATGGGACAGTAGCCTAATTCATATAAATTCTGTATAGGATAGAATAATAATATAATAAAATAATATTTCTCACGAAACGAGGCAAGTGTCCCTGAAAAACTTTGATCGCATTTTGCCTTCCCATGCAATTACATAGAGACTTACGACAGAGTCAACTTAGAGGTAGCTGAAAAGTCTTTTAACAAATAATTGAAACAGTATACAATTCATTCGCTAAAACTAGAATTATTAAAATCGGGGCAACTATACTCCTGGGGCAACTATCCTGGTTTTACCCTAATAGATTTACTAAGCCTGCTTGCACGCTGGGTGCGAGTATATCAGTTAATAAGGGACTTTCCTGCTTCCTAGGTTCGATACGGAAAATTACATTTTTACATAATATTATTGAACTCTAAAGCATAATTAATACAGCCCAATTTCCTTCGTATTCTAATTATTTGATATCTACTGAGGTGTAAAATGAAACACGACAGTAATCACTGAGTAAATTGCCTAGGTCCATCTGTCTGTCACTGGGGAATTGCTTTAATCAAGTTATAATCAAAATTTGTGTTTGTCTCGCCAGGAGTTTCTAGTTACTGAACATCGTAGTTGATGTAACCCTTAGTATGAGCCAAGTTTATTTTTTTATTTCGAACTTTTTTGAAATTTAATTTTTGTTTTTCATTTTATTTTGAAAGATGTATTGCAATCATGGTACCTAGTTAGATCTTTACAATTACACGAGTAAGCAAATAATGCGGAATGGTCGCTAATTTTAAATGTAAGCTTTCTGCATTTTCCGTGGAAAACAAAAAATACTTGTAAAATATTTTTTTCAATACGTCAATTGGTTTCCAAGATATTTAGTTTTAACGTGGCCTTCCGTAGTAACTATTTCGTTATCTGTGCTTACGCGTTCAGTATAAGGTGACGTCATTGATATCAATGGACTTGTTCTATTCTTAAGTTCTAATAGACTTGTTCTATCGTCCAATGACGTCACCGTACACTGAACTGATGATATCAATAACTCTCTACGCTAGTTTCTAACGTAGCCATAATATTATAATGAATAAAAAAATATGATATTTGGTACAGTTGTACCATAGCGTACCTAATATCTGTATAATTTAATATTGGCAGTTTAAAATAATAATATTTGTATATTTTAGTGGTGACTTTTCAATTCCCTTACATAGAAGTGTATTATTATGCCCGGTTATGTCGCGACGTCACGCGATAGCGCGACCAGATATTTTTGCGAATTTTCAATTCATGAAAAATCATAAGTACTTGTTATATTCGAGTGAAAGTAAAAAGTGTATACATACACATAAAGGTTTAGGGCCTGTTTCACAATCTTCTTATGAATGTCGGATAGTTTATTCAGAAGTTTTGTCGCTGCTTACATTAAATCAAGTGACTGAGACAAAACAGGCGAATAAGGTATCTTACACTTATCAGTATATTGTGAGAAATGCCCTTATGTAAAAAGTTTCAATTGATTTTACTTACCTAGTAACATTCCTAATTTTGTTTATTTTATGACGTAATCCATCTTACTTCTCTAAAACATGAAATACTCAAAAATAAAGGCTGCCACAGACGAGAGGCTGATTGTTTCAGTTAGAAATGACGTCAGTTCGGCCTGAATGGATTCGAGCACATACACGGAAAAAATCGCATCCGACCGAACTGACGTCAGTTCGGCCCTTAGATTAATAACGCCTAGATAGTCTTCAAACAAACGCATCGTACAAAGTGAGGCAAGCAACAGATATAATTATGTAGGCGTAAGCATTACATACCGACACGCATACAAAACATTAATGTTGTGGAGTGTGTACAATTTTAAGGGACAATTTTTTACGGAAAATGTTGTTCTTAAAATTGGAATTATTGTATTTGTTTTTCTTAATATCGTAAAATATAACTTACATTTCATTTTAAACCATCTAAACATGATTATAAACATTATTTATATTAACCTGGTATTAAGGGATATATTAAGGATTATCTTAATACTGAAAATACTTTAAATTCATAGTTAAAAATATCAGAAAATATTAAAAAACTTTGTTTTAGTTACAACTATTAGTTAGCCATGAACATTTTGAAATAAATTTCTTATCATTAGTACATTTTCACAATTTACAATAGCAAGATGGCGACAAAATGCGATTTTATTTTAAAATGTTTTAAATATTTGGCTTAATACAAATCAAGTTGTAGTACTTACATATGAAATGTTATCCGTCATAATTTCCGACTATTAAAAAATTGTCGGAGATGTAGTATGCACTAGCGCGCAACTGGCGGGTCGTTCGAACAAACTGAGCCGATATATCTCAGTATGATTTGCTTCACTTTTCATGCGCGTACCCGGTTTCTAGGCGTTTTAATCTAAGGTTCGGCCTGAACGGATCCGAGCACACACACAGAAAATAGCATCTGGTTTGCCGCGAGCTTCGTCGTGTTTTTAGGGTTCCGTAATACTTAAGGAACCCTTATAGTTTCGCTCTGTCCATCCGTCTGTCTGTCTGTCCGCTCTCCTAGCTTCTGTAATAACTTTATGACAATAACTTTTGAAGTAATTCAAAGAAAACCTATTGCGCCTTGATAGTTACGGAGGGTTCCGTAACTATCAACGCATCCTTAGAAATATCGTGACATGCTTTTGGTCAGGTTATTACTTTATTTATTAATTGTATTTTGCTGTAACTGTAGTTACGCTATCGACGAAACAGAATTATTCTGCCATGCATTTTTCCAGTAATAATTGTTACAGAAATCATTTCTCTTTGTTTTATAGTAATAGTCTTTATATTTTATCAACCATAGTGGCTCTAAAGTTTCAAATACTTCAATGAACTGTAAAAAATATTCTTTAGAACACGTTGCCATTTTTAGGGTTCCGTACCCAAAGGGTAAAAACTGAGCTGAGCTGAGCTGAGAAATTACTGAGACTTTGCTGTCCGTCCGTCTGTCACCAGGCTGTATCTTAACCTTCTTATACCGTGATAGCTCGACAGTTGAAATTTTCACAAATAATGTAGGTATTTCTATTGCACTTATAATAACAAATACTAAAAACAGAATAAAATAAAAATTTTAGGTTCCCATACAACAAACGTGATTTTTTCCGTTTTGTACGGAACCCCTCTTGCCGACTCGCACTTGACCGGTTTTATTTTACACTCGAATTTATTACCGTTCAGTCAAATTTTATTACCGTTCAGTCCATCCGTACAAGTCAGAATTAATGTTGCCAACTTAGTTGTTTTACAAAGTTTTACTACTAAATTTAGTATTTTATTCCCTCTTTAGTAGGAATTTAGTTGTTAGTAGTGGTTTTGTAGAAAATAGCTAGACAGTAATCGTAATATGCAAAATGGCGTGCTACTATGTGCTATTATGACACCTTATCATAATAGCACATAGTAGCACACGTCCGTATGTCGCTTAAAACTACCGATTTACCGAAAACCGAAAACCGAAACTTTATTTATATATTACGTAATATTTCCTACTATATATTTTTTTTTTGCCGAAAAATTATCATATTTTCAATATATTAAAACTCTAAATGCAGTGCAGCGGTATTTGTTGTTTTTTAGGGATTTCTAAGTTTAGTAGCATTTTTATAGTTATCAGTACTCTTTTAGTAGTTTTTAGTAGAAACGACGCGAGTTTAGTAGTTTCGCATAAACAGAGTTGGCAACACTGGAGCGAATCGCTTCAGTCCATCCGGCCGACTGATGCGATCTCGAAATTGCACACAGACGATACGATTTTGCATCCCGAACTGAAGGAAAACCGGACCGTGTATGGGGCCCCTAGACCATATTATTTTATATAATTACCTGTAATCTCTATTATACTATACTAATTTTATTTACTCATCTCTATTTATTGATTCATCACACAAAAGTTCTTTTTCTTCCTTCGAGACTTACCTGTAACAAAATGAGATTAAATCAATATAGATATAGACATAATTTAACGACAAACAAATTATTATTCCGTAAATATTCATATTCCCGCTGGGTTTTCCTGACTGTAACAGAATCTGCCCGAAGGCCAGCTCCCAATAATTTAGTAGTTAATATTCATATATGAGCAAAATCTAAATTGGGAATAAGTTAAATAAGTCAATAATAACTTTATTACCGCGTAATTGGGCGTATCATATTCGATTGTTGCGATGAATATCCAAAACAATACCTCTTACATTACATATTTTATATTATTAACCTTGTCATTTAATATTGTAGCTTAATTAATATAATAATAGTATGTAGAGCTAACAACTAGTACTAAAGGTTCGCCCTGTGGTCAAAATTGGCCCATAATAATACATATAATATTTAAGTTCGAATTTTATAAGGGTAATTTTGTCTCTGAGATAGAAGAAATATATTTTCTTTAAACGTTGTGACAGATTGACAAACGTTAACGTATAACAATATTGTATATATATCAATTGCACGGTAGTGTGTATTAACAATCTGAAGTAGTATATTGTATTGTTATTTTTTTTATTAATTTGATGTATTTCCAAAGCGTACATAATTATATTTTAATTATGCTTAGATTACTCTAATTTACCGGCATAATTTCATACTCCTCCGGCACTACGACAATGCACCAATCTCATAAACTGTGCTGACAGTTTCTGCTTTACGTACCAATATAATAATAATATGTATAATAGTATATTATCTCGAAAAATTGGAGCGATTGAAACGTTATTATGAAAGTTTTTTTTTCATAATGCCTGCACCCACAAAAATACCTTAGTTCCGATTCACCCATGGTGCATTTGTGCAAAACTTTTCGATATAGAATACGCATATAGGTAGAGAGGTCAGTATACTTAGGCTGTGAACTCACGGGCGATTTCGTTCGACATCTTAAAAGGAATTTATCCAAGAACGTAAGCTCGTAGGAAATTCAAATACTTGAACGATAAAAGCATTTCTGATCTCGATTTCTGCAGAGACCAATGAAATTTTATATTTCTGATTCTTGGAGCCTCGGCGGGCAGGAGATTATTGATTTACGAGTCATCTTATTATTAAGTGGACCCGTAAATTTAAAGAAAAACAATGTATTTTCAACTATATTTTTGCCTCATATTATTATTATTCTTATTATTTTATGTGTTAAGTAACTTGACGTAAGACTACTGTTGCTGCGACTGGCGAAATCTCTGCCACATATGACTTAGCCAGCCTATATGGCAGAGTGAGAACATATTGCATAAAATTAAATTACATACTTTTATATACGTACGTATACGCCCTCTCCACATTTCGTATACTCGTAGCTCCAGTATACTCCAAGTTCGCACTCCTCTTATATGAGTAACATTTAAGTTCTATTTTCATGCTCGTAGAATAATAACCGCTGGAGAATTTTATAGATGCAGATTGCGTTTCCTATTATTGAGTTTCGTTGCACAATATTTTCAACTAAATAAATTTTATAATTTATAATAAAATCAGTTGAGGATAAATTTTTACATGCTTAGGAATACAATAATTAATATTCAAATATTTAATGTAATATTCATAGAATCATTCAGCCAGAGCCTTGAATAACAAACAAGAGGACTTTTAATAAGATATTATATGAATAAGACTAAAATAACAAAATTAATACTATTAATATATATTTTCTAATTTAAATTTATTAATAAAACAATTAAATTATTAATTTTATTAGTAGCAAGTAGATGCACTATGCTATGTGTTGTATTCTTTCTCTTAAATTATTATGCGTGTATAATAGAAAAGGAATCAATTAAAATTAACTAAGAACACCTAAAGTATAGTAATTAATAAAACTAAATCCACATTTTTTTTTATTAAACAATTTATAGCACACAAGAAAAATGTATAATATTACAATTTAACAAAGAAAAATGATACAAAGGTACTGCTTATTTCTAAAAATAAATTTCTTACAGCAGCCCTACGGAGAGAGGTGGGATAAAAGACAGCAGATAGGACGTGCACAATTACAAATACACTACTTACATATTATTATATCCTTACTAAAATCAAGAATATAATGTGTAGTACTATAAAAAAATATACATACTTAACAAATATAAAACACATAGTTGATACGATAAAATAATATTATAATATACCTATAATAGATAAATACTATATGTATATATAATAACGGTATTGATATGCATTGAATTTCGAGGTAGTGCTCTTTCAAGCGTCTTTTAAATACTATAATGGTGAGACTGTCACGAACGGTGTGGGGAAGCGAGTTCCACAATCTGACTGCATGAACAGTGAAGGAGTAGGAGTAGAAGTTGGAGCGATGGGATGGGAGGGAAAGATTTATTCTAACATTAGACCTACAAGGGATATAGAAGGGTCGAGAAAATTTAAATCGATCGAAAAAATAGGAAGGAGAGAGGGGATTATACAAAATGTTATAAAGTAGACAGAGGATGTGGACAATGTCTAAGAATCTATAGAAACAAAAATAAAATAACAAGGCAAAAACATATTATGTCGCTGATATAAAATAGACAAAAGCGCAAAAAGACGGTGTAACTTCGAAAATACTGTTAGCACCAGTCTGGAGCCATAGGGATGTAACATTCTCCAAAAATTTATGATGCTTTCGTAGCATTTAAAATATTAATGTTATCAAATACTTTCAAGGTTTATTATAATTATTATTATTAGATGAATAGATTTTATCTTATTTTTCTGTAGAACTCCTCTAAATAGGTAAAAAGTGATGTATTGTGGACTCTAATAATAGACTATGCTAAAACTTAGCTCTTGAGTGCATTAATGTAATATAAAATCTACAATTTTTTTGTTATATAAAATTATATAGTAAAATCGGTAAGTCAAATATATCGATAAGTCTTTCACATCCCTACAGGTGTAGAGTTTGTGTTCAAAAGGATTGTTTCTTTCTAAATTTCAGGTTCGCCGGATCAGGGGTTATTTATCTCTTGCGTTATAGAATTTAATTAAGTGCAACTGTCGACATGAGCTCCGGTATTTCAACTGATACATGAATAAAATACGCGTAAGTTTGGAAGTTTCATTTGGTAGTATTGCTGTGAGCAGTACAGTGTTTTTATATGAAATCGACCGAGCAGACGGATCACTTGATGGTATGCGATTACCGCCGCCCATGGACACTCGCAACATCAGAGAACACGTGTAACCACCAAGCCACTTTATGTATTTCATAATATTATGTTTCATATATTTTTTCCATACAAAAATCGTAAAATGTTTAAATGGCTACGTGATTCGTCTGATTTCATCATATTGGAAAACATAAATTTAGACAGATTTTAATAGAAATGCATAAAATGGCGCACATAATATGAGTTTGAAAAAAATATATGAAACATAATATGTAACACCTAAAGTGGCCTTTTTAGACCCCTGGTCCTTAAAATCCCAAACCCTCTTCGGGCCTTCGGTGTGCTACGCAATAATTACATATTTCTTTCCCAAAAGTAGTAAGCCTCACTATATATTGCCTCACTATATATAAGAATTGTGTGTAAAGTGTAAATGGTAAGATGTTACAAAAAAATTGCACATACTTACACAAGTATACATAGTGAATTTTTGAAGTGGACATGCTAGACGAGATCTGAAACTATAAGGAATAGCGAAAAGTACTGAAAGGAATCGCGAGCCAGATTTTGATACAAACTTATACACGTATATATTATTATAGACGAGGCATGTTGCGTTAAAAAGTGTTTCCAGTTAAATGTCCCCTCTTTTGAAATTTTTTAGGCCATTTTGCCATTTGAAGTATGGTGAAAACAAGATGGCTCACATTTGAAATATGGTGAAAACCAAGATGGCGTAACTTTTTAATGTATGAAGGTTTGTTCTGTCAAATGTACGTCATAGCCTATCTTGAGGTTTGAAATCTTTGTAAAAACTTCTTCATAAGATTTTTGATAAATTAATTTCCTTATTCAGGAATCGAACTGACTCAATGACGCAGTTTAAGTTTTTATCTTTGGGCTCAGAACTCCTTTCAGAATTTTCGGTATTTATTTATATTATATTTTCGGATTTCGCCTACCATGCCTAGTTTAAAAACTCCCTCTGTAATAAAAAAATTCTAGCGTAAACTATTGTGAATAAACTATTAAATATAGCATTATGTTTATAAACAAAACCATAACGGCCACATAATATACAAACAAGCAATAGAATCCGATTTTTTCCACAACGGATATTTTTGGATATACATTTAGTGTAGTTGTCGGGGTGGAATCATTACGGGTGTCGATACTGAGCACGTGTTGCCGACAGCTATCGCCGACAACGCCAACTCGCCCCCACATACCCTATGTAATATGTCGGTGAAACGTATATATACTACACTATTGACGAATCGTTAATTTTAAAGGAAATATTAGATGATTTACGTGTCGAACTATTGATTTCTTTGAAAATAAGTTAATCATAAAAGTTATGTTTTATCTAATATGCCAAGTCTTATGTCATACATTAAAAAAAACTCTCTTCCATCTATCATCTTATGTCCGGTGTTTAATTTTTAAAATCTAAAATTAATATAGTTAATTTATTACTAGATACTTACTTAAGCTTGGATTTATATTATGAGGTTATGGGCTCTTCAAATAATAAATTAAGTATTATGTTTACGTGAATATTATTCATTGCCTTACGGATTGTGTCGCGGTGCACATTCTTTTTCTCTCTTCATGTCAATATATGGTGATTTTCCGTAGAATGGACTTGTTAATATTTTATTTCACCTTTTTAAGTGTTAAGGTAAGTTGAAAAAATAAAATATAATAATTCGTAAGCTAGACAAAATACTACATCTTACTAATATTATAAATGTGAATGTTTGTGAGGATGGATGGATGTATTTGACGCAAGCGGATTTTGTTGAAATTAAATTTAGTATGGTCGTAGTTTGAGCTCTAAATTAACACATAGGCTACTTTTATCCCGAAAAAGTACGGTGTTCTCGTGTGATACTGCAATTACGCGGGCGGAGCCGCGGGTAAAAGCTAGTATAAAGGCTTTTAAAATACAAACCGTAAAATTTGAGGGCCGTTCCGAATTTTAATCACGACCCTATCAAATTTCCGCCAACTTTGAACTAGAAAGTTGCATTGAACATGTTTGCCCACGTTATTTCTAAGTTTCGCCACCTTTAAAGTAACTACAAATGATTAGTGTTAAAGGATAATTCACTAGCTTTTTCCCGCGGCTTCACCCGCGCAAATATTGTATCGGGTATCCTACGGGAATATCCTTTTTCGGGATAAAAAGTAGAATATATTTTAAGCCGGAGCCTAAACTACTACCATACCAAATTTCACACAAATCCGTACAGTAGTTTTTGCATGAAAGAGTAACAAACATATATCCATCCATCCATCCATTCTCACAAACTTTCACATTTATAATATTAGTAATAATAATAATGATATCTATAGACGCTATAAATCTAGGATTGCGAAAGCTTTAGTTTGGTAATTGCATTTTGTATTTGGAGATTGAATATTATTTTGATTAAGAGTCAGTAATTGCTTTTACTGCAATCGAGACTGGTATTAAATAAAATATTACCTACGAGCCATGAAATATTACAGAAATGTGCAGTGTGTTAAGTGCGAGTTTGTATCGGCACTCGACGTGAAGAAGTTAACTACAATTTGTATGGCATCGAAAAAAACACCCCTAATGGCAAAAATTGTAACTAATTCGACGCCATACAAATTATAGTTAACTTTCTCACGTCGATTAGTGACAATAGACTACTTGACCTTTTTTTTTATTTACATCCTAAACGCTTCATAATTGTTTCATTGCACACAAAAAAATTATATAACATTATTTTAAAACCTAAAAACCTACAAAAAAATATTTTAAAAATACACTTTTTAAAAACCGCCGAAAACACTATTCGCCATGTTGGTTGGTTGGTAATCTATATTAATCCATTTGTAATCTGTGCTTTAGTCCGTAGTAGTAAAATGGCGGTGTTACGTTTGACGTTTTGACTTAAATAACTTTGTAAGATGAATATGTATTTAATATTTACAAAAAACGTTCCGTTTCACTACTATATAAACGGAATTTAACTACTACATATGTGTTTAGTGTGTTTGTGTCGTCATAACTTTGCCGGCAGTTACTTCAAGGTGTTTTCATCAGTAGAAATTAAAAAACAAAAATACATATTTTTATATCAACTTTATTAATCAATCTTAAGTTTTTAATTTATCATATCACTAGAATAGGTTTTCCTAAGCCAAGTACTAAAGGAAATAGTCCTTAAATGTATGAAATTAAATACGAGTCAAGTAGCTTATTGAGTGACAAAAACTCTCACTCTGCACACAGAACACAATCCGTCCGCCATATTATGTAATATGCAGGACTCAAACTGCATGACACAAAGTATTGTATGCTTCTCCTTAAAAATTCGTTAGTAATTCAGACTATATGTAGTAGTAGAAATCTGAGAGCGCGGCAGCGTTCTCACCAAGTCTTAAGCGGCCGTACTAACTTTTCTCGAAGTATTTCGCGGCTTCTTTTGCCCCCATATTTACGTTTGTAACAAAGCTAGCAGTCAAAATTTTTGTCCTCGACTAGTCATTGGCAGCATGAGCAAATTTTTTAAGTTTTGTAAAAATCTATTGGCAGTTTAGGAGGTACTAAGTGACACAAAACGCAATTTTGTAAGGCATGGATGGAGATATGGAGGTATGTTCTCACTCGTTGTCAGCATAATTAAAAGCATACTTATAAGAGATTTGGAAATTTCAAATTTGGTGTCAGGCTAGGTTATTGAGGCTTAGATTTAAAGGGAAAATGTAGAAAAAGTACCTAAACATTCTTAGTAATAATTTTTGACTATTTAAATTTACGAATTCACAAGAACAAAATCTATGAAAACGAGTTCACTGTTAACTTTGTAATACTTAATTTTATAAAAACCCTCATAAATGATGAAGTGGTAGGTAATTTTAGGTTCGCGTTGATGATTTGTGATTTAAAAACTTTTCTTGAATGAAATACTTGACTTTTTTCATTTGATGTTTTTGTGGGATGTAAAGAGTACCGATAAAATTATTGTCATGTAGCGTCGGCGAAGCGCATCGATAATATGACACGTGTTGTTTCGGCGATACGGCGAACCTACGGCACGTCGACGTTTTCTGACAGCGACGTGAGCGTGTCTGACAACTTCACAGTCCGTGACCGATTTTTGTCGGAAAAAACGGAAATAGTGTTGTGACCGATCGAGTTTTTGGTTGTGTTGGATTCTAAGTGTCTTCTGGAATCTTCTGGAAAGTAGGCCAAATCAAATAGTCACCTACAGAGCCATCAAATATGTTGCAAAATTGACAATAATGAGTTATTTTTATAGATAGACGCATAGATATACTGAACTAAAAAGAGGCGTAGACAATTTTTAAATATATCTATGGACGCTTCACACCACGTCAATCTGGCCCCGTGCTAAGTATCCGAAGAACATGTGTTACAGGTACCAGAAAACGGGAAGTATATTTAATACTTTTATACTATACATATATTTAAGATTTTTACTATATTATCACATCACATCCATGACCCAGTAACACAGAAAAACTTTTTGTTCCTTCGGCGCGATTTGAACCCGCGACCCCCGGCTTGAGCACCAATGCGCTGGACCACTGAGCCACAGATGTTGTCATCTTTTTAAGCTATTGCATAGCTTTTATCGCGGGCTTTGAGCGCGGCGACTTAATCAAGAAATACCGTAACGAAAATAAACCTAACACCCCCCACTCCGACCGGCACAGCGGTGCGGCGTTGAAAGCCGTGCATCGTCTAACGTCGTTTCAGTTCGGCAGACTTCGGCACGGTGTTTGTGTGCGTGCGACTAGACGCATGCGTGTAGACTTACTATGCAATAGCCTTACCGCGGCAGTCCCCGAGTGTCACACGTATTTTTTAAATTATATTTTTAGTTTATCAGTAAAATGTGTGGGTGGGTTAGAGTAAAACCGCGTCGACACCAAACACCGTACCAAACAAATATTACAAAAACGTTATGCACAGGTAAATAAACATAGCAGAACACGACCCCGTTAGATAATATATTCGATAGTATGATTCAGTGCAGAAACATAAAAAGCAAATGATTTAATAAAACTCTCGAGTTCAGTCGAGTGAATCCTCAAGAGCTGTCCGGCCGATTAACTGTGCGGGCTTTGTGAAAACAAATTCAAAGGAATGTATACATTTTTATATTTTTCACTTTAATTGTATATTCATTTACAAGAGAGAACAACGCGCTTGGTACAATCAGCCGGGGTCCTGTCTATCGGATATTAAAGTGCTTCTAAAGTTCATTTGTTGGTACAAGTATTACGGAAAGACATAATTTTGTATGGTACATACCAACAATAATATTAACGATCGAAAAGTTATACATTACGAGTTCGAAATTTCGAATAAAAGTTTCACCGTTACTTTAAAATTTAACAAATAAATTACCACTAGCTGACCCCGACAGACGTTGTTCTGTAGTAACTGTGAACTGGAATAAATAAATAACCAACGTTTACACCTACACTTCCTACTAAGGAGTTATCGACCATTAAAGATTATTACAATACTATTAAACAATGGGAGCTTGTGTTAGAAAGGTAAAAATTACGGCCTATACCTACCGTATACACCTAGAAAATTTCATAAAAATCGGCCGTTTCGAAGTAGTTTTGTAGCAAACACTATGACACGAGAATTTTATATACAGTATGTATTTTATATACGTCTCGAGATTAAATGATTTTGACAGCAGATAAAAGCTTTTATTTCATCGACAAAACACCCCGCTTTTGGTGGTCGCAGCCCTCACCCCCCGAGCTACAGGCAATTGAATAATTTGTATATTAAGATTATTCCGTTTCTAGGTATGTGCCATATCGTGACTTTCAAATAACGTTCGTAAATATGCTTTTCCCATAATACTATAGACGAGGCATGTTTCGAGGCAAAAGTCCACACTGAAACTAACTTTAAGGGTTGTTTGGGGCAGTCAAGGTTTGACATTTGTCAACTTGACATTTTGACATTTGCTTTCCGCAGTTTTAATCAGTCAATTAATTTCATTTCAATTGACAAAATCATCTGAAATCAAGATGGCGTAACTTTTTCATGTATGAACAATTTTCTTCTCTCAAACGTACGTATGTACGTACGTTTGACGGGAAAAAAACCTTAGTTTTGAAAACATTGATTTTGCCCTAACAATAGTAGATTAACCATTTTTTTATAGGCAATAATATTTCGAACTCTAAGGCGTCTACTCAGGCTATTTCTAGATACACCCAAATGTTGATTGAACATACGTACTAACTCGTTCAGTATTACGGATCATATGTCACTGGATTAGCCCCACGCTAGACATACGCGTGTAAATATTAGCACACACCTGGTATTAGCAAATAGAGATATATAGTATGAGTTCGTTATTAGTGTGGTCTCAGGGAGGGGTCAGGGTGGTGACACTATTTGTATTTACATCCGTGACGCTCCGGCGCTCGGCTATTGATGAGTTCAAAACAGAAACACGATGAAATGTAATGAATGCAATGTAATGGATGAAATGTAAGGAATGAAATATAATATTACGTTATTCCTTGTAGTTAGACATGTATGTATCTAGAATCGAAATATTAAATTAATAATTATCATTGAGAATTTTTGCTTTGCTATCATCATATTGTGCTCGCGGTCCAGCTCGGTTATACGAGTATAATATTATGCATATTGGGCTATACATTATCTTTTACTTTATACGAGCAAATCTTGTATATGCATATATATAAAAGAAAGTCGTGTTAGTTACACTATTTATAACTCAAGAACGGCTGAACCGATTTGGCTGAAAATAGGTGGGGAGGTAGCATAGAACCAGGAGACGGACTTCGGATACTTTTTATCCCGTTCCCGTGGGACTTGACATAAAGTTTATAAAATGTGTCATTTGATATGGCAAATTACAAAGTAATGGAATATATTATCTTATATATAATAAAAATGGATTGCAATTCCAATGTCTCGCTAAAACTTGAGAGCGGTTGGACCGATTTGGCAAATTTTGATCTTGAAATTTAAACGGTTAGAAAAATTGTGAGGAAAATACAAAATTTAAATGTAAAATATAAAATTAAGTAATGGACAAGAATTTCCTGACGATTCGGCATGTATTGAGGATAACAGGCTTTATTATTATTATAATAAGTATTCTGTGGTAGTATTAAGTTGTTTATTGTTCACCACTTTCATACCCCTAATAGTGTTTATTTTTTTAATTTTTGCTAATATTAGTGTAAAAATATATATTTTTTTATATATAAAATGCACTTTCAGAATATTCCACATAGTATAGATATTTAAAAAAAATATATTTCTGCTAGTATAAAAATTCAATTCCCCGGAGCAGAACCGCGTCACGTGCCGGCATAATGTTGACCCGATAAATGATTATTGGCACGAAAACGGACCACTTTCCGAACCACTAGGACCTGCGAGATCACCCGTGTAAGAGGTTAAGCACACGATATTACAAAGAAAGATATTATGTTTTTTTTTTTCAAAGTTCCGTTTGTTTCCGGAAATGCCAATTTTATACCCAAACAAATATGTACGCAATAGACAAAGTCTTGGGTTGTTAAAAATTACCTCAATTTTAAAATCTACAAAATATATATTAGGTCATTACATATAAAATTGGCGTTTTGTAAAGGAGGAACAGAAAGTAGATTTTTTTTAAAACATAATATATTTATTTAATCAAAGTATATATTAAGCACTTTTGCCATCTCATAGGTAGTTCATTGATCCCATTATTAAAAAAAACCATTCGGACAGGAATCAATAAAAACTTTGAAGGCGCTTTGCCTTGCAAGAAGTTATCCTAATTTCGAAAAAAATGGTAATCTGTTGGAGCAAGGTCCGGGGAATACGGCGGATGTCTTAGATATTCCAATTGAAGCTCCTCTAATTTGGTAGCCGTCTGTTGTGCAGTGCGTGGTCTAGCGTTGTCCTGAAGCAGCAGTTGCCTAGAGCCAATGACCAACCTCGATTGTTTAGCTAGCTTTTCCATCGTGATTTGCAGTTGCTGGCAATCAGACATCTGCCGTAATCGTCGGGCCAGATTTAAGAAAGCTGTAGTGAACGACACCGGCACTAGTCCAATAAACGCTCACCAGTAATTTTTTTTGAGTCAATTATCGCTTGGAGCAGGCTTTGGCTGGTTCGCCAGGGTTCAGTTCAGTTCAGCCATTGCGATGAACGTTTCCAATTATCGTACAGGATCCACTTTTCATCACATGTAATGATTCGATTTAAAATCCCTTCATTATTGTGCCGGTTAAGTAATGTAACGCAGCAGTTGACGCGCGTTTGTCGGTTTGCTGCATTCAATTCATAAGGTACCCACCTTTCAGGCCTTTTCACCTTTTTTTAAACAGAGCGACGCAAAGAAAAAACCAAAAGAGGTAAAAACAAACGAGTTACGGTTTTCGAAACACAAATGCATGTATAAATAGCGGTATATATTTTAAATTGGAATTCCTAACCAAAGAAGATATATTTGACATGAAAGTGGCCAGTACGACAATTTTTTAATACCCCACGATCCCGCGATCTCCGGCTTGAGCGCCGATGCACTAACCACTGAGCCACAAAGATAAATTATTTTTAGTACTCTTCTATATGTAGTATATATATATATATATATATATATATATCTATGTGATTTTAAATTCCAGAACATGTCCTGGTTATATCACGTAGATCCACAATCGTCACGTAGTCGCGAAAAGCCTTTATGTAAATGTATGACTTAGCTGTAATGGATATCAACGAGTTTTATCTCGGATATTGTTTCGTATTTCCCATCCCAAACCATTTCAAGTTAGAGTGTAGTATTTATCCTATTGACAACCTAATATAACCATATTAACTGTCTCCGTGGTCTAGTGGTCAGAGATTGGCTCTCGACCAACGTCGTGGGCTCGATTCCCGTATCGGAACAACAAAAAATGTTGTTTCTATGTTTGGTTAGCAATGCAGGCTGATAACCTGATTGTCTAATAAGAAAGATGATCCATGCGTCGGATAGGCAGATAAAAAGGGAGTTATTTATTATAACAACATATTACTAATTTAGTTTTAAGTAAAATAATCGCTACACAGTTGAAATTTTCAGAGAGGATGTATTTCTATTATACAACAAATACTAAAAACAGAATAAAATAAATATTTAAGGGGGGGGGGGGGGCATACAAACCAGCAACAATGGTAATTTCTGCCGTTTTGTACGACAATCTTCGTGCGCGCGTCCGACTCGCACTTGGCCGGAATAGGTAATATTAAATGAAAAAATAGTAGACTACTTTTGAACCTCACATTCGTATAAGTTGCTAAAGTGGTACACCATATGTGCGCCTAATAGTGCTAACAGACACTCGAACGTGGTCCGCAGACCATATCCGCGAACAGAATCCGGTGTCGCTACACATGCACACTGGTCCGGCAGAACGAATTGAAAACTCGACACTCGTGTGTTCACTCTATTGCTTTATTTACTTTTCAGCTCTATTGTATTAACACAGATATCTATTTACAGTGCTGTTTTTCGACGAAGACGATGATTTCTGCAATCCATTGAAATCGTGCAGTGATACCAACTCTCAAAAATATTTCTCCCCAAACTTAACCCTTAATTCAACCCTGATTAGTTATACTATTTACAGGTATAAGAGATAATAAGCTAAAAAAAAAAGTTATGTGTTTAAAAAAAGACTTACGCGTAAATGATATTAAATTAACGTGTCACCTAATCTGATGTCACTCCCTATTCATTTTCATACCTCGGGCTATATACACGTATAAACTTGATTCTTAAAGAGTAAACTTTAAAAATCCTGCCCCTACTAAGCCTCTTAGATTTTTTCCCTAATTTTGGGGGGAAAATTCCTATGTTGGCAACACTGTCAACAATCGGCCGACAACTCTACACACGCACGGATTTGGTACGGAGCGTACCATGTCCGATGCGAACCGCGGCGGACTCAATTAATAATAATTAGGTTCGCCGGACTACTCTACACACTGTCGGCTTTGGTACCGTACCGAATCCGTATGTGTGTTAGCACTTTAACTGTCCCTCATTACTTTATACACAAACTCACTACATTTTTACTTCACTGCTAGTTAAGTTATAGTAGCGCATGTTTATTCAACTATCGATAAAATTATGTTATAATAACATCACTACGGCGAGGCCGTACTTTCAAAATACGATAAAAACATCTCGCCTAGAAAAAAGCAACCATCCGTACATAATGAACAATTTATTTTTCCCTTCCGTTAAAGGCTGTTTACGAAAGCATTCCGTTCCCGGTTTTTATTAATATTTTCCATCGCCGTATTTCATCAATAAAGTACTCCAATAAACTTCAACCAATTGATAATATCGCACGAATTGTTTCCTCAATTTAAAATATATACACGCAGTGATAATATAATAATAATAGCTTCATTTCATAGACACATGCAAATATATTTTTATAAAACCTAACCAAGAGCATCTCAGGGCATATTTAACGAGGATTCCGTACCTAACTATCAACGCGGAATAATTTTCTTCAAATTACATCAAAACTTATTATCTGTTTTCGCTAAAAATATTTTTTCTAAAGAGTGATAACATAATCTATCAGCATGGAAATTTATAAGTTTCTACCTCTTATAGTTTATAAATATCTATGGGGAGGGACCAATTTGTAAACCAATTTGGATACCGATAACTCGAAAATAGTTCACTTTGTGAGAAAAGTCGTGTATGTAACCTCACATTTATTTATAAAGACATATAATTAGATTCAGTCACAGTCCACAATCTATACGATAGGGTAGAATGATGAAAAATATCATCCCCACTTCACATGTATGGAGAGCTATCAGCCACCCCGTCCCTAAAATATATTTTATTATTAACTGCCAAAAGTAAAGCTTACACGCAATCTATATGTACGTTAGCAGGAGCGGACAGACGGACCGACGGACAGAGTACCTTATAGTACCACGTTCCCAGTTGTATATAGGGTTCCTTGTAGGAACTACGGAATCCGAAAAAGTAATTGAGTAGCGAGTACTATTTATAGAAACATTGAATTACAACATAGTTTATGAAGAAGATAGCGTAATATTTTAAAATATATGACTGTACCTATATATTCCCGATATACCTACTTATAAAAGACCTCCGACAAATGTAAAAAGATTTATAATTAAATCCTACAAACGGTACTAAAGCATTATATCCTCTTAATTTAAAGTTTCGTAAAACTATTAGGAATGTCATTCAAAAGTCCAGCTCTGATTTCCCCGCTCAGCTGCCGAAGTTTAAGTGGCTTAGCCCCGCTTCATATATGGCTGGCAACAATTAACTTTGTTTCACCTGCTACTGTGAAATAATACGGCGATAACTTTTGTGCAATATTTAAAATTGAAAATCCATTTCGCTTGTACTACGAGTATGCATACTATTAAAGGTATATATGAATGATATGAAATATATGAAATAAATAGTATTTCATTGTATGTACTCCCAAGTCTCAGAAAACAATCTTTGAAACTTATTAAGACAAAATAATTTAAGGTTGCACACACAAGAAAGCTTTTAACTTCAGGGCCTATTTGTCGTAGTTGATTCAAATACTTTCATACGAGAATCTTATTCCAGTGAAATATTTTGTGATTCGCGCGTACGCCTCTCGACTGGAACCAGGTTTAGGCATGCATTCGCCACCCCGACTTCCTTTGACTTCTCGAAAACTATTTGGTAAGTACCTCCACAGAATTGTTCGTCGTCTGTCGCCTATTACCGGTAGAGACAATTCTGAGAAGCCACTTATCACAGTCTAGCCGTACGCAAAACACGTTGAAAAGTTCTATAATCCAGAATGCTTTTGAGACTGCTCTTAAGAAGCTTGGCACTAGAAGTGGTATTAATTATAAATTCGTTCAAATGCACAAATTCATAAAAGAAATATCTTAACTTCGCAGCAATTAAACTCTTAGCAACTAAGGTCATGTCTTAAGCTGTTTGTGATATCATATAAAAATTAATTCATTCGTACACTAAAATAATATTTATTTTATTTATTACTATCTGATCCGTGCTCACTTCGTTGCAGGGCATCAAACATTTTTTTAATGATGATGAGGATAAAAAGTATCCTAAGTTACTCCTCAAAACATCAGCTATCTGCCAGTGAAAGTCCTGTGAAAATCGGTCCAGCCGTTTCAGACATTAGCCGGAACAAGCTGACAGACAGACAGATAGACCGACAGACAAAAATTAAAAATGATTTTTTAATGTCGGTACCGTGTATACTTTCATATGCATTAGGTGTAAAGCTGTTAATTTATAATTACAAACAGACACTTCAATTTTATTTATTTGTACGTATAGGTGGATGTATTCTATAGATTGATGCCACCAAATATTTGCTAGAATAGCAAACCCAAAACAATGTTATTCTTGTTTTATTTAGTTTAAAATTTATCGAAATTCAAAAATTTAAACGCAAAATATGTTATCAGTGGAGCCTTATAGGCGTGGTCTGGTCAATTTAGCTGAGAGGCACTTGAAAACCAGAGGTAGTGGAAATGACGTCCACGTAAGTACCACGAAATTTATCGACCGTGCGCTCCCTCACAAATGCTAAAACAAAAACACTACCAAAGTGAAGTGTCAAACTCCATTTGGTTGAGTGTAGCGCGTGAAGGATACTTATGTTTATTTAAACGTGGCGTGTATAGGTTTACTTACGTCCAATGAAGGTAAACATGCTATAATATTGTACTTTCATTTACAAAATTACATTTTTAAATATTTTATCATAATTGATTTTGTGCACGACGATTTTTCATGTGAAACAAATATGAATAAGACTTCTTGTCCGTCTTACATTTTAAATTGTAATACAGGGAAATATAAACATAGACCAGTAGAACTACAACCCTTATAGTTTCGTCTGTCCGTCTGTCCTCTCTTGCTAAACTTTGTAATTATATTTATTAATTGGTGAAATTCAGTACAGTTATAGATTGCGTATAGAATATCAGGTAAGCAAAGAATAAATATGATCGGTCTATCGAAACGTAATGAAATCGATGCAGTTAACCTGAATCAATAACCGATATGAAAAGTTCGTAATATAAAGCAATATCGCATTTACGGTCAGAATAAAACACCGCAACGGTAAATAAGCGAGTACATGTAAAATATTTCACTTCATAAGCGTATTTGCTTCATAGACGATAAACGTGGCACTTCACAAAACAACTTCGTTCGAAGTGCGAAAATGGAATTCTATTTGCAAATTTTTGATACCTTTATGATTACTTACAATTTTTAAGCACTAGCACCCTCCAGCAATAAAGTAGTCTTATTCATTCTTGTATGTAATTAATTAAGAAATATAGAATTTAACCCTAAAGTGCGAGTGTGAATCGCTTCTCTTTATAGACTGTGTTTGATTAATGCGAAATTAATCAAATACAATATATAAAGAGAAGCTAATTAAAAATTACTTTTTGGAACGAAGTTCCTCATGGGGCGATGCGGAGGGGTACCCTAGCCGGGAAAAAACGTCCGTAACGTAAGATTTTTATATATAGTCTTCATTAGTTTCTTTATAGGTACCTCGAATAGAACTTAAAATTAATATTTTTATAATAAGGAACTTCGTCCCTATCCGGTGTCCCACGACACCACACGTTTTTTTCCATAATTATTATTATTTTATTACTCTCTAGGAATACTATTCGATCGAAACATGCGCTGTAATATAGACATTAGCTGGTGGTTGCGGCTGAGTCACGTCCTCCACTCTTACAGTTTGGTAATTGTATTTCCGACAGCCGCCGGAAGCGGAGGGTGACCGTGAATGTTGTAGATACGGTTATTATTTCTAAAAACTTATTTATCGAACATTATTATTTTTGTCATTAACGATAGTTTAATATAGAGTAGGTATGTATATTTTAATGAAAAATATTGTATTATTGTACGTTTGGTGTGTAGCTTGACGATTATGATTGACATTTATTAGATTTTGTAAATAGTTTTCGAACCTGGAATACCTAAAAATCTTCTTTATTCTGGAATAACTAAAATTCTATTTCTCTTAGAAAAAATGTCTGCATGAGCTTGTTACTTTTAAACAAAATAATAAAGAAGCAAAAATATTTATATCCCTATTTTTACACAGAGGAAAACCATTGTTATGAAAAAATAATTCATAGCTTTATAGACAAGAAAAGGAAACAATATTTCTGTATCGCCGAAAGAAAATCCGCAAGACGTATTGTACTATAGAATATCCTACCTGAGACCCCGTCAATTGCCTACAAAGCCACTTTAAATAGTTTTTGAAGGCTTTATTCGAAGGTCTGCCAGCGACTACCTTCCTGTATTTATGTTTAGTCAAGGAAATTGAATAATATTAAGCATGACATACATCTGTAAACGGTATTACTACATGTTTATTGGTAGTAAGCGACTAAAAATGACACCGTATTATTATATTATATCTAAATGAAAGCAGAAAAATAATAATTATTTTAGAAGTGATAACTTCTTATGGGAGGGTAAACCGCTTCGATACGTAACGCGTTCCGGCGCCAAATAAGATATGAGTAATTTCGAATACTAATGTCAGATACGCGTAACACAGATACGTAGGCATTTGGATTTTTGACCAATTGGATTTAAAATTAAAAATATTACAATTTATATTAATATAATAAATCGAATTTTAATATTATATTTAATGAAAAATATACAGTCACATTTTGTTTCCTCTTGCTTTTGTCGCGAAAACAGAAAATAACCCGTCTTTGCAAGTAAAGGCAAGCTCAAGTCAAGTGTTCAACTCCTTGGACAACAATACCCCAATTTATTTCCATGAATCTTGCTCAGTAAAAAATTCGCATTGTTTCAACACGTTCATTGCGTTATCAGGTCTAATAGAACCGTACGTAAACTCGCCACTGGAATGGCATAGAAAATACTGTTCCTAACGCTGGTGCGGAATCGATATCTTCGCTTTGCTTGAAAACAGACAGTGTTTTGTAACTGCATTGTTATATAATTTAAAAAAGTACAATATAAACGTTTTAGATCGATTGGTCCTGATACCGACAGGGAAGATTTTTTTTCATCTACTTCAGATATAGTGTCCTTTCGACCTTATACTCGTGACCTGATAGCTACACTAGATTTAAGAAGAGTTTGTCTAGTGCAGAGTTGAGCACGTCGTGGACTATATAAGAAAGGAGAAGTTCTTAAGGGTCGAGCGTCTGGAATCTCGCCACAAGGTCAACTTCAGTTCCTTTGTGGTGAGAGTACCGACGCATCTCCTACCTTCGAGGTGGAGGAGTTCTGGCCGACGACGTAGTCTACCGGAGGTTTCGGGGAAAGCTCCCCATCGAAGTGCGAATCACGTCGCCGAAAAAAGACAATACGTGATAAACTACAGTATGTGTGTAAGAGTGAATGTGAATAATATAGAAAAAAAGACTTATGTAGAGTATTGTATAGTATATATATATATATATATATATATATATATATATATATATATATATATATATGTCGCAGATTCGAATGGATTAACATCCGCACGGTCGCCATCGGTGTCCGACATATTTAAATTTTATCACTTTAAACACAGTCAGTGCGCACGACCGGCGCAGGCGTTGTTCTCAGAGCAAGTGAAGTCTCGACTAATGAACAAACGCACCACTGACAGTTATAATGACGTTGACAACTGACAAGTTATCAAGTTGACAGCTGACAGCTGAAGTCTGTACAGTATTTCCGGTACAATTAATTTTTAAATTATTTATTATCTCTTACACGGCCATTCTGCGCATAAACGCGCTCTCGCGTTTCGCCTTGACGTTTGATGTGCCTAGACGGCAAAGCGCTTATAGCACACACACACACACGCACACATAGCAAAGCGTAAAAGCTTTCATCAAGTTTTAGTTTTAGCGTCTAGCATAGCCTCGGAGCTTATAACATCACCTGCTCGTAACACATAAGCAAAGCGTTGTAGCTTTCAGCATCAACTATGAGTATCAAATATTCTCAAACACAATTTCACTGCAAAGCGTAGTAGCTTTCAGCAGATCAGAAGGACAAAGCGTCAGACAAGAGCTTTCAGTCCACTTTTCTGTAAAGCGTTGCAGCTTTCAACCCCAAGCTCAACTGCACTGCAAAGCGTGGTAGCTTTCAACACACCACACAGACAAAGCAATCGCTTTCAGTTCTTCCTTCAACAAAGCGTACTCAGCTTTCAGTTTAAATAAAACATTTTATTAATCAGTAACGGACTTACGTCTTTTATTAAGGAATTACCTTACTTGTTACAATTCATAATATTGAACAGAAAGGATAAGATACAATCACGAAACAAAATTCACTACAATGTAAAAACTCATTTCAACAAACAATAAACACATTATTGAAAACAATCTGTTCTGCAATAATTATTAAATAAAACTAATCCGCTATGAGTTCTACACGATCAAGACATTCTGACAATCCTGGAAGACTAGCTGGATATTTACGTAATCGTTCATGGCACACGTATTGTGCCCGTCCTCCAGATAATTGTTCAACCATGTAGCGCTCATTTGGACAAACCTTGGTAATTTTACACGGGCCGCTAAATTTTTCACTTAGCTTATTAATTATTCGGGGGTTTCTCTGAACTAATACTAGATCACCATCAACAAAAGGATGAATAACAGCTTTATTAGAGTCATAACGCTTTTTATCTTTTGACGCTTGCTCGTCCATCCTACACTTAGCCGTTTGTCTTATTTCAGGTAAATCCTGTTCGTTTGTAGCATGGGACTCTACTGAAAGATAGTTTAATTTGGGTGGGGATTTATTAAATCCAAATAATAACTCGAAAGGACTCTTGCCAGTACTTTTAGAAATAGTACAATTTAAAGCTAATTGAACTTTACCGATAACAGATTTCCAGGATTTATTTTCATGATTCTCAGCAACGGTAAAACAAGTAGTTAAAATGGACATTAGACGCTCTACTTGCCCGTTAGCACGGCAAACGCCGCTAGCAATTTCATTGAATTCAATACACCATTCCTTACAAAGATTTTGAAAATCTTGACCTGTGAAGGAGGTGCCTTGATCCGAGATAATGCGTTGCGGTGTTCCGAATGTGTGGACAAAACTTCTGAGGGCTTCGCAAGCAGATCGAGATGTTAAGTCTTTGACAGCTGTTAAGTGGCAGAACTTAGTGAAAGCATCGACTTAATCTATCACATATTCCTTGGACATCCTACCACCAGTCAGTTTACCACTAGTATCAATGTGAATGGTATGAAAAGGTTTTGCAACTTTATCTATGGGATGTAACGCTGATTGTTTTTTACCAGAAGGATTTTTATTAATTTTGCACGGTAAACAATGGTCTACATAAGCCCTTACCGATGAAGACATATTTGGGAACCAAAAATGCTCACGAATTTTAAACAAAGTTTTGTCCCATCCTAGGTGTTTTAATTCATCATGAAATTTTTGAATTATTTGCCAACGAAAGTTTTTGGGAACAATTACGCGACTAAAAGTTTTACCATCTAATTGAAAATTTTTATACAACAAATTGTCTTTGTAGGTGAAAGATGACCAAAGATTAGCTTCAATGGTATCGTTCTCAATGGACTCTATAATTCGGTTTATGTCAGAATCTAATCTTTGTTCAGCTTGCAGCCATTCATCACTCACACGCGTGACATTCACTTCCTTGCAGTTCGTGGGGTTACGGTTCAAATAGTCTACGTGCGGAATTCTTTCACCCTTTCGATACTCTATCTCAAAATCGAAGGTTTGCATATACGCCCACCACCTATGGACACGCGGTATAAGCTCTCGTTTGTGACGTGATGCCTTTAACGCGTTGCAATCAGTCACGACTTTGAATTCTCCAGTTCATAACTATGGTATCTACTTTCTGCGTTCGAAGTCCTTTGACTGAAATAACCTATAACTTTTAATTGATTATCAAACTTTTGAAATAAAATAGCGCCATATCCGATCGAGCTCGCATCAGTGTGTAGTTCGATCGGCTTACTAGGGTCAAAAATCGTTAATACAGGTTCGGAAGTCAAATAGCCTATCACAGTTGCATGAGCTTTTGTGTGTTCAGTAGTCCATATCCACTTAGCGTCCTTTTTTGTAAGGCAGTATAGAGGCGCCATAATAGAGGAGAAATTAGGTACAAACTTTCGGAAATACCCAGCGAGACCGTTAAATTGACGTAACTCCTTCACATTAGTTGGTAAGGGTGCGTTAGCTAAAGCCTCTATCTTCTTAGGATTAGGTTTAATGCTATTGTTGCCGACAATGTAGCCTAGGTATTCTACTGAAGATTTGAGAAAGGTGCATTTCTTCCAGTTAAAAGCAAAACCTGCCTTTGATAGTGCAGATAACACCAGATCAAGGTCACGAAACGCATCCTCCTTAGTTTTTGAAAAAATTAGGACATCGTCGATATAAACCAATGCTACCTTATCTTTTAACCCTTTAAGCGCCTTATTAATGGCCCTTTGGTACACAGAAGGTGCGTTGCAAAGCCCAAACGGCATTTTCAAATATTCCCATACACCGTCCGGCGTAATAAACGCGGTTTTTTCAATGTCCGCCTGGGATGCCATCAAAATTTGATGGAACCCAGAGGCCATATCTAAGCTTGAAAAATGAGATGCTTGCCCAAGAGCATCAATTTGTTCCGATATCAGCGGCAAAGGGTAACTATCACGTACAGTGTTGGAGTTAAGCTCCCTATAATCGACACAAAGGCGGTCAGACCCGTCCTTTTTCTTTACTAGCAATGCGGGGCTAGAAAAAGGAGAGGAACTTTCGCGGATTATACCTTTACTCTCTAAATCAGCAATAATATCTTGCATAATAGTGCGTTCGGAAGGGGCTAGTCGGTACGGATGTCGCTGTACGATTTTATCGGGATTCTTAATCGCTAATCGCTTAATCATCGCTATTGAGAGTAAATATTAATCCAGGGGTTTTAAAAATATCTCTTCCTAAGATTACGTCATACGGTAGTAAGTGTGAATCGACTATCACAAACGTGACCTCGGTATGTAACCCGTCAAACTCAGCAAATGTTGTCATTTTACGAAATAAAAAACATGGCACCGAACCAATACCTGAAAGACGAGTAAACGAAACCTCCTTCTTATCGGGTAAATAATCAGCTATTTCCTTTTTAATCAATGAACATTCTGAACCACTGTCAATGAGTGCTAGTAAAGTATAGCCACCAATACACGTTTTAATCAAAGAGTCATTGGAAGATGAACAAACGTTAACCGATTTCGTCTGTAATTTGGAATCTTTAAAAATTTTTGATTTTTCATCGCGCTGTTTAGTAAAACAAGTAGATTCAGAATATCCAGTCTTATGACAATAAGAACATTGAGTAACATTTTGCTTATTACTAGGTTTATCGACTGACATGCAAGAATCGGGGTCCTCACGCTTATTTTTATTACGCAACTGTAAACAATGTCGCTTCAAATGGCCGGTCTTATTACAATAATGACAGCGACGCTCGGGAAGTGGCTCGCCTAGTCTGGAACGCTTGGGAATTTCATTATCAGTTCGCGTCATAACGGATTGACGCTTTAAAATTTTAATTTTAGGGTACGTATTTAAATGTCTATCAAATGCCACAAAATTGGTAGGCGTGTTTTTAAGTAAATCAGTGCGTACCTGAACGTCTGCGATGCCGGAGATCACCACCTCAATTTTGTTAGACTCACCCCAACCGGTATCCAACCGGTCTATCAGCGCCATTTTGTTAGTTGAATACTCGATGTACGTCGCCGCCTGGTCGCTCGTGTACTCCACCATGTCGCGAAACAAGTCGTAGAATCTCCTGGTCGAAATAAACTGCTGTGTGAGCCGCTCCTTTAATTCTTCCCAAGTCTTGCACAGCGGGTACGAACGTGCTGCCCATTTCTTGGCACGGCCCTGCAGGCGAATAAAAGCCGCATTCCTGGTTTCATAATCCGTCCACGAGTTGCGCTGTTTGTGGTTCTCAATCTCGTCGCACCATTGTGCCGCAGTGGATTGACACTCGTCCGGATCAAAAGAGGGTAGATAAATTTCGCTAGCTTTCAGTTTTCTAGATTCTACGGCGCTTGTTGGAGACGATTTGGAGTTTTGGAGGCCCGCCATCATATTTTGGAAGAACACAGCCCAGTTTTTAGGTGAAGGCACTGAATTTCCTTTGTTCTCCGATGTTGAGGGACCCGACACATTGTCACCTTGATCTTCGCGTTCCGGCCGAAAATATTCTTCGTTTTGAGTAGTAGCCATTGCGGTAGGCATGTGAGATGATTTTGAGATCAATCCCGCCGCTGCTGTCGCAGATTCGAATGGATTAACATCCGCACGGTCGCCATCGGTGTCCGACATATTTAAATTTTATCACTTTAAACACAGTCAGTGCGCACAACCGGCGCAGGCGTTGTTCTCAGAGCAAGTGAAGTCTCGACTAATGAACAAACGCACCACTGACAGTTATAATGACGTTGACAACTGACAAGTTATCAAGTTGACAGCTGACAGCTGAAGTCTGTACAGTACTTCCGGTACAATTAATTTTTAAATTATTTATTATCTCTTACATATATATATATATATATATATATCCGTAATAATGTAGGGTTATTAACAACCCCACATTATTCAATACATACAGATTACACAATACGAAGTTACCTGAGATTCAAACAAGAAAATATTATGGTATTAACTACTTGTACTCTTATGACATTTAATTTTACTCATCCGACGCAACTGGATTCGCTGGATTAACTAAGATTCGTAGATAAAAGGTTTCGCACACTTAATAACATTATTATATTTCTTTCACATAATTTAGTGTAATATAAAAAATTGGAGGTGTTTTTATTAAATAGTAATCATAATTATGTTCCCAATAAATTTAGACTTTACGTGATCGGTACGCATTACATCAATCACATGAAACCGAAATAACTTAAGTGTGTCCATATTAAATAGGCATGACAAAGCGCGGGGCATCAAAGAGGGTCGCTTTGACCAGCCGCACGTATCTTGAATGAAAACGGAATAATCTGTCTCAGTGCACCCACGGGTTTGATCAAAAAGTTCCCTTATAATTTGGTATAATGTGGTATAATGTGCTTCAAAGGTAACTATAGTGTGCTTCAAAGGAATTTTCATTAGTTTTATTTTCAGAAGTTGAAAGCGCATTATTAATACTATTTTTAACCGAAGAAAAACCGAAGGAGGTTCTCAAGTCAACGCGTATATATTTTTTTTATGTATGACTACGCATTACATTTTTCCATCGTCCGATTTTGATAATTCTTTTTTTGTTGTAATATTAGGTTAACTTCCAAGTCGGTCCCATTGTCACCAAATTGTGATGGATTCTATGAGGAATCGAGAAAGCTCCTCGCAATTAATATGGACACCTATAGTGATTTTGTTTTTTTTTTTTAAGTTACCCAGTCATATGCTACCAAAACTTAAGATTTTGTGCCAAGGTACACCTTGGATCCAAAACTGACTGACACTGAACAGAACTCCTGAGTCTTTAAAGATACATACTGTTTGGGGATTTCAGCGTTGTTTAAAGAACAGCAAGCATTTGCTACTATGCCAATACAGTAATCATCATCATCATCACTACCATTATCACAACATACATCTTCATATTGTGATGATAATATCGATGTTTTTAAACATTTGCTATTCCCAAATTTATATTCAACATCATTATTCGCTCACAGTTTTTAATACCGAGTTGTTTACTACAACAACATAAAATTATTACAAAAAAACCTCTCGATTATTGAGCATAAGCATGTAGTAGTGATTAATAGAATCTAGCCATAAAAAATTATAAACTAATGAGTTTTGAACAAAAAATTAAACCGCCGAAAAAACTGAAAAGCAAAAAATAACAAAGATTTTTTATTTAACCATAATAACTAAGTTTTTAAACTAATGTAAGTATACTTAAGTAAATTGAGTCGGCGCCAGACAAGCAAAATAGCAACCTAACGAAAGTAAAGTACGTTTATGTAGTAAATAGTAAAGTACGTTTGGCGCTCACTCAAAATTACTTGAGTATACTTACATTAGCTTAAAACTTAGTTATTGTGGTTAAACAAACCTTATTTATTTAAAAAAGTGACCCCACCTTTTTTATTTAAAATTTATTGCATTATATTATTTGCTTTTCAGTTTTTTCGGCGGCTTAATTTTTTGTTAAAACTTATATTATTACGCATTTATTGTAATAACACTAGATTTAAGTACGAGTATCACCAGATTTTTTTTCAAAGTGCTTCATAAATTATTGTCCGATTTCACTGCGCAAACATTAGCGCAAAATATTATTGACAACTCCTCACCGAATATTTGTACACCAGACGTATCGTCAAACTCACAGAATTCTTTTGTCCTTTTAGATACTGATTTAAATGAGTACTATCTATAATCAAATCACTAAAAACTAATAGTTCACCAGGCTGGGATAATATTTCCTATAAAATATTAAAATCTAATAAACCGACACTTGCACCCTTAATTACTCATAATATATTATGTAATCTTACTTTTGTAATCTCTATTTTTCCAAAGAAAATGAAACAATCCATAACTATAGCCGAATTATCGTCCAATATCATTTAATTACGTTTTACCATAGCTACATTTTTAACGCATTATTATAGCTTAGCATTCAGCATTATTATAGCTGATAACGACGCGTATAGCGTCATCTATTAGCAGTTGTTGATATTAATAATAGCTAATTTGTGCTAGACAACGCCATCTATTGGCAAACGTTTCTAACTAGAGCTTCATCTCTAATATTTCTTTATTGTGGCATTTGGATTACGCATTACCGCTAGTTGTCAGTTAAAAAAAAAACTTTATGTCAGGAGGAGTATATAAGGGCTGTCGCGACATGACACCGCCTTTTTCTCCTGTCGAATTTTATTGTTCAAGTTTTTCTAGATACAAGTGTATTATATATTTTTAATCCCGCGTTCACGGTGAGTTATCTTTTATATCTGTGTTGCGAATATTTGGAAAATCACGCTTGTAACTAAAACACATTATCTCTCATGTAAAATATCACCTTGGTAAAATTAGCTGTTAGAAAATTTTGATTGGCCACGTGCTTAATTTGTAGAAATCTTTCCGATCTAGCATTGTTTTTAATATTAGGATGTTTGTATCATATTGGTTGTCCTTAATATCATCTTATCTTTTTATTTTTGCCTACCTTCTTTGTAATGGTCACACAGCCCGTGATTTTGATCGTTTGGGGTTGAGATCACGCCGTATGACGGGACTCCTACCCATACGTTCATCATGAATTTTTCAGGGACCTATATACCTGGATAAAGACATCCTTATATAAGGACTATTGGCTATTTTTCCACAACCGGATTTCTGAGGCCGCTAGACATTCCGGACTGTATAACTGGATTTGGGAATCAGGCTGCACCGCCCCCCATGGACGATCTATCGACGACGATCGGACGTAGCGGTGACAGAGAGACGCTACCAGAAGTTGCAGCCCCAGTTCGCCCTCACCACGTGTTACCCTCCTGGGCTCAGCTAAGTTCCCACGTGGTTTTAAGCCCCTTCGACACCCACAGACACCAAGAAGCTAAACCAGATACGTACGGCCTTTTGCCTACGACCCTTACTTTTTTTTAAATATATATTGTCACGGGAAATACATCTTTTAATTTCAATTTCACCCGTAACAAATTCTTTATCTAAAATATTGGAAAAATAATAAACAAAAGACTTTTTATAAATGATGCAGTGTCAGAGCTCACAAACTTCCTCTTCAAAGAACTGGATGCAGGTTGTAAGAGCCTAGCAATTTTTCTCGATCTAGCGAAAGCATTTGACACTGCATCCATCCGATTTTTACTTAAAAGGCTGGAATCATATGGGGTCCGTAATGAACAACTCAAACTTTTCCAGAGCTACCTACCTGATCGGGAACAGTCAGTTAGGATCTCAACTACTATAAGTGACCCCATTCCCATTGAATATGGTGTTCAACAGAGAAGCTTGTAGTGTATGACTGTATATGTAAGCATAGATATCATACTATCTCGAGTGCTCTAGCCACAGATGACAGTTGACGTGTCACAGTGACAGTTTAGAAGGTAGTCATCATGTAGTGGCCAAGCGAGCGGGACGTGTGTATTAAAGCACTGGCGAGCCAGTATTAATGCGTGTTAACGTGCGATAGCGAAATACTACAAAGCGTATTAGGACCTACCCTCTTTCTGGTGTACATTAATAATATTATCAACACTTACCTGTCTCATGACAAAATAGTGGCATTTGCAGACGATGCAGCTATTGCATTCAGTGGATGTAGTTGGGATGAAGCTTTTGCATAGGCTCAAATAGGTTTTAATAGTGTTCAAGAACAACTTACTTCTAACCTTTTGACACTTAATGCCGACAAAACCAAATTCTTAACATTTTCTATTACTAACAAAACTCCGTCTGTTTTAACAAACCAAGCTCTGATAGTACATAAAAACAATTGTCATAAAAATTTTGATGAACGTTGTGGCTGCCAAACGATAGAAAGAGTGTCCACCTTGGCATAAAGTTAGATTCCCTGCTTACTTTCACTCCTCATATTAATGACCTATCCCGAAGAATTCGCAAATTAATCGCAATTTTTAGAAACATAAGACATGCTGCTAGTCACACCTACTAAAATCATCTACATCGCCCTGTGCCCTTGTTAACGTACTGTATTGATGTCGGGGGGGGGGGGGGGGGGGGCACAAAACTAATATACTACTACTGGAAAGGGCGCAGAGAGGTCTGCTTAAAGTCATGTACTGTCTTCTTCCCTACAGATATCCTACCACTAAACTTTATAATGACTCAAAAATTCTCTATTTAATTAAATTAACCCTAGATTATACGTTGACTGAAAATCTACTGACACTTGCGTGTTGATATGATTAATATTAATATGTGGATAAAAATTTAATAAAGCTAAATAACAAAACTATTTTAGTATTCATACACACATACTGAATTACTCATACAGACCCATATAACGCATATAACCTTCAAACGGTGATGGGACGCCCCAGAGGATAAACACACCCCTGGTGGAACTGATTTCTACAGGAATCAGTCTCCATCCCAAGTTACAATATCGTAGGTCTAGCCTCGTCTAGGCTTCACTCATACACACACCCCCTAGAGGTGCTGCTCTTCACAAGAAGCAGTAACCATCCCAAACATCCCAAAATACCTCGGAGGGCTAGGGTCACTACACACACACGACGTACTGACACCCAGAATACTATTTTACCTACCTAAAATAAAGAGCATAAGTTCCTATAAGAACTTGGTTCCTGGTTGCTTCGGTGACCTAGTTTAGGTACTTAAGTAACATCATATTTGTATACAATTAAGATAGTATTTGATTTCTTATACTTGCTAATATTGTATTATGTACCAACCTGTTATTATCAATAAAGATTATTATTATTATTATTATTACTGAAAATATATTTTTTCTTCGCGAGTATTAAATTTACTTCACCACGGAAAGTTACAAGCTTCTACCTCTCGTAATTTGGAAATGTCAGGGAGGGGGATGGACCTTGTAGACCATTTTGGACACTGATTAGTCCTAAATGGTTCACTTTTAAAAAAATCGTGTATGAAACCTCTCCCTTACTACAAAGCGTACAATCTTATTCAACAATATTCTACACGATGGGATAGAAGGAGAAAATAATCATCCCCACTTCACAAAAAAGGAAAGTCTCCACTAAAATAAAAAAAAATTTCTTTTTTATAATGCACAATCTATAACGGTACGAAATATCATCTTATTGTATTTATAATTACATAAGTAAGATGGGAGGACAGATCCAGACAGACAGACAAACGGAACGGGCAGACGGGCAAAACTATAAGTGTAGTTAACAGACTTCGGACCTTAAAATTAATGAACAACTCCTTATTACCCTATAGTTCCTATTACATTCTACTTATTTTAGTAAACGTAACAAAATCTATGTCTTATGACAAATTTATGGCTGCCCCAATCCTTGTTGAGCTGTAGGAGTTAGACGAAACTCTGGCTTAGGTACAATGTTAAACATTAAGAAATAAAAAGGAATTAAGGCCACTTCTTTATCTTCGGCTTCGAAAAACAAATTTTTGGTAATATATTTCGATATTAAGCCCAATATAAATCCACTTTGGCTAAAGACTTCGCTAAGCTAGTTAACAAGTTGAAATAGACTATAAAGGGAATTATTAAGAACGCGCTTCTACCATAAAACATCTGCTAAGTTAAATTGGAAGTTGTAAAGTAGCATTAGGTGCAATAACACGCGCGTGTTCCGTTGTGTATGAATTAACACGCGTTAATGTTATCATTAAATAAAACAACTGCAGTTATATTATTTTTGTACTATCTGTTGCCTACAGCTCCGCCTGTAAATACAGTATACCACAGGAAGACTGTACTTTTTCGGAATATAAAGTTGCCTTTGTATTAATCCAGAGCTTAAACTACTACCATGCCAAATTTCATCAAAATCTGTTCAGTTTATTTTGCGTGAATGAGTTACAGACATCCATCCATCCATTCTTCCATCTATCCATGGATGAATATCCATCCAACCATCCTCACAAACTTTCACGTTTATAATAGTAGTAGGGTTATGTGCATTGTTTTTCATGTTTTTTAGGGCTTAAGAAACCCTTATAGTATCGCTCTGTAGTCCGTCTATCTGTCAGCCCTATCTGAATTCTGTAATTATGAATATAAATTGATTACGTTTAGTATACTTTCGTATAGACTTACTACCTATATGCAGCATGAAATAAAACTAAAAAATATATTTTAGGGGTGGCTCCCCATATATCTGAAGAGGTGTTATTTTATTTATTCTATCCCATTGCGTGGGATATCTTCGAATAGGTGTTTTTAAATCAAGGTAAGGTTTTATACACGACTTATTATAAAGTGAACCAATTCTTGCGCAAACGGCCTCCAAAGTGGTTTGCAAGTTGGCCCCTCATACTTATCAAAACTAATAAGAAGAGGTATAAGCTTGCAACTTTCGGTGCTGATAGGTCATGCTAAATACTCTTTAGTAAAATTTTTTGTTGCATATTGACAAAAGTAAGTGTCAATATCATTTTTGACATTGACAGATGTCATGAAGTAAAGCCTATTTAGTTAGTTTATTTCAGTTGGCCAAAAGGCTATAAATAGTGTAGACGTATAATATTGTGTAGTGTTAGGCATATACCTCATATGTAAGACGTAGTGTTAATCACCAATAAAGGAGAATATAAGAATTGTTGCTGTATTATTATCATCACCACTCAGACACAAGAAGGACATACAAATCAAGAGGTCTTAGCCCGCTACATTGTGTCAAGTGTGAAAAAAAAATGTAAAGAATACGAAAATTATGAACGCAAAAGAGGGTACATAGAAAACTCCGGAAGCTTCGAGACAATCTGGGTGTTGGAACTTAACAATAAAAAACAGTAAAAAATATAATATATTTGCCTACAGTGGGCACAGAATTCCGATAATTTCAGTGTCAAACATTTGTTGTTTAGTTGAAAACAAAACAAAACCAGAAAACATTACTTTTGTTGTATCAAAATTAAATTGTTCAACTGTGATTGGTTTACCCACTTATATGAAGCTAAATTTAATAAAAAAACTTTCATATAAAGAATGAACATGTCAAAAATGTTGAGCAAAATGTATATAATATGTATCAAAAAACTTGTGACAAAATTGTGACCAGATATAATGATGTGTTTCAGGGTCTAGGCTGCCTCCCATACGAACACAGCATCGTGCTAAAGAAGGATGCTATTCCGTGCGTTGACCCCCCTAGAAAGGTACCCTTCGCGTTGGTTGAACCGTTAAGGAAAGAGCTTCAACTCATGGAAAACATGGGAGTCATACGGAAGGTGAACAAACCTACTCTCTGGGTGAGTAGTTTAGTTATAGCCATGAAAAAGAATGGTGGATTGAGAATTTGCTTAGATCCTAGAAATTTAAATAAAAATTTATTGAGATGTCATTATCCAATTAAAAATATAGATGAAGTCAGGTCTAAATTGTCCAAAGCCTCTTATTTTTCACATTTAGATGCATTTTCTGGGTTTTATAATATAAAATTATCTAAAGAAAGTAGTGATCTATATACATTTCAAACTCCCTTTGGCAGATAAAAATTTTTAAGATTACCATTTGGAATAAACACGGCTACAGAAATTTTCTATAAAACCATGATAGATCTTTTCGGAGACATTGAAGGTATAATAATTTGGTGTGATGACATTCTAATATACGGGGGAACAATTGAAATACACAATAAAAGGTTAGAAATGTTTTTGGAAAGGGCTAGGCAAGTTAATTTAAAATTAAATAAAGCCAAGTGCAAGTTTCTTCTAGAAGAAATAGCATATTTGGGCTACATTTTTAGTAAAGAAGGTGTAAAAATTGATCCAGAGAAAGTTAAAGCCATAAAAAATATGCCCATACCTAAAAATATTAAAGATTTGCAGAGATTTCTAGGCATGATTAATTTTTTAGCACCGTTTATAGAAAATCTAGCAGAGAAAACTAATACCTTAAGAAATTTGTTAAAAAAAGATATATTATGGTTATGGGATGAAAATTGTCAAAAGTGCTTTGATTTGTTAAAAGAAGTCGTATCTAAAGCACCTGTGTTAACTAATTATAATTGCAACTTACCTGTGATTTTGTCGGTAGATTCATCAAAGAATGCACTGGGAGCGGTCTTGATGCAAAACAAACGACCCATTGCATATAGTTCAAGAACACTTACCTCCTCTCAACAAAACTACGCTCAGATTGAAAAGGAATTGTTTGCCATACAGTTTGGATGTAATAAATTTCACCAATATATTTATGGCAGAAAAACAACTGTTCATACTGATCACAAACCTTTAATTTACCTTTTTAAAAAACCTCTTCATGAAGTACCTGCTAGACTACAAATAATGATGTTATCGTTGCAGGGTTACGACCTAGAAGTGGTTTATGTACCTGGTAAATATATGTATATAGCAGATACTTTATCAAGAGCCTCACTTAGTGATACATACATACCTCAGTATTAGAACTTAGAACAAGACTTACAATATCATGTAAATTTAATATTTTCTAATCTCTCAGTGAGTAAGCCATATTTAGAATTAATATTATTAGAAAGTAAAAATGATGAATCTTTAAATCTGCTCAGGTCTTATATTCGGAATGGTTGGCCAAGAAGCAAAGACAAAGTAAGCTGTCTTGTGAAACCATATTGGAACATTCAAAATTAAATACATATAATGAACGACTTAATATTTAAAGGCAAAAGGCTTATTGTTCCATAATCCTTGCAAAGACAGATTTTAGATAAAATACACTGTGGGCATTTAGGTATTAATAAGACACTCAACATCGCTAGAGAAACAGTTTATTGGCCAAATATAAACGCGGATATTAAAAACCTAATTGATCAATGTTCGGCGTGTGCAAAATTCATGGCAAACACACCCAAGGAACCGTTAAAATGCCATGAGATATCTTATCTTCCGTGGGAGAATGTAGGTATAGATTTATTATATTTTGATGGAGAAAATTTCCTTGTCTGCATGGATTATTATTCCAAGTACATAGAGCTAGCTTCTTTGCATAAGAATTACACTGTCTATAACGTTGTTAAGAACCTCAAATCCTTCTTTGCTAGACATGGAATCCCGAAAGCATTAGTGTCTGACAATGGTCCACCATTTAACTCTTGCAAATTCAAGTCTTTTCTTATTGATTGGGATGTAGAACACATTACTACCAGTCCTTATTGGTCCAGGTCTAATGGCCAGGCTGAAAGTGGAGTTAAAATTGTCAAAAACATATTAAGAAAATGCAAGGAAGATGGCTCGGATATACATTTGGCGTTACTACACTACCGCAACGCTGCTAAGGGAGATTTTCCCAGTCCGGCCGCATTATTGATGTCTAGAAGCTTGCGAGTAAATTTGCCAATTCTGAACAGAAAACTTATGCCAAAAGTTGTAAAATTTTCGACGTTTGAAAGATGTCATAGAGAGAGCAGAGACAAAATGTCTTTTTATTTTGACAGGAATGCGAAGTATACATCTTATGAGTTTAAGCCGGGTGATGACATTTACTTCAAAAAAAATCCTAAATCTTTTTGGTCTCCGGGAATAATTAAAGAGAAATTAGGATGTGGTAGATCATATTATGTTGTGGATCCAAATAATGTTGTGTATAGGAGGAATAGGGGACACATTAGACCTAGAAAAAAGAGTTTAAAAATACAAATCCTCCACCTTCTTTTTATGGCAACGGCAGCACTGACAATATGCCTCCCATGCAGGAGAGTATAGATCCCATGAGTTCGGCACAGCTCGGAGACGATCCTATTCAAAATTGCTTTATCGATGATAACTGTGATCCTATGGAGAGTCTAGAAAATACCGGTTACGTAACCAGGTCTGGTAGAAGTGTGAGACGTCCTAAATTGTACATACATGAGAAATTTGAGTAGATAAGTAATGTATTGTTATTAGTTATGTACTTATAATATTAGTTTGCTTTTTTCTCGAAAAGGGAGATGTTGCATATTGACAAAAGTAAGTGTCAATGTCATTTTTGACAGTTTGCCAAAAGGCTATAAATAGTGTAGACGTATAATATTGTGTTAGGTATATACCTCATATTATGTAATACGTAGTCAGTGTTAAGCACCAATAAAGGAGAATATAAGAATTGTTGCTGTATTATTATCATCACCACTCAGACACAAGAAGCACATACAAATCAAGAGGTCGTAGCCTACATTATTTTCAAAGTTATTCGGACAATAAACTTTTAAATTGAAAAATCTTATTGCGCGTTGATAGTCGCGGCACCCTCCTTAGACAATATGTCCTGGCATGCTATTGGTTAAGTTATTTTTCCCGAGGTCACATTTGGTTAGGTTGGGTTAGGTTTGGTTCACCAGCAGCATACCGATAAAGATTGTTAAATCTATAAGGGATTTAGCAATCGTGGTCCTTCTAAAAAAAATATTTATAAAAGATCGTTCACCGTGGCCTCGCGAGCGCAGTCAAAACAAAGAAAGAATGTAAAAATGACTACAAAGCGTTGTTCAGTGTATGCAAAGTTCTACCGGTTCACAAAAAGTCGAACACCTAGTGATTCTCGAACAATTTGATAGTGATCAATTTAAAATAAAAATAAATAATTCACATAATACTAAAAATTTTAGATTAGGTAAACTTGTAACACCGCGGATGAAAAACTATTATGGGATGAGAACCACTAAGTATTTGACCCCTACACTGTATAATAAATACACCTGGCTGAGGACACACGGGCGACAGTAGTTGTAAGGTAAATAGAGTCATTGTCAAAAATAAACTGAAAAAGTTAATGTTACCAAATATAAAGGCATCAGGTACAAGGAGTGTCTGGAACAATACAAATATTTATTAAAAATATTTGGTCAGTGTTTAATAGGAAATAAGTAAAAGTATTTCTGTTAAGTATAATAGTGATAGTGTTGCTAAACATGTTTACTATAATTATTGTTTAATTAAAATGTCTATAAAGATGTATAAATCAAGCGCAATACCTGCCGACAAACTGTGGCGCAGTTTGGCGGGTTTAATACTGTATTAAGATGTTTATTTGCCAATAAAGATATTTTTATTATTATTATTATTATAAGCTTATTAGGCACAAAATAAAAATGTACAGAAAGAAGCTTTAATTCCTTTTCTACATAGTGTCTCCAATATTACTTATTACAAATATTGACCAATATTATTTATATAATTTTATTCTTTAACAGTAAATAAACGACGAAAGGACAGTAGATTCAGTAATTTAACAACACAAAACGCATGTTAATCAATGTTTATTTTTTGTAGTTGATCGCTCTCTATAAATTGTTATTTAGAAATTTACATATTCAAATTGATCACATGAGTGAGATCGCAGTCATTGTAAGATAAACTTTTAATTAATATTTAATTACACATACCGAAAAACTAATTACACGTACGTATGCTAGATTAAAAATCGTAATCACATTAAATGATGCTAATTTCAATAGCTTCAACTTCTGTTACTAGAAAATGACAAGAGTTTTTGTAAAGTTTCAGCCAATTTCTAGTAAGATTTCGATGCAAACATACCCACAGGATATATCTAGTAAATATATGTATTGAACATAACAATAAAAACAACAATTTAATTCACCACAAGTGTATAAGTCAAACCAATTTAGAATTAATTTCCCAACAAAAACTACTTCACAAGGCTGAGACAAATGAAAACACGGACCGAAGTAATCCACAATTACGCAAGGACATCGGTAAGAGATCCCGGAGTGAAATTCATAATCCCGGACGGACGATGGAAGAATTGCGGAACTAAAATTATTTTTCTCTGAAACAAAAAATACTGGATTGCTATTTAAGCTCAGCTTGTTGAGTTAATACAGACGCTAAAAATTACAATGTAATAATAAATATAATCTAATAGCTTTATTAATTAAATTGATTTACCGGTGGATAGGGTAAGATGGCCTATGCATAGTTGGCCAGACTTGGCATAAAATGCCTCCCTCTTGAACAAAAAAAAAGTCCCTAAGGACAAGTATTCTGTACTTGCTTAAGCTGCAACTAATCGTAGTGTGAAAATAATATTTGTGTTGATTTAGAAAAGCAGCATCAGCTGAACTGATTTTGAAATCGTCATTATTAGTCATACGTTTCATACTTACCGAAGCTTAACCTTAAAATTTTAGAAATAATTTTACATAGCAGAACCTTAAAATCTTTCTCTTCACATACTTCTATTAACAATATGAAATTTTGTGAGGATATACGAATGTTTGTTGCTCATTCACGCAAAAACTACCAAACGGATTCTCATTAAACTTTATATGGTAGTAGTTTAGGCACTCGATTAACACATAGGCTACTATTAATCCCTAAAAAGTAGAGTGTTGTATGGGATATTGTATTTATGTGGATAAGTTTAACTGTGTTTCACACTCAAGGGGTTGAGGTGGTTTAAGTGAAAAATAGCATGGTAGTGGCTATGAATTTACACATAGGCTACTTTTATAGAGTCAAAATGTACGGTTCACGCGAGTTTTTTTGCATGAACGCAGTCGCAGGTAATATCTAGAATCTAAATATATCTGATATACCATACTTCATGGATATTCATAGCCACAATATTATACGAGGCTTGACGTATCTATTCTCCATGGCATTGTTTCAGTCGTAAGTATGTTACGTAACGTTTGTCCCTTAAGGGATGCTAGTTTGCCCTTATTCTTGTGATTCAAGGAGTGGGTATGATATGTTACGATTTATTTTTTCAAGTTTAACTTTAGCAAAAAGTTAAAAATAATAAAACTAAAGTCAACTGAAAACTATATTTTTACGGTAGTTACTACTTACATTACTTTCGTTACTCACTCATAATGAAAACTACGCATAAATTACCTGTTATTTAAATAAGTATCCCTTGTATTCCAAATTTTCTATATATTTATGCAAGCGCAGTTCTGAAAAATACAAATACTAAAGTTACCAGTTCTCTCCCTAACAGTACCTTATACATTGCTAGGTTCTAAGAACTGAAGGTCCTTGTATTTTCCAATAGAACGGGCATAGACTTATCATTCAAGTTTTGTATTATCTGAGGTCTATAGAGTTGTCCCTGTATTGATCAAGAAATATGATTCATGGAAAAACTTGCAACTTCCTTATACTGTCAATACTATCTTTACAATATCTCCTTAGAGTATTATTATGAATCATGAAAATATTCCGATGATTTTTTATATATATCTTTATTATTTATTGTATTGTCATGATGTTAAAATAGAAATGTTAATGTCAATATAATATTTAGCGACAACTGTATAATGTATATCATTCTAAAATTATTTTTTAAATTATTAACTGTGGGAGAGCCACGCTTCGGCACGAATGAGCCGACTTGACCGGATAAATACCACGATCTCACAGAAAACCGGCTTGAAATAATGCTTGCATTGTGTTTCGCCGAGTGAGTGAGGTTACCGGAGGTCTTAGTGGGCGACTGATGATTTTAGGACCAGGAACGCAAGTCGCAACACCAGAGGGGTTAGAATTATAACTCCTCTGCAGGTCTCGAATGGCCAAATCGTATTATGAAACATCATCTATTCAATTTCAATAGATGATGTTTCATAATACGATTCGCTTAATGTGGCCATTTTAGACCTACTGGTGTTGCGAGTGTCCATGGGCGGCGGTAATTCCTTACCATCTGGCGATCCGTCAGTTCGTTTCCTCATTCATATCATAAAAAATAATTACAAAAACAATTACTATGTATTTATATCTTAGTTTGATTTGACTATGTGAGGTCGAAATTATGTCGAAACGCATCCTCATATGGAACATGTGAGGATGCGTTTCGTCATAATATTTCAAGGCACCTTAACAATTACTAGCGTTAGGAATTTAAAATCTAGTAGCAAATTTAGCTAATCACCTGCTAGTAGAGAACATAAGATGAAAATACTGAGAACATACAATTTTCCTTGAGTAGTGAAATCCAAAAATGACGTAAATGAAGATATCGCGATCCAATTTAGTACTTTAGAGTAAGAACTGTCGAGACGCGAACGCAGGAATCACATTATACTGTAAACCCTTGATTGTCTGTGACGGCGAAAAACCTCCTCGTCTCACGAAAAAGCCTCCATTACAGCAAAGGATAAGTCAATTATTCGGGCCGAGGCCCTGATAGGCTCTATTCAAATTCAATTTATCGACACTTCTACATTTAATAATTATATTAATGGATCCAAGATTTTCACACTGACCAGATGTTGATTTGAAAATTAAGGTATAAAGATCGTAAATGATATTGTAGATATATCCTACTACTATTATAAATGTGAAAGTTTTTGAGGATGGATAGATGGATGGTTGGATTGATGTTGTTACTGTTTCATGCAAAAACTACTAAACGGGTTTTATGTTTTTGTTTTGTTTAAGCTCTGGATTAATTGTTCACATTGAATACTGAATTTTCGCGGGCGGAGCCGCGGGATTAAAGCTAGTTTTTAAATAAGAATTATTTAATAATTAGCTATTACTAGATAATAATATATTTTCAGAGAAAATAATTTAAATGGTGTCGCAAAGTTTTTATTGTTATGCCTTATATTATTAATATAAATCATAATTTTAAAAACTTTACGAATTTTGCAAAGAACATAATAATATATTATTCTTTTACAACCTTGTTTTGATTAAATATAATGTAAGCGATAATTATCCCCATAATAATGCACTAATTTATAAAAGAAGATAGCATCAAAAACGTTTGAAAAAGCCGCAAACAAGTCGAGGCATCCACACAACTAACCGCTAACATGTTCATTAGAGTCAATAGAGTTGGAATTTCGTCTCGTTTAATTTGTATAATGGATTCAAATTTAAATCATGTCCAATCCATCGATGGAGCTTATCCACTCAATATTTTTAATGATTTCACAACTTTTAGTTATCTTTTGTTTTGATGTGTCGATCAAACCATTTTGACTGCTACGCCCTTGTTATAAAAGCCCCCGCGACACGTTACTGCTGCGCCTACCAGAATAATTCAAACCACATTTTATATTTGCTTTGTGCGTGATTGAAATGAAATTTTATAACATATATGACTTAAAAGCATTTCGTTGTTTTTCGTATCGATAAAGAGGATACTTTTTAGGGTTCCGTAATTCACGTCTCGGAACCCTTATGGCTTCGTCATATCCGTCCGTGCGTCTTCGGCTTACCGTCCAAACGGTTAGTCCTAGAAAGATGAAACTTTGAATGGATATTATATTATGTATTTACCACGTTGACAAATTGCTAAAATAAAATCACGAAAAATTTGTTTTTTTTTGGGTACCTCCTAATAATAAGTATGCATGTAATAATATTACATGTTTACTTATTATTCCATAGGGTAGAGTTTCGTAGCATTATACCAATTTATTATAATGGTGCGGAACGCTACGTGCACGAGCCCGGTTTTTTATTTCAACTTTGTTACAGCTTCTGTACGTTTTAATTTACTACTTCTTTATTAGAAAAAACTATTTATGAACGAAAAAATTCATTCAATAATTTTCAGCACAATATTATCATTAGAAGATTATTATTTTTCTGCCATAGTTTGTCTTAAATATGACTTATTTTCAATATTTTAGGGATTAATTTTGAACGGCTATCTTTTAACTTTATAATATAATGTGACGTCAATCAAGGTGCAATGTTGCGCGATGATTGGATGTAATTAACACGAGCCTGTGATGAGTTTGATGTAGCGGTCGTGTGATGGACTTGATAGTGTTTTATTATTTATGTTTTGTTTGGTAAGTGTTAATAAAAAATAACACGCTGTTTGTCCAAAAATTTAAAAAAATCTACAAAATTTTAAGCATGTAATTGTGTTTACGAAAAGCTATCAAGATTTATTAAATTTTTAAACATTTAAATTAATCTTCCAAACTTGCAAGAAAGTGTATTTCCAGACTATTCTAGTACAAATTATTATCGAATCACTTCCACTCCATACCGCACCGACAGTAGTTCAAATTAAAAATCCGTTGGGGCACCGCTTGCGGCTGCATGGTCGTCTTGGTGCTTTCTAATTAACGGAGAGGTCGCATTTCCGAACGCTCTTTATGATGCAGTACAAGCCACAAGCTCAAAGCGTCTAGACTCTAGGACAGTATTTGTAGGGGACTGTATAATTCCACAGGGTTTCAAGTGCCGGCTTAGATTAGACTCGAAGATAGCAAGGTTACACCGATTTGGGCAGAGCCGGGGCGATAAAAATAACACTTATTTGAGGAGAACGATTTTCACTTTTTTTGTCTTGCTTACCTGGCTCATGGCGATGCCGTATAGAGAGCCGCGTCCGTACGCCTCTTTCGGGCCGATTTGCTATCTCACTTTTGCCTCTCTATACGGCTATTTTCCATAATTTTTCTATTTTCCATGAGCCAGGTGAAGTAAAACGCGTTGTGTGAAATTCTTTATTGTTATTCCCAATTCAAGTCCTTATATACTAAGAATCTTGTTCCATATAAAAGATATTCATAATCCAAGGTACACCATGTATGTATTTTTACAATTTTTTGCCTAATAACTCCGTATCCATTTATTATATAATCCAAACTATTATTTTTCCCGTTAGATATTATGTTTATCTATATAAATCAAACGAAACTACGTTAAAATTCACTACACTTTAAAATATATAAGCAAAATAACCTTAAGTTCATAAAACACCATTTAACACGACTTTTTGCACACTGATGTTATAGAAATCTATACATATATAGACACTGAGTGTTCACTATTATAGTTTATGTACTGTTTTAAATTACTTGTTTATCGTTCACATTTCAATTCACTGGTATAATTACGTTACGAGGCCGCTGTCCTCAACAGTATTATATATGTACGCAATATAAATATTTAAAAACCGTATCTAATACGATCCTTTGTGTTTTACAAATTAAATATACCCGATAGGTAAATATTACTTTTCAATTCATAAAAGTCTACAGGATCAATGACAGTTAGGGTATAGTTACAGTTGACGATAAAATATTATAAAAATATAATATAGTTTTTTAAAACAACATTATATAACATTTTCTTCAAATGATTACTAAAATTGGTACGATTTTTTGAAATCTAGAATAATAATTCATCACCATGAAGGTCTCACCATTAGAAATGCACCATGATCATGCATACAGAAAATGAACGCAAATCTCGTGGCGTGTACCAAACAATGGCCTCGGGACTGTACCCTCTTGAGTACTGAAAAGGATTACTAAAGCAAACAAATGTGAAGTTAATACTTTAGCCGCCTAGGAATATTATTAAGGAAAACTGTAGGATAATATTTTACTTGCTAAGCTGTTTGGGTGAGATAAACCTGATGTATATTAGGATAAGGGAGGTTTATTTGGAAATTAAAGCATGATTTATACGTGCTTCAACCAGGTTGAATTATAACTTATGATTTTTTTTATATATTAGGTCTTTACCTATGAAATTGCCGTTTTGTATGAAAAAAATTAAACGAATTTTTTTCATGTATTTTTTATTTGTATTAATCGAAGTCCCATGCAATCAATGCATCTTTGCTAACGCAGTGGCAGTTTATTCATGTCCTTCTTAAAGAAATCAGCTGGACGGGAGGCAACAAATTCTTCAAAGGCATTTTGTACTGCCTCTCAGGTATTGAATTTTTTACCCGCCAAGAAGTTATCCAAATTCTGGAAAAAGTAGTAGTGTGCAGGGGCAAGGTCTGGTGAGTAGGGCGGATGACGGAGAGGTCCAACCCCAGTTCTTGCAACTTAGAGACCGTCTGCTGTGCAGTATGAGGTCGCGCGTTGTCGTGCAGTAGCAGCAGAGACGAGCGATTGACCAATGCTGGTTGGAGATGTGCCAGCTTCTCCATCATTGTGTTCAGTTCTTCACAGTACACATCTGCAGTAATGCTCACCTTGTTTGGTAAGAAGCTGTGATGAATTACACCGGCGCTAGACCACCAAACAGTGACCATCACTTTTCTAGGGGTAAGTTTTCGTTTAGGGCATTGTTCAGGTGCTGAAAACCAGGATTCAACCAACTTACTGAGCGCTTGCGGTTATCAAACAGAATCCATTTTTCATCGCAGATAACCTTCATTTTCATTCATTCATTAGAATCTGTTGAGCAGTGCAAGGCACGTCTCGACGCGTACTTCGCGCTGGCGATCATTGAGTTCGTGGGGCACCCATTTGTCAAGCTTTTTTACCTTGCCAATTTGCCGCAAATAGACCAATATTGTTTTGACGCTAACGTCGAAAGCTGCTGCTAATTCTGCCGCAGATTGTGTATCATCAGCTTCCACAATCGCCTTTAATTCGTCGTTGTCGACCAAAGTCTTCGGACGACCGCGAGGTTCATTTTTCAGGTCGAAATTTCCAGAACGGAAGCGAGCAAACCAATAACAGGTGGTGCGTTGGTTTGTAGTGTTAGCTCCGTAAACGTCGTTGATGTTGCATGCCGCTTGTGCCGCGTTGCTGCCACGACGGTACTCATATTCCATAATTACTCCAATTTTTAACGTATCCATGATGACGAAAAAGATTGAAATGCAATGAAAACGTAACACTAATCAATAAACAAATGACTACTTTTGGAAAAAGTATTCCATGTTTTTAAAATAAAATTTATTTGAAATTAGAATTCTTAGCCAAACAAAAATTATTTTGATTTGAAATGGGCAGCACTGCAGAACGGCAATTTCATAGGTAAAGACCTCTTATTTATTTTAATGTTTTTTTTTTGCTTTATGTTGACGTTTATATTTTTATAATCAAATCTTTGCTTATCCTTTTTTCAAAATATAGTAATATTTTTCTTATAATATAATTTTCATAGTATCTTAATATACAATTCAACAAAGCAATTTGGCTCATCCTTAAATTTTTATCTCGAAGCAACAAAAAATAAATTTCAAAATTTTATATCACTTTGAAATATATTATCTATCCCCTTATTATGAATTCAATAAGCGCACAGCCAAAATACAGAATGGCCAAATATTTTACTTTTTGTTGAGGAAAATTATGAAAGTCTTTTTATTAAAGTGTATTGGTCACTTCCGATAACCTTTAGTCTTTTCATCTCGCTCCAGTAAATGACGTACGAAAAGTTATGGCTTCATATTTGCGGACCGGAGTTTGTTTTTACTGCGTAACGTTAAAACGTTACTATCTTCCTTAACGTATATTCAATTAGACGTTATTTAGATAAGCACCCTGTAAATGTTTTAGATTAAATAGATATTATATATTATTATTATATTAACGCGTGAATTAAAAACTTTCACTACTGTAAATTAAAGTTTATGCGGAGAAAGGTGTATATAGAAAGCTATCATTTCTAAAATAACGCTTAAAAATGCATAAAATTAACAAAAATAACAACCCCACATTAGTATGAGGGGTTGTTATTTTTGTTAATTTTATGCATTTTTAAGCGTTTCTGAGGTAAGGTTTAAGTTTTTCTGAGGTAGTCCTCAGATTGTTGATACACACTACCGTGCGTTTGATAGATACAATTTTGTTACAATATGTTGACGTTAGTCAATCTGTCACAACATTTAGTTTATTTTTTATTTTTTATAAGAGGCAAAAGAGGTAAAATTCAACCTTAAAACTATGACATGAATTACTATGGACTTATTTAGACCACAGGGCGATTTCTAGTAACCTATTAAATCGTTTAAAGTTGTAAATTGATCTAGAAACTAGTTTATAAGGTATTTAATATTTTTTATTATAATATATACTGTGTTATTATATAGTAGAAAATTTAGGTAAATACCGTCAACGCAGATTTAGAATGGCACGCTCTTTCATGTGTTGTAAAAACGATCCTAAAAGTAATTCTATACTAGCGGACCCGACAGACGTTGTCCTGTACAGTGTACACACGTCTAAGCTACAAAAATTTCAAACTTGTTCAATAAGCTGTAATAAAACATCATCCAGTGAACCGAATTGTAAATCTAAATCATTCTCGAATTCATTTCACACACATCACACAAAAAATTTCATCAAAATCGGACCAGCCGTTTAGAGAAGGAGTTCAATTATGAAATAGGTACACAAACAACGATAGAAAATATGTGAAAAAACTCAAGGTGTAATTATTTACCATGATTTGAAATTAGAAAATATATTAATCAAAAACTGAACAAGTTAAGAAATCGAAGCGTGTATACTTTACACTGTACCCGTAAAATGTGACTTCTAGTTCTATACTTATAAAATTACGCATAATAATTTGAGATCGAAATACCTTTTAACAATGAAAATTACCGAAACCCGTTATAAAATAAAGGTAAAATTAATTTAGAAGTCCCTGGGAAAACAATTAAAGTTTCGTCGAAGCTAAACGTAAATCCTCGTTACATAGAAGAAGCAGTGAAAACCAATTTTAATTCACTTTAAGGGAATTGGAGTTCTTTCTCTTTTAATTAGACTATTGGTGGCACCTGAGGCGGCTTTAGTGCTCGGTCGGCCGCTGCAAATTGTGTCTTCTTCTCTTAATATCCTCCGATATTACACCGTAATGTAATATGTTCATTACTTATCTGAATTTATTTACCCTAACTATATTAGTTTTGTTTGATGAAGTGCTGTCTTGCTTGATGAACTGCTGAAGAATTCATAGTAGGAATTTTGTTTGGATAGTTAAATCGTAATCTATTAAAGTATAGTAAATAATCAAAGTGTGTAAACTGTTTATTTTTTAGCTTGTATTACTGGCTCATTATTATAAAAGACATCCCATTTGTAGTGATTAGTATCAACGATCTCAATATTTATAAAGGCGCGTAATAACGTACAAGATAACTTTCAGTTCGATGTCAACTGAAAAGACGAGCTTGTCATAAAACGAACGGTTTGAGTGTTACCTTACTGTGCTTATTCTCTCGTTGCTTAACGGTATGATTGGTGATCAAAATATAATGCTAATTAGATTTTAAATCATGACAAATAACTAACAAAGACTGCAACACACAATAGACCATATATTTAGGCTACATACATGTTTCGACGGAAGGTGAAGCGTGATCGTACTCAGTACTACCTTGGCCATTACACTACAGTGTGACTTGTGGCCTGCTTATAACGATACGTGTATGTACACAATATTTAATTCAACGTTAAATAATAAAGTAACAATGTGGAGACAAAGCGTCAACACTAAGTGTAACACAAGTCCATTGAGAGTGCGCGTTTGTACGACGAAGGCTCGAACGCGACATGACTGTGCTCACTCAGCCGGTGCACTACGGTGTAATTGGTGGCTTATTGCCAATTTCGTGCACCTAAGTGTTGCGCTCTATTGTACTCAACTAATATTAGGAGCGAAACGTTTCTAAGGAATTCCGTGTGTACAAGCTCAGGAATTTAATACAGGATTATAAATAGAAAAATATAATTTTTGTAGTTTAAGTTAAGGTTTAAAGCTTAGATTAAAATTCTATAACATACTTCAATGCGTAACGTAGTAGGATTCGTGTTATGCGATAAAATTTCTCTTACCTGAAACAAAAAATATTTTAATATACTCCATAAATACACAATAATATTAATGATTTATGCTATAGTTGTTATATATAGACGTTGAGTACGTATATACAATTTACACATTACACTTTTAATCCTATTAAGAATTCAGGTTATCCCATAAATTATACCGGTTTTTCGTAGCCATTGAATATAACTATTTTTTTAAATATATATTTTTTTAATTTTATAAAACCTATAACCCGACTACGTAAATGTAAATTATGTTATCCGGGTCATTATTACGAATCTATTGACAACAAATTATATAAAATCGGACTACTACTTTAGTGTGCTGCGGTGGAACAAACATACATACATAGACTGAAATCCCCTCGTTTTGGCTTCAGCGTGGTGGGGTAAAAATAGTGTCGCCGCATCTTTCTCATCTAGCCGCATATACGTATGTCCATATAGTTTACAAAGTTTGTTCGCAAAAAACTGTAAACGTAGAAATCCAATACACTTACAAGTCCGTTTTAATATGTGTCAATGTTCAGGCCGCGGCCCACGCGATTGTTATTCAATGGTACTTCATGAAATATGTATTTATTGTTGCCGGTGTGGGTGCTGAAAATTCATATTATGTAATGTGGGTATGGTGTACCGACGGCACATTAATTTGGCTATCAAAATTATAAAATCTAAAAAAAAATAAGTGGTGTTATAGCTATATTTTTAACCGTCATCCTACTATTATAAATTTTTAAATTTGGTATGGTAGTAGTTTAGGCTCTGGATAAAATATAGGCTACATTTTATCCCGAAGGAAAATGTGTTCCCGTGGGATACTGTATTTACGCGGGCGGGCTAAAGCTAGTTAAATGTAAACCAATTGTAGTATTGTTTGAGGCATAAAGGTGATAGTCAATAATTGACCCAGTCGACAGCAATGAAATGTTTGCCAATGTGTTCACTTTAAGTCGCATTTGATGTCACCATAAGAGCAATCTCTAAATACGGCGGGTAGGTATAGAAGTATACATCAAATATGACTTAAGCATATGATATAAAAATGATTTAAAGTGAACCCATTGGCAACCATTTCATTGCTGTAGACTCGGTAGACTGTAGACGGTTTTGTTATATGGTTTTTTGACCATATCCTTTATAGCACTAATTTTAACAAGAAATAAAATAAACGCAAGACTGGAGCTTACTCTAAGGTCAAAAAGGTAAAATTTGGTGTGCAATACAAGCGACCGACGCATCTTCGGCTAACATCGTGAGACACCGTACCGTGTGACATCATGAATCCGATTTTGCTCCCATAGTTTTCATACCCCGGGCTTATATTATATGAAAATCGTTTCTTAAGGAGTAAACTTTAAAACACATGCAATCTTTGGTACCAATGTATCTCGTAAGCATGAAATAGCGATTATATGATATGCAAATTATCTAAATACCTATTTCAAACAAAGTCACGCACACTAGTCCTATTATGACATAGATTTGATGTATGCATTGTGGAATATGTGCAGCACCCTCCAGTGCGCGCCGAGCTGGCTAATCTCCGTCTACACTAACGTAACTAGTATTTAGTTCGTGTACTATTTAAGCGAAATTTCAGAATGACGTGCAATTTTCTTTGGCGTAAATTAAGATTTTGAATAAAACCTAAGTACTTGAAATAACTAAGGTGCATTTTATGCCTAATAATAAATTAATTGCACCTCATTTATTAGTAAAATGATAAAAGTAAAATGTTTTGATGTACCTAATTGTTAATAAGTCTCCAAAAATAAAAATGTTACGTTAAATGTAAGATTTTTTTTGCTCACGCTACAAATACTTAAGGTATCTTTGGGTTTAGTTTTTCGAACAAATGGTTCCAAGACGAAATTTTTCTGTAGCGTAAGGCTACTACATTACACTACATTATACAGCTTTTCGTCAAACAATATTTTATATGTTACTGTTTGAGATTATTTTTGTCTTTCCTATGATTATTATGGTAATGTTTTACGATTTTGTAATGATCATAATGCCAAATGCAAACATAATATTAATGATATTATTATATTATTAAATCATTGATATAAAAGTATAGTAAGTAAGTTATTGAACGTTGAACGCATCGTATACGGTATAACCGCAGAGTGAATAGTGGTTAGGTTAGGGTAGACTGTACTACAGTCAGCGTAGAGCGCTACGAAATTCGTAGAGATTACGTCTACGAAGGATTAATGTTTTGTATGGTGGCGGTGTCGCAAAAGAAAACACAGTTTGTTTTTGGTTCCAACGTTTTCGTTATGGAAATATCGACTTGCAGAACAAGCCCCGTGGACGGCCGGAGACGAAAGATGATAATGAAGAATTGAAGGCAGGAAGATATTGTGGAATCGGATCCATCGCAAGCCACGTCCGAGTTATCTGCAGGCTACGGTGTTAGTGATAAAACTGCTTTAATCCACTTGAAGCAAATTCAGAAGGTGAAACGCTTAAAAGGTGGGTACCTCATGAATTGAGTGCAGCAAACCGAAAAACACGCGTCGACTGCTGCGTTACATTACTCAACCGGCACAATAATTAAGGAATTTTACATTGAATCATTACGTGTGATAAAAAGTGGATCCTGTACGATAATTAGAAATGCTCATCGCAATGACTGAACCCTGGCGAACTAGCCAAAGCCTGCCCCAAGCGAAAACTGACTCAAAAAAAGTTACTTGTGAGCGTTTGGTGGACTAGTGCCGGTGTCATTCACTACAGCTTTCTTAAATCTGACCAGACAATTACGGCAGATGTCTATTACCAGCAACTGCAACTCATGATAGAAAAGTTAGCTGCTAAACAACAGAGGTTGATCATTCGATCCAGGCTACTGCTGCTTCAGGACAACGCTAGACCACACACTGCACAACAGACGGCTACCAAATTAGAGGAGCTTCAATTGGAATGTCTAAGACATCCATCGTACTCCCCGGACCTTGCTCCAACAGATTACCATTTTTTTTTCGAAATTTTGATAACTTTTTGCAAGGAAAAAAATTCAACTTCGATGGGGCAGTCCAAAGCGCCTTCAAAGATTTTATTGATTCCTGTGCGAATGGTTTATTCAGTAACGGAATCAATGAACTACCTATGAGATGGCAAAAGTGCATAGATAGCATCGGTATATTTTGATTAAATGAATATATTATGTTTAAAAAAATGACTTTATGTTCCTCCTTTACAAAACGCCAATTTTATATGTAAAGACCTAATATTAAAAATTAAATATTTTGAATTATTTGGCATTGTCTGCTGGTAACCAATAATAATACTAGTTTATCGTTAGTGTCATATCATGAAGATATCTTCCGCGCATAATATTAGCATATAAACCAGATTAGCTCTAGTTGTGTATAAATTAGAAACCATGAAGTAGTAAATTTTACATACGCACAAACGGATATGAAACTTGTACCGCGGCTGGTTCAACTGATTCCTGTTAGCTGTATGTAATTAGACCGATTCGTGGAATTTTTTCATGAATGCTCTCTAAATAGATTTCTCATGGATGACATGAATTTATTACCATGAATGAAAGACTGGAAATTGTTATATTACAATCTGCTATTTAATTCTAGGTTAAGATCAACTTTCTTTTCTCATGTTGGCCATCTTTACAGATATATAGATAGACCGTCTTGCCTCATTTTCCAATAATATAAATTGATCCTAGTTTCAAAGAACATAAATCACGGTAGCCGTATTACAAACCAAATATCTTAAAATGCCATATTACATTCCCGTATCTTAACTACAGCCAATAATTCATTAAAACAAACAAAATATGTATCCTTATTGAACGATCCCCGTATCACCCCAATATATCTCAGTCGGCCACAAATCATTTGCGCTTTAAAAAATGTAAAAGGCGTGCAATTGTTCGGGCCATAAATAAAAATTGTTACGAAAACACCTCAGCAGTTTTAATATTTTAATCCCCGCAGTGCAGAACATAAATTCCGTTTGACTGTTTGACCATGTCCACAATTTTGCAGTCGGATAGCTTTCCACAAGACGAAGGAAGAAAAATGTTTACTATCAAAGACAAATTTAAATTCCTGTAAGCTATTAATTAGCTAGATATTTATTTTTAGGGTTTCGTACTAGTACAAGGAACGTCCATCCATCTATCTGCCTGTCCCCTCTTCTACCTTCTGTAATTATCAATATAAATTGATGGAGTATGGTAGAGTTATGGATTATATATATATATCTCGCGTCATAAAATAATAATAATAATATATTTTGAAGTGACTCTCCTTAATTGTGAAGTGGGGTTGAATAATATTTTGTCATTCTACCCCATTGTGAGGGTTCCGTTGAATAGGTATTTTTAAATAAATGCAAAGTGTATGACACTTTTAAAACGACTTTTTAGAAAGTCAACAATTTTTGAGTTATCCTCGAAAGTGTTTTAAGTTGGTCCCTCCCCTTTTTTTGTTGTAAGAAACATGATATTTCCTGCTGATGGAAGCTGATAGACCATATTAAAAACACACAAAAAGATAATTTTTTTGAGCAAAATAGGACAATACATTTTCAAGTAGTTTAAAGAAAACCTATCGCGCGTCGATAGTTACGGAACATGTCCTTACATGCTCTTGGTTAGGTTAATTTTAAATGAGACACAATTTATGATTAAAATATCGATAAGAAGCAAGGTGCAAACGTTTATATTTAGCTAATACTCAAAACCTACAAGAAGTGACAACTACAAATTATGTACAACCAAATAACTTCATCAAAAAACTAGACTTCAACAACTGTAGGAATACCGTCGAAATATCGGTACAGATAACAGCATTAGTAATGCGATAGCTCTCAAAGCTGCACATTTGCTTGCACAGTGGCGCAGCGTATATTTAAACAAGCATAGAAAACCGGTTATTTGCTTCCGGGAGACATGGCTCCGCAAACAAACTTACCATCTAGGAAGCTTTAATTAAGCTAAGTGTTTGAAGTCCATATGAATGTTTCATTACGCGGTCCCTCTGTGAATATAGTCTTAGGGACTATCAATATTTAATTTTGTGTTTGGACATCTGACCCAGTTAAAAACGGCGAAAAAATATATTATGTCTAGCTGTCTCGACACACGTTATTCTGTCTTAACTATGAACTGGAATCTTACTACTATTATATACGTGAAAGTTTGTGAGGATGGATGGATGGATGTTTGTTACTCTTTCACGCAAAAACTACTGAACGGATTTTGATGAAATTTGATATGATAGTAGTTTAAGCTCTGGAATAATACATAGGCTACTTTTTATCCCGAAATAGTACAGTGGGATACTGTAAACGCGTGCAGAGCCGCGGGCAAAACCTAGTAAATGATAATCAAACAGATAAACTAAACGCATCTTTATAATATATTTGACAGTCAAGTGACATATTGAACACAGTGAACAGTTAGTATGTGAAAATTCCTTAATACTCAAGGAACTCATAAGAGTTTCGCTCTGTCTGGCCGTCAGTCTGTCAGTCTGTCCGCTCTCATATCTTCTGTAATTATGAATATAAATTGATAAATTTTCGTATAGTGTATAGTTATAAAATGTGTATAGATCTCGGTTTTGACATCATAAAATAATAATTATTTTATACTTTAGGGGTGGGCTCTCCATACATGTGAAGTGGGGATAAAAAATATTTTTTCATTCTATCCCCTTGTGCGGTGCGGTGTAGCTGATAAGGTCTTTTAAAATAAAGGCAAGGTTTCATACATGAATTTTTTACAAAGTCAACCATTTTCGAGTAATCGGCATCCAAAGTGGTTTATTAGTTATTAGTATTTAAGTTGGTCACCCTGGCATTTCTAAAGTGTAGGAGATAATAAAATTTTTGCATTGTTTGGAAATTCGTAATGTGGAGGGTAAGATAAATATTTTCGTGATTTTAATTATTTCTTTTTCTTTTATAGTTTAGTTTAGTTTTCTATTTATATTTTTTTTTATTTTTGATTACTTTATCGCTCTACTAACACACCGAGCAAAGTGCATCAATTTTGTAAGTCTCTTCAAAGCCTAACAAAGAGAAAAGTTCCTTAAATTATTATTATGAATATCAACATTATGAAGAATAATATTGAAATCACTTTTAGACACTTACGGCCGAATATTGGAACGATAGTTAAATTAAGTGATCCACAAGTCACATGCTGTCTTTGACATTTCGGCTAGCAGAGATAGCGACAGCCTGTGAATAGGAGGGCTCTTTATTTTGATTCAGATATCAGTACTCGGCTGTTAATATATTATTTTAGACACACATCTATTACAAAAATCTGTTATCGAGAGTCGAAATTCGTACCGTTCTATACTCTGGCAGCCGTAAAATATTATTTGGCCCGACAAACTCAAACGCCTCACAACTTTTCCCACCAATTTATAGACCTGAACTGGTTTAAGGATTCCTACACACTAATCGGTAGATAAGCGAAGACCATACCTCCATTATTTACGTGACGCGCATCCTACAATTACATCTTATAAAATTTCATACATAAAACTATTTACATAATTATTAGGGTTCCGTAATACTAATTTCCGTAATACTAGGAGATAGAAACTTGCAAGTTTCGATACTGATAGATCATACTAAAACTCTTTAGGAAAATTAATTTGAGCGAAATCGGACAATAACTTTTGAATTAATTCAAAGGATTGATTATTTATTTTTGCGCGTTGATATTTCCGGTATCCTCCTTAGACATGTCCTGACATGATCTTGGATAGGTTTTTCGTCTTTGTTGCGTAGTATGTACGCAGCTTTATAGGGTCAAATCAGACTGGCTGAAACACTCACAACTAACACGACTCGGCGGAACATTGTTCCTGACCTGCATTTAATATTGAACGCTGGACCGGGTCGAATACTTTTTGCCTGTCAAAAGATAAATTGAATATACCCCTTCAGGCCGCGTCGTATTAAATTTCTTTTAGGTTTTTTCAATTTGCATGGATTTAAAATAAAAGAGGTGTTTTTATACTCTATGCTATGCTCGTTTTAGTATTCATAAAAGGGTGAGGCTAACTTTAAAAAATAATACCATAAGTCGTACACTTAATTTAGAGCGAGGTCGTTGATTGCGCCGTACGACGTGATGACTTGTAAGAAAAAAGTGTATGCAATTACATAATTACGAGTACTTCAATGTATGATTATAAAAACGCATGTCAGCGCGATGGCACATCAAATTATTTGCCTGTCATTTAAGTACCGATGCCTTGATGCGCAGTGTTTTAGTAGAACGATAAAATAATAAAAATAAATAAAAAAAATATATAAAAGAAAAAGAAATAATAAGAATTCGAACCCACCACATTCCGAATTTCCAAACAATACGAAGCTGCCAATCAGACTGACGTAAGAAAGTCGAAATTATTGATATATTATTGCACGACGAGTTAAAAAAAAACATATATTGCTTTAAAATGCGCAGTTTCTAAGGGATAAGACCTAGATAGATCGATTTTTCTCCCCCAAAACTCCCTGCATACTAAATTTCATGGTAATACTTGTAGCCGTTGTCGAAATATCGATTATATATATATATACAAGATCTATATACAAGATCGTCTCGTTTAAAGTATAAGATAGATTTAAACACACAAAAAACACCTCTTCAAACTCTAATTAATTCACTTGTTTGAAACACTTTTGTATTTGTCAAGTTCATAGTTAACCGCGACAAGTTACGGTTAATTACTGTTGAGGTTAAATTAAACTGCTGCAATAAAGCTAAATACACACCCGCCGAATACATTAGCATTTTATATGTGACGTGTGTAGTTCTGAAACTTTGTGGGTACATGTGACACATTCATTTAAATAAGAAAAGGTAATTAGTATTTTATATTCAACACATTGTAGTGTTTAAAATTTAAATTAATAAAACTTTGTGCAGTACAGAAAAGTACTAATAAATATGCACGGGAAATGTTCAATGAATTTTAGACAAAATATTTAATCGTAAATTAAAACTGAACTGCACGTTAAAGGATTATATATAATATGTAAGACCATTAAATTCTTATAAATAATAACATCATAGGCACCGACTGTTAAACAGACAAAACAAAATTATTTCAATATGATCCTTACAAATCCAGTCACTATCAGATATTAAAATAGGTATAATATTTGTCAACGGAAATACCCAGTATTTACCCTAAAGCTATTCCGTCAAAGGAACTCCCTTATTCGAGCTGCGCCATTGATTTCATCCGTGCCAGAGCCATTCTTTTATATTGTCCGTGTATCTTTGGTCCAAAAGTAAATAGATGTTATTTAATATATTATGTTGATACAGAATCATTTCTTATTGGGAAACTAATAATACGAACCGATATTTATTTGCAAGATATGTCTGGAATTTTACATCAGTAAGATCTGTTACAGAATAGAAAAATTAATATTTCTTAGTATTATTAAATATATTATTGTTGCTGTACTTTGTAATAAAATTTGTTATTGTTAATTTTTTTTTCAATTATTAAAATTTTAAAAACATTTTAATATAATTTTCATTTAATAAGTAAACTTAGCATTATTTAAAATGATTGATTTTAAGTGAAAGTTGTAGATATTAAAATATGACGAATATTTCCACGTTTTCCCTTCGAATTAGTCGAAACGAAAAATATTTTATTCATTTGCGAGGGAAATTTGAATATTTTACGCTTGGAGCTTTTTCTATCGTTACCTTAGGCGTTTCCATGCCACCTTACCACCATTATTGCTGCTTTAATTACATGTTATCTGATGTTAATAGTTCTTTATGTATTCTAGAAGTCAGATAAGGCTTAAGCAGTGTTAGATAATGGTATTTAGTGTAGCCACAATCAATTAGTAAGGGATAGCCCTAAATAAGGAGAAATCTTAGAAACTATATTTATTAAAAGTTTCCCTGTAAATGTGTACTTTTTTTTTAATGCATCTCGACACATAGAACATGAAAAAGACCGATGAATTTTGAAGTGAAAATAAACGAAGTTGTGAACAAAAATACACTTATGGTTTGTTTCACAATCTACTGATAAGCATCATATAGCTTATTTGCATGTTTTGTCTCTGTTGCTCGATATAAAGTAAGCAGTGACAAAACTTCAGATTAAGCTACCCGACACTTATTAGAAGACTGTTTGCAAATTCGTGCGTGCAAGAAGAAATCCCGCGGGAATCATAAATTTTGTCGCGATAAAAAGTTAACTATGTCCTTTCCCGCGGTCTACTATATGTTGTGCCAAATTTCATCAAATACGATCCAGTAATTTCGAACCCTACTCAATGTAAAGAAACAAACAAATCTTTCCTCTTTATTATATTAGTGTAGATTGTAAAACAGCTGCCCTATTATTAACTTCAACTGTCAAGTGGGAATGGACTTCATTTTGACGTTTGAAGTTTTTAAACACAATTAAAAAAGTAAAAATGTCAAAATTTTTGAGATAAGAACTTTTAAATTGTGTTTTAAAAGTTCAAACGTCATTTTCACGTTTGAACTTTTTAAACACAATTTTAAAAATGAAAATGTCAAAATTTTGACATAAGAACTTTTAAATTGTGTTTTAAAAGTTCAAACGTCATTTTCACGTTTGAACTTTTTAAACACAATTAAAAAGTTAAAATGTCATAATTTTGACATTAGAACTTTTAAATTGTGTTTTAATAAAATTAAACGTCAAATGAAGCCCATTCCCACTTGTCAGTTGAAGTTCATAATGGGGCAGCAGGCCCTTAAAATTATAATAAGCTATCAAAATTTAATGGCATATTGCGATGACGTCATACATGTTTAGGATTATTCCCGCTGTCCGCACGTTTGTGGCATATCAATGAGATTCATTATGTTCACATTTACACGTATATTTCAGGTAAATAGACCGTCACTTGCGTTCCAAACGAGATTAGATATGGATTGAAATCGTGTCATATTTTCAAGTTTCGGATATTTGATGGATATCATGTAACTGCTGGAGTATACTGACAAGCGTTGATTACATAGATTTGTGTAAATTTTAACTCGGGAGCACACGTGCCCTTGAAAGTTACATGAGCACACACGCATAGAGAATTTCGCTCACGTTTTCTCAGCAGGCAAATAGTACATAGGATATAATCAATTAGATATTTTATGACTATATTATAATTAAACAACCATATTATTATATAATGTAATACAATGCTTATTTAAAGTTTACAAAGTCTAATACAACTTCTAAACATTACACGTACTTTTGGAAAAAACGAAAAACAGTTAACTTCAATATAAATAAAACCAAAACAAAATATAGTAAAAAAATATAAAAGTATAAAAGTAAAAGCATTTTCCGTATATAACAAATTTTTGCAGGTATTGCATGTATAAATAATAATAATATTAAAACATTTATTCATACAATTTGGGCTTAAACCACGATAAGTACATAGCATTTAAAATATGTATCCAGTAAACAGGGAACACAGTAAATTTACAGATAAGTACTATTAAGTACTACATATTAAACAAACAAAAACAAGAAAAGCAAAATATAACATTGCAAATACAAAAAAATAGGAGAATACTGAGGATACAAAGTTGCAAAGGAATAGCTGGTAGGTCGTAGGTAATACTCAAATCATTGAAATGGAGTCCACTCAGGTAAATGACTGTGGAATCACAGTCCCTGATATTCAGTGGATCCACACTGTCAGGCGTGAGGCACATAACTCAAGGCACCAGCGTCAATTACGCTCTTAAAAGATAAAAATAATATCATAAGTAACTATAAATATAATATAATATATAAATAAGTGCAATAGTATATTATATACTATATAGTATATAATAATATGTAATATATATTATATTCAATTCATATTATAATCATTAAATAACGTGGTGTGGTCGTGACGTTGTACATTGCCGAATGCAACTCCTTTAAGCACTTATCGCTGCAACCTACAGTTCAGTAGGCAACGAGTACAGCCTAGTAACTACAACCAGACGGGAGGGTGTAGGGGGCTGGGGGGCAAGGAGCAATGTGCAGACGCACGCGCCCTGCGCCGCGTCGCTCTCCGCGCGTGATCTCCTGCGCTGCGCATTTGTTAACATGTTACTTAAACGACTAGCACCACATAATACGTATGTAAAACAATATGGGTTAATAAACAAAACAAAAATTTGGTACACTGCAGTTATTTAAAAATAAATGTTTGGTGTATTTTTTTATATGAACGATTACAAAGAATATGCAAAGTAACCGTAATTTGTGACACTTGTAAAGTTTGAACCATAATCAAATTACTTGTATGGTTTTAGCGGATATCTCCAACTATAATAAGTGAGATTAGGGATTGTGTTGCGATGCACTTTTCTTTTTCCGACGTTTCGGCTACTTTCCAGCAGCCGTGGTCACGGGAGGACTGAGGTGTCAATTGTCCTATTTGTTGAAGTTGTTCAAACTACCCGAAGATTCTTCAATTATTATTTGTGTTCCGATCCACGCAAAAGATACTAACAGTATCTTGAAGCCGCGGTGATTTTAAATTACATTTTATTTTGTTAATTATTGGATCCCAACTAGATGGCAGCACCCGTCCATCTTCTCGGTTAAAATTAGGGTACTTTTTAATTTCTATAGCCTCGCGTATCATTCTTGGGCGATAACGGTGTTCCTTTGCCAGTACTTGTGGCTTATCAAATCTTATGTAATGGCGAGGTTGATCCAGTGTGTGTTCGCAAATTGCAGATTTATTGTTGCGACGGTGTTTAACATCTGCGATGTGTTCCCTTACGCGGGTGTTGATGGATCTTTTAGTTTGCCCTATATAGGAGAGACCGCAGTCACAGTCGAGCTTGTAGACTCCTGCATCTTGAAGGGGAATGTTACATTTCACTGGTGGTAAAAATTGACTTATCTTTTTGGGTGGCTTAAAATATGTTTTTATAGAAGCTTTCCTTAGAATATAGCCAACTTTATCAGTGACTCCTTTCATAAAAGGTAGAACTGCAGGTATTCGTTCGACAGTGGCTGGTTTCACTCGGCAACTGTGATGCAGGCGTGGGACTCGAAGCTTATTGTCACGTAGAACTTGTGTGACATGATGAAGCTCGGTTTCCAAATGCTGCTGATCACAGATTCCTCGTGCTCTTCTAAACAAGGTTTTGCCAACGGTAGATAGCTGTGAAGGATGGTGGTGGGACTCACCATTTAAATATCTATTAGTATGTGTAGGTTTGCGATACACAGTGTGACCTAAGGTGCCATTGGGATTCCTTATTACTAATACGTCCAAGAAAGCTAAAGAGTTATTGGTCTCTAACTCCACACTGAATTGTATTTTGGGGTTAAGACTGTTCAAATGATTTAGGAATATGGTTACTTTGTCAGATGATAAAATTGTGAAAGTATCATCCACGTACCGCTTGTAGAACCTGGGTTGTATAGGTGAGGTCAGAGCAGTCTCCTCGAAGTCTTCCATGAATCTGTCAGCAACAACGGGAGAAACTGGGGAGCCCATCGCTACACCATCTACTTGCTTGTAGAAGTCATAATTCCAAAACATATAGCCAGATGTAACGAAGTGTTCTTATAATTCTGCATATTCAACAGGTAAGTTCTTTTCTCTAAGCTTTCTTGTTACAATTTCAATACATTCCTGTAATGGTAAGCAAGTGAATAAGGATTGTATATCAAAACTGACCAACTGTTCATTTTCTATGAGACATAGGTGTTCAATCTCATCAACAAAGTGGTAAGAATCCTTTAGATGAGCTCTAGTGTGTCCACGTAGTGGTGAAAGTACATTAGCCACTAGCTGAGCCAATTTATAGGTTGGCGAGTCAATTTGGCTTACAATTGGGCGAAGTGGAGCGTTAGGTTTATGTATTTTTGGCAAACCATACAACTTAGGGGGTTTAGGACACGAAGGCAATAAAGACTTGGTGTCTAGATTCAGTGAGTCGGAGTATTTCTTTATGAGACTTTGAGTAGTCTATAAAACGTTGTTAGTCGGGTCGGTTCTGACTTTTTCGTATGTGCTTTCGTCCGATAATAAATAAGGCTGCTGGAAAGTAGCCGTAAAGTAGTCGGAAAAAGAAAAGTGCACCGCGACACAATCCGTAAGTGTTTAAAACAATGAACAATATTCGCGTAAACCTAAGAAATCAATATGTGAGATTAGGTCAAAAAACTTGCCTAACTTTCAAGACGGGACAGGAGTGTTGGGAGGCGGTTAAACATCCCTGGCAAGCACCCAGGAACCACCATGCTTCGGCTCGAAAAACAAAATCGTAAGTACATTATAATTTATGCAATTTTGAGACAATTTGAAAGTAATAATAGGATTTGTATTCAGAAATGTTTACAAGAAAATCATACATCATTTTATATTGAAAAGTAAATATAATAAATATATATCAAATTGCAAGCTGATCTCGAAATAAGAAGTCCTTAAGTTTGATCTTGAAAATATTTATTGTTTTCAGAGCACGACGAGAGGGTGGCAAAAGGTTATTCCAGATTTTGCTTGCCAGGTATCTGAAACTACCTCTGAATGCAGACAAATGATGGAGTGGACTGACCAATAGATTAGCCGAGTTCTTAATTCAGTTCGTAACGGGGTTTTAAAATTTACGACACCAAACAGCAAAGTAGCGAAATGTAGCTGTCGGCGACTGTTCATCTTTTTTTCATCAACTTTCATCTTCATCCATTTCAGCCATCTCATGTTATTTACATAGTGGGCACGTGGGGGTACGGAGCAACAGTATCTTTACACGATATAAACATCGACTAACGGTATTAGCTACGTGCTTCTCGAACCAAAGCCCTTCGTCCTTCAGCACACTCAGATTGCGAGCTTCCGTAACCCTTTCAATATTTACGCCTTTAATATGGATTGTAAGGTGGTTTGCATCGATTTTTTGTATTTAAAATTTGGTACCCATGATCATGGCTTTTGTTTTCTTAGTGTTCAATACCAAGGCATTACTCTCAGACCACTCACTGATATGTGCTACGTCCTCATTCAGTTTACTTACAGCCTCTACGACGTTACACGGCTTAAAATGAATGTAATCTCAATGTCATCAGCGTTTATATGGAATTTGAAGTGCCTTATGTGCTGAATTATGCCCGCGCAGTATATGGAGAAAATTAAAGGCCCAATCACCGAGCCCTGACGCACGCCTCTGTATACACTACAGGGTTGTGAACATCGTGGCATCCCATTGTTATTATTTACTTCGACTACCTGCAACCAGTCATTCAGATAGGCGGAGAACCAAGCTATGACTTCTGCACTAAAACTATATTTTAGTTTACATAGGAGCAAAGATATATTAATTGTTTCAAATGCACGCGAAAAATATAGAAAAACCAGGACTGTAACCTATCCCGTATCTCGCGCTGAGATGATGTTATCCACGACATCCATCAAGGCAGTGGTCGTGCTATGTCGTTTGCGAAAACCCGATTCTACCGAGGGTAATATGTTATTCTCCTCCACATACTTGTTGGTCTGACTACATACCACTTTTTCGAGATCCTTAGACAAGCATGGTAAAATGCTGATTGGTCTAAGGTCTTTAAAATCAGATACGTTGTCTTTTTTTGAATTGGTTTTACAATAGACGCCACAATTCCGGGATGGTACTAGTTTTGAGAGAAAAGTTAATTATCTGAGTCATAGCACTCAGGCAACTGGGCATGCGACTCCACATTTATAACATATCTAGATTTATATTATCAGCCCCGATTGCTTGAGACTTAAGTGATTTAAAATGGTACTGATATCCGCATCACTAATAAGAGTAAACCTAAGCGTGGACGAACATATTAAGGTGTGGGAATTGAAGTAGGCCAAAATATTAAATTATATAAGTTAATAGCTTACTACAATTATAAAAGTAACAATTATTTACTTGAAAACAACAATAAACCGTTATATTTTTTTTTTTTTAATTCAAGTACCTGTACTTAAATTTAAAAGTAAGTAAGTAAAAGTAAGTGTATAATAAGTAAGTGCCTGCACTACTTAACTTACACCAATTATACTTACACCAATTCTCGCGCGAAGAGCAAAATGCCGCGTAACATGACTTCGCCGAACATACCACCTACCACGATGGACTAGGACGCACTACGCCAATGTAACTACTATGCGAGGGTCGGGGGAGTACAAAACTAAGCTATAGCGTGAACGAGTTGCGTACGCACATTTTTGATGAAATGCCGTGAGTTTTAAATTCGTTGTAAGAGAAATGCTCATAGCGCGAGTGCTCGCGGGTTAACAAAAATGTAGGCACATATCATATTTTGCGTTTATATTCTGCTAAAGTAATTATTATTACTGCAACTACTAATACTATGCACATTACATAAATTATTGTTAATATATCATTTTCGGATCCCCCTTCTAATTTTCTTCAATATACTTGGAACATAATAATTTGTACAAAAATTAAAGTAACATTGTCGATTTTGTGACTCAATTAAAAGGTGACACGCGTTGTCAAATCAGTATTTTTTACCAAAAATATTATATTGTGATAAAATACATCCCATTTGCTTCAATATATAGATCCGTTGAACCGTCGCTAATTGGTTATTATAGATTTAACCGCAAATTCACCAAACTTTGTTAGCGTTCCCACTAAAAGCGTGTAATCCTCTAAGGGTTAAAATTGTTAATAGTATTTTTAACATACTTTGCTAATGTACGTTAATATTCATGTTGGGATTTAATAAGATATCTTATATGCGGGCTTTCCAATAGCCTCACTGGTTCAGTGGTTTAGAGCTTGGCTCTCGACTAGGAGGTTGTGGGTTCGATTCTCGCGTTGGATCAACAAAAAATGTTGTTTCCAAGTTTGGTTAGGACAACGCAGGTTGATCATCTGATTGTCCGACAAGAACGATGATCCATGCGTTGGATGGGCATGTAAAAAGTCGGTCTTGCGCCTGATCTTTCGCCAGTCGTGTCGGTCATCTGTTCTACTGGGACCTTTGACAACGTAAGTCAGTCCCATCGCATCCTAATCTTATTCCAAATGACAAAAAATATATATAAAACACATAATATAATAACTGTTCCATGAATTTGAACAACCTATCCTTCAGCATCAAAAAACTGATAAATGTATAATGTTAAGAAGTAATTTATGTTATTACCGTCCATATTTCTATGGACTGAAGCCGTTGAGAGGTCACGAAATCTTGCTGAAATCTGCTGTTACACTCTTGCACATAGCTGCATCTCTATCATCACGTTTTAAACCGATGAATATTACTGGCAACAGTATTCGGAGCACGTACGGGGGGAGAGGCGACCGCTCATGAACTCTGATCTCGGACTGGATGTACCGTTAACAATGAAAAAAATTCCAGCCAAGGTGGAAGAGTTGCGATGACAAGTGGAGGAAACTTCGTAATCAGGCGTAACAAATTTACGTCGCGTGCGTGCGTGAACTTTTTGTCATTGGTGAGAATATTGAAATTGCTGCCGATGTTATGTGACGGTTACCAATTGTTCCGAATGTTCCAATATGTTTCGGGACTTTTGAATATTTCTCATACTTGGGATCAAGTAATAACACGTTGAGTTTTTTCTTCGAAATGGTTTTGTTAATTCTGAAAGTTCATGTAATCATACAATGGTCGTATCTTCTAATTCAATTTTTTTATATTGTCAAACAATAAGTACTCTGAATAATTATCCTACTACTATTATAAATGTGAAAATTTGTGAGGATGGATGGATTGATGGATGATGATGATGTTAATCTTTCACGCAAAACTTACTGAATGGATTATGATGAAATTTTGTATGGTAGTAGTTTGGGCTCGGGATTAAAAGATTAAGCTTACGCTACATATTAGCCCGAAAAAATACAGTGATGGCGCGGAATAATGTATTTACGCGTGTTATCTTACACGCGTAAATACATTATCCCGCGGCATATACCTAAGAGATAAAAGAAATTCTGGATACTTTAGACTAAATATATATTATTAATTATTATTATTTATTGTACAATATTAAAATAATACTAGGAAAAATAAGCCAAATTAAAATATGAGTGTCCACGAGTAGGGTTGTAGGCGTAGTGGTATCGCGTCGGGTATTGCCGCGAACGTTCTTGTGCCTGTGAGTGGGACGAAAAGGCACCGTCGTGCGCGCTCGTATGGGATCTCACATAATATGTTCGGTGCTAACGCACGATCAACGCGGGCAAATCAACAACGTATCGGAGCCGCGGGCAAAAGCTAGTTAAACCATAAAAGGCATTTTATTTTTGAAACATAACAAATTATTTGTATAAAATACTGCTTATTAAAGAAAAGGAACAACGCAAACATATTAGTTAAACGTTTAATCCTATCAGGTCGCAACGAAGTTGTTTTAAAATCGCCGAACTGCAAGTGAACTCATGCAAAACAAAGTTTCCTAGCAAAAGTCTTTAGAATGTCATTCTGCTTAGTTTTCGCATTTCTTAATACAATCAATGAGTCGATCTAATTAATAGCATGAGGCGATTTGGACTTCTACATTTTTTTATTGAAGATTAAATAAAATGATGGATCTTAATATTTCGCATGACGTGGAAAGCCATTTAACAACTTTTTAACTTGGGAGAGTTATGAATGTATGTATGGGCTGGCTTCATCGCTGAAATATCACGGCCTCACTGAGAACCGCCGTGAATAGTTTTTGCACAATGAGTTCGGGTATTAGAGGTATATTTAAAAGCACACTAATTTGTAACTGTACTAGTGCTTAAGTGTCCATGGGTGGCGGTTATCGCTTACCTAGTTTTTTGCCGTCTTCTCTTTTGTTGAAAATATTTAATTATTGTATAGATATCGCTTTCGCTTATAAATTAAAACCTGTATCATAAGCTTATCCGGTATGAAAGAAACTGCACCTAAAGCGAATACGTGGAGTCAATTTGCGAATAAAGTTCCGTCGTTGGTTTGGCTAGGAACCTGGCGAGACTTCTTTACTGGCTTAAGCTATTAGTTAGTGTTTGTTTGCTATGTCACAAACTCCCTTGTTTAGATTTTTGCGTCTCTGTTCTGTACGTGACTGTGTAAGCATATATGGTATTTAAGCGACTGAGATTACAGGAAGCCGTAAAGTGTTCTCGGAAATTTAATAAAATGTAAATATATTATAGGTATACAGATTGTTTTTGTTTTATTTGTAACTTATTTTAAATTTAAATGATACAAATTATCATTTAAATATATCAATATTTAAATGATATATTTAAATTATGATATTGAAATTTTAAAATGATATATTTAAAATTTCAATATCATTTAAATGATACAAACATAGAATATTATCGGGAATCTTCTCGGAATATATAAAGTAATTTTTCACAATTCTAATGACAGTCCAAATATTTTATTTACTCAAACTACAAAATGAAACCAAATTTAATAGTAGTAACAGACGAAAAATATCCCAAAATAACACAAGACATTTGGTAAAAAAAGAGAATCATCCATCTTCGTTACAGCGAATCCGCAGGGGCAAGGGTTAGAAGCCTACCTTAAGAAAGTGCGAGAAAACAATTTGCCAGTGGATTTGTTCGAGATCTTATCATAGATTGATCTAAATCTAAATGCGTCTGATAGGATATTTACATGGGTCGATTTTCGCCGTGTGGCGACTCGCTTGACTAATCGCCTTGTCATTGTTGTTGGTAAAGTTGCCTAGCGACCTAAACGGGTTATACACCGGTGATTAAAGCCACACAGTGAAAGTCGATCGCCTAAATGTCCATTCAGCTAGGTCGCTAGGCAATTTTGCCAACAAATGCGAGATTACCACGGATGACTAAAGCCGCGCGATTTCCACCGTACGGTGAAAATCAGCTGTGGAAATGACAATTCGGCTAGGTGAAAGGCAATTTTGCGAACCAAATGATACAAAGATTTGTCAAGCGACTCGCCGCACGGCGTAAATCGACCGACCAATCGACCATGTAATCACGTACATATAAGATTGACATATTTTAATAAAACTGTCTTTTAGGGCAGCTGGAATCGGTGTATATGTACCTTTCACAATTCCATCTAAATTTTATATTATAATCCTATTTACATGGCCCTACTGATTATATAAATGCCACGGGGCAGCTTGGGTCAAAAGTGCTTAAACCCCATTTTTAATGATTCGCGTAAAAGTTTTCTATTTTAATCGCTATTTCTTAACTAGACATTGTTTTTTTATTTTTCTTAAGTTAAAAACGAATAAAATGGTCATAGAAATTGACTCGATAAGTTATGAACGTAACGTAAAATGAGATGCTTTCGATCTAAGATAAATAAGCAATTATAAAATAAAAGGAATAAAATTTAAAAAACAAAAATTTTTGTTCTTTAAATAATACTTAACAATGTCAATATTTGAAATAAATTCATTACGTATACCTGTATTTTAATTGTTTTTACTTTGAAGATTGGATACTTTGGTGACCTATTCTTCTCCGAATTTCGCTTTTATTTAAAAATACCTATTCGAGGATACGATGACACGCCTGATCCACACGTTCTGGTGTGAAAATTGAAAAAAAAGAAAGATTTTACAAATGGCTTTATCAGCAAACAAAACACTTATATTCTGTAAATAGACAGCTTAAAAGTTATGTGTTTATAAATAATTTTATATTTTACTTCTAAAAAACTGCTGTAAGCAGTAAGCCTTTTTGTATAGTTCTCTATAGAGTTTAGTTATAATAGTTGTGTTGTGATATGTTGTGTGTGTGTGTGCCAATAAACAGTTTTACATCTATTATCTGAAACTTCATAACACTAAATTATTGTAGTAAAATTTTAATCCGTATTTTATCCGGTTTAAATCTATATTATAATAAACTTAATCTTTATTCTATATCCTGACAATATAAAATAAATATAGCCCAAGTTTTATACAAAAAACTTTACACGTGCATGTTTCGTTAGGTAAAGTTGGGAAAAGTTTATCTATTAGGGAGCGGCGAAATATTATAAAGCGTTTAGGTTTTTTCCCAACCCAAAGACGAACTTAAATAGAAATAGCAAATCACAGTTTTGTAGTAACATGTGGTTATTACATTTTCATCCTATTTGAGTTTTAAATGTAATCACTTCTATTTATTTTTATTCCAAGTATTATTTTACCTGCTACTTATTCATTCATACATTTTAGACATCATTACAAATATTTTTATGTAATTCAAACCTTTACTGGAATTTCTATTAGCTACCTATGTTAACAATTACATATTTTAACCAATCTATTTGGCAGTCTTGGTACTTAGGGAGCCAAAACGAGTCCAAAAGTCACATAAAGTTTATTTCAAATACAAACAAAGAAGTTGGACTAACATATGAGTAAGGATTACACGCACAATTGCACAGCGGAAAACATGCCTCAACTTCCCGGAACCGTTGAAAAGACGTTATCCGTAATAAGCGATTTCGTATCGAATTTTCGGACATAAGAGCACTTGGGCCGGACTCGTAAAAACCCCGCTAACCGTATTATGTTCATAATAAGGCTTTTAAAATGTCAGTGGCCGTTAGCGAACAACCTGACAGAACTGTAATGAATCCAATTCCAAACAATGCAGGTGCAATTTGAAACGGGAGCAAATTGCGAAAAACAAACTGCTATATTCAAACAGTAACAACAAACCTAACAGTGGATTACATCCAGTTGAACGGGGAACATTATTTGTTCGGATGCAATCTCTTCCTTGCGTATATGATTAAAACACTGCACGGAACACTATCCCGATGGGAAATTATTGAGCCGAACGCACTGCATAATTAGCACTGAAATGATAGAGGTTCATTCCAGACTTTCATATTTTCCAAATGTGATTTATAACATTGTAATGAGGTTGAGATTCTTTTGCTGTTTCATTGCGACTGTTATTTAAAATTTCATTTCAATATATGTATGGAAGGATGTATGTGGCGATCACGCAAAAACTACTGAGTGGATTTTGAGAAAATTTGTTATAATAGTAGATGAGGCTTTGTATACAAAGTAATCTATGTGGTAACATGGGCTACTTTTTTTAGCGGCAAATTGTACAGTTTGTTTTCTACGGGAGATCAGATAGGCAACATCCAGTATAGTATAACATTAAAAAATTATGGTATATTTTAACGAACGTCTTTGGTAATTATTTAGACTAGATATGATTTTTGCGTGCGTCTTTCTGCGTATAATTTTTATTGTTTTTAATTTTAAGCTGCTTTTAGCCTTTTCATCATAGTTGATACTACGCAATACATTATTATGAAATTTGCAGTTATTAAATTAATTAGAAAAATCCTCGTTAATTTGTAAAGGTAGAAAGCCTATGCAAATTGTATTTAATTAAATGCTTAATATAAATCTTGGCCCAAAATACATACACGTTAGTGCTGATTGGTTTTTAACGTGGGTCGTTAACGTCGTCGTCGTTTCGTTTTCTTGACAACTTTTTCTTCTGACACCATGTAGAAGACTACGACCTCTTGATTTGTATGTCCTTCTTACGCTTGAGTGTTGATGATAATAATACAGCAACAATTCTTATATTCTCCTTTATTGGTGCTTAACACAGATACGTATTACATATGAGATATGCCTAACACAAATACGTCTACAGTCTACACTGAGAATAGAGAGCCTTTTACTTATCTAAAATAAACCTAAATAGGCTTTACTCGTGACATCTGTCAATATGACATTGACAATTACATGTCTTAAAACTACTGTAGTCATTATGCAACAGTTTAACACCAATTCTGATATATTATAATTACATTTTATTACACGTGCATGTAGATCTACAACTATATATTATATCGAATCAATTAAATTATAAAGCAGTATCGAATAAACATGAGCGTCCTCTGACGTCCGGCAGCGGGCGGTCTACAAATAAGTCCACGGCAAAGCGAATAGAAATAAAACACAGACTTTACATATTACTCATATGCAGTCCTCAATTATATGTAGAAAATATGGCCGCCATTTTGTACAATTTAAAATTAATTTTGCATTTTTATGAGCGGTCTCCCAGTGTACCTGCATAATAGAAAAGGAGAACAGCGTTTGTTAAGAATTTTTATTTCAGTTTGATCTGAACATTCGTAAGAATGTTCAATTATTCTTGTTTATTTGCATATACGACGTATATAAGTATTAGTTTATTGGATATCAAATAAATAATGACCATTACAGAATAAACATTGCATATATTGAGGTGTTTTTTTGCATTTGCATACAATAAAATTTTAAAGCAACCAATGTATATCAAGTACCAATTTCATTACAAAGAAAGTAAATAGCATTACATATCATAAAATACAATAACATGAATTCATTTAGAATAAGATAAATTTTTTTTTCTATAAAAATAAACATTAATAAAATGAAACAGATAGTTACTGTAGTCACACCTATCTTTTTTTTTAAATGGATGGCTTTAATTTGCAGTTGTGTCAAAGAAGGTGATTAAAAACCACCATCGGGCATCTATTATTACCGACTTATTTGTTTTACACCAGACGACTTTTATTTAAATTAAAAGTATATCTTTGAGGCACTTAACTAATTACTTATTAACTAAATGGTCGAGAAATTTTAATACTGTCTGAAAAAGCAGCACCAGTATGTTTAGTTTTCTTTTGTGGTTCTTATCGATAGGATACAGAATAATCTTATGATAGCTTAATATACTTCAAAAGAGACTAAAATGATAACAAATTAATATTTGATTTAACTAATGTTTATAGTATCGTCACAAAGGAAAAAAGTTATTTTTAAAGAAACAAAATCCTTACTTTTATCACTGAAAGTAAAAATCGCAGCGATGCATCCATGTCGTATCGTCGCGGCCGCATCGTGCGTCTAAATTAACTTCCCCAACTATATGATTGATGACCTTTGCAGACAATTTTTCCATTCATCATAGTTAATTTCATTGAAGTGTCGTGTGTGGCGACGGCGATAAAGTGACCGAGGTGTGTCGTCCACTAATGCAGATACAAACCAATTTAATATTTATTGGACTTTTTCCAAAGTCACCCACCCCATATAATTGTGGAAATGTGTATTATGTAAGATCTGGATGGTAGATAACGCGATATTTAAATTTTTACAAATAAAATAAATGTAGCTCGTAGTAACGCACAGTTTCTATGCGTAGATGATCGTAGCGCGTAGCTTGTTGGGAAAAGTTGGGACCGCGGATCGCACTGTATAGCGAGCTACACTTAGATGATAAAGATGATAATTGCTGCTGATAGTAGAGATGATAGATGCTGCTAATGCTGTATGCTGATGCTGTTCTGATAGGTTGATGCTGATATAGTGTATAAATGATGAACCCTATTTGGTGCGTAATAACGAACTGTGTTTATTGTAAATAATGATTAAATTTATATGTTACAAGAATGCTTATCTAAGATGCACGTGCGGACATACGCAAGGCGCACGAGTGCAGACACATTGACCCGTACACACTGCGTTCCAAACTGCGGAGGAATCTATGCGATTTTGACTGCGCATCGAACTGTCATACTAATTACGTAAAAAAATGCGTCACAGTTTGGACTGACGCTACATTATACGTCAAAATACGTCATAGCGCTCGTTTCAAACTATGGGCAAGCTGCCGTCATCGACATGCCAGATCGGACTGTCGCTCCGCGCATTTACAGGTTCGATTCGGAGCGCGGGTTGGAACGGTCAGAACTGTACGTGTGATGGGCGTTAATATACAGCTGTAGCTGTAGCGGTTTCACATAATATTATTTCATTATTAGCATATCAATTATTATAAAATTATTACTTTTAACGAAACATTATTGTATATATATATATATATATATATATATATATATATATATATATATATATATATATATATATATATATATATATATATATATATATATATATATATCGGTATATATAATCGGTTTCTCTAAAACGGCTACAAGTATTAGCTACTATGAAATTTTGTATGCAGGGAGTTTTTGGGGAAAAAAAATCGATCTAGCTTAGTCTCATCCCTGCTGAAAGCTGCTGAAGCTGAAACTGCGCATTTTTGAGCTATATTTGTTTTTCCTTTCGTCGTGCAACAATATATCAATAATTTTGACTCTATTATGTCAGTCCGATTGGCAGTTTGGTATACATAATACATATAATTTTTGTTTTGTTCGAAAATTCGGAATGTGGTGAGTTAGAATCCCGATCAAAATATTTTTATTTTTTTAAATTCATCAGAGCTCTGAGCAAAGCTCGGTTACCCAGGTACTTACCTATTACATATTATATAGTATTGACATTTGTTTACCTAAATTACTAAATAAATACACACAATTGGGATAAACAACACACGCCAAATGAAGAGGTTTCATTTAATAAAGCCCAAATTTAATAGAGACAGGCTGTACAATGTACATCCTTTTGTTCAAGTGAGCCTGACTTTTAGAGCTCATTAAATTAAAGGGCGGATTTACAATCGTCACTGTACAAGATCTGTTGATAACGTGGTTCTTTGTGTGTAACTTATTAATAATATCACACAATTGACCAACAAAGTTACGAATTTGTAGGCAAATTAATTTTCGTAATTAAGGGCATAATAACTTAATTTATACTACAGTCTGTATATAATATCGCAATTTTCAAGATTAATTAAGAATAATGTTGCTGTAAACAAAACAAAATGTCTAAAATTACTTTTTTAACAGTTAACAGTTTTTTACAATAAACAGAAACGAAACTTACAATGCATTATATGAAAAATTTGATACCAAATGAAGAAGAAGACTTACCTGAAAACAGAAAAATATACAAATTAATTTAATATTGTGTCCAGTACTATTAATGAAACGCCATGATATTATCATAGTATTTTATCACCACTTATGGTGCTAGGTGTTAACAAAACTAATAATGAAGGAATATAGCGAGAATATTTTCGGTACACGCTAAGACCAGGGCTGGCGTCCGAAGCTGGCGTTATTCAATTTACATGCAAATCGGGAGCGGAAGGGAGTGAGACCCTGCCAATAGTACACTGATGTATCGCGTCAAAACGTGTTCAATGGATACACGGGTTTTGAGGTACGAGCGGAAGCGATTTTGTATGTCTGCAGCATAAAAACTGTTGGCCGATAACCATACACATCCCCAATTTGACGAAGTGACAAATACGAGTAGTAGTATGTATATACCAAAAAGAGAGATATAATATCGACATATGAATTACGGTCAGCGCTCATTTGGGACACGGAAGTTTTAAGACAGTTTTATCTCACATAGATAAGCCTGTTTTACGACTGTCTTGAGACAGTTGTGACCCTCCTAGACAGTTTCGTCTCTGAGACGTTTTGTTTTAGGTGTGTGAAGATGTCGTATATTTTGTAAAAAAGTGAGCGCTTGGTAAAGACCAAGACATAATTATAGAATTAGGTATAAATACGATTTTTTTTTTATATTTATGTTGTCAAAACCGCTACTTTCTAGTTTCAAAAAAGAAAACATAAGCTATAATGTAAACAATATATAACACTTCGAGTTGAGCATGTACAATAATAAAAGGAGTGAGTACTCGCTACCACTTGTGAATTGCACTACGAGAGAATTTACGAAATATGATATTACGGTGGGTATCAGGATATTGATGCGGTGGACAGAATAGATTGCAGAGATTTTTAATAACGCGACGTAAGGTAATATTAGTGTATCTTTTCTCTACCATTAATGGTTTGTGGACAACCAAAATAGCCAGTAATTGCTGGACTATCGTAGATTAAAACGCTTAAAGAAATGATACCGATAAAGAAAGTGCGTAATATGAATAGAATACCATAATGTATTTTTTTAATAATTTACCATTTTACTGTTTGAAGTAATATCAATACTGAGAACATGTACCAACTGCCACAAACGAAAAAAAAAAAATATCACAGCTTCACACTGTCCTTCATTAAAGTAATCAATACAAATAAATAAAATTGAAGTATCCGTTTGTAATTTTAAATTAACAGCTTTTCACTAACTGGAAATGAAAGTATTATACTACAATAAAAAATCAATTTCAAACATTTTTTGTCAGTCCGTCTGTCTGCTTTTCATGGGACTTGCAGTAGCACATAGCTGATGTTATAAGTAGTAACTCATGGTTCTTGTATGTCAGGGTTCCGTTTAAAAAATAGGGTTCCGTTAGTAATACATAATATTATATTATGACAAGTCATATTGGTTATCTTGGCCCATGACGTCGTTACTCGGACAATCTTGTATTCACCTCAAAACAAGTTACACCTCGGATATTACAAGGTGACCACAAACTTAATTGTCTACGAATTACGATGAAGTAGTTTGCGGCCGGCTTGAACGATTGCGTGTGGTCACAGGATATGGCAAGATACAGGGTGCTGAGGTTGGCACCTTCGATAATGTATAGTTTATGTGCTTACTAAGGTTGAAATTGAGTTGTTAAGGTGCTTATGATCTAGCATATGTAAGTGATGTTAGCGCTTTATAGACTATGCTAGACTTGATGTTGCCCGCGACATCGTGTACGTAAAAAGTTAATATTGCAGAAACCGTACATTTTTCCGCTATAAAAAGTATCCAATGTCTTTCCCCGGAGCCTATTCAATGCAAACAAATTGTTCGTCTTTAAAACATTAGTATATACCAGCTGGTGCCCGCAACTTCGTTTGTGTGGAGCTATTATATTTATGATAACGGAATCCTATTTTTTTAAACTCAACCCCAAGATAAAAGTAGCCTAAGTTACTTCTTATACTACTAACTATCTGCCAGTAAGAGTCCGGTCAAAATCCGTCTGGCTGTTTCAAAGATTAGCCCGAACAAATAAACAGACAGAGATACACATGGAAAGAGAGATAAATATTTTGAAAATTTGTTTTTTTTTGATGTAGGTACCATTTATACTAACATAATGTACATTGAGCGCAAAGCTGTTAGTTTGAAATCACAAACAGGCACTTTAATTTTATTTATTTGTATAGATATTATATTAGATGTACCTATAGATTACAACGTATTTGGATTTATTTGATTGCACTGTTATTGCTTTACATGGAGAATAAAATACTTGAAACAACTGATTTTGTCATTGTAAGTACGATTAGGAGGTTTTCCTCCTCCACACGTCGTATTCCCCCACGGAATTATATAATTGTTCGTGACTAATTTGCGCCATCCTTTGATACTGTAAAGCTGCTTCGTCGTCAGCACAGAGCAATAACGAATAGCAGACAGTAATCTACGACATCGGAACGCTAATCCAATATTTTAAATTTTAATTATAACAATTATTTATATATAATAAATTTGTTCTAAACAAAATTTTAATAAATAGTTATATTTAAAAGTACAAACCACAAAACTAATTACAAGAGATAATTATTCCCGCGGCGTGTCTCGGGATAATATAAAATGTTTGTGAACTCGTACTCGTAATAAATCCGTTCTGGTATCAATTAGAGCAAGACAACGAACGACAGACCAACCGTCACAGTAACTGTTCGTGCTCATTTCGCGACGCCACATAGTCAAGGAATATAAATAAAACTAACGTTACTAACTAACATACCATACCATACAACGATTGATAAGAATGACAGCTCGCGGCTATGTGTGCGTGGCTAGGCGAATGCAGGGGCCGCGGGACGTGGGTTTTTTCAAGCCAGGACTAATCAGTAACAAGCTCTTTTCCTGCTTTGACATAATTGACAATATAATTTAATAATATTTATAATTGATTTGTCTAACGCGACGTTTGAAATTATTTCGTTGTCAACCTTAGGCCTACGTCAACATGGTTATCGTTCGCCGGTGCTCAAGCTGTCAATTGTAGAGAGTGTCGCCTCTGTGACATGGTATTATCCTACGGCCACATTTAATGACCAATCATCTTTGCCCGTAACTATCGCGGTATATCATTTTATCGTCACTCTAGCGTGTGTCGAGTGTTAGCGTATCGGTTTCGTCGTCCAGTGCGCACGCACCTTTACGGGAGCGTCCATTAGACGACGTTTAATGAGAGCAAAATGCATCGCTGTCTTAAAATAAAACTCCACTTTTAAAGTTAATTTTGCACGCGAAATGAATGTAAAACAAAGACAGTCACGCAAATATTTTGGACGATTAACTTTGGTTTAACATCGGATACGTGGTTGGATTTTCAGGAGTGCTTAAAGCTGGCATTACCATTTGAAGTTATTTTTATACTTCACTATTAATGGTCTTTAAATACGTAATCTTAAAAGGAGACAATGTAGTAAATCATCTCTTAAATTTCGTTTCCAATATGAAAAAGATAATATTTTGTCTAAGTTTTAGGAAAAGCTCACGAGCTGAAGTTTGTTTTCTTTTCCAACACAAGCTATATCAAGGTGAGTGACTAGGATACACAAAAGCTAGACAAAATTCTTATATAATATTACAACATAGGTGTACGACGTAGGTACGCAGCGTAAAGTTACAATTTTATTTATTAAATATTAAAAAATAAAACTTAACTGTACCTAAAAGTCGACGGATGGGGTATTTTTAATTTCTTGACCCTAGAAGCCCAACATGATTTTATAGGCTTCAAAGCCCAATTATATAGACCAGGTTAGCTTATTCGATTTCCTTTACTGTTTTGATTTTTAATACGCTGTCCTGTCTCCATTTCGTTGAGCATTAAGGCTTATCACTTCAAATATTCGTCCAAATTGTATTATGCAGTCGAAGGAAATGTCTAATATTTGAACACTTGAGACGATAAAAATATAGCTTATGATACTCACATATTATAATGTAGTTTTCTATTGTTAAACTAATTTTATAATCTGTTCAGTAGATTTAGATATTATCCCCTACAACCTCACAAAGACGCAAACTCACAAAGAAACTAACTATACTCCTTTAAAATATTAGTATAAAGGAGATTGTACTCGTTGTAATTGTATTGTTAGACATTTACAAAACAATTTTAAATTTAAAAAATAATCAATGCAAACCAATTTATTGAAATTGTAGGAACAAGAATACAGATTATTAAAAACGCGGCAAGTTCCCGCCAATTTATATCAAGTGAGGCGGAACTCTGTTTCTACCTCATTCTAACTTGTAATTTGTTGTGAAATGCAATTATACAGGATGCGCCCCGAGCTAATAGCAGCGGCATTCGAGGTACAAGGCGCAGTCGACGACAAAATTTGGCCTTTCAAAACGCTCCGGCTTTAATTAGTAGTTCCGATACCTTTGTACACGTTGACTAAGTGACGGGCTATTTATTTAAACTATTTTATTGAACTCGTTAATTATCTACTACCTGAATTACAATAGGGAAAAGGATTACAACGCGCTTGTGACACTTAAAATGGTGTAACGGGTATACTCATTGGTGGGCTAGCCGCACACAACAGTTAGTTGCAATGGAAAAATTGTAATTCATAATAACAGATATTATATTATATATAAATAAGCATTTAATATGTAGAGTTGTATAGACGCCGCGCTGCTGTTGTTTATTATAAAAGGAGTTAACAAATTAAAAAATAAAGATTGGCATTCTATATGTACGCCGTTTAATCTTTTAGTATCCTTTACAATGACGGGGGACGAAAAATCTTATCTCCTTGTTCGGTAATAAGGGACAATTATCCAATTCGATCGTCGGTAACATAAGCCGCGATATTTTTTTTTCATAAAACAAATTAAGCCGGAGAAGGGTGAGAGTGTTCGGAGTCAAACAATTATTTCACGTAAATTACATTCCCTTTTGCGCTAACAATTCCAAATTAAAGCCAAAGATACACCGGAAGGCGAGGGAGGGGGGAGGGGGGTGGGTGTGCTCGCAATTTCCGCGAATCTCCAGATCAATTAATTAGGGTGGCCCCAAATTGAGCCCCGCCATTTTTAAATGTGGTGTGACCTTTAATTCTAGTTTTTAATTTAAAATTTATACGTTATCATGGTTGAAATTTGAAATGTAGGTTAGGTATAATATTGAAAGTATATGTAGACGGAATCAAGTTCAATTATTATTTTTAAACAAAAAAATAAACAATAATTTAAAAATTAAGACCGACTTCCAAAGTAAAAATGCACAAAAAGTATGAAATATAACTTATTTCCTAAATAATTCCCCTTTTAAATTCGGCTATAATTTTAACCATTTCTCTACTCAATCTTCATAATTTTGAAGTCAGTACCAGCCCGAACAACATCCTGATCAGACAATATTTTATAGAACTCACGTGCAAGTTGGCTGGTACCGACTTCAAAAATAAGAAGATTGAAATTAATGGGTTAAAATTTTATATTATTTTATAATATTTTTCTCTTTCTAGTTATATTTATTATATTGTTATTATTAACAAATTTTAAGAAAGTTATAAATCAAAAGATCCTCCGCTATTCTCACTCTCTCGGCAAAACAAACTCAAGCGTTCTTTTATGCCAGTTTTCTAAGAGACCGTGGTATTTCCCCAAATAAGCATTACTGATCTGTGGACCTACTAAACAATCACCAGTAATAATATTGATTAGATACAATATTATTAAATAATAATTATTATCTATTGTAATAGTCGACGAAAAAAATGTAGCAGTAAACATAAAAGAAATATATTATGGTGATGAATAGCAAAATTTCAAAGACATTGATATCGGTGCACAAAACTCTCATGAGTAGTGAGTACCTATGTCATCATAATAATAGGTTGGTGTTTCTTGTGAAGATGGTGGTGATACTGATGATGAGCACTGTTAGTGGTATGATGGAATATGCTTGCAGTTCTCTAAACAACTCCGGAATCCCCAAACATGTAACTATATGGAGTCAGGAGTTTTTTTTAGTACTTTTGGATCCAGGGTATACCTTTGTGAAATATCTTACTTTTTGGTAGCATATGCTTGAAATACTTCAGAAAAAGTCGAAATAACCATATGTGTCCATATAAACTTCGAAGAGTTCCCTCGATTCCTAATGGATCCCATCATCAAGTCACCACTTTGGTGAAAACGGGACCAACTTGGGATTATACCCTTTACATCAAAAAAAAATTTTAAATCGGTCCATGGACGGCGGAATTATCGTTGAACATACAAAAAAATATATATACAGGCGAATGCATAACCACCTCCTTTTTTGGAAGTCGGTTAAAAATATAAAAACACGCGTGTCCAAAAAAGTTCTATATGATAAAACAACCTTGGAAATTAACACATTTCTGACTGCAATAATTATTTAGTAAACATATAATGTGTATTTCGATATTCACGCATGAAACGCTTCTTTTGAAATTTAATTTGAAAACGCTTAAAAATATTCCTCAAACAATTCCCCTACAAAATCACGAGTCGCTAAACATGTACACACGTATTCTAAATATCACAGAACACCTGAAATTATAATGTATGTAAATTACTCGGGGCGCTGCGCTGTATCAAACTTGTTATTTGTGTGTTTTAAGTTGCGCGATGATTTACGCTCTGGATTACCCGAGCATACGGATAGATACTCAGAACCGCAATGACTGATTTAATTTATAATGTTTATTCTAAATAAATAAAACAGTAAATGCGGAGTCCTCAGTTAAGGTACACAAATACATTTAAGGTACATAAATAGATATATAAATACACAAGACTTCGTTATTTTTACATCGGGGATAATATTTTTTCGCGATTAAAACTGACGTTTTGGATTTAGTTATAAAGCTGGTGTAAGCAAGGTGGTTGAATAAGAATAATTCAAAATCAGTACTATTTTTATCAATCATACGTACAGTTACATTGCGTGAAATGTAATTCTTTTTTGACCGATACTAGATTGACTTCACGTCAACCTACATACTATAATAATTTTAAACACGATCCACACGTAACTAAAAAAACATGACGTGTACAGAATACACGTGGCAGAAATTTAATTCATCATTTAAAACCGAAAAATACTCTCATCGTGTCTAAGCAACATTAATTAAAAAAAATAAAAATTGTACACCTAGCGCCATCTGTGCATTGAGCTGTATTTAAGAAAGTTAAGTTATTATGTAATAACTATAAGTAGCTTCCGACACATGGCGTTATATCCAAAATAACGTGACGCGACCTTGAAATGTCAGTCTCAACGCCGCTAACGCACTTTGAAAACGTTAATATATTGTTTGCCACAATCCCCGGCCGTGTGTATCATGGAAACAGTTTTACCATAATTGGCTCTAAGTGTAGCAGGTGCTGTGAGTAACATCATTTACCCGGTCCGCGTCTTCGCCGCCGTCTGATATCATTTCCTGTATAATTATTTATCAATTATACTTATATGTCATGTGTAAATATTGTGTTTATGTTTACTCATGCTCCTCTCACATGTGATGTAATATATCAAGATCATTTAAGGTTAATGTTTTTGGTGATTAAAACTTTGAGTTAAATTCGTGTAGTAACGTTACAGTTTTTGTATAACTATTTCGATTCGTCCGATGTGAGAGTTTTTTTATTGTTCATCATATGGGTTAGTTCACATCGCAATATCTTATAGCAATAATCAATTTTGAATAGCTATCTTAAAAATGCTGCGCTGCGTCTCGTCGCCTTTTGTCGCGGTGTGAAAGTAGACAATTTGGCAGTGTCATGTAAAATACTACACTAACACTCACTGTGGGATCAATTTTTAAAGAAGTATGTGCAATATCAGACTACATAAAAATATATTCCTTACACAAAATATTACTTTCTTTAAAAACTGATACGTAATATGATAAAACCGCAGACAAAAGAAGTTTTAAATGTAATTTTATGATTGAATATCTCATTGTTCTTTGTTTTTTTAGAAAGGTCAAACAAAATAAGCTCCGTCTCACGACGTTACACACTGATTTTAAAGGTAATTCTAATATTATTACGTAACATCCAAGGATAGACCTAAAACATTTTTCATGTTTCTTACGTCGCGATGAGAAATGAAATTATCCTGTTTTTTTATGATTTTTGATTTTTTTCTACTTTGAAATTTAAAAAAAAGATAGGTACCTACTAACACCTAATATCTACATATTATTCAGAGTGTTTTTTCAGTCGGTGTCCAAACTTTCAGAAGCGAATGTACTCTCGAATATAAGCAACTTTTACTATGTGATCAACTTTCCTATTGCTTCGGAGTAGATAGCATTTTGTAAAAAACAGCAGTTTTTTTTTTCAAGTAGTAAAGTTGATCCCATAGTAAATGTTGTTTATATTCAAGAGTATATTCGCTCCTGAAAGTTTGGGCCCTAGCTGAAAAAACACCCAGTATAGGTACCGGTAGTCGTCAGAGTATGAAAATATGATATTTTTGCAAGATGGTATCCCGCTACTAGGAGAAATAAAAAAACAATCTTATTTGGAGTTAAAAAAATATACTAATCCTACTCGTTGGTGCATACGATAACTGGAGATGTTTTTCAACCTTGTATTTCAATAGAAAATATTTACTTGAAACTTGAAATTCAAATTAAACATGAATCTTTAGCGAATTCATAACAGAGTGTCTAAACTTTATGCATTATCAAATTCCCTTCGCTGTTTCAACGGGGAACTGTCAGTTATTCTTTGGCAACTTGTACTGAATACCGGCACGTCTTCCCGACTAGATAGGTATAATTTCATGCAACTAGTTCGGGGAAATCTTGATTCTTGACCTAATAATTTTGATAACCAGTGGTTAGTAGAAAGCACACAAATTGATTTATGCCACCAGGACAGTTAATTTTATACTATGTTCTTATCCAGATAGGTAAAAGGTAGGTATATATAATACAACATACAAGTGTGCCTCATTCCGATCCGTTTGAAGCGATTATCGCGTAAAAGCATAAGAAGAACACGTTCAAACTTATATGAACCGAACTTCAATTTTCCAACTGAAATTATTTGCAATATGATAACATAATATTTGTTGTTTATACAGTTTGTTGCATTAATGTTCTCTAAAATGAAAACTGAGTAGTGAAAATAAATACCGTTTAGTAAGCGTCTATAATATGGGTGTTTCGAAAACGTTTATATGGAAATTAAGCTTTCTATTGAATTACATCTTAAAATACACCTCGGGTTAAAATCTTTAAACTATACTGAAGTACCTACTTTTGTAAAATAAAAGTATAAATTAGATTACTATTATATTGTTGTCTAATGGCCCGTTTCAATAACCTATCTACCGATAACTATTTGTTAGAAACGTCAAACTTGTATCGCAAAAAACCCTCAAATGATTGAATGACGACGTTTTTAACAAATAGTTATTGGTAGATAGGTTGTTAAAACGGACCGTAAATAGATTTATCAAGTGCCATCCTAATTGCCAACGACTACAGCTTTATGTAATACAAACATTTTATTTTCTGTGCATTTTAGGATTCCCTAGTGGGTACTTCAAGGAACCCTTATAGTTTTGCTCTATCCGCCCTTCTAGCTACCGTAATAATAAATTTAAATTTACATCAATTAACATTTTTAATCACAATTCAGAATCAGCTGTAAAATATTATTATTCGTACTTATAAAAATATTATCACAACTGATTATCTATTCAATGTTGCCGTCTTTGTCTGATACATTGGAGAAGTCACTGAGCAAACAAAGACAGCTACATTGAATGCTAATCAGTTGTGTAAATATTTTTATTAATAAAGAAGTTAGTATTATTTCGTTTACGGCATCATAAAATAATAATAAATTTCTATTTTAGGAGTGGCTCTCCATACGTGCGAAGTGGGGATGATTATATTTTTCATTGCACCCCATCGTGTGGGTAGCTATCGTCGAATATGTTTTAAAAAAAGGCGAAGTTTTAAACATTATTTTCCCTGTAATTTCTAAACTATAAGAGATAGAAATTTTCCGTGTTGATAGGTCATGATAAATACTCTTTAGGAAAATTATTTTTAGCGAAATCGAACGATAAAGACTTTCCGAACCCTCCTTAGACATGTTCTGACTTGCTTTTGGTTAGGTTTTATTTGAATTACCTAATAAGTCTGAGTCAGTTCGGGGTCGCGGGTTGGAATACCGTCGAAGTTCTTATTTCCTGGGTCATGGATGTGTATTTATAAATACACATCCATGACTCATGAATATATGTAAAAACTATTTAATATGTGATATATTATAATAAAGCCTTTAATATGGGTCAAATATAAAAGAATAAAATTTATTTCCCATTATTTGGTCTTCGTGACACAAGTAGTTCGGGTACTTAGCACGGGGCCAGATTGACATGGTGATCCACCCGTCCATGGATATTTAAAAAAGTCGTGATCTAGGCTGCCATTAGGCATTTCTCATAAATTAATTTTCCGCTTTAACTCTTTTAGTAGTCGAAAAAAAGTCACTTATATAATCCTATACTACTTTTATATTATATTCAAAAGCTGAATTAAAAATTCCAACCCCTAAACTAACGACGTCTAAGGACGTACAATAAATCAGCAGCCTTTTGAGAAAAGAAAACGGAGTGCCGTAACAAAAGAAGTTCTTTTGCAATTTTTCAACTGCGCCATACCAAAATTCAGCTACGGTACATAGCATTATTAAAAGCCATGGAGGTGGGTTTGTCGCTGCGCGCGATACAACCTTCGCTCTATTGCTGATTATTTCTTACTGCTAAGTTCTATTCACTATGTCCAATCTCGTGATACGTCTTGACCGGTGTAACTTAATATAAAACCTCTCCGGCAGTAGCATTCCTGTTAAGGACAGCGGCCTCGTAACGAAAAACATGAGTGAATTTTAATGTGAACAATAAACGTGTAATTAAAACGGTACGTAAAACTAGAATAGTGAACACTCAGTGACTATATGTATAGATTTATATGGCATCAGTGTGGAAAAATAGTGTTAAAATGGTGTTTTATCAAGTGCGGGTTATTTTGATTATATATTTTTAACTAAAGCTAATTTTAACGTAGCTTCTTTTGATTTATATAAATAAACGTAGTACATAACGTGTAGTATAGCGCTTAAGGTTATATAATAAATGGTTAAGAAATTATTTCGAAAACAGTGGTAAAAATGTACAACATTTCATATAAGTTGAACCTTAAAATGTAAATAACTTTTCTATAGAATAAGATGTTTAGTATATAAGGGTTTATATGTCTGGTTATGATAATAAAGTATTTCACACAACGCGTTTTGCTTCACCTGGCTCATGGAAAATGGGGAAAATTATGGAAAATAGCCGTATAGAGAGGTAAAAATGAAATGGAAGATCGGCCCGAAAGAGGCGTACGGGCGGGGCTCTCTATACGGCATTGCCATGAGCCAGGTAAGCAAATCAAAAAAGTGAAAAAACGTTCTCCTCAAATAAGTGTTTTATTATCGCCCCGGCTCTGCCCAAATCGGTGTAACCTTGCTATCTTCGAGTCTAATCTGAGCCGGCGGTTGAACCCCTGTGAATTTATACAGTCCTGTACAATTCCTGTTAAACGAGACGATCTTGTATAATATATACAATCGGTATCTCGACAACGGCTACAAGTATTAACATAAAATTTTGTACGCAGGGAGTTTTGGGGGAGAAAAATCGATCTAGCTAGGTCTTATCACTTAGAAAACTGCGCATTGTTAAGCAATACATGTTTTTTTTTATTTCGACTCTCTTACGTCAGTCTGATTTGCAGCTTAGTATGCGTATACCTACGTATAATTTTTTTTTGTTTGGAAATTCGGAATGTGGTGGGTTCGAATCCCGGTAAGATAAATATTTTTGTGATTCTTATTATTTCTTTTTCTTTTATATTTTTTATATCTATTTTTAATTATTTTATCGTTCTACTAAAATACCGAGCAAAGCTCTGTGTGTGGTGTTTGAGTAGTAAGGGTAAAAGTAAGGTACTTATATATTATAGGAAACAAGTTAGTTATTTCTTCTTTTAAAAATATACATTCTATTCTAATCCGATCCGTCTGTAATTATGGCTAACAATAGTTTTCTGTTGGTTGTGTGCCCACTTTTTAATGATGTCAAATATATAGCTAAGTACCTATAAAATATACTAAAATAACAAACCATTTATTGGGCTCAAGATTCAATGATTGAAAATAATCGTAAACACAAAAAAAACGGAACCAGAACAACTTCAAATCACACGACGTGCCTATTTTTTTCTTTACCCAACTGTTCCGCTCCAAACGGAAAATGTTCCTTCCTTCCTTATTTGTCTAAAACTGACGTACACTCGGGTGTATTCGCGTAACTTTATTTGCTTTACTTTTCTATTTTGTTCGTATATATCGCGTAAATGAGAAAGGGTTGCCCGGTGCATTTGACATGTGTAGGTTTTTGGAGATTTATGATGTTGTCAGCCCAAAATACTATTGCTGAATCATATTACTTTAGTGGCCTAAAAATACATCTACTGTTCTATTTTTTAATCATAAATTTAAGGGTTTTTCGAGTAGGCTTTACCTACTAGTTTTACATACGTAGGTAGACACACAAGACAGGTATTATAAATTGTAATGTTAAAATCACTCTGCGTATTATATATGATATTATTGTAAATATATCTTATTTTGGGAACCTGAAAAATATAGTATATCTCACGTCTTGTAAGCTGTAACTTAATTTTTTCGAAGACATGTTTGCTAATTGTTAATTCGTAGATTAGTATCATCGACACAATAAGCTAGTCACCAAGCGAGCCGGGATAAAGATACTATGGTACAATATTTAGGTACACCAAAATGTAAAATTAATTAATTTATCAAAGAATACCCACACAATAAGAAGATAATTAAAACCACAGCCGAATTCATTACAATACGCGTGTGTTGAAATCAGACGTCAATGGAAGCCGAAATCTGTCAGCCGCCACTCCAGATCAACCGACACATTGAACATTATTTAAATTCTTTAAATATTTTCACTATGAATATTTCATTTATGTAATAGCAGAGCGTACTCGAATTATAATCTGAAATGTCTTTAAGCGCTTTAGGGTCCATTCACAACGGAACGAAACGATACCGTGTGTGACACGGCGCTGCATTTTTAAGAAAGCTATTCTAAATTGAAGATTATTCATTACACAGGAAAATACACGTTTAATTGTAAGAATCTAATGTCACTGGCGTTTTTGTGCAGTGAATAAATTTCAATTTGCAATAGCTATCTTAAAATTGCAGCGCCGCGTAGTGTCGCGTATCGTCGCGGTATGAACTGACCTTAGTGTCAAACGTCGAAACTGACAAACGTCAACAAAATTTTCGAAGTAGTATATAATAAAGTTGTACCACTTGTATTGTAGGGGACTGTATAATCCCACAGGATTTCAACCGCCGGCTCTGATTAGACTCGAAGATAGCAAGGTTATACCGATTTGGGCAGAGCCGGGGCGATAAAAATAACACTTATTTGAGGAGAACGATTTTCATTTTTTTCGTCTTGCTTACCTGGCTCATGGCAATGCCATATAGAGAGCCGCGCCCGTACGCCTCTTTCGGGCCGATTTACTATCTCACTTTTGCCTCTCTATACGGCTATTTTCCATAATTTTCCCTATTTTCCATGAGCCAGGTGAAGTAAAACGCGTTGTGTGAAATTCTTTATTGTTATTCAAAATTACATAAGTCCTTATATACTAATAATCTTATTCCATATAAAAGATATTCATAACCTAAGGTACACCATGTATGAAATCTTATGTATTTTTACCATTTTTTGCCTAATAACTCCGTATCCATTTATTATATAATCCAAACTATTATTATTATTATTATTATTATTTTTCCTATTAGATATTATGTTTATCTATGTAATTCAAAAGAAACTACGTTAAAATTCACTACACTTTAAAATATATAAGCAAAATAGTATTAAGTTCATAAAACACAATTTAACACGACTTTTTGCACACTGATGCTATAGAAATCTATACATATATAGTCACTGGAGTGTTCACTATTATAGTTTATGTACTATCTTAAATCACTTGTTTATCGTTCACATTTCAATTCACTGGTATAATCACGGCCGCTGCCCTCAACATGTATACCTAATATCCGCATCCTGTAATAGTACGCTTGTAAAGTTAGAAAAGGATAAAGTATTAAGTGGGCTTAATATTTTGTCATAAAAGGCCTGGCGTAGCAGGCACATCTATAACTAAATTATAACTTTTGAAACTATCAATGGCGTAGTTAGAATGCTAACGATCCTTCACGAGCGGATATTCATAGAAGCTTGACTGTATCATAGAAGAACATAAAATATTATAATTATTTACTAACCCTAAGGGTCAATTCATACCAAAACTAAACGATACGTGACATGGCGTTTCGTTTTTAAGATAAATTTTCAAATTGACCTTTATACATTACACTATAAAATACACGTGTCATTGACTTCGAATGTCACGTTGCACTGCGGTGCACAACGCATGTGCAGTGTATGACTACTTATCATATACCTAAGTATACCTGGCTTGTAAGTAACCATAATATGAAACGTGCATCTTCTTGTTTAGTGAATAAAGTTCAATTTTACAGCTATCTTAAAAATACAGTGCCGCTTAGCGTCGCGTATACCGCGTATATAACTAACCCTAAGTTGCTGTTCACATCCAGACTTCTTGCAATGAAACGTGAAGTGTAGTGAATACAGTTCGAATTTGAATCACTATTTTAAAAAATACCGCGCAGCGTTGCGTCTCGGCGTGAGCTGACTCTAAGGTGACACATTTTCGTTTTATAGTTAACAAATCACTATCAGATTCAATTAAGAGAGAAACGAGATATTACAAATTACAAAACAAATATTACAGTCAGGACAAATTGGTCAATTCAATGCGTCCAAAGTATCAAAATGGCCACGCATATTTTGGTACAGTCGCTTATCCAGCTAATTCGTTCCAGCTGCGGCACCCATAATGTACATTTAATACCCGTCCTACTCAAAATCTGCCAAAATGCTTTATTGCTCTCCAAACTTAGCGTGGATGAGATAAAACTTTACAAGTATTATGAATCTTAATCGTTGCGTCAATTTCGAAAATTGTTCGAGAGCTTTGTTTTAAAATACGAGTTTATCTCGTTGAAGGGAATTAATTTTGCTCTTTGTTGTAGCCTAATCGGTTACCTGACTGAATTTTTGATTTCTTTCTATCTTGGTGAGCTCGTGTTCATCGGAAGGAACGAATTTTCGAATTTTAATGGTTATTATTGAGCAATAGTGTTACGCCCGACAACTCCCAAATTATTTAACCTTACTAGAGATTATTATATAATTAATTAAATTAAATGGCACATCCCCTATTTAAAGTACATAATTTTGAAAATTGCATCAAATTGTATTTGCTAGCAAAAACATTTGAACAGAAAATTATTGGATAAAATCAGATACTCATAAGAGTTTCGACACAAGTTTCGTGCGCCGGGCCGGCTCGGCGCTTACCAAAGGATCTGGATTCCTTACACGACTTAAGTCCAATTCAGTCCTGCCCCGGACGGAAGCTTAAACTTCATTTCCTAGGAAAGGATATTAGGATTAAAAGTTCGCCCCATCCTAATACCTAGAGACATCTGGTCGGAGTCTAGGTCTAGAATTACACATTGATTTAATATTTGGTTACATGCTTGAAAATTTGGGCGATGAGATCTAAATTTAATATAGATTTTCAAATAAATACATTGGCATGATTTTGATGTAGACATCCATTGTATATTGTTGCCCGCGGCTCCGCCCGCGTAAATACAGTATCCCACGGGAACACTGTACTTTTTCGGGATAAACTGTAGCCTGTTGTTTTAATCCAGAGCACAAGCTACTACCATACCAAATTTCATCAACATCCGTTCAGTAGTCTTTGCGGTAAGAGTAACAAACATCCAACCATACATCCATCCATCTTCCCATTTTTCGAGTATCCCAGTAGGAATGGAAAAAAATTTAATGCTCACAAGACATTCTGAAAATTTTGAAAATAAGAAACTCAAATTAGGAAATCATCACTAACAACTCTAGCACTGAATGATATTAATATGTATGTGATTGTATGTGATTATTTAAAAACGTTTGTATCGAAATATTAATATTTTTGATTCAATGGTATTAAGATTTCGATAGATAAGACTTCTAGGTAATTTCAGATTCAAACAAATTAAATTTGCAAAAAGGTAGAGAGCAATATATAGACCTGTGACGTCACCAACTGCTACCATATTTATTATTTTCTATAAACAATGTAGGGCGATAACAATTTGTGACGTAATGGTTTCGCGAGAAGGAGATGGGCAATAATCGAATGCTTATAATTTTTAATCGCGTCAACGTAAACAACAATTTCTTTCGATTTGTGTCACTATGCAACATTTTTTTAATTTAATTTATAAAAATGTGATATTCTACATTAGGCAACATCTCTATTTAAGGCTCAAAATAGTACCTTTATGACGTTTCGAGCGCAGCGCCTGGGGATTAGCCGCAATGGCCGCGCGATCTTCGGGGACGAACCGGGGAAGTTTGGGCCGGTGGATGAAAGCAGTAATGGAGATTTGTCGAGTATTGGTATAGCTTTGCGGACCGTTACGTGCGCTATGTAGCACATAATGCTATTTACGTGAAGCAAAAACTTTCATTACGAGAATCGTGCACCCGGAGGATTTTGAAATTTGGCCGGTAAATTAAAGTTTATGTGGAGGAAGGTATGCAGGAAGCTATTTATTTTGAATAATGCTTAAAAATACAAGAAAATAACAACCACACACAATACCACTGATTATTATTAATACACAGTACCAAAGAGAAAACACACTACGTAATACATACTACCGTGCGTTTGATACATGGAGTTTTGTTACACGTTGAAATTTGTCAATCTGTCACAACATTTTTTGACATTGGAAATATCTTTTTTTCTATCTAAGAGGCAAAAGAACCCTCATAAAGTTCAGACTTAAAATTCTATGAATAATTATGGGCAAATTTCGACCGCAGGGCGACTTCTAGTACTATTTAATTACTTTTTGTCTGACAGCTGGTTGTTGAAAATGGTGGTAATAAGGTACAAGAATGAATTCAAACTGGTTGAAACTTAGGGTCAGCTCAGACCGCAACGTCACGCTGCACAGCGCGGGGATGCATTATTGAAATATCCATTCAAAATTAAACTTTATTCACTACACGAAATGATACAATATATTTGATTGTGACAATTCAGAATATATTGCATTACATTGCATCCCGTAGCGCTGCACCTCTTGGCGCAGAGCGGTGCATCGCGACGCAGCAGTATATGCGCGCCGTCACCTGAGTGATGTGCGGCGCGTTATAGCTCGACGACGCGAGACGCAGCCTGAGGTCGCCGTCCACCGTCAAAGAAACGTCATAACGAAAGCAAAGAGGAGGTTTTTATCGCCACATAGTTACATACACGTTCGGCTGCACGCGCGGCACCTCGCGGCGTGCTGCTATCAAATGCGCTTTGCGGCTTTGCGCTGCGCAGCAAACAGTCGCTGGTTTCTTCAAGTACCGTTGCGTCGCGTCGCGTCGTGCCGCGTTGCGGTCTGAGCTGACCCTTAACTAGAACGTGGTTTTTGATGTCTAGGCGCCAGAATATTAACATGTTTAAAAATTTCAAATACAAACAACATTTTATATATTAGGTCCTTACATATGAAATTGGCGTTTTGTCGTACTTGCCACTTTGAACCAAATAATATTTGAATATTATTATAATAAATTTATAGCGTTATTTACTCATGCATTTGTGTCGCGAAACCCGTAAATCATTTGTTTTTTTCTCTTTTGGTTTTTTCTTTGCGTCACTTTGTTTACAAAATGGAAAACTTGAAATATTGTATTTTTTTCGAGTACGAGTTGAGAGAGAGTGGCACCAGTGCTGCAGAAACGGATCGAAGGATTAATGATGTGTATGACGGCAGTTTCGCAAAAGAAAACACAGTGCGTTTTTGGTTCCAATGTTTTCGTTCTGGAAATTTCGATCTGCAGAACAAGCCCCGTGGACGGCCGGAGACTAAAGTTGATAATGAAGAATTGAAGGAAGCGAATCCATCGCAAGCCACGTCTGAGATAGCTGTAGGCTACGGTGTTAGTGATAAAACTGTTTTAATCCACATGAAGCAAATTGGGAAGGTGAAAAAGCTTGAAAGGTGGGTTCCTTATGAATTGAGTGCAGCAAACCGACAAACGCGCGCAACTGCTGCATTACGTTACTCAACCGGCACAATAATAAAGGGATTTTAAATCGAATCATAACCTGTGATGAAAAGTGGATCCTGTATGATAAACGGAAACGCTTATCGCAATGGCTGAACCCTGGGGATCCAGCCAAAGCCTGCCCCAAGCGATAATTGACTAAAAAAAGTTACTTGTGAGCGTTTATTGGACTAGTGCCGGTGTCGTTCACTACAGCTTTTTTAAATCTGGCCAGACGATTACGACAGATGTCTATTGCCAGCAACTGCAAATCATGATGGAAAATGTAGCTGCTAAACAACCGAGGTTGGTCATTCGCTCTAGGCCACTGCTGCTTCAGGACAACGCTAGACCACGCTAGACAACAGACGGCTACCAAATTAGATGAGCTGCATGAAAAAATCAACTCCGATGGGGCAGTCCAAAGCGCCTTCAAAGATTTTATTGATTCCTGTCCGAATGGTTTTTTTAGTAAAGGAATCAATGAACTACCTATGAGATGGCAAAAGTGCATAGATAGCAATAATATATACTTTGATTAAATAATTTTTTTATGTTTTAAAAAAATCGACTTTATGTTCCTCCTTTACAAAACGCCAATTTCATATGTAATGACGTAATATTACCTAGGTACCTGAGCTTTGCTCTAGTAGATTTAATATAAAATAATAAGTTTAAACAACTATAACCGGACAACGTAAAAAAAGGGGTCTAAAAAGGACTGTTCTGTTCTGAACTGTTCGGAACAGTCGATGTCAAAACGCAGCCGTCTGTAACTATCTTGGGTACATGACGCATGTGTACATGTGTACATGTGTCTATGCATGTGTACATGACGATATACGCAGTTTCAGTTTATACCTAGACGTCACGTATCTCGGTGTGAACTGACGCTTAGACGCCATTAGTGTGTGCGACCACGGCTTTACCTTGACCGTTTTTATAACTATGCATTTCTGGATTTCTATTTGAATTATTTTCTTGTTTCAGCATTTTTAGACCCCCTTTTTACGTAGTCGGGTTATAGTTTTTTAAACTTATTATTTTATTTAATTTTTTTCCGTTTCCCAATCTAACATAACTATAATAAATACTTTTATACACTAAATAACTTACCTACTAAACTAAATTAAGGACTATCCTAAATGTACAAGACGTACACTATTCTATAACAATAACTTTAATCTCATACAAAACTATACGTATATTATTTACAATTTAAATCAAGTAATTACCGTATCACGAGGAAACAATAATTAATATTATTTATTAAAGGACCTTAAAGGTAATAATGTAACGGAAAAACTGAAATTAAAATGAACTAGCCATAGCATACACAGTAAATGACGCTTGATTCGAATTTGAAGAACGATTTATAAAATATAACTATTTATAATTTATTATATTTATATTTATTTATTTATAAATATTTATAATTCCATAAACGCTATAGAGATCATTCAACATTCATTCATTTCACCAATGCAATTATATCATTTAATCACTTTTACGTATTTTAGTGTATATTATAATTGTAGTGGAATATAATATCATAAACTTCTAAACACAACGATACCGCGATTCAGAAAAATTTAAGACTCGTATAGTGACATCTATCGAACGAGTGAGTAATAAAAGTTGTAGTAATTGATTTCATATTAATTTTCTTATTAAAATCGGATGAACCAATTAACCGATTTTGATCTAGTTTTTTTTTGTTTGAAAGCTGACATAATTAAGAGTGGTCTTAGCTATAATTCATCATCATCAGCTAGTTCACTGCTTGACAACATAGGTGTTATTTAATTTTTTAAATTGTTATGTATTGCCTGTAAAAAAATATATTTATAAAATAAAATATAATGTTATGAAGGAACATAATATATAAATTATATATTTATAGGTTTATTACACGCAATGTTAGGAAATTGGACAAATATTGTACGAATTGTATTTTAAACGTATATTTTGACTTAAACAATATGATATAATATAATATATATACAAATTATGTAAATATTTGTAGTGTGCTTGCCAAGACCTTTCTTTTGATACCAAACATGTGATAATTATCTCGATTTAATTTTTTTAGATGTTAGAATCTGAGGTTTAATTTTCGAAATAAATAATTTTGAAAAAAATTATATAGCCAACATAGGCTATATAATTTTTTTCAAAATTATGTATTTCGAATTATCGGCATCATTACGAATCTATTGACACCTCAATTATTAAAATCGGACCAGTAGTTTAGACGCTACGAGGGAACAAACATACATACATACATACATACATACATAGACTGCCAAAATCATTACCCTTCCTTTTGGCTTCGCCGTAGTCGGGTAAAAACAAAAAGAATCACAAAAATATTTTACCGGGGTTCGAACCCCATTCTGAATTTCCGAACAACGCAAAAATTTTACATACTCATACCAAACTGCCAATCGGACTGACATATTAGAGTCCGAATTATTGATACACTAGCTGTCCCGACACACGTTGTTCTGTCGCACCTATAAAATATATAGTGTTAATATTTTCCTCACAATTTTTCCAATATAACTCACCGCTTGATATCAACCGAAATTAGCCAAATCGGTCCAGCCTGTCTCAAGTTTTAGCGAGACATTGGAATTGCAATCCATTTTTATTATATATAATATAAGATAAGATTTTCCATTACTTTGTAATTTTCCATATCAAATCACATATTTTATAAACTTTATGTCACGTCCCACGGGAACGTATTCTATGTCCGTCTCCTGGTTCTAAGCTACCTCCCCACCAATTTTCAGCCAAATCGATTTAGCCGTTCTTGAGTTTTAAATAGTGTAACTAACATGACTTTCTTTTATGTATATAGAATGATGCATGACGAAAGAAAAAAAATAACCTAATAATGCACAGTTTCTCAGGGATAAGACCTAGCTAGATCGATTTTTCTAAACAAAATTCCCCGTATACTAAATTTCATGAAAATCCTTGTAGCCGATTCCGAGATTACGATTATATATATACAAGATTAGCTCGTTTAAAGTGTTAAGTTAATCATTGGTTACAGTCCAATTTCCCTTACCAAATACGAATACCTACATATTAAAACTCTTTTTGTTAACGAACATCGAAGAGTTTTAATGCAGAAGGCAACTTTTGCCCACTCAATTCTAAGTTCATTACAGTACAGCCCTGCAATATTGTAAAACTGTCAGCGTGAGCATGATGCGTACTTTGCACCTCCGAAGTGGAAATAAACTAACAAACTTTTGCCATTCAGCATTGTAACCTGGCTTTAATGTTGGATCCGGCTCAAATTAAAATGTTCTTAATAACTTAGAGAAGATTTTTTATGGTAATCATTACTAGACCTACAGGCTGTAGGCTCAGTGTTTGACCGCGTTGGTGCTCAAGTCGGGGGTTGCGGGTTCGAATCCCGCCAAAAAGATAAAAAGTTTTTCTGTGTTCCTGGGTAATAAAAATCATAAATATACCTATGTATATTAAAAAAGTATTAAATATACTTACTGTTGTCTGGTCCACGTAACATAAGTTCATTCGGATACTTAGCACGGGGCCAGACTGACGCGGTGTGAAGCGCCCATAGATATTATTATTTTAAATGGGTAGGGTATTATAATATTATTTCTTTAGAGTAGGTATTGCATGTCGAACAATTAATTTAGGCAAGGCAATAATACAATTACTTTTTATAAGAACCGAAGTAAGTACCCTCACATTTCATTAGAAATTATAATAATCGTGACAAATAGGTCCATCAAATCGTATGATATCATCAAATCGTATGATATAATCAAATCGTAAAAACGTTCAAATAAGTTCGACCATTTTTGCTTTGGTTATAATTCTGATAGAAACAAATTTCAATTACGCTAATTGATAATAAAATTCAGATTAAATTAACAACTACTCGTTTATCATTACAGACAGCTGTTGGTCGTTAACTTCTAAAATAATTTATTATACTTTGATATTTCAGATTATCACGATTGTCAAATTTCTAATACTTATTCCACTACTATTGAAAATTATAAGATTATATTTTTATAGTATGACTTTTATATTAGATCACTGAAAATTTCTTTGAACTGTAAGTCCAAGTTGTAAGGTTAAATATAAAATGTAAAAAGTATTATTTCGAACTGATTTGTAGGTAAATATTTCAACATTTCCAAACGAAACGCCTAAGGGATTGTATAGAAGCTTGTTAAAGTAAATACTACCTTCATTGTACTGTTCGATATAGCTTTTAATTAATTGTCAGGCTTTGATTTAAACATTCAAGCAACTTGTATTGTATCGTTTTGATAGGTTTCTCTAAACAATTTTAAGGTTATTTACATTGTAGGACTATAAAAGACCTATTGATATTTATTGACCAATAATAATTTAAAGTTTATTTTTGCTTATCATTATTATAGTAGATTTAAGTTATGCTTGAGGACAATGGTTGGTTTTGAATGAAGCCCGTCTCCACCCCTCAATAGTCATGGAATATGTCACGAGTTTGTTCATTGGGACCCAAATAATAAGGACCGTACCTACATCTTATACTTTACGCTAGCAATTCTTGTATATAATTAGGTATATAATCAGAATCTCGAAAACGGCTTTCATGAAATTTTGTATGCAGCGGGTTTTGGGAGTGAAATATTGTTCTAGCTAGGACTTATTCCATAATAAGCCAAACCTAAATAAAATATGAGTTATTTCGCTCTCTAACTGTCAAAGCACGTGGCTCAGCTACGTACGGGTAGAACTTTTTGCGTTGTTGGCAAATTGGTGTCTCGGTTCGATTCCCAGTCAGTCTAATACAATCTAATATTTGTGATTGATTTTTTAATACCTATCGCGAATAGTTTTTTCCATACTTGGTACAAGAACTCCGAGCAAAACTCGATCTCCCATATGCAACTATTATTATGTCTAGATAAAAAATCTTTGGCTTAAATTTCGGTTTTGTCTTTAATTAGTCAAAAAAAAATAGATAATTTAACTTTCGTAACATCTAACCAACATTAAACTCCAGCGTTTTAAAATGAGATTAAAATTACAATGTGTTTACGCTGAGCGTTAATTAAAAAAATTTAAAGATGAGACGAGAAAAATTGAAACAGCAGACGAAAAAAATGAATGCCAAATTTTACTTTCAGGCTGCAATAGCACAGTGGTATTACTTTTGTGAAGAAACTTTTTATAAAGCATAAAATGGCATTAGAGAATTAGATTTTTTAAATATATAAAGTAAAAATGGTTTCAATTTTTCAATCAAGTATCAAGTATCAGTAATCAAAACCATTTTAATAATTTAATTAAAAGTAGTCAAAAATAATCAAAAATAATTTATACAATCAAAAATTAAATATAGACACATAAAATATTATATTGTATTGAATATCTGGTGAAGAATAAAGAAGTAACAAAAATGAAATATGCTTTGTTAAGTCTTGAGCGCCATCTTTTGGGTTGGTTGTAAAACTTGTGTATAAAGACTACTTTCGCAGTAACTTGATACTTTTTGTATGAATGCTGCATATTGTTTTTTTTTGTTTTTTCTTGTTGATTTAATATATCAGGTGATTATATACTTGGTTAATATGATATATTTTATGTTCGTATCCGTTTTGCAGACTAGTTTATTTTTTATTATTTGTTTCTTCTTTTTTCTCTCAGGCAGTTATAATTTATCATAGCGGTTGTGGTGTATATAAATTAAAGTTTGTGACAAACATGCAACAAGAAATGTACCTGATTTCGCAGACCTTCATTAACTATCACACTAAACACGGTACGAGACCGGCACGTCAGTTCTGGCACATTGACATAAATTCGTTTTTAAATTTATATCGATAGTGGGCCCATGGAGATCAAAATGTGACTGGCGTATGCGGTAGCAACAGGCTGGTGAAGGGGCGGAGCCAACAGGGGGCGAGTCTGCGCGATATGATAGCGGTCGCCATGGCAACGGCTGCTGTAGATGTTTGTGATCACCACATCCATAGCTCAAAAGAAACTTTTGCTGTGATTGACGGTATGCTCAATAATTGTATTTGTGTCGGCGGTGGGCGATTCTAAAATGTAGGTCGCCCAGGCTCTATATAGCAGGAAATGAAACTATGATAAAGTTTGAACAGCTTATAATTTTTAAATAGTTGTCGCCTAGTTGTCAAAATTCGACCCTAATTTTTTAATATTTATTTAATTTTATGTTTGAACTTTACAAGGGTTATTTCGCATTTAAGATATGAAATAAAAAAAATGTTGTCTATTGAATTTGAAAGAGATACTGAAAAAGTCACCGTGTGACAAAATTGTATCATACGCATGATTAATTGTGAGTGAGAATCTGAGGTGGTGTATTTAACGTTATTTTATTAGTTCAATGTATTTGTAAACGTTATTATGAAAAAATGTTAGTGCAGCTCGCTCTGCGTCGATATAACCATTAACTATGTCAAATTTCATGCTCCTACATAATTTTTGCACTACGGAGAACAAATTTTACTAGTTTAGTATTATTTTAAATGCTAACAAACTTAAGGTATGACCGATGATGTGACTGAAGACAAATTATTATAATGACGATTATGATAAAAATAAATAATGTTACTGAGAATGATGACGATAAAAGAAAACTGTTACTAATATTTACCTATATGCGAAAACAATGCAATTGTGTATCTTTTTAGCAATGAAGATTTTTATATTTTCACTTAATTACTGTTTTGTTTTCCTGTTAAATAAAATAAATAAACTATATTTTATACTATTCAAGATATTAGCGCTACTTCGTACGCGCAACAGGAAATCCTGTGGGAACCTTGCTGCATTTTGCCGAGATCGCCGCGAAGAAAGTATCCTATCTCCTTCGACGTGCTCTCATCTATATCTGTGCCAAATTTCATCAAAATCAATCAAGCATTTTTGGAGTTTATTAAATTTCACTTAGACAAAGTTCCATATTAGATACCTACGTATCTAATATGGAACTTTGTCCGTGAAATTAAGATTTTGTATATTAAAATAAAGATTATGTATTTTTCGTATATAATAATTTACAAGTTCAGAAAGTATATTATTAATTTACTTTGTATATTAATTATCATAGTTTAATATACTTTGTGCAAAACCTGAAAGTTAAAATATTTTGATAAGTCTGGTCACGACAGACGACTCTTCGTAATACGAGCCAAAAACAATTAAAACTATAAAAACTTTATAAACAAATAGTTAATATACTAATAGATAAACTTTCAAAAGCTTTGTAAGCTGCAGTTTTCGATAAGCTATAATAGAGCGCTTGAAAGTAGTAATACTGTACAGCTTTTCCTTAAGTTTATTGCCTTTGAGTTCAGTCGCATGAAACGCTACAAGTTATGCTATAAAGTCTCTCATTTCGCCTGATACTGAAACAAGATGTACACGGATGGTTTTCCACTATTATGATGCAATTTAAATTTTTTTATACCATTTACTAAAAATATTTTTACTACATGAGCAAAAACTCAGATCTAGGTTTAAATAATTAAATATGGCCATATTATAATAAACAGTACTAGTAGATTAAAAAGGGAAAATAATCACAAAAATAATTCGAACCCGAGACACCAATTTGCCAACAACCATTCTGGCTGACATGAGTAGTGTCAAACATGTTAATACAATATTGAACGTCCTCATGGATGCCATTATCAGGTCACCACTTTGGTGTCAAAAAGAATCACCACATTGGGGATTATACACTTTACGGCAAAAAACAATTTTGAAAATAGGGTATGCCGAATGTATAAAGAACCGCCTTCTTTTTCTGAAGTCCGTTAATTAAAATGTCGAGACACCAATTTGCTAACAACTATAAATTATACATACGCAAACCAAACCATTCTGGCTGACATTAATAGAGTCAAACATATTAATACAATATTGAACGAAAGAAAAAACAACCGTCTCCGAGATTCTGAATATATATAAAAGAACTGCATGTTTAAAGAAATATAAGATACTTATTCTAGAAAGCCCAACTGAAAAAGACTACATTCCGAGTATGTTTCACGTTTTTAAATTGTAATTACGAACAAAAAGGTTCATTAATACGCAATTTTCTCGGTCCTAATGTTCTTTTTAAGCTTCGTAGTTTAATTACATTCAGTTTAGCAAAAACTTGCAAAGCTGATATACGAGTAGGTACATTGTGAAGATACAGACATGATATAAAGCAGGTTCAGCCATGGAAGGCGGCCTATACACAAATGCTCACGATCTAAGCATCAACATAAGATCAATACAGTGATTTAGATCTTGGCTCTTGACTCCGGAGGTCGAGGGTTTGATCCCCACATCGCCACATTGGAACAACAGAAAATCTTGTTTTCAAGTCTTCAGTCTTGTGAGGACAATGCAGGCTGGTCGCCTGATCGTCTGACAAGAAAAATCATCTACGCGTCTTATGGGCATTTGGAAAATTGATCCTGCGCCTGACGGATGACCGACACGACTGGCGAGACATCAGCATCTCGCTAGTCGTTTCGGTCATCCGTCTCACTTGGTTACGAGAGTGAAGGAAGAGAGAGTGCTCTTTTGTATTGCGCACACCAGCTACAGTCACCGAAATCGGTGTGAAGCTATTATAAAACCAACTATAGTCTTGGCTATTTGCCGGATGAATGACTCAGGTACGGCTTTTGCCAAGTATCCTGATTCATGATAAGAAGAGTTAAGTTTGAGGTGTAGTGAAAGATGATGATGAATTGAGGAAACGACGAACTATAGAACAGGTATCAATGACAGTAGATTTCTTCATTTGTATGTATTTGTATGTATTTTTATGAAAATCTAATATTTTAAGTGATCTAATATTTATTTTTATTATTACTATCATCATCAATTAAATCCTGTTTGTTATAATAAATATTGATTGTTTTCTTTTTATATGAAATGGACCTGGAAACGAGCAGACGGATCGGTAAGTGATTATCGCTACCTATGGATACTCGCAATACTAGGGGAGTCGCACTTAGTATTTATCCGTTCGAGCCGGCCTATTCGTGTCGAAGCATGGCTCTGTCAGGTTAAAAAATGGTGGATCGCTATCGAAAGGTAGTGAGTGACACACAGATTGTAGGTACAGTTGCCTCTTAACTTCAGTAAGCTTGTTAGTTTTATTACCGAAAAATATGCAGACAGATAACCGAATTTGAGCTTTATGTTTCTGTTATTTATATAACAATAATCTGCTTAAATTGTTCTTCTTTAATTTTTAATAAATCTCCAATTAGTGTAGATATAATTTAATATCCAAAGGATTTTATTTTAATCAGATATAAACCTTTTTATTCCGATAATATTGGTTCAAAAATCCCGAGACATCAATTAGATAAATTGTTTGGTACAGTAGTCAATCAAGGCCTAAATTTTTCATTTGCTGAAACAAGTTTATTTGCCACAATTGATTTTAGATTAAATTAATATATATTAATCTGCTTTGGTTGTATTCATTTTATTTTACACGCATACTGCTAGCTTTTCATTAAATTCAAAATAACAGGCCATTTTTATTGAGACCTTTAGGCTTTTTCAGACTATGCTATACTATTTTATTATATAGTATATCAAAGAAGGACCTAATGCTATACTATATATCATGGCGTTCACATTTCGCGACATTATCGCAAGCATTTATAGTATATAGCAAGCTCAGTATGGTTGTGTCGCTCGTTTCGCTTGCGGGACGGCCGGGGGTGAGGGAGGAGTAAGAGGGCGGCGCGCGATATAGCATAGCATGAACTCAGCGTATCGCACTATTTTATAGCGTATAGTAAGCCAATAATAAATAGTACAGTACAGTGTGAGCGTGTCCATAACAACGTATGGTGCGCGATATTGTTGTTATTATATTATAGCTTAGTCTGAAAGCCGCTTTATGAACTGCTAGCTGGAAGCTACGCTCTTACAGTACGACCACGGTCACAATATACTCTGGAAATCGTTGTTTTTCACATTATATATCATTTCGATAGAAAAAAAACGATGATTACCGAGAGAGATTCCTTTTGTGCAAATCGAAATCGCGGCCAACATCTAGTCAGTTATAAAAATACAATAAAAAGACGTTCTTTTGAAGAAGATCATTGGTATAAGATAGGTTGAGTCAAACTTAAGAAGCTAGTCATTACTACAGGGGACCGTCTAATGCGAGGTAAGATTGCGAGGCAGCCGTCGGGCCAAGTTCCGTCATAGCCGATAAATTACCTAGTCAGTTTTACAGCTCATGAGAACATACGGCAAAACTTTACTTCGGACGCAAGTGATGAACGACTGGATTATCAGAAATTTTCACGTACTTCTCAAAAACTTATATGAGAAGGTTGCATAATTTGACATATTATTCAGTTAGGTACGATCATAATATTACATTTCATACCTTCATCGAGAATGTCTAGTCGAGAAAATTGTATGCGTAGCTGATCGACAAACTCATGAAATTACTAGTTATATTAATATTTTATGAAGATTTCCGAAATATACCTCGTATAATACCAATGATACATAGTACACAGATTAAGTACCGACGTTACGTTTTGGCGTTGCGAACAGCATGCGTTGTAGCGTACAGAAGCGTAACAATTTTAAGCCAGAAGTATAATCTCACTGCAAACGGCTGACAGCCTTGCTAAGCTCGGTGTGTCTACGGCGCGTGCTAAATGCTAGTGTCTACTCGTACAAGCTCTCAGGCAATACTAGAGATGTGTGGTTTTTGCACACCTCACTAATTTAATTCTGGAAACTCTACGGCGTGACGTCACAATTTCGGTTACTTGCATAGACGTATGTATTATAGACGAGGCATGTTGAGGCAAAAACTGTCTCCACTTAAATGGCCCCACTTTTGGAGTTTTTGGGGCCATGTTGTCATTTGAAGTATGGTGAAATCAAGATGGCTCACATTTGAGGTATGGTAAGATGGCGTAACTTATTCTTGTATGAAGATTTGTTCTGTCAAATGTATGTAATAGCCTATCTTTAGTTTTGAAATCTTTGGTTACTTGGATTTAAATTTTAATCAATAGGAGCACTTGATCTCCTTTAAACCAGCCAAGTGTGAGTCAAACTCGCGCGAATGGTTCGGTACTAGTATTTTCTACGTTTGTTGTACCTATGGTACCCGCCCCCGGTTTATGAGATATATCCTGGTAACCGACAGACGGACTGAAGTAAAACGTTTATAATATAATTGGTATAATCGCTACTACTTGTACCTTTATCTGCGATGTAAGCTCAGCTGCATTAAGTGGATAATTCCAGAGTTCATACTTTCATCTCCTTAATGGATGCAGCGAAAACCATTTTAGCTATCGGTAGGTTTTTTATGTGCACTCCGTTCAAGTGACTTTATTGAGTGTTCGGGTGATGGAGTTTATATATTTCGCGGGATGATTATGTATAATGATTATGTATAAAAGGTGATGAAATTTTTACTTGATAAAGTCATATGATGATAATATGATTTTATACCACAATCATAACGAAGACTATTTTAAATAGCCCTTTTATATATCTTATGTTTCACATCGTCTCTACATTTTTCAATTTATCTATAAAATGTTTATTCTTAAATGTATTATTATATATTTTAAATAAAAAATAAACTATGTTAAAAATACAGGAGATTTAAATTTTTAAAAGATTCGTTAAAGAACTTAGAACACCCTGACAATAGGATCTCGGTGAAATTGTATACTAGGGCTTTACAACAATAGAACGTCCGAATTCAACGCCGCTCCGGCGACCATCCATCTTGGTTTATGCTCCAAATCCTCACGTCACATCAACACTATCTAACCCTTTACATATTCTGATGATGCTCTCATATTTTCTTTAGTATTGTTTTGTTTATTGCAATGAGGTCAGGACGTTGAGAGGCACACAAGTATTTTAGTGTCAAGTGACTACTATGAGAAACTTTGTGAGTAGTGTGCTTTTAGATTCCAAAAAGATTACAAATTACTAAGATTCTTCTGTTTTGTGGCACTAAACATCTAAGATACTATGTCGTGCAAAATATATCCCAGGTTGTATAACTAAACTATTTTTCCAACTTTTTCATAGATTTAGTGTATTCATGTGTATGTTGAAGTGTTAACTTAAGTTAACTTAAGTTAACACTTCAACATACACATGAATACACTATAGATGTATACATGAATACCGAGACTATAGATGAATGAAGCTGTGATTAATCACAGCTTTATTCATCTATAGTCTCGGTTGCCAACTTACCTAAAGCAAAAAAAAGAAAAATTATTTTTATGAAACACAATTCCAATTAAAGCAACAGTAGACACGATAAATCAATACAAAATATAATATACGAGCAATAATATTATAGATCTAAAGATAATCTTAAAGTAGATTAAAATATATCATGCTAAGATAGATTAGAATGCAAATGTATAAGAACCGGTCAAGAGGGACTAGAATTTTCATCAGTCTTAAAATGAAAATACCGTATTTTTACCCGACTACGGCAAAGACAAAAGGGTAATGATTTTGGCAGTCTATGTATGTATGTATGTTTGTTAGTGCCGTACCATAGCGCCTAAACTACTGGTCCGATTTTTATAAATAAGGTGTCAATAGATTCGTAATAATAGCCCGGGTAACAAAGGCTATATAATTTACGTAGTCGGGTAATAGTTTTTTTAAATAAAAATTGTAGTTATTGCCTTTAAATTTTGTTACCAAAGTGATGAAATAAAGAGGTTCTTATAAAAAATAAATTCCAGTGTAAAGGACCATTAATATTTTGCCTAGTTGGACAACATTAATAGTAAAAAGATATTAATATAGATATATAATATAAGTGTTTTTAGAAACTATCAACTGTAGGTATTCTGACCGCTTTTCAATACATTTTTGTTGTATTAATAACGTATGTCAGAAAGAATCTAAATAATTTCAAAAATAAAAGCGACAATCATTGTAGGAGCACTAGAAATATGAACAAGTTAGATATACCGGTGATCAGACTAAGGAAAGTAAGTAAATATTTTAAAGGTCAATGTATACAGTAGAATCCCAGAAAACGTTCAAAATCTTTCCATTAATAAATTTAAAAAAGTTGTCAACCCGGCGGGTGGGTGGTGAACAAACGTAACAAGAACTATGTGGTGGGGTGTTATCCACCCCAATACAAATTTGGCAATAAAACTTGTTCCTTAACAAAAATCACAATTTTTACATCTAAAATTAATTTTTCACCATTTTCACAATATTTATTAATAGGTAAAAACTAAGTTCCATGAGGTTTTGTAGAAAAATTTTATCCACTTTGAAAAAAAAAATGTATAGGAACTAAGTATGTCCTGTAAAAACATACCTGTATGGTACGAATAAACATGAAATAAGCAGTTATATATTAACTACAAGAAATAACAGAAAATAATTGGGAACTGACATAAAAATCAGTGCAATTTTTGATTAGCAAATCAAAAGTACTCCATATAAACAGTTTTTCCACGGATAAGGCATGCGTATTTTAAGTTTCATTATATTTTTGTACGAACGTTCTACATATCCAACAAAATAATTAAAAATATTTTGAGTTGAATCTATTTATTACTTCAGGTTTTCGTACCAAAGCCATGGCTACATTTTGGGCGAAATTAGTTTATTTTGCAATTTTAGCCTAAGTTACTTGAAAAAATTGTGATAATATTAAAAGCAAATATATTTATTACCTCACTATAAATTATCAAAACGTAAATGATTAAAATTGTATAATGAATTATGTAATTTTAGTCACGAAATTTGTTAGACAGACTATGTAAAGTCAGTTTGCAAACGTATAACTCAAGCACAGGCTGGAGAAACTTCTCGATCACGTCACTATTTCATCCAACATCTCTTTTACTCCAGGTACTCAAAGCAATAACAGATTCCTAGGCCACAAACAGGTCCTACCTAAGGATCTTTTTTAAGATTCAAAAAGGCCACATACAGGAAATACAGGCAATTGAGTAAGGTCTGTGTGTTGTAAAAGTGTGATCGACCCCACCACACTCTCCGCGGGTTAAATAACGTTTGTGTGCTAAAGCTTATGATAAGGTCAATGATTTCATTAACATTTATTGGACACCTTGAGAATAAGATGGCTCCCTGTAAGGCTGCTCCTTACTTATGTAACTTGAGTTTTGTCTTATAGATTAAGATACAACATTGTAATTATTTTTTTAAAGAACAATTATTTTCCCATCTTCTACTAAAAGTTGAACCCGCGCGGGTGTCTTAGTCCTTCTCGCCGGGCTAGTTTCCGAACAGGTGGTAGGCATCATGTAGGACAATTCTAGAAGTGTTTTTAATAACCTATGTGGAAATATATCAATTTTTTTGAGTTTTAGTTTATAGGTACTAAATAGTTAAACAAACCAGCATCTTAAACAGGAGTTTAAGATGCTGGATTGTTTGGTTTAAGGATCTGATTTTGTGAGTTCCTACTCATCCTCCTCCTCCTCCTCCTTCCTTCCTCGATCCTCCGGACCATATTTCTAATACACACAAAAGTCTGTTCTAATTATACACTCCATGATCATCAATCCACGTCCAATCCAGGTCAACGTTAAATTCTGTATTCAAAATAACATATTTTAATCAGACGGTGTGCAATGAATAATAATTAGTTCAAGCTACATACGAGATTTACGGGCAAGTCATTTATTACTAACTTATTACTCCACCCCCAGGGGCGCCAAGATGGGCTGTCTAGAGAACGTGTACCAAGTGGTAGCACTATTACCCAGTTAGATCTAATTGGGCTTGGGATAAAATATATATGCGTATATTTCGTTATTTGTCGTTTTTTGGATACAATCAAAGCTTGGAAGTGACTCTATCCTCAACATATTACTGTATCCAATATTGGCTTACGACAAAAATTAGCGGGTATACATACGTTCATTGTACACGCTAATACTACAATATGAAATACATTTAATCAGTATGCACTAAGCAGCCTTTACTTGTGACAGTAAGGTTCTAAGGTTTTTTTGTGTCATGAGTCTGATTGTTTTATCTGTTTATGCCATCTGAATATTTGTCGTATATAAAGGTACCTGGTACCTGGGAGACTCTGCTTTGCTCGGTGTTTTAGTTGAACGATAAAATAAATAAAAAAATATAAAAGAAAAAGAAATAATAAGAATCACACAAAATATTTATCTTACCGGGATTCGAACCCACCACATTCCGAATTTCCAAACAATGCAAAAATTATACGTAGGTATACGCATACTAAGCTGCCAATCAGACTGACGTAATAGAGTCGAAATAAAAAAACATATATTGCTTAAAAATGCGCAGTTTCTAAGGGATAAGACCTAGTGTTAAGGACAGCGGCCTCGTAACGAAAAACATGAGTGAATTTTAATGTGAACAATAAACGTGTAATTAAAACGGTACGTAAAACTAGAATAGTGGACACTCAGTGACTATATGTATAGATTTATATGGCATCAGTGTGGAAAAATAGTGTTAAAATGGTGTTTTATCAAGTGCGGGTTATTTTGATTATATATTTTTAACTAAAGCTAATTTTAACGTAGCTTCTTTTGATTTATATAAATAAACGTAGTACATAACGTGTAGTATAGCGCTTAAGGTTATATAATAAATGGTTAAGAAATTATTACGAAAACAGTGGTAAAAATGTACAACATTTCATATAAGTTGAACCTTAAAATGTAAATAACTTTTCTATAGAATAAGATGTTTAGTATATAAGGGTTTATATGTCTGGTTATGATAATAAAGTATTTCACACAACGCGTTTTGCTTCACCTGGCTCATGGAAAATGGGGAAAATTATGGAAAATAGCCGTATAGAGAGGTAAAAATGAAATGGAAGATCGGCCCGAAAGAGGCGTACGGGCGGGGCTCTCTATACGGCATTGCCATGAGCCAGGTAAGCGAATCGAAAAAGTGAAAAAACGTTCTCCTCAAATAAGTGTTTTATTATCGCCCCGGCTCTGCCCAAATCGGTGTAACCTTGCTATCTTCGAGTCTAATCTGAGCCGGCGGTTGAACCCCTGTGAATTTATACAGTCCTGTACAGTAGTGCGTGGTCCTTTGGCGAGCCGAATTTCAAGATCGAAGAAAAATTTGAAGTCCATATCAAGTTGAAAATAACGAAGACGGCACTTAGAAAATTTTCGTCAGCTGTTCTGAACATAGAAAAATTTCCGAAGAATCAAGATAGAAATTTTTACTGAAGACTGAACTTAGAAAATTTTCGTCAGCTGTTCTGAACATAGAAAAATTTCCGAAGAATCAAGATAGAAATTTTTACTGAAGACTGGACTTGAAAATTTTCGTCAGCTGTTCTGAACATAGAAATTTTTTGAAGATTTAAGTCAGAACATTGGAAACTTTATCAAGATTTATCAACGGGAATCAACGCCAGGGATTAGATTGGACTCAGAAGATCGGACTCGAGGATACAAGGATACACCGCTGCGAACGGAAGCAAGGATTCGCAGATTTTTCATCGGAAAAACCTCCCGAAGATTCTTGAAAAGGAAGATTATTATGGAAGATTAACATTGAAGATTAACATTGAAGATTAACATTTGAGATTAACATTTGAAGATTAACATTTGAAGATGGTTATAACAAGAAGTCAGAGTGGGGCCGAGGAGAACCAGCAGCAACCACATCGATTTCCGGATCCGCCACGATCGCCGTCCGCTGCCGCTACAAGCCAGCCGCCGCCGACCGAGGGAAGAGCGGATCTGCTTCAAACTATTTTGAAACCGAGACCAGGTACCAGCAAGGCGCCTGCATCCTCGGAAGTACGAACCCTAGCCAGAAAGAAGGCTATTTCAATTAGATCGCGTCGATCGACAGCAAGTGTCGTCGCGCGTATGCATTACGAGGCGGAGGAGAAACTCGCCGCTCTTCGTAAGAAGGAACTGCAGATCGAAGCAGAACTTATAAAGAAGAAGCTCGCCGCTGACGTCGCCGCTGCAGAAGATGGTAGCAGCCCCGACGACGACGAGCCATCAGAACAGGTGGAGCAACGTGTCCGAGCCTGGCTAAGCGAACAGGGTCCCGAACCCGAAGAGGCTAGACAAGAGCCGACATCAATGGAAGAAAGAGAGACGCCGAAGCCAGAAGACATGCCACCGAAGGGAGCCCAGAAGACGAGGTTCGAGTGGCCGCAGCAACGCCGCCCACGCTCACCCACACCGCCCACGTCTAGGGCTAATGGAGTGGAACAACTTGCCGAAACATTGGATAAACTGCTAAACCAACGCCAGTCGCGCCACACTACGGAGTTGCCCATATTCTCGGGCGCTCCCACTGAATGGTTGCCATTCAAAGCAGCCATGGAAGACACCACTGCGTTCTACAAGCTCAAGCCGATCGAGAACTTAGCTCGTCTGAGAAGCTGCCTACGGGGAGAAGCAAGAGAAGCCGTGGCACCACTGCTGAGCGTCGCGACGCCGCCTGAACAAATTATGAAGACCTTGGAACAATGCTTCGGTCGACCCGAGGTTATGGTCGATCGCATGATGGAAGATCTGAAGAAGATACCGAGGCTCGGAGGTTCGGCGGCAGAACTCAACCAATTTGCAGTGAAGATTCAGAACATGGTAACCATCCTGAGGAAGCTGAGGCACGGGTATCTCTTTAACCCATTGCTCACGAGAGACATCCTCGAGAAGCTCAGCCCATACGAGAAGAGCAAGTGGTACGACTACGCAGAAGAGACGTCGCGCTTCAGGAACGAGCCCGATGTCGTCCTTCTCTCTGAATTCTTAATGAGAGAAGCGGACAGGGCGCTGCGCTACGGGTTCAGCACGGCACTGAAGAAGGAAACACCGCGTCCACCTCCTAACAAGAACGAAGCCCGAACGAGGAAGCCAGTCTTCGCGATAGCAGACGAGGGCAGGGATTCGCCGAGTCGCAGCCAGCCAAAGAGAATACGCGAGGAGTCAACGAAGTGCCCGATATGTGCCGAAGATCACGCTCTATTTCGCTGCGCTGCTTTCAAGAAACTGAGCATGCAAAAGAGATGGGACACGGTCAAAAAGGAAGGGCTGTGTTTCCGGTGCATACGAAGCAGGCACAGAAGATACAACTGCAGGGCGAAGCCGTGCGGCGTGAAGGGCTGCAACTTGCCTCATCATGCGCTGCTGCACGAAGACAGGTCCGGCGGCGCCCCACAGACAGAGGACGCCGTGATTACCGCATCGGTCACCTCCGACCGTGCGGTGAAACTTAAGATGAGAAGAATTCAAGTTGTCGGTCCACGGGGCGAAGCGGATATCTTCGCGCTGTTCGACGAGGGCTCGACAGTGACACTACTGGATGAAGACGTCGCGAAGGCTATCGGCGCAGACGGCCCACCGAAGGTGCTGAGAATGCATGGGATCAATGCCGAGAGAAGGGAAGAAAAAAGCCGACTCGTACAACTTGGCGTACGGGGTCACGACGGTACCAGATATGACGTCACTGCGAGAACCGTGGCCGGATTGAACCTACTTACTCAGTCCGTCCCGGAATCACTGTTTCGACTTGCTCACCTGCATGATCTCAAGAACGAAGAGATATGCTATGAAGACAAGAAACCCCAACTTCTCATCGGCACGGACAACTGGCAGCTCATTGTATCTAGGGAGCTGAGGATCGGCAAGAGAAACCAGCCTGCAGCCTCGAAGACGAAGCTCGGCTGGGTAATCCATGGAAACATTCCCAGACGCCTCGCAAAGCAGGAAAAACACGAGAAAATCCTGCACGTGTCTACGATCGAGACCCGAGGCGAACGACGGGAGGAAATGGTGAAGAAACACTTCGAAACAGACGCACGGGGAATAGCGTCCAAGGCAAAGCTGACCAGAAGAGCAGCGAGTCATCGACCTCTTTGGCAGAACGGCCAAACGGATGGAAGAAGGTCGATTCGAAGTGGGGCTCCAGTGGCGCAAAGAGGGCGTCACATTACCCCGGGGTTACAACGGGGGGAGCCGGACAATCTGCAGGGCGGGACCGTGATTCCAGTGGCACGCGGGAGGTGTCACAACCCCAGAGAACGGCGGGGGGAGTCGTGCGGACTGCAGATTGCAAGGAAATGGGGAAGTACGAGTCGTGTTGGCCGCCGCCAAGGCCAAGGTGGCGCCGCTGAAGGCACAGACAATACCAAGGATGGAGCTACAGGCTGCCCTGGTCGGAGCGAGGCTGGGAAACGCAGTCGCAGCAGAACACAGGTGGAAAACGGACACGGTTTTCTACTGGATCGACGCACAAGTGGTTCTGTGTTGGATACAGAACGGCAGCCGCAAATACACACCGTACGTCGCGCATCGGCTAGGGGAGATTGCCGAGCTGACGTCCGTTCACCAGTGGAGATGGCTGAGCACGAAGAGCAACGTCGCCGACTTAGCCACCAGAACGGGCTACGTTCCGAAGAGCGACGAGGACCCTTGGTTCCGGGGGCCGGACTTCCTGCGCAGGCCGATGAACGAGTGGCCCGCGGAGAGTCCCGCTAGAATCGAAAATCAAGAAGAATACGTCGCCTTCCACACCACGGAGGCGAGCGAGCTGAGCTGTCTACCAGATGTGACGCGCTTTTCAAATTACGAGCGCCTCGTAAGATGCACGGCGATGGTCTTGCTGTTCGTCGAGAAGTGCCGAGATCGTCGGGCCCACCTCGACGTACGACACCTGGAGAGGGCCGAGAGGTTGTGGTATCAAAAATCACAACGAGACAGCTTCGCACAAGAAATCGAGAAGATGACAAGTGGCAAGACGGTGCCTAGATGGAGCTCCTTGTACCGGCTCAACCCGGTGTACAAGGACGGGCTGCTCGTACTGGACGGAAGGATCAAAGCAGCGCAGGTGCCGGCCGAAATGAAAAACCCTATCATCCTGGATGGAAGACATCGCTTCACAAGGTTACTGGTGGCAAGGGAGCACGCCAGAGCGGGACACGGGAGCCGCGAGAGAGTCGTGAACGACCTCAGGCAGAAATTCTGGATATTGAAGGTGCGGCCGACGGTGCGTACTATCATGAGCCGATGTGCGTTCTGTCGGCTACGACGGGCATACCCGAGGACCCCGCCAACTGGAGACCTGCCAGCCGAGCGCCTGGGGGCGTTCCAGAGACCATTTTCGTACTGTGGTCTCGACTGTTTCGGCCCGATGACGGTCACCATCGGCCGACGTCACGAGAAGAGGTGGGGAGCTCTCTTCACATGTCTGACGACGCGGGCAGTCCACCTGGAGCTGGTGGCTTCGCTGTCGACGGACTCTGCACTGATGGCAATGAGAAGAATGGCTGCGCGGCGAGGATGGCCGGCAGTCATGTACAGCGACAATGGGACAAATTTTAGAGGCGCGGACGTCGAGCTGCGGCAGGCGTACGCCGAGTGGGCGCCGGCTATGGCTCAGCTGGGCCTCACTCATCGGATGCAGTGGAAGTTTACACCGCCCGGGGCGCCGAGTCAAGGAGGTGCCTGGGAAAGACTGGTGAGGTCGGTGAAAACCGCCCTGCTAGCCACGCTGAACGAGAAGTCGCCCAGGGAAGAGGTACTCCAGACACTGATGGCCGAGGCGGAGTACTCAGTGAACGCTCGACCGCTTGTGCACGTATCGGTGGACCCCAACGACCCGGAGGCGATTACACCGAATCATTTCCTCCTCGGGTCGTCCACCGGACTGCCGTACGTCGGACCGTGTGTGCCGGCGGACAAAAAAACATGGAGGGTCGCGCAAGCCCTTGCCGACGAGTTCTGGAGGCGCTGGGTGAAGGAATACCTTCCCACGCTCACACCACGCTACGGGGCCCCGCTGAGCAACCGAGTCCTTGTACCAGGGGACCTGGTTGTCGTGGTCGACCCGACGCTGCCGCGTAATACGTGGCCGCGGGGGGTCGTGCACCGAGTCTACCCCGGCCAGGACGGACAAGTGCGCTGTGCGGACGTTCGCACGCGCAGTGGCGTGTTCCGGAGGCCGACGTCGAAGCTGGCGGTGCTGGAGGAGGCGCCACAGTCGCAGTTGCGACCGCTGGCGGAGCAGACGGAGCCGGGAGCGGAGCGGACGACGCCGGGAACGGCGCCGGGCGCGGAACGAGCGTCGGAGCAGCCTACAGCGAGCACGGACAGCTCGCAGTCGCCGGAGCGGCCCGCAGCGAGTTCACACAGCTCGCATTCGCCGGAGCAGTCTGCGGCGGGCGCGGACGGCCCGCAGTCGCCGCCGGAGCAGCCTACAGCGAGCACGAGCAGCTCGCAGTCACCGGAGCAGTCCACGGCGGGATCGGCGAGCCCGCAGTCACCTGAGGAGGCTGCGTAGACCCTGGCTACTGCGCCGGGGGGAGGATGTTAAGGACAGCGGCCTCGTAACGAAAAACATGAGTGAATTTTAATGTGAACAATAAACGTGTAATTAAAACGGTACGTAAAACTAGAATAGTGGACACTCAGTGACTATATGTATAGATTTATATGGCATCAGTGTGGAAAAATAGTGTTAAAATGGTGTTTTATCAAGTGCGGGTTATTTTGATTATATATTTTTAACTAAAGCTAATTTTAACGTAGCTTCTTTTGATTTATATAAATAAACGTAGTACATAACGTGTAGTATAGCGCTTAAGGTTATATAATAAATGGTTAAGAAATTATTACGAAAACAGTGGTAAAAATGTACAACATTTCATATAAGTTGAACCTTAAAATGTAAATAACTTTTCTATAGAATAAGATGTTTAGTATATAAGGGTTTATATGTCTGGTTATGATAATAAAGTATTTCACACAACGCGTTTTGCTTCACCTGGCTCATGGAAAATGGGGAAAATTATGGAAAATAGCCGTATAGAGAGGTAAAAATGAAATGGAAGATCGGCCCGAAAGAGGCGTACGGGCGGGGCTCTCTATACGGCATTGCCATGAGCCAGGTAAGCGAATCGAAAAAGTGAAAAAACGTTCTCCTCAAATAAGTGTTTTATTATCGCCCCGGCTCTGCCCAAATCGGTGTAACCTTGCTATCTTCGAGTCTAATCTGAGCCGGCGGTTGAACCCCTGTGAATTTATACAGTCCTGTACACCTAGCTAGATCGATATTTCTCCCCCAAAACTCCCTGCATACAAAATTTCATGGTTATTACTTGTTAATTATTATTTTTAATAATTATTTAATAAAATATTTAATAATTATTAATAATAATAACATGGTTACTTGTAGCCGTTGTCGAGATACCGATTATACTGGATGTTTTTTCAGTCACTGTCAAAACTTTCAGGAGCGAATATACTCTTGAATGTAAGCAACTTTTACTATGGGACCAGCTTTCCTAGTTGAAAAAAAAATCTGCTGTTTCCTACAAAAGGGAAACGGCATAGATAGAATTTTGTAGGAAACAGCTGATTTTTTTTTTCAAGTAGGAAAGTTGACCCCATAGCATCTTCCTTATATTCAAGAGTATATTCACTCCTGAAAGTTTGGACACTGACTGAAAAAACACCCTGTATCACAAAGATCGTCTCTTTTAAAATATTTTAAAGTATAAGATATTCTAAAGCGCCAATAACAAGTATTCTGCTAATTATAATGTTACTAGTCTATGCACAATTTACTCGAATCTTAAACAAAATATTACAAATCCAATCAGATCAACCAAAACAACATTGATCAGTAGATACTAGATATTGATAATAATTTCGACGATAAATCAAACAAATAACGGATAATACGATAATATGGATAACATTGCTAGAGACAGGAAAATAATCAAAAACAATTTCATAATTATTTGCGTAGCTACGAGTACGGCGGGCGTACCCGCTCTTTTATATTGCATCCAAATTACTTTACAACCGACCAATCTTTCGTAAATTTATTTGAACACATTATGGGGTAAATAATAAATATTCTATGATAATACCAACGTTTATTTGAGAAAATCGGAAGCCACAGAAACAATAAAAGTAGTGCTTACGTTCATTTTGGAGTAGTTTTAATATTTTAACTGAGTTTTTAACGTTCTTTACTGATTTAATATTATGTAGGATCATAATTTTTTAAGTTTTCACTATCACGAAATATTAATTTCTGTAACTATTGGTCACCCTGTGGTCGAAATTCGCACATTATAAATCATAATATAATTTTTATGTATGAACTTTTGCCTTAAATTATTTTAGATAAAAAAAAAGGTAAATGTTGTGACAAACATCAACGTGTAACAAAATTGTATCGCGATTGTTTCTATCAAAGGCATGTTAGTGTGTGTTCATAATCTGAGGTGGCGTGTGTTGTTGTTATTTTCATTAATTTTATGTATTTCTAAGCATTATTTAAAAAAAATGTTAGCTTTCTGCACACCTTCCTCCACATGAACTTTAATTGTGCCAAATATCATACTCCTCTGTTCGCAAACTCCTCGTCATACTGGAAGTTTTTGCTTCAAGTATTAATATAATCATTCTTTTGTAGGTTATGTCTTTAACACACAGGCATTTGTTTTTTAAATCCTAAATGATTGTAATATTTGAATGAAAACACTATTAATTGGTTTCGTACTTTCATTTTGAGTAGGTACAGAAATAATTTTAGGATTTATGTCGGTAATAGATATTAAAATATTAAGTGTTTAGTCTGTGATTTAGGCAATTGATTTGTAACTTACAATAACTCTCCTAATATTATAATATTTTAAGCGACTAATTGTGGTAAATATAAATTAATTAAATTCTAGGCTGATGAAATAAAGTTATTGCCTTCTAAAATTAAAAGGATTAAAAATCAATACCTTTGACTACTCCAAAACTTAAAATGCTACAAAAAAAAGAAATCTCCCAGGTCATCCCCACCAGGCAGAGTACCTAGAAGGCTCAAAGAGTTTCCTCGCTGGATTGCGATACTTATTCTCTGGGCCAGGTAGGTGCCGGCTCTGGGGTCTCGGGTGGCCTCAATGAGTTTTTTGGAGATTTCTCCGAAAAGTTTGTGCGCACCCAGACCCCATGTACCTAAGGTTTCAACCCCAAACGGTTCAAATATGAGATCCCCACTAAGGTTCTCATATTTGCGCCGCTTGAGGTTTTCCGCCTGATTGGCGGCCGCACCTGCAGAACTCGAGGTGCCCTGGACATGGGACGGAGCAAGTGTATCGACGCAAGTAGCGTCCCATACAAGAGCCCGTCCCACTCTCCAAGGGACCAGGGTCATACCGTCTGGTCTCTTGCCATCGTCGCGCGCCAAACCAGAGGGTTCCAGCACAGCTGGCACTCCGGCGGTGACAAGAGCCCGACGGATGAGATCGTTCAGACAGTGATGTCGGGAGATGCGGCCGGCACTTCGTTGACAGGACAGCCCGTGGTGTCCGAGGCTGTCCACATTTGCACCACAAACACAGCGATGGGGGACGACGTGGGGGGTGCCAAGACGCAGGGAAGTAGCTAACCGGAAAGCTGTTCGATCCAGCAATGTGCCCGTATTGGGAGACGGTAATGCTTGTAGCCAAAGGCCCGACTCCCACTTCTCCGCAGCTAAGAGGCGAGCCTGCTCCACAGGACTGGAGGACGTATTAAGAAGATTATTCCGTACCAGTCTGCAGAGTGGCTCGTCCCAGAGCCTTTGGGAAAAAGTATTGTCAGCCAATTCGCTACAAGCACTAGTTATTCTCCAGGCGTCCTTGGCCTCGTCCAGAAAGGTAACTGTATTGGAGTAGGATGGGTGATGTAGTATTTTGGAGATAAGACTATGGTTCGCGTGGACTGAGGACAAGAAGGCCGGAAGCGATATGTCAGAGGGCTTTCGAACACCCAAGCCACCGAACCTAACTGGAAGCGTTGCCTGAGTCCATGCGCGGTCATCGAAACTTGTATTCAAAATAGTGGAGAGCGTTTGTCTTATGGTATCATCCAACTGTTTGAGAAGTTGAGGGAACTTCCACAGTTGACAACACCGTAAGACATATGTCAATTTAGGTACGAAAATGCAAAAACGGATTAGGGTAAAGGCCATGTGACAGTTAATTTGGAGGAAACTCTAATAACTCTAATAACTCTCCTTATAATTTACCTATCAGAAAGTATTTTCTTTCGTGACCCAGTGAAATGCAAAGTGAAAGATCCTCAACTTCAAGGGTCAGATGATTTTTTTGAGGTATCTTACCACGTACTTTTATATCTTCAATTAGGTATATGTCCACCTTTTGTCATAATACATTTCTCAGCATAAATATTTTACTGCACAATAATTATCTATAATATAACATTAAGATTCACAAAAACAACTCCACCAGTTCACAGTTGCAACGAAAAACAAATTAAGAACACTGTACTATGTACTTGAAACAATGAATGAAACTTGAAAATACTGTATCAATGTACTTGAAACAGAAATGGAACAAAACAAGCGATTAATTTTAAGCATCATAAAGATCTAGAATGTTCTAAATTTTAAGAATCCAGTCGCCTTTCATTAATATATAACGGCGTATTTCGCGTTTTATTCCGGCGCTGAAGCCTGAATCAGTTTTATGGTGGAGACGTGAGACCGGTGGATACTTAGCCCCTCGTAAATTTATCCAAACTGCACATATTTTATGTACGTGGTTTACTACTGTTGAATAATAGTATAGCTCTCTAAGTATATCACTGCTTTATTTGTAAACCCTTTTAAACAAGCTCATTGGTGTATAATACTATGTTTTTGCCAGAGATTGTTCCTTTTGAAGAATCTATATATATAAAAGAAAGTCGTGTTAGTTACACTATTTATAACTCAGGAACGGCAGAACCGATTTGGCTGAAAATTTGTGGGGAGGTAGCTTAGGAACAGGAGATGGACATATGATACTTTTTTTCCCGTTCCCGTGGGACATGTCACGTGACATAAAACGTTGTATAACAAAACGCAACTGACAGCTAAGCGTAATGTGCGCTATGGTTAAGTATGGTTGAAAATTAGACAATTAGAAATTTAGAAGTTGACCGGTTGATGTGTTTGTTTCGAGTTTCTATTAACTTATTGTGGCGGTATAATTATTAACAATGCCGCGACCAAGACGATTGAATGGACAGACAGATATACAGACAGACGGACGGACAGAACGAAATTACAAGGGTGCCTTAAGTATTACGTAACCCTAAAAATGGATTGCAATTCCAATGTCTCGCTACAACTCGAGAACGGCTGGACTGATTTGGCTAATTTTGGTCTTGAAATAATTGTAGAAGTTCAGGGAAGGTTTAAACGGTGAGAAATATTGGAAAAATTACGGAGAAAATACTATAGATGTTGGTGTAATTATTCATTTATTCCAGTTCATAGTTAAGACATAACAACGTGTGTCGGGACAGCTAGTTTGATATGTTTAATTTAATTTTAATTTTATTGTTATAATACAAATAATTACATAGGTATAGTAAAGATGCATAATATTGCATAGGTCTAATGTCTATCCTATAGGTACAATGAAATCAACGAAGAAGTAATATTTTTAATCACAAAGCTCTTGAGTGATGCTTGCAGCTTATTGTCTAAAGTCTAAACTAATATTATAAAGAGGAAAGGTTTGTTTGTTTGTTTATTAGGCTCCTAAACTATAAGACCGACTTTGATAAAATTTGGCACAGATATTATACTAGAGTATGCCACGCGGAAGGAGGCTTATTTTTATCACGGCACGGTACTCGTGCGATCCGTTTGCATGCATGAAGTCACGGGCAACATCAAGTAATAAATAAAAACAAGATTATAATTACTGAATAAAAAAATCATAGGCGAGAGTTAAATTTTAATAATAATTGAGTCGTAGCTTCGTACACCTTTGAACAATGGAGAAATCTAAAATGAAACTGGAATAAAAAGTCACTGTGTGTAGCAGTGATTCGGGTCGTACAGGAATCGGAAATAAAAAAGCGGGTATCGCATGAAAGCCGACAACTTTGAAATTTTTTTTCCAACTTTTTTCATCCTCCCCCTTTTTCCTTTTTTTGGCTGCCGGCAACCGTAGCATCGCAACGATGCTAGGTGTTTAAAAGTTGGATGTTTTTTCGCCGGGCCATCGGCATTCGAAATCCGCAACGATATAGTTTCAAAAGTCAAACTTTAGAACTGTAAATTATGAACTAATCAAGACTTAATAACTCTGTATAACAAATATTACCTATTTTACGCTTACTATTTAAAATGTGATTTTTTAAACAGATATTTTTTTTTAACTTATAATTAATGCACTCATAGAAAAAAAATGTCCAAATTTAATATGAATCCTTATCAATGTTACAAATTATATTTTTATATAATACAGTAGCAAGACCGTTTTTATAAAGAATACAAAGAAGTATTTAAATAATATTCATATAAAGTTCAATTTATAATTAAAAATCAATTGCCTAGTAAAATTTTATAAAGTAGAAAAGTCTATACAAAGTTAATAATATACAATAATAATGTCGTATCTCTGGCAAGTAATAAAAAATCTATTGACTCTAAATTTCCGATAGCTATGAAAAAACTTATCAAAGAACACTTGCCTGTATTCAACGCGGAGAAGCCATCAAAACTCGAGGCAGTTTCCTCAACTGAGGATATTGTGAGATACCTTATATTAAAATGTAATAAAATTCCCAACGCTAACATTATTTTGCGACATGTTCCAATTGTAAAGTTGGGGGTACATTGTACAATATTGTACAGATTTTTGGCGCTGCGACATAAAAGTGGCACAATTTGCTTACACTTTGCATGATAAATAATAAATGTTGTCTAATTTATGATGCACTTTGCCTAATTTATGACTTTGACAATTAATGATGAACTTTACTATATTGAATTAAATTTAAGTGATAAAAATAAATAACATTCTAATACTTTTTTTTATCATCTATACTATCTTATATTCAAATATTTTAAAATAAGCTGGGTGCATAAGTTGGTATGTAATATTATTCAAGTTATTATAATGTATAAGTAATATAAAATATTACTAAATTGAAAGTTCTTTAGAAACATTATGTTTATGCAAAAATGTGATTTGTTAAATATATCCAATTTATGCTTCGCCCGCGTGAAATTAGGTTTTAAACTTTCATTGACCTACTTAGGAGCTGGATTTTAGAAAACGCCGAAATACGTAATTCATTATTTTTTCCGTACCTCCTCAATCATGCAAATATGTCCAAGGAATCAAAATTTTCATACAAACTTTTATCACCTTGGGGGTTGAATTTTGAAAAATCCTTTCTTAGTGGATGCCTACGTCATATGAGAAATACGTGTGCAAAATTTCAAATTACTAGCCTTAAGTGTTTGGCCTGTGCGTTAATACATCAGTCTTTCATATATATATATATATATATATATATATATATATATATATATATATATATATATATATATATATATATATATATATATATATATATATATATTATATATACGTAGATACGTTTTGACGTTTTATATTGAAACAGAAATGTACAATAAAATAATAAAACAACTTAGTTATTATGTCGATGCATTTTAGTAATACAATGAAGTGAAATTCCGTTTCACGTCTGTCTACACCGGGCTTAATTCGAGCGGTAGCCGTGCGGGGGCGCTGTCGGCGATCAATCGATATCCGGTTGCCAGGCAACGATCATGTTGCAAAATAAACAATCAGAAACGGGGCTCGGCCGAGAGCAAATTTACTTTCTTATTTTATTACTTGTGTAAACAATTTAGATCGATATTATCGGATTATTTACTTTCATTGTGTATCATGTTTTTTTGATTTGCGACAAGAATGGTCCTGTTGCCAGCATGCGTTCCGGACATGTGCGGGAAGGATTTTCGGGCGACGCTCAAGAAGCCGAGCCCGAATTATGGACACAAAACGAAGAAGTACAGATTGGTGCCGGCGTTCACGATACAAGCGATGCAGAAAAACACAAAAGTGATACCCCCTCCGAAATGTAGTGTGTTTGACCCTTTGCCACCGAAGTCGACAATGTTCAGGAGCTGCTATCAAAGAGGGGAGTTCCCTGTCTGTATTGAGTTCACTACGTACGGGAAGCGGCTCAACTGGAAGGTAATACACATGTGTAGCCTCTTGTGATGGGACGATGTGGATTTATTGAGACAAATTTATATAATGTTTGATGTGATGCTGTTTAATGTTACGTATTAGTAACGTTTAATTGACGTATTATATTATGACGATTATAATACTTACGTGTATGGTTGAATTATAATTTACACCTATACAATGAGTAAATTAATTTCAAAATACAGTTTAAAAACGAGATGACTCACATAAAATGCTTAACAAACACTTATTATAATACCCTACCTATTAGAAACAAGCTGTAGAAATAGAATGTTATCTTATTGTTATAGGTACCGATTGAGAAGTTAGATTTTCACCATTATCTTCCAATGTTTTTCGACGGTCTCGCCGAACCAACTTACCCGTTCAGTTTTATCGTAGAACAAGGAATAAACGACCTAGTCACTAAAGGCTCTTACAAAATACTCCCAGTGGTACCTCAGCTGATCATACCGATCAAAAGTAAGTAGTGCCGTTTTAAAGTTGTTACATGTAATGGTACGTTAGTAGAAGGCAAAACTACATTTTATACCAATAAGATATAAAATATATTACGTATTTAAACATGTACACAACAACAAATAATATTATTTATTATCATATCGCAACTACCAACTGTACCAATGAGACTTTTTCAGATCTCAAGTACATAATACGGACGTTCTAACGGTGAAGGAAAACATCGTGAGGAAACCCGCACATGGTTGGCACGTATTGACCAGTCATTCCTCTGGACTAGGCTGACTTAGTTGTGAGAGAGCCGTATGTGCTTGGGCAATCATACGACATTTAAGAAACCGACTGTCCCAGGCACTACAGTATTTTTGAGTGGTTACTTCGCTCGGAGAATACTGTATAAATACATCCAATAACGGATGAAAAGGCCTAAGATTTTGTTATTGCAACTAGCTGGTGCCCGCAACTTCGTTTGCGTAGAACTAACGAAAACGGAAACCTACTTTTTTCAACGGAACCCTAAGAAAAAGTAGCCTATGTTAGATCTTATAACATCAGCTATCTGCCAGTGAACGTCCAGTGAAAATCCAATCCGGTCCAGCTGTTTTAGAGATTAGCCGGAACAAATAGACAGACAGACGGACAAAAATTTTAAAAATTATTTTTTTGTTGTAAGTACCGTATATACTTTCATAGTATGCATTAAGTGAAAAGCTGTTAATATTAAATTACAAACAGATACTTTAATTTTATTTATTTGTATAGATGTATGTACAGATGAGTATATTTTAAGTAATTTTTTCAAACGTACATTTCTTGCATTTTCGTTAAAATATAAAGCTTGAAATGATTTCCAGTAAAAAAGAACTTGATATTTATAGATAACTGAAATAGAATATTTCGAAAAAAAAGCAATTCGAAATTACTCGGAATTGGATAATAATTAATCCGAAAGTATTTTTATATCTCGAGACTTTGAGTTAAGTGAAATCTGACACTCAACAATCCCTTTATATGTTAAATCCAAAGTAGAATTAATTTTTTTCCACACAATTTTTGGCTGTATTTTCTTGCGCGGGTTGCGTAAAGCCCTACGTAATATTCTACTTAAATCACTTTATTTTGCATTGCAAACTCCCTTAAGAGCGTGCTGACGTCGAAAATATTTTTATGGTCTTGTTCAAGGGTTTCATCTATCTGTATTTATTTGCGGATTTGTCTGCGTTGAATTGTTTAGATTAAATTCTATGCTTTGAACTAATACTTGCTATAAATTCTAAAAGCCTTTAACTTTGTATTATATAAATAAGCTAATAGAAGTACAGTTCTCAACATTAGTGTTTTACAAATTTAAGAAAATAAACAAATCATGCAGGTTTCGTATTCTAGTTACGAAGACGTTATGAACATGATTCTATTGAATCTAACTTTATGGAAAATATCTAAAGTACTAGAACCGCTAGTGTATAGAACTCTACATGTGGTGTTCTTTCAGATGCGTTAGCCACGAAGCGGCCCAACGTAATCTGCCATGCGCTGCGATGCGTGCAGATGATAGTGACGGGCTGCGACAAAGTGGGCGAGGCTCTGGTGCCCTACTACAGGCAAATACTGCCCACCCTCAACCTCTTCAAGAATAGAAACAGTGAGTATTGATAGCTAGTTGAGACAAGAATATGGCCTATGGGTAAAGATGATGCCATACAAACACTTTTCTCTTGATCGGCAAAGGTAACCTTGCCAAGAGCATGCCAGGACAGTTCCGTAACTATCACCGCGAAATGGGTTATTTTCAATAACTTACAAAGTTATTGTCCGACTTCATTTAAGTAATTTTCCTAATCATATTCCTACCTAATCATAAAAAATCTATTCAGTAGTTTTTGCGTGAAAGAGTAACAAACATCCATACATCCATCTTCACAAACTTTCACATTTATAATAATAATAGGATTACAGAATTTAGAAGGGCAGACAGTCGGATGGACAGAGCGAAAATATAAGGCTTGTAGTACGGAACCCTAAAAATCAATTTTGCCCCTCGTGTCCCATCGAACCTTATAATATGGATTTTGTTAAAATCTATTTTATCAAAATTTTGAGTTGTCATATCGTGCGTAACTCTTGGTAATAGTCAATTATAGTCAGAAGATTACTTTTTTATTTGTTGGGTCGCAAAACTAACTATTCTTATCATCAAAAACACAAGTTTCGCAAAGTACCTACTTAATTACCTAATAATTACTCGGCAAAACAGAATGCGATCATTTTGGATATAGCAGGGATTAGTTGTACAGCTGTTGTTTTGCGTAAATTGATGTTTAGCAAGTCATTTGTGTTAGCGTTTACGCCGGACATCGTGCATTGTCGTCATGATTATCGCCGTGCATCAATCATGGGTCACAGGCGTCAAATTGACACGCGCCTAACGCCATATTGTTTTCGGTGTAATAGACTTGTCGGGGCGTTCGGGTACATTAATTATACGTCGTCGGGGCCACGTTGCGTATTTCGGGTCGTATGACGTCACCGCGGCCTGACACCCGCCCGCATTGTTACCGAATTCAGCACGCGCTGCGCGTATATTTGCGACTGTTTTATAATTTTCTATAGCACACCTTCACAGATCAGTTATAAAGGTGGGGATGCTATATAATACGGTGGATTAGGTAAGAGTTACAAACTTTGCAAAGTAATCCGTCGCCGCATATAATAATACTGCCAGGGGTCCCGCGATGGCTCGTTGGTTTTATTTAGTTCTCTTCATTCTCGCTCTGTCCGTCCGTACGTGCGTCCTCCCTTACTAACTTCGGAAACAATGAATATAAACAGAGAATTTTGCATTTTATACATTGTAGAATATAAATTGACTTGATACATTTAGTATATTATTATAATAATAAAGTTCACTGTATGTGGAAGCACATTTTACAAAAAGAGACATACAGAATTTAACGATAATAAGAATATGAGATACTGAACATTGAACATAACTTAATCTCATAATTGTTCACGAGTATTTAACACAACATTTTCAAGCAACAAACGCCTCTGGATTTTGATTTTACGTCAAAAAAACCGCAAACCTGCACTGTGACGCGCTCCCTCATTTCTCGTGATGTCAAATAGTTGCGGCTGCGGTCATGGGCGACGTTGTTTTACTCGGTTTGTGTCGACCTAATGCCTTCGCAAATTATACACCGTCACCTGAACTCTTTAGTCGTTTTGCACAAAATTAGGTACAGTCAGCTAACAAAGTGTTGTGTACAATTATTCAATAACTTTGAACTAAGCATTTTGACTATAAATATTACGTTTGTAGACTAACAATTTTCCAAGACACCAGAAGTCTGCCAACTGATAGCAGCCTCACGGTGGACTACAGCCTAATTCTCCTCACATTGAAGTGAAACCCGGGCCTCAGGAGTGCAGTTGTTAGTTAAGACAAGATGGTCTATGAGTGGAGATTGACAGTGCTATACAAAAGTATTTTCCTCTTGACTATGGAGGGTAGAGAAAAGTAGAACTATCTTTGTATGTAAAAAGTGTCCGCTGAAATGCGTCAAATTAGGGTGGCGCCACAGTAGCAACAGGGTAAATTTCAAAGTAACTCCCTTTCCGCTGTAGCGAATTTTTTCAGTTTTTAAATTCCTTCTTGACGTATACAATAATCAATAAAACTTCAATTTATCACTAACTGCTACATTCATTCCATACCCTTTGCCGCTGTTGCTAACGCCGCTCATGGAGGATTTTTCACTGCTATTTACTGCGTACAGCTGGATACTTTTTCAAGTTGCCAGAGACAGTTTTCCTTTCCCTTATCCTTCATACTCTTGACACAGAACGGAAATTAAAGTGTGCCGCTCTTACCCCAAGTTACCTTATTTATTTTAATGATTATCTCCGCAGTCAACATCGGCTCCAATATCGACCACACGGCCAGCCGAGGTGAAAATGTTGCGGACATGATTGAAGACACGCTACAGATACTGGAGAGGTACGGCGGGCCCGACGCGTTCATCAACATCAAGTATATGATACCTACTTATGAGTCCTGCGTGATGAACTGAGGTCCATCAATCTTCAAATTTCCATAATATAGCTCTCGTAATTCCCGAAAGTCTAATGACTAACCAGAGACGTAACTAAGTGTACCTGGATAAATCTTTAAAAATCAGTCGTTTAAAAATTAGTCGTCCCACAATTCTCAAAAGTTTCATAATTTATTGAATGTTGATTTCAATATTTGGTTATAGGTACTCACGAATCTTTCATCGCTAAATGTATTGGAATCGTCATGACTTTTTACAGGAAATTAGTATCAAAATTTCTATGCCTTCAATAATTTCCATAATAATAACTGTAAATCTCATAATTTCCACAGATTGAAATAAAATCTTTGCAAAACTGATTCATCACTAGATCTATTTTAATCTTTTCAACTTTCTCTTCAAGATTCTTCTTCTAAGTGACAGACAATTATAAATGAAGATAAAATAAGTTATTTTTATTCAGAAGACTTTTTCTCATAGATATTTTTGCAATACCCTTTAATATTATTTTATCATATTGTATTTATACATAAAATAATTATAGATTTTTTTTTATTTGGAACGAAATGTACACAGATGAAACTCCAATTTCTATTTTGTTTCTTTTTTGCTTCGATAATGATATTTGTTTGTCATCTTACTATGGATGGATGGACTATAACTTACGAAAGGATTATTGGCATAGTAAAATGAAATAGTAGCGAAGCACTGCTGAATATATTATTAGCATCAGAAACTCTGAATGTATCATTATTGTTGTACTAATGAATCTTTTTGTATTTGAATGTTTAGATAATTTAGCTATTCATATGTAAATTATCAGCCGCCTTATTTGCTCTCGGAAACGATTAGCATAATCATCATTGATGATCGATATTGTTATGTAGTCATTATAAATAAAAAAAGAAAGGTTTATTTACTTCGAAAAGCTTTTTTCTTTTAGTGAAATTATAGTATTTTACCATTATACCGTAGGTATGTAGTTTCTCGTTATTATTAAATTAATAGTTAGAAGACTTAGAATATAGTAATAATAATAGTTTTGCCATACAAAGTACCTTCTCGTTAGTGGACGAGAAGGTGCTTTGTATGGCAAAACTAGATAAAAAAACTAATAGCACTGAATGCTTAGGTATTGTGTAATTTTCGATATCTAATATTATTTATTTTTAACTTGACTTAAACTCTCCATTTTGATATATGTAGTCAAAGACTGAAAATGTCCCAATTCGAATTGTTTTAGCTTCGAGTGATTTTTTAATGTGATCTACTGTTATTTTTACATTATTTAATGTTATTCAGTTTTATTTGTATATTCATTATTATTAAAATAAAATTCTCATCTCGTTTTTGTCTTGTTTTAATTCTTTTAATCCTGTATTCTCGTTACTAATAAAAATATTTACACAACGGATAAGCAATACAATGTTTTGACCCTGTCTGCCAAGCGACTTTTTCCCCGTATCAGACAAGACAAAACATTGTTTAACTTATCCACTGTTTAAATATTTTTATTAGTAATTTATATTAGGGGGTAAATGTATAGCAATAATATACAATCTCATGTTCACTGTTGCTGTTAGTAACGTCGATTTATTGATGATTTTACATTAAGCGGTAGTCTGTAATATTCTTATACCTATATAAGTTTAAAAAATTAGAGTTGTAGATATTTTTGAATTGCAAAATAAATAAAAATTTAAATATACTTTTTTATAAAAGTTATAGAATTGACTAGCAATCTCTAAAAAATTCAATCACATTCTCGAGACGTCTATAAGTTGTTGTGTTCAATAAAGAGAATATTGTATAGTTTATTCTATTTATACTAATATTTATACTTATTCTATCGTATAGTTTATTCTGTCGTGTATGTGCCGGATAATCTCGGGTTAACCGGGGTTATTGCGTTTATGAAGGCTCACCTCCGCTCCAATATTTAGATCAGGCCGAAGCAATTTACAAGCCGTGAGGCGGAATCTAACGCTATGCATGCATGTAATCTGCATTTCAAGTTACTTCAGATTTGGTCATAACATATTCATCGTGAAAGCTCTTTGATCATTTTAGTTTTGAAAATACACTAGAAACACGCTTCATACATTTTTTAAGTTAATTTTGAACGGATTTTTTAGAGAAGTGACCTCATGATTTATATTTTTGTTACCGCGTAATATTTTATTTTTTAAGTAGTTAGTCAGTTTATGGTAGGAGAGCATCCATTGCCTTTAGATTGCTTTAATTACAGGCAAAATATAGGGCAGTTTCGGTTTCGTGATATACTTTAGAGCATTGCTAGTGCATTCAGGGTATATCTCGAACGACCTCTGTTTGTTCAATGGTTAGTGCATTGGCGCTCAAACCGGAGGTCGCGGGTTCGAATCTCGCCAGGGAACAAAACAATCCGGGCTGACAAATACAAATTATTGAGTAATTATTTTACCGTTGTTTGAATTTTATCCCCTAAAGTGGTGAAATAAAGTGAATTGCACTGAATTTTGGGTATTTATGTTGAGTATGTGTTAAAAGAAAGTCCACGAGGACAAAGACGCGCGGAAAAGCACAAAATTAAACTTAAACACCAAATAAAATAATCTCTACAATCTTCTGAATCTCAATGCTTTGAATCTTGAATCTATATCACTCCGCCTTTGATGCATAACTTACTGCAATATTGATGCTAGATATTTTAAAATTAAATATTAAGTCCTGGCAATATTAAATTTTATGTGGGCTGGCACGCAAACGCGACAAGTCATAATATTGTCGAGATATGAAATATGTTTTAAACTCATATTAATATTGTTGAATGTTGAATTAAATTCTCTTCATTATGAGCATATGAATAAAGTTTAAAACGTTTTAGTACTCGCAGTCATCGGTTATAAAACGTTCTCGTGTTGTTTTTGTTCATCACTTATTAAGCATTTCAAGTAATTTTATACTTATCTTATCTTAATTATAAGCTAAATACGTCTACGACACATCCTTGCTATAGACATTTTAAAAAGTTAAAGTTTTGTAATTTTACCCAACTACGGCGAAGCCAAAATGTATGTATGTATGTTTGTTTCACCGTAGCGCCTAAACTACTGATCCGATCTTAGGTGTCAAAAGATTTATAATTTAGGTGGTCGGGTTATAGTTTTCAACTTTTGATTGTTGTACTAGTACCGTGTATTGTTACTTTTTTTATTGCTGTACCTACAGTGACGAAAACTTACTTTTGGTCCAAAGCAATGGTTCCAATCCCGGGAGTTAGGATGTGATGGAGAGACGATCTTTTTTTTTTTTTAAAGTTAAACATTTTTGTTATTCCTAATTGGTTTTTTTATACACTTTCTGAACGTCGGTCTACATTATGCCTACCACCGGAAACTTTCTCGGCGAGAAGAACCGGCGTAAGAAATTCGCACGGGGCCACCTTTAAGCAAAACTATGGGTAAATTGTTCTTTTCAAAAAAATATTTTTACAATGTAGTAACCTAATCTATATAACAGAAGTCATAAGTACATAGAACATACAGTACATAGAAGTAGACTAGCAGAACTATTTAGAAAGCTTTTTTGTTAAAATATTGAAAGTTAAACAAATTTGTATATGATTATATAACAAAACTATACCGAATAGCTAATCTTATGCCAATTTGCAACGTACTTGCATTTAACAACCATTTCCACATTTTTATATTATATTCGCGCTACGTGCTATTTTTAATCCATTACCTCGCTAGTAATAACAAAGAATCCCAAGCTGTAGACGAAACTACAAAATTTGGATACGAAGGTGCGCATTACCGAAATTAATATAAATTGAGCACGGTCCAATGGCATCAGTACATTTATCAGCCGCTCGCAGACGCTGGGCGGTGCTGAGCGACACCTTTTTAGTTGCCTTACATTTATAACGGACTCACATGGATGTGGTAGTGCTAGATGCGAATTATATATATGAATCTTATACTTTAAACGAGACAATCTTGTATATATATAATATAATCGGTTTCTCAAAAACGGTTCCATATACCTAGTATGCAGGGAGTTTGGGGAAGAAAAATCGATCTAGTCTTATCCCTGTGCATTTTTAAATATATATATATATATATATATATAATATATATATGTTATTTCTTTCATCGTGCAACAATATATCAATAATTTCGACTCTATTAATTCAGTGCGATTGGCAGATTGGTATGCGTATGTATAATTTTTGCTTTATTCGAAAATTTGGAATGTGGTGGGTTCTAATCCCGGTCAGATAAATATTTTTGCGATTCTTTTTTCTTATATTCATCAGAACTCTGAGCAAAGCTCGGTTACCCAGGTATTTATATTTATCCTAATATAGCATGTCGCTTAGATTTTTTTCTGGGTAAAAGGCATCATAGACGGCTAATATACTATATTATATTTTTATATTACATTCATTCGCCGTATGTAATGCCCTTAAAGCTCAAGAACGACTTCTGCAGTCGAGTCATCAAAAGATTTATCTTGATGTTGACAGGGAGGTTACAGTTGACAGGATTACACACTAGACAGCTTGGAGCTGTAAAAAATAAAGCTTTTCTGAAATACCTACGATACGAATATGTGTTTTCGGTGTGGATTGTAAAATCTATTTTAAGGCTAAAATTGTTTACACTTCCGCACAACTTAACTCTTAAGTCATTCGTCTAATGAATAAACCCAAAATATTTGAATAAATTTCCAAAATTCTTGCAATTTAATTCAAGTTGAAAGAACTGTAAATTTGTAGTCGTATCTAGAACGACTATAATTCTACGTTAAGTGTCTTCAGACTGGAATAATTTATCTTGGGAGCAATCAAGGCGGTAATTTTCGTGAAGAGTGCGCTCTGAAACTATTTCAGTTGGGCCTTAAGATCCATTGTTGCGTGGCAAATTACCTTTTTATTTTTTACACAAAATGGCGCAGCCGGTGCAGCTTAGTAAATTAGTATATAGACAAAGAAAATTAAACCTGCTATTAAATTAAAAGTAAAAAGATCAATTTTCAAACTTTTTTGTTAAGGTAAGTTTTATAAGGAATATCAAACAAATATAAAAATTAAGATTCTCATTAAAAAGCAATCGTAGATATAAGAGGAACGTTCATTTGTGAAGTGGGCTTACAACGCGCAAAAAATTGTTTCACATTGCTAATTGATTCTTACTCGATACTATTATTAAAATACTTTACGTAGAAAAGTACACGTTTTTATTATATTGAGAGGCTAAATACAAAATTCTACGAATCCTATTTTCGATTATAAGGAAAAAAATAGCTTGTATTTTTAAAACAGTCAATCTTGACTTTATCATTGCTAATTAGTTGTTTTTCTACTCACCGGCCTGGCACCGCCTGATGCCGGGGTAACAAAAATGTAAGAATACATGTATGAATACAATTAAATGACATGTTTTTTCACTTACCCGGCGGGTGCCGGGCCGGTATGAATAGAATTGCATTGGTATAAGATTCAATTGCTAGCTGATAGCGTACAACATGCTTACAAGACAAAAAGACTTACTAAAAAGACAAACAGACAGACAATAATAAAACAGTAAATAAAGTTTAGGCAAAACATTTTCAATAAATATTCTACTTCTTCTGTAATTAACGTGTTGTTTAATGTTCAAAATTGTTCAAACCAATATTTTTCTACCATATTATCATGTATGTATATACTGTAGGTGTATATGACTATTAACGGCCGAAATTAATAATCAATCTTAATCTCATTTTAGTTACTGACGTCAAGATTTCAATACATTTCAATGATCCTAGTATTGACTTCACGTCACGAATCTAAGATTGGGGTCAATCTAAGATTTTAGATACGTTATTAATTTCGGGCTTTAGTCATGCACAATAGAACCAATACGGTTTTGACAATCTTCGTTTTTGACAGACGATGTATGGAAAATGACAACATTCGAAAACCATCAGAAACATGGTCGCACTCCACAATGTAAAACACTTGGTACAAACACGTAAAGCCAGACCCAGACAGAACTAAAACGGCGATTCCTTCCGCGCAATAAATGCTCGTGAAAAATTGCAACGATTTATACCCCGAGGCGACTGTAATACCATATTTTTCATCATTATGTGCTCATTAAAAGAAGGTACTGCCGTGAAATCGGATCACGAAAAAAGGGCATCTATAGAAGGAAGATATTTTATTCAGTCCGCCTCCCCCTACAGTTTAAATTCGTATAAATTTCAATTTGGCCAATAGGATTTTGCGCCGTTTGAAATATTAATCATTGCTTAATACTTTAGCGTGGAACAGATGGGGACGGAATGTTGCTAGCTAGTTCTTTTCTTATACCGATTATAAACATTTTGTTTCGATTATAGGTTGTTTTAAAGTTTAATTCTTATGTTCTAGTAATTTAAACAATGACACCACAGGGCAATAAAACTATAAATTAAAAAGAAAAATAACAAAAAAGAGTAACAAAAAAGTTTGCATACTTTTTTTATCTAGTGCTACAGGATATAAAACTCTAATAATTTTTACTATAAAGTGAACAATATAATTTTTTCGATTAACATTTAATTGGGAAAACCCGGTTTTAAAAAGTTAGTATCAGTCGCATCAATTTGCAACGAATCAAAATTGGCACGAATCAAAGCGAACCCGATCGTTTAATGACATGTATTTTTTCCCATAGTTGGAACCAATTTTGAAAGTATTATTCTGATAAAAACACAGCAATATAAAGCTCAATTACTAAATACCCGTATAAGTTGTCTGCACTCAACTGCATTTGTATCGCGATTCTCATTTCATTAGTGCAGGAACAACAGTTTGCCTTTTAACAAGGAACAATAATACAAGCGCGGCTCAAACAAATCGCGGGAGGTATCTGCCACTTAAGTCGGCCGCCTATGCCAACGAAATGTAATGCTTTGCTTAATTACTTTTCCTCGAGAGTTTCTTATAATTAAAGTATTTTTATTCATCTCTTGATATTCTGACTGAAGCAAAAACAATTGTAGTGGCACAACTTATAATACGGGTACCCATAAAAGATAAGAAGCTGTTTGATAAGTTCTTGAATATTATCAAATAGTATAGGCCGTTAGATAAGAGTTGGCACCTACAACAAGTATACATATTACGTTGTGTGCTTTGTATGAATATAAGCATAACGTAACGTGGCCACTTTGTGATTATTCATAGACAGCACACAACGTAACATGTATTATTGTTGTAGACACCAACTCTTATACCAGGACTAATGATCGTAACCGATTTTTTAGTAGCCAAATATGTTAAACACTTAATTGTCGCTATAGTGCAGCTTACGCGTTTTCGAAATGTGCGATACATTTTGGCTAGAACACAATACTCGTGTGCATTACCCCAATGCGAGCCGTTTTGTTCTAAGCATCTGATCTGTGTTAGCCATAACTTCACTCCACCTAGACAAATTTTGTTGCGATAAGAAAAAAAACAGATAGGACAAAAGGAATTAGCGCTTGCTGTTAAGGCGGATTAGGACTGGGACAGCCCTTAGTTTTTGGTCGAGATAATGGAGATTAAATGAATTTAAGGCTTTTTGCCTAGCAACGGGTGCTGTGGGAATTTTATTGCTTTAGTTGGGCTGTAAACTAACTCTGAGAAATTAGTCTGAAGGTAAATCTAAATTTAAATGCGTCTTCGTTTTATTTCTGTTGGGAAAGCCCTTTGACATTAAATTTCGCAATAAAAGTAAAGCTTGAATCAATTATTTTTTAACGGTTTTTATTTTTTTTATTTTAATTCCCTTGTCGATAATTATGCATTTATTGCACATTATTCAAAAGGTATAACAGAGAAAATAAGAAACTTAATTGATTACGTCCCAAAGACAAACTGTTAACTAACTAAACTTTTTTTATACTATTGCTTAGTAAAAGTTACTATACTGTTCCACAATCGTGACAAATAACATATCCGGAAGTTTTAAACTTTATACTGAGCGATAGATTGCTCAGTATAAAGTAAGCAGCGACAAACCTTCCGGATAAGCTATTTGTCACTTATTAGGCGATCGTGAAACAGGCCCTAAGCATAATTATTGAGAAATACGAGTATAACATAAGAAAATTACATAATAGTCGTATTAATGTATTCAATTACAATACCTATAACATTAATTGTTAGACACAAAGCACTGTTTCCCTCAATGCCTAACCAATTTCTGTAATACTGTAGGTCTTCGTGCTCGTGACATTCCATCAAGCCGTGTATTATCTATTACACAGTAATGTCGGCTAGGTATTATGGTCCTCTTTGGTCCTGATAGTTGAATATTAATACAATTTGTAACCACATTGTAAGGCTATCAAGGCAAGGGTATATTGTGTTATATCATGATGAAAATTTACTGTAATAATAATTAATTTGCATATATATTTTTATTATTGTTAACACTTACGCATTGTGTCGCGGTGCACTTTTCTTTTTCCGACGTTTCGGCTACTTTCTAGCAGCCGTAGTCACGGGAGGACAGAGGTGGCAGTTGTCCTATTTGTTGAAGTTCAAACTACCCGAATATTCTTCAATTATTATTTGTATTTCAATCCATGCAAAACATACTCACAGTATCTTGATGCTGCGGTGATTTTGACTACAAGATAACCGAACCGTACCGAATAGGCCGAAACGTTGGAAAAAGAAAATTGCACCGCGACACAATCCGTATGTAAGTGTTTTAAACAATGAATAATATTCGCGTTGAAATAAGAAGTCAATAATGGGCATATTGTTGTATTTATTTTCGGGTTGTATTTAATCACAAGCAGGTACCTTGAATAAGTAGGTATAGAACAGAATGTATTTTTTCGCCAATTCAATAACTGAGATTAAAAAATAAGGTCGACAGCAATGAAATGGGTGCTTGATCATGTTTGATGTCACCAAAATACGCCGGGTATAGAAGTTATAAGCAAGAATAAAATGCATAATCACAGTAGGTGGAATGGTGTGTGTGAGATTAAAAATCAGAGTACTAGTGCCTACCTCGCTGTTTGACACATATATCATATCAGCATGACAGACTGCATGATTGGATGTTCACAAATAGATAAAAGCAGCACCATATTATCACGAGAACTAAAAGGCCAGTTCGTAAAATCATACCGTGAATTAAAGATAAATATCCGGTTATTTGCTTTTCAAGCCGTATCTATGTTTCTCAGAATCGTAATATTAATATGTAACGTTCCTCATAACTAACATCTGCATGTGAGTTTGTCAAGCTTTTACACGTAAACATATTAACGTAATTATTATTATATTAATTCGAAGAAAAAAATGTAAGTTCAGTCTTACGATTCGGTACAGTTAAAGATTTTGTAGAACAGTGTGTAGAAAGCCAAATATTTTAAAAATATTGCTTAGAAGTACATAATATTGATAACAACAACACACATTACCTCAGATCATTAACACATACTATCGTGTGCTTAATAGATATCATTTGAGCAAAGGAGATCGGCAAGTCGCCATACATTTAATGCCTGGTAATTAACACAAAAAGTATTTATTGTAAGTTTTACTTTATGAACATAGGAACAAAAAAGCAATAATATTATGCATCAAACTCGGCGGATAAAAGATAATTGATTAAATATAACCTAACCTATTTTTCAATAAATTGCCCTAGTGGCGGTTTGCGGAAAAGCGACATCTATTAGTTATGATGTCAATTACGTGATGAAATTGATAACTAGGTTATTTGGAAATGCAATGAGATAACAGATAAATTATAAATGCCGCTTTCACGTTACGAAACCCAAGAACATAAAACATATTGTCCTTAGTATAAAATATAGATAAATAGTATAGAGAGATCTATTTCACACCCCAAGTGACATTTTTTTCATACAACTAATACTAAACTGCTGAACTATAGAAAAATAAAATAAGTTTACTATCCAATTAAAAATAAATCTATCTATTGGGCCACTAGATGGAGCTTTTACGCCTCAAATTGACAATTTACAGCATGGTAACCATAGACTATACAGATATGATGATAACGATTACCACAGATAAGTGCGTATTTTGCACATGAATTCTCTAATATTCGGAGATTCATAACTTTTTATACCTATTTATATTTTTTATATAGAAACTTTTTAAGTAGGTACTAAAAAATCACATAGTATGATCGAAACTTGGACGCTCTTGTATCAGGCAGGATTCACCAGTGTCCTTTGATTTACTTTTGTCAATCACAACATTTTCATTTTTTTTATTTATGAGGCAAAATAACCCTTATGATGTTCAAAATAAAAAATTATATTAATTATTATGGGCGAATTTTGACCACAGGGCGACCTCTAGTTTAATGATATTCGCAAGCGTATTTTATGTTCATTGTTTATAGCCTGAATCAGTACAAGGGTCCTTTTTATTTCAGAAAACAATACAGCTCCTGCAACACAATACATGATAGTTATTGTTTATAAGTAAATAAGTATTTTTTGTATATGAAAAAAAGTAATTATTATATAATATAGGTTTTTAGTTAGAAATACACCGATTTCCCATCTAAGACTCTGCATTCCCCAGACATGGGAACTTACATCCACTCCGTTGATTCGTCTGAGGTCGCGAGACGAAAATATCCTTGTTTTCCATTACATTAGCTGTCACCTGTGATATTGAGCCCTTAATTAACAGGGTACATAATATAGGAAATAACATTTTTCATGGAACATCATCATCGCCATCAATGACCACCTAAACTGTTGTCTTCAGCTGCAGCCTAGGGAAAGTTTCTTTTTTTGCATTTTATGACTACTTTTGTTCAGTCAGTCTGATTGAGATTAAAATAAAATGAAGGATTAATACCTTATCACTGTAATAGTATGAAAATTAAAACTGTAACTAGATCGAAGGAAAATTAAGTTTTTCATAATTTTCACTCTCCGGCTTCTTACACGAGTAGATACACGAATATTCTAAGAAATAGAAGCAGAAAATTCACAGACCTAACTACTAACAATAGAATGGCGGCACAATCGAATTTGCCGCTCAAATGATTACGAAATATCCATCGGAGATGAGCTTATTAAGATTGACGGAACTAACGTTGGTAGGTATGAGAATTATTTATATCATCCGATACGATATTTTTATCGTGTGTCAGCAAGTTGTATCCAATGTTGGTTGATGACGGATCGTATAATTCTTCTAAAGACTTCTTTCTAGGCAATTGAGCGCATCAATTTTATTTTTATTACATGAAATATCATAGAGTTTCATATTCCGTGATAATTTTAGAAACACAGAAGGTTAAACACAGTTACAGTATAACTTGCGTTTTCGAAATCGTTTCGATAATATCTGGGCAACATTCATAGTATCGTAAATAGTAAAAATCTCTTTGTGATAATATTTCCTTCATATTTTGCTCAATATGTTTTCATCATGGAGACCACTTATATGTAAGTAAATACATTGTATTTTATGTAACGTAATAGTATTTACGATATTATATTTGGTTTAATGTTCTCATAAAACACGAAAATAAACAAATATACTAAACCTTATAAATGTTGGAAAATATTATCATAGCCAATGTCCAATAAAAATAATATTAGCGTATGTTTTCGTAAGGACATTGAGCGGATGCAAAAGAAAATAAGGCTGTGGAAGTGCATTATAATATTATCATATTTACATAGTAACCTATTAGCTAACTACAAAAAAAAAAACTCACCAAGAGCATGTCAGGACATGTCTAAGGAGGGTTCCGTAACTATCAATGCACAATAGGTTTAAAGCATGATATAGTTGAGAAATACCAGGCAACTTATAAACCACTTTGGAGGCCCATTACCGATTACACGAAAATGGTTGACTTTGTACAAAGTCATATAGTAAACCTTGCAATAAACTTAGTAATTTAAGAAGACCTATTCGACGATATAAATAAAAAAAAATTCATCCTATTTTTCACATGTATGGATGCCACCCCTAAAATGAAACCGAAAAAACCGAAATCAATACTTAATCTGAAACTATACCAAATTTCACCATTTTATAATTACAGAAGTTAAGGGGTCCTTGTATTAGTACTACGGAACCCTAAAAAAATACAAATATGTTTTATTGATCTCAAAATACATTGAACATAACAATATAGTACGTACCTGCTTGAACTTTACACAACAATATCTATAAATATCATCAAAAATCTTTTGTCCTGAATGACTGACTGACGGATCAACGCACAGCCAAAACCACTGATCGTTGAAGGGTATACTTTTTGTATGGTGTAGGCATCCGATAAGAAAGGATTTTCCAAAATTCGACTCCTAAGTGGGTGAAAAGGGGGTAAAAAAATTGTATGGGGCGACGTGATTCCTTGCTCCAATCAACTTCTAATTTTGCACAAACATTCTTTAACAGAATTGATGAAATAGCTGTATCATAGTTTATTCAAATTCGTCTCCTAACGGGGTTCAAAAAGGGAAAGAAAGTTGTTTCGGAGCAATTTGCTTTAAAGTTGATATCAATACTCCTTAGTGCTTTTGATTTAAAGCTCCCACTCACAAGCGATCGATCGACTTAGTCTTTACAATTTAAACATTTTTGGATTCGTAGTTGCAAGTTAATCGTCGTTTAAAAGTCGTTTTAAATGAACGATGAAGTATAGCCTGAGATCCGAGGCCCGCCTAACTACACTTGTTACATACAAGTACAATTTTTTCGTACTTTTGGCGCCCACCGCAGAAACTAGCGGGTAGGTCATACAATGATCATTTCGTGTAATAAGTTCGTAGTTAACATTTTACATTTAAATTCGAATTAATTTCCAACTTGATCGTAGTAATCGATTACCTGTGAGTCAATCTTCCTCTTTGAATATCTACTTATATTGAATATTTGCGCTTGCTGCATTTAATTTGTTGAAAAGTTTATTTTTACAATTTCATGAGTATATTTTGACTGTACTTAATTTAATTTCTTTCTATTGCTGTTATAATAATTAATTATTTTGTGTTTCATTTGTTAGTGTATATAGGTTTTTAGTTTTAATTGTAAAGATGTGTTTAATCTATTCCTACAATGTACACAATATAATAAAATCGTAGCTGGTCGCTGTCTGTACATGAAAGATTTAGAATAATTAAAACTATCACACGTGGTTTTAATGAACAAAATGGAACCCAAAACAATGGCTTTTAGATTATTTTTCTGTTTATCTGTACGTTTGTGGGCGCTAATATTAGAAACTGAATTCTAAACTAACTGAACGGATTTTGATAAAATTTGTTATCGTATTTAGTATTTGGATTTATTTAAAACGTAGGATACTTTTAATCGCGGAAAAAATTACGGTTCCCGCGGGATTTACTTTTGCACGTACGAAGTCAACGGCTTAACCAATTTAATTTTCACTAATGTGTTTAGGATAGCTCCACTTAAAATTTTGTGTATTTCAATTCAATCGGTTCATAAATAGAAAAATTTTATCAATCTAAGCAATAACATAATTTAAAATGCTGTAGAACAACCACACATTTGAATTGGCTAAAACTTTACATAGGTATTACCTAATCATTAATGTGTATGATTCTATGAGGAATTAGTGAGAAGCTCGATGGCTTTGTGGTCGTAGCGCTAACTCATCTGACTTTCAAACTCAGTCGTGGTCCCAACTAGGATGGGTAACGACAATCCAAAATATTTTCATTATGTTCAAAGTCCACACGCCTAATGTATACTAAAGTTTTCCTATTTAAAAAGAAATTCGAAATCGTTAAAATATTAATTATCGACTACAAAGAAAGTTTGTATGTATGTTTTCTTTTTCATGTAATAACTACTTATCGGATTTTGATGAAATTTGGTACGGTAGTAGTTTATCCAGAATTAACACATAGGCTACTTTTTTGAAGATATTAAATTTTATATTTTATGATACTTACTACGGGTCCCGTTAGGTTTCTTGAGTGAGTGAAGTCGCGAGATACATCTATATACGATACAGCTGACACGGCTGTACAGCTCACACCGTAATATTATGATCAAAGGGAGCCACTCGATAGGCATCGACCACGGCAGAGGCGCTTGATCATCTTCTTCTTCTCTATTACTTTATTAAATAACATTAAAACCCAATTTCAAGCGAAGCCGCGGGCAAAAGCTAGTTATTTATAAATTTCATTCGAAAACTTTGAGAAGACTCATAAGTTTCATCAATGAGCACGCTTACACTGTTGCGGAGAATGAATTAAAATAAAACACGCCGTAAAAATACACTGTGAATTAAATCATTTGTACATTTTTCCAGAAAGAAGCCACACAAGGCGCTCACGTTTTTCGAAATTATTTAAATACCGTCATCATGATCATTAACAGTTTTGCCGCTGTGAATTCTGTCCTACTGAGAAATACAGCAAAAAATATAGTTATTAACAGGTTATCAAAGACACACGTTACTCAAAAATTTCAAATTGGCAATTTCTCTGTTATTTCTTAAAATATTCCTACATTATTAAAATTAAGGAATAGTCTTTATAATCTGACTGCACATAACCTGTAGTGATTTACGCACAGGCGCTCTCGCTAACTACGCCACGCTTCACTACGTCTTTCTACGTCGTTATAAATTCTTAGATTGCCAACATTCGCAATAATACCAACATTATTAAGTTTTCTGCCTTCTGCTTTCTGATTTCCAGCTGACTTGAGCGAGTCGTAATTTCATGCTCCATGTTGTGAGAATTGCTAATTGGAAAGTTATTTACAAATGCAACCGTTGTTGATATAGCGAAAAACTAATAGTTTGTAAAAAATAATATTATTGCAGGTAATAAAGGAGGATTACTTAGAAATATGTACGTTATGACGTCATGGTTAGAATAAGATCAACTCTTTTGAGATCGTTGAATTTTCTGGTCTATAATTAGTACGGCTCGGATGTCTAGTCTCTAGACGACCGAGCCGAGATTATGGACCGAGACTGACTAAACTATGTGAAATGCTCATATACTCCGAAAAAAAAAGCCTGTTTAGAATATTCTGACATGATATTGACAGTATCATATTATCGTAAAATTACGATTCGTCGTTTAGCTCTGTGATGTAGGTTTATAAATTAGAAATTGGGATCTTCCTATTCAATTTAACTTGTACCTTATCGATATTTGAGTGTTAATCCTGCGTACATTTAATTGCGAAACCGCAAATAGTGAGGGTCCACAAATATAATCGATAACAAGTTCATTTCATCCGGTACGTGCCTTATCCGTACCCCAGTGTTTACAGTCCCAACACCCAGTGACCTAGATCTTCAGGTCACCTGAAGTTATGTAATATTTCAACCAATAGCACACCAGGCCGTGTCAATTGGTTAACTTTATTAACCAATGGTCGGCATAGGCGTGGCGTGGCAGCGTGCCAAGCCAGATGCGACGGCGTAGTCGGCTTTTAGTTTAACGCCTAGCACTTGTTGATATCTGCGAATTTTCTCTCTGCAAGAATTTTCGCCTCGACTACGGTTGGTCTATTGGCGGCCAGTTGCCAAGATTCTAGACTTAAGTGGGACTGAGGCCAGTGACTTGATTGGATGTTGTTGGGCCAATGATATATTTTTAAGAGCCTATCATTCCAAATTATGCAAAGTAGTTAGCATTTGAAATTATATGACATTCCTATAACTTTACCTAAAAACACAGGAAACTAATGTATAAAATCAAAAAATGCAAAATATTATTACTATATTCTATACCACTGATGATTGTGGCCACATACAAGACTAATAAAAATATTCTTTATAGAATTAAGCTTCAGGGTTTCTTAAGCTTAACTTTTAAACAATATTTTAAAGAATCAAGCTTAAGACTTTTAAGCCTTAAAATATTCATAATAATGAATTGATACGAACTAAACTTTAAACCGTTTAAATAATATGTCAACTCTTAGAAATATTAATGATGTTTAAAAAGGTAACATCGATAAAAGTATTCAGAAATTAAAAAGTAGTTATTTAGTTTAGTTTTTAAGGATCTGAAGTTATGTGAATCATACGCGGTAAAGAAAAGAATGCACGCCAAAACAAATAATGCATATTATTATCGTTATAAAGATACCATAATATCTCCAGAAACAAGTTAAAAACAAAAAGACTGGAACGCCATCATAAGGAGACTGCACATAATGCGGCGGTTTGGCTTGGTGCCTAGATAAGGAGCACCGATCCGATGCCACATTCTTTTACATGAATGCGCGTGAGTGGGGTAAGTGACAAGAGGTAGCGGGGAAGAATTATTAAATTATTAGTATGACGACCTCTGTGGCTCAGTTGTTCAGCGCGTTAGTGCTCAACTCCCGCCGAAGGAACAAAAAGTTTTTCTGTGTTCCTGCGTCATGGATGTGCATTAAATATGTGTATAATATAATAAAAATCTTAAATATATATTTATATATATATTAAATATATAAAAGTATTAAATATACTACTTCCCGTTCTCTGGTACCTGTAAAACAAGTTCTTCGGATACTTAGCACGGGGCCAGATTGACGTGGAGTGAAGGGTCCATAGATAGATGGATAGAGAGTAGGTAATAAATAATAACTTAACCTAACCAAGAGCTTGTCAGGACATGTCCATCATGGGGGACCATCTTGTAAACCACTTTGGAGGCCGATTACTTTAAAATGGTGGACTTCGTAACAAAGTCATCTAAAAACCTTACCTTTATTTTAAAATACCTATTCAACGATATCCCACACGATGGGGTAGAATGAAAAAATATTTTTCATCCCCACATCACATGTATGGAGAGCGTAAAATATAAAATTATTATTATTTTATGATGCTAAAACTAAGATCTATCACAGTACGCAACTGTACCAAATTTCATCAATTTATATTCATAATTACAGAAGCTAGAAGAGCTGACGGACATACAGACAAATATTATATTCTTTTTCTGGTTTCTTGACTACGATGGAACCCTAAAAGAAAGTTTATTTAATACTAAACAATATAATGGTTATCTACAACATTTTAATAAAACCAAAAATCGTTTCCGCTTATACATTAATCCATGCAAAGAGATCACATACAAGCAATTTGCTGGGAGAAGCTATGGGGTTGCAGTTTTATTATGAGACCTGCATATCGCGACGCTACCCAGAACAATTTTATTATTCCATATCTACAACGCCGCTAACTGCCGGTATACATCAAATAAGTCTTCCGCAACATTGAGTATTATGACGACGTAAATAACGACATTGTTAAGGCATTATAACCGTTCCTTTAACATAAACATTTCTTTTAAAATAGTTTGAAAATGTATTTACATATGACATATTGGTTAGTAACGAAAACCGTTTTACGGATTGGTACATCAATAACTATAACTATACAAAGCTAAAATTTAAATTTTTTGAATTTAGCACAATCATAAATTAAGTAGAGTTATAAGATATTAATATAAGGATAGATACTTAAAATAATTTTCTGAGAAGAAATGGGGAGAAGGTATTTAAGCATTAAGTGCAGTCTTATTGATATCAAACTCAGTATCGTTTGAAATACGGCTGATGCAAATATAAGTTCTTAAGCAGTATACTGTGGACTAATATATTTACGTGTGAGTGAAATGAATTTTTTTTTAATTACAATTAGTTAGGCCTGGGGATACGTGTACTCGGGAATTTGACATACTATAAGGAAGCGTTTTAATTTATATAAAATTAATTATTGCTTATATTTAGCATACCTGCCATTTATTTAATGAGAAACATTCGTGCACTAGTGTAAGCTAATATTTTGTTAAAAGAAGAACCGTTTCGAATATTGAAAACATATTTTGTCTTAAGCGATTATTTTGCTCGCAAGTGTAAATACAATATGCTGCACTACAAATATATAATGTTCGTTTTAATTAACATCGGTTCCAATGGACGGATAAAATACAGTCAGATATCCGTTTGGAATGCGAGTTACGGTTTTGTTGTACGACACGACACATGGCACGAAACGATACTGAATTCTATATTATAATAAAATCTAAAATTCCTGTGTAGCTTCAATACTTGGGTAAGTGGTTAAGTATACTACAGGTCGCCCTGTTGTCGAAATACGACAATAATTCATATTTTAAGTGTTTATGTGTTTGTTTAACTTTTTTTGTGTTTTTAGGTACCCAAAGGATAAAAATAGGATCCTATTACTAAGACTTTGCGGTCCGTATGTCCGTCTTTCTGTCTATCATCTGTCTATCAACCTTATACCTGATGACCTGATAGCCGCACTAGATTAAATATAATATTATCAATAATATTATAATATATATATATATATATAATAATCAATAATATTATAATATTGAATTGCCAAGTTTATAATATTATAATATGCTCGTGTAACATATATTGTGTGTCAACTATTACATCATTTCCACCGATAACTTCATTTTCAGGTAACCTAAGCATATGTTACCAAAAAGTGACATTATGTCAAGTTATACCCTGATTCCAAAAGCACTGAATGGAACTCGTCAGTCTTTAATGATACACGTTTGGAAATTTTGGAAAGATGCAAAAAAATTTGAAAGATGTTTACGAAAGGTCTGCAATGTCAGACGTCTTCTTCCAAAGCTAGGTCTTATCCCTGATAAATCACACATTTTTAATTTCTTACGTTGTACAACAATACTTAAATAATTTGGATTCTATTAATGGCAGCTTGTTTTTGTGATTCTTTTTATTTCCTTTCTTTCCTATTTTTAAATATTTTATCGTCCCTCGTCCAGCAAAGCTCGATCCCCCACTAAAAAGAAAAAAAATATATATTAAAAAAATATATATTTACAAGATTTCCAAAGTAAAAGCAATGACATTCTTAAAAATCACTTAAGAGTATGAAATAATTCTTAATGACGATATAGTTCCCCTTTTAAATCTGCTAAAATTTAACTACATATTTCTCTACTCAATCTTCTTATTTTTGAAGTCGGTACCAGCCCAAACAATTGTATAAATCCTTTAATCAAATAATCATTAATTTTAACACAACTACATCCATATACAAACAATATTTTAAAGAACTCCCGTTCAAATTGGCTGGTACCGACTTCAAAAATAAGAAGATTGAATAGAGAAATAGTTAAATTTTAGCAGAATTGCAAAGGGGAACTATTTCTACATTAAGAATTATTTCATACTTTTAAGTGATTTTTAATAATGGTATTGCTTTTACTTTAGATGTCGGTTTATATATTTTTTAATTTTTTTTCTTTTTAGTATGATAAAAGCATCAGGTTCATATTTTATATAACTTTAAATAGACGAAGGTTATTTTTACCAAAACTTATCGACGATAGCTTTAACCAAACACGAGTAACCGTTTAACTAACCACCATTCACCATTTTTTTATCCGTCACACCTGTCCTCTCGTTTCCTGTCATATATTAGAGTGATTTTATAAAATGGGAAAAAAATGTGACGTGCTTCCGGCGCGAATACAAACCAACATTAATTATGTGTTGTGAAGCAGTCGTAAAGTTGGGCAAATATCTAATGCTGTGTCCAAGGTGCAATTTCAGATAATACGTATGATAATACTATCATATGCGACTACTGTAAAGCACGTTTTATTTTTTTATGACAGGGCAAAACAGATAAAATCGTTAGCTATAAATGATAGAAGGGGTAAATTATTCGGGCTTTCTCGTAGCGGGGCGTCAACGCTTTTGACAAAGGTCATTCATATTGTAGTGTACGCTCGGTCGCACGCACTAATTCGGATTATAGCTATTGTCTTTGCGTCCGCTGTGTGCCTGGTACCTACATATAGGAAACCTTTTCAATAAATCCCATTGGAAATATTTTGAATACAGAATCAATTATACCAAAAATTACTGACACTTGTGGTTATTTACACTGATGTTACATTATTTTGTTACTTTTATTGTGTATCGTACAGTATTGTTATATCTACATTTTAAAATAACACACAAGACACTTTGAATAGCTAATGTTGGGTTATACATAATATCCTTTTGTATTCTAGCCATATACTGTTATCGAGATCGAACCTGCACCGCAAGCGTTCATCGTTTCTGTTTTAATCAATACAAATTAATAAAATTGAAGTGTCTGTTTGTAATTTTAAACTAACAGCTTTTTACTTATCTAATGCATTTAAAAGTATATACGAGGGCTGATTAATAAGTTTCCGAAACGACAAAGAAAAACTTCAAAAATCTATTTAAAATAAATTTATTTCTCTACGTAGTTTCCTTCCTTCCTTACCTCGATGTATATAGTCCAGCGCTTCTCCAATGCCGTTACACCAGTTTGATAAAATGTTTTCTCCAACCCCTCAAAATACTCGTCCACGGCAACAATGACTTCTTCATTTGATGAAAATCTCTGGCTACCTAACCATTTCTTCAGGTTTGGGAATAAGTGGAAGTCGCACGGGGCCAGATCCGGGGAATAGGGTGGATGCGGTAGCAATTCGAACCGCAATTCATGGAGTTTGGCGACTGCAACCATTGACGTGTGTGCAGGTGCGTTGTCATGGTTGAACAAAATTTTTTTCTTGGCCAAATGTGGTCGTTTCTTCTGGATTTCTTCACTTAATTTTTGCAGCAAGCTTGCGTAGTACTCTCCATTTATTGTTTTTCCTTTTTGCAGATAATCCACTAAAATAATCCCTCGAGCATCCCAAAAAACAGTCGCCATCACTTAGCCGGCCGAGAAAACCGTTTTTGCTTTCTTCGGCGCAGGTTTCCCGCTCTCAGTCCACTGCTTAGATTGTTCTTTTGTCTCGGGAGTATAATGATGTATCCAGGTTTCATCGACTGTTACAAAACGCCGCAAAAACTCATTAGGATCTCGGTTAAACAGCGCCAAACACTCCGATGAATCATCCACTCGACGTTGCTTTTGGTCTACAGTGAGCAAACGCGGCACCCATCGCGCGCAAAGCTTTTTCATTCCCAAATGTTAGTGCAAAATATTAAAAACGCGTTCAGATGAAATGCTCACCATCTCTGCTATCTCTCGCAACTTCAACCGCCGATCATTCAATACAATTTTGTGAATTTTTTTGATCATGTCCGGATTCGTGACTTAATTTGGACGGCCAGACCTGTGGGTGTCTTCGCAGCTCTGTCTTCCACGTTTAAAATCAGTTACTCAGGTGTGAATTGTACTCAATGCAGGAGCAGAATTACCTAAAACACTGTCTAGCTTGGTTTTAATCTGGGTTGCTGTTTTCTCTTTTAAAACGTAAAACTTTATCACCGCACGAATTTCGTTTCTTTCCTGCATTGCTTAGAAAATTTACTACAAAGAAAGTTCTACGTCCTCTCAAACAAATTCCATCAGTTCGATTAAATTCAAATTTGGCGTTCTATTTTCAAAAAATTTCAAATTCTTTTTTTGCGTATCATTTTTTTAAGTTCGTCGTTTCGGCCAGTTATCAATCAGCCCAGATATGTACGTACTTAAAATATAAATTAATTTTAATAAATGTCTGTCCATCTGTTTGTCTGTCTGTTTGTTCTGGCTAATCTCTGTTGGCTGGACCGATTTTCACGGGACTTTCACTGGCAGATGGCTGATGTGTAAAGGTATAACATAGGCTACTTTATCCTCGGGTTCCATTTCCGTTAGTTCTACGCAAACGTAGTTGCAATCACTAGTGCTGAATAATAGTGATGAATAAATGAAAAGCGTCTAGGCACATACTATTGATGGAACTCATCAAATTGTGGTCCTTATAATCGCATTACCCGATAGGTATATACATTATGTATCACTGATGACACAGTATTGTGGTGGCTTAATCATATCAGGCTCTCGTTAATTATGCCCGACGGCGGACCCCAATCCTCAACTAATGAATACATTCACTTACGATATTGTTAATTATAATGTTTGTGAAATTGCTGTTTTTATAATTTAAAAGTAACGGCTTGACTAGAGAGCCTAAAGTGTTGATGTCAGAATGACAGGCAACGCACCTATAACTTCGTCAGTTTTAGGATCTTCTAGACAGCTAAGAAAAGATTCAATATATTAAACATACACGTTTAGTGACTTGACGTTAACTCTTTTTCTTAGTAACTTTTAATGCAATTTCACACCTAAAATGACGCTCAACTTGCTGTTGACTCTTGCTCTTGACTTACCTGAAACAACGAAAATACAAATCATCAGTTTACATTCATACAAACATGGTGTTTACGTTAGTACATTTTAGAACCTTTAATATTTTTTACGGCCTCTGTGACGTAGGTGCTAAGCACCTACGCGCGCTCAAGCCGGAGCTCGCGGGTTCGAATGTTGTCGAGGGAACAAAAAGTTTTCAATCTTTTCCTGGATCATGGATGTGTAGGTATAAAATATGTTTTTATTATACTAAAAAATCTTAAATATCCATATTTAATGTAAATATGTACATATATTTAATTGGTATATGTATTATATAATGTATAATAAAAAATGTATGAAGTTGTATATAATAGTATAGTATGTAATTATAATTGGTTTGGCATGTATTATGTTTATTTATAGTTAAATTTACCTAGTTTGCTATGAATATTATTATATCTATTTTTATTATTACTTTTACACGATCTTTCGTTTAATTTAATTTTTGAAACTTTCCAGATGGTACCTTTATATTTTGTCTGTGTCACCACCCTATGGTTGGCTGGTAGAAAATGCCCTATGGCATTAAGTCCGCCATTGTACATTGTGCAGAAAGTGTTAATAAATAAATAGTATAAAAGTAATAAATACACTAACCGTTGTCTGGTCCACATAACACTAGTTCTCTGGATACTTACAACGGGCTAGATTGACGTGGTATTAAGCGTCCATGGATATTAATTTAATAATCTAACATCTAACTACTATTATACATGTGTTTTTGAGGATAGATAGATGCATGGATGGATGTTTGTTACTCTTTGACGCAAAAACTACTGAAGGGATTTTGATGAAATTTGGTATGGTAGTAGTTTATACTCTTGATTAACACATTGAATACTTTTTATGCCGAAAAAATGCAGTATTCTTATGGGATACTGTAATTACGCGGGCGGAGCCGCGTTCTAAGGCTAGTATACTAACATTTTTGTTATTCGATAGCCTATAAATAGCTCCTAATGAACTTGAGACATGTCGTCTATAGACGTCGATCGCGCCCACACTATTCCTGACTCCCACCTGTAACTTAATATCTAGTAAACAGGATAGTGAGCCTGGCTAGAACAATAACAATAGATAGTGTCAGGAAATGTTTTGTCAAGAAATACTATCTATTGTTTTTATACAAAGTAGCTACAAAAAATAATTTTTCGTAACATCCAACCATCTTTTTCTGTTACTTACGCGTTATTTAATAAAATTGATTTCATATGGTACCATAATATTTTGTCAATTTTTCTATATCTGGAGGTTCATTTTTAATTTTGAAATAAAATGCTTTTTTGAATAAAAAGCTATTTAAAACCAAAAAATACAGTTTTCTTTGTTTTTAAATAGCTAAACTGATTTTCCACTAATAATTATCTATACAAATAAATAAAATAGAAGTGTCTGTTTGTAATTTTAAATTAACAGCTTTAACTAAATTATGCTTAGTATGAAAGTATAAATATCTTACTAAATATCAATTTTTAAAATGTTGTCAGTCTGTCTGTCTGTCTGTTTGTTCCAACTAATCTCCGAAACAGCTGGACCGATTTTCAACTTTCACTGGCAGATAGTTAAATATGTTATATTATGGAGTAACATAAGCTACTTTTATCATAAGGTTCCATTTAAAAAATAGGATTCCGTTTCCGTTTGTTTTAAGCAAACGAAGTTGCGGGCATCAGCTAGTTATGAATTATTTTGAATTATAATAATATTATAAAGGTAAGAATGTACAGTCACGACAAAATCCAACCCTCCCGAATGATACGAGGTAATAGTAGGTATGTCATCTTTCCGTAACAAATGATCGTGCTCCATCTGCGTCGCAGGTAAAACTCGCCCGGCACTGTTTTTGCATATATATTTTATAAGATTACGGACCGTCAGCTACGTATATTAATACAGTGTTAAAAATTGCATTATGATCTAATCAAATTAAAAATTAAGTTTTTGAATGTTTTAAAAACTAAGCTAATTTTTTTTTGGATTAATCAAAAGATAACATTATATAGATTTATTAATATTTTTTAATTCATTATTTTACTGCACCTATAATTATTGTACCTATAGGTACTAATGTAATTAAAAGAAATAGCTGGCCAAGTGCGAGTCGAACTCGCGCACGTAGGGTTCCTTACCAGTAAACCAATTTTTTACATGTATATTTTTTAAAAATAATTATTTTGTTATTTTTGTACGAAGTTTTCAAGTGAGCGCATTTTACAAGTTCTAGAAATCTACAACTACTAAACTTACAAAGTCATATGAGCCGTTATAGTTTTCCTTTAAAGTTCATCACATGGACTACCATTATGAATTTTTTCAGATTTTTGTAGCCAGCCGTTTACCTATTTTTCCAAAAAAATGCGCTTAAAGTTGAATATCTCGCAAACGCATACCTAAATCAAAAAATTGTTTGAACAACCTCGCAATGTTTTTAAAATATCTATCTAATGATATACCACACTTTGGGGTAGACGCGAGAAAAAAAATCATCTCAACTTTATAAAAATATTACACTTTATAAACTAAAAATCATTACTTACCACAAAAAAAAATATTTTGCGTTACTTTATTTTAGCACGTTGTCGACATGTTAAATACACATATCCATGTTTCATCTTTCTAGCACTAACTGTTTGGACCTTAGGCCGAAGACAGATGGAAGGACGGACGGACATGACGAAACCATAAGGGTTCCGATAATTAAACTACGGAACCCTTAATATTAGGTACATTTTTCTCATATTGCTAGACTTCAATTTGAGAAAAATGTATTTTCCATAAGTAACATAATATTATTTTGTACATACATACATACATACTTACAAACATATTATATAGATATACTCGAAAAACATAATCCTGCTTCTGACGCAGTCAGATAAATAAAATAAAATTTCGCTAATAAATAATGTCCCCGAATGTACACAAACACAACTCCTAAAAGAAAGCGCGTATATTACCGCTTTCATAAAAATCCTTTGGGGGTATGAAGGCTTTATTATGACATGAGAATTGTGATTCCAAAGGCACGCTTTAATAAAAAGCTTAACGTTGGATTTGCTCATTACAAATAATGTGGCATAATTATTATTGTTTTTTTAAGATCACTAAAGCTGTAAATTAAACTTGCTGATAATGCAAATAGTGTAAGCTGCTACGTTAGTTTACCGTGGTGATAGTAAGGAATAGTTATATGATAATTGGACAATTCCCTTTTTTTTTGGGTTCCGAACCTAAAGGATAAAAACGGGACCCTATCACGAGACTTCGCTGTTCGTCTGTCCGTCAGACTACTACAAGGCTGTATATCGTGAACCGTGATAGTTAAACAGTTGAAATTTTCACAGATAATGTATTTCTGTTGCCGCTATAATTACAGTAAATTCCAAAAACAGAATAAAACAAATATATTTGTATTTCATTTTACGATCCCAAATCTCTTACTGCCTGCACGATGAAACAAAAATATTGAAACATTACTAGCAAAAAAGATAATTTCAATTTGTAGGTAAAGTAATCAAACAAACAATATTTGCAAATCGTGCGATCCATAATTACAAAATAAGCTCCTTATAAAATATTTGCGTCGCACAAATGATGAATTGGTAAAAAATTACTCCATTAAATTCTATTTGATGTAACCTATAGAGGCTACAGGAAGCCAACATCAAAGAAGGGGAAATTGCCTATCGCGGGCTTGTAGTAATCACAACTTTAGGGATGTGTCCTGAATAATTGATATCGATAATTTCGTTTTGCAAATAAATTTTCGTTTTTGCCAATAATTTAATGAAAAATAAATGTGATAAAAATATTATTTTACTATCACCTACCTACTCCTATTACCGTTAAGAAATTCCCGATCAATAAAAAATAGTACCTTTCAACAATTTTGAATGAGGCAGGAAAATGTAAATATTATTATCTACCGAATATCAAAGTAAAATTGATATTATCTCAACATTTTGAGATAATATCAATTTTACATTGATTTTTCTTGTTGACAGATATTATATCTAAATCAATACATATTGATCAAATATTATATTATTTTACAGCATATTGTATCTAATGAGCAGAAAGTGTCAAAGAAATTAAATAAATCAGTGGGCCCAGAGTCTATGTTGTCAGTAGTAAAATTCGTCACAACACTATTGCAACTAGGAGGACCAATATAAATTAATCAATGGTATACATACATTATTAACTAGTTTAATATTTAAATATTAATAGCATCAGGAATTACTTTTGCGGAAAACCATAGCATACAAATTAATTAATATTTTAAATTTAATTATTTTTTATGGCGGGATATTTCTAGATATAATATTAATTACATTGTATAATATTCATTCATAGAAAATATTATACTCGTATTTGTATACTAGTCCGCATATGACATAACCATCTTTTCTTAACATTATTTTCAATTAACAAAAATTAAGCAAGGTATATCTTTTCTTGTTTCGATAGAAGATTATAGCGGGGATTAAATGATTTATCTATAAATATAAAAGAAAGTCGTGTTAGTTACACTATTTATAACTCAAGAACGGCCGAACCGATTTGGCTGAAAATTGGTGGGGAGGTAGCTTAGAACCAGGAGACGGACATAGGATACTTAAGTGTTCCGTCGAGTCCGTCTGTCTGTATGTTCGCGATAATCTCAAAAATTACTGAAAGGATTTTCATGCCGTTTACATTTACCGACGGAGTGGTTCCTTAGGAAGGTTTAGGTCGATAATAATTTGTTAAGGTTTTGTGGAAATTGTTTGATAAAGGTGTCGGAAAAAATCAAGCCATCTGAACTTTTATCGAAAACGCTGCCTAACTTAACCCGTTGGAGATAAATCACAAAACAATGTATGGTGAGATTGTTTCTCTTTAAAAGGTCTTGGACTTGGCGGATAGGTTACTATACCCAATCTAAGTTTAAAAAAAATGATCAGAAATTATGTGGTATTTTCAGAAGTTATTTAGACGGATACAATTTCATTATCCTTATCTAGGAGATTATATCTTAAAATTATAAAGTACGTGTGAAAATTTATAGTATATATTATATATTTTTATATAATATATTTTTTATAAGTATATATTTTTACTGTGATATGGCCTATACTATATTGCAGGTATATTTGCTAAAGAAGTTTTTTGCCACGAACACTCTGCCACGCGGGCGAAGCTGTGGGCAAAAGCTAGTGAAGGATAAAAATAATTGTATCCTGTAACACATTGTTTTAACAATACACGAAAAATCTTTCGATCTCGAGCATCAAGGCAAAAATTTTGTGAATAATTTCATTGAATATTACCGTACGAATAATAGTAAAGAATGCCTTTGTACGCCCCTGGAATGGCCTCATAGATGACATATTGGTTTAAATACGTGCCTATTTGGCTCATAGCGCTACTATGGGTTACAAAACTCGAATATAAATTCTTGTGAAAGATGAAGTCGATTTTTCGACTCATAAGCTAATTTCACAGCGCCTAAAACTCTACATAAGACAAAAATACATTTTTATGATTTTTAGCTTAAGGGATAAATATTTAAGACCTAAATGCTATAATAAAAATTTAATAGTAATTTTAAGATTCAATCTATTGTATATCGTCTTAACATTCGTCGTCGTCGTCAAGCAGGATGTCTGTATTAGGTACATAATACTTTCTTTGATAATCATTATTTATTTTACCTACGCGTTTTATTTGTACGATTTTTGTAAAATCGTGGTACCACTTTTGCGAATATTCAAATTCTTTGCCATATCCGATAATACCGCTCTCATGCAAAATGCATACAATATCATTCTTTACTTCATACGCGAATGCTTTCCGGGCGTAATTCATGTAAAACTGGCTTTATTTGAATTTTATGGTCCCAAATTTTTTAGGGTATCTTAGCTGGGGGAAATACACCACGGTTTTATGGATATTATCCTAAATAATTTCGACTTAATGTGGTTTTGCGGAGTAAATTATTTTGATTTTATAACCATAAAGCTGGCAGTTTTAGATATTTTTTCTTTATATGTACGTGATCGGTATGTGCTGGTAACATAGGTAGTATCTAATAATGGATGAAATTATAATATTATTACAAGCTTTTACCCGCATTTCCGCCCACATAAATACAGAATCCCACGGGAACACTGTACTTTTCGGTTTTAAAGTAGCTTCTGTGTTAGTCCACAGCTCAAACTACTACCATACCCAATTTCATCAAAATCCGTTAAGTAGTTTTTGCGTGAAAGAGTAACAAACATCAATCCATCCATCCATACATCCAGCTATCCATCTATTCTCACAAACTTTTACATTTATAAAAGTAGTAAGATGTAACGACGACAATATTCCACGGGAACAGTGTATGTGTGTGTGGCGTCCATACCTATGTACATAAATGTAAATAAAAAGAGTCCTTGCTCTACTAAGGGGTTGTTTCGAATATATTATTCGGAAGTTTTGTTGTTGCTTACTTTATATCGAGGCCTTAATATTATTATAATTTATAGAACACTAAAGTGTTTCACTAAATTATTTATTATTTTTCTTTTCTGTTTTTGGCGTCATATTATGTTTCAAATTCATTTTTAAGTTTATTATAAGTTTCAGAAATAAATTATTAAAAAAGAAATATTTATTCAAACACAATAATTTATTAAACCCCCTTACTAATAAAATAATAATTTTTTGACATGAGGCCTGTATAGCACGTTATAATTTCCATACTAATTTATCCAACGCTTAAACAAGGCAAGACCCTTTATATAAAAGTGGTATAGCGTGTGGATAAGGGTAAGATGGCAGAATTTCAATATATAAGCTGATTTTATATTCTTTCGAATCTCGTTAGCGTTCCATTTCTGAGTAACTTATGAGGTGGAAAGTGATTCCAGCCATTAGTTTAATGTCATGTCCCATCTCTTTTTTTGTCGTCCTTTTCTTATTTTACCATCACGAGTCTACCACATTGTTACATCTTTAGACCACGTCTTGTTCCTTTTATTTCTTATCATAATATATCCTACCCAGTTATATTTAAGTTTTATCACTGTATATGTGACATCCGTAATTTTTGTCTTAAACATGGCAGTACACATGAATCATAATATACTCTCTTCTTGTCTTTCATTGGTATGTAAGTCTTTCAGTCTTTCAGTATCTTTTCGAAGCACTGTTTATTCTGTTATTTATTTCTGTTTGCATTTGGTGTTCTGGTGATATAATGTGTCTGGTCTGGGACTGGTCGACATATTCTATTTGGTTGGAGTTTTTATATGATTTTTCATTAAATTTGTTTTGTCGGTGTTCATAGTCAGGCCTACAGTTTTACTTTCTCTTTCCAATTGAGTCAACATTTCTTTTATGTCTTGTTGGTTATCACTAATCAATATCAAGTCGTCGGCGAATCGTAAGTGAATTAGCTTTACACCATTTATATTTATTCCAAACTCATCCCAGTCTATTTTCCTGAATATATGTTCCAGCACTGCCGAGAACAGCTTGGGCGATAGAGGTGACCCCCTGGCTTACTCCCTTCATTGTTCTGAAAGGTGGACTGTTTCTTTCTGTTTGAATTTTTGCAGTTCACCCGTATATATATTTTGTATAATTCTAATGTATTTGGGGTTTATTCCTTGTGACTTCAAGGATTCCCATTTATGTATATGTTTTATAGAGTCAAATGCTTTATTATAGTCTACAAAGGTGAAGTAGTATATTTTCCCATATTCATTGCTTTTCTCTATGATTTGTTTTATAACATGGATGTGGTTCATAGTTGAAAAATCACTTCAGAATGCTGCTTGTTCTTTAGACTGACTATTATCAAGTATTACGCTAATTCTGTTTAATATAATTTTTGAAAAAACCTTATATATATTTGACATTAGACTAATGGGTCTGTAATTGTTTATTTCCGTTTTATAACCTTTTTTATGAAGTAGTGTAATAATAGCTGCCGCCCATTGTTTTGGTATGATTTATATTGTAAATATTTCATTAAATATGTTTGTAGTAGGTTTCACTATGTGTTCCAGGTATCCCTTCAAAATTTCGTTTGTTATTATGTCTTCTCCAGGAGCTTTGCTATTTTTTTGAGAGAGTATTGGATTCCTTACTTCCATTTCTAATACTGGTGGTATTGTGTCTTCGTCCTTTTTTGTTAGGTATTGTATTTCTGTGCGAGGCGTGTCTTCATACAAGTTACTATAGAATTTTGTAGCAATTTCTGTAATTTCTGATCGTTTTGTCTCTTTTTTTCCGGATGTTTTACTTTTAATACTGAGAATCTAGCAGGTATGCGCTCTCTTAACTCCTTTAAAGCTTTTTTAATTCCGCCTATTTTTTTAATATGGTCATGGATGGCCTTACTCCTTAATTCTTTCCTATGGTTTCTAATTTTTTCATTTATTTATTTACATAAATGAGATATTTGTTTTCTGTTTTATTTTCTATTTCTAAAAGGATTTTTCTAGTTTCGTTTAAAGATCTTGCTTCCTCACCAATTTTGTATTTTTGATTTTTTCTGTTACTTAGTTTTACAGTAATATTTTGTATTGTTTCTTCAACAGTATTATATTTTTCTTGTGTAGTTTTGATGTTTTAAATTTTTGATGCATTCTCATTCAGCGTTGTCAGAAAACTATTTGGAATGGTAAACGGAATCTGATTTAATTTAAACTTTTTCGTAATATGCTTTCTACTTTACTTTGGCATATAACTATATAGTATTCCTCTCACCTCGGTGGTTTGCATTGAAATTCAAATTATTAATTGTGTCAACATCTTTGAATAGATGGGGTTTGTTAGAGAGTATGAAATCTATCTCATTTTTCACTCGTCAATTAGGAAAGATCCAGGTTCATTTCTAATTACTGTTTTTCTTATAAAAACTGTTAAGAATTCTGAGGTTATATGCAAGAGCTAAGTCTAAAAGTCTCTGTCCATTATTGATTCTTTTGCCCGTGGTAAAGGGACCTAAAATCATATCTTTGTTTGGCAGCCTTTTACCTATTCGGCCATTAAAATCACCCATGAGAAAAACTGTTTTGTGTGCTTTATCTAAAGTTTTTTCTAGGTTTTCATAGAATTTGTTCTTAATTTCTTGAGGAGCAATTTATGTTGGCGCATATATTTGAATTATTAATACAGTTTCATACCTTGGTAGGTTGATATTTAGTTGTACGATTCGTTCTGAGATTGCGATGAATTCCTCTACAAATTTGCTGTAGCATTCTTTTACAAGAAAGCCAACTTTAATTCATATTCAAGTTCTTGTAGAGATTCATCTGTTCTCAAAGTCCTAGTGTTCAGAGTTGATATTATTTAGTAACTGTTCCTCTTTTTTCGTTCTGTATTTTTTGTTAGAGGTTTATTTTTCTTCTTGGGCAGTGGCAAATAAGCCTTAATAAAAACCGGTTGGTCTCAGTGAGGCTAGAGACCACGACTCACTAGTCTAGGGGGTTTTGATCTCTAGCCCCACGGGGAACAACCGGGTTGGGGTAATTTTTGTAATTTTCCTTAATTTTGTTGTATGTTTTCCGATACCGATGTCTATGGGTTCCTATGCTTTCAGTGTATTTATTTCTATCGTGGAATTATATCTCGATCTCATGTATGCGAAATGGGTCGATTTTATCTAATGTTGTTGGAGCTATATTTTTCTTTTCAATTGTTACTTGCTGTCCATTTGTTGTTTTAGTCGGAGATGTAGACTCCTCCCTTTCCTTTTTGACGTGATAACGTCTTATAATTCGATGGAGCCGGCTGCACGCACGAAAAAACATGACTCATGCGTTACCGGCGTTACCTCGCTAAGCATGACTTATGCGGCGTTACCTCGCTCTGTTCCATTTCTTATGACGTTGTCACGTTCAACTATGGCCAGTAAACCGACTTTACAGACAACCGATTTGTTTTTTTCATTACCCTTTGGTTTCACTATGATTTTGTTGTTTCTGATTTTTCTCTTTGTAACTGATTGTTGTAACTGATTTGGTTTCTGTAATATTTCTTTGGATAAGTCTTCTGTAGGTAATGTATGAATTTATGGCATTTTTTCCTTGTTTTAGGACCTCGAATTTTTTAATTAAGTTGTGAAGGAGATCAATACGGTATAATGTATATACGGTATAATAATGGTCTTATTTTAGCAGCTTTTTGCCTTTTCATTCTTTGTATCTTGTTAATGTCATATTTTTCTATTTTCACATTTAGGTTTTAAAGTAATTGTGTAATATTATTTTGTGGTTGGTTATAATTGTTTTCTATTTATTTAAATCGTGTATTAAAATATTTTTTACTTGGTTTTATTTTCGAGCGTATTTTATTTCTTGTTAAGCACTTCAATTTACAATTTGAGGTTCTTATTTTCTTCTAATAACGGCTAGATCTTGTCATCTATAGTAATCATATTTTTTCTGTATTTTCTGTTAGGTCTTAATGTAGCTTGTTTTTCCAATTCTAGTTTTATCATATTATAGAGTGTCGATAGTGTAATTTCAGTTGACATTATTATGATTATTCTTCTCCTTCTTTTTTATAATTATTATACGGAACAATGCAATTAATTATTATTCCTCCTCTTTTTAAGCAACATTTTTATATTGTTAGGTTGTCTATACTTGTTACTACTGTAACAACACTGTGATCATAGTTAGACTTTTAAGTTGGCACTTCTTGATTAATGGTGGTTGAGGTTATGTTCCAAGGGAATATTTTCACCAATATTTTTAGATACGAGGGCTGCACTAAAAGTATCGGGAATGGAATATTTCCACTGTTCCTGTCATATTAAAATCTTTTTAATTTAAAACTCCTTGGTTTTAAAAATCGAATACCGTTTATTTATTTAAAAAAAGATTCTCGGTCTTGTCACAAGGTCTTGTCAAACTTGTTTAGTTGTTGAGAAAATGGAATTGACTCGAGAAAATTCTAGAGCGATGATTTATTATGACTTTCGAAGTGGTTTAACACAAAAAAAGAGTGTTGACCGGATGATTTCTGCATTTGGTGATGAAGCCCCATCCAAAACCACAATTTATCGCTGGTTTGCTGAATTTCAACGTGGACGTGTCAAACTCAGTGATGATCCCCGTCAAGGTCGTGCAAAAACTGCAGTCACCCAAGAAAACGTTGATGCTGTGCGTAAGCTGATTGAGGAAGATCGACATGTGACATACCGCGAAATTCAGGCAACTTTAGACATTGGCATGAGTCAAATACAAATAATCTTGCATGAACAATTAGGTATAAAAAAGTTGTTTTCCCGATGGATACCGCATTTTCTCTGTGTAGAGCAAAAAGCGGCTCGCGTTACTTGGTGCGTCAGAACTCTCGAAAGATTCCACACAGGATCCTCAAATACTGTATACAACATCGTAGCAGGTGACGAATCCTGGATATACGCGTACGAACCCGAAACAAAAAACCAGTCACGAGTTTGGGTGTTCGAAAATGAGTTAATGCCAACAAAAATTGTTCGTTCACGGAGTGTTGCAAAAAAAATGGTGGCCACGTTTGTCTCCAAAACCGGCCATGTTGCGACTATTCCTCTTGAGGGACAAAGAACGGTTAATGCAGAATGGTATGCTAACATTTGTTTGCCACAGGTCGTTTCTGAACTCCGTAAAGAGAACTGCAACCGCCGCATCATCCTCCATCACGACAATGCGAGTTCTCACACCGCGCACAGAACAAAAGAGTTTTTAGAGCAAGAAAATTATTAGACCATCCGCCGTACAGCCCCGACCTAAGCCCTAATGATTTCTATACTTTCCCTAAAATAAAGAATAAATTGCGTGGTCAGAGATTTTCATCACCTGAAGAAGCTGTGGACGCCAACAAAACGGCCATTTTGGAGACCCCAACTTCCGAATGGAATGGTTGCTTCAATGATTGGTTCCATCGTATGGAAAAATGTGTCAAATTTCACGGAGAATACTTCGAAAAGCAATAAATATATTTTTAAATAGTAATGTTGTGTCACTTCCTTGATTCCCGAAATTTTCAGTGCCGCCCTCGTATTGAACGAAATATACTTGAGATTATTTTGTTTGTCCCGTTTTTATTGATTTTTTTATGTTATAGTACACAGTTCAAATGTTTTTAATTCGCTTACACTGATTTGACTATTGAGGTGACAACCATCGTAATATTTTCCACTAATATTTTTTTGTTATTCTGATAAAACACTTGAGTTTTATTTATTACATTGTTGTTGTACATTTATTATAGAAGTAGGATGTAACGACGAGAACATTCCACGGGATCAGTGTGTGTGTGCGTGTGGCATCCATACCTAGCTAGGTACATAAATGTAAATAAAAAGAGAGCAAGGAGCTCTCTAAGGTATTGTTTCAAATAGCCTATTCGGAAGTTTTGTCGCTACTTACTGTTGCATATTGACAAAAGCAAGTGTCAATGTCATTTTTGACATTGACAGTTGTCATGAAGTAAAGCCTATTGAGTTTATTATAGTTGGCCAAAAGGCTATAAATAGTGTATACGTATATTATTGTGTTAGGAACACCTTATATGTAATACGTAATCAGTGTTAGGCACCAATAAAGGAGAATATAAGAATTGTTGCTGTATTATTATCATCACCACTCAGGCACAAGAAGGACATACAAATCAAGAGGTCGTAGCCCGCTACACTTACTTTATATCGAGGCCTTAATATTATTATAATTTATAGAACACTTTAATTATTTATTAATTTTCTTTTATGTTTTTGGTGTCAAATTATATTGTAAATTCATTTTTAAGTTTATTATAAGTTACAGAAATAAATCATTAAAAAATAAATATTTATCCAAACACAATAATTTATTAAACCCCCTTACTAATAAAATAATATTTTTTTGACATGAGCCCTGTATAGCGACGTTATAATTTCTATACAAATTTATCCAACGCTTAAACAAGGCACGACCCTTATTTAAAAGTGGTATAGCGTGTGGATAAGGGTATGGTGGAGGATTTTCAATACATCAGCTGATTTTATAATATTCTTTCGAATCTCGTTAGCGTTTAATCTCCATTTCTGAGTAACTTATGAGGTGAACCAAATAAATATTGATTATTTGGCTAGGAAATTATTAAATATTCTTGCGCCCGGAAAAATACAAATGTTGAAAATTATATTTCAAATTTCATTTTTTGAGATTGCAACGACAATCCCTACACTACAGTCTTTAAATACAAAGATGCTCCTCAAACGCTCGAAGTGTGTCATTATTAAGTTTAAAATGCGAGTTGCGATTAATTGATTATAGTGCATACTATGAACCTTGTAAGCACCATAATTGCAACTTGCATTTTAAGCACAATTGAAATTATGGCACACGTCATGATTTGTATTTAAAGATCGTTGTTGATACCGTACTATTTTCATGTTTTATTCAAGTCGGGCTCGTCCAACTATTAACTACCTTTTTTGTTCCAATGCACCACCAATATTATACTTACTTTTATGAGTAAAGCGTCCACTGACATTAATACTTACCCAACCATTTATCCATACAATTCTTAGTGTGTGAGCTTTCTAGCTCTTTTTTTTATAATTTTATATTTTTATATTTTTTTATATTTTTTATATAGATTTGTCCTTTGCGTTGATATATCAGTCAGTCAGCTCTGCTTTTTATATATATACAGATAGATAAAGTGATACAAAACAAGCATATATACATCACATCCTGTGATAGACAACTACAAACATATATTATGATACGGTACAATCAGTCACTGAGAACAGAAGAGAAAAGATTCATTACATAACCTATTGTGTATTCTAACGTTTGGAGTAAATTAAAAACCAATGAAAGGCATTATATTTTTTATACATGTTTATTTTTATCAATCGCTTGTTGAAAAATAATGTAGTTGGACACTATACTTTACAGATGTTCGCAGACCAACGTAAAACAAATTACGCTATTGCTTGTGTTACTTTCTGTGTGGAAATAACAACCCCGAATAATCAGAATTTATCAGATTTTATTATTGTTCTAATTAGAAAATTCTTATTTTGGTTTTGAAAATCTCAAGAACTGCATTTACAAATTACAATTGACGTTTGACGTGATTAGCGAAAGTCTTGTGACAAATGACAATTTCAATGTCATATTTTGACAGTTTGGCTGAGGTGCGTTCAAAAATGTTAGTAACCTTACTTTGTAGAACTACTAATATTTACAAAATTTACATACACAACTACTTGAAATTGATTAAAAATATGTAAACATCAATTTTGTATATAATTAAAATTACGATGTCCATAATAACGTAAATTTTATGTGAATTTTGGTCATCAACACGCGAACATCAGATACGTGTTATTTGCGTGTTACTCAATTCCTAAACGTTTTTCTTTGAGTCTTCTGTCTATGGTGTGTAGCGTAATTATAGATAAACAAGGTCTATAATATCTTTATTAGAAGACAGCTGTATACACGCTGTATAAGGGACGTATAACTTAAACAGCTAATTTTCATACGTTAAACGCATGTTTAAGAATTTTTTATTAGTAAGAGGGCTAGTCAATTCTTCATTTGAATAAAAACAAAAGAACCTCAGAAACATAAGATCCCAAACTGTCAACTAACAAACTTTCAATATAAAACCTCTATATCACCCAACCCACTTAAATAAATCTCGATAGCGAATTTACCAAATAGTTCATTCGAGATATTCAATTTGTGTTCATTATAAAATATGGCGGTGCGTTTCATAAAGATCTCGAGCGGAGGGTTTCCATAGATACCGGGGTTGCTATAGGTGACTTCAATTGCCTCGGTATCCGCTTGGCTTCAGAATTGTATGGTACAAGATGTAAGGTAATACAGGCTTCAATTTCTTAACGACATTTTCTTACCTTATTTTGTATAACATAAAAATCCCTTTTAGAAAAATAAAATAAACATTTTCTGTGAAACGTATGAAGTCGGTTAGAACGAATGCTTATTATAAAATGTATATTATGTTCGATCAACAAACAAGCCTTCAAAATTGCTCCAAAGAAAAATTTTGCATGCACTCGTCATGTACTACCAATATCGTATGTTAAAAATACATTAGGACTAGTAGATATGAATATAATACGCATGAACATTTGCAGTCATTTCACGTATTGTATATAATATACCGCCGATCTTAAAAAACTTCGATAGCGCGATTGAGGAACGTGGCGCTAATTGGGCTAAAAATAAATAAATAATAAAATTGCGCCACAATATATTTTGTTTTTTATTTACTTGGTTATAGGGTTGCTCCTCATGACCGATTCGGTGTCCGATCTTTGCAGGTGAAAAATGAAACATGTTGCTTGTCAAATTACTAATTTACTAATTACTAATTAATTACTTTACTCACGTACGGATTTGGTCCGGAGCAGACCACGGATTTGGTTGCCAACTTAAGGGTTTCTTCCTAAAATTAGGGAAAAAATCCTCTAGAGGAGAGGATATTTTAATGTTATTGTTACACAAAATGTGTATTTTTAGCGGATTGTATTTTATTGTTTTTAATTAAATTAAGTTATTGATCGATATAACATCGACAAGCGATTTGAAGAGTCAACCTGTAGAAAAAAAACTTTTGGAAGTATATTTTAATGTAAGGATAAAATAATATTTTTATAAATAATATGATAAAATAATATTTATATTCTTGAGAGTTGGAACATGAGACACAATTGAGAGCGGACCATTATGACAGCACGACATTCGTGTTTGATTTTCAGCTCTATTGTATTAGAACATAGTACTATTTCCAGTGCATTCCGATTTTATTGCAGTCTTCTAACTCTCAATATTATTTCTCCCCAAACTTAAATAAACTGATAAATAAATAGCAAAATAATTATGTTCTGTATTTTGTCTTTTTTCATTAAAATATAATTCCAAAAGTTTATTCTAGTCTACAGGTTGACATTTAAAATCGCTAGTTGATAATGAAAACAGTTCAATAGCTTAATTCAATAAAAAATCTGTACTTTAAGTAACAATAGTGAATTATTGCACACGTCAAAACTAGTAATAAGGCTACGTTCCTACGAGAGTTTTTTTGTGATCGCGACAGAAAAAACAGCACTGTATATAGAACTCTGCGCTAATACAATAGAGTTGAAAATTGTAGTGTCAAGTGTCGAGTTGTCAAATCTGACACTTCGATTTTTACAGTAGTGCCACGCCGAATGCTAGCCATACACGTAACGGCATACCTGACATATTTGGTTGAACAGGTGAACCGGAGCGTATATGTAGCACAACTGTGCAGGCTTCCGCACAGATCTGCTCAAGCCCTCCTCACAGGTATGACTGTGTAGGCAAACCTGTCAGGTAAACCCTTACGTGTATGGCTATCTTTATCCTGACCCGTGCACTTATCACTCACACTGACCATACGCCCTCGTACCCACGACATATTTTTTGTGGTCGTGACAGAAAAATCGTAGAGTTACCAAATCTGACATTTTAAACTTGACACTTCGATTTTCAGCTGTATTGTATTAGCGCAGAGTTCTATTTACAGTGCTGTTATTTCTGTCGCGACCTCTGAAAAACGCTCGTGAGAACGTTCCCACGAGCGTTTTTCAGTAAAACCAGTCTGAACTGCGACAAAATGCGGTACCTATTAATAGTAAACATACAGACCATACCTTTCTTCTTAGAACATTTCTCATATGAGTAACAATCTTAATGTCCGTAAGTCCATAACTTGTTCCGTCTCTATCGATCTCGAAGTCCTCATTACGAGTTGAACAACAAATAAACAACGACGGGCTATCGCCACTACTCCGTTATTGGACAATATTTACTGAGCTCGGCGCACTGGCTTGTATCTTATGTACGTACTTCACTAGGTAGAAAAATTATCACCTTGGTTCCTTCGCAGCAGATGTCCTATATTTTTACCCCGCGGCCCCGGTGCAAAAAGAGGGGTGTTAAAAAGTTTGACGTGCCTGTGTGTGTGAGGATGTGTGTGTGTGTGTGTGGTGTGGTCTGTGTGTGCGTGTGTCTGTCCGTAGCAAACGCAAGGTCCAAGGTCAAGCTCTGATTTTAATGCGGTCTTTTATGTTTGAAAGCTGACGTGATCGAGATGTTTTTTTTTCTATAACCCATCATCATCAGCTCGTCTACTGCTTAACATTAACGGAGGTTAGGTACTTCAAATATTTAATTTTGTTTTTGGCTTTGGAAGAATAATTATCAAGTACCGTACCATCAGACAAAATTATCACCTTAGTTCTAAAATGCTAAGAAAGATAAGTTGTAATTTACTTCTGAAGCTTCCTTAAAAGGACTAGCGCAAAATATTTAAATTTTATTAGAAAGACCTTACCTAAATATAGGTACTGTCTTTGGCGTTAAAATTTGGAAAGCCAGGAAAATGAGATGAAGGTCGAGCAGGAACTTAGTCGATAGTGTAACTGCTAATAAAAAATTCCTACTGTACTATTTTACTATTTAGTAATCTGTGCTATAACAACTTAAAAGTAACTCAGATTATAAAACAATAGGATGATTAATTAGTAAGTAAAGATAACTGCTAAGTTTTGTTGAAATTAGTACAGATTGTACTTTTTATGATACATTCATCATAATATTAAATTAATGCGTGAAGCAAGAACTTTGAGTACAATTTTACGAGAATCGTATGAACGGAGGAGTATGATATTTGGCACAGTTAAAACTTATATGGAGGAAGGTGTGCAGAAATATAATATTTTTTAATAGTGCTTATATAATATACATAAAATGAATAAAAATAAAGTTATTCAGACTACATCGAATTATTAACTCACACTAGCATGATTTGATACAATCGTGTTTTGTCACACGTTGACGTTTGTCAATCTGTCTTTTACATTTGATAGATAATTTTTTTATTTATTTTGTATGTAAGAGGCAAAAGAACTCTAATAAAGACTTAAAAATTAAAATATGAATAATGGTCGAATTTCGACCACTAGGCGAACTAATATTATAAATATGAAAGTTTGTATGGATGGATGGATGTTTGTTACTCTTTCACGCAAAAACTACTTAACAGATTTTGATGAAATTTGGTACCTATGGTAGTAGTATAGGCTCTGGATTAAAACATACGCTACTTTTTATCCCGGAAAAGTACAGTTATCCCGCGGGATACCCGATTGTATATTTACGCTTGCGGAGCCGCGGGCAACAGCTAGTATTTAATAATATAATAATATTTCCTACGTCTTAAGTTATTAGAGGTAAAAGGTATGAGGTAAAATTGCTATTAGATATATTACCACAAATACAATTTACAAACATTGACACAACTAAGGAAAAATTCTTTTCAAAGTATATTCTCTATTATCTATTATTTCTCATTTATCATAAAATTTTATGTGTCATTATCAAAAATTCATGGCTACCTGATATAGCAAACATTTTTAACATTAGAATAGTTTTGCAATCAACATTTTTCAGTACACGCCATCTGTGTGAAATCGCTGAAACCTACTAGTAGGCTCCAGGCTTAGGCGGGCGCTGAAAACCGTGAGTTTAACGCAGAGGTCGCTACTGCTGGAAAACTTTTGCTGGCCACGTGTGAAAGAAGTTGAATATGGTATTTGATAGATGGCGTTAGTACCCGACGCGAATAAAAAAAATGTGTTTGGTAATAACTGAAATATTATTACTTGTAATATTTCATACTTATAAATTTACACTAATTGATTTAATGGACGTACTGATAAACCCATTTTAAAACCTGCGTTTCGTTTTGCTGGTTTTTCTGATATTAATTAAAACTATTTTATGTACATTTCGCAATTTAAAGTAAGTAGGTATATTCAAACTTAATTTTTGTTAAATAACAACTATGTAGGCATTCTATTCCTATGTGCAATCGAAGCAAAAAGAGTTTTGTGAAAAATTTTAAAATGAAAATTGGGAAAAATCGAAACACGAAAAATGTTTTTAAAATAGGTTGACGTTGAATATAATGGGCAGGGTAAAAAAATATTTTTTCGAAGGCCCTCGAGTGTTTTGTTTTCACACGGATACCTGGAAGGGGTTTTTGTAGAATTGGACTTTAGATATTTTTCGGGATAAAATTTACTGTTTTGCCGCTTTTTAAGGGTTCCATAGTAGCCACAAGGAACCCTTATAAAAGATTCGCTCTGTCCGTCCGTCCCTACGTCGTCTATGGTCAGTTGATAGGTTCGGTAATTATTAATATTACAAATGTTAAGGAACCTCCTGATACATGTTCTGACATGGTTGGGTTTTTAACGTTAGAGCGAGACCAGATAATTAGTGCGTTGCACTGCGTTGCGTTGTTGCAGCGTCGTATTTTATATTTTTTATGAGATGCCCCATTAATGTGTTGCGTCGACGAATGCGACGTTTTAGCGGAACTTTCAAGTTTCACCCTTGTAACACCAACACCCATTGTGTAGTAGCGATATTACTACCTACAGTAAAAATTTTCAACGCTCAGTGGTCGATAATTCTTTCAATTATGACTTAGGCTAGTAGGTTGTAGGGATAGGTTAGGTTAGTATACTGTAGGTATATGTAGGTAGGTATTTATTTATGCCATTTCATAGTTGTGACAGAGCCACGCCCAACAGGGCACAGCCAGTTAAAGATACAAATAACGGAGATAGAGATCCGGAGGTCAAGAGGTTTGTATTCGAAATTTCCTGCTCTTTTAGATTTTTCTTTTTCTTAGTGTTAATAATTTAAAAATTAATAGCGAAAAACCAATTACCAATATTTTACTGTACCTACTTACTAAAAAATAGCGCATAAATATAACTTTTTTTATTTGAGATTTTATCAATGCAGTACAAAAATTTTCATGAAGATTCATTGACTTGCCCCTTGACTGCGAGATACAAATCTTATGACACTATTTTAACTCGCGATATTGTGTAGAATAAAAGTTTATAATGTTGTTATTTCTTTTTTATTTTAGTATTGTAATTTGACCTATATTATTTATTCTTTATATTCTTTAGACCTTAACGATTCATTCGTACTATTCTATATTTTTTTCTAGAAATAAATGGTGTTACATAACATATTTACTAGTACACACGTTACTAACAGTAGTCTACCAGATAGGAATGTAAAACAAAGATTGCAACGTTACATACAAAAAGTGTACCGTGAATGTGTACTGTTTACCGTCGGCAAAATCAAATACGCATGTACTTTGGTGCCCAATTGGTTCAACGTCTGTATGTTCATTCACTATTGATTTAACCGCCTGTGTTTTTGACACACTCGAAATACCAGCGCTCTGTTTATTAAGTACATATTACGAATAACTACCGACATAGTGATATACATTACACCCTTGTTTTTTGTGCCCGTTTACATGTTCGTCTTTACATGGCATAAAACTGTAAAGGTAGCAATCCGATCTTAGCGACCGTGACACGAGGCCGCGACCCGCGACTACGACCAGCAGCCAGCGAGTAAGATTATCTGGCCTCGCCCACCGGTCGCGCGACGTAGTTCCGGTATTTGTTTCGTGCTCTATATAAATACCAAAGATAGCTTGTCGATGTACGCAACGCGCGACGCGAGACCGATAAAAGGTCGCGTAGCCACTGCTTGTGAATTTATATGGAGCACTTAACAAAACCGCGACCCGCGTCGCGTCGATTGGCTGGTTTGCACGTCGCGGTATCGGGTCGCTTTCGCATAGTTCGGAAGGCTACCTTATCACCGATTACATAATCGGTGATTACATAATCGCGTCGCCGTTGACAAAACTATCTCGCGCCAAACGAATCTATCGGCATGAGAGCTATGTTGACGTCGGGAATTGTGCAGGCTGGTTGCAAAGTACATAGTTGCAGATATGGAAAAGTTTTAATCACTGCCCTCATAAATATTTAAAATCAGTATTTGGCTTGCCTACTTTAAAAGGTAAATCAAGTTACATGTCCCTACCGAAAATCCTTATCTCTATGTAAAATCGTTATTTTCGTATTGTCTAACTTCATTTGGACACGAATTTCATGCCAGGCAGGCATGTAGGAATTTGGCCGGCCCGGACGCCCGTGAAAAACCTGAACGAAACACTCTGTTTGCATATGAAAATCTTTCAGCTGGGTACACACTGGCAGTTTAGTTACAAAAATCCTTGGAGTATCTATTTTTAAAAGTGAAGCCTTTGTGTTTGGACTTTTTTAAATTTCCTTAAAAAATGTCCGGAAACAGTAAACAGCAAAGGTATAGTATATATAATTATGTAGGTTATACCTAAACAAATTAGACTTTTACGAAAATTAATATTCACACTTCAGCACGTAATAATCTAGTACGTCTATAAGTAATACTAATAATATAAGTACGTATATATAATATATCAAAATATCTTCAAAGCAAATTTACCTTCCATAGATGGCTACATGAAAAAGTAAATACTAAAATAATTAGACAAAGTTGGATTTAGGTACCTTAGCCCCAACTAATCTGATATCTATTTTCGGTGTAAGTCCGAATATTATTTTAGTTGATGCGCCGGAATGTCATGTCCGGCTAAAATATAGTCCTAGTTTGATTTAGTGCTCAAGTTTTTAGGCACCGACCAAATCGGACGTCGTAAATTTGTACACGCCGTCCGGGTATCCATTATGGTGTCAGAATTTTTGATGTACCAAAAATATGCCCGAATTATATTGATTCTAAACGCAAAAATGGCGTTTGAATAATTCCTCTGCACTAGGCTAGTCGTATTCAATATACATTTAATATTTTTGATTTTTTCATTGAGTTAAATCGGGTAATCTGTAGACGTTGTTTTTTTAAAGAATATAATAATATTATAGTTATATAATTATCAGTACAAATTTAACGATCCTTTGAAAGAGCAGGTAAGTACTATCAGTGAAATTAGCACATATTTAAAAATAAAAAATAACGCATATTACTTATGAAAATCTCTTTTGTATGTTGCTTGTTAGGTACTGTACCATTCTAGCATTCCATCCATAGCATGTAATATAATAAAAGTTGATATAGTTATAAATAATTGAAACAATGTATCTGTTTAGGCTAAGTTGCAGCATTATGACGTCATAATTTATGTACGTAATACCGCGTCAATGAACCCATATGCCGCTTAATGTGTTTCCTTGATAGCAATTAAATTAATTTAATCATAATAGACGTCTAATTGCATTACAGAATATTATGCCTAATTAATGATCACGATAGTATTGACCGAGAATTAATTATTATATGCTTAGTTTCAGTTTAAGTGACAATTCGGAGTTTAGGAAACCAAATTTACTCATACTTGTGATAAATGAATTTTTGCTTTATTAAGATGTATTTAAGGTGAAGGCTTCCTGATAAAAAATATATGAATGTACCTGATACAAATAAGGCCTATGCTCAACTATGACCTGTAGTGCGAAATAGTCGGTTAAAGTACATTTACATCAAAAATACTTCACACACGCACAGACTCAACGCGACGGTAGTGGCCGGTTTTTGTGACGGACGGGCATTTTCATTGCCCGTTATTAATTTGTCGTAATTTCTATCGAATTTAAAAACGCCATTCTTTGAAGTTTTGTTTCAAGTAATGTATACGGATCACAATATAACTCATCAAAAAGGTAACTATGACTTTAAATTGTAATTTTTAGAATATGCGATTTATATACTGCTTATAACATTTATGAAGTACAATATACTAAATAAAGCCTACTTTTGAAATAGGCCTTATTTCTGTACTAGGCCTTATTAGGAATCCTGTTAGTTGTGAATTCATTATGTTTATTTACAGATTGACAATCTCAGTATGTCTCCTCCAAGACGAAAACGGGCTACGTAGTCTGAAGAAAGCTTGAGAGCGGCAGTTAATGATGTGCGTTCCAAGGCCTTATTCAGTTACCTTGATCAAATAAGGCCTATCAAAATTATTTTATTTTTTAATATTTAATAACGTTTTTGAGAAGATATTATGCTAATTTTCTAATTTTTGTTTGTTTGGATACGTTTTTTATATATTTCTTTATTTCTTGTTAATATGTGACTTCAAGTCTGACTAGCAATTTAAGCATAATATTTAGTAAAATAACTTAGAAAGTTGTTCAAGGATCTCATGGAAACACTTGACAAAAGGCTCAAAATTAATATTTTTTATTTAATTAATACTCTAATAACAATATTCCTGTAATTTATGGATATAGGCTTTGTTCAATCACTATGTTTTAAAAGGCCATGGGCCAAGGGCTATGGTTCCAGGATTACCTCCTTTTTAAGTGATTTTTGACAAATAATTACAATATTTTCTTTATTGACTTAAAATATATAAGCCAAAGAATAATGCCTTGCTTTTATTTATCGCCTTTTTCGAATAATTTATCAAGATAATATGAGTGTTTCAAATTAGGTAGGCCTTATTTGTATCACTTACCTTATTTTTACTTACTTTGCCACATGCCGTACATGTACTGAGGCCAAAATGGTGAGATATTATTATTAATATGTCACTAGCGTTTTGTGTTCTGCTTGAATGTCATAGGCAACAGGTAATAAAGGAAGCTATTATATAATGTGCTTATTTAAAACAAAAACTTAAAAACAACCTTTTTCCTTATTCATAAAGATAATATTTAAATAATTGATTATACGAAACGGTGCCCTCGTCAACTTATCTGTAAAAGACAGGAACTTTATTTGTCTAAATTACTTATCAGTTGTTTAAGTAATTATGTTTTTGAATAATAGGGTCATTACCCTCTTAATATATCTAAATTATTCAAAGATAAGTAGTCGAATAAGGGTGATGCTAGCAAAATTGAACGTTCGAACATTATGCGACATATTTACCTTTGAAAATTCGGGTAGCTCGGGATATTTACCTTAGTAAAATAAGGCACCCAAAGGGTGCAATACTCCCTTGTGACCCATTGTCCGGGCGACGCTTTGAGGCGAGGCAAAGGCGACGTTCTCGATTGGATTGACCTTGGCAACCTCCCAATTGTTCTCGGCCAATTCTACGTTTGGCCATAATAAAGACCTAATTTATAATACTACCTGCTATTTTAAAATGTGTTTGGTATAACTAGTTTAAATAGAGAGAAAGAGAAATGAAGATTAAATACCAGTCAACGCACCTAAATTAGTTATGACCATTGACTGTAATTACTAGCACATAATTAGTAATATACCTAACTAAAAATTTACAACTGATACGGCAGGACTATTTTTCATAGGAAAAAGAAGATTTATTTGTTTTAAATAATGCTTACAAAACAATAAATTAATAAAATAACAACACACACTACCCCAGATTAATAACACACACTACCGTGCGTTTGATACAATATTGTTACACGTTGACGTCAGTATGTGAATTATATGTCATTACATTTACATTTCATTTTTTGTATCTGAGAGGCAAATGGCGCTAATAAAGTTCAAACTTAAAAAATATACGAATTATTGTGGGTGAATTTCGACCAAAGGGCGACCTCTAGTATACTTAATTCCATTAAAATAAACAAGAGGGCCCTAACAAACACATCGAAAAGGCTCCGTTTTCGCGTTTTCCCATGATTCTTTTGTCACGGGCTGACTGTGCGATATCCTTTATTCAATCAGCAAACACCAGTCCGCATCCAAAAGCGCACCCAAAAGTGAATTAGGGAAATCGGATTCCTGAATAATATATGAGGAGCTCACCCAAGATTCACTCGCTTTTTATGTCCTAGATGTGTTTCGATAAGAACTTTTTGTGTAGAACAAGTAAAGACTGTATTGATGACTGAAAAAGCACCTGCTGCTACTTGTTGAAAAAAAGCATTAATGTACTTTGTATTTTAATAACTCTTAAAGCCGCCAGACGAGAGGCCGATCGTTTCAGTTAGAACTGACGTCAGTTCGGCCTGAACGGATTCGAAAAAATCATGGAAAAAATCGCTTCTGACCGAACTGACGTCAGTTCGGCCCTTAGACCTTAGACTAATAACGCCTAGATAGTCTTCAAACAAACGCATCGTACAAAGTGAGGCAAGCAACAGATAGATGTAGGCGTAAGCATTACATACCGACACGCACACAAAAGTTTAATGTTGTGGAGTGTGTACAGTTTTAAGGGTCAATTTCCACGGAAAATATTGCTCTTAAAATTGAAATTATTGTATTTGTTTTTCTTAATATCGTGAGATATAAAAATATAACTTATATTTCATTTTAAGCAATCTTAAAAACGATTTGTAAATATTATTTATTTAAAACCATTATAGCCATGAAAAGTTTGAAATAAATTTCTTATTACTATTAACATTTTCACAATTCACAATAGGTCAGCAAGATGGCGACAAAGTGTGATTTTATTTTAAAATGTTTTAAATATTTGGCTTAAGACAAGTCAAGTTGTAGTACTTACATATGAAATGTTATGTCCGAAGCTTTTTTCTGATGCAAAGTGACACCCTTTAACGACACAAACCGTCATAATGTTTTAATAGTCGGAGATGTATGCTCTAGCGCTTGACAACTGACGGGTCGTTCGAACAAACTGAGCGAGCTTCGGTCGTGTTTTTAGCGTTCCGTAATACCGTCCGTCCGTCCGTCCGTCTGTCTGTCTGTCCACTCTCCTAGCTTCTGTAATAACTTTATGACAATAACTTTTGAAGTAATTCAAAGAAAACCTATTGCGCGTTGATAGTTACGGAGCCCTCCTAAGAAATGTCGTGATATTCTCTTGGTTAGGTTATTATTTTATTTATTAATTGTATTTCGCTGCAACTGTAGTCACGCTATCGATGAAACCGAATTATTGTGCCATACATTTTTCCAGTAATAATTGTTATAGAAATATGTTATAGAAATCATTAATTCTCTTTCTTATAGTACTCGTAATAGTCTTTAGATTTTATCAACCATAGTGGCTCTAAAGTTTCAAATACTTCAAAGAACTTTAATATATATTCTTTAGACCACGTTGCCATTTTTAGGGTTCCGTACCCAAAGGGTAAAAACGGGACCCTACAACTGAGACTTTGCTGTCCGTCCGTCTGTCACCTGGCTGTATCTTAACCTTCTTATACCGCGATAGCTTGACAGTTAAAATTTTCACAAATGATGTAGGTATTTCTATTGCCGTTATAACAACAAATACTAAAAACAGAATAAAAAAAAATTGAGGTTCCCATACGACAAACGTGTTTTTTCCGTTTTGTACGGAATCCCTCTTGCCAACTCGCACTTGACCGGTTTTATTTTACACTCCGATTTACAACAACACAACGACAACAATTTTATTACCGTTCAGTCCAATTTTATTACCGTTCAGTCCATCAGTACAGTACAGGTTAGAATAATTAATGTTGCCAACTTAGTTGTTTTACAAAGTTTTACTACTAAATTTAGTATCTTATTCCCTCTTTGGTAGGAATTTAGTTGTTGGTATTGGTTTTGCAGAAAATAGCCAGACAGTAATCATAATATGCAAAATGGCGTGCTACTATGTGCTAGTATAACACCTTATCATAATAGCACATAGTAGAACGCATCCGTAATATTTCCTACTACATTTCTTTTTATTTTACGGTAAAATTATCATATTTTCAATATATTAAAACAGAAAGTGCAGTGGTATTTTGTCTTTTAGGGATTTCTAAGTTTAGTAGCTTTATTATAGTTATCGGTACTCTTTTAGTAGTTTTTAGTAGAAAACGACGCGAGTTTAGTAGTATCGCAAAAACAGAGTTGGCAACACTGGAGCGAATTGCTTCAGTCCATCCGACCGACTAATGCGATCTCGAAATTGCACACAGACGATAAGATTTTGCATTCGTTCAGGCCCAACTGAAGGAAAACCGGACCGTGTATGGAGCCCCTTAGGAAGAATTGGTAAAGCGTTTATTTTTACTCCATAGGTGACTTGTCTTGTTATACAAAGTCGACATGTTGAAAGGGATATTTACAGATAACATACAAGCCTACTACTACAACAAATCCTACTAATAATAGGTCTTTACCTATGAAATTGCCGTTCTGCAGTACTGGCCATTTCAAATCAAAATAATTTTTGTTTGGCTAAGAATTCGAATTTCAAATTAATTTTATTTTAAAACCATGGAACTCTTTTTCCAAAAGTAGTAATTTGTTTATTGATAAGTGTTACATTTTCATCGTATTTCAATCTTCTTCGTCATCATGGATACGTTAAAATTTCGAGTAATTATGGAATATGAGTACCGTCTTGGCAGCAACGCGGCACAAGCGGCACGCAACATCAACGACGTTTACGGAGCTAACACTACAAACCAACGCACCACCTGTTATTGGTCTGCTCGCTTCCGTTCTGGAAATTTCGACCTGAAAAATGAACCTCGCGGTCGTCCGAAGACTTTGGTCAACAATGACGAATTAAAGGCGATTGTGGAAGCGGATGATACACAATCTACGGCTGAATTAGCAGCAGATTTTGACGTTAGCGTCAAAATAATATTGGTCCATTTGCGTCAAATTGGCAAGGTAAAAAAGCTTGACAAATGGGTGCCCCACGAACACAATGATCGCCAGCGCGAAGTACGCGTCGAGACGTGCCACACAAATGAAGGAATTTTGAACCGCATTGTTACCTGCGATGAAAAATGGATTCTGTTTGATAGCCGCAAGCGCTCAGCAAGTTGGTTGAATCCTGGTTCAGCACCTAAACAATGCTCTAAACGAAAACTTGCCCCTAGAAAAGTGATGGTCACTGTTTGGTGCTCTAGCGCCAGTGTGATTCATCACAGCTTCTTACCAAACGGGGTGAGCATTACTGCAGATGTGTACTGTGAAGAACTGAACACAATGATGGAGAAGCTGGCACATCTCCAACCAGCATTGGTCAATCGCTCGTCTCCGCTGCTCCTGCACGACAACGCGCGACCTCATACTGTACAGCAGACGGTCTCCAAGTTACAAGAACTGGGGTTGGAAGCTCTCCGTCAACCGCCCTACTCACCAGAACTTACGCCTACAGACTACTACTTTTTCCAGAATTTGGATAACTTCTTGGCGGGAAAAAAATTCAATACCCGAGAGGCAGTACGAAATGCCTTTGAAGAATTTGTTGCCTCCCGTCCAGCTGATTTCTTTAAGAAGGGCATCAATAAACTGCCCCTGTGTTGGCAAAGATGCATTGATTGCATGGGTGATTACTTCGATTAATACAAATAAAAAATACATGAAAAAAATTCGTTTAAATTTTTTCATACAAAACGGCAATTTCATAGGTAAAGACCTAATATTATAAATGTGAAAGTTTGTTAAGATGAATGGATGGATGGATGGATCGATGGATGTTTGTTACTGATTCACAAAAAAACTACTTAACGGATTTTGATTAAATTTGGTATGGTTGTAGTTTAGGCTCTGAATTAAAACATAGGCTACTTTTTATCCCGGAAAAGTACAGTATTCCCGCGGGATATCCGATAGTAAATTTACGCGGGCGGAGCCGCGGGAAACAGCTAGTGTATTATAAAAGTTTGTGAGGAGGCATGGATGGATGTTTGTTACTATTTCACATATTACATTTTGATGAAATTTAGTATGGTAGTAGTTTAGGCTCTGAATTAAAACATAAGCTACATTTTATCCCTAAAAAGTGCAGTGTTCCCGTGGGATACTGTATTTATACGAGCGGAGCCGCGGGCAAAAGCTAGTCACAAATAATTAGAACTTTGTAATCCGTGAACCCACGTAACGTGACCTCTCTTCTTGATTCCGAATCTCAGCAAAACCATTCATGGAATAAGGCGCGTGATGCGAGAAATTCGCTAAAAATGTACCGTCTACGAAATGGCAAAGGAAAGGTGAAGAGCTTTTATGGAACAAGTTTGGCGTACAGTGTCGTGCTGAGGGCATTTACTGGTATATTTTAATGGCGCGGTCTGCTATGTAGAGGGCGGATCTATTGTTGTTTGGAGTATCCATATTTTGTAAGATGTTTTCTGGTACATCTTTATCTATTCAACGTTATGATGGCTTGTCTTGTCACATAGATGGATGTTTGTCTATCCTGTACTTACCTATACCTAATAATCATACATGCTATAATTATAATTATTACTTTTATTCCTTTTTTTATTCAATACAATCCTACAAAAGAAAATAAGAAAGATATTGTTTTACTACTCTAAATAGCTCCTCTTAGATTAGGTCAGACAGGTTAGGTTAGGTTAGGAGACACGGAAACCAAAAGTGCAAAATATATATTAAATTCTTTTAATTAATTATTGATACCAAATCGCCTGCACTTCAACTGTAGCCGATAGAAACAGAAGGAAAAAAAACAGCAGTGGCGGGCCAAAAACGTCCACAACAAACATCGTCGCCGAGTACCGATCTCCGAAGATATGCAAAGCTCCGTTCTTTGTAACATGATCTTATTGTGTACGAATCCCCAACGCCGGGCTGAATACGAAACGACTTCATGTCGATTTAGAAATTTATTAGAATTCGAGTGAAATTTTTATTCGTATCGCGATCGAGCCAACGTGCGGCGGACTTATTGTTATGTCGCGGACTTGCATTCCGAATGCGGAAGATTTTATGAGCGACAACAGTTGATGTTGTTACTGGAGTGCGGTTAATGTTTCAACAAAATAAAGTTTTCATGCGGCATGTTAGAATAGTTGTAACGTAGCGATGTAACGCACGTAAAGCCACATAAGCTCTCAGGTAATTAGCACAAATATGTTTGAAATTCTGTGACAGCTCATTTAAAAGTAGGCTATGTAAAAAAACCGGCCAAGTGCAAGTCCGAATTCAAAGCACGAAGGATTCCGCACAAAACGGGAAAAAATTCACGTTTATTGTATTGGTTAAATGTATTGTATTCTATTGTTAGTATTATATTAGTTATTATAGTGGTAATAAAAATACACCTTCTGTTAAAATTTCAACTCTAAAGAGTTATATGCTATCACGGTTCATGAGTTACAGACTGATGATAGACATTCAATTTTTATCTTTTGGGTTACCTTAAAAATATGGTCTACCGTTGAGACGTAAGTTATGTCTGAGAATTAACCAATTTCTTCTGAAACTTTTAAAAAAATCCGCGTTACCGCTATCGCTAGGAGTGCACAAATATTTTGATTTACAAAACGGCTACTTAAATTACTTAAATTAACATTATCATTTATCACCTTGTTATTTTTTTATATCGTAAATAATAGGTATTATAGACATAGCTAACACTGGAAATGTCGGTGAAACAAACTGTAACGTAAACGGTTTGATACTATAAACTAGTAAATAAATTCGACGTTCGGGGTTTTGATATTATTCAAAACAACGAAATCAATTTCGTAATAATATTAGGATTTGGGTGAAGCCGTTCCACAAAGCGATTTACACCGAAACTGCATTTCGATTTGTAAACTGGGATATTCAATGAATCATGTCTTCAAGCCGTGCCGCAGCCATCGTAAGATAAACGATTCGGAACCACCAATCAGGGAGAGACCGCACGCAGTCCCGACTCTATTCCGTTGTCCATCGTTTCTGTGACAATGACAAGTCGAAGATTGCATCGTACTGTTGCATCGTACTGTTGCAAATCCCTTGGGTTTTGTACCGAAATTGATCGTAGTAATTTGCCCGCGTTCAGACTGCTACCGTTAGACGATTTGTCTGCGCGTGGTTTGAGTGACAAGCGGCGGGCTTCTTACAATCTTGGGCGGATCTTAAATTATTAGTCTTAATCGAAAATATTTCGAAAATTTTGGAAAATTTTACTCACTGATTCTGTTACTGGAAGATGTGCTCTGCTTAAATGTAAATTGTCACATACGTGTCTAATTGTCTGTAGATGTTTTATATTAACTAGTTGTCGCCTATTGGTCGAAACTCGACCGTAATTCATTTAATTTTCAAGTTAGATTTTTTGTATATTCTTGGTATTATTTTGCTTCTTAGACACGAAATATACAAGTGCTAATGTTGTCCTTTATAATTGATATATTACTAAATGTGTGACAAAATTGTATCACACGCATGAGTAATTGATCTGGTAGTGTTTATAATGCTACTTTTATTTATTTTATGTATTTTATATAAAAATATTGGTGCAAATCACTTCTCCTCCATACTCAGCATTATAGTTAGCATAATTTCCGTAAAAAGTGTTACAAAGTTTTTGTTTCACGTATTAAAATGATATAATTTGCTAAATTAAAATTGAAAGAAGCCTTATATGATTTTTGTAGCTATAATCTAACCTCTAACTGCAGTCAAGTTTACATTTAAGATAGAAGACATTACGAACTTACAATGATTTTACCCGCTCTCAGTTCTCAACTTGGAATCCGCCAAACACGTTTGCCAATGATCCATAAAACGTATTACTCAAACACAATACCGAATCGTCACACGTTTTCTGAATAAAAATATACCAATTTGTTCATACTCCTTGTCCCCAACAATTTCTGCAAAATTCCAACTGGGAATGCTTCAACAATTGAAATATTATAGTGTTATGCAGTTTTCGATTGTATCCAATATTTATCAAATAGCTTTTATACGACACTTTTTCTCTTTGTAGTATATCACTTACAATTTGAAGTTGTTCATTTTTTATTTAAAAATTGTATTTGCTGAAAATTTTAAATATAAATAATACAAAACAATTGCTATTGTTTTTTTGTGGTTGTCTCAGTGGTGGCGTCGCCGCATAAGCTGGAGGTCGCGGGATTGAATCCCACCGAAGGCACAAAAAGTTTTTCTGTTTTAGTCGTGTATAAAGTATATTTATAGAATAATAAAAATCTTAAATATGTGTGGGTATAGTATAAAAGTATTAAATATTTTTCCGTTGTCTGATACCTGTGATATAAAGCTGTATAAGATCATGTAAATTTTAGTTCATAAATTGCCTAATAGTATATTCTTAATTAAGTATAATTTCAGATTTTAGGTTTTCATATTATCATATATTTACAAATTTGTTTTTGCTGTAAACGGACTGGTCATTAATTGTTATCAACATTTAATAACAATCCCAAACCGCTGAAATCTTTTCTGGTTTTTGTACACAATTTTTCCAAAACACAATTTCCCTCAAAGAACATTTTCTGAATTTAGGCAAATAACAAAAGCTTTTTGTAACAAAATACTTATAAGATTAGAGACTGGAAATTTTCATTTCAGACGCTGGAATAAGGGAAGAATGGAGTCGCGGCGTCAATTTCACGGGAGATTTCGCATACAGTTCTCTTTAACAAAGTTATATGTGTGTGTCTTGTGGATTTTTTAAATGCGTCTCTCAAGCATTTAAGTGAACGGTGGGTAGTTTTATATCTGGTAATATTCCAGGCGGTAGATTCAAGTTTTTTTTTTTAATTAGTGAAAATAGTAGATAAGCATGTTTCTTAGTTACGTCACTGAAACTATAAGATAACAATTTCACATAAAAAGCATTTAATGGGTGAAAAGTCTACTTACTTGTTATTTATTAGAAAGAAATGCTGAAAACTAAAGTATATTATAAAATAATAAGTAATATTATATTCTATTATAATGCTCTAGCTTGCACATTGTATGAAACATCACATATTTGATGTCTAAACGTCTTAACATATTTTGTGCTTACAATGAGATAATGTATTCGTGGAGTTCGTCTAGAATCACTGGAAGAGTTCCACATTATATAATACTAGACTAGATGTTACCGTTTTGCAAAAGTTAATTTTGCGGAAACCGTACATTTATATAGCATATGTCCATCCCCGTTATCTACTCTATATCTCAGCTTAATTTCAGAAGATTCAGAGCCTATTCAGTGCAAACAAACAAACAAACATACAAATAAACAAACTTTTCCTCTTTATAATATATGTATAGAAAACGTCACTTATCATTTATATCCAAGTAATTATACAAGTATTTTATTTTTAAACTTACAATAGTAAAAATTTACTTACAATTAACTTTCTTAACAACGTAACATTAATTGAAGTAAGTAAAAAATAATATATCGTGATTATATACTTATATAATCACGATATATTATGTATTTTATTATGTGAATACCAATTGGGTATTTGACAACATGTAAAAATTTAGTTTTTTCAATACATCGTTAAATGTTTTCTCTATGCTGATGACCAAGTATTACTTGCGTCTTCGGCCGAGGAGTTGCAGGAGATGGTAACTGCTATGAGTCCACTCATAGCAGTTACCATCTCCTGCAACTGCAACAGCTTTTGTTAGAAAGGGAATGAAGATTAATGTAAAGAAGACGAAAGTGATGGTTTTTGAAAGAGATGAGGCAGGGACAGACTGCAATAACTGCAATTGGAGATGAACAAATTGAACAGGTGATTGAGTTTGTGTATCTAGGATCAAAGTTTACAAGAGATGGAAAGTGTGAGAGTGATATTGAAAGAAGAGTGAATGCAGGAAACAGGGTGAATGGAGCTTTGCACTCCTTTATGAACAGTCAGAACGTGTCTAACAAGGCTCGTTTGGCTGTGCATGAGGGGGTGTTGGTTCCGACACTCATGTACGGAAGTGAAAGTTGGTTATGGCAGAAGAAACATGAAAGCAGAATAAATGCAGTTGAGATGAGAGCGTTAAGAAATATGATAGGAGTTAAACTGAGTGACAGGATAAGAAATAGTGAGATAAGGAAATTTTGCGGTCTGAAAGAAGATGTAGTGTCAAAAATTAAGAAAAGTATGCTGAGATGGTTTGGCCATGTCGAGAGAATGAATTAAGAACGATTGACGAAAAAAGTGTATAAGGCGAGTGTGAATGGAAGTGTTGGAAGGGGTCCTAGGCGGACGTTTTGAGACCAAATCAGGAATGTCTTGAAAAAAGGCCAGGTCAAGAGTACCCTAAACCGAAGAGCATGTATGAAGGGAATAATGAAAGTGGACGAAGCGAAACAAGTATGTAAGGATCGTAGCAAGTGAAAAGAAGTGGTCTCTGCCTACCCCTACGGGAAAGAGGCGTGATTATATGTATGTATGTTTTAATACATTCAGGAATTAGGTATTACGACTTGATAAAAGTAAAAGAAAATGTCAAAGTTACAAAAAAGTTGATTTTTAATACATTAGTGTAAAAACCCCACATAATTTGTTTACTTACAAACATATAATGCACAAACGTCGCAGATATAAAAAAATTATGCTTGTTTTGCACACTTCGTAGCAACTTACAGCGATATAACGTCACAATGTATGGGGCGTTTTCACATGATCCTCAAAAATGCTTTAAAAATCCACAGTTTCTTAAAAACTACTGATTTTTAGTAGTTATACTATTCTTTTTGTAAACATACTTTAATTTCAGAGCACTATTCACTTATGTAATAAAAAAAATACAGTCAAGTAAACAATTGCTTTTGCATTATTTAATGCTTTTGTTACAATATCGAGGCACTTCCATCGGATGTAAGTCGGTAGCCGTATCAAACGCTCGTTTGCAGTACGGAGTCAGGCTATATCTTCAACGCGAACGCCGAAGCAAACGGCTTTGGGAACACTTTTTCCCTATTTCCGAACGAATAAAAAGGACTCAAAGAGAACTTCATGACTTTTGTTACATCGTATCGCTTTTTATAACGCTTCAAGCATGCTCTCGGAAGCAAATTTTGAGCAACATTTTGTCGCCTCTTTGATAGAGCCTCTAGAACCTATAAACATTTTAAATTCTGTAGCTTTAACACCTTTTGACCTGCTATAAGGCCCTTTGGTATATGATATAATTATATTTGTGCCTGTAACACAAATATCATTATCTAACTCAGACTCAGATTAATATATAGCAAAGATGAGAGCCAACATTATATATATATATATATATATATATATATATATATATATATATATATATATATATATATATTATATATTTCTTTGTTTGTTCATATTATATTTAAATCTGAAAAATAAAAAAACGTATCTGCATTTTTTCAATTTGCCATGTAAATAAGTTAATTAAATACCCTTAATTGGAAATACAAACACAACAACATAATATAAAAAATATAAAATATATGCTTCTATTCAAATATACAATATACATCAGGGGCGAATCCCGTATCAATGATATCGTAAAACATAATATGGTAAAGCACTAGCTGTAAGATATTACGGAGCGTTACGAAGTTACGCAATCTTCAGTAGGATTATAACATATTTTGGCTTTAGTGCCCTTCAGTCGACATTGTTGTGACGCAGTGCAGTACCTTAGGTAAGATCACTCACCTAAGGGCCATAAAAGCGATTATATCGTACAATAAACGCGTTTTTTCATTCCTTTAATGCGCTACGAACAAGCTACGAAAGTTTTTTATAGCTATAGCTACGAGTATTTACACAATACTTGATATGTAATAATAAATAATCTCGTGGTCTTAGGCCGTAGAAAAGTAACGCGTCGCCTGTACCGCTTACAAAATTAAGCATTTTTTGATGTGATAACGTCTTATAAATCGATGAACGCCAGCTGCACGCACGAAAAATTGTCACGTTCCGCCTGATTGTCACGTTCCACTTGAGCCGAGCGTGCAAGCGAGAGTGCGGAACAAGCGATAGAGAGGCACGATCGACCTAAGCGTTCGGCTGGTGTGACGATAACACGGTAAATTATCGTCCGCAAACCGACTTAACAGACAACCATTTTTTTTAAATATATATAATATAACATATAATATATTTTTTAAGGTAGCTTCCAAGGCAGGTTCCAAGAGCGGCGTCTACGACATTGACTTTGATTGATTTGACATTCGAACTTTTGAATTGAAATGAAATGTGTATCTTCTTGTTTAGTGAATAAAGTTATATTTTGAATACCTAGCTATCTTAAAAAACCAACGTCTCGTCGCAGTGTAAACTGACCCTAAAAAGCACACCTTTTCTAATGTCACAGAATATATGAATAGCTGCTTCTTAAAGCAATTAATTAATACATATTCAAAGATCATTATTCAATTCTAGTGTGATTCTAATTCAAAAGTGTTTCGACGCTTACATCACTAGCATAATCAATTTAAACCTAACAATATAACTACTATTAACATAAAGTTAACAAGGTTTAAAAGAAAAATGTAATCAATCTTGTCTAGTCACGTTCCAGCAGATTTCGATATATCTTCATACTCGTTAACTGGCTTAAGCGCTTATCGGGGCTACCTGTCCAGATCATTAGGGAGATATTGATCCCAGAGATTAGCATGCGACAAATTAGCCTATCAATAGACAGGTAATTGATTCTAGGTGTTAGATTTATTCAGAAAGTTCAAAATGTTAATCTAACTTGGTAAATAGTTTTCTTACACAAGTTTATATTTTTAATATGGCACAAGATCGCCTAATGCTCATCTGTGCCACACAAAAATATGATTTAAGCCCGGCATCCTTTAAGTATTTCTTTACAAACAAGTGTTGTATGACACAATTCTTATTTATATTTCTACTTTGCGTCACAATTTAAAAATAGACTAAATCCAATCAAATGTGTATACTGCACATTGAACAGCGCATACCCTATTCTGTTCGGACGAGTATAAAAATTAATAAATGATTCAAAATTCAAAATTCCTTAAAAATTCATTCAGTAATAAATCAAATTGAGCACATTCGAATCAATCTAGCTCAAAATGTAAGTGCTTTTTATATTCGTGCGATAATGTTTGAGTTGCGAGGTTCATTGTGATGGATGTCGGTGCCGCGATGAAATATTTATGCATTCTGTAATCGAAACAGCGGGCTTACAGCTTTATCCATTATCGAAATGTACAGAGTCATCACCGTACACATATTTAATACTTTTTATCTTATGCCTTTTAGAAAGATGCAAGTTGTTTATTTTTATTTTCCACATCGCACTGTTAACTACGATACCAATATTATCTATAAATGAATCTTATGACATTAGTGCTATGTGCCTAATTTATGTTTTATTTAAAAACTGTGTTATTCGAGAAACTAACATTATTAATTCTTATCATTAGATGCTTATTAAAATTATTACATTCTTTCAACTTCACGTTTTTGTATAAATAAACACAGGAAATTCAGATTAAAAAGAAAATCAGCTATCTATTTTTTAAAATATTATAAAATGACATTTCAGATTATTTCCAACTCACCTAAACAAACACTCGGATGTCACAATTCGGTCCCTAATCAAATAGGGCCTATGTGGTGCCATCCGTGGGGACCGGTCTGGGGCCCTATTTAAAATTCCGACCCGAATTTGCATAACGACGTGCCTGGGTTACGACTCAATCTGAATTTGGATCTGTATTAGGAGTTATGACTCATATTTTATAAAATCTATGTCTCATCACAACATAGTTTGTAACAAAGTCTCTTCTTTTGTCTGTCCCTATGCATGCTTAGATCTTCAAAACTATGCAACGGATTTTAATGCGGGTTTTTTAGTAGATAGAGTGTTTCAAGAGAAACGTTTATATGTATATAACATGCATAATATAGTAGAGAAACACTGATAATTTAAGAAGTTCCTAATGTCGTAAATTTATTTCGCTTACATTGCAAACGCTGGATGAACCCTACAAGATAGTTAAAAGAATGTACTACGGTATTGTACACCTTAAAAAGATCTACAAAAAAAGTCCGCCATGGTATATGTCTATCTCTTAGGGATAACCCACAATAACCATTATTATCCTTTACTTTTTTTGAGAAATAAGGGCTCATTTACGAAGCTATTTTAAGAAATACAGCACTAATTCTTATCCAATTAAGTGCCCTAAATACATTGTGCATTTAATATAGTACAATATGGCCCTTTACAGCATGTAATTTAAATGAATATTTTCGAAAATATTACAGATTTAAAATGAAGGGACATAGTTGGACTGGCTGGAGGCCGGTGTCGAGGTGATAGGGTCCTATTTTTACGCATTGAGTACGAAACCCTAAAAAACATTTTCAATATTGTATCCAGAAGTATATTGCAGCCAGTAGAGTTAATTGCTGAAGAAGTTTTTTCTCTAAGAACACTATTCCACATAGGCGAAGCCGCGGGCAAAAGCTAGTTTATTATAAATTTTAAAACATATTTGACCTCTTGAAAATATCATTAACATAATCTTACCTAAAGGGTCAATTCGCGACGCAATAGAAGATTAAAAAAAATAACTTACTAAGAATATGGTAAGAAATATAAGTACAAACTTTTACATACACAAAATATGACGCTTTTAAATCAGTAAAATAAAACTTCATTTTGTATGGCAAAAATAAACACGCCACTGGGCACGAATGAATTCCGAATAACTAATTTTCTTAAGAACCTCTCTGGTTGTATAAAGACCACAAATCCGCAAGCCTATTTTATTTAAATATTATTATACTACTACTTAGATTTATAAAATCATTCATAACATTTTTTGTACCTATTTATACTCGTGTGCTGAATGTGCTTAGTTTACCTAGACATTATTTTCAAATTGAAATTCAGAAAGGTCTGAATTGTATGATGTTTTTTTTAACATTACTAATTTTCAATTTTGATTGAAAAATGTAAAGATTTTCATCAGCTGACTTTTTATCTTTTATTAGGTATCTATTAATTGTTCCTTTCTTTTCAGTATAAATATATTCATAATAAGATATTTTAAGACGTCAGAGCTTATTACGTTTCATAGCACAGCCAGATGTTGCCAGCTGCGGAAATCAAGGAATATATGATATCACTTCAGCGCCACTGCACTGAATCTCTGTCCTTGACGCGAGGTTCTATTATAATTTATAATAAGAGACCGTACATACGTGCGGAAAAAAACATTATTTATATTAGAAATCGAGAATATTTTAACGACAAAATTATATTATGTAAGTCTGCAACTAATTTTGAAAGAAGTACAATAGGTACTATGCAGAATACATCTAAAACATTATTATACAGGCTCCTGAACCCTTGGAAGACAACTTACAGTTGGCGATAATTTCTTTTTGGACAACAAAACAGGTTAGTTACGGACGTGAAAGAGAAAAGTCCCTGCTACAGTTTCCTCTCCCGAAGGCTACACTCGTTCATGAAAGCAATAGAATGTAGGCGCACTTAGTGTATTCTCGTAGCTATATATCAAAGCAAAAATATATATTAATTACTAATATGAAACAATGTATCAATATTCTACAATATATGCGATCCTTTATTTCAATCGTTGTCATACATAATAAGGTTTCTTTAATAATTTTGTATAAATTCCATTTTAATATACATGTTGTAAACATGGTTTTAAATTATATTATTATAACTGTGTCAATTGTGTACGAGTAAATTGCATTACTTTTGTGCATGCATATGTCGTTACCCATAAATTTATGCTAATATTTTATGGGTACTTTAATTATTAATTTCAATTTTAGCAACACAAACAATGCGAATTATTGTTTCGTTTGCGTCATTGTGTGTGTGACTAGAATTGTAATTAAATTTTTACCCTTTCATGACGTTTCGTAATCATTTGTTAGTCTGACGGGTCAATAATCTATTTTTTAAGTAAAAAAAGATTATTTTTACTTAAATATTATATATATATATATATGTGTAGACATTTAGGCGTTTTAAATTATACTTCAAGGTGTAGTGTAGGTCAGTGGTGTAGGTAATTGATAACTAGGAAAATAAAAAAATTTTTATATCTATGCACCAGGTTACTTTTGCATGCTCGGGCATTGCAAACATCAAAACTCAAAAGTTATACAAAAGTTGCTACAACTTCAAAAATGTAAAACAAACCGCACAAAAATTACACAAAGTAGTTTTATTACAAAAGTAATAAGCAGAATTAATGACGCCTCATTTAGTTTCAAGTTCAAGCGAGTTGTAGTTATTTTTTCCGTTCCATTCCTGGGAGTGTATTTAGCCGAAGTGGTTCACGAAATTATTTAAACTCAAGACCGTAGCAAAGTTTAAGCGCTAATAACTCCGCCGGACAGAACTTCGGTTTACTTTATCAAACTTTAACGGAAAACATTGAATTTGCATACTCGGTACGCTTTGTGGCAGACGGAAAAATCGTGTCTGTCCGAATAAATTGGTAGCAGGTCGTGTACACAATCAGTCTACGATATTCAAGTGTTATGTGAATATGAAATGCGGTTTTTTTGTTTTTATATAAAAGCTCTATTTTTTACTGAATACCAAAGTCGTTATCTGTTTAAACTACTTTTATGGATTCGGTTGCGATTAAATTAGATTTTCATATGCGAATTTATGTTTTCCGATACTAAACTAAATAAAAGAGTCTCTCATTTAGCTAGATCGAGCTTTCTCGAAGTTCAAGTAAAACGGTAAAAATTAACATATTATGACGATTATAAAAATGAGTCACAAAAATATTATTGTGACTGGGACTCGAACCCGAGACAAGAGCTACGTGCTTTAGCAATCAGAAAGCGAAATAACTCATATCTTATTATGCAAAAATTGTTGAACGATCTCCGAGATTTTAATTATATATGTAGAATTGATTTTCATTAAAACACAAAAATAATACTAAAAGTTAAAGTGAACGCGACGGAGTGAACGCAGCTATAATGTAGGTGTAAGGGAAATATGAGAGGAAGGGAGATAGATAGATAGATGGTGAGAAGATGGCGGATGAAGTAAGAGGATAGGATGTGTGTTGAAGACGTAAAAGTGAAAAAAATAATAAAAGAAGATAAGAAGAAGTTTTTCTTTAACTTTCCACTCCTCACGACAACGAGCCAACATATATACGTCGAAGCGGTTAATATTTTAACTGCTTAATTCACTAGTAGAAAGTTAATAGTACGGAAGTATAATTGGCGGGAACACTAGCGCCATGTTTGGCGTTAATAGAGTCTGGTCTCACGAGCTTGCGCGTCCGGTTTGGTGGGGGTGGTGATCACGTTTTCCCTCCAAGAAAAGATCACGGAACACTGAGCTACCAGCCGTCGTGGCGAGAGGTTCGGCTCGGGAACTATCGGTGTTCTTGTTAAAAAGTGATATTGAAAATAAGTGCAAAGTATTGTAAGTAGTGTAAAATAAGTACAGAGTCATTATTATTTTTAATAGACAGTGAAAAGTGATTAAAATAGTGTGAAGGGTTAAGTTTTATTACTATTGAGAATAAATGTGAAGTAATGTTGTTTCTTGTCTTTTCATTTTGAAACCAACATTAACCATTCATCATTTTGAAACCAACACCAACACACCCACGTTATGCCCACATTAAGCCCACATTTAAGTTTGAGGGCTAGCTACTTTAAAATAGTACGATATTTGATGGTATGTTTATTCCCCTGTCTTCGTCATATAATATATTTACAAGAATTGCTTCAAGTACGAGATGAGTTACTATGTATGCTAATATTATAAAGAGGAAAAATTTGATTATTTTTTGTTTGCATTGATTAGGCTCCGAAACTACTGGAACGATTTTGATAAAAGGCATATTGAGTAGACCAAGAGGAAGGACATAGGCTACATTTTATCGCGGCGAAATGAATGGTTCCCGCGCGATTTCCTTTTTCATGCACCTCACAATTCAAGTCCCGGGCAACTTCTAGTCTTATTATAAATGCCTCGCCCAACACACATACCTTGGAAATGTGTGTCTTCAAAGCCAGCCAAAACCATAATATGACTTACCTGAAACAAAAAATAGGTTATAAATAAATCATTCTAAAAATGTCAAAATAAAAATGGAAGCTAAAATTAAAAATAGTCTATATAATGAGGAAAGAAATTATGCATTTAATTGTTAGCAGCGTTTCATAATCAAACAGGCTGGGGCGACTGGAGTTGCTCTCGACGTAAGAGTGCTGTATTTAGCGAGCATCACGGCTTCTCCACAGACACCGTACAAGCTCGAGAGTATAATTGTTTATTCATCACCCATTTCTGTGTGAATTCACAAGTGTTTTTATGTTTTTTTGGCATTTGAGTAAAGTACTTAACGTAAGTAATAGCAAAAGTCTTGTGTACCGATTTTGTATACCAAGCTTACCTCATCTTTATACTGTCTATTAATTTGAATACGATAATAATTAAATTCATAACTATTTATCAAATATAGAAATAGGTACAGCCTGCTATCGCTATATCCAGCTTCTTATTGTAACTCCATGCAAAGTACTAATACCAAATAACTTAAACTTGATGAATTACTTTATTTGTATGAAACAAGTATAAAAATAATTTTGCGACCGAAACAGCAAGACGATTATACCGGTTCGGAGAAGTCCCCACCCCACCCCACCCCACCCCACAAATCATGAAACATAAATTACCTACTGGTCGCCCTGTGGTCAAAATTCGGCTATAATAATCTATATACTAATATTATAAAGAGGAAATGTTTGTTTGTTTGTTTGTTTGCATTGAATAGGCTACTTTTTATTGCGGAAAAATATACGGTTTCCGCGAAACACCTTTTGCGCGAACGAAGTCACGGGCAACATCCAGTTTATTTATAATTTTTAGTTTAAAATTTATAAGACATTTTTTTCCCTCTTAGATATAAAAAAAAACAAAGGATGTGACAGATTGATAAAAGGCAACGACCAACGTGTAACAAAACTGTATCTATCAAACGCACGGTAGTGGGTGTTAATAATCTGATGTGGTGTGTGTTCATTTAAAAAAAAAGCTTTCTAAACCATATAAACTTCAACTGTATCAAATTCTCGTAACGTTATAAACGTACTGTAAGTTTTTGCTTCACATATTAATATAATATATACGATAATCTGTATGATAATGTGAAAGCATGCATACTATGCAATAATTACACACGATATAATATACAATGCACGGTCGAACGGTCAAAGGCTAGATGAAACTCAGAATACGTATCCCTAATTGGGTTTTAATTGAATGCACATTCTAATTATGTTCTCTAATTTTTGATTAATAATAATGCTATGGATTAAAATGTGTTACTTTTGAAATACCCTTTCGGTTCGTATACCTAATTTACAGCACGGCAACTCTGTGAATGTCGTTCTGTGAATTAGGTATACAGGTATAAAGACAGAGATTTAAGGTAAATACAGAAAGCTCATTTCAGAATACGCTATACTATTGTGCTATATAGTATAGCAAAGAAGGTGCTATACTATATAGCATGGCGTTCACATTACGCGATATTATCGCAAGCACTTATAGTACATAGCAAGTTCAGTTGACCGATGACTCGGGGGTGAGGGAGGAGTAAGAGGCCACCCTCTCGCACGATATAGCACAGCATGAACTCAGCGTATTGCACTATTCTATATCTTATAGTGATCCAATAATATATAGTACAGTACAGTGTGAACGTGTATATAACAATGTATGGTGCGCGAAATTGTTGTGCTATGAGCTATATACTATATGCTATTATATTATAGCGTAGTCTGAATGCCGCTTCGATGTCAGTATTTCCTATGTATCACATTTTGCCCCATCTCGTGGGTGGCCTACTTGGTTCATAAGGCTAACTCTCAGCTTGCCTACTTCGCTATTTGATTTAGGCATATCGCGAGTTAGCCGTTTTGTGAATAAGGTATGCCAAGCGTAAAGGACAGGTACGGTGGGTGCTATGTGATGTAAATCTTATACATTAAACGAGCTAATCTTGTATATATAATTGAAAACTCGGAAACGGCTGCAAGTATTAACGTTAAATTAAGTATGCAAGTAGTTTTGGGGGAGAAAAATCGTTCTATCTAGACTCTATTAAGTCAGTCCAATTGGGATGGTGGTTGGTATTTTTTTGCATTATTCGGAAATTCGGAGTATGGTGGTTTCAAATCCCGGTCAGATAAATATTTTTGTGTTATTTTTATCTACTAGAACTCAGTGTAGATCTCGGTTACCCAGGTATTAATAATGTACAGAAATATTATATAATGTAAACCTATTACAACTATAAATAAGAAGTTTTTATTTTACTGAGAACTGAAATTATTACGCAAATCGACATCTATAAAACATTCGAATTTTAATACACTCAGATCGTATGCAACGTTTTCGTGGAACTACAAATCGGCTCTTTGTTACCGCGCATGTAAACTCTAACAACGTATCAATTATTTTTCAGTGAAAACTATTATAATAATATGGTACCTGTATCTTAATTGTAAACACATTTTTTTGTAAATGTAGTACTTAAATTTAAAATTCCATTACACCAGACTACCGATCCGCGGTAGGTTTGTGTGTTCTACCAACTGTCATCACTCTAACTACATAATATAATTTATAATTATCAAGTGCCCTGAGGCTACGTTTCCACGAGAGATTGTGCTGTTTTTTTATGTCGCGACCACAAAAAAACGCTTGTGCGTGGGCAAGGGCTACTTAGGGACTACTTAGGGACTTGAATGGTCAAAGATTGTGAATACAGTAGATACTATATAAAATATAGTTGCTATTGAATCAAAACAATTGAAGTAACGAGGAAAAGTATTTATGTTTACCAATAAATTATTAAAGAGGAAAGATTTGTTTGTTTGTTTGCTTGCATCAAATAGGCTCCGAAACTACTAAACTAATTTTCATGAAATTTGGCACACATATAGTGTATACCACGTGGAATGACATAGGCTACTTTTTATCGTGGTAATATAAAAGCTTTTTGTTCCTTCGGCGGGATTTAAACCTGCGACCCCCGGCTTGAGCACCAACCGCTCAACCACTGAGCCACAGAGCTCGTCGAATATGGTGATGTGACGTACCACAAACATACAAAACCAGGGCGAATGAGAATCGATTTAAAATAAGCCTTACTATCCCTTACCTACTTTACATACAAAGGGATGAATACTTCAACTATCTCACAGAACAAGCACAGGGCTTAATTGTTTTCCTGCGCTAGGGAGACGTGGCTTAAACGCTGAACGAAAACGCTCCACTTTTCACGAGTTCCATTGTATAAGAGGCTAATTTTTAATTGGATACCGTACTTTAAGAACTAAAAGACCAATCCCTCCATTTGGACTAATTTAACTAACAAAAGAAAAAATAATTAGCTTCCTACAATTCTTCTAGCTCATGTAACAAAATAAAGAAACAAATAAAAGATGCGGAAATACACACAATAAATAACTACAATTTTATACAAAACTATAACCCGACTACGTGAATTATATAGCCTATGTTACCCAGGCCATTATTACAAATCTATTGACACCATTTATTCAACAATTGAAACAAACAAACATTCCTTCCTTTTGGCTTCATCGTAGTTGGGTAAAAACATATTTCTTAGATTGCTTTTTATTTTGTTGGTTCAGTCAAATCTCGCAAAAAACTAGCTAAACAACCACTAATAATTGACATACCCAATTCCAACTATTATTTTTGGTAAATAAATAAAAGTAATGATGACCATGATACTAGTCTTGGAAAAAGATACCTTAATCCAGGAACATACCAAGTAACAAACTTTCCGCATAATTTACCTAATTAGTGTAAGACTGACGGGGAGATATTTTTCGTGAATTTCTCGTACATTTTGTAAAAGAAAGCCTCCTATATTTTTACCTTCGCTTTATTTATAGCAACCTTTATCTTGTAACTAAACTGGCGGCCCGCCAGGCCTGCTTATTTTCTTTCATGTATTCTACTCAGAAGGCTTGATCATGTGATTTAGTAAACTGTCCAAATCCTATCCCATGTTTTCGTTTTATTGTTTTATTTGTTGAGTTTTGTAAACATTTTTTTATATATTAACCTTGATTTTACTTCTTGCAAATCTTAGCACCTACACTACTTACCTCCTCCTCCTCACGTCGTATTCCTCATTGCTGATGGTCGCGATTCCCCCGTGGAATAATTTTACTTGTGACTATTTTGCGTCATCTATAGTAATTATTTGCAGTGGAGAGCGTCATAAAAACCAGTGTCGAGCGCAGTGCGTACTTGGTCCGATCATCGGTTTGGACTTCCACCTCTCGGGTGGCGACCGTCGACCTTGCCTGTACCCATGAGCTGTTCTAGGTTCTAACCATCCTTTCTTGCTATGTGGCCAAATAATTCCAGAACTCTACATAAAAGTACGAAAGGCGGTCCACGGTATTTGTACCATTTTTCGCCAATACCACATCTCAAAGGCATCAATTCGGTCGCGGTCTGCTTTTTTTTAAAGTCCATGTTTCTGCTCCGTAGGTAAATATGGAAAATACGAGTGACTGGCACTATCTACCTAAGACAACCCAAAAAGTTTGTTTTACAATTTTATATCAATGTACTTTTTCGGCTACGAGTAGGTAGGACACGTGTTAAATAAAAATGAGGTCCCTACCTTAGTGCTATTAGCTATTAACTACATACACTAAAGTGTTTGTGATCGGACCTACTACTTACACAATTATTTTTCACCGTCATAATTTTACTAGCTAGAAAACACTGCAGGGCGAAAATGTGAAATAAAATATGTAGTAGCAAAATTTTTACATTCAAGTCTTCACTTTATCTCTGCTCAAGGCCAGACAAAATATGTCTAAAACTTTGAAATGCATTTAAATCTTAGGCGAAGGCTTCTTATTTTAATATCAACGTGACTTTAGTCGGGCAGCGAACCCCAGACCGCCCCGCTGACAGCCTTAAAACCCTTTTTGTGGGCGGATTAACACTGTCGCCAGACTTGAACTCGGTCTTGGTCAAACTACGCAAGATAATCCTATCATGTAGAATGAAGTAAAACTTTAGTGGCCATTTTTTTATAATTAGAGGTAAGTGTAAAGTGTGCATAAAAGGGCTATACCTACATCTATTTTATACTATACCTAATAGTAGGTACGTCGTAACTGTAAATAGAAGAGCGCTATCATAAGTGTAACGGTAGTGGCGAATCAGATAACATGTTTAAAATCCATACTCTTTTTCATAATTGTATACAGAGTTAAGTTTAAATATTTATCCTCCTACTATTATAAATGTGAAAGTTTGTGAGGATAGATGGATTGATGGATGGATAGATATTTGTTACTCTTTCACGCAAAACTACTGAACGGATTTCGATGAAATTTGGTAAAGTAGTAACTCTGGATTTGCACATAACCAACTTTTTATCCCAAAAAAGTACAGTATTTCTGTGGGATACTGTATTTACGCGGGCGGAGCCAGCAAAAGCTTGTTATTTATACAATATGACCATAATAATGACAAACAGCTACTTAATTACCATAAAATTAAAAATAACATCCAAATGCTCATGAAAGCTACCGGTAATGATGTCCAACTCAGTAACAACTGAAAATCTAACATGAAATACAGGAACACGTAGAGCCTAACACAATTGCCGTCAAATGAACTAAATTCAGTCCGAGCAGGTTTTTCGTCGGCCCAGTGTGAGCGATAATCGAGTTACCTACTTTGTTTCAATTAATGACGACGTGTTGGGAACTGACATAATTATATTTATAACTAGCCGTTTTCCGGACTTTTTCGCGTCAAATTAAGAAGAAATTAAATAGCTCTAATGAGTCCGTTAAAAGCTATTTGGTAGAGGAAATAAGGCGAATTTGAACAGGTACAGTGCGTCACTAGCTTCAGTTAGGTGTTTAGTCTATGTACCTAAAGAAAGCTGATGTAATTTCATTTTTCTCTTGTTGAAATAATCCGCTAAGTCTAGTTTAAGGTACTAAAAACAATCGAGTCTTTTCAGTCTTTCATAGGTTTTGTTTATTATTCTTTTCATAGGTGTATGACTATAGTGGTTGTTCCTTTTTACTGTCGCTTATACGTTTTATCAAATTTCTAATCACAATGATACTAAAGGAGTTTAACTTCAATAAGCTGATGATGATCAAAAGCCGAGCCAACACGCAGTAATTCATAAAGCAACTCCAGCACACGTGGCGGCCATTTAATTAAACGTCCAAAGATAAACAGAAACAGAATTAATAGATTACGATCAACAAACTATGAACACTCGAGTACAAAAGCCGTAGTTATGGTAATGCAGAAACTTTGTTTTTATTACCATTGTTTTAGGTTTACATTATTAAATTATTCTCATTTGTCTGTAGGTGCAGCGGTTAAACTAATCACCAGTTCGATTTCCGCCCTCAGAGACATATTATTTTATCTTAATTTCACGCGTCGCTCTCCTGTCTCCTCCTCAATAAACGTCCTAATAGGATATTAGGAGGTTTATTGAAGTTCATTAAATTAGTTATAATGTCAAATAAAAAGTATACTGGAAAATATTAAATATAAATTATTACATATCTTATACTTTAAAGAGCAAATCTTGTTATAAATATATAATCGCAATCTCGGAAACGGCTGCAAGCATTGCCATGAAGGTTTTTTCTATCGTCGCGTAATAAGATATGATTAAATTCGATTTCTAAATGTCAAATATTGAAATCGAAATTAATCATATCTAATAAGATGGCGGCTTGTTTATCGATGGAATTTTTGCGTTGTTAGTATATTGGCGTCTTGGGTTCGAATCCGGTCAGACGTATATTTTGGTGATTATTTTTATTTCTTTCTCCGTTATGATTTTTGATTTACTCTTAGTCATTTTATTATTCTACTAAAATTCCGAGTACAGCTCGGTCTCCCAACTACTGTTACTTATATCATTAAAATACTGATACCAAAATATCACAATAATTATACAGTGCGCGGCACAGGCCTAAAATTTTCCGCCTTTGTAATGTAATGAAATTTGTAATAATCCCGCTAAGCATTATAAAGGAAGCCCATTTCACTTCAAAACAAAACTCATTGACATAGTCTTCAAATAACTAAACTACTAGAAGTAACTATTCGATTAAACACGCACTATTTAAATTGAAAAACTTTAGCTTCCAGCGGCACCGGGTTTTTGCCTGAAAATTAAATCAATTCACATCGAAGCGGGGCTATTAGATTCTTGAATCGTTGCCAAATTAAAATCCCACATGACTTTTTCTTCATCGAGTTTACATATACATAATGAATTATGATAATTACGGACAGTTCGATGAGTTATTGGATCTTAGATAAATATTATATTATACTTTCGATATTGATATACAAAACTTGTTATTTTTATAGTTTTTAAATCTTTCAGTAAATTGTTTGAGGTTTATAAGACATTTTTGGAAAATTTAAAAATTAGGTACATACAGTTTTCATCATATTTTTAGAAAAATTGATAACATAGCTTTTGGGACATACGAATAAGACATAAACATAAAACAAATAATCTTATATGTATATATATATATATATATATATATATATATATATATATATATATAAATATATATAAATAACCTAACCTAACAAAGACCACTGTCGATCCTGGCTACACAGGAGTTGCAGTGGTGGGTAAGTGTGGTGGGCCAATTGCCCGAATAGAAAAAAAAAATCCTAACCAAGAGCATGTCAGGACATGTTTAAGGTAAGGGTTCTGTGACTAAAACCGCTTAATTAATTTTTCAAATTACTTCCAAAGGTACTGTCCGATTTCGTTCAAAATAATTTTCCTAAAGAGATTTTAGCATGATATATCAGCATAAAAATTTTCAAGTTTCTAAGTCTCATAGTTTAGAAATTTAGGGGGGAATGACGGGGGGAACTTGTGACCAAGTGGTTACAAGTTTTTGGCGGCCGATTACTCGAAAATCGTTGACTTTGTAAAAAAATCATGTATGAAACCTTGCCTTTATTTTAAAGGCCTATTCAACGATACCCCACACGATGCGGAAAATGGATTGCAATTTGAATGTCTTGCTAAAACTCGAGAACGGCTGGACCGATTTGGATAATTTTGATATTGAAATTATTGTGGAAGTTCAGGAAAGGTTTAAGCGGTGAGAAATATTTGATACATTGTAAGGAAAATATAAAAACGAAAAATATTTTTTTCGTTTTTAAAATCGTATAAATCATGCAATAACGTATGATGAGACCTGTGTTGGTTGGAGCGCAAACTATTTTTATTTCAGTAAAATCGACTGGCCCCAATAGGTTGTAGGTGTAGGTGTAGTTTTATATGTTGAAATTGTAGGTGTATGTGGGTGTTAAGTAGGTATGTCGGTAGGTAAATAGGTAGTTAGGTTGGTAGGTAGGTGTGGATGTAAGTGTATTTGTAGATATAGGTGTAGTGGTAGGTGCAGATGTAGGCGTAGAAGTAGGTGTAGTTATTTATTTATTCCAGTTCATAGTTAGCACAGAACAACACGTGTGTCGGGCTCATCTAGTAAAATATTTTTTTAAGTAACTAAAAACAAGTAAATAACAATATAATAATATTATTATAAGACAAGGACTAAATATTATTATTATAGTAAAAAGTAAAACCCAAAGCCGTACCTAATTTTGTTGTAAACAAAAATTATTATGTCGGTTCACCGTCGAGTTTCAAATTAACATGGAGATGAATGTCTTGGAATGTTCCCATCTTTTTCAGTGGAACTTTCATTATCTTGTAAAACATCTATTTCCTTTACAATAGAACTGCGCTCAGAAAAATTATTGCCACATCTATTACTTTTACGTCTATTTGATACGACACAAAGCCATCTACTTCGGCGGCAGTGCCAACAAATGAAATACTCGATCGAGACGAATCACTATGCATCGCTCTTTTTGTATATTTCGACAGCGGCATCCCCATTGAGCGCTGAGCGTTGTAAAGCAAAATTTATTCTCGGTAAAAGTGAATACAGCAATTTCCTTCGATATAACAGCCTTTGTTACTCCCAACGAAATTGATATTGAAATATTTTAAAATGCAATGAGCTGCAATTATACAGTGTACGTGGGTTACAAAGGGAAACAGTATTACGTACTTTATAAAATATACATTTTCCTTGGCTTTAGTGACTCACTCCATTTTAAGTAACCTACATTTTTAGGGTAGTACTGAAGGAACATTTATAGTTTCACTCTGTCCATCCGTCTTTCTATCCGTCTGTCTGTTCGTTTGACTGTTTGTCTGTCTATCTGCATTTATGTCTGTCTGCCCAGTGCCCGCCCTTCTTAATTCTGTAATTATGAATATAAATGATTGAAATTTGATATATTAAGTCATTACATATGAAATTGGCGTTTTGTAAAGGAGGAACACAAAGTAGTTTTTTTTTTTTATATAATATATTTATTTATCAAAGTATATACCATTGCTATCTATGCACTTTTGACATCTCATAGGTAGTTCATTATTTCCTTTACTAAAATAAATATTCGGACAGGAATCGATAAAATCTTTGAAGGCGCTTTGGACTGCCCCATCCATCGGAGTTGAATTCTTTCCCTTGCAAGAAGTCATCCAAATTTTGAAAAAAATTGTAATCTGTTGGAGCAAGGTCCGGAGAGTACGGAGGATGTCTTAGACATTCCAATTAAAGCTCCTCTAATTTGTTAGCCGTCTGTTGTGCAGTGTATAGTCTAGTGTTGCCCTGAAGCAGCAGTGGCCTAGAGCGAATGACCAACCTCGGTTGTTTAGCAGCTAGTTTTTCCATAATGATTTGCAGTTGCTGGCAATATACATCTGCCGTAATCGTCTGGCCAGATTTAAGAAAGCTGTAGTGAAGAACACCGGCACTAGTCCACCAAACACTCACAAGTAACTTTTTTTGAGTATTTTTTTGCTTGGGGCAGGCTTTGGCTGGTTCGCCAGGGTTCAGCCATTGCGATGAGCGTTTCCGACTATCGTATAGGATTCACTTTTCATCACAGGTAATGATTCGATTTAAAAACAGTTTTATCACTAACACCGCAGCCTGCAGCTAACTCGAACGTGGTTTGCGATGGATCCGCTTCCACAATAGCCTTCAATTCTTCATTATCAACTTTCGTCTCCGGCCGTCTACGGGGCTTGTTCTGCAGGTCGAACGAAAACGTTGGAACCAAAAACGCACTGTATTTTCTTTGAGACATCGCCGCCATACACATCATTAATTCTTCGAGCCGTTTCTGCAGCACTGGTGCCACAGTGGAATTCGTACTAGAAAATAATACGATATTTCAAGTTTTCCATTTTGTAAACAGAGTGACGCAAAGAAAATACCAAAACAGGAAAAAAAAAATTACGGTTTTAAAAACACAAATGCATGCATGAGTAAATAGCGATATATATTTGAAATTGGGATTCCTAATCAAAGAAGATATATTTGAGATCAATGTGGCCAGTACGACAAAATGCCAATTTCATATTTGAGGACCTAATTCTTATACATAGATTGTATATAAATATTTTTTTGGCATTCTAAAATAATATTAATTTTATATTTTATTGGTGTTTCTCCACACATCTGAAGTAGGGATGAAAAATATTTTTTTGTTTCTACTCCATCGTGTGGTGTATCGTCGATAGGTCCTTTTAAATAAAGGCAAGGTTTCATACATGACGCTTAACAAAGTTTTTTTAGAAAATTTTCTAGTTATCGGTGTCCAAAGTGGTGTATAAGTTGGTCTCCCCATGGCATTTCATCAAATATAAGAGATTGAAACTTGTAACTTTCCAGGTTCGGTTTTTGTCACAGATGTAGACGAATAACATTTTGTAACTTTTGCCAATGATATAATATCTGTTTGTTTGTATAGTAATTTATTTACTATACCAATACATACAAACAGATATTATGTCTTGTGGCATAAATTTATATACTTAAGTCTATTTAATATCTTATAGATTTTCGCAAAGTGATAGTTAGTCGCTTAAACTATATATATAGCTCAACTTCACCAATGGGAAGGTACCAATGCCTCGTTAAAAGTTTAATTGCTTCGAACGTGGCAGAACTAAATCCCGGTAAGCTCACAACGCAATCTGCATAAGAAACCGAACAATATGAATGTAGTTTTCGATCTCCGGGTGATCGTAAATTGTATGTTAATTTACCCAGGCATGAGGCAGGTCGCAAGATATTCAGAAGGGACAGTGTTGGAATATTCACTGGCGTGGCGACATCTTGGACGGGCAACTTGCAAACTTGATTATTAAAGGGGGTAGGGTGAAGCCCACTGTTTGAATTACTGTCATAGTTCGGGTCAAAGTTGAATAAAATTCGCCTTTCTTGAGCCTTAAGCCTAGATTTATTTGAATAATCTTTGAATGTTTCATAAAGTTCAACTCCGACCGTGGTTGTTTAAGAAAATTTTCTTCAAGATGATAACATTAAAATTCCACAACAAGAGGTTCACACAACCTCTATAACTTTGGTGTCTCCTATATAATGGCTCTGTGTGAAATTTGATCACTACCACAGCAAAACTAGACTAAAGGTTTGCTGGAATCGCCATCTGTTTCAATAATATTATGTTGAATAATATTATCATGTTATGACTTTTACATAGATATTCGAAAATTCCAAAAATACAAGGTACTTGACTAGTATCGGAAACGTATGATTGAAAAACCTCGTTACAGCTTATTCGCTAATGGATTTTACAAAGTTTTATATTCTCTCGTTACGATGGCTCTTAAAGAAAAACCCGTTGACATTACACTACAGCGACCACTCCCCTAATGAATGCAAATTTCATCAAGGCAACGGCGACGCACACGCTTTGCGTTTTTAATTTAAAACAACGTAAAAGTACAACGCTATTATTAAATCAGTGAATTATGGAGACATGTTTTCATGTCGGCTGCTTATAATTTATAATAGAATTTTGTAACGTTATAAAGTTTGCGTATGAATTTGTTGAACATTTTTTAAGTAGAAATTATTTTCTATAAGCCGTCCGACGCGGTGTCTGTGTTTCTTATACATTATTAGATGTTGCCTGTGATTTCGTGCGCGCAAAAGGAAATCACACGGGAACCGTACATTTTGCCACCAATGTGGTCTATTCTATGTTTGTGTCGAATTTCATCAAAATCGGTTCAATAGTTTCGGAGCCTATTCAATTCAAACAAATAAACAAGCAAATATTTCCTCTTTATAATATTAGTGTAGATAAGTACCTATATTTATTTTATAGGTGCATAATATACCACTTCTTAGAATTTGGGGTATTTCAACCAAAATATACAAATTAGATAAAGGGTAAAATTCGTAACGATGTAATTCGCCAGAGAACTGAAGTCACCGACATTGTTCATAAAATTAGCACGTTGAAGTGGAAGTGAGCTAGGCTGCCACTGCTAAACATAGGCCTCCCTTAATGAGCGCCAACCATCACGATCTTGGGCAGCCCTCATCCATCCACTGTCAGCCACCTTCTTTAAATCGTCGGTCCATCGTGCCGCAGGACATCCTACACTACGTTTGCCTAAGTGTGGTGTTACTCTAACACTTGTCTGCTCTATCGACCGTCTGTCCGGCTACAGACTCACTTCCACTTCCACTTCAGCGTGGTCATTTTATGAACAATATCGGTGACTTTAGGTCTCTGGCGATGATGATAATGGATAGGCTACTATCACAGGGAACATAAAATACTTAGTAAATAAATAAACAAAAGTCGCTTACAACTTGTTCTGCAGACTATATTACTATTTTGAACAGGTGTTTCTGACATACAACGCAAGTCTTGAGTACATGTTAATTAAGTACAGCCGTTCTTACTTGTGCTTGGCAAAGACAAAGTTGCCTCATTAGGACTCCTGTCCTGTCTAAATTAGGACACATTTGAATTGACTTAGTACCTTGTTTCAACTAAGTTATAATTTTCATTAAAATTGTTGAAGCTTTGTTTCTTCTTCCACATACAATATTATATATATATATATATATATATATAAGAAGAAGAAGAAGAAGAGTTGAAGAGTATGGGGATACTTATATTATATAATAAGGTATACCAACTATACTTATATAGTTGGTATACCATATTATGTTTGGCAAGGGATTGTGTTTATGGCATTATTATTATTATTTTTAATTTTACGGAAACGTTACGTGGAACATTAAATATTTTTTGTTTGTTTGAATTGTTTTTTTGATTGTTAATTGAAAAATTGCATGAATCTCTATTATTGCTTACATTCAGAATTACATGTATTTCTTTAAAATCTCTCCTCATGCTACATTGTAAATGTGCGACGAATATAACTATCTTGTAACAGAATTACAGTTTACTCGGATTAAAGTTGGAATATGTTATAGGAGACACTACTTCAGCCGTCAGAATTTTCTCCGTGTAGCCTTTTCAAACTTTCCCCGTGGGCTTCGAAATCATCCGAATCTAATTTTGACACGGCGAACATTTTCAAAGAGTATTCTCTTTCAATTTTACCGTCTCTATCAATTTTCAATTTAACCAAGAACTTCTGTAGTTTCTTAATACGATTCTCTATGCACAATAATACAGAATGGTTCTAAAACATATTTAGATGTGATTCTCGTTCTAAAAATATGTGTTATAAAACATGTGACCCTAAATTTTGAATAGATCACCTATACAATACTGCGCGACGGGCGCGTGATCTTCAAAGCCGGCACATTGTACGGCAGTGTGATAGTGTCAATTAGTATTGCGAGTTGTCAGGAAATCTTAATTATCTTATTTTTCGGTATATTACAAAAAATTTTAGTTATACATACTTTCTTTACTTATGTAATATTGTAGCCTAATGTTTTATCCAACTGGGTTATGTTTTTCATGCGTAGTGTGCATGTTTGTATGTATGTATGTTTTTGGTTAAATATTTCATTCGGATAACGATACACCCAGTATATTATGTATGTTTGAAAATATTACCTTTTTTATCAGAAAATATTATACTATCAAGTGATCCAGATAAGTTAAATATACTACTCAAATACTAGAACTTTGTAATCTAACGATTATCTATAAATATCGCAATTGCAACTCTATTAAAAAAATAATAAAAAATATCGGAACAGAGAGCAATTTAACTAAAGCTTATATAAATAAATAGTTATTAACTAAGGCATGAAAAATCTAAATACATGAGATAAACAAAAAATTAATACAACGAAAGTTTCTTTGAGGTTCGGTTTCAAATAACAACTGTGTAATGAAATCAAATATAAAAGCAACACACATTACAAAGGAAATACTTCGAGCATTAAGTCCACTACATGGAATTAAGCGGAGCCCGCAGCTTGTCATTTGCATTTTTTGAACCGCAACTGTGTGTTATTTATGTTTTTGTAGGTACATTGTACATTGTACATACTAGATAACTTTCAAACCACTGTACTTACAGTGATATAATAAAAAAGTTTATATTTTAATTCAAAGAGTGATGATAAGAAAACCATACTGTATTAGCGTTAGGAATGCAGTGAGTCATCAGTGAAAATGACAAAATTTCTTACTTCAATTGGTAAATGTGAACACAGCTCAAGCGTCTTTGGCCAATTTTAACTTTTTCACTTATGCTACATTCTTAACGCTATAGTTTTAGTAGTTAACATTTATAGAGAGAATTCTACTAATATTAGGTCTTTACCTATGAAATTGCCGTTTTGTATGAAAAAATTTAAACGAATCTTTTTCATGCATTTTTTATTTGTATTAATCGAAGTAATCACCCATGCAATCAATGCATCTTTGCCAACCCAGTGGCAGTTTATTGATGCCCTTCTTAAATAAATCAGCTGGACGGGAGGCAACAAATTCTTCAAAGGCATTTTGTACTGCCTCTCGGGTATTGAATTTTTTTCCCGCCAAGAAGTTATCCTAATTCTGGAAAATGTAGTAGTCTGTAGGCGCAAGGTCTGGTGAGTAGGGCGGATGACGGAGACCTTCCAACCCCAGTTCTTGCAACTTGGAGACCGTCTGCTGTGCAGTATGAGGTCGCGCGTTGTCGTGCAGGAGCAGTGGAGACGAGCGACTGACCAATGCTGGTTGGAGATGTGCCAGCTTCTCCATCTTTGTGTTCAGTTCTTCACAGTACACATCTGCAGTAATGCTCACCCCGTTTGGTAAGAAGCTGTGATGAATCACACCGGCGCTAGACCACCAAACAGTGACCATCACTTTTCTAGGGGTAAGTTTTCGTTTAGGGCATTGTTTAGGTGCTGAACCAGGATCCAACCAACTTGCTGAGCGCTTGCGGTTATCAAACAGAATCCATTTTTCATCGCAGGTAACAATGCGTTTCAAAATTCCTTAATTTGTGTGACTGTTGAGCAGTGCAAGCTCGCAGTCTCGACGCGTACTTCGCGCTGGCGATCATTGAGTGGGGCACCCATTTGTCAATGCTTTTTACCTTGCCAATTTGACGCAAATGGACCAATATTATTTTGACGCTAACGTCGAAAGCTGCTGCTAAATTCAGCCGTAGATTGTGTATCATCAGCTTCCACAATCGCCTTTAATTCGTCATTGTCGACCAAAGTCTTCGGACGACCGCGAGGTTCATTTTTCAGGTCGAAATTTCCAGAACGGAAGCGAGCAAACCAATAACAGGTAGTGCGTTGGTTTGTAGTGTTAGCTCCGTAAGCGTCGTTGTTGTCGTTGATGTCGTTGTGCCGCGTTGCTGCCACGACGGTACTCATATTCCATAATTACTCGTATTATTGACGTATCCATGATGAAGAAAAAGATTGAAATGCGATGAAAATGTAACACTTATCAATAAATAAATGACTACTTTTGGGAAAAAGAATTCCATGTTTTTAAAATAAAATTAATTTGAAATTAGAATTCTTAGCCAAACAAAAATTATTTTGATTTGAAATGGCCAGTACTGCAGAACAGCAATTTCACAGGTAAAGACCTATTATTATAAATGTGAAAGTTTGTGAGGGTGGATGGATGGATGTTTGTTACTCTTTCACGCAAAAACTACTTAACGGATTTTGAAGAAATTTGGTATGGTATTAGTTTAGGCTCTGGTTTAAAACATAGGCTACTATTTATTCCGGAAAAGTACAGTATTCTAACGGGATACTCGATGGTATATTTATGCGGGCAGAAACGCGGGAAACAGCTAGTTAACAATAAATGAATTCGAGTCTACAGCAACGTTTTCGATGTGCCTAGACGGGCAGCTTAATTGTAGCGGTTGCATTGCATTGATTATAAACTAGATTCACAGTGCAAGACAGTCCTGGCGTGGAGACAATAGAATTGCAAAAAACCAACATGTCCATAAAAATCTTGCCGAATCTGACAATATCAATACCATAACAACCTGCCGCGGTTTAATATATTTAATACAAAAAGTTTTCCAATAAAGTATATCAGATAATCCCTAGGTTTTTATTTGCAGGTATTTAATTAATCTCCAACTTGGAAGATTTCCGGGCCGTTTTACAAATATTTAATTTGTGCTCGCTCTATTTTCTGGGACAAAATTTAAATCTGGATGCAAAAATCAATAGGACTACGGCTTCGGTTTCAATGGGCTGTTTATAGCTAATTATGTAAAGCGATCTAATTATATAAATTATTTCTTTTGAACCTGTTTTTTGTTATTTACTTGGTCGTGTCTATGATATCAATTGTTTATTTGCAAGAAGGTTTATGGAAATTTAACCCGGCGAGCGCAAGGTGGGTGCAGCACACCCATGTAGTGGACTTGACATTTTATTGTTTTCATAATATTCTATTTATGTTTTATTTACTAAATATGATTATTTAATAAATAAGAACTGATTGAGAGGAAAAAATAAAGCAAACAAATATTTTTTAGTCTTTATTTACGAAATTAACGACAGCATAGTTGTTTACTTAAGCATAGCGTAACACATAACAGTTATTATTTATTAAAAAAGTAAAAACAAAACGAATAGTTTTACCCTATAGTTGATGAAATTTGGAAACAAATGAGATCGAAACTTATACTACTCGTATATACTATATAATTAGTCAGACTTTTCATAATCATCTTCAGTTTGAGCGCAATGTCCACACGCAAGACAGCATGTTCTATATATATATATATATATATATATATATATATATATATATATATATATATATATATATATATATATATCGATTGCATTTATAACAAATATGACATGTTTCGAGTCCAGCTGACTCATTTTCATTCGATAACCCTTATCTATCTCTTGGTTCAAAATCACCTTCAGAGCTTCTTTGGCCAACATCCACAAAAGGAATCACATCACAAGAATTATCATTATCAGCTGAGTTGAAAAGACTTATTCTACCTATTCTTAGACCTATAGATCTATTCTTTAAAAACTAAAGGTTTTTTTTGTATAACAATTTAACTAAAATATATATAAAAAAAAAACTAAAATCGAATATTAACCAAAATATATTTACGCTTACTTATTTACTTACTAATTTCCTATTATTTTTAGAAAGAGACTTTAATTATGCTAAAAATAAATGAATTAATAAACTAATTAATTAATTTCCGTGCGGAGCTAGGATCACTAGACTGCTAGCCGAACTTACTCTGGAACACGCAACATAGAACTGTCGGTGTGAGAAACAGTTCTCTCTTAGGTCTATCTTAGGCCACTTTCAATGACTGCCCCTGAACATTATTGATGGTCATGGTGAAGCATACTTTTAGGAAATTCTGCAGTCTTTATAATACAAATAGATAATGGGATCAATGGTATTTTAGGTATGAAAAGTTTTCCCTTGAGCACATCTAGTGAGTACAGTAGCTGCGACAATGTTGCGATGGAGAACAGGAGTATATCTTGGAAATGTTTAAATTCGTCATCAAGAATAGGGGTACTTTTACGCAATTAATAAATAAGGTTTCCACGAAATATTATCGGAATCATCAGATATTAATTATTTATAAAAACCCAAAACATCTGTTTTACTTAAAAGCACTCATTGTATGTGTGTAAAAATATACAATAAGGTTCCAGACACACATAAAATGTTTAACATACAATAGATCTGTAAGAGAGCTAAAAAATGTTAGCAAACAAGTGTTGCTATAGTGTAAAAGAATTCTTACAGTCGTAAATTTACTTATTAGTTTAATTACAGATACTATGATATAATATTTATATGCACTGAAATAGTTGAACATTGTAAGTTTTGGTACCGGGCTTTTAGTCAAGATGCATTCGATAATTTCGGCGGAGAAGTTCGAAATCAAAAATGTATGGGATTCGCTTGCGATACGTTATGTCAAATCCCATACATTTTGTTTTCGAACTTCGCCGTCGAAATTATCGATGCATCTTGACTAGAGGCTCAGACTACTAAATAGTTACTATGTAACCTTAGGGAAGGTGTAGGGAATATTATGACATGATATCTAAATCATTTATTGTAAAATCTTATCATACAATAATAAATTGTGCATTATTATTCATTCTGTAAAATATCAGTGTTTCAATTATCGTATACAATATTAAATGTAATTTGCGAATGTTTAAAATTATAAATACACTTATAAATAATTGTCAATTATAATGACAATTTTATGTTGCACACCAGCAAGGTAGAACGAAAGATCAATTTATATTTATAGAATAAGGCCATATTATTGTAACTTCATTCTGGCAACAAATAAATTTTGAACTATTATCTGGAGTCTGGTGCCATTACAATATATAGCACAATATTGGAGACCTAATATTTCATAATAACATAACTGGTGCTCCAATATTCAAACGGATATTATATGTTGGAAGAACTGTTGGGTTTAGAATATTAAGGAACTCCATGGTATAGTTTACTGCATCATCAGTTTGTATTATTGAATCCAATGACTTATATTGTACTTCATCTACTTCAAATTACTTGAGTAAAAATTCATTTATTTTGGCTGCGTTTTCATTTTTCGGTGTCAAAATAGCACGTTTATAATATAACCTTCCTATGTGATTTGTCATGAGATTGGACGACATCAGGGTTAACTGCGTTAGTGAATTCTATAAGTGATGTCACCACTGTTGTCAAACTTTGCGGAATAGTAATTTTACCATTAATTGTAGGGAAAACGCTATTTCCTATTTGAAGCAACAATTCTTAAACTGTTCATCAGACTATTCACCTCTCAAACGGACTCTTATGTTTATTGTTAAAGCGAGCTTTTGTGTGTGACTCCACATGTATGATGACTTTAATAACACGACTTTACCTCATCCGCTCGTGTGTCCCTGGGTATCACGGGTATCAAAATAAAGGGCTTGAAGAGAAAATTCCAAAAATATACAACAAATATAGTAAAATGGTCAAGCATGAGTTTGACTCTGAAAAAAAATTGTGAAATATATGCTTACTCATTTTCTTTTAGGACGACATTTACAAAGTTCCAAGCCGAAATGCTTATTGAATATTATTTGTATTTTTTTATTATTATTAATACATATTATTGCTGCCAATCACACATACGTAAGGGAGTCGAAATTATTAATATATTGTTGCAAGACATACATATATTGCTTAAAAATGCGCAGTTTCAATAGGGATAAGACGAGATAGGTAGATATATATAGGTAGATCTATTTTTCCCCTCAAAACTCACTGCGTACTAAATTTCATGTAAATACTTGTAGCCGTTATAGAGATTCTTATTATATACATACAAGATAAATAGTTTTATTATATACATACAAGATATTTACATACAAGTTTCGTTTAAATATTATTTTTGCAAAAAGTTTAGGTTACATGGCAAACTCTTTACCCGATCGTATTTGTTTTAGGCTCAAATTGTTGCTGACTAATCTATCCAGAGAAAATTTCAGAAAAAAATTATATATTTTTTTCACTTTTTCGGCCATTACTATTTTTGTTTCTTACTTTCTTTTTTTTCGAATAATTCTATTTGCACCTTATAGCTCGTAAATACGCATCTTTAGAGCCTTTTTTGAATATCATATCTTCACAACTCTCCTATATATAAGGGGATCGCACTTTTTCGTGAAATCGGCCCCTATACTGGAGCGAACGAAAATATATTTCCAATGTCAAAACGTGTGGGTGTGTTGTAGCCACTATTGCAAACAAAATAATTAATCTTTGTGATTACGTGCTAAACGTTTCACTTAAATTTGAAGATGGCTGATAGTCCCCAAGGAAATTAAACTAAGTTGCCAGTCATTATGAAAGTTATTAAATTTTAATGCCACGAGTCTTTGTAACTTGCGCCGGCACGATCTACACAGACGTCACTAAAACGCTAATAGAATTAGTGTTTTACAACTGAGTCTTAGCCAAAACTTTGAGCTTCTTGTCTAAGTTTTTATTTAAAATTGTTCAATATTAACTTATTTACACGTAAATTACTAACCACTAATTACTAGTGACTACAGTTTAGGACCTACTTGACCAAAACTAAAAACCAATACTCGTAATTAACTAACACTTTCATTTTACTCTTATTGAATGGATTTTTGGAGTTTGTACCAATCAAAACTGGTTTGTCGTTGGTTCGCTATTCATGAGATTACCATTTTGCACTTTTAATATATCGGGACCGGATTGTTACAGTGTTATTGCAGGATTTAGTTAGCAGAATCGACCTTCTGATGTCAGCTGTCGTAAAACGGGGTACTAATTTTTTTTAAATATAATATATATTATATACTATACTATAAAATAGGGGTACCCCCTGGTATATACCAGGGGGTACCCCTTGGCACAAACAAAGGCACCTTGGGTGGCCTTTGTACCAGACAAAGGCCACCCAAGGTGTTTCATATATTTTTTTCCATACAAAAATCGTGAAATTGTAAAATAGCTACATGATTCATATGATTTCATCATATTAGAAAACATCAATTTTGACAGTTTTCAAGAGAAATGCGTAAAATGGCACATATAATACGAGTTAAAAAAAATATATGAATCATAATATGAAACACATAAAGTGGCCTTTTTAGACCCCCTGAATAGGTTTCTCTTGTGGTCGTTTTTGAACGAAATGATCATAGGCGGTTAGACGGTCGCAAGGCCAAGTTTTCGGCCATGTCATAAACATGACGGACTAAACCCATCGGAACGCGTATTTTACAAGGAAATATTGATACGATTTGATCCACGTATTCAGAAAAAACTTATTTCGTACCTAAAATTGAATCATTCGATGCGTGACTAAACATAATTCCTAAATTGTGGATATTTACAAAAAACAATATCGTATTACGTTTATGCAGACTGTTTATTTTAGATCGGAATGTAATATATTTGTTTATTTAATGGTTTCACGTTTACCGATTTGCGAATTCATAAAGTTTCAGATTTGATTTTGACTACATTTACGTATAGGCCAGATAATTTTTAACCCTTAACCACCACCTATTTTGTCACGTAACCACCTACGTGCGGTCCTAGAGACCGCTCAAGGGAAACTATCTTTATCTCAGGTTGTACGGTGTTAACAAAGGATTTAAATGCGAAAAATAATTATAATTTAAAAGTTTATATTACGGCTTCAAATAACTTAAATAAAAATATTAACTTAATATATTTTAAAATCTTTTCAAAAGAAGTGATTTTGACACAAAATTACACTTTCCTTAGATTATGTGGATCTGATAATTAAGAAACTAAAAATATCGACCACTTTGTATTGTTTTCTTAGAATATTAATTATGAAATGTGATAATAAAACTAAGAATTATACAAAATCTTCAACACAATTGCTACCCAAACCTACCTAAATATTCATAATTTTCCACCGTTATTTCAGCATATTTTTTTCTCATATTCCTAAGGAATTATCACTCTAATGGCAATATTGATGTTAAAAACTGTTTTTGATTTTTCTGAAAACAAAAATAAACTTCATACCTACTTAGTAATAAATTGGCATAATTATTGGCCTAAATATCAGAATTTGATGCAAAATATTAAAACTAAATCGTGGGCGATGCTGATAGATGTGTAGAAAAGCTATATAGGCGCACAATGTGCTACGATACATCCGTAAAGAAATATATGGCGTTGCGGTCTCACAGACCACAGGTAAGTGGTTAAGGGTTAAACATTTTGCTGTTTATTTCTATATCGAAAACGCAATCGTTTAGATTTCTTTGAAAAATTACTCGTCTCCATGATAATTTTCGTGCCTGTACCTAAATTCTGCAGACAACGTTGTAGGTATTTCATACGAGACCGCAGTAATTGCTTTGGACTCTGATACAAATTAATTCGATATAATTGCACAGTTATTATTGGGAGAAGCCATTGTATTTTCTAAAATATTTGAAGCTTGTGTTGAGAGTTTCATCTGAATAGTATTTTAAAATCTATCAATCAATGTTTAAAACAATTATTATAACTATTTATAAATAAAGTTAAAATAAAATAAATTATTATAACGTTAATATAATATCCCGAGGGAATACTACTTTTTAGGAAAGAAAAGTAGCATATGTGTTAATCCAGAGCTAAAACTACTACTTTACCGAATATCATCCAATTTACGTGAAAGAGTAACAAACATCCATCCATCCATCCATCCATCACCACGAACTTAAGCGCTGCCCTCGCTTTCCTCAATGAGCGCTAACCCCCGATCTTAGGCAGCCCTCATTCATCCGCTGCCAGCCACCTTCACATCGTCGGTAGTATTAGGATTAGGATATTAGTGTTTCATTTATGAAATCATGGACGAACCTAATAGCAGAACTTAATATAGAAGAAATTAATAATCATTCGTTTGCAAAAATGTAACAAATCTGAAATATGTAACTGACAATGATTTACACGTTTAGCTCATGTGATACATATTCACACAGTCATGCAGTGAGGGAATATTACATTAAAGGGAGTATTCGATCAATGTGCATTTTTTTGGTTCATTTGCCACCAGCCATACGTTTTCCTCCGCTACCATTATGGTATGGTACAAACGACAAGCGATCAGTAGCACTAATATTTTAATTCGCTTTTTATTTACCGTGGAGGCCATTGATTTTTCTATAAGCTGTTTGCGTCCCAAAACGATTGTTGTGTTTCTTCGATTAATCGTTTGAGTATGGGAGGTCCAACCAAAGGAGGGATACTCATACCCGCGTCATATCGCCATCAAATAACGCGGGTAATATGGCGATCTGCTCCACTTCAAGTCTTTAGCATAAAAAGTACACAATATCATTATATCAGCAAGAGCATCCCTACTAATATTTTAAATGTGAATGTAAGTTCGTTTGTTACGCTTTCACGCGAAAACTGCTAAACGGAGTTTGATTAAATTTGGTATGGTAGTAGTTTAGTCTCTGGATTAAAACATAGGCTACTTTTTATCCCGGAAAAATTCAGTGTTCCCGCGGGATACTCGATAGTATATTTACGCGGGCGGAGCCGCGGGAAACAGCTAGTAATATTATATTTTGATAGCTATTAATCGCTTATTTTCAGTTTTTCCGTTGTGTAACTAGAACGGCATTGAAAAATTTAGTTTTTCATTCAAAATGAGACTTTTGGTACATGATATTTAAGTATTAAGATGATTTTATTTTTGATTATTAAATGATTACGTACATTGTGGCCTAACCTAAATACTCAACTAAGCAAATTGTTTGGACTCAAAATTTATTAAAATAAAATTTTCCGCCTCATAGTTTAAATTGCACCGCGCTGCTAATGTACGGTTTATGTAAATATTATGAGAGTTTAACTATTCAGTTATTCACTTAGCGTCAGCTCTCTTAGGCTGTCTTTTTGTATCGTGAGCCGAAAGACTCCATTTTTCCTTTGACTAAATTTGTTGTTTGCTTTTAACTTCTTTAGGCTAATTAATATTAGGTTCTTCTGAATTGGTTTTACTAACTTAAAAGCTTCATGGAAATTAACTAAATTAAAAGCATATTTATTATGCGTAAGTATTTATTGTGTTCTGTAATATTTTTTTTACCTCAGACATTTATAACTTAATATTATGTGATTAATTTGGAATACGATTTCAAGCTTTATATAACATGTTATATAAACCTAACCTTTAAGTAAAAAAAACATATTTTTTTCAATATTTTCATTACATCGTGGACATTTTAGTTATAAGTCCATCGGTATAATTTTCAATAAGCAATTTGCTTTCGATTCTTCAGTACCTAATTAAGTTTCATAAACTAAAACATGCGATTCTAACGCAAAAGTAAACTCACTTTCCTTTTTCCCATTGTTAAGTTAAGTTCAAAGTAAATGACACAATTTAAAGGTAATACAATAAATTATGTACAAATTGCACTTGATTTTCCACACTAATCCATGTTCGTTCGTCCGTTAAGCGTAGCTCATAAACAATAATTTAATGCCGATTGCCGCTGGGAGTTAGAAAACTGCTCTTGTGTTTAATATTGATCTGATTGCAACTGTTCCATTGTTTCATTTCATTGTTCATTTTGTATTTTGTAATTTTCGCAATTACTCGCCCCATTTAATTTGAGTACAAATGTTTGAAAAGGGAATTTGGTCAACAAATTATATAATTTGAAGAAAATTCTTACTCGCCTACAGTATAACCATGTTAATAATGGCCCTCGGCATTTTTCGTTTTTCTATGGAAATGACACACGATGTATGAAAAAATGACGATTGCCGAAAGACATGAGCGCAACACGTAAAGATCGGACCGTGGGAAAGAGCACGCCTCATTTTAACTCTAGTTCCGAATCGAACATGTAGTAGGTATATGCGCGGTATATATATGCGGTGCTATACATCCGGTCCGTTATGACATGTCGATGCGCTCGCATTTTCCCACAGTTTTATCCGTGCAATCGCCTAAATATTCAACAATCGTATTGCCTTATAAAATAAAGATATCTAAATAAAAAATACAATAAATAACAGAACTATAACAACGCCATCCTCACGTTATGTGACGTTGATACATAGATTACACCAAAATTAACTCTTATACATATTTTATATCGTGTTTATAGCGTGGCCATGAAAGTTCATCAAAACCCTCTTATACCATTCATCATAATCGCAGCGTAGCGTGCATATACTAAAGGCTACCTTTCAAAATAGCTTATGAAAGAAATCTGTTAATTTCTAAAAGTAACTTATTAACTTCAACTCAGAAATAAAACTTTTATGTATATTTGTCATATTCTAATATTATTATATGATGTGAACCCGGGATTCGGTTTCCACGTGTGCACTACGTATTTCTATAGTAATTAGGTAAATACATCGCCACCATCAATTCAAGAATTTGACGGTGTCGCGGCACAAATTCTTTACGTTGAAGCAACGTGTGAACGAATCCTTGGAAATTTTCTAATGGAATTAGAAAATGCAAGTCATGCCTGTGAGTTTGGTTCGCCACACGATTCCCTTGTAAGGGACATTTTCATTGCTAATATGGCCACAAACTTCTCGCATTTTCGTCAAAAGCTCCTACAAGAGCAAGATCTATCCCTAGAAAGAGCCAAATTTCTGAGTAGAAAACTCACGATGGCGCAGAAAAGTGAAGAATCAATTAATGCAGCAGGTGGAAGAGAAGAAGCCACAATATACAAACCATACAAAGGTCGTCGGGCCAGTTCTCCCCCATACCAGAAAAGAAGAAAGTCAACACATCACATGGTCACCGCAACTGTCCAGCATGGAATCACAGATGCTGGTCATGTTTTAAATATGAACATTTTACTCATTTATGCTTTAAGAAAAATAGTGTTAGGACTATAGTTTCTAGGGTAGGTACAATAAATCTCGAGGATGAATCAAGCCCAAAAAGTGCTGAGACTGAGAGATTTACTATTGGGGCATTGTTCAACATTGAAAGCATAAAGTCGCAAAATACCAGTACAAATTTGAATAACACAGACAATTCCTGGCATTATTCTCTTAAAATAAACAATAAAAATGTAGATTGCCTAATTGACACTGGAGCAGACATAAATGTGATGTCTTACCAAGTCTTCAAAGAATTGAATCTTAAGTTTGACAAACAGAGTAAAGAAATGTGTAAAAAATATAATATCTTCGCCTACAACTTCGCCAGTGTCAAACATTTGCTGCTTATTTGAAAACAAACCAAAAGCGGAAAACATTACTCAAAATTGTGACCAGGTATGATGATGTATTTCAGGGTCTGGGCTGTCTCCCATATGAACACAGCATCGTGCTAAAGAAGGATGCTGTTCCGTGCATTGATCCCCCTAGAAATTGTATGGTACCTACCATTTGCTCTGGTTGAACCGTTAAAGTAAGAGCTTCAACTCATGGGGCTTATAATGTCCTGCATGGGAACCACACTGTCAGTGTTGTCACTACTATGGCCATTACCATAAAAAGAAGGTGCAGGATTTGTTTTTTTTTTTAATTCCTTTTTCTAGGTCTAACGTGTCCTCCTTTTTGGATTCAAAATACTCGACGAATTTTGCCTTGACCTCTTGGAATGTAGCAGTGCTTAGGTCCAAATTGAAGGAATAGAAGATATTTAGACCTTTTTCTTCCATTCATTACAGCATGATTGCAATTTTCCTTTTGTCTTCCGTTTTCTCCATCCCCGACGCCAATTATCTTGAATGATGTTGTCCATTTCTTGAAATGGACGCAATCATTCAATTTTTTCATTCAGCATTATTCAAATTCAGCATTATTGTTGATGATTTCTGTAGAAATTTCAAGCTTCTGCACTCCGATTCCAGTCATTGTCAAGTTACCGCACCCTGATTGTCTCGAAGCTTCGGTTGCCGATGTACCCTCTTTTGCGTTCATAATTTTAGTTTCTTTTTTCTTATTACACACCTGACACCATGTTGTAGGCTACGCTACGACGTATTGGTTCTTACAGATCCTTCTTACGCTTAAGTGATGATAATAATAATACAGGAACAATTGTTATATTCTCCTTTATTGGTACATATGAGAGAGATGCTTAACATAGATACGTATTACATATGAGAAATGCTTAACACAGATATGTCTACACTATATATAGCCTTTTGGCTAACTAAAATAAACTAACTTGATAGGCTGTGCTTGTGACATCTGTCAATATGACATTGATAGTTCTATTTCATAATACTGCCATATTATGCAACACATAGAAAGACAACTGTTGTACTTTACCCTTTAGCTGCACCCCGCGTTACGCGCCACGCGTGTTTAAATTGCTGAAGCTAAGCTATCAAAAATTGTAAAATCTCTATTGGTGCAGTACTCCAGTGATTTTAGGTTTTATCTACGGAACAATTTCTAGTGAGCTGAGTTTTTGTATGCACCTTTATTACGGCGTTGTAATGAAGATGTGAAAAATCGACATTGATATCGTGCCGCCTAAAAAAGTTATAAAGGCAACCAGTTTGGTCAACCTGGTCACGAAAACCAGTTTTTCGCAAATATCTCGCGATCTATTGCTCGGAAGTCAATAGACGTTAGTATAAAAATTGTTTGTCATGAAATTATCTACAAAAAATGCCTCATGCATTTTTCTGTAAAATTAACCGTTTTCAGCGCTGAGAAAGAAACTAGTATGCACTCACATACGGTATTGTATTATGTATATCGTATACCAAGGCGATATAATATACTATCGAGTATACCGCGGGAATACTATATTTCCGAGGATTAAAAGTAGACTGTAGTGAGAACTGTAAACTCGCTTCAACTAAACTGTAAACGCTCTATTTCCATGGCCACATAGATCTTGCCAGTCGTAGCACGTCGCCCGCCACGTGTACTGACCAGACCTGCTCAGTATCCGTATTAACTGAAATTAAGATCGTACATATCTTTGTTTTCCTACCTCACTTTTGGTGTTTGTCCAAGAGATTCGCCAAACAAATTCAATTCTAGGAATTTTGGTGAGTGAGATGCTGTTGGCTTTAAAATGAAGTTCGTTATATTATTTGCTATTAAAAAGTTTCTGCTCGTTACTTAAAAGTAACCGCATTAATTTTATTACGCTTGCCTACTAACCGGTAAGGCAGGTAGGTATCCAAGTGTTCACTAATACTTGAGTAGGTATAGTTAGTACCCAAGTATAATTAATTAGTCGATACCTTACACCTAGTCATTTTAAGGTACTTTACCCTCAAATAACATTTTTCATGTGGGTTTTATTACATGCCTTGTCAAAACTACATTTAATAATGTAATAATTTTTGCAAAATTTAATTTTGTTTTAATTAACTAAATATTAATACTATAATTATTAGACGTACTCAATTACGAGTAAAACCTAGCTTTTGCACATATGAATAACTGATACGCAAGTAAGTGAAACAACAGAATGTTGTTGTTGAAATATTTGCGGATTTACAATTATCTGTAAAGCACATGCAAGTACAATGGCGCCCTTGAATTCCCTGAGAGCGCGAACCTGAAACTCTGCCAAGATATTGTATAGAACGATATTTGAAAAGCCCAAAACACGCTGTGAATTTTCAAATGCGAGTTTCGTCGAATATAATACTTCCTGTGTGTAATGTTCTTTACGATAGCATGCTCACTTCCACACTTTCTCAACGATCAATTTCTTTGTAGTCAATTCACTCAATATGTTATACAGTCAGCTAAATAAATTCGTTAGATGCCGCAGTGTTGAATGTGGTGGTATTCGATAAATTTTAAATCATCGAAAAATCACATTTTACTACCCGACTGCGACAGAAAGAGGGTAATGTTTTTCGAGTAGGTACCTATATGTATGTATATTTCTGTGGCACGCTATAGAGCCTCTCGTTTGAGCTTGAGAGGTATTCGCCATACGCCCGAAATTAATTATCAATCTTAATCTGATTTTAGCTATCTGAGATCAAGATTTTAATATATTTCAATGATCCTAGGATTGACTTCACGTCAATTTACGTAAATTTTATGTTTGAGAATCTAAGATTAAAGTCTATCTAAGATTTTAGATACCTTATTTATTTCAGCCGTTAGTCGTGAGATTGACACTGGATAGTGGGTACATCAAAATTATTTGACGCAGTCGGGTTTTTTGTTTTCATTAATAAATTATTGTTATTTAGATTTCAATTAGACTAATATTCGCTGGAAAATTGTACTTATATTAAAAGTAATTATATTTAAAATATATCTTTTAAACTATTTGTTACATAAGATATTTGTAATCCGAGACGTAATTTGTTTTGTTATCACAGAAGAATTTCAGATAAACCAATTAACTTGACTTTAAATATAAACTACAAAAAACAGGGAAATGAGGAATTCCCAACCACATTTCGAATGTCCAATTTGCCGTAAAAATCCGTCGTTGACAAACAAATATGCAATTAAATTTTTCAACCCTAATTACCATTCAGTCGGTGTAAATCACACTACCAATCGCAAAACAGTCGACCGATCATTACGCGGCTCAGCAGGCCGATATATTATTCAAACATTGTCAACGACAGGCTAGTACAGGCTTCAATAATTCCATACAAAACAACCTATCGTTGGGACTGTTTACAGCAATTTGTTGTTGTAATTTACCTCAAATTGTTGTTTTAATCGATGGCTTTAAAAATCGTTATCAATATTCAGCGAGCCGGTCGTGGTCGTGTTTCATGGTTAGTGCGTAGAGTGTTGTGAAATTTTGTTATAAAATTTTACATCAACTCGCGTGGAATTTTATTCCCATTATATACTTGTCAGCTCTGTGTGAGTGTGTTTATTATGTAACATCATGTCAGTATTATTTTCTCGTAGATTCAAGTATATGGACTTAAAATATTATGATGTAAAATTTACTTTATACGCAAAGAGTAGAATTCTTTTTTTAATTTTGGAACTAATTGTATGGTGGATACATACATCATAACCATAGTTTATTTCAAACAAACCTACCGAAACCATAAACCGTTCGATAATACGCATGATGTACCTACACGAGACTCCTAGAAGATTTAAACGAACATTTCACGTTTAAATTCTATTCAGCAATCCCCCATCATTTTGTACTCACGCCAACTCGCGAGGATCAAGATGAAACAAAAGTATCTACGTGGTTTTTGCGTCTACTTTCATCGGCCACGTGCTAAGGCGTGCCAGATTTCTCACCATTTTTCTTGCACGATTTCAGACCTGGGTCACTGCCAGCTCGGCTATTATATAAGATTTATACAATTTTAATGTTTATATCTATGGCAGTAAAGCATATAATTGTATCCAGACCTCATTTTATAGGACTCTACATTATACCTATATCACTCCGCATTAACGAAAACAAGCTAGACAAAGTTGGTCTCAAATTGGCAATTGCATTGAGCGGTTTTTCAAGTGCTTAAAAACTTCACGTTAAGTGATATCACTTAACGTAACGTTTTTAAGCACTCGACATACACAACAACACAATTAGTTCACTTTGTTTGCAATAACTAAAACTGAGTTTTTAATTACTGATTTATTCTTATAATGTTCTATCAATCACTTATCTTGAAACTGAAGTACACACTACACACACGTGTCGTAGCTCCCGCGGTGCCGCGGACGGATATTGTATGGATTTTGCCGCTGCGGCGCGGCGCGGGCGTTTCACTGCCGGCGCGGCGCTGCGATATCTAATCCATACAAATCACTAGTGCAGCGGCGCCACGGCAGCGCGTGTGTAAGCGTACTTAGAGCATGTGAAGTTAGAGGCTTGTGTTATATGATCACAATATAATAATCTTCTTGACCTATGTTTCCTTGTTGTATAAGACCTAACTCGCTATGCAATTTTTGATAGTATATGTGTCATAAAACATTAAAACTCTACAGAAACATGATACATTTTCAAAAATTATATTGTGTGAGTAACATTCTCTTGGGATATCTATAAAATACTTCTGAAATAAGTCATGTAACTATTTGCCGAAGATAATTTTCTGATGACTATGACCACCTAATTATAACACACACTACACATCAGTTCATTTGTACACACAATTGTTTAAAAACGCTTCTAAAGCGTCACGTCTCCTGGTAGTTTTAATTCCCCCAATAAGCGTCGCATAAATCCAACGTCTCGTGCACATCACTGAGACGAGCACGGCCGCAGAGTAGACACCCATAAATCTCCTAGACTGAGTGTTCTGCGTCGGCCGCCCTTACACCGTAACGAGCGTTGGATTACCTGCCTTCATTAAGCTTCAATGTGACATAAAAATGATAAATGTTGAGTTTATCATCCCCATGACATAATTTAATGCTGTAATTTGCATTTTAATAGTCTGCACCTTCGTTTGTGCATTAAAATGTTCTTAACATACATAATATGCAGTGCATGTTTAATTATGTTGCCGAATTAGCTTAAAGTAACATTTATGTTTACTTATGGCATAAACTATTCTTTTTATAATTAGAATTACTTAAAATTGTACCAAAAGTGAAAAACTCGTAAATGTTCAAGTAGTTGAATAAAATTAAACTGTTGCTTGACTGTATTGAATAATAAACTCCACAGGTATCTGCTGAGAATTGTAATAAATTAGATTTCCATTCATAGCTAGTTATTTCCTAAGTGGTTTTAATTTGATAAAATTGATAATTAGGTTTTAATTGTACGTACTTGGTAACTAAATTTATTCGTGTTAAGTACATTGAAACTGGTTTACGTAAAAATTTGAAAAACAATTTATAATATAGGACAGTTTATCGAAAACTGCACTTATAGTCATCAGAAATCAGTATAATATTACAAAATAACATCAAGCATAATAATGTGTAAATGATGATAATAAATATGATAATGATTTGTTATTCACACCTGTGATTTCGTTGCTTGTTTCGGTGTGAATATTGCCTGTGCATGTGTTCATGGCATCACGAGATGGTGTTCCGTTGACAGCAGCCTATTGCGACATGACAAACGACTCAGATTCTCTATAGGCAAGGACTCTCAAGGGATATAATATGTACCTACGTAGTGACTACATTAAAATCCTTATCTTACAGAATATACGATGAAGGTACTCTCCCACCTTATTTAGGTGCCAATGTTTCAATGTCCGACAATTTGTTTAAAGTAAAGTTTAATTTTTTTTAAACAAAAGTGTATATACTATACCTATGTTATGTTCTCGTAACTGAGAGATAGCTTATTATATTATACTTTCGCAACTTAATGCATAGAATAAAAATATGTATTTGCTACTGAAAGATAAGCAAGGCACGATTTTATCTTAAGACCGTTTCAACTGAACTTGAAACATAATATTGTAATTTTGTTTCTATTCCTTTTTAGTTAAAACAAGAAATGAAAGCAAACTCGAATTCTCACTACAATATATACTAAAACTCAACCTTAAAACATATACTATAGCGGATATATATATATAGGATAGAAGGTTACACAAGTTGGAGACTCACATAACTCGTAAACTAAGATCGATATTCATCGGCCCTAAAAACTATGAGTGGATCCCCTCCCGAGGGACGTGGAAGGAAAAACCGCCGTAAGGCAGACGAAAAGCTGAATATAAAATAGAAGTTTCCGTTAAATGTACTACGTATGCATGTTTTTATCCGATATCATTTGAAACGTTGTTGAGAAATATATTTTTTATTACATACATGATCGTCACTGTCGATTGTAAGTAATATTTATTTTAATTTTATTTTTTTTCGCACTTTTACACGGGTTGACTTAATGCCCTGTTGCATGCTCTTGCAGTCAGCTCCAACTTGATGTTAAAATTAATAGTAAATACTAGGTCATCGTCAGCTAACCCCTAGGTTGTACTTAATGTATAACTGAATATCTACATCAGTGAGGAGATACAGTTGGACTAAGATATTGAAGAAAGATCCAAGCCCCAGCAGCGTCTCATCTTAAATATTTTTTGAGCATTTTCTTTATTACATACTACCCTTCATATAAACTTGTGAGTCTATGGTAGTTTTTGCTCCAACTTAATGTTGAGATTAGTAGTAAATATTTGTCCATTACCTAACCCTTAGGTTATAATTAAAGTATAACCGAAAATCAGTACCTAAACATCATTAGCAAGCCCATCAAACTCTCTATCAGGTCGTGTTTAATTTAAATCAAACGCATGGCTAGTCTCGTAATTGCCTGAACTGTCACTTGGATATCTAACACCACAACGCAAATTGATACTAATGCTAGTCGTATTTTGTTGGCGCCTCCGTTAGCCTAAATTTACAAAAATTTCACCTATGACTTCAGACTAGAGTTAGTAGAACTCTCAACAGATATGTCAATGCGATTAAATAAACATTGAGATAAAGGTCGAATCCTGATAATATTAATGAAGCCGCCATTTTGATTTGTTAAAATTAAAACAAGCAAAAACATTATTGGCAAAATTAGTGCACCGTTGGCATAGTCTATCAGTTTTATTTCCTATTTTTTAAGTAAATCAATCATAAACTGCCTACTTTGGTAAATCCCTTGGCAACATCGTTGCTTGCATGTTTATATATGCTAATAGTCTATCCTCTTTTGAATATAGAAAGCGATTGCGCCACGAGACGCTGAATGTATTAAAAATCTGCTGAGTTTTACACCGCAAAGTATCCGTTACTATCGCTGGGATCATTCAACTATACTTTACAGAGTCTGCCAATATTATCTCTTCTTTGTGTAGAATTTAGGTCTCCTTTGATGCAAGAATATATTATACACATGTTAATATATTACTATTCTAGTAATTCTAGTCATTGACTTAGGTGTACATAAAAATATTTTTGACTGAGAAAATTATTTGATCGTTACGAACTTTAACTGGTGCAGCCTTCAGGGTTGTAGGTGTCCATGGGCACTGGAAATAGCTTACCGTTAGGTGATCCGAATGCTCGTTTGTGAGTCTTATTCCACATTAAGCGCACATTATAAAACATACAAAAATAGCTTATTTGTTGCACATAATCTCAATAATAATGTTATTAATTTATAATTTATAAGATGACGTGCAAGAGAACTGTGTTTTGCAGAGTTAATATGTATTTGCCCCATTTGTGTAAAATTATATGCCTGGGATTGGATAAATTGTGTAATAAATAATATAATTTACTATGCCTATGACAGGAAAATATATTGCGTTGATAAATATAATATTTCCTTAGTATTTCCATACCGTAAGCTTATATGTAGGCGTACACGTAGCGCCTAATCGCTAGAACTTTTCAGAAAGTATATAACATGTTAAAAATAGCTGTTTGATTTAACTAAACTTAGTATTTTAGTACTTACATACAGGAATAATGAATTAAATGTCACCAAAAAATTGCTTACCTGAAAAAACAAAAACACAGTTTATTTTTATTACAGTACAAATATTATGTGCATTAGGCATTATTAGGCTATTACCGAGTGATAATAATTACTTACTCAATAATAATTAAGCGGTATCACAGACGGCGAAGATATAATATTTTATGTTAAGATGAATCTTAACATAAAATGTTATAGTATCTTAGAACATCGCTTGCTATACAGTTTGATGATCTATCACAGACGGTTATGATACTATATATATATTACGTACTGTAATATGAAATATATCTAGGCATCTTTAGATAAAATATTACTGTATAATTTATAATATTGTATATAATTAAATAAAATATTATTGTATAATTAACCTAACATAACCGAGAGTATGTGTCATGTCTGAGGAAAATCAACGAGCAATGTTTTTTTTTATTAATTACTTCAAAACTTGTGCAATTTCATTTTATTTCATTTCACTCAAAATAATTTTCATAGGCAGTATTAATTAGACCTATCACAATGGAAAATTACAACGTACAAGTTTCTACCTCTTATAGTTTCGAAATGCCAGGGGGACTAATTTGACCAACAACACTTTGGATGCAGAGTACTCGAAAACGGTTCTCTTTTTCTTAAAGTTATGTATTTAACGCGAGGTTAAAGGCTTCGTACTCAAAAATATCTATTCGACGATACCACACTCAATGGGGTAGAATGTGAATATTATTATTTTATTATGCCACAAATGACATCAATATACAATCTATATGTATCAAATGTCATTCATAATTATTCATAAACACAGAAATTAGAAGTTAATTAGACATACAGACAGAGTGAAACTATTAGAGTTCCACAAGGAACCCTAGTACTACAAAGTACTATGTAATGCTAAAAAGGCTTATGCATCGTTTACATAAGATCAAATAGGACATAGGGGTAACAAGGACAAAAGCCCTACTAGCTCGTATCATAAAACTTGCCTATTGACAATATTTTGTCTATGTTGAATAATAAATATTTAATTCGCCATCACGCCAAGTGGATTCAACAGCGTGACAAATGATATGAGTAGTGTTTGTGACGCGCCGCGAGAGTGTGACGAATGTGACGCCGCAAATTAAATACACGTCGCGTGCATTCTAATTATACCGGGATGAGTACGCTTTAATACTTGATAGCTTGACTTGTGATGATTTTAAAGCGTGTTTGAGCGTGTTAAGGCGTTCCGGGACACGCCATACACTCAACACGCTCTAGATTAAAAGCGCACATTATGAGAACAACCTCACAAATGAGTGAAAATACTCTACCGCAACTATTTAGCTTTTATATTGCTCAACGTTTAATATATATTTTTTATATTTACAACTTTTACTAATTGAGAGTGGAACTTCATGTCAGTGTGTTGTCCCTATTCCAGCAATTTTACTTCGCAATAAATCTGTACCAGGACCAGCCAATTTCATTAACAAATTGAAAGTCCGTGATTTATATTACTAGTGTCTCATAGTAACTATATTACTAAAAACTACTCTAAATATAATTGGCGTATTAAATTTACTAGGTACATACGTGTTAATGTAGAAACAGGCGCGTGATGGTTTCATTACTTATTAAAAACCACGCCGCCGCCACTACCTATTAACTCTACACAACTACAAGCCTCTTAAAAGCCTCGGTGGCTGCCATCCCGAACAGTGTATTCTAAACTTTAACGTTCATTTCATTTTTCATTATAAATAATGTTTCATAACGTATGCAGTAATATAATTCTCAGAAAATATATAACATATTTCTTATTAAAAACTTCAAAACGTACGCGAAACTAAAGTATAAGCTACGTGCTTCTAACAGCTTTCATCACGCTTACGTTTCAGCTATAAAGATGTCAAGAAAATATATTCCCACAAAAAATATACTGGCTTTGAATGTTGAAAGATACTCTTTATATTGTTACTTTAATCTCACATAGAACGAGCCAGCGTAAAATAAGTTATCCCGGTACTTACACGACACTATGTGTAATAAAATTGTCGCACTCATCCCGCTGCTATTGTTAATGTTTAATCATAGTAAAACTCCGCTTCATATCCATTCAATAAACTTAAATGAAAAGCTGGAATATCATTTTTAAGTGAATCATTTAAGCATTGAAGATTTAATCTTAAAATCTTTCATGAGTTTGTTTGTTCGATGTATTTCAGCGAGTGTTTTATTAATTGTGAACGAAGGATTAAGCTGTGTTGTATCTACCTATGTTGTATGGAGTTGGTATTCTTTTATACAGTTTACCAATAATTCAAATGTCGTACAAAATAATGTAATTTTTTAATATTCGTAAGCTTACCGCTTTTTGTCTTTTGTGCGTTGTGATAATGTTTCTCAACTATTAAAACTCAAATTTTAACTCGATATTATATTTCAATATAATATTTGCAACTTTTGTTTTGTACTATTTGTAAATTTAGACTCATATCAATGAATCGAAGCAAATATTTTATTTAATTATTATGAATTTATGAACTTGATGAAATTACAAAATAGTTGATAAATAATTAGAAGCAAAAAAATAAAATTTAAAATTTTTCTCACATATTTTTTTTTAATGAGCCCCCAATACAGTCACTCATCAGATTTAGTGTATGTACCTAAGACATTATAATATCAATCTTAATATCTAGAATAATTCTAATACCTTCATTTTCATTGAAACCCTTCCTCTGACCATCTTATCGCCATATATATATTACCATTACATAACTATCTAAAGTGACATACTTTAGATAGTTATGTAATGGATACATACATGTCACATAACTGCTTGTACATTTTATTATAATATGACTGTATGTGTGTCTTTGGATAAAACATCATACAGTAAAAGTAGGTAAATAAATTAACATAATATACAAACCGTACTCCAAACTAAAAGTGTTCCACAAATCAAAAACACGGCTTTGTCTCTCGACTTAAATAAAATAAATAGTACAATTCGAAACAATACTCGTATAGAAACTGTCCACAATAATTCCGCCTTCCGCTCACCGGTCCGTTCCTCTCGCGTGAAACACTGACAAACACTTCCTGTTAGGCCGCTCGGGTTATGCCTTTATTGTCTTGTTAGCTAACTTTGCTGGATGCATCATTTTGAGCAAAATTGTGGCTAGAAAAGTTTATTTTTGCGCACTTTTTTATTCACTTTTAGGGTAATAGGCATATTGTTTAATAGAAAAACCTAATAGATTCAGTCAACCGTAATAACGGTATCCATCCAACTGACTAAAACTCCCTGTAAGGTCGCTTGGGTTATGCCTTTACTGTCTTGTTAGCTAACTTCTCTGGATGCATCAGTTTTAGCAAAATTTTGACTAGAAAAGTTGAACTTTGTAACACACTTTTTGACGTGACAACGTCTTATAAATCGATGGAGCCGTCTGCACGCACGAAAAAACATGACTCATGCGGCGTTACCTCGCTCTGAGGCGTTCCATTTTCTTATGACGTTGTCACGTTCAACTATCGTCAGTAAACCGACTTTACAGACAACCCATTTTTTTATTTGGTTTCTTTGAGGATACTTTGATTGAAAAAAAAAACCTTATATATTGTGTATCTCTTATGGTATCAATACAAATGACAAACCCTACACACTATAGGCCACTCAGATTATGCCTTTATAGTCTTGTGAGCTAACTTCACTGGTTGCGTCATTTTGAGCAAAATTGTGGCTAGAAAAGTTAAACTTTTTAACACACTTTTTATTTGGTTTCAAGATTCTTTGGTAAAAAAAATGTTATAGATTGTGTATCTCCTATAATAATCATAGCTCCCCACACCGATTTAGGTGACGGTGGCCGGTTTCATTGAAACCAGGCAAGCTACGCAGGAGTTATTTTATACTGCCCAAGTGTGTGCGCAGTACACAAGAGCACTCTCTCTTCCTTTACTCTCGACACCCAGTGGGTTGGACAGACCGACACGACTGGCGGGAGATCAGGCGCAGGTCCGACGTTTTACATGCCCATCCGACGCATGGATCATCTTTCTTGTCAGACAATCAGGTGATTAGCCTGCATTGTCCTAACCAAACTTGCAAATAACATTTTTTGTTGTTCCAATGGGGGAATCGAACCCACGACCTCTGAGTCGAGAGCCAAGCTCAAAACCACTGATCGCGGCGGCTGTTTCCCTTATGTTACCAATATAAATGACTAATTATATAATATAGAATATAAACTCAATAATGTTATAGAGTTTATATTAAAGGCCACTCCGATTATGCCTTTATTGTCTTGTTAGCTAATTTTACTGGTTGCGAATTGAACAAAAATGTGAAAAAATTCTTCGGTTAGTAGACAAACCTCACAAATTTTGCATTTATGGGTTTGTGCATTACACATAATTTTACCGACCGGCAGCCCGATTTTTTGCTTATAACGCCCTATGCCTTAAAATATAATAAGAGCGTTATGAATAGAAAATCGGATGCTAATGTTCAGTGCAGTACACAAACGCTTTTTGAATTTATACCAGTTCATCATAGTTTTCTTATAACACTTACTCTATATTCGAAAAAAATCTCAAAATTATAATAATATATAATATATAATAATATTCAAAAATAGTTTTTTTAAATTTTTTTTCCTTTATTGTGTACAGTTTTATTTTACAGTGTACAAAAGAAAGTAAAAATGAAATACCAACAAATAAGATACTAATTGGTGTTAATGGTATTGTATCATTAAAGCCGCTATTTTGTATACCTCGGTGTGAATTTTGTTGCTAATAAATATCGTCGAATGTATTTTTTGGATTAAATTTTCTTAATTAAATTTATCTTTGAGATACTATCTAATAGTTATTATCAGCTTTGTAAATAAGAAACTGCTTCAAGCGGTAGACCACCATTTTGCACCATATCTGTTTATATATTCCGCAGTTGTTATTTTTCTATCTTTAATAAAGAATTTATAAATCTAGTTTTTTATTTAATATAAAATATTGGTACACTGTATAAAGGTAACAGATTTTTAGTATTAGTGTCGATATCGAGAGAGTGGAGCTGACAGTTTACCTGCTATATAGTTTCGTCTTTAAAATGAAAATAATATTATCATTGCTCGATCGGACAAGATGGTCGATGGTTTAATATGATCAGTGTAAAGACTATGTTTCTCTTAACACAAAAAAATTTTATACTCCTTTACCCCATCTAAGGGCGAGGCCACAACACGACGACGCATCGCTCAAACGACATCGTACAATTCTTGTGACGTCGTCGTTTTTGGCGATGCGTCATCGCAACGCAGGTTTGTGGTCTCGCTCTATCATATAACGTAATTTTTTAAAATTGCTATATAGAAGTTATATAATATATTAAATAACTAGCTGGTACCCGCAACTTCGTTCGCGTAGAAGTAATGGAAACGGAACTCCTTTTTTTAATCGGAACCATATTAAGTTACTCCTTATAACATCAGAGGGTCAATTCTGCTAAATAAAACCTGCAATAATACAATTACAATCAAGTCCCGACACGCTAAAACTCTCAAACCGGTATTCTCGTAAACGTTAAAGCAGCTTCTTACACCTCATGATTGGTCCAAACGTCAAAAAAACAGTTTATGATAACAAGTCGCTTCACTTATAATACAATCAAAGTAAAATGAAAGTCTACTTTATATAAGAGACTTGAGGTTCAGCTATCGGTGCCTATGTCGGTGAAAGTCTCGTGAAAATCGGTCCAGTCGTTTCATAAATTAGCCAAAACAAGCAGACAGACAGACAGACCGACAGAAAGACGGACGGGCAAAAAATTAAAAAAATGTTTTTTTTAATTTGTAAATACCGTATATATATATTTCTATGCAATTGGTGAATAGCTGATTATTTAAAAAAATACAAACAGCCACTTCAATTTTATTAATTCGTATAGATTATAATATAGGTACAGTCTAAATTAAAAGAACTGGAATAATGGCACTTAATAACTTTATTATTATGACCCTTAATTAATACAGCTTTAACCTTCGTTGGTATTGAACAGTTATGTTGTTAATATTCCTCTGTTTTTTTGGAAATGAAAATATAAATAGAATTTGTATAACAAGAGTTTTCCAATTGCCACTTAAAGCTGAATACAGTTTTTCTTCGTGTTTTGAGTGCCTTATAAGAAAATATATTTTAAGAATTTAAACATTACAGTATAAATTACAATGAACAAATTCAGCTAAAGCGTATTTAAAGCAAAACATTATTGGCAATGAGGAAAATATGCTGCTATTTCTCAGTGTCCTTGTAAACTAAAATAAAACTGTGATTATAATCGACAAAAGGCAATGATTGAGTTCGCAATCATTTCGATATTAATCTCTTGGTATTGTCGTAACAATAATTTCCATAAGAAATGTGTTTCTTTTATTCGTATTTTTACGAAATAACATTTTCAGGATAGTAAGAAACTGTTAACAAAACTATTTAAATCATGAGACTATGATGATGTCTATTTTAGTTTATGTTCATTTAATTTTACACTATTTATAAATTACTAGATTTTTCCCGCGGCTCCGCCCGCGTAAATATAGTATCCCACGAGAATACTGCACTTTTTCGTAATCAAAAGTAGCCTATGTTTTAATCCAGAGCCTAAACTACTACCATACCAAATATCAAAATTAGTTCATTAGTTTTTGCGTGAAAGAGTAACAAACATCCATCCATCCTCACAAACTTTCACATTTTTATTAGTAGTGGGATAATATTATGGTTTAATACTTTAAACTCGTATTATTTTAGACTAGCTGTTCCCGCGACTTCGCCCGCGTAAATATACTATATACTTAAGTACCATACCAAATTTCCTCAAAATCCGTTGAGTAGTTTTTGAGTGAAAGAGTAACAAAAATCTATCCATCCAACCATCCATCTGTCCATCCATACATCCATCCATTCGTCCATCCTCGCAAACTTTCACATTTATAATATTAAGTAGGATAGGATCATGGCTAAAGTTTAGTTAAGCGGAATGACGTTGTACAATATTATAGGTCTAGCGAACTGATATTCACAATACAACTTAGGCCTTTTCATCCGTTATTGGATGATTTATACAGTATTCTCCGAGCGAAGTAACCACTCTTGAAATAATGTAATTAATGCCTAGGACAGTTGGTTTTTTTAAAGGTCGTATGGTTGCCCAAGCACACACGGCATTCTCACAATACAGTCAGCCTAGTCCAGAGGAATGACTGGTCAATACGTCTGGGGCCAACCATGTGCGGGTTTCCTCACGATGTTTTCCTTCAACGTTGGAGCGTCCGTATAATGTACTTGAAATCTGAAAAAGTCTCATTGGTACACGCCACAACCTGGGAATCGAACCTGCACTCTCTCAAGTGCGAATCAATCGGTCTACCCACCAAGCCACGGAGCTCATTCACAATACAAAGACTACACACAATAGCCAGAAGTAAAACTAATTCAGGGCTTGTTAAAACTGTCATTTCATTATTATTATTATATCAATATGTGAAGCAAAAACTTTCAGTACAGTTTTACGAAAATTGTGAAACGGAGGAGTATGAAATTTAACCAGTAAACGAAAATGAGCAAAATATTTGTGCTCAATTTAATACACCGGTCAAATCAAATTGTATTCTCGATCCAATCGTTTGACTCATAAAGGTGATAAATTATAAAAGATTATACTTGAAAAATTTTAACCTTCAATTTATAAACTTACTGTGTTTTGAAATGGAACATAAATTTGCGGGAGCTACGATATTATAATAAACGCATACGAACTGACGGTAGTTCTAGAATAGCTTATCCAAATAAACATTAATGTCAGATTTATAATAATAATATTATTGTACAACATACATTACTGCCCCATGTGTTTGAGGTGAAATTTACGACAGAAATTTAGATGTTTGAAATGTTATCATTTCTGTAAATGTTCGGTGTGACAACAAAGCGGTTCTTAAACTATATTTATAGTAAACTATTTTTTACCCGACTAAGGCGAAGCCAAAAGGAAGGGTAATGATTTTGATAGTCTATGTATGAATGCTTGTTTGTTCCACCGTAGTGCCAAAACTACTTAAAAAGAGGTGTCAAAAGAATCGCTATAATAGCCCGGGTAACATAGTAATTTACGTAGTCGGGTTATAGTTTTTAACTTTTGATTATTACTAAGTACATTTTTTGTTGATGATACCTAGGTTCATTGTGTAACTTTTAAGATGGCTGTGTGTAATGTATAACACATACCTTGTTATTAGTTATGGTACTTAATATGTTGCTTTTAAAAAGCTAATACTACTCGAAAACGGTTCACTTTATAAAAGAGTCGTGTATAAAACCCAATTTTTATTTAAAAATATCAGTTTCATTAATTAATTAAAATATTTTTTTGCTGCCTTATATGTTGCTAACCTGTGCCCACTTCGTTGGGCGTTAAACATTTTTTGATGATTATGATGAGGATAAACGCCTTGTAACATCAGCTATCTACCAGTGAAAGTCCCGTAAAAATTGGTCCAGCCGTTCCAGAGATTAGCCGGAACAAACAGACAGACAGACAGACGGATAGTCAAAAACTTTAAAAAAATATTTTTATTGTTGTATTGTACCGTATAAACTTTCAAATGCATTATGTGAAAAGCTGTTAATTTGATATTACAAACAGACACTTCAATTTTTATTTATTTGTATAGAAGATAATAGATATAGATTATAGAAGTTAGCAGGGGCGGACAGAGAGACGGACAGACGGACGGACACGACGAAACTATAAGAGTTCCTTGTTGTACGGAATCCTATAAAGTGGTCGTAAATAACACTTTATAGACGATGCAATAAAAAAAATTATTAATTACGTGTTGTTGGTCGAAATACCAGAATATATTACACGTACCTTCACCATTAAGGTCATATTCACCTTTTTATATTACCAACTTATCAATATAATTAACTTATTTATAGCTGAAAATAGGCGTGTTTCAGTGAACACCATTTTATTTTATACAAAATTCGTATTTTCTGTAGCAAACTTTACCATTTATTTTCTATGTCTAAATAAAATGTATTTTGCCTCGCCTCGGCGGTAATAGGTATTTTCCACGTCCCTAAAGAGAGGTCGTTTCTTGAAAATTTCTTGCTGTTAAATATACCTAGAGGCACAGAGAAAATAATTCGTATAGAATATATTTTAATCCCGACTACAGTTGGAAATTATTATTATTTCAATGTTACAAATAAAAATTTAAGTGTCCAAAATCAATACTGAAACGGTCATTTTCTATCTGCTATTATACTTAATTATACTATGCCATACGCTCTAAATTCAGTCACTCAGAAAAACTGGCCAAGTGCGATTCGGAAGTAAAAGCCGGATAGGATACTTGCCTCGGTTCTGAATTCGCTATGTAAGGAATGTTTTTGCGGTAGACTTTGATTATCATTGAAAGTCCCTTCCCTGCCTACATTAATTCCCTGAAAATCAGTATTGTAGGCGCATCCGTTTTGTCTATGTGAGCAAGTTTTTCAGGGTGAGACTTGGACGGGCGTTATAATTATACTGGCAAGTCAATTCTACTTCATATTTTTATAAGCGTAGAGGGGTTCAGTATTTTTTGATAATTTTGTATGCATTAGAGTTTAAGTAACTATGTTTCTTACTTTCTACTGTGGAAAAGCTTTTGATTATTTTGTAAACAGTAAAGGCAAGTATCCGTATCAAAAAGGATAGTCGCCCTTATCTTTTCAGAGGATAGTCGTCCGTAGAGCTACTCTAGGAGCAACTATCCGATATATATATTCGATTATTATTTATTTATAACAAGTAAAGACAAATTTATTTTATTGTTCATTTTTTCAAAAAAATGCAGTAATCATAACTATAAAAATATAACTTAATTAATATTATATCTAGCAATATCCCGCGAAAAAATACCAACAACCTGCAAGCAAATGCGTGAGTGCACGCATAAGCATGCGTAAAGCACCTCCTTCCTCCCACACCGCTTATGCGTACACACAAAAACAAGATCGTGCAAACACCACCACCACACAAGCAACAATGTCAGCGAGATCGTGTAAGACCCCACACAATCATGCAGGTTGCAAATCTCGAAGGACTCAGGAAGTGGACCTGCGGACAAATGGAGGGAGGTGCTTTACGCATGCTTATGCGTGCATTCACACATTTGCTTGCAGGTTATGGGTATTTTTTCGGGATATTGCTAGAAATAATATAAATTAAATTGTATGCTATGGATTTCCGCAAAGTAACGCCTGATTCTATTAACTATATAAAAATATAGTTCTAACTAAAATAAACATTCGATTGTTTCATTTTCTAATTACGGGTTAAAACAAACGAATGGGATACATCACCTACGCTAGATAACTATCCCCGATGCATTTGTAACGTTAGGCGCTATAGGAGACGACTATTCCCTTATTTAGATGTCCAATCAAAATGGATTTACTCAAAACTCCTATTATTTAGGCTTACAAAAATTAGTTATAATACTTACCTTTGGATGAAAATGTTGAATTATTCTCAATTTGTATAGTTTTACTAAGTACAGGTTTTTTTCATGTGGGGTAACTATCCGGCTTTTAACCAATTATCTTTTTTTATCATAAATAATTTATTTTCTAAGTGAATATATCACTAATTAATCTGTAAATATTTCAAGCATCTACCTGTTGCATTTTTAATATCAAACAAAAATAAAAGCTCAGATTTTCAACTTCAATATTAATTATATTATGATTTTAGTATATTTTGTTATATCGGTAACAGACATACATAACCTGTGAAATTTGCAACACTCAAGCTATCATTGTTCTTGAAATACAGCCTGGCGACAGACAGACAGACGGACATTTACTACGCAAATTGAAAAACTAAATTTTCTCACTGGTATCATCTTAGATTTATCTCAAACAACGCTACTGGAGTGCTAGTGAAGTAGAAATAGATGAAGACTGACAGACAAAGAGACAAGCGTTTGAAGTAAAAGCCTCTTTTTTTAAATTACTTACTTTTGCGTAAAAGCCCCACTGAAAGTATAAAACAATAGCGTATTTTATTTATAAGCATCACTGGCACATCATATAATTATGTTATTCTTTCATTATTCATTGTTATCCATTGACCTAATTATTATAGACGAGGCAAAACCTGTTTACACTTAAACTAAGCCCTACTTTTGGGGTTGTTTGGGGCAGCCGAGGACTGATATATTTTGTCATCCTGACATTTTGACATTTTTTTTCTGCCTTTTTTATGAAAATTTTACTGAGTCTGTTCGATGTACATTACCTATACTTAGGTAGAACCATATATAAATGATTGGTCTCGCTGGTGCTCGACTTAATGACGCCCTACCTAACAAAAGCTTCGTAAATACGGCAACTCATTATTGTAGTGTGTAAAGTGACAATAATTGACTTACATGTGATAAATTATAGTATGCGTGAAAAATTGTGATGGCAGCTACTCAACTTTTGCCCGATTTAATGGAAAAAATATCTTATGCTGTGGTCTATGTTAAGTTATTGGTTATAAATGTAGCTAAGAAAATACTTAAAAACAAGTTTTTTCTCGCGGTTATGCCCATGTAAATACACATTTATAAGCATAGTAGCAGGATAGTAGCAGGATAGTAGGATTAACAATTAATTGAAAGCGACTGTATCACTATATAATTATTATGCGCTTCTTCTTCAGAAAAATGGTAGGTATGCTTATAAATAATTAGGCGACATGTTTATTTATTTATTAGTTAAGACAAAATAGCATGTGTCGAGGCAGCTATTACGATAATAATATTACTTATATTTAATATATCTAACTGTAACGTTTTCATATTTTTTTTATATTTTTCGACCTATGCTCCTTGCCAATAGTTATTTAGTTCTATGGATAGAATCATAATAGTTTAGATAAATGAAATAGAATATTATTTTTTGTCATTGTATTTTATTAAAATATAATAAAATACAATGACAAAAATGATATCCTATAATAATAAATTCACATCATAAAAATATCAACTACGGGGAACTTAGTTCTGGCATACGCGGCAACACTGAATGGTGTTTTCAGTTCATGATATTTTATGTTGAAATTTCGAAATTATACGATACTTACTGATGATAATATGTGATCCCAGCGTCCTTCTTATTTTTTGTTGAATTATTTTTACATAGTTTCACTACTTGGTATTTTTTACCATTATAACTAACATTAAATAAAATATTCGGGATGTACACCTGACATAAAGCTTTCAATATGACTGGCACGGGTAAGCCGACCTCAGCTGAGTTATTATTGCCGTATGCGTCAAGTATGCCAGCGGTATCTAGTCGAGCACCAGCGAGACCAATCATTTATCTATGGGTAGAACTTTACAAAAGGACGAATCGAAATTATGTTTGTAATAATTTAAATAACCTTACCAAGGGCATGTCAGGACATGTCTAAGGAAGGTTCCGTAGCTTTTAACGCGCAAAAAGTTTTCTTTAAATTACCACAAATGTTATTGTCCGATTACACTAAACATAATTTTCTTAAAGAGTTTTTAACATGACCCATCAAGCATGGAATCTTTATGTTTCTATGTTTCTATCTTTTATAGTTTAGAAATGCATACATTACATTATACACGATTCAAAAATCGTGGGTATGTAGGCGTGTGACATTTATGGGTTATTAACCCATGGTATGAAAGTCACACACCTGCACAAAAATTGTTAAATATTATATCTTTTGTCGGTTTGTTGAAGTCGGTTTACATCAGGAACAATTGACAACTACGTATTTGTAGAGTTATCGAAAGAGAATTGTATGATAATTATGACAGCGCCCATGCAACTGACATTCGATAACGTCACGTATACCTAGTAGTCATCATAATTGTTTCTGCTTCGGCTACAGTAGGCGAGGTATGTGAAAGTATTCTCTGTAAGCGAATTGTAAGCCTGCGGCCGAGGCTGTGCCTTCAATTACATTGTTACGGCGTTCTAGTTAGCCAGGCTTTTATTCAACGCTCTGGGATTTAGTAATTAGTTATTATTTTCTTTTATTTTATTATGTATGGACACTTCAACACCATGTCAATCTGGCCCCGTGCTAAGTAGGTATCCGAAGAATTTATGTTACAGGAACCAGACAAAAGGAATTACCTATAATTCCTTTATACTATACATAATATATTTAAGATGTTATGTCGCTAGCCATAGCCCTAGTCGCTAGACGTGAGTTGTAAAAGTTTTTTTTTTTTTGAAAGGAAATTTAGCACCATATCATGTATGATGGTCAAGGTGTTAAAAGCGTGTGGAGTTGTGTCGTGTCCGAGAGACATTGTAAATACTTAGATAACCATATGAATATCTACATAAAGGTATATTTAAAATACAAAATAGGTACTTAATTAAAAAAAACGTTTTTCTGCGTATTAATTAACTATTGTAAGATAATCATAAAATTAAATACTTCCACGGTACTAACGGTACCGCCTATTAAATCATAATATATGTTTTTATGATCGTCTATTAATACATAACTACAAATTACAATTGATAGTAGGTAGCTATCTAACTTTCTGCTTACTGTAAAAGTCAATTTATTCAAATGATTTATCACCAACAATAAACACAATACAAGTACTAAGTAGTTTTATATTCAATATTCACATATAAGTACATAAAAACGTATTAGTTAAAACTTTAAGAAAAATTATATTTATCACTTCTCACTGCTCAATTTAATTTCAAAAATAATAGTTGAACAATAATTATTAATAACGTAATAATATTATTTTACATCCAAAGACGCACGGTAGAGGTAAGGACGAGCTACTTTTTAAAATTCAATCGTCTCATGATGCACGTGATATTATCTAATAACGGCTCCTCATTGGTGAAAACTACAAAATTGCGGGTTAATGTCACAGAAAAATAGCTTCGAGCTTAATTACTTCGAACTGTCATCGGACAAATCATATTAATAATATTGTTCTTAAGTTGGCCAGCCGGCTATTAAAAACAAGTTTGAATTTCAACTTTATTTCTAACGAGATAAGGTTCCTATGATCTCCCACCATAACTCCGAATATATTGGCCTAAAAAAGAGATCTGTTTCCAATATTCGTGTCAAAGTTGCAACGTGCAGAGCATAGATGTCGCTTGAGTCGGTCTATATCCCGCTATCGCTTGTCCGACCTGACTTGTATAAGATATTACTGTTTTCTATATACTAGTAGCTCTACCAATACCGCGAACCTCATCGACATTAGGACTTACGCGCGCGAGTCATCCCGACCGTACGCGGAAGGGGAGAGGGACGGCCCTCTCAGTACCGATATCGAACAAATCGAGAGCTCCTCTATCGCGATAACTCGCACGCCGCTAGTCTCTGCTACCGCGCGCGAGCAACCTCACTCATCAGCGAGTGAGGAAGGGGTCGGACCCCTCAGCAGGAGAGACCCGCGTCTCCCCTGTCATAATAATAGCTCTTAATCCGTAGCTGTCCCCAAAATCCGGTTTGAACATCACCCGGGTGATGTTAGGGAGGGTCAAACCCTCCCATCGTCTACCACCAAACAAACTAGCCACCAGGCTAGTTATAGTCCGACTTAGCTACAGCGGTCTTAACCCGACCCTTAGCATAGACCCGTTCGAAAAAAAAAAAAAAAAAAAATATATATACTAGTGGGTGATGTTAGGGAGGGTCAAACCCTCCCATCGTCTACCACCAAACAAACTAGCCACCAGGCTAGTTATAGTCCGACTTAGCTACAGCGGTCTTAACCCGACCCTTAGCATAGACCCGTTCGATAAAAAAAAAATATATATATATATACTAGTTTTGGCTGGAGGTCTTCACGAGGTAATCTGAAAGGGAAGCCGATAAGAATGGAGTTCTTCCTTCGCCACTGTTAAAGACATATTTAATACATCTGTAACCTAGGAACAATTATAACTTTTTGTTCCCTTGGCAGGACTCGAACCCGCGACCTTCGCTTGAGGCCGATGTGCTAACCACTGAGCCACAAAAGGCGCCGATTACGATTACAAACTATGTATTTAGTGACATTCCTACAAACATTACCTGACCATAAACGGTTAGGCTACGATTTAATTAAATCGCAAATATTAAAATAATATCTTTTACGAATTTTAATAGTGTATCCCTGATTCTACAGTCATTTACACACATTAAGTATTGTATAATGTGTAGGATATCATAACGTCATTGGTAACGCCATCTGTTAGCGATTATGCGCCATTCTGATTGGGAATTCCAAATAGATAGGTAAAGCAGTTTTTCTGGCCCTTTCCCTTCCGACACGCGAACCGAAGGCGAGCGAAAAGAGACGAGTCGCCGCCCGCATTCGGGACATTCGCATAATCGTTCGCCACGGGTGGGTAGGAGTTCGCTGTCACATTCGTGTGTGATAGATATTATTTGCTATTAATTATACCGTTATTATTTCCACTATACCTAGGTATGAATTAAAAGAAATTACTTATAACTTTCTATTGTGATTAGAATCAGGTCAGTGGAAATGAAAATAATTAAGCCCTTAGTTTTACATACTAACCAATCTATATTAACACAAGGGAACCATTAACACTTGGAAAATGTTAATTTTATCCGCAATAACAATCTAGTGTTTCAATGAAAGTTTGCGAAGTGAGCTAGGACGGAATCCCGAATTTCAGTGATTTCCCGTGGGAGATATTAATGGAAGAACCGCGGTTGCCGCGGGATTCTCGGGCTTAAATATAAAAAGCGAAGTAATAGCCTCAAGCTGCCCAGATAGTGGAATTTTTATTCAACTAGCACTTAAAGATGATTGGATATTGCTGATCTGAAGATTAAGTTGTAGTAACAGACTGGGGAAAAGACACGGATTTGTTATATTCATATAACGCAGGAAGCATGACACTTTATAATCGTAGAAAAAATGTAACGACAACATAATCATATTTTTTTGTTAAAATTCAACCACCAAAAAATAGTGTGCAGTGACGTAAAATCTGTTTATTTATAAAAGTGTATGGTTTTTCCTTTGTCACGCTAAAACTTGTAAATGGCTGGACCGAATTGGCTAATTTTGATCTTGAAATAATTGTGGAAGTTCAGGGATGGTTTAAACGGTGAAAAATATTGGAAAAATTACGAGGGAATTACTAAAACCTTCAATTACCTTTTCCCATACTAACTATCCGCTAGCGGAAATTCCGGACGTCTCCAGTATGTCACTTGAGTATAAAATATTTATGAGTGGGTTCAGAAGGTCAATTTTGCTTATTAAATCTTGCAATAATACAGTTGCGATCCAGTCCTGATATGTTACAACTTCAAAATGACACTTTCATAAACGTCAAACCAAAGTCAAACCTGTTTTGATTGGTCTAAACTCCAAAAATCAGTCAATAAAAGATAGAATACCAAGACGATTCAATTATAATTCAATAAAAAAGTAAAATGAAAGTGTAAGTTAATTATGAGAATTGGGGTTATTGTTTATCTGTTTGGTTGGACCGCAAAACAGTTCTATTGTAGAAGCATCGTTCGGCCCCAGTCGGTTGTAGGTGTAGTTAAGGTGTTGTAATTGTAAGTTTATGTGAAAGGTAGGTAGATAGGTAGATGTGGGAATAGTTTTAGGTGTAGAAATGGGTTGTACATGCTGGTGTAGATGTTAGTGTAGGTTGTATGACGTAGGTGTAGTTATTTATTTAATCCAGTACTAACATAGTTAAGAACAACGTGTGTCAGGACAGCTAGTCGTTTATAAATTTCTGATTGCAATTATTATTTCTTTCTAATTCACCGAAAAATTTTGCTAACATTCAAACAAAGCCAAGAAGAATACCGCAAAAGTTTCCAACAAAGCCTAAGAACATAATCGGGTACGTTTCTTTAGCATTTACCGGTCCGCTTCGCCGATATAGCCAGCAATAATCGTTAAAAGAAACTACCATCTACTAAGTGCAATATAGACCATAGCAGATTATATTGTAAGCTCCAGTTTTCATTTTAAAACTCTACCATAATATAGAGCTATTTAATTGAACCTTTTAATGGTCATGAGAATTACAAGAGATAGTTTTATTATACTTGTAGAAGTTACCTGTCAAAGTTTTTCATGCATTTAATGAGGTATCAGAACTCTTTTATCATCCTAACATGGATGCGTCAGCATTAAGGGGTTGTGCGCTCGATAGAACTGAAAATTGGAGTTCTTTGAAACCTTTTTTCTTAGTCACAATTTCACAGTCCAAAAAAAATAATGTTAATCTGCATTATATTTACCCGAGGACTGTCTTTTTATAAATTGAATTTTTTGTTTAAATATTGATTTTAAAAAATGCACCCTTTTTTTTAAAGTTAAAACCTTTTTTCACTTCTATAAGTCACACGAGTGTAAAAATTATAACAGTATTTTAAGTCTCAGGGGAAGGTCGTTTTAGTTTTTGCAAATATTTATAGCGATTTTTATCCGATTTCAATACTCTCCGGGCGATACGCCTTTGTCACCTTCAAAATTAGTATGGAGCTTGACGCTGAAGGTCACTGGCGTTATACAGAGCCTAAGAGCTTGTCCAGAAAGGCGAATTACGCGCGTAAACCTACGTGCGTAGAGCTTCAAGGTAAAGTGTATGGCAGCCTAGACGTGATGGACGATACGCGCGTTAGTAAAAAAGACGCGCGTAGCTTCTGGACGTAATGTTTTGGAGCTTAGTACCTCGACACGCGCGTCGGCCTTACGTGCGTATGATTATGCACTTTCTGGACCATAGACTTAAACACATTACTCTTATAATAGGGGTTAAGCTAAACCACCTATACTCCTTTATTAATGACTGGAAAAATTATATAGCTTATTGGATATGTTTTAATCCTCATTATTTTAGTTTTTAAATTATAATTTTTTACTTCTATAACAATTATTAGATATATTTTTTACCCACGTGTATTTTATGGTCTACTTTTATTGTATGCCATAAGCTAATAATTATTTTAAAACACGTATTTTAACCTGACTATGGCGAAGCCATACCCTCTGTACGTATGTATGTATGTTTGTTTGTTCCATCATAGCACCTAAACGACTGATCCAATTTTAATGAAGGAGATGTCAATAGATGCGTAACAGCAGCAGCAGTAGACTAGAAAATATAAAATACACTTACATAATAACGGCCCGGGTAACATAGGCTATATAATTTACGTAGTCGGTTACAGTTTTTATAAAAAAAAAATACCGGTTGTCTGTAAAGTCGGTTTACTGACGATAGTTGAACGTGACAACGTCAACAACAATAATAATAATAATAATAATAATGAGGTAAAGTACTTGGTAACGGTACTTGGTAACGGGTAACAGGTAACGCAAGACGTCATGTTTTTTCGTGCGTGCAGCCGGCTCCATCGATTTATAAGACGTTATCACGTTAAAAATAATATAATTACGGCACTGATAAAGTAAGTTAAAGTCTACATAATTTACTTACTTCATCGTGCTCATGTACAAAAAATATCCACTGAAATGAAACTTTATAAAATATTTTTCAAAGCTCGAGAATCGTTTGGCTATGAGAAATCATAGAGAAAGGAAGTAGCTCATATATTTTTATAATACTGCGATCAGGAATCCGTACGATAAGCGGTTAGCTCTTTATTATGTACTTACATCAGTTTAGGTTCATAAAAGCTGAATCCGAGCCAACTTCATACGTTTAGTATAAACTGGCACATTAATTTTCTCACTTCGTGCCACTATTGTAAAAATATTTTTATACCGTTTCACATAGGTACTAACGTTGTTATTACGTTGATATAATATAATAATATATACTATTATGATATATAAAATAATCTGTAAAATCCATTACCATATACCGGGTGTTTTTCCAGTCAGTGTCTTAACTTTCAGAAATGAATATACTCTTGAATATAAGCAACTTTTACTACGGGCTCAATTTTCCTACTTGAAAAAAAAATCTGCTGTTTCCTACAAAAGAGCTACGTCATCGGCTCGAACCCACCACATTCAGAATTTTCGAACAACGCAAGGTACGAACGAACAAGCTTTCCCTCTGAATTAAAGTTATTAAAACCCAATTTCACAAAGGGTACAATTTTAGGGCAAAGGCTAGTCTCTATATTTACCTATGAAATTGCCGTTTTGTATGAAAAAAATTAAACGAATTTTTTTCATGTATTTTTTATTTGTATTAATCGAAGTAATCACCCACGCAATCAATGCATCTTTGCCAACGAAGTGGCAGTTTCTTGATGCCCTTATTAAAGAAATCAGCTGGACGGGAGGCAACAAATTCTTCAAAGGCATTTTGTACTGCCCCTCGGGTATTGAATTTTTTTTCCGCCAAGAAGTTATCCAAATTCTGGAAAAAGTAGTAGTCTGTAGGCGCAAGGTCTGGTGAGTAGGGCGGATGACGGAGAGCTTCCAAGCCCAGTTCTTGCAACTTGGAGACCGTCTGTGCGTTGTCGTGCAGGAGCAGCGGAGACGAGCGATTGACCAATGCTGGTTGGAGATGTGCCAGCTTCTCCATCATTGTGTTCAGTTCTTCACAGTACACATATGCAGTAATGCTCACCCCGTTTGGTAAGAAGCTGTGATGAATCACACCGGCGCTAGACCACCAAACAGTGACCGTCACTTTTCTAGGGGTAAGTTTTCGTTTAGGGCATTGTTTGGGTGCTGAACCAGGATCCAACCAACTTGCTGAGCGCTTGCGGTTATCAAACAGAACCCATTTTTCATCGCAGGTAACAATGCGGTTCAAAATTCCTTCATTTGTGTGACTGTTGAGCAGTGCAAGGCACGTCTCGACGCGTCTCGATTTGGTGCGTTGGTTTGTAGTGTTAGCCTCGTAAACGTCGTTGATGTTGCGTGCCGCTTGTGCCGCGTTGCTGCCACGACGGTACTCATATTCCATAATTACTCGAAATTTTAACGTATCCATGATGACGAAAAAGATAGAAATGCGATGAAAATATAGCACTAATCAATAAACAAATGACTACTTTTGGAAAAAGAATTCCATGTTTTTAAAATAAAATTAATTTGAAATTAGAATTCTTAGCCAAACAAAAATTATTTTGATTTGAAATGGCTAGTACTGCAAAACGGCAATTTCATAGGTAAAGACCTATATATTTAATATTTTTACACCATAAACATAATATTTAAGATTTTTATTATATTATATAATACACATCCATGGTATATATGGTCATAGAAAACTTTTTTGTTCCATTGGCGGGTTTCGACCCCGCGACGTCCGGCTTGAGCACTGACACGCTCACCAGAGCCATTATAGGTATCATACTAGGCTTCAATACAAATTATAGCCATCTAAATTGTTCATTTCGTATGTAGAATATGCATCAAGTCCCCACAAGCCCCACGTCCACGCAGGCCCCACGTATGTCCCACGTAAGCCATATCCAGTTATTAATATTTAGATGTAACACAGATTATCTTGTATCACACGTGTTCGCTTGTAAGATACAGCTACGGATGCAGCGAGGGATTAGCCTACAAGCTGTACAGTGTAGTGTGTACGTCCCAGTATACAATTAATTAAGAATACTAACAATTAGTTTAAGATGCCAGATGTGTAGGATTTTCAATAAATTTTAGCATTACTTTTCTGAAAGCTTAATAATAAAGATCTTTAAACCGAAAGCTTAAAAAATAGGAAATACTTCCAGCATACATTTTACCTGCGACAAAAACAATATTTTATAAGTTCGTTACAAGAAGGGACTGGGAAGCCCTAGCCTGTATAATAGGTAGGGATTTGGATGAGGGTCTTTAAAAGTGGTAAGTGTAGCAGATAGAAATGGAGTTATAGGAACTGATATTAATTTTATTGAGTAGGTAAAGTTTTCATCTCAAATAATAAAAGAGCTTATACAATTTTAATACATCACACTTTTTCCTATCCGAATCCTAACATCTAGTTAGAGATAATCTTATCACTTCCATGCCTCGGCGTCTCCGTAACCCCTTTGATAATTCAGACTATAATATGTTCTACAATATTATGTTCTGGAACATTCGCAGTCAAAGCACGCGCCAAACGTGCTATCTGAATAGTTAATAGTAATAGCATTCATGTACTCATCTCTTCACCTGAATACATCTACGTAAATTCAATTCTCAAGGCTCATATCCTGTGCTTAAAGAACTGTGCCATAGCGAATATAATTTATAGAGCAATTCCGTTATATATAGGTCGTGACTTAAAAAACTTAAATGGGATAAAAATTACAATACTCTAAAATTACATTACTTCAAAATGAAGAATTACTTTTTAAAGAGTATTGTGATGTTTTATTTATCAGCAAACATTATAAAAACTAAACTGTTGTCTGGTTAAAAAAAATAACAATTCCGTGCAAAAAAAACGGGGCTTGAACACTTTTTACCCAGGTTGCCCGCTGACAGCACGCATTTATAACAGTTATATAATCAGTAGGGCCGGGCCATATTATAAATACGATCATATAAAAAAATTGAGGTTTTCCACCTCAACTTTTAAGTACTCAGCCGCCTATACTGGTCTATTTCATGTGTTAGCGTCAGTTCACACCGAGACACGACGTGGGTATTTTTAAGATAGAGATTCAAAATTGAACTTTATTCACTACACAAGTAGATACACGCTTCATTACAACGGTTGAAATTTCGAGCTACGTAGCGCGTACTCTTGTGATGAAACATGTATCTTCTTGTGTAGTAAATAAAGTTCTATATTGAATCTCTGTCTCAAGCATACCACACCACGTCGCGTCTCGATGTGAGCTGATCCTCAATACTTGACATAGTAAAAATGTCATTCCCATCGTTGAATAATTGAAAATATTATGAAGTGATTTTTGTACTCAAGATTATGAGATGTCTGATGTCTTGTAATTTAATCCCGTTATTACATAGAAAATATTTCAGTCTTACCTACATTTTCCGGAAACTCTTAATATTTCGCATCCATAAGAATCTTAATACTACGAATTTCTTAAAGTAGGTTGCGTTGAGCCTTCCCTTTTAACAAAGGCGATTCGGAGCGGTAAAAGCACCATCCGGATTTAAAAGTCAATCGATAGCCAGCGACGGGATAATGAACATTGGAGACGCCCTGATCCGTTATTCCAATGTGAATGGAATTCTTATTCGTATGCCATATCGCATTATCACTCGAATGAAAGGGCCTTAAATGGAATAAAAAGATTTTCAGCACTTTCTCCATGATACTTGGATTGTATTGTTCGTTTCTTCATTGTTTTGTGTGATAGCTATAGCCGTATTAAAATATATTATGCAATACAATCTTGACAACATCACCTAGATAGAGGTGTTCGAAATATGTTGCCAGTTTTTTTTATTTGAAAAAAATGAAGACAAAAAAATGCCTGAGAGTTAGCGATTACCGCCGCCCTTAGCCACTCGTAATATTAGAGAACTTACAAGAGCGTTTCCAGTATTTATAGCAGGAGTCCAAAATAATATGAATATTTAAAAACAATTGGTCACAACTTTAGTTAAGGAATACCTGCAGTTAGAAGATACCACTAGAATGTTCTATCGAAGGAATTATCCGCACAAAGGTGCCAATAACTATCAAGTATGATTACTCCCTTGATTAAACTACGGATGTATAAAGTTGTACGAGTGCGATTGGACACTTTTATGGGCTTCGCGTTAATACTTATCTGTGCCGCGCATTCGCCGAACAGAATGTTAGTGCCCGGTATAAAAACAATGCCCATTTTGATTGCACATAGCAGCTTAACAATGAAATTTCAGCTCCTCATGGTTGGGTTGAAAATTTTATTTTTATTTTTATATATAAAATATTGATGACGACTTCATGTGCGCAAATCTAACTCTGAGGAAACAGTGCATCTTTCCGCGTTAAAACCGTAGCCTTAGTCCTTTTCCGTGGTCTACTCAATATCTGTGCCAAATTTAATCAAAATTGACCCAGTGGTTTCAAAGCGTATTAAAAGCTAACATATAAACAAGTCTTTCCGCTTTATAATATTAATAATAATAGAAGTATAGATAGTAAGTTCAACGTTTTGTTGCTTAGAGTCAGTACTAAGTTCACACCGATACGACACGCGACGCTACACGGCGGTGCATGTATAAGATAGCTATTCAAAATCGAACTTTATTCACTACACAAAAAGATGCACGTTTCATATGACATCAGTCATACATCACTGCACATGCGCTGTGTGGAACGGTGTAAACTGACATACGATGAAACGTGTATCTTCTTATGTGTTGAATAAAGTTAAAATTTGAATAGCTATCTTAAAAATGCAGCGCCATGAAGCGTATCGTTTCGTATCGGTGTGAATTGACCCTTAGTTTAATATTGTTGCGTCAACACTTACATTTCTCAAGTAATATTTTAAACATATTTTACTAAACATTATTGCATATGACTTCACACCGATGACACCATAATATACAAATATAAAAAAAAAACAAATACAATATAAACACTTCATGACATAATCACTAGACGTCTACGGTCTAAAGCTTAATTAACACGAATTCATAATATTTTATGCATTTACTAAGTCCAAGAAGTCAATTCCGCTAAAAGCTTTTAATCACTTCGAAAGCTCACAATTAAAACGTGAAAGCTTTCGCTCATATTTCGTTAAGTCCTAAATTCATTACAACTCTAATATAATCTGCCCTTAATTAAGTCATATGTCCAAAGCTCCGAACATTGATTAATATAGAATAGAATCGGATGCAGAGAGCCAATCTCTATTCGTTACTAACTATCGAGTCCGCAACTAAATCTATTCGGATATCGAGTTTGATTCCCCGTTTAAAGTCGAATAGGCCGGAAATAGATAGGTTTAGCTCCTGTTCGAATTGTGAGCGAAATCTAGTTTTCATCCCAAGTGCTTCTATATACGATTTTCACAATTTATCGTATTTAATTACTAGTATTATACTAATATTTCATTTAACATCATAACAAATATTTCCGCAAAATATTTTAACAAGTCTAGATCTTGTTGACTTTTTAATATAACATAATATTATATCCTCGAAATTCTTCTTTCTAGTTATTTATCATTTGAATTAAGGGTTCGAAATTTCGGAAAAATTGCTTTCTCCGAAATAATATTTACCACGATTCAAGACGATAGTTTCAATAATACAAATCGGGATAAATGTCTCTCACAGTATCCCAATATTTTCATAAACACTGACACAAAATCCACAAATCATGCTTTATTTTGACGCCAACTTACCGCATCCGGGGCTTAACGTCATTCCGGAATCGACAAGTGGATTCCGATGTGCGAATGAGTTTTCGGATTCAATACTTCATTTCCCATGGAAAATCTAAATCTTGCGCGTTGATGGCCCGACGGAAATAACGCGCTAATAGATTCGCCAGCTTACAAGAGCGCTGACATTTCAGTTATGCGGAATTTTTTTTTGAATTGGCATGATTGGTTCAGTTGTTAATATCTAAAAATAAGAAATAATATCTTATAATAATATCTATGGACGCTTCACACCACATCAATCTGGCGTCTGTCCCAAAGTAAGTACTCGAAAAAGTAGTGTCACGGGGACTAGACAACGGGAAGTGCCTATATATAAGACTTATTATTATCAATATTTAAGATTTTAAACATATATAATATACATCCATGGCCCAGGAACACAAAAAACATTTTGGCCGCGTCACCCAGCTAGAGTCTCAACGCGCAAACGCTGAGCCACAGAGGTCTTCAAAGTAAATATTGTGTTAATTAAAAGTTACTGTTTAGTTTTAGACATAATCTTTTTCTGTGGTTATTTTATCTAAAAGTTGTCTTTTATATCTTTGTGACCAAAATCTCAATCAATGCTGCCTTTAATTTGAACCGAACCGAACCCGTAATATTTGCGGACTCGGCATGTGAAGGAAAGTATTAACTGCCAGTTGGCGGGCACAGCATTAAATGGTTTAAAACACTGGTAATGAATTTTCAAACATAGAGTCCATATTATGAAATTTACTGCAAAGATTCTATAGCGCCCTGCATACGTAAAGGTCGGACCACGGAGCGGACTGCGTTCCAAACTGCGGAAGGATATGTGCGATTTGGACTGCGGATCAAACTATCGTGCTAATTACGACTAAAATGCGTCACGGTTTGGACTGCCGGCGTCTTACAGAATACATCAAAATACGTCATAGCGCGCGGTTCAAACTGTAGAAAATGCGCTGTCATCTGGGCGCGTTCGGAGCGCGGGTTCAAACGGCGTGTACTATTTCCCGCGGTCAGAGCTGTGCGTGTGACGGGCAGTTATGTGAGTTATGTGAGCACAAAAATATCATTATCAAAGTATCGTACTCGTATTTTTAAACTAAAATATTATAAGTTTTGTATTTTCAGCACACATTGACTGCGCAGTGTAACAAAGTGGTAATAAATAAATATTCGAACAAGGCAATTGAATTTCAATAAAGTAAATATGATAGAAATTTACTTAAATGTGTAACCACATTAATGAAATTGTTTGCAATAACAATATGGTAAGTTTGGCTAATTAATTATAAATTGACTGAAATATGTTATATATAATATTGTAATGGTTATTATTTTGTTTGTAAGCTATATTTTTTATAGCATATGCATAGCTAATGGTTTGTTGGTATTCCTAATACTAAATAATCCATTTGTGGAATACCAACCATAGTTTGTTCAGAAGCACTAATATAGTGCCAAACTGTTGTTGTAATGTATTTTCCACATGTTAGCATTATAATAATAATTCATTATATTATTAGGAATTGTATTATTAGGCATTCTATTTTACTTTTCTCAAAATTCACATTGTAATGTAATATATCCAAACCGTTGAAGTTTTAAAGAATCTTTACAAAAATACATTTATTTGAAAAGGCACAATAATAATATATTAAGGCTGTTATTATGTATATAATGTTATCTATATTTATAGACCACAAATCTGCTAGGTTAAGTCGAAGGGATCTTTATACTTTGCAAAGTGCTTTTGAAAATTTGAATAGGTTTGCATTTACTGAATTTGTGATGAGGTCACGTTTGTATAAATAAATAAGTGGGATCCGAATGTGGAGTCCAAGTCGTGGTCATTTTTTCACAGAAATTTAGACTCACGAATCCAATTGATAGGTTCATATGATCATACATTTATTGAACGTTAGTGGAGTTAAGTTAGATCTTGAGTTGCCTTTTATGTTATTTACTTTACAGCGCTATCAGAATATATAAATATATGATATTATTCAGGTAGTTTAATCGTCACTGGGATGATTTCAAGGTGTAACTATGTATTATAAAACTAACACTAAGAACAAAACCTTGACTTACGATGACTGGCAACGCGTTTGATAATTTTAAACCTGTATGAAAGTACTTTCTTCAAGGTAATAAAATCCCGTAAAACGGTATAGACACAGAGTAGTTATCGCCTATAAGGCAAAATTGTTCTTCTGATAAATGAAATTATTGGTAGCAATGAGCTTAACATGCGATGGATAACTTACGTAAAATAAAAAGCATGTAGGTCCATTTATTATTCAATTTGCACCTAATATTCCTTGAAGCATAAACCCGAAATACGCCACAATAACACCATTAAATCACGAAACTCAGTAGCAGTAAATGTTAGCCGTATTTGTACTGCCTACGAGCATTCATAAAGATTTGTGAGTGGGCGTTGATTGGTGGAGTTGTGTTCAGAAATGCAATTGCATTAGTTAATAGAACCGCTGCGAAGACGAATACCACTGACGAACTAAAGGACTAGAAGTGACAAAGTGGCCAATGCTAGTTAATTAATTTCCCTTTTATTTTTAAACGTGAATAATGCTTGATGCAAGTTCAAAGCGTTTCAAACATAAGTACCTTCGTAACCGAGTTTTTCTCGGAGTTCTGATAAATTTAGAAAATAAAAAGCATCACAAAAATATTCATCTGACCAAGATTCGAACCCAACCACAGTCCGAATTTTCAAAAAAGCAAAAAACGCAAACCAAACTGCCAATCGGACTAACGTTTTAATGTTGAAATTATAGATATATTGTTGCACGACGAAATATAAAACGTAAATAGCTTAAAATGCGCAGTTTGCCGGGGATAAGACCTAGCTAGATCGATTTTTCTCCCCTAAAACTCTGCATACTAAATTTAATGATAATTTCAGCCGATTTCGTGACACTGCTTATATATATACAAGATTGTCTCGTTTAAAGTGTAAGATAATAATCTATTGAGAACTTTACTTACACAATATTTTAATCATTGCAATAGTAACAAAGTAAATACTAAACAGACCATTGTGCGCCTCGGCATGTTATGGTTACATCACAAGGTGTTTCCTTGGACAACGACTACAAACCATCCTGTTTTCATTCGGGGATAAAAAGGCAGCTATAAACTTTTTTAAATGCAAGTACTGAGTTTTAATGACATACTTATCTGAAAATAAAGAAATAAGCGTGTAATCTTACCTCTCGGCAAAAAAACAAAAATATAAATAAGAATCTCTGTAAATAAGTTTTGGAAAAAAACTAAACAAGATCGTAAATAAAATCTGGTAAGTAACGAACGTATCTACTAGTAACCTAATAAAACGTGTCAAATAAAATAGAGCATTATTAATAAAATGCATTACCCAATAATTTCATTTTATATCTGTGTACATTAGCTTTTCGACCGTATAATGTTCAATTTGGGGTGAAAATTTTGGAATTCCTTGTAATTGTGATTTACTCGCGCAGTTCTGATGCGATAAAGTTATCGGCGGCCTGCTGTGGATCAGACCAGCAATTCGCCAAGAAAAGTGGTATCGCAACAATTTGTTGCACGGCAATGTACCATGCGATGTGTCTTGATAAGTTACGTGATTCAAACTACTTTCGCTGACATCTGCGGAAAAATCCATTTCAAACAACCAAATCTATTTAATAAAAAAAATATCAGTTTCAAACGCCACACGCTCGAAGTCACATCAATAAAATATTGCCGCAAAAGTAACGCAAAAATATGTCCGCAAAGTAACAGAAAAAACATGTCCCTAAAAGTCATTTTCTTTACAAGTGGCTAAAAAATACATCTGGGGCGTAATGAAACGCTTACTGCTGTATTGTTGTGAGTTATTGTAGGAAATGAAGTGGTCATAATTCGCGTCAAATTGGCATGCCAATTATACATTCTGCGGCTGAGAATAATGGGCGCAGTGTACTAAGCGAACGGTTTATATCGCGACAAAATGTTAATATTCAGGTGCAACGTGAAATACAAGGTAGGTGATTCGTGTTAGTGCTAATTTTAAAAAAGCTATATGGAAATCGAGTTTTCGATCACAGTAACAATTTTACTATTTACGTATCTGTTAATAGTTGTATTTTCCTTTACTCTCTAAAAACTCCAAAATTCGTGTGGTAGTAAATAAGTAAAGTTTTTCTGAGAGTATTAAGTTCAGATGTCCGTACGGAAATTCAGAGCTTAAGATAGAAAAACCTTACTTATATTATAAATGTGAATGTGAGTTTGTTTGTTTGATTGTTACGCTTTCACCTAAAAACTACTGAACCGATCATCATGAAATTTGCCACAGATATAAAGTAGACCATGGAGAAGGACATAGGCTACTTTTTATTGCGTGAAAATATATGGTTCCCGTGGGCTAGAGTATTTGCGCTTTCAAGTAATAACCTAACCAAGAGCATGTCAGGACATGTCTAAGGAGGGTTCCGTAACTATCAACGCACAATAGGTTTTCTTTGATTTACTTCAAAAACTATTGTCAGTTTTCGCTCAAAAAAATTTTCATAAAGAGTTTTTAGCATAATCTATCAGCATGTAAACTTACAAGTGTATATCTCCTATAGTTTTCTAAACTATCTAAAGTCAGGGGGGGAACAACTTACAAACCACTTGGAGACCGATTACTGGAAAATGGTTGACTTCATAAAAAAGTCATGTACTAAACATTGCCTTTATTTTAAAATACCTATTCAACAATACCCCACACGATGGGGTAGAATGAAAAATAAAGTCATCCCCACTTCACATGTATGGAGGATACCCCTAAAATTTAAAATTATTATTATTTTATGATGTTAAAACCGAGATCTATACGCATTAAATAACTTTACCAAATTTCATCCATCTATATTTATAATTAGAGAAGCCAGGAGAGTGGACAGACAGACAGACGGGCATAGAGAATAAGGGTTCCTTGAGTGTTACGGAACCCTAAAGAACACTTAACCGATCATCATGAAATTTTGCTCCGATAGAGAGTATATCACGGGAAAGTACATAGGCTACTTTTTATCGCGGGAAAATATACTGATACTGTATTTACACAGGCGAAGCTGCGGGAAAAAGCAAAATAAATTCAGCTAAAAGCACTATAAATTCAACACAAAAAAAAATTATATAAGATACAATGTTCCACAAATATATGAGGAATGTAGATCAGGACGCAGAATGTTTACGAGAGGTCTTAGATACGGTCAAGAGGCGGCAGTGATGTTTGGACGATAAACGCTATAACTGGAACATCCGTTTCATTTTATCGATTTATTAAAAAATTGATGACGTTATCAAAAGTCACAAAATAGAAAATTCGACAAATATACAAAATAAAACGACCAAAAAATCCTTTTTAATGAAGCAGTATATTTTTGCTGAAAGTTGCGGAGACAGGCTCAGCCTAGTGTGGAGTCCTCTAGTAATAAGTAAATTTTGTTATGTTGTTTCATGAAATAAAATATTTATTTATTATTTTACTAGCTGTCCCGACACACGTTGTTCTGTCTTTTATATAAACTGGAATAAAATAAATAACTACACCTACAATGCAACCTACGTCCTACACCTACTCCTACAACCTACAGCTTTTCCAATATTTCTCGCCGTTTAAACCTTCCCTCAACTTCCACAATTATTTCAAGACCAAAATTAGCCAAATCGGTCCAGCTCGAGTTTTAGCGAGACATTGGAATTGCAATCCATTTTACGTCCCTCGAAAACGTGATAAAAAGTATCCTATATCCGTCTCCTGGTTCTAAGCCACCTCCCTAAAAATTTTTAGCCAAATCGGTTCAGCTATTCTTGAGTTATAAAAAGTGTAACTAACACGACTTTCTTTTATATATATACATATATATATATATATATATATAGATTTAGTTAAAATATTTAATACGGACTACTCGTCTACTAAGAAGGTAAATAAAAATGTATATAAATATTGACAAATGTATGAGGAAATTAAGTAACATCTTGCTTTTCCAGATAATGTGCCTAGAGTGTAGAAACACCTAAAGAGTATATTTTAGTCAAAAAAAATTATGTCACAAAGAAAATAAACAAGGACGTAAGATACGAATAAACAACGACGTAACAACAAAAGTGTTGGGATGTGCTCGTCAGCCAAATGGCGATCGCTAAGCGGTAAGCGCTGTCAACTGCTAAATACTATTTTCCTCTAGGATGCTAAGTTATCGTTCACCGGGAACCTCACCTATCTTAAATATATGTTTAAAAGCGTTTAAATGAATTGATATTATTTATTATATACAAATATAGGTATTTCACTATTTTTTGGTAATTTGAACTGACATTATTGATAATTTTAATAATACTTTAATTAAATGAATTGCTCAAAACCATAGATGTCTTATAATAAAAAGAAAATCTAATAACTGATTTCAAAATAAACAAGCAAAATGGCGGATTGTGTCAGCTCTATTGAAATTAGTAAACGTGTCCTGGCCGACAAAAGTTTTTTTTCAGCGCTAGCAAGCGTTGTCAAGCGCTTTTTTCCGCGAAAACACAGCCAATAATTAAAGTACGTGTTTGACCAAAACTTTCACAGGAGCAAGAAAATAAAATACCTTGTCATTTGAAATGTTTCTCTAAGCGTTGCATTTTAAATTAGACTTCAAGTTAGCGAAAAGTTCGCTTAGTATTTAAAAATCTTTTCTACAGTTTTACGAAGGAATTTAAATGTATAGCACACGCTGCTATATATTTAAATTACTATTTGATGTCCTATTTCTAAAGATTGTGCATAAACTCTAGATAAACTAAGTTTAACTGACGCCGAGTTGCCCAATCGAAAAGATCCATCTAGTAGTCACTAGATGAATCTTTTACAAATAAAGTTATTCTGTTTTGCTATACTAAGGCGGTGTATAGTTCCCTCTGGCGCAACTGTTCATAAACTGTATTATCTAAACAAATAATATAATACTCACTATATAATACTATATTTATTTTATATTATAAAATAATATAATACTCACTACTACAAAACTCTTTGTTTTTGAAATACAAAGTAAAAGAAAAAATGTTTCCTCCCCGAAAACATCTATTAATTACTTTAAAGCAATTTCCCGAAATCACAGATCGCGACGTGACTCAGCCGGACTTAATCTAGATAAACAAAATGCATTAAGGCAATTTACGTGGCTAGACTTAGTACTAGCCATTGCAGGGTATTTTATTGGCCAAATAATTGCTCATCTTTTTTTTATAACAAAGTATAAGTTACCGATTTGCTTATTACGAGTACAAGTAATATTTTCAAGATTTAAAACTTTTATAATTTTTTTTTAAACGGGGAGTTTAACTTTTTTGGTGGATGTATTATTCCCTTGAGATATCTTTTGCTTTAACAACAAGTAATCCGTTTGTTTCACAGTTTACTATAAAAATAAATGCGGACAATATAATCGATTTACTCGAAAAAATTTCATTCAGTGTATCACATTAGCGTATGTAAATTAAACAAAATGGAAGCGTCTGATATCCATTTGCATCCGTGTACGGGAATCTGTAAAATATTTGATATAAAATGTAGTCAGAGGATAAAACTTAAATAAAAATATAGTTGAAGGAACCGATATAGTTTAACACTATGCTTAATACCATGTTTAATATTTATATGAATATTAATTACCTAGTGAATATCGAAACATTATTCACTTTTAAACTATCAAATTTTATTGTACAAAGCAATTTAAATGTAATTAACAGAAAATTATTGTGTAAAATACAATCAATGATCAAAATGAAAATTATTTAAAACGAATAAAACAACTGATAACATAAGAATGATAATCATTTCTTAACCGACTTCCAAAAAAAGCAGGTGGTTATACGTATTTTTGCGGCTGTATGTATTTTTTTTTGTATGTTCAACGATAACTCCGCCGTCTGTTGACCGATTTTCATAATTCTAATTTTGATGTAAAGGGTATACTCAGGGATTGGTCCCATTTTTACAAAAATGGTAAGCTGATGATGGGATCCATGAGGAATCGAGCGGACTCCTCGAAATTTATATGGACATATATAGTGATTTTGACTTTTTCAGAAGTAACCTACCTAAGTATATGCTACCAAAAAGTAAGTTTTAGCACCAAAGTATACCCAGGATCCAAAAGCACTGAACGGAACTCCTCGGTCTTTAAAGATACGCGATAAACGATTGGAAATTTCGACATTGTTTAAAGAACTGCAAGCATATGCCATAATATGTAACTTACAGTCATCATTATTTTATATACAATACCTAATAGAAGCTTGACGCGTATTCAATTATACATTCGATCGTTTATTTTAAACGTTCTTAAAATATGTTAATAATAATTTAACAAATATCACTAGAAAGCCAGCCAACGTGTGTTCTATTTTAAATATTGTTTATCAGGATGTTGTTCGGGCTGGTACCAACTTCAAAATTATGAAGATTGAGTAGAGAAATAGTTAAAATTTCAGCCAAATTTAAAAGGGTAATTATTTAGAAAATAAGTTTTATTTCATACTTTTTTGTGCATTTTTACTTTGGAAGTCGGTTTAATTTTTTGTTTACAAATAATAATTCCTTTAAATATTAAATTTCCGTTTTAGATCGTTTCAGCAACATCATGATACTAAAGATGATGATCATGTTTGTTATATGCAAGTACCTAAACAAACATACATTCATATTTACATTCGTAAGCCGTTTTAAACAGTATTTTATCTTGGATCCATTAGGTAAACAAGACACAACCGCACCGAGCTATGAGTAATCGACACATCTGGCATAGCCGCAATGCCAATAATAAATCATATTTTTTTAGCGCATTTGTGCAAGTAACATTGGTGCTTTAATGAAAGAATGGATAATAGCAGGTGCGCCATCTGCTTTGTTTCTATAGAAATTTAATTTTATTGTTCTTTTATTATTTTATATGTTGTAATGTTGTGACGATTTTACATCTTAAGGAGTACGTAAATGCTTTGCAATATCGTTTTATTCATTCGTATAGCTGGACCGCATTTGTTCACTGTTCCCCTTTTTTGATCACGGATTTTTCGGTTAGATTTTAGTTTTAAAGTTATCTAGCTTTTTTATTTTCGTTCACGTTTACAATAGCTAAGTCGAAAGAGCCTTCCAAAATATATAATATCGAGCATGTTTATTTAGAGATTATATATTTTTTACAGATTGCGTTTTTTTTTACAAAGAACGTATAAATCACTGATATTGATAACGTCCAGAATCGTAGAGGCCCAAATTAGACCCATATAGTTAGAAAATTGTCACGAATTTTCGTGCAAAATATTCAAAGGCCCACTTAGAATATATCAGGATCAAAGCTCTTAAAGCCTAGAATTTCAGCAAATAAAAGTTAAGTAAAACATTTCTCCCGGCGTCTCTTCAAACAAAATTTTTATTTGAGCCTAAAGCCCGCTGGAGGAGAGCGGCAAAATGGTCCGCGAACACTTTGAATTATTAATGTTATTGTAGAGATTCTTAGGAGGCATTTCTGTATTATTTTCATCATCCAACCCAAATGAAGACTGGGGTAATAATTTTGTCGTTGTAAAGAATACAATTTCGCGTTATTACTTTTGAAGGCTTTGTTTTTGTTTGAGAGTTATTTTCTATGAGTTTTTATGGTTTCGAATTATGGGCTTACCATTCACGATTCATGAAAGTATATTATTATGGTGGCATCAAAGTTTGACGATGATAAACGTCATAAAATCCCTAATTTAAACTCATACATAGGGATGAAAGATTTTACGTTTTCTTGACTTTGATTCTATGAATAACTTTGATTTTATGCCAGCCTCGGGCAAAATAAATAACCATAGTTCGGGTTGTTGGCTCTTTTGACATTATCAACATATTTTTACCTTGTAGTTAGACTAAGTTAGTAGCATTACCATCACTATTTTGTTTAATTGGGATGCAATAATAGCTTTCTATGGTATTTTTAATTTAACAGTAACGAATTTTATGAAGTGAATCTGCTTTAGAGTGAAATTTCAAAGTCGTGTCACGTCACGACATGATTTAGGATATAACGCCATGTGTCGAAAGCTCCTTATTTGTCTTAAATAACAATTTAACTTTATAAAGTACGACTGAATATATAGATGGCGCTAGGTTTACAAATTTGAATTTTTCGTAAGTTATTTAGGCACGAAGAGGTGTATTTTTGGCTATTAAATGACGTATGAAGTTTCAGTTTTACTACGTGTAGTCTTTACACGTCATGTTTTTTATATGCCTTAAAAAAAGTTCGATAGTATTTTAAGAATATAATGTATGTATCGCCACTTGGCAATTTGTATAAAGTTTTAACTATAATAATATGTAGAGATTATATATTATTACCTAGTATAAAATACATAAGCATCGATTTTTATAGATACTAATGCTATTTTGTAACAAAAGCTGTTTTTCAACCCAAAATACAGTTTCATATACACCTCAAATTTGATACTACCATCAAAGGATGTTTAGAATATTCATTAGTACTCCACAGTCACAAAGGCTCCTACAATTAGTCACATAAACTTACATAATAGCTTGATAATTAGTATACATGAGAGGGAAGTTACCTTAACTCTCGGAAAGTCAGTCCGCCGTGGAGCTTAACTGCTTACAACAGTTACCCTTTTCAGGAGTTAAAACGTACAATACTACATACGAAGTTTTGGACGCAACAAATTGAAGGACAAAACAAATACATTTCAGCGTCGGATCTGTAAAGCCAGTGGCTTTGTGAATGTTAAGTACAATAACAATTTTGTCTAATAATTATAATATTTTTATTTTAATGATAGGTATATAGTATATAATATAGCTTCTTGGTAAAAGAACGGTAACTACAGGGAATCAATCTTCTTAATTTGTTATTATTTCCAACTATAACTGGTATTGCATTTTACCTAATTTGCATTCTTATTATTCTTATTTCTCCTTGCATTTGCATTTTTCTAATGTGTGATGTAAAGTAATCAAAGGATTCCTGTGTTTTCAGCCGCTTTTATATCTACCGCTTAAATGTTCATATATGAGATTGGGCATTTTTACCGCTCTTCAAAAAAGATGGCGACACAAATCAAAATACAATTTTTATTCACATTTAATTTGCCGTGGTTCAGATCTATGGAGAAGTATAGATAATAAATTGGTAATCATATTTTATATGAATATTCGCTAAAATGAGTTAAAATTTTGTGTTTACCCGACGTCCTGTAAATATGCGACCTATGCCGTTGTAGTTCAGATGCAATACACTTATATCTAACCTGCCATCTAAACTAATTTTATCTTTGGTCGCCATGGCTAATAGGGATGATGACAACATCTAAAATATTTAGTTTCATTAACATACTCAATTTTTTTTATATTTTTTATAAAAATATTAAAAAAATATATTTTATGTGCAGTTTAGTAATTAGATACATCTAAAAAGTACAAGTTTTTTTTTGCTATATTAGTTTATAAATCCTACATCATTAGTTTACTTACATATACAAAAACATTAATTATAGTAAGTATGAACTCAAACGCACAAATATCGGAGATATTTACAAATATGTTGCTGCAGCCTTATACTTCATACACTTTAACCTAGGCGTGTCGTCTCAGCTAGGTACGACTTTAGTATGGAGCGTTTTCACGAGACTTGCAAAATTTTGTATACAAATCGCTGTCTGTATCTTTGAAAATATTGACTTTTGATATACTGTTTCTTCTGAGAAGTTACTCATATTTAAGAGTACTATTCATATATGCAATTTTTTTTTTGTTATCTAAACTATTGTTCCATAGTAAAACCTCCCATGTCCTTTGTTTCTCCATTTAGTTAACACTTACATATTATGTAAAAATAATACCGTCCTACCTTTAAAAGGAAGCCCATTTTGCTCGGCATAAAATTCGCTTATAACGCTGCATGTTGCATAGATTCTGACGACATGTTTTAAGCTAATGGACCAAGCTACTTTTAGTTTTAATGATCTTTACTACGGAGTTAATGTTGCATTACAAAATGCGCCTCGAAAATGGTTTCCTTTAAGCTCATTTATGTTTTAGGAAAGCTTATTTTTCATAACAATAGCCTTTTGTTATAACTAAGAAAAAGTTTTCTTGAAGCGCCACGTAACTTTCAAATTTACATTTAGAGCTGACTATTTTCGTACTAAAGAGTTTTATATGTGTTTTGATGTACATAATAATAATATTATTATTGTTTACCCCGTTATTATTATTATTATTATTTATTTTATTACTTAAAAAGTGTTCCGTTTTGAATAAGTATTAACAAAGTATGAAGAAAAAAAATATAACTGGATATAATATACTTCTACAAAATTCACCTTTTCAACTAACTGAATACAGCCAGCAAATATAAAACTAACCTGAAACCAAATAAATCCAAATTAGTATTTGACAAAATTTGTATATTTAATTAAAAGTTTTACAAACATTGCGTTGAAACTTTACCATTAGGTTTGTTTTAAATGTGGCTAACATTGTTTTTGAAAGTATTTTTAAAAGCCTTAACACTCGAGAAGGTACATCTTTTTTCCGAACGCTAGTGGGCACGTGGGGAGAATTTTGTTATGAATAATTTGTTATTTTCCTACAAGTAAAAATGTAGTTTTTTAAAGAAAGTAGGAAATAATTAGGCATTACAACTTAGTAAAAGTAAAATGCATTTCGAAGTCACAAAAAGTTGAAATAATTTTACAACATTAGTGTAAAAAACCTTCATAATTAGTAAATCTTTTGTACATCTAATACAAAAGATTTACTATGAAATGTATGAACATAAACGCGCAATCTTCGGTGATACTCGTATCAGAAATTTTATGCATATGGCCGTACATTTCCTAGTAACATTAGCGTGTAACGTCACCTACTTGTATGACTTGTACATGGGGCTTGGGGGTTTTCACGAGACTCACAAAAGTGCTTCAAACAATCCGCAATTTCTTTGAAAATATTGATTTCAGTGTACTTATTTTTCAGAGCACTATTCATTTATGTAATAAAAAGAATACAGAAAAATACCGTATTACTGACCTGAATAAATATGTAGCAAATTCTGCGACATGTTAATTCAGTTAAGACTGAAGGATTTTGTTTTAAATTTTTTTTTGCAAGAACGTAACGTAGAAATCTCTCCTTCAGCGGTCTCCTGGGCACTCTCGGTATTCATATTTTTGGCACGGATAGGCAAGAAATGTGCGGCTATCTTCTAGAAAGCGCGAACATAACAGGTGATTATTTTACGATTTACAAATATTTTGTGGCAGGGGCGGCAAAATGCTCACAGCGCATCCACTCGAGGGTTAGTAACGTCACTTTTAACTCATTCTGTAGAATGTAGGTACTACGTAATATATCTATAATAATATCATAATATTGGAACAGTGAGAAACTACCAGCGGAGGCTAAGAAAACACAATTTCACATAGTAAGAACTAGTTAAGTGAAGGATTGAACAAAAATGTGCATATTATGATTCCCGAAATATAAATGTATTTAGGGCACTACACTCAAAGATATAAATTAGTTTCAAACTAATATAATATATTAGCGTATAGCTGTGTACATTGTAGAGATAGGTAAATAGTGACCTAGAATTAATATTGACATGTAAACTTAGTGTTTACCGTATACTAAGTTGCAATCGAACCAAGTTTACGGAGGAAGTTCTAAACTATTTCTAGTAACAGCATTGGATACCGAACTATTCGTAAATAAGTATATTCGTAAATATTGCTAAGGAATTTGTTTTTTGCTGAGAAGCAAAATATTTTTGTAAACGTTATGAAGGTGTCAAATTTTTATGTTGCATGTAAATGTCGAATATAGATTATAGAATACGCTAGTATTTATATATTTTAAGGAGCTACATTATGAAAAATTTAAGGTGTGACAAAATCAATTTCTCATACATTAGTCAGGGCAATCATATTTTAAAACTTTATAATTTTTCCTTAAATATAAGAATAATCAGCTGTTAGAGAAAGAGTTAAGCAGTTAATGTTACTTTCAAAGATCTATTCTTAAAGATAACCATATTAGTGTTATCATGTCGGTTAGTATGACACAGATAAAACAATATGTACGGTTATACTATTGGGCTGCGGTTTGGTTAAGCCGCAGCCCGACTATTTTCCAATGTGGCGCAAATCTGGTAGCTGTAAAACAGCACACTCAGTTAAATTAGTATCAGCAAAAACTTTTGGGTGGAACTAGTCAATCGGAAAAGCCCGATTTGGCTTTATTCGTGCACTGTACCCGACCACAAATGCATCCGCCACACCTTTTTGTCTCTTTAAGGTATGTACGCAGTGCGTGACGCGGTAAAGAAATAACGTGACGCAAATCAACATTTTTGTCTACTCACCTGCTAAACTTGTGACATAAATGAAAACAAAGTGTGACATGTAAAAACAAAGTGCGTTGCCCACCATTTGATCATACCCAAAGACTTGCGTATGTTACCCTTCCAGATGATAACGCCGCTGCAAGTTCATAGTATCACTCGGGTCGGACAGTTCCATTCATAAACCTTCCTTGGTGTATGACACTGTATGATACACTGCTACTTCTGCGCTCTTCCGCATTGATGAAGAAAAATAGATGGTTCCCCAGGTCTCATACATGTGACGTCATGACACACCTGTCGTACTGCGTCGCGCAGTACGTACGAACCTCAAAAGCGGATAGGCGCGTCCTAACACGGATTGTAGATTACCAACTTACGAAATTAGGGCGGTTTCAGGTTTGTTTATTCGGCCGCCACGTTGGGGTTTTGTTCCGTTTTGTTAAAGGCTAATTAAGTTTTTTTTCTTTTTCGAAGTAGTACAATTGATTGATTCATTTTTCTTGTAATACATTTTTATGGAACTTTTAATTATGTTGGATAGTTTTATATATCTTTCGTCTAACATTTTTATTGAAATGAAATTAAAATGAATTTTTATTTAACAGTAGAAATGTGTGCATTCTACTTTGTTCTGCCAAAGGTGCAACAATATTAGTCAAATTACTTTTCTTCTTTATGTACTTATTTACTCTACGAATTTGTAATAACTACAATTTTTATAAAAAAAATATAACTACGACTACGTAAATTATATAGCCAATGTTACCCGGGCTATTATTACTAATTTATTGACACCTCATTCATCAAAATCAGACCAGTTGTTTAGGCGCCACGGTGGAAAACACATACGTATATACATACATACATAGACTGCCAAAATCATTACCCTTCCTTTTGGCTTCGCCGTAGTCGGGTAAAAAGTAAGTCACAAAAACCGTCATATTATTATAATTACGAGTAGGTACCTACTACATAATTAATACCTACTACTCAAGTACGACGAAGTAACTCGAGATCAAATACGACGACAGACAACCAATATGTTGACAACTTGACACTCGTCAAATCGCCACTCAAACGTGACTCGTGTCGACACTACGTCGTCACGTGACGTTGACGTTTGACGTATTCGACGATACGCACACTTCGACGAATCATTTAACGGCTCAATTTTTCCCGCCCACGCCCGTGACGGTCCAACGTCATGTGCCGGCTAGTATTGTAGCAAAAATATCCATACGACTGAGTTAATGCACAACGTAAATGAAATCCATAAATAGTATAATAAACACTTAAAATTTAAATTACTTTACATTAAAATGTAAAACATGAAAATCATTACCCGCATGCTATTTAATAATTACACTCAATTTTGCTATTCCATGTACTTTCAATTCTACAAATGATGTGCAAACAGCATTAGCTTGTTATTTAGCATTGATTTTCGGCGGCAATTGAATTCAAACCGTATCTCATGCGGTTTAAGTTGAATTTATGGTTTTACCGCGGCACGCATTACTGGTATGTACTGAAATAGTTATTGAATTCACAATTGGCATACTATTAGCTACATTTGTGATTAGATATTGTTTGGAAAACTTATACATTATAAATTCCATTTCGATTGAATAATCCAATGAAATGTTTCTGAACATCGTGTTTGTACCGATTGTGATATTCGTTAAACTGATCATATTACTGTCTATTCATTGCATAAAATTTCCTCTGTCCATTGTGTATATACGACTGAGATAAACGCAACATAATAAAAAGAAAATGTCTGTCTTCAGAAGATAATTTTTTACTTATCATTTTTTACAAACATTTGCACTTATCTCAACGATATGTCGTCATGTAACATAATGATATCACAATATAATACAATTTGAGACAGTAATGCGCATTAGAGTTATGTAATTACATGTGACGGTAATGTCTCACATAGATACATTAACGCTCATGTCGTAGACACTTTGATGTAGGTGTTACCTAAGAGCCTACATTATGTCACTTAGGCGAATAGATTAACAAAATATGAAAAAATTATGAACTATGTTCTTAAATAACCAAGAGCATGACAGGACTAAGGAGGGTTCCGTAACTATAACGTTTTTTTTCAAGTTACTTCAAAAGTTACTGTCCGATTTCGTTCAAAATAATTTTCCTAAAGATTATTTAAAATGATCTAACAGCATGGAAAATAGCAAGTTTCTAAGTCTCATAGTTTAGAAATGCCTTGGGCAACTTTTAAACCACTTAGAACGCTGATTACTCGAAAATGGTTGACTTTATAAAAAAGTCATGTATCAAACTGTTCCTTTATTTTAAAAGACCTATTAAACGATATCCTACAACATCAACCCCATCGGGTAGAATGAAAAAATATTTTTCAACCCCACTTCACATGTATGGAAAGCCACCCCTAAAATATAAAATTAATATTATTTTATGATACCAAAACTGAGATCTATACACATCACATAACTGTACGAAATTTTATCAATTTATATTCATAATTACAGTAGCTAGAGGAGCGGACAGACAGACAGACAGACAGACAGACGACCGGTCAGAGAGAAACTATAAGGGTTTTTTGAGTGCGACGGAACCCTAAGAAGTACCTATCATAATAATTTTAGAACTAACTTTTGTAAACTAACTAATATATTATTATTCTAAAAAACCATTGACCAGATAAAAAACCTACCAAGGGTAGAATGAAAAAATATTTTTCAACCCCACTTCACATATTGTATGGAAAGCCACCCCTAAAATATAAAATTAATATTATTTTATGATACCAAAACTGAGATCTATACACATCACATAACTGAACGAAATTTTATCAATTTATATTCATAATTACAGTAGCTAGAGGAGCGGACAGACAGACAGACAGACAGACAGACGACCGGTCAGAGAGAAACTATAAGGGTTTTTTGAGTGCGACGGAACCCTAAGAAGTACCTATCATAATAATTTTAGAACTAACTTTTGTAAACTAACTAATATATTATTATTCTAAAAAACCATTGACCAGATAAAAAACCTACCAAGTGCGTGTCAGGTCACCCATATAAGTAATAACGGTTCCGTAGTCACCCATTTCTGATTTTATTTTAAATAATTTACATGATTACTTATTATTTCGTTATTTTTGGAACGAAGTTTTCCAAGTAAGTGCATTTCACAAGTTAGGCCTATAAAACTCCTAAAAACTAAAGTAACAAAGTTATCTAAGCCGTTTAGCTTTAGGCTCTCTAAAAGCTGAATATTTTTTCCCCGCGTCTACTCATCCCTACTCTACGTGTTTTACAGGCACCGAAAAAAAATCTTTCGTGATTAAATTTCGCACATTACTGACACGTTATATATTAATCATACATACATATCCATGCAAGGTTTCATCTTCCTTGCACTAACCGTTTGGAAGGTGAAAGGGCCGAGGACGGTTAAACAGACATGACGAAACTATAAGGGTTCCGAGAAGTGAACTATGGATTCCTAAAAATTTGGAAAGAACCACGTACTGTCCTGAATTTATTTGTCAGGTACTTCATTTTTCAAACCAAGTCTACGGCACCTTTATAAAATCTATATTTCTATCGGCATTACACAAACAATCGCATACAAAATCCACCTCAGCATTATATTAAAACTTTAACATGTTCTGAAGTTCCGGGAACTGGTAAGAACTGTACCCCAGAGACTTCGCTCCAGCATCGGAGTTTTCCAAACGACTTGAAACTTGCCGAATACGGCGACACTTTTGGTTCGAAGACTACCGTTATACCTTTAGTCTTACCTTTCAAATTTAGTTTGAAACGTTTTTTTCTAGTTTTTTATGCCAATAACCATATTTTTTTGTCTGCATCAATTGGTTAAAGTTTGCATATTTTTTATTTTTTAAAATGAATATTATCAAAAATTTCAATGAAGCTATGGAGCTATGGAGGCTTTTGTTAGTGAGTGACGAGTGTTGATAATTGTAGGTATTCTTAATGATTTATAATAATATTAGGTTTCTTACATTTCTTTGAAAAAAAAAACATGAAGAAAAAAACATTTATTCAAAACTTGCTGCGGAAATCTTTAGTAATTAATCAATCGTGCAACATTTAAAATACAAAATTATTAATTTCTGCGAATAAACTAAGTATACTTACTTTTTCCAGACCAGTTTAACATGATTTTATTCCTTAAAAGTAAGTACCAAGAAAGATATCAGAAATATACTAAATATTATAAATAGTCCGCAAATGAGCAATGTTATTTAACCAAGCAAGATAAAATCTATACATATTATTAAATTTATAGATTTTATCTTGCTTGGTATAAATATAATATAATTATCTTCCAAGTGGAAGATATATAAGAAAAACTATTACAGGGGCTTTATGAATGACATACAAATCAAAATGATGATTTTTAGAAATTTTGTCTGTTTATATTCTGTTTGTCTGTACGTTTGTACACGCTAATCTCAGAATCTACTAAACGGATTTTGATGAAATTTGGTATGGTAGTAGTATAGACCCTGGATTAATACAAAGGATACTTTTTATTGCGAAAAAATGTACGGTTCCCGCGATATTTGTTTTTGCGCGTACGAAGTCAACGTCTTAACCGATTTGAATGTGGTTTTCACTAATGCGTTTTGGTTACTCTACTCCACTTAAAATTGAATTAACCGACTTCCAAAAAAGGAGGCGGTTATACAGTCGGCTGTTTATTATATTTTTACATATTTTTTTTTGTATGTTAAACGATTACTCCACCGCCTTTGGACCGATTTTCAAAATTCTTTTTTTGCTGTAAAGGGTACACAATCCTCATTTGGTCTTTTTGACACGAAGGTAGGGACTTGATGATGGGATCCAAAGGAATCGAGGTAATTCCACGAAATTTATATGGACACATATAGTGATTTTGACCTTTGCTGAAGTAGTTCAGGCCCTGTAGGTATTACCCTGGATCCAAAAGTATTGAACAGAACTCCTGAGTCCTTATATATAAATGTTTGGGGATTCCGGAGTTGTTTAAAGAACTGCCAGCATATGCCATCATACCACTTACAGTAATCATCACCACACGATCAATCTTCACACGATCTACACTTCACACTTGGTACTAATAAGAATTTTATGCACCGATATCAATGTCTTTGAAATTTTGCTTTTGCCGTAATTATATTCGTTATCATTATCATCACTATAATATTAGGTCAATAGATATGAAATTGGCGTTTTATAAAGGAGGAACATAAAGTCGATTTTTTTAAACATAATATATTTATTTAATCAAAGTATATACCATTGCTATCTATGCACTTTTGCTATCTTATAGGTAGGTAGTTGATTGAATCCTTTACTAAACTTCGACCGCCCCATCGGAGTTGAATTTTTACAAGACTTTACTATTTACTTATCTTAACAAGACTTTATCCAAATTTCGAAAAAAATGGTAATCTGTTGGAGCAAGGTCCGGCGAGTACGGTGGATGTCTTCGACATTCCAATTGAAGCTCCTCTAATGTGGTAGCCGTCTGTTGTGCAGTGTGTGGTCTAGCGTTGTCCTGAAGCAGCAGTGGCCTAGAGTGAATGACCGACCTCGGTTGTTTAGCAGCTATTCATCATTATTTGCAGTTGCTGGCAATAGACATCTGCCGTAATCGTCTAGCCAGATTTAAGAAAGCTGTAGTGAACGATACCGGCACTAGTCCACCAAACGCTCACAAGTAACTTTTTTTTGGGTCAATTTTCGCTTGTGGCAAGCTTTGGCTCGTTCGCCAGGGTTCAGCCATTGCGATGGGCGTTTCCGATTATCGTACAGGATCTACTTTTCATCACAGGTAATGATTCGATTTAAAATCCCTTAATTATTGTATCGATTGAGTAATGTAGCGCAGCAGTCGACGCGCGTTTGTCGGTTTGTTGCACTCAATTTATGAGGTACCCACCTTTCAAGCTTTTTCACCTTCCCTATTTGCTTCAAGTGGATTAAAACAGTTTTAAAACTACACTTTTATTTATTAAAACACTAACTCGGACGTGATTTGCGACGGATCCGCTTCTACAATAGCCTTCGATTCTTCATTATCAACTTTGGTATCCGGCCGTCCACGGGGCTTGTTCTGCAGGTCGAAATTTCCAGAAAGAAAACGTTGGAACCAAAAACGCACTGTGTTTTGTTTTGCGACACCGCCGCCATACACATCATTAATCCTTCGAGCCGTTTCTGCAGCACTGGTGCCACGGTGGAAATCGTACTCGAAAATAATACGATATTTCAAGTTTTCCATTTTGTAAACAGAGTGACGCAAAGAAAAAACCAACAGAGAGAGAAACAAATGAATTACGGTTTTCGAAACACAAGTGCATGAGTAAATAGCGGTATCAATTTTTAAATTGGAATTTCTAACCAAAGAAGATATAAATGAGATTAAAGTGACCAGTACGACAAAATGCCAATATCATATGTAAGGACCTAATATTAAACATACTGTATGTTTAATATGAAAATTTGCTTATATAGTTTGCTTTGTTACATACATATCCATGCAAAGTTTCATCTTCCTTGCACTAACCGTTTTGAAGGTGTGTGAATGGAAGGAAAGGCCCTTTTGGCCGAGGACGTACGGACAAACATGACGAAACTATAAGGGTTCCGAGAAGTGAACTAAGGAATCCTAAAAATTGGAAAGAATAACGTAAGGTGTCGGAAAAAAAAATCAAGCCGTCTGGGAGCTTTTATCGAAAACGCTGCCTAACCTAACCCGTTGGAGATAATTTATAACATAAAAATATATTATGGTGGGATTGTTTCTCTTCTATAGGTCTACAAAAAGTTCGTGACGGCAAATAATGTCTACCTTTTAAGAAAGGATATACCCATACTATACTATATTGTACCCAGACGGATACAATATTAATCTTTATCTAGGAGATTATATCTGAGGGGATTTATATTTTACTCTGTGCTATTACTATTTGCCATATTGCAGTAGGTATACTTATTTGATTTAGATGTTTTTTACCACGAACACTCTCCCACGCGTGCGAAGCTACGGACAAAAGCTAGTATAAAATAAAATCGAAAGTTAACAGACAAAATGAAAAACATTTTATAAACAAAGCAGGTACTTTAAAGCTATGCAGATTGCAGAATTTTATATTCCTATCACTGTCTATTCAGCTACAAATTCGATACGATAAATTTCATAATTCTGTTTTGTAATGTAAAGGAAAAATTATGTTTGAAGTTATTTTAATAGCTTGTTCTGAGTTGCAAAACATTCAAAAATATATAAAAATATGGACTTTTGAATTATGTTTTGTATATTTTGTATATTTCTTTTGTATATATTTTGTATCGATGTTTCAAGTTCCAACATAGACTATTGCTTGCATTGAGAGTGAGGAAATCCTCTCAAAACATACTCCAAATGGAGTATCTACTGAATGATTGTGCCTAGTTATTTTTATGTTTATTGTTCTAATGCAACTATTGAATTTTTTACATTTTTAAAATGTACATTCCGTTTGGAGTCTTTTAATTAAGTTGAATTAGTTTGTGTTTTAAAATACCGCTATTTTAGCGGTTAGTACCTACCAATTACAATACAGCGGTAAATTCTAAATCAACAGTTAAAATAAACTAACAAGCCCCTACGCATTATGCTGGTTGAGTTTTACAAAAGGGGCCTTTGAGACCCCTATTAAATGCTCCAAATATGTTTCTCAAAACTATTATTGGTCTGACCCCAAGCCCTTCAAACAAATGCGCTGTAAACTTTTATGCCTAATGATATTGTGATGAGCTCATTTTACTGAAATTACCTACTATAATGAACCATGTTTATGGTTTTAGCAGTATTTTGAGAATTTAGAACTGAAAATTTGTAATAGTATTTTGAGATAGAGGTACGACCCCGCTGCTTTGCAGTTGCTATGTGATGCGATGCGTTAGGAATCACAATGATATTATGATTTTCTTAGCACGAGGGATCAGGGAATCTAATTCTTAAGCAGGTGTTATCGTAATTAATTTATATGATCATAACGATCACAGGGGCGATACACTCTACAAATGACAGCTCGACCATTGGCAAATATTAGCCGTGTTAACAAAACGAGTCGGCACCGAAATAACAACCAAATATACAACCTTTATAATACAACAATAAACTTCGCGTCAGAAAAATCTATCTTAGTATGAAATGATGAGAATCATGTTAAAGCACGTAATGGCCAGCCCCGTGAAAACAAGTCTATGACACCCCTGCACACATTTAGCCACACACAAATAGCCACGACCTATGTATGTGCGATACCCTTACTGATATACCCTTAGTAGGTAGACCACTCTAAGAGTGAAGTAAAACATCGTGAGAATACCCGCACATGGTTGTTTCATTCAGTTTTCATTCAGTCAATGACATTCAGTCACTCCTCTGGACTAGGCTATGTTGTAAGAATGCCGTATGTGCTTGGGCAACTTGCACTCTCTCGAGTGCGAATCAAACGGCCACGGAGCTCTTTTACAACAAGACAATGGCCTACTTAATTATTGGCATCTTACATCTTTTACAACGTCTTCTTTTCAATTAAGACTCGAAAGTTTCAATACTGGATGGGTGCCAATGTGTTCCAATACAGAATGTTACCCTACTTTTTAAAATTACTGCGTTGAATATTATTTACCTTCATAAATTTTTTTTACATCCTACAATAAATTAAAAATTCGGATATTGTGTTACGTCTAGGTAGGCGATTTAATTCAGAATGAAAATATCTAAGCTTTATAATATTTAAGGCTGTGAAATAGGTGATTTTTTTTTTGTATCGATGTGAAATCAATCTAATAGCGCTTCCAAATTTAATCGCGCGAATACTAGTTTCCAATGTAATTGACACGGATTCCAGTTATAGTTGTATTGAAAGTTGAAAATTTCAAAACATATTTAGTACACGAAATATTGTAAATGTACCGTACCTAGTGTAAAATATCTACAGTTATAGGTACTACTAATACTCGGAAATGGTTTAGAAAAAAAATAATTTCAATCAATCTTATTTTTAATATTATAAATATAGATTGTTGTATTTACTCGTGCTAATTCTAATAGGGATGTTGTCTAGTGTGGAATATCACATTTGCTTGATTAAAGTTTATTTAAGACACACAAATCTAAAAGAAATAGGTATTTAGATTGACGCGATTAAGCATTATAAGCAAATAAAAAATATTGCTCATCTCTCTGTCGCAAAACGATTTGTTACGTCACAAGTACCTAGCTACCGCCGTACATTTTGTAATGACAAATGTGTGGCGGGTGCAACTTGTGACGTCACAGGCCGATATATCACTCTTTTTTATATATTTACATACTACATAGTATATTTAAATTATTTGTATCTTCGTTATTTTTTAAGATATACGAAAATGGGTTCTAGATTGTTTATTAACATGATGTCTATGTAAAATCGAATAGACGGAAAAAAATATTTAAGCAACATGCCTATTGTAGTTGAGGAACTATTATTCCTTAGTTATGAAAATAATTACTTGAATTTTTATATTAAACTGTACGTAATTATGGGTATCTATCTAGTATCTAGAAACTACAATAATCATCTTACTTCTATTATAAATGTGAAAGTTATGTATGGATGGATAGAAGTTTGTTACTCTCTCACGCAAAAATTCGATGAAAGTCGGTATGGTAGTATTTTAGGCCCTGGATTTAAAACATAGTCTACTCTTTATCTCGAAATAGTAAAGTGTTCTGTCGGAACACTTTATTTACGCGAGCGAAGCCGCGGGCTAAATCTAGTATTATTATAAGGCTAGGCTAAAATTATTCTGAATAATCTCGTGCATCAATTTGTAAAAAACTGTTAAATATTCATGAATCGTAGCTTAATTCATGTAAATACACCTCATCTAGGTATGCAAATATCTGGTCACGATGGGGCATTGTCGGTCGATCCACTGCCGAACTGGCGCCAGGAATCAATTTACAAATTACTGGCTAAGGTTATTTACTTTAACGCTAATACTATATGCAAAGTGAGTTTCCATTTCATTACTTAAGTACAAGCGGCTCCAAATATTGGGGGTAAAACGAAAATATAATGTTTATATGTATGAAGATTAATATAATATCTATAATAATTATTATTATTTATTGACGCTTCACACCACATCAATCTGGCCCCGTGCTAAGTATACGAAGAACTTGTGTTACGGGGACCAGACAACGGGTAGTGTATTTAATACTTTTCTACTATACATATATTTAAGATTTTATTAGATTATACACATATTGAATCCATGACCAAGGAACCCAGAAAACTTTATTTCCTCGCGCGGGATCCGAACACGGCCTCCGGCTTGAGCAGTTGAGATTGTAAGAAGATTACTGTGGTACTTGGTTTAATTCGTTAACGTCATAACCATATTTGAATGCATGTAAAATTCTAGAAGTAAGTATAAAAGATTTTAATTATTATGTCGGTAATTATTTCTTTTTCCTTAAAGGTTTACGAGTTGCTATTTAGCTAAGCTATATTTCCTATACAGATTATTTAAATTCTTACTCTGTGAGAACTTTTTTGTTGAATGCACCCAGTGCCGACAAAAGATATCTCGAGAATATTTATCGTAAATTGCCTTAACACCTGGCAATTCCGATTGGAAATTATGGATTTTCGAGAATTTGCGTGCTCCCAAAAAGAAGTGTCAAAAAGGCATGTAGTATAATATTGCTATATTATATTTATTATTATATATATTTTGGGTTTGTTTTCAAATTTTTTCTACCCTCGTCCTTAATATAATGACGTTATGTATAACGGGGGTTCAAAATCAAGTGGTTGAACACGTAATAAACTTAATTTTAACGCCGACATGTCAACTATTTTTTTATGATGCAGAAAGGTAGGTACATAATATAGATTTCGATTATTATAAGATTAATAATAATATTATGATACATTTATTTAATCCGAGATGTCAACAATCTTTTTATGTACTTACCCTAGTATCATACCCTAGTATAGGGTAAGTACATAAAAAGATTGTTGACATCTCGGATTAAATAAATAATAGCATATATAATATTTATATTAACTTAAAATAATCTCAGATTAAATAAAAAACGTAATTAATCTAAGGTTGACGCTACTACTCGTAATACCCACCTATTCACATTTCAAAAATCCAAGTTATATGAAGTTTCAATTACATAGACGGTTTTCTATAAAAACAATCAAACATATTTTTATTGGCCACATCTTCGTAACCAAGATTGTCAATAAAGTGGATGCATAGAACCGATATAGAATTGCAATATCAATAATCAATTGGTGAATTGGCGCTTGTTCAAGTCTATTACGATACTGTAACCATTCAGATGCATTAAGGATCATTTTGGGGGGGTACATCTGTAAGATTTATTCCGTTCTCACTGCCAACGGATACGCCCTGGCGAATGTTAAAATGAGATAACGGGTTTATATGATTGACTTTAATTTTTATTGAAAATCGAATAATAGGCTAGGTAACTAATTTTTACCCGACTACGGTAAAGCCAAAAGGAAGGGTAATGATTTTGGCAGTCTATGTATGTATGTATGTATGTATGTATGTATGTATGTATGTATGTATGTATGTATGTATGTATGTATGTATGTGTTCCCTCGTAGCGTCTAAACTACTGGTCCGATTTTAATAAATGAGGTGTCAATAGATTCATAATGATGCCGCGGGTAACATAGCTGATGATGATGAGTTATAGCTAAGACCACTCTTAATTATGTCAGCTTTCAAACAAAAAAAACCTAGATCAAAATCGGTTAATTGGTTCATCCGATTTTAATAAGAAAATGAAGATGTTTCAATTACTAGCACTTTTATTACTCACTCGTTCGATAGATGTCACTATACGAGTCTTAAATTTTTCTGAATCGCGGTATCGTGTTGTTTAGAAGTTTATGATATATTCCACTACAATTATTGTATAAGATCACAGGAGAGACCCGCGTCTCTCCTGTCATAAAAATAGCATACAACCCGTAGCTGTCCCCAATATCCGGTCTGAACATCACTAGGGAGGGTCAAACCCTCCCATCATCTCTTAACTAATCAACTAGCCACCAGGCTAGTTATAGTCCGACGTAGCTACAGCGGTCTTAACCCGACCCTTAACGTAGTTCCTTTCGAAAAAAAAATATGTATAAGATCAAAATACGATTAAAAGTGAATAATTGGTGAAATGAATGAATGTTGAATGATCTCTATTGCGTTTATTGAATATAAATTATAAATAGTTATATTTTATAAATCGTTCTTCGAGTTCGAATCAAGTCGTCATTTACTGTGTATGCTATGGTTAGTTCATTTTAATTTCAGTTTTTCAGTTACTTTATTACCTACAAATATTTATGTAAAAAAATTTGCCCGCTTGTGGATAATTTGTCAAAAGTTAGATTGGGAGACGGAAAAATATTAAATAAAAAAATAAGTTTAAAAAACTATAACCCGACTACGTAAAAAAGGGGTCTAAAAAGGCCGAAACAAGATAATAATTCAAATAGAAATCCAGAAATGCATAGTTACAAAAATGGTCAAGGTAGAGCCGTGGTCGCACCTACTGTTCGGAACAATCGATGTCAAAACGCAGCCGTCTGTAACTATCTTGGGGTATGCATGTGTGCATGACGATATACGCAGTTTCAGTTTATACCTAGACGTCACGCATCTCGGTGTGAACTGACGCTTAGATGACGCTATTAGTGTGTGCGACCACGGCTCTACCTTGACCATTTTTGTAACTATGCATTTCTGGATTTCTATTTGAATTATTTTCTTGTTTCGGCCTTTTTAGACCCCTTTTTTACGTAGTCGGGTTATAGTTTTTTTAATTTATTTTTTATTGCATACATGAATGCTCTTAAATATGAGTAACTTCTCAAAAGAAACAGTATATCAAAAGTCAATATTTTCAAAAAAAATTGTATACAAAATTTCGCAAGTCTCGTCAAAACCCTCCATACTAAAGTCGTACCTAGCTGTGACGTCACGCCTAGTATATGAAGTATAAGGCCGCAGGAACATATTTGTGAACATATATATAATATCTTCGATATTTGTGCGTTTAAGTTCATACTTAACAAAATGAATGTTTTTAAATATGATGTAAGTAAACTAATGATGTGGGTTTTGTTTACTAATTTAGCAAAAAAAAAACTTTTTTGTACTTTTTAGATACTTATTGTATCTTATTACTAAACTACACATCAAATTTTATATTTTTTTTACATTTGCCAAGTAGTAATGCCTCAATATTTCCTGAGTATATTAATGAAACAAAATATTTTAGATGCAGTCATCATCCCTAATATTATTATGGTCGAGGATATTGCGAAATATATTTTTAAGTCTACAAAAGAAAAGCAAACTGTGAAGTGTATTAAATTACATTATAATGATATCCTACAGCTAAATATGAATGTAACCTACTTTAATCAAATAAAATCATTTATTAAACAAACTAGAAGAAAAATCGTTAAATTAACTTTTTTGTGGCTACTAAAATATATAGTTTCCCCGGTAGTGAAAGGATCGAAAAGTCTTCATGACTAAACTTTTTACTTTAGTTTATACCACGCTAATTAAAATTCGACATTTACAAAATCTTCAGAACATACATCCTATTGCTTCGTATGAAATTAATTAAAAATATTCATGTAAACTTTAACGATGCCTCTTGACATAAGTATCCTTACTTTTTTAGGGTTCCGTACACAAAGGGTAAAAACGGGACCCTATTACTGAGACATCGCTGTCTGTCTGTCCGTCTGTCACAGACTGTATCTTCTTAACTGTGTTAACTAGAGAGTTGAAATTTTCCTATATGGCGTATTTTTGTTGCGGCTAAAACAACAAATACTAAAAATAGAATAAAATAACCTAACCAAGAGTATGTCAGGACATGTCTAATTAGTGTTCCGTAAAATATATTAACGCGCAATAGGTTTTTTTCAAATTACTTCGAAGTAATTGTCCGATTTTGTTCAAATAATAAAGAGTTTTTAGCATGATCTATCAGCATGGAAGATTACAAGTTTCTATCTTTTCTAGTTTAGAAATTCTAGGGTGGGGGCGACTTATAAACCACTTTGGAGGCCGATTACTCGAAAATGGTCGACTTAGTAAAAAAGTCATGTATGAAACCTTCCCTTTATTTTAAAAGACCTAACAACCCGTGTGAGGTTTTTCATTCTACCCCATCGTGTATACCCCATACACGATGGGGTAGAATGAAAAAATATTTTTCATCCTCACTTCACATGTATGGAGAGCCACCCGTCAAATATAAAATTATTATTATCACTTGATGGCAAATCCGAGATCTGTACACAATCTATAACTATACCAAATTTCATCCATTTATATTCATAATTACAGAAACTAGAAGCGTGGACAGACAGACAGACAGACGGACGGACAAAGCGAAACTATACGGCTTCCTTAAGCATTACGGAACCCTCAAAAGACATATTGAAGGGGGGGAAAAAGAGTAAATATTTAAAACTTATTCTTTTACTAAAATAAATATTTAATAAATTAATACAACAACGTGATTTTTTTGCCGTTTAGTTCGAAACCCTTCTTGCGAGACTCCGACTCGCACTAGGCCAGTTTTCTTATATTCATAAAATAATTAACAGAGGAGAAATTCTTTTGAGCGTATAGCTGAAAGAAAAATCTTTGAGCATCGTCTGTAGCGCCCGACGGTTAATTAATTAAGACTTAACAAAATGGACACTATATATTATTAGGAACATCTGCGTATTAGATGCAGCTGTAATTAAAATTATTATCTGCTTGCGCCAATAATGTATTTAAACTTATATTTTGAAGAGAAAATATTTGTTTGTTTATTCTTTAAGATAGAAAGAGAACTATGATGAGAGTTTAATGAATTCGTTACAGGAAAAAAATAGTTGGTTATGCGTTTGCACCTTAGGTTTTAATCATTATAGATGATATTTGAAATTTGATGCAAATTGAACATTTGTTTAAGTTTAAATTTTAATAAGAATTTTGTAATTTTGACAGTGAAAATTGTCATGATGATCAATGTCACTGAAATGTGGGCTTAAAATAACGTACTCGATGCTTAACTTGACTAAAATTATTAAAAGTTTCTTTGGTTAAAAGTAATTAGGATAGGATAGAAAATAGACATACCTACATGTGCTACCGATTAAATGAGGCCTGTTTATTCATGCCAATTTTCTATAAAGCCTGATATCTTTCTAACCTCGAGCTCAGATATGTCTATCACTATGTCAAATAAAAACTGAGGCAGTTTTTTATGTAATTAGTGCGCGTGCAAGGCGTAGTTTCGTTACATGCATGTGCGTGACACAGACAGGTGTAATTACTTCGACGAGGCGTAGAACAGAACTCTGTCTTTACTATTTTGTTTGGTCTGAGGTCTCGACTAGATAGACATCACGACGTTCGTTCTGGAACATGTACTCTTAGGCTGGTTATCGTGTCGCGCTGGCCGTCAGCTTGTACAGTTCATAGAATTCAAACCTGTTGGCGATGACGATCAGCGGCGGGCAGTGCGACACTAAAACTCGCCTTACATGGTAAAGTTCTACGCGTAGTAATTTTATGGTAGCTTATCACCACAGTCATTTAGTATTAGAACACAAATTAGCCTGCGTGACTGAAATTGCGGCACGAGCGCGCTAAATCTTCGACTGTCGGAACATGTTGCTAAAATGGGGAAACCTGGAGCGACTTATCGCGGTTACATGGAATATGTTGCTCTTGATATAACTTGTGGTCTATAATGTAATCGTAGTAGAGAGTTATTTTTGTAAAGACATCACCTAGATTTTGCCTCGCACGGAGAAAATTTGGAATGAACTATGTGTTTAGGACTGTTTTGAAAGGCCGATAACTTTTGACCGGAAACATCGTTGCTTACTATCAGGCGATGTGCCTGCCTGTTTACTTTAAATTATTTAAAAAAAGTGGGAAGTAATAGGTAACTATCCAAAACTTTATAGGTACATACACACACCGGCATATTTAGCGGAACATAAAATAAAGGTTTGATATCAGTATCATATAAGGTTGCTGGCTGGTTTATACGTCATTTAATTTAAAAAGAAATATTTTCAAATTAAGAAAACAACTGAACATCACATTTTATGCAATTGTTTTAATTTTATTCAAATACACCTTATCTGGAGCGAACTTCGAGTATTTCTTCCTTCTGAGTTTGATTTAAAATTTCATTGAAATACTGTTTTTTGTTAGTTTTTTTTAATGGCGTATCTTTTTGGAGTTGAGGACTGAATTATGCCTGACTTAGCCCCAACGGAGATTGCCAGGGCACTCGAAATGCGAAGAAATGGTCAAACCTACAGAGTGATTGATATCCAGAGATCTTCGTCGACCAGTTTCAACGATCTATCGCAGTATCCAACGGTTCAGGGAGACCGGTACTTATGTGAGAAGAGCAGGACAAGGCAGAAAAAGACGCACTTCGAGTAGGGATGATCGTTTCATTCGGCTTCGTGTACGTTGGAACCCCCGTTTGACGGCCGTCCAAGCCCGACATGAGTTAGAAGCAGTGCGGGGTGTAACCGTAAGTGAGCGTACGGTACGAAAAAGGTTCGAAGAAGCTGGTTTGGGTTCATTTGTGCCCGCCAAGGCTCCAAGGCTCGAGGTAAATCATCGTAGAAATAGGTTAACTTTTGCTCAGGAACATCGACTTTGGAACGCGGACCAATGGAGTAAGGTATTGTTTAGTGATGAGTACAGAATTCTCTGAAATCAAATTGACAGCAGGCAAAGAATATACAGACGCAAAGGAGAACGATACATTCAGACAAATTTTGAAAATACAGTTGCATACGGTGGTGGATCAATAATGGTTTGGACGGGCATTTGTTTGGGAGCTCGCACAGACTTGGTAGTGATTGACAGAGGGAGTCTGACTGCAGACTGCTATATCAGAGAAGTTTTAGAAGAAAATGTCGTACCGTTTGCCCCATATATCGGTGACGATTTTGTTTTTTTTGCAGGATAATGCTCGGCCGCATACCGCTCGGGTAACTCAAGCTTATCTTAATGATATGAATATCACTGTTATGGAGTGACCGGCGAGATTACCGGATATGAACCCAATAGAGCAAGTTTGGGTCTTGCTGAAAAGAAAAGTTAAGTCCAGAATTCCAGCTCCTGCCAACGTGGGTGAACTGCGAATCGCCGTAGTTGAGGAATGGCGGAGACTATCCCAGGAGACCATCGATAACATCATTCTCAGTATGCCTAGACGGGTAGAAACTTTAATAAGTGCACGTGGAGGAAATACGCGATATTAATCACCATTTTTTTAATTTAATTAATTGTTATTTTAATATTAATTTTCACTTTTCCCGGTTACATGAAAAGTTCAAAAATGTACCATTTTTCACAAATAGCCTTTACTCGCAAAATGTGACCTCATTTTAAGTAAAACAAATGAAACTTTAAATAACAAAAGAAGTGTAGTAAGTAGATTTTAAAATAAAACCATATTTTTTTAATTATGGACCTTTTTTTTGTGTTCCGCTAAATATGCCGGTGTGTTTATTATGTACATATATTATATTCAGTATTCCCTGTCCAAATTACAAAATTCTTATTAAAATTTAAACTTAGATAAAGGTGTATTTTGTATCAAATTTCAACTATCATTTGTCATGATTAAAACCGTGTACGGCGCAAATGCTTCACCAACTAATTTGTTTCTGTAATTAATTCATTAAACTCTCATCATAGTCCTCTTTATATCTTAAAGGGGCAAAATAGAGCTTTTACCTTAAAACCGGGCGCCAAACAAATATGTACCCTATTACATATTCCTAAATTAGAAAATAGTATCTTGCAATGCGCCACTTTGTAAGCCATTATGTGAGAGGTTGTACGGGAACAGGTTATGAATTTATTGCGATATTTAGTCACAGAACATTGCTCCATATTGCATTGACATTAATATCAAAATTGTTTGTAATACACCTACCGTTTGAACCTCTAAAGTTAGTGAGTGTACGAGCGTGGAGCACCATAAATTATAGCTGTCCACGCGGTCTACCGACTTCCATTTCCTATGTTTGAGCAAAGTGTTCTAGCAGCACCACCTTTACAAAAAACACAGACCGCCACATTACTGGCATAAATCATATCAGCATTACGATTTAGAATAACAACACTGCGAAGAATTTGTAGGTGTATTTTAATTTAACCTGGTAGACAACGTTACAATATATTATGATAATAGTGTTATTCTAGTAAAGGAAGCATTTTTTAGCCGTGAAGTTGCCGACGGTAGAATTGTTCATATTCATTCAACTAAGATGTAGTTACATGTCACAGACTTGAAAAAATCCTCTCGATTTTTAATTTGAAAGTATCATGGCGATATCTCCACGGGTAAGCACTTTAGTAGTCTAGACCAAATAAAATTTCAAACAAATGTTGCGGACAAACATTCTACAATATTAGCAGTCCCAACTTTGATGGGAACGCTACAGCTAAAGTCGAAATACACAAAAAGGAAACATCTAAATCACCGAAAAGTACCAAAAAATTATGTTAAAAGTGATGCTTTCATACATTTCGACTTTAGACGAAATCGATTCGATCCTTTGTCGATGGTATACAATAAAATTTTATCCCGGAAGCTATTCGCAGTTACCTTTTATTATTATGTTGCAGATGCTATCCGGGTACTTTTCAGTAGAGGCCATTGTTGTCCCGCATAATGGGGGCCAACCTTTTTATTCCACTTCAGATTTTGAATGTAGCTTTGGTAAAGTTATCAATGTAAGTGACAAATCCGGTTAAGCCATTCTCACCCTTATCCCCGTAATCTTTAGCTGGAATTTGGGATGTGATCGTCTATGCAAATGGCTCGATCTATTGATTGTTATCATCGGATATGTGAATAGCCTTTCAGTATGTTCAAATGTAAGCTTATCTTAGAACTTTGTTACTCGTTCTAGTTAGATATTTCTCATTTTTCCACTTGTTGATCGTCGATCATTTTTAATTCCTTCGAACATTATTACATCTATCACTCAGTCCGACTATCAAAATTTGTTTTTAATCTAAATTCTAATCAAAAATATTAAATTGCATCTCGCAGGCACTATTTATTAGGACGATATGTAATTTACAACCTTTGTAGCATATTGGTGCTCAAATTTAATATTAAATTTAAAGTTAAAACAGGATTTTACCAGTTCGTATTTAGAGTTGTTCATTTATCAAGTGTACACTGGCCATCGCGGTCAGTTTGCTGTCAGTTGCGAGTTGTCGAGGTGTAACGATGCTATCTCCGTGTTGGCACGCCTGGAGTAATACGGACATATTTGTTGACAGCGACAATATTTTGTCGTAATTAATGTTTATTACCGTTCTTATTAATTTGGTTATACTTAATTATAATTACCGGGGGTTATCCGAAAATGATTCGTTAAATTTTTAAGCTCGATCGTTAATAAGGTTCTTTTGTGATGCAGTTTTATGAGAGACAATCTGTTTACATCGGTTTGTGTGAGAAGCTAACGTAGTACAATTTCGCTAAGCAATCATAGCAATATCAATCGATCAATACGTTTGTTTTACTTAAACAAAATTAAATAAGTAAGTTTATTACATAAAACAATCATACAAGAAAGAACAAAAATACTTGTGTCAGAAATTCCAAAAACAATCTTAACATACAACAAAATTTAATATACAACAGTTTTAATTCAATCACAGCCTTAACTTTCAGTAAAAAATAATTGATTTCACTCGACGCCATTCCAATTGCTTTTCACATCTGTCGGAGGGATAGGGAAACAGTTTATTTCGAGTAGTTTATGATGAAACTCAAATCAATCAATCTCCTCGATTGTTCGATATTTTTGATATTTCCCAATTGGCACGTTGCGAAAAGATTTTGACTTGTAGGTTGTTGTTGTAACCAACATGTTGTCAAGTCTACTGAGATAATAGTAAAATTACAATTTAAAACAATGGAACTGTAAAATCTTTTTGAATTGAATATAATATTTAATGAAATGAACATAATAGCAATGGACAAATAACTGTTCTCCAAATGCGATGTTACTTTATATTAGTTTCGTTAGCGCCATAAAAACATGTAAAATGATACTATTTTAATATATCCAACTTATTAAAAGATACGATAGTGCAAGCTCAACAAAATTTTAGCCATTAAATGAGGGTCGTGGACATATCAATCAATTACAAAGACCGATGCCTCAGGCGATATACGCTGCGGTGGGGTGAGCCGCGCCGATACCTACTATATCGTAAATACCGCCCTAGGGAGAGACTGTAGCGTGCTTATGATCAACGAAAAACATTATGTTTTGAAAAGAAATGAAATGAATTATGATATTACAACGACATGAGAATTTAATTTTATGTGGTTATTTTTAGCAAGGTTTGCCTTAAAGATTTCAGATAGGGCTTTGAATATTGAAAAAACGATAAATCGTTACAAAGTGATTATAATAAACTGACTTTGTTTTTCAACATGCCTAGTTACACTAAAGATTATGTTATTACTGTGACTCTAACTCTCGTGTTCCCGGCTTCTGAGGTGAATTTGTCGGCATTCCATATTTTATCTATTCAATAGCGCTCATGATTCGGAAACGCGTTTGAATTACCTAATCAAAAACTATTATATGAAAAACAACCGCAAAAATCACCTCAGAAATGGGGCATTAGTGAATAGTTTCGGCTGTACATGTAGATAAGTGTTCGCGCCAACAATAAGCGCGACGTTTAGAATAAACACAAAGGACATCACTACGTGAAGTATGGCCGACCGACTGAGGGGCGCTGTCAGAGAGTGACGAACACTTGCATTTAGAACCCCTCCCGCGCCGGATGCATTTTCAGCTCATCCCGAAACCTAGTGAACGCGAACGCGTGTGCGCATATTTATTTGTGCTCGTTAATATAATACCAAATTCGCCGGCGAACCGCGATAAATCTATCGATAATCCGCTCAACAGCTGTGTAGTGTAGTGAGAAGAAACCTTCGCCCAGATACAGAACCACCAGCTCAACAATAAGGTCAGTCCCAGATTTCTCCAGCCCTCACATTAACCTATATACCTACTTCCCTCAGCTCAAAGTCGTATGTGTAAGTTCCTAGCTTACACATTTCTTGGTCCATCAAGCCTTCGTGAAGCCCTTCTCCCTATTACCGGCGTTGGGCCTCATTAGAACCAGCACCTACAGTTCCACTCCGCCCAATTCTGCACATAAAATCAGCTCGATTATTTATATTTTGTCCAATTAATTCTGGCCAGGCCGCCCCGCCATTTTAAAACCAAGTTACAGTCCATTCCCATTATCAATTCGGCACATTTAACATTAAACCCCTATTCTGTACTTTGATATTAACCTATATGTTAATTATTTAAATTATTTTGTGCATATTTCGGCCCATAAATTCATAGGAAAAACCCAAAAAAATAAAAAAAAATAGTGGGTAGGTTGTCGGCTTATTGTCGAACAAAGAACTCGAACATTCCAGAACTTCCCTAACGTACCTAATACATAATTTGTGCCAATAATATCTCATATAATTTTCTCAGCTCTTAATTACACACAAAATATTTTAATGTTTGATTCGCATATAAAATAAGTAATAACTAGTGCGTATTGTGAATTACGTTCGGCTCATAACAGAATTGTGAATCGTCGTTGCATTACTAAGTATTTTATCTATATATAACGTTTATATCTTCATATTCTCAATTTTTAAAACACAATATTAATTAACTTAGCATTATTTTAATAGTTATGAGTCGCATAACATCTCAAGTGCCCATACTAACATCGTCGGCTCGCTTCGATACAGAAAACTTGATTTGTGTACCTACACGGCGCCCGTGCGAATAACAGCTGTTACATTCATTCTTAATTAGGTATTCTTCATAGAATAAATAGTGACCTTCACATTGAATTCATATCTTATCTACGTTCTGTGTCTATACAAAAATATTATTAGGTGTTACGTTACAGCTGTTTTAAATAAGAATTCTTATCGACGTTCTGTGTTTATACAAATATATTATAGGTGTTACGTTACAGCTGTTTCGAATAAGTCGGCACACTATTGAGATTGAAACTGCTCATACCTACTTGCATTGTTTTCATTACGTTATTTTGTTTCTAACGCGCCCTCTAGGATTTGTTTATATTCAAACTTCAGGACATTAATATAATATTACAGACGACTTCTAACGCATTAATCTCCGCTCATCAAACATACACTAATACTATATTAGCATCAGGCGATCGGTCAGCTCATTTGTTAATTAACTCGTACACATTTTATGATAAAATTGTATACATTGTCGGCACATTATTAAAATCTATTTTCTGCGTTTTAATTAATTGCGCGCGTATTTTCCGCTCATTACTTTTAAATATTTAACTTAGTTACACGCATATATTTTTAAACATGCCTACAAAATCGCAAGCGGCCATATTTAGGCAAACTATAAAATCTATTAGTCGGCTCAGAGAGATCGCATTGGCATTACACAAAGGTGACTCAAAGTCTAACAAAACGGAGTTTAATGCGCGTTTTAAAGACCTACAAAATTTGAAACAAAAATTAGAAAATTTATACTGCGAAATTTTAGACGACGGCAGTGTTACAGAAGAAATTGAAAAGTTTTATACAGCCGGTTACGAGAACGCGCTATCCGAATATTATGATATTTTAACTGCAGCGGAAAATATAAGTTCTACTTCAGAGTCAAGTCAGCTCACTTCTGCCGTTCTGCCCAAAATTGAACTACCAAAATTCAGCTCACGCGTTGAGGACTGGCCATCGTTTATTACGATTTTTAGGAGTCTTACAGACGACATGACGTCACTTACAGATGCAGTTAAGCTGCACTATCTTTTGTCTTGCCTTTCGGGGGAGGCGCTCAGCATGATTGCGCATTTAAAAATCACAAATGATAATTACAGCGTCGCGCTCGATATTCTCACACGTAGGTATGAAAACCGCCGTGTTCTGATAGATGGGTTTGTTGATATAATACTCGGCCTACCTAATATTCATATTCGATCAAGCATACGCGCGACGTTTTTAACTCCGCTCATTTCCGCACAAAGCGCATTAAATAATCTGCGTTTACCTATGGATAGTAATTACGTATTTGTGTCTATTGTAGTTAGAAAATTACGAGGCGAGCTCCGCACCCTGTTCGAAAGAAGATACGGCATCTCGGACACTCTGCCCACCTTAGGTGATTTGATTTCTTTTTTAGAGGAGCACGCGCGCTGTATCGAAACCGAATATTCTAATGCAACGCGCGGTGTTACCTACTCACCACAAACTGGGCCCTCTCGTCAACACACACCCCCCGCAAACTCTCCGCGCAGTCCACGCTTTAGACCAATTAGTCCCGCGTATCCTCGTAATACTCAGCGCTCGCCATCGGCTCACACTTTAAGTAGCTATCACGTCAGCCCAGTTCCTCATTACCCTCAACGCTACTGGCCCCCCTCCCCCCGAACAGAGCGGCGCGAGTACTCAGCCCGGAATACAGATAAACACAAGCGATTCTACTGCCCCTATTGTAGGAATACAGAACACAAATTTATCGCGTGTCCAAAATATAATCATCATCAGACTCAAGGTCGTTGGGATTTCATAGAAGCCAACGACAGATGTCGTAAATGTCTAGGTCCGCATTTTGAAAATGAATGTCGTTCGACAAACTCATGCAAAGAGTGTGGAAGTGCAAATCACCACACCTCGCTTCATCGTCACGGAACTCCAAATTCTCCGGTGTCGTCAGCGCATTTGCTTCCTCCTCATTTACGTGCACAGCCCCGCCGGCGTGCTCAAGACAAGCCACATACCTACACGGCCTACACACAACATACGCGTGCACATCAATCATCATCATCAGACCCCAACCAATCGTCTGATCATGCACCGTCTACAACTCATCAATCTCAAAACAAAAAACAATGACTACCTACAATCACGGAGCACATAGAATTAGAAGATCAACCCAATAATTTAAAATGTCATTCAGCTCATAGTACACCTGCATCACATTCAGCTCATAAAATATCTAAATCTAGTTCAGCCCAATATTCTGTAGAATCAGCCCAAGTAAATTCAACTCAGCACATAGAAAACCCATTAAAAACTCCAGTGTTACTTCCCACAGTCGTTTTAAATATATCTGATAAATGCGGAGAATATCACAAAGCTCGGGCTTTATTGGACTGTGGTAGCATGATAACGCTCATAACTCAGCGCATGACTAGAAATCTTAATTTGCAACCAAAACAATGTTCATTAAAAATTACAGGTGTAGGTGATCAGCACATACAAAATTCTAAAGGTTGGGTCACAATAACATTTAGGCCCACACACCGTGACACGCCATCTATTACTACTACCGCTCATATTCTCAAAGACGTTACAGGTTATTTACCTTTGCAAAAAATACCAGATGTTGTACAAGACTCAGCTCATCAGCTCATTCCATTGGCGGATCAAGCTTATCATACTCCTGCGCCCATTGATCTCATTTTAGGCTCAGACGTTTTGGGTCACGTTTTGGATGGTACTAAGATTGCTTTGGGCCCGGGGAAGCCCATAGCCTTCGGCACGATTTTTGATTTTGCACTCATAGGACTCGTTGAACACTCATGCGATTCACCTGTAGCTCAAGTTAACTCTGCTCATATTACTCATACTCATTATACTCAGTCGGCTCACTCTACACATTCTGCTCATTCTACTCATGATATTTGCAAAAGCCTGGAAAGATTCTGGGAGTCGGAAGAACCCCAGCCTCGTTCTGCTCATTCAAACCCGCTACACGAGCAATGTGAACACATATTCAGCTCAACCACCATTCGTGACGATTCAGGCCGTTACATGGTGACTCTTCCCTTCTTATCAGATGCACCCGTATTAGGTAGTACTCATGCTATTGCTCTACGTAGATTTCTCAATCTAGAAAAACGGTTGCAATCCGATCACACACTGCGAGAAAAATATATAGAATTCATGAACGAATACATAAACTTAGGACACATGACACCGTGTCATCCGTCTACATTTACTCATAAACCTCATTATTATATTCCTCATCATGGCGTGTTCAAATCAGGTACTGACAAACTCCGCACAGTATTTGATGGCAGTTGCAAGTCATCCAATAGAGTCAGTTTAAACGATTGCCTGCACACAGGTCCAGCACTTCAACGAGACATTGTAGATATTATTATATCATTCCGCGCACATCGTATAGTATTCAGCACTGACATAAAAATGATGTTTAGAAATATTCTCTTAAGACCAGACCAAAGTCACTATCAGCTCATACTCTGGAGATCGTCTCCAGATCGACCTATGCTCACTTATGCACTCAACACTGTTACATACGGATTGCGCTCAAGTCCATATCATGCTATCCGCACATTATTACAATTAGCTGAAGATGAAGGTCATCGCTATCCTCAGGCTGCCGAAATTTTGCGTAAATTTGTTTTCGTGGATGATGTACTTTGCGGCCATGACACCATAGAAGAAGCATCAGCACTCCAAACTCAGCTCATTGATTTGTTATCACTCGGTGGATTTAAACTTAGTAAATGGACATCAAACACACCTCAGCTCTTGCAAAGATTTCCAGACGATCAATGCGAAATGCCTAAAGACTTTGACATCAGCGCAGAGTCTCCATCAATTAAGGTTTTGGGTATTAGATGGATTCCCCGGTCTGATGAATTTACATATCACATCTCATTACCACCAGTTACCCACATTACAAAACGTTCAATTCTTAGCACAGTAGCTTCTCTCTATGACCCAAACGGTTGGGTTACACCCGTCATATTCCGCGCAAAAATACTTCTTCAAAGGTTATGGTTAACTAAATTGGACTGGGACGATCCCACTCCAAATAATATTACAGATGATTGGCAGCGCATCTATCATGATCTTCCGCACATCTCAGATATACATTTTCCCAGACATATCGCTCCACACAAATTCAAATCAACATACTCACTTCACGGATTCGCAGATGCTTCGGAAATTGGTTTTGCTGCAGTGATATATTTACAAGAATCAGCTCACAACGGATCTGTTAACGTTCACCTCATGATTGCTAAATCTAAAGTCGCACCGATTAAAAATAAACTCACAATCCCCAAATTAGAGTTGTCTGCTGCAACTCTATTATCTCAGCTCATGTTGCGTGTCTCCCAACAATTGTCTGCTCATCTCACAATTACACATCACGTTTGTTGGTCAGATAGTACCATAGTGCTTGCATGGATAAAAACTCCGCCCCATCGTTTACAAACATTTGAATCAAATAGAGTAACAAAAATTAACTCAAATTCACTCACACTTAAGTGGCGTCATGTACCTTCCAAATTAAATCCTGCTGACTGTGCAAGCAGAGGATTATCAGCTCAAGCTCTCTCCGCTCATGATTTATGGTGGTCTCCTCCTTGGCTCAAATTGCCAGAGGATACCTGGCCCAAGATGCCTTCAGCTCATACTCGACAAGACTTGCCAGGGCTCAAACCGAAATACGTACCATGCAATTTCTCGATACCCGGTGTCGATAGTGATCTGCTCACTCGCTTCAGCTCTTTAGAAAAACTAACTGGTGTCACTGCCTACATGAGGCGATTCATTCGTAACTGTAAACTAAATTCAAACTTGCGACAACTAGGCCCTCTAACTGTAAGTGAACGTAGAGAAGCATTACTCTTCTGGATCCGCTCTGTACAGCAGAATGCATTCGCAGAAGATATTCACCGCCTGCAAACCGATAGAATCTGCACAGTACGACTACAACGTCTGTCGCCTTTTAAACAGGACGGTCTCCTCAGAGTAGGAGGTAGACTCACCCGTTCGGAACTCACATACGATGCTCAACCCCAACCCATTCATTTTGCCTAGTTCTAGTCCGCTCGTAGACCTCATAATAGATCACTATCATCGCATACACTGCCACCCTGGCACGGACACGCTACATGCTATTTTACGTCAGCAATTTTGGATATTATCTGCCCGCCGCATTATAAGGCACAGAACGTTTAAATGCATAAGATGTTTCCGTTGCCGCGCTCAGCCCGAAGTACCTATCATGGCTGACCTGCCAGCTGATAGAGTCATACCTCAGCCCGTATTTAGTCACGTATCAACAGATTTCGCCGGACCGTTTCTGCTCAAATCAAGTCAATTACGTAATGCTAAGTTAATTAAGGGATATTTTTGCATATTTGTTTGCCTCACTACAAAGGCGGTTCACTTACAACCAGTCTCATCGCTCACTGCCGAAGCGTTTATTGCAACATTACAAAGGTTCTGCTCACGTCGCGGACTTCCGGTATTGATACGTTCGGATTGTGGCACAAATTATGTAGGAGCTAGGAATCATCTACTAGAGGCACAACAATTTCTCAATGACAATAACGACGCCATTTCTCATAAACTCTCAACTCAAAATATAACTTGGTTACTCAATCCGCCTAAAGCCCCATGGATGGGAGGTATCCATGAGATTAATGTTAAATCCACAAAGCAACTTCTATACCGTGTTATCGGTGAGCAACACCTCACTTTCGAGGAATTCTTAACTCTGCTCACTAGAATCGAAGCTGTGTTAAACTCTCGGCCCATCAGTCCACTTTCGTCCGATCCCACGGACTATCAGCCCCTTACTGCTGGCCACTTTCTCATTGGCCGTCCGCTCACAGCTCTCCCCGAGCTGACTCTAGATGAAAGAGTAATATCTCCGCTCAAACGCTTTCAGCTCATTCAATCACTCTCTCAGCGCTTTTGGAACCTTTGGACCAAGTCCTACCTCCATACCCTTCAAATCCGCTCCAAATGGCTTTCCTATTCCTCTCCACCCAAAATTGGAGAACTGGTTCTGCTCAAGGAGGACAATTTGCCTCCTCTACAATGGAAGATGGGAAGAATCTCACGTCTGCTACCTGGGAAGGATGGAGTCATCAGAGTTGTGGACTTGGACACCACTCAAGGCCAGCTGCGGAGGCCTGTCGGCAAGATTGCCCGGCTCCCACTGGATTCTGCTCAAGATGGGGCTCAGCTCGCCGCCAGTGCGGGCCCCCCAGGATGTTCGCGCCAACACTAGCGCGAAGTATAGAATAAACACAAAGGACATCACTACGTGAAGTATGGCCAACCGACTCAGGGGCGCTGTCAGAGAGTGACGAACACTTGCATTTAGATACCCTTCCGCGCCGGATGCATTTTCAGCTCATCCCGAAACCTAGTGAACGCGAACGCGTGTGCGCATATTTATTTGTGCTCGTTAATATAATACCAAATTCGCCGGCGAACCGCGATAAATCTATCGATAATCCGCTCAACAGCTGTGTAGTGTAGTGAGAAGAAACCTCCGCCCAGATACAGAACCACCAGCTCAACAATAAGGTCAGTCCCAGATTTCTCCAGCCCTCACATTAACCTATATACCTACTTCCCTCAGCTCAAAGTCGTATGTGTAAGTTCCTAGCTTACACAGATGTAATATAAACAAAATATAATTATATTATACTATTTAGTTGATCCGACAAACATTATTCTGTCATAACTGGTCTGGAAGAGATAGATTCATTACACCTACAACCTACACCAACATTTACAACTACAAATTACAACCTAACAACTACATCTAAACCTACACTTTTCTGAAATAAACCAAACTAAATAAAAAGATAAACTGACAGCACTTATAAGCATTCGACAGACAGACAAATTGAACACAGTGAACAGTTAATATGGCAAAATTCATTCGTCATTTTTAGTACTTTCACCGCAACTTTTTCAAGATTTCTAGCGTTATAACCTTCCCTGAACTTGCACAATTATTTCAAGATCAAAATTAGCCAAATCGGTCCAGCCGCTCTCGAGTTTTAGCGAAACATTGGAGCAAACCATAAGCTTTCACACTCTTTTTGTTGTATTTATTTATAAGGTCATCTTTTCTCGTCTTCTGAAGTCTTGTCAGATATTATTAAATTAACTTACCTACTCTACGGTATGCAACTTATCCAACTTATTACATACATTATTTTTGTATATAATTATTATATCCGCCATACTTATTAACTTGGGCCACCATCGACATTTATAGCTGGCCCTAATCAATACCTATCCGCCTGTTATTTGCCGACATGACGTTTTTATTAAATAAACGCCAACATAAACTGACCTTATCTTCAACTGGTTGTTTTCTTGTAAGCAGGAGAACGATTATGATGGATCATCTGACATAGAAAATGTAATAATGGAATTTCTTTTCCATTTTATCAAAGAGAAAAAACCTCACCAGTTTACCATATTTAGTTTCAGATAAATAATATATTTGTTTCGTATTAAGAAATATTTTCACGGGTGATCAAAGACTGGTGTCGTTAAGTTTCCAGGAAGATTTCTAACAAAGATTTTTTTAGGTATGCAACAATCACCTGCAAATTAGATACTGTTATTTGAAGCGCTAAACCCGTTATTGAACACGTCTTAAGACGTAAATTACTTCAGTATGCTTATATTTTCATTTGTCAACCAAAGGCCGTTTCAGTTCATTTAATATAATATTAAGGCATATAGCCTGCATTGTAATAGATAGGAAGCATGCCTGCGTGAAGAATGGGGGCAGATGCCATGTCACGCCGTACACCGCCATATTAATAATTTTCTAGGTATTGCAGGATTGCGACATCACCGTCACGCTGCCGAAGATGTCCGGAATTCGCGGAATCCGCTTTTATTGTGACCTACTTAATTGTACTTCATTTTTATAAGGTAATTATTAAAACTTTGTTTTATTATTCTTTTTACGTATTGCGTAACATGTTAATTATTATGTAATAATTGTAAGTTTAAGGTACTAACTTATAGAAAGCAGTAGATACAAAAGTGGTCTATGATAAATTATAATTTTCTTTAGATATGATTTAAGTATTAAACATACATAAATCAAATCAATAATGTAAAATATATTTTCATTATTCTTGCCAAGGAAATGTACGTACAGCACGTATTATTTGAAATAACTATATTCCACATAAATTCAGGTGATCAGATAACATCATAGAAAATTATGAGAGCCCAGCAATATTAGAAAACTTATCTTAAAATATACCGTCGAATGAAACACGTTGTGAACTGAAGGCCACCCTCACAAAGGTACAGTGTATGATAAATAGGGAGAATAGCACTGGATGAGGGGAGATACGCATCAGCAAACCTGTTGTAATGGTAACTGGTGTTGTTAACTTACAATCTTTGATTGTTAGCAGGTGAATAAGAATAAAAAGTCTTTTTCACTTGATCTTAGCTGTTTGATACTTAGTTATGGTTCTAGTCATAGTTTACTCGCAGAAAGAATATTGAAAGGTTAACCATCCTCTACCACTTACAACTAAGGCGGAAATCATGCAGACGATAGTCCACCGCGCTCATCAATAAAAAATGCAATAGCGGAAATTCAGGGACGGCTCATCACGACGCTTAAAAATCAATGCTTTTATAAAAATCTTGACCGATGTTTTTAAACATTTAGATGTGGTCTTTGCATTTTAGCAACTCTAAATCCGAGGATAAACAAAGGAAGTAAAAAAATTCGTGAAGTTCTAAAGAATATTTCTTAAAGAATTCAGCCTTTTCCGCTAAAAATGTCGGAACCTCCTTTCTAAAAGTTTTCGTTTTGGAAAACTTAATTTCTTTTTATAATATAAATGGAAATCTTGAAAGATGCACATCAACTTTCTTGCTGCATAATTCACTCACAATTCTATGCCTGTTTATAATTTCAATGAAAAATGTCTAAGTGCCTACTGTATTTGGAACTGGAAAAATAAGAAATGAAATTCGTATATTTTGTAACAGTCGCTTTATATTATGAAATGTTATGAATTGTTAAGCGTAATAATTTGAACAATAAAGCGTTGAGTTATTTTATTTTTATTTTGAAAAACTGATGGACTGGACCTTAACAAACCACCTTAACCTAGCGACATAATTTTGTATAAAACAGTTTTTCTATGATTAAGTACTTGTCCAATCCATTCTGACCAAAAATACAAATAAAAATCAATTTTTTTAATTCATATAATTAAGTTTTTTCATACATAAATAAGTGAAACATAATTATCTACGCTAACAAGAATTTGCTCCTCAACCACATAAATTGTCCAACGACCATTTTCTATTCATAACCAATGAATAGGCGCCAAAAGTTTTGGACGAAATAAATAAAAATTAAAGAACAATCGTTTTCAGCCGCTGATATTAAAATCTATCAATATTCTGGTCTATTTCCATCCCGGCCGCGCTCGTAAATAATCCATTCGGCGTGGAATCGAACGGTTGCACCACTGTTGTTAGAATACTATAAATAAACGCATTCCGTACCCGGCTTACATGTGTGTTCAAAATTTTGGATAAAAGGGTTGCTGGTGTTTTATGCTAGAAAGTAAGGTAACGAGCAGATGGTGTGATTAAAAAAATATAAAGAGTATACGTGGCAGAATTAAAAGTTGATTCATGATTTAAAATCCAAAAATACATTCGACGTAACACTTTAGAAGTGTTTTTCGAATTTGAAAAAGTGTTTATAAAGACGTAACTTAAGGACCTTACATACAATATATATTTAAAATTATTAAATTTTAGTTCAGATTTAGAATCATAGTTTATAACATTTTATCCAATACACTTTGAGAGCATTTTATCATAAGCAACAAAAAAATATTTATAGGCCATAAATTGTAATGTATAAGCAGTACTGACAACTGACGTCACCCCTCTGCAATGCAAATAAATCAATAGCCAAAGTAAGACGCGATTGATGCGTCTTTCATCACACATAATATACTACAGCCTCCGTGGTCTAGTGGTTTAGAGCATGGCTCTCGACTCGGAGGTCGTGGGTTCGATTCCCGCATTGGAACAACAAAAAATCTTGTTTCCAAGTTTGGTTAGGACAATGCAGGCTGATCACCTGATTGTCTGACAAGAAAGATGATCCATGCGTCGGATGGGCATGTAAAAAGTCGGACCTGCGCCTGATATCTCACCAGTCGTGTCGGTTATTCGTCCCACTGGGTTACGAGAGTAAAGGAAGAGAGAGTGCTCTTGTGTACTGCGCACACACTTGGGCACTATAAAATAATTCCTGCGTAGCTGGCGTGTTTTCAATTAAACCGGCCACCGTCACTGAAATCAGTGTGGGAAGCTATTACTATCACTGAGTCGGTTGTCTATTTTTAACAAAGTAATAAAGTCTTGTTGCATATTGACAAAAGTAAGTGTCAATGTCATTTTTGACATTGACAGATGTCATGAAGTAAAGCCTATTTAGTTAGTTTATTTCAGTTAGCCAAAAGGCTATAAATAGTGTATACGTAGGTATATTGTTATGTTAAGCATATACCTCATATGTAATACGTAATCAGTGTTAAGCACCAATAAAGGAGAATATAAGAATTGTTGCTGTATTATTATCATCACCGCTCAGACACACATCAGGACTTACAATCAAGAGGTCGTAGCCCGCTACATGGTGTCAGAAAAAGAAGTAAAAAATAAGTTGTCAAGAAAACGAAAATCATGAACGCAAATGGGGGTACATCGAAAACTCCGGAAGCTTCGAGACAATCGGAGATCTCTACAGAAATTATCAACAATAATGCTGAAAATTTCAAGAAATGGTCATTCGAAATATTCCTACTGGCGTCAGACATGGAGCCTTTTTTGAAAAATTGCAATCATGCTGCATTCCATGGGAGATAAGGGCCTAAATATCTACAATTCCTTCAATTTGGACCTAAGCACTGCTACATTCCAAGAAGTCAAGGCAAAATTCGTCGAGTATTTTGAAACCAAAAAGAATTTGACCGTGGCGCGGCACAAATTCTTTACGTTGAAACAACGTGTGAACGAATCCTTGGAAAATTTTCTAATGGAATTAGAAAACGCAAGTCATGCCTGTGAGTTTGGTTCGCTACGCGATTCCCATGTAAAGGACATTTTCATTGCTAATATGGCCACAAAATTCTCGCAGTTTCGTCAAAACCTCCTACAAGAGCAAGATTTATTCCTAGAAAGAGCCAAACTCCTCTGTAGAACACTCACGATGGCGCAGAAAAGTGAAGAATCAATCAATGCAGCAGATGGAAAAGAAGAAGCCACAGTATACAAGCTACACAAAAATCGTCGGACCAGTTTCCCCCCACACCAGAAGAGAAAAAACTCAAGATCCCCATCACGCCAAGGTCACCCAAGGTCAGCTACACCTGGATCCAGAACATCGTCGTGTGTAAAGTGCAACACATCGCATGGTCGCCGCAACTGTCCAGCATGGAAATACAGATGCAGGTCATGTTTTAAATATGGACATTTTACTCATCTATGTTTTAAGAATAATAATGTCAGGACTATTGGTTCTGGGGTAGGTAGCATAAATCTCGATGATGAATCAAGCCCCAAAGGTGCTGAGGCTGAGAGATTTACAATAGGGGCATTATTCAATATTAAAAACATAAAGTCACAAAATGCTAGTACAAATTTGATTAACACAAATAATTCCTGGCATTATTCTCTTAAAATAAACAACAAAAATGTAGATTGCCTAATTGACACTGGAGCAGACATAAATGTGATGTCTTATCAAGTATTTAAAGAATTGAATCTTAAATTTGACAAACAGAGTAAAGAAATGTGTAAAAAATATAATATCTTTGCCTACAGTGGGCACAGAATTCCGATAATTTCAGTGTCAAACATTTGTTGTTTAGTTGAAAACAAAACAAAACCAGAAAACATTACTTTTGTTGTAACTAAATTAAATTGTCCAACTGTGATTGGTTTACCCACTTGTATAAAGCTAAATTTAATAACAAAAAACTTTCATATAAAGAATGAAAATGTCAAAAATGTTGAGCAAAATGTGTATAATATGTATCAAAAAACTTGTGACAAAATTGTGACCAGATATAATGATGTGTTTCAGGGTCTAGGCTGCCTCCCATACGAACACAGCATCGTGCTAAAGAAGGATGCTATTCCGTGCGTTGACCCCCCTAGAAAGGTACCCTTCGCGTTGGTTGAACCGTTAAGGAAAGAGCTTCAACTCATGGAAAACATGGGAGTCATACGGAAGGTGAACAAACCTACTCTCTGGGTGAGTAGTTTAGTTATAGCCATGAAAAAGAATGGTGGATTGAGAATTTCCTTAGATCCTAGAAATTTAAATAAAAATTTATTGAGATGTCATTATCCAATTAAAAATATAGATGAAGTCAGGTCTAAATTGTCCAAAGCCTCTTATTTTTCGCATTTAGATGCGTTTTCTGGGTTTTATAATATAAAATTAACTAAAGAAAGTAGTGATCTATGTACATTTCAAACTCCCTTTGGCAGATACAAATTTTTAAGATTACCTTTTGGAATAAACACGGCTACAGAAATTTTCTATAAAACCATGATAGATCTTTTCGGAGACATTGAAGGCATAATAATTTGGTGTGATGACATTTTAATATATGGTGAAACAATTGAAATACACAATAAAAGGTTAGAAATGTTTTTGAAAAGGGCTAGGCAAGTTAATTTAAAATTAAATAAAGCCAAGTGCAAGTTTCTTCTAGAAGAAATAGCATATTTGGGCTATATTTTTAGTAAAGAAGGTGTAAAAATTGATCCAGAGAAAGTTAAAGCCATAAAAGATATGCCCATACCTAAAAATATTAAAGATTTGCAGAGATTTCTAAGCATGATTAATTTTTTAGCACCGTTTATAGAAAATCTAGCAGAGAAACTAATACCTTAAGAAATTTGTTAAAAAAAGATATATTATGGTTATGGGATGAAAATTGTCAAAAGTGCTTTGATTTGTTAAAAGAAGTCGTATCTAAAGCACCTGTATTAACTAATTATAATTGCAACTTACCTGTGATTTTGTCGGTAGATTCATCAAAGAATGCACTGGGAGCGGTATTGACGCAAAGCAAACGACCCATTGCATATAGTTCAAGAACACTTACCTCCTCTCAACAAAACTACGCTCAGATTGAAAAGGAATTGTTTGCCATATAATTTGGATGTAATAAATTTCACCAATACATTTATGGCAGTAAAACAACTGTTCATACTGATCACAAACCTTTAATTTACCTTTTTAAAAAACATCTTCATGAAGTACCTGCTAGACTACAAAGAATGATGTTATCGTTGCAGGGTTACGACCTAGAAGTGGTTTATGTACGTGGTAAATATATGTATATAGCAGATACTTTGTCAAGAGCCTCACTTAGTGATACATACATACCTCAGTATGAACAAGACTTACAATATCATGTAAATTCAATATTTCCTAATCTCTCAGTGAGTAAGCCATATTTAGAATTAATATTATTAGAAAGTAAAAATGATGAATCTTTAAATCTGCTCAAGTCTTATATTCAGAATGGTTGGCCAAGAAGCAAAGACAAAGTAAGATGTCTTGTGAAACCATATTGGAACATTCAAAATGAAATACATATTATGAACGGCTTAATATTTAAAGGCAATAGGCTTATTGTTCCAAAATCCTTGCAACGACAGATTTTAGATAAAATACACTGTGGGCATTTAGGTATTAATAAGACACTCAACATAGCTAGAGAAACAGATTATTGTCCAAATATTAACGCGGATATTAAAAACCTAATTGATCAATGTTCGGCGTATGCAAAATTCATTGCAACATACCCAAGGAACCGTTAAAATGCCATGAGATATCTTATCTTCCGTGGGAGAAGGTAGGTATAGATTTATTATATTTTGATGGAGAAAATTTCCTTGTCTGCATGGATTATTATTCCAAGTACATAGAGCTAGCTTCATGGCATAAGAATTACACTGTCGATAACGTTGTTAAAAACCTCAAATCCTTCTTTGCTCGACATGGAATCCCGAAAACATTAATATCTGACAATGGTCCACCATTTAACTCTTGCAAATTCAAGTCTTATCTTGTTGATTGGAATGTAGAACACATTACAACCAGTCCTTATTGGTCCAGGTCTAATGGCCAGGCTGAAAGTGGAGTTAAAATTGTCAAAAACATATTAAGAAAATGCAAGGAAGATGGCTCGGATATACATTTGGCGTTACTACACTACCGCAACGCTGCTAAAGGAGATTTTCCCAGTCCGGCCGCATTATTAATGTCTAGAAACTTGCGAGTAAATTTACCAATTCTAAACAGAAAACTCAGACCAAAAGTTGTAAAATTTTCGACGTTTGAAAGATGTCATAATCAAAGCAGAGACAGAATGTCTTTTTATTTTGACAGGAATGCGAAGTATACATCCTATTTGTTTCAGCCTGGAGATGACATTTATTTCAAAAAAAATCCTAAATCTTTTTGGTCTCCGGATTATTAATTTAATTTAATAGTTAAAGAGAAATTAGGTGGTGGTAGATCATATTATGTAGTGGATCCAAATGGTGTTATGTATAGGAGGAATAGGGGACACATTAGACCTAGAAAAAAGAATTGAAAAAATACAAATCCTCCACCTTCTTTTTATGGTAACGGCAGCACTGACGATATGCCTCCCATGCAGGACAGTATAGATCCCATGAGTTCGGCACAGCTCGGAGACGGTCCTGTTCAAAATTGCATTATCGATGATAACTGTGTTCCTATGGAAAGTCTAGAAAATACCGGTTACGTAACCAGGTCTGGTAGAAGTGTGAGACGTCCTAAATTATACATACATGAGAAATTTGAGTAGATAAGTAATGTACTGTTATTAGTTATGTAAGTTACTTAGTACTAATATTAGTTTGCTTTTTTTCTCGAAAAGGGAGATGTTGCATATTGACATAAGTAAGTGTCAATGTAATTTTTGACATTGACAGATTTCATGAAGTAAAGCCTATTTAGTTTCTATGTTTTTATGTTTATTTCAGTTGGCCAAAAGGCTATAAATAGTGTAGACGTAGGTATATTGTTATGTTAGGCATATACCTCATATGTAATACGTAATCAGTGTTAAGCACCAATAAAGGAGAATATAAGAATTGTTGCTGTATTATTATCATCACCGCTCAGACACACATCAGGACTTACAATCAAGAGGTCGTAGCTCGCTACAAGTCTAAGGACCTGTTTGACAATCAACTGATTTTGATTTCGTCTCTGATCCTCGATGTAGAGTAAGCAGCGACAAAACTTCCGAATAAGCTGTCCAACACAAAATCTGCTAAGATTTGAAACAGGCCCTTATTATATATTATATAAATACGTGAAGCAAAAACTTTTTGACACTTTTTTACTTACAGTTTTATGAGAATTGGACGAACAGAGGAGAATGATATATGATATTTGGCACAGTTAAAGTTTATGTAGAGAAAGGTGTGGAGAACGATAATACATGTTTAAGTAATGCTCATAAATACAATCAATTAATTATAAAAATAACAACAACACACACTACCTCAGATTATTAACACAAACTACTACGCATTTGGTAGATAGGTACAATTTTGTTTCACGTTGACGTTTGTCAATCTGTTATTTACATTTTTTTATATATAAGAGGCAAAAGAACCCTAATAGGCGAATTTCAACCACAGGGCTACCTTTACCTTATTTAAATACGAGTAAGTAAATCATAAATATGTATACCTACATAAAGTGCTAAATGTGGTCGCTAATCTGGGTGCACGGTAGTGCCCCGCCAAGACTAACCAAGCGAAGCGCAAGGACATAAAATTGTTTGAAAATTATTTCATGATCGATGGTCGTCATTCATTTATAAAACTAAAAAGACATTAGGGGTTGAGTAAATTAACAATAACCACACAATATAAGAAACTGTCCACCTGTTATAGCGCTGTGCAATAGCAATAGAGTTAAAAAATATCGCTACAATATATTTTACATTATCGCGCATCGTATCATATTTAAATAATTTCATATTAAAACAAAAGCAATTATACGGTGAATAATGGCGTTCCAGTCCGCAGAAGGTCCATTTAATTATCGTCTGCATTATAAAGTGGTAATCGGATCGGAATTAAAGATAATAACCCCGCTCCACGATAATTGGTCAAACATATCAATACCATTTAATTAACGTAAATACTTATTAAGTTTTCCGGCTTAAGCCTCATTTACCGAAGGTTTTTAAAGCATTAAACGAGTAGTAACTTCTACCTACTTGAGGTACGACTGCCTACTGACTACTCCTATGCTTTAAGCACGCTCTTTGGATGTCTCACACATTGAATTCAGGATTTAAGGCGTCATTACTGAGTAAAAAAGGTAGACTTTATATAGAATAATGTAGAAGCCTGCAGGCTGACTTGCGCAGATCTGGGTTAAAGATAACCCCGAGTTAAACTATTCCTTCTCTTTTATAATATACTATCTGTTTCATAAATACGATGAACGAGAGTTAAAATGATATTATTGATATAATATATAACCCAGGGTTAACTCAGATCTGCGCAAGTGGGCCTTAAGTATATATTTATAAATAATATTAAGTACGTGACATGAGAAAAACCTTACCAAAAGCATGTCAGGACATGTCTTTAATATATAACGGGTTCCGTAATTATCAACGCTCAAAAGGTTACTTCTGGAGTTTTTTTTTTTCAAATAACTCCAGAAGTAATAACTTTTGAACGAATTAATCACTCAAAATAATTTTCCTAAAGGGTGTTTAGCAGGATAGCCCTATCAGCGGGGAACGATTCTGCCTCTTATAGCTTAGATATGCCAAGAACTACCAACTACTAAGCCACTTTAGAGGTCGATTACTAAAATGCCTTCCACTGCACCCCTAAAATACAAAATTATACTTATTTTATGATACCAAAAATACACAGTAGATGCAATATATATACAAAATTTCATAATTATTCACAACTACCTGTTGCCCGCGGCTCCGCCCGCGTAAATACGGTATCCCACGGGAACACTACTTTTTCAGGATAAAAAGTATCCTATGTTTTATTCCAGAGCATCAACGATTACTATACCTAATTTCATCAAAATCCGTTCAGTAGTTTTTGCGTGAAAGAGTAACAAAAATCCATCCATCCATCCATACACCCATCCATCCTCACAAACTTTCATATTTATAATATTAGTAGGATTTCCGATGTTAGCAATGGAGGACAGACGGACGAACGAAAAACTATAAAGGTTCCTAGTAGATACTAAGAAACCCTAAAATAATGCAAGTAATAAATAAAATTGACTATAATTTACCATAGCTAAATTATTTGTCAAAGGGCCTGTTTCATAATCTACTGATACAATATGTCAGATAGTTTATTTGCATGTTTTGTCGCTCGATATAAACTAAGCAGAAAAAAAGCTTCCGAAAAAAATATCCGACACTTTTTAGAAGATTGTGAAACAATAAAACTAAGTTCTATAAATGAACATATTGTGTAATATTTTATACTCTACCATAGCTTGATATTTACACGTATGAAGTTGTATTATTTCAGGATATGTAATAAAATCTATAAAAAGAATGACCAGCTGCATCACCAGAGCCACAGTAGAAGTTTAATTGCGTGAATGAAGAAATATTTTTACAAGCGACTAGATATTGCCCGCAACTTCATGCGCGCAAAAGAAATTACCGCGGAAACCGTACATTTTGCCACGATAACCACAATTCTTTTTTTTTACAACGATTCAAAATTGAACTTTATTTACTACATAATAAGATACACGTTTTATTGCAAGAGTTCGAATATCAAACTGCATCGCTCTGCATAGCCCATCACCACTCTTGCAATGAAACCCATATATTCTTGTGTAATGAATAAAGTTAAATTTTCAATGACTTTTTAAAAAATGCAGCGCCGCGCTCATATCATCTCGTTTTGGTGTGAGCTGACCCTTATTGTACAAACAAAATCAATCTATATTGCATACGAGTGACGATACCAGTAAGTAGTTTTTTCTTTACTTTCAAATCTCAGTTTTCAGATTTATGCAAAATATTAATAAAATGCAAGATAATAATATGTGCCTTCTTTGTTGAATAATTTAAAAAGTTTCATGTGGAAAAAATGGGATAAACATATTTCGAGACTGTATAGGTACTACAAACTACTAAAATACGTTACAAAATATGGCTAATCTGCATGTAATTTTAATTTTATGTAGCAACTGTAAGTTAATCGTAATTGGGAGGCCATGCCAAAAAACCTAAAATGAAGTCGTAATATGGATATTATGTTACTTTGTGAATTATTACGTAGTTAATTATTATAAGTTAAAAAAAACTTCTTAAGCTGGATACTTAAAAAAAATTACAATTTTATTATTCTTGCGATTATTTTTTAGGGTTCCGTAGTTCACGTCTCGAAACTGGTTTCGTCATGTCCGTCCGTCCGTCTTCGGCTTACCGTCCATACGGTTAATGCTAGAAAGATGTAACTTTGCATGGCTATGTGTATTTACTACGTCGACAAAGGGCTAAAATGAAATGACGAAAAGTAATTTGTTTTGCGGTACCCCCCCTACACGTAAAGTGGGATTTTTTTTTCTCGCGTCTTCCCCATAGTGTGGGGTATTATTATAGATCTATTAAAAACATTGTGAGATGTCTTAAACGATTATTTGATGTAGCTATCCGTTTGCGAGATAGTCTAGTGTAAAACGCGTTTTTGGTAAAAATCTAAAAACACGGACCCTCTAAAAGCTAAACGGTTGGCTCGAAAAATCTGTAAAAATTCATAATGGTATTCCATGTATTGAAATTTAAAGAAAAACTATAACGGCTTAAATAACTTTATTAGTTTAGGAGTTATAGATGCCTAGCATGTAAAATGTGCTTACTTGAAAAGCTTCGTAAAAAAATAATGAAATAATAAGTAAACATTAACCCCTTTACTAATAAAAAGATTTACACAATCGATAGCTTAAACAACGTTGCTGTCTATGTCTGTCAATTGACTTTTCCAACACATCAGACAAAGACAGCTACGTTGTATACGTTATCCGTTGTGTAAATCTTTTTATAAGTAAGGGGAGTAAAATATTGGTAAAATGTGCCTACGTGCACCAGTCCGACTCGCACTTTGCCGGTTTTATATGGAAGAACCCGACTATGGATTTTCATATCTGTCTGTAGGTGTTTGTGAAGGCACTAATTGTCAGGTTCGATCGTACCAGTCTAATTGCACGTACTAATTACTGAAACCTTCGAGAGGCCTTTTAGTACTGTACTAATAACGTAAGCTCCGAATGTAGGTTACATGAGCTAACTACTTCAAATAATTGCATAGACTTTATCTTAATTATTATTGGAATAGATATGATAACGATATAAATTATTGTATTATTTACTATTAATCCCATATTGTGCAACATCTAGTATAAGAACAATATGATAGTGTCTAAAACTCTACACTCTATATCAATCAGCTTGTGGTCTATTAGCTCTATCAGCATCAGCTATTCAATGTCAATAGATGATGATTCATAATACTGTTCACTTATTGTGGCCATTTTAGACCTGTTGTTTTTTCTACAGAATGTTAGAAACACAAGCTGATTGATATAGAGCGTAGGGTTGTAGACACTATCGTTTTGTCCCTACATTAGATGTTGCACAAGCTTCGTGCGTGCAGAAGGAAATCCCACGGGTTACCGTAGATTTTGCCCCGATATAAATAGCTAAGTCCTTCCCCGTAGGCTACTCTATATCTAATTATATATAAAATTATCGTGTCATAGTGTTCGGGGACACACTCCTCCGAGACCGCTTGACCGATTCTTATGATTTTTTTTTGCATATTCGGTAGGTCTGAGAATCGGCCGTAATCAATTTTACCACTAAATATTTTTTTATTTCTTCGACAGTTTTTTATTTTTATTTTTATATGATGCGGCATTAAAAATACATGCAATAGCAAAACAACATTTCCCCGGTCAGCTAGTATGTGTGTGTAATTTCATAGAAATCGGTCCAGTAGTTTCTGAGAAAATTCACTACAATAATCTTTCCCTTATTAATATAGGTCACTAATACTTCATTTTTATAATCACACAAATATAATATTTTTATGCGACACAAAAATCTGCGTTATTTTACGTTATTTAATAATATTATAACGTGCCTCGGCACGAACTTGACCAGTTATCTTTGCTGTGAATTAACAGAACAAGCAAAATGTTTAACTTGAATGATACAGTATCAACGGAATGTTCAAATAATGCTCCAACATTTACAAAACTACCGAACTTGCTAAAAGTGAGAGTTTAACAAGTTTTGTAAATAGGTCTGTTTACACGTTTGATTTGTTGCGGTTTTTACAATTTTAATCTTATTCTCAACGTCCTTAAGTTTAATATTCTTTATTCTTTCCTATAAGATCAAAATAATCATTCGCCTTACGTACTTTGAAGTTAATAACGTTTGTTACTGAAGTAACGAAAGTAAAGAAAGCACTATAATGTCTAGTAATGCTTCAGATGCCAGTTTTTATAAAAAATTGTAAATGTATTCAACCGATTTGACAATGAAAAGGGATGAACTCATAAGAGTTGACACTTTTAAGTTTCAAACAAAGATTTCAAAACTCAAGATAGGACGATCTATGACGTACATTTGACAGAACAAACCTTCATAGGAAAGTAGTTACGCCATCATGGTTTACACCATACTTCAAATGTCAGCCATCTTGTTTACACCATACTTCAAATGTCAAAATGGTCCCAAAAATCTCAAAAGTGGGGTCATTTAACTGGAGACACGTTTTTGCCTCAACATGCCTCGTTATATACGTCTATGGTTTCAAACGTTAAAATTTAAACTTTCAAATAATCGATCTCTGACTAAATTATTAATTATTACCCTAGCCTTGCCACTATACGTTTATTATTGTACAGATATAATATTCCGTTCGCTAATATTCACGTAATTCCTAGAATTGGCACATTGAAATAGGTCATCGGCAAATGAGAACTATATTACTACAATACCTAGCGCTAAACGTGTCTTGTTAGCCTTTTCAAAATGGTTTTAAATTTTTTATCTAGATATATTATATTAATGTAACTCAATTAGGTAAAGATTTATTGATATAATAGTTATGTATAATACTTAATTTATTAATGTTGTGATTTCGCGAGAGGAGGTTTTTCGAACTTTTATTTTCATAAGTTTTCTTTTACAGGGTACTCTATATTTTTAAAAGTTGCTAAATTCGTGTTTCTTTAGGCGGATAAGTTTTTTTTATGATGTTGGGCAAGTTATCGTTTCGGTATGGAAATTCAAATTCGAAACTTCGAAACCCAACATTTATTTCTTGTATAAAGAAATTTCGAATTTAGGATCGAGCTCTTTTTTTTTCATTTGAACTCAATCAAGGCGCGAAACGCAAACCACGCCTAACCATTCCGCATCATTAAAAATACTCACCAGTTCGTCATAGTAGTTGGCGATTTGCGAGTAAACCAGCGAATCGTAATCCATTTTGCACAATCACACACTGGATCCTGGATTTTTGCACTAATATAATTGTATATCCTTTAATATAATGCAAAACACTAATTTTCTCGTACACTTGGCGTCGATATAAGAAGCATTGGTCGAGTAACGACTGACGTACACTACCGCTTGTAAAGCTAAAATAAGACCAAATTTTAAACACAAATCTTTGGTACGTTAGAGAACTGTATGGAGATGATACACAACGATCGATTGATTCAGGAGGTACGGACGTTTTGTAAATCAATATATAATTTGAAAAAAAAAATCTTATATAGCTTTTGCTATATAGGCATGTGCAAACAGTTAATTAATTTTATATTAATTTAACTTTTGGATAGTAAACCTAAATATTTTTGTAATAAAGTAAAATCATATACCTAGTACTATAATAGTGTTGAAAATTATCTTATAATTATTGATTTCATCATATTTATTATCGCTGATAAAAACAAAAATAAAATTTATAAAATATTTTATTCATTAATAAACGTAATTAACTTGTATTATTTGTTTTACAGAACACCATAATGCGGACACAATAATATTGTATCTTATAACATCACAACACTGAAAAACAAAAGAGTTATTCACATCTCTACACTACTAAAAATCAAAGAAACATCTCTATATATTTACTATCCACGTGTTACAAGAGGAAGCGAGGTAGGTACGCGCTCGACTCGCGAGTTACTTCAAACATTATGTTAGTTTGTTTTATATTTTCACCATAACTTCTGTATGTACAATTTATATTGTAAAGCTTTTTCAATCCGTATATTACTCTGCGCTTTTAATTAAGCGACTATGAGAGTAAAGTTTGTCAAAAATTAATTAATCGTATGCACCGAGTGCAATCATTTTTTTCGCAAAGTTTGAATCTCATTAAATTTATCATATCGGAGCAGCCAATTAGTTTTATGTTACTTTCATTGCTCTATGGATGAAATTGAAATTGTAAAGGTATTAGGAAATTTTTGTTCGTTTGTTTTATCAAAACTATAGAACTACTAGCATAGAAGTTTGGATTGTTGTATGAAAAAGTTAACAGTACAATATGGTCATAATAATATAACCTACGCTTGGTTAAGTTAGTAATGCCCGCTGCAGACCACAACGGTAAAACTGCACAGTTCGGTCACAGTAGACATATTTAGTATTTGTGCGTGCGCCGATTCGGGTGGCCTAGTATAAAAATGTAGTATACGTCTGTATAAGTTTACAGTGATAGGACTGTGCAGTTTTAGCGTTTTTGCTGTGTAGCGGGCATAAGAAGAGCATTTTTTTGTAAGGCACTCCTCTTTCCCCACACCATTTTACCCCAACTGGCCTTAATAATCATTATAAGTCCATTATTACAAGTTTCATCTAAATAGTGTACCCCTTTATTTCACAGACACATTCCAGAACAGTCATAGCAATAAAGTGTGGAAATAAATGTTGAACAAAATAATTTTCGACGATACAGCCAATTCGTGTACGGAACGTTTGACAAATGCACCGCAAAATTCTCCAGATGCAGTGACAACACGATATGTGGGACCGAGCGAGACAAAACCAGATAAAATGCCGCCCGCTAAGCTAGACCGCGCTACCGCATCGCTACAATTTATAGCGATACCAGCGATGCCTCGTAACGCACGCATAGCTCACACGGGCATGCGTGGAGTCGACACTATTAGATTTTTTGTGAAGGCGTGTTTCTCGGGATTTAAGTGACCAGCACGTCTAGTATGACCACCATAGAAATGCGTTTTGTCTACACAAGAATAGACATACTGACAGATAATATGGACAAAATGATATCTTTCCTTAGTCATTTTGACTATTCTTCCGGTGACAGGAACCATTTCTACAGTGGTTATGCTAAGCGTGCTGTGGACTAATAAGTGATTGGTAGCCTTATAATAGAATATATTTATATGTTGCATTACGTCATAGATACATACCAATTTTTCCTTGATTTTTCAATAAAAGTCACACATACAATTGTAAAGTTCTATAAATATTTACAACAATTATCACTGTAGTCTTATAGGATATATAAGTCTTGTAATTTCTGTAAACATCATTTTTCGAAGGCTGCATGACCCCAAATAGCTGTTATTTTTTTAATGAAAATCAAATTTTTTAAAGTTCATATGAATAAAACAGCAAAATCTTCTCCATCGCTTCCAAAACCCGAAGCATACGCACGACCTGTTGCGAGTACCATAGTTGCACTGGATCCATTCCAGTGTTTAAGTGAATTATACTCTAATAAAACCATTTTAGTTATCATTTACATTTTTCAATTCACAACAGCCCTGTGCCAACTTGTTTTGTACTAGATAATATGGAGTTGTATGCTACGACTTTTATTACGAGTAAAAATGAACATTCTTTTGAAAGTTCCCTTTATTATTTTCTTTAACGAGGTTTTTAGCATTTACCAGAATAGTTTTATTATCACGTTACCATTTTGTGTTGATAGAAAGAATAGTTTTCTTTCGCAAATAAGCCAAGGGATTTTCTCTCTTACGTTTACGCATTTATAATATATAGCATACCATCGTATTTATAGAAACATGCATCAATTATGTAATTCTTAATTGGCTTATGGTCCTACAACTAAAATGCTCAAAATATTCTTGAAACACAAATTATGTCATATTTTGTTATCTTCCCAACTCCTCCAATTAGCGTATGTTTTCATGTGTGACTTATTTTCGTAGCACCTAAACAACTTTTAGGAGAGATTAAAAGTTCAAAATTTGTGTACAAAGTCAAACATTTTTACACTAAGTAAGCTCTTGAAATATAAAGTAACATAAACTACGTACAGTTGGAAGGAAAAGCATTTCGTGATTTAAAAACTTTTCAGTAGATCTAGCATGAAAATGAAATCATTAATAAGATTAATATTATTATTTACGTTAAAAAAACTAATATCTGTATTCTATACAATATACTCTGATAAAGCCATTTTTTTCGATTTTGAAAACAGTATTTTGAAATGGTTCGTCAATTATACATATTGCACGACATGTCGTCTGTACATAATTTTAATATATAATAATAATAATTACCCTACACACAATCGCTCTTGTAGTTTTAGTACTAGATGAGTGAGAACTGTAAGTTACCGAACCGTGTGTGTGATATGATTCTAATCGTTGTATGTAGTGATGTTGTGTTGAGCAGTCGAACTGATATGGTAATTCTTTTTTCCCTTAAAAATAATAATACACTTTTTATTCTCATTGTACCAGACAGTATATAACCTACATTGTGAGGCGCTGTAAATAGGCTTGGTATGACGGCCACGAACGTATTTTAAGTATTCTCTCACGGTACCTACAGTCTACAGGGTAAATTACCTTTTTTAGGTAGTAGGAATAGGGTACACCGTAATAGCAATGTACCTATAAGGTAAACAGCTAGGCACTATATTTTTTGGAATATTATATAACACTAATACGAGCAAAAACAAATTCCACGGGAACCATACACATTGCTTCGATAAACAGTAGCCTTTATTTTAATCCAGAGTCTAAACTACTTCCATAACAAATTTCATCAAATATATTCGGAAGTTTTTGCGTGAAAGAGTAACAATCTACTAAGAGTAACATTCGCGTCTGAAATATTAGTATGGATTATAATATTGGTAATCCTTACCGATATTATAATCCTTTCATACTGCATATGTACTGTTTATATTTTATTTTTTGAAGTAATTAAATAGCAATAGGTAACTTATTATAACATTTTAAAATAAACTCTTGACCAATCCATATTTGTTTAAACGAATTGTCAGGGCATTAGAATAATTTTGAATACTTCTAGAAACTGTTTTTGAAAGATAAAAAATACAACCCATTATCAAATCTGCTATTCCATTGAGGCTTTTCGAAATGACACAATTTGTATTCAATGCGTATCTTGGCACTCCAAATATGACTTTATGGTGAGGATTAAGGGATCCGGGGATAGCGAGACATTAAAATATGTATAATATGTGAGACAGGCTCCACGTGTTGGGCTGGAAGAAAAAACACTTCAGAAAATGTTACATTTTATGCAACATTCAACAAATAACAGGAATAAAGTCAGTAGAACAAAATAATAAGCTTTTGTTATTGTTTTTTACGTCAAATTGTTGGCAATATCATCAAAAATACTGACATTTTGGGGTAAACGGGCTAATTAAAAAATATTTACATAAATTTGAAAGATATGTAAGAAAATTTTTTTTTTTTGATATTCAAAAGTATTTTTTTTTTAGATTTTTACCGTGTCAATAATAAAATAATTTATTAAATGTACTACTTCCACTTCGTCGCATTACTAACTTTTTGAGAATTATATTTTAAACATAAATTATGCATAAGAAGCACACAAAAAATATTCGAATGAAAGTAACGTACAGTTATCTTACTAGCAATAAGTATAGGTGTTCGCGGCACAGACGTGAACAATCAGTGGCATCTTAATATTAGTCATCAAAAATATACTAATATGTCCCTTTAAAATTTCTCGAGAATTATATTCTAAAGACAAACAAATAATTCGCATTTAACATACAAATTGTTCCATGGCTATTTCTTATTTAAGGGGAGGATATTCAAATGAAATTCCATTCAAACAATATATTTTCGGTAAAATTAAGGCCAGGAGTGCCATGATCTATGGAAATGTTAACACGCGCGCCGCGAAAGGGCCCAATTAGCCACACCTGATCCTTTTTTAGAAAATTGCTCTACATGAAACATATTTTGTTAAAGTGCAAACCTATTTTTAGAACGGCTTTTTCAACTGTGATTTTTGTACGGCTACGGCATAAAAGGATTTTTACTTTATACAAAGCAGACTTTATTTTTTATTGGTCTATTTTTATTGGTCTACTATGGAACTATGGAAAGTTGGTGTGAATACTTTTGTAAGTATGTTTTTGAGAAATAAAAATAACATACCTATGTATTTTGGTGGTTCTGTAGGACTTGTATTTTTTAGTACCATGCGACGTTAAATCTTGTTCTTATTTATAGAAATGGATTGCAATACCAAAGTCTCTTTAAAACTCGAGAGCGACTGGACGGATTTGGCTAATTTTGGCCTTGAAATAATCCCCATACTAACTGTTCACTGTTTCCAATTTGTCACTTGACTGTAAAATATTACTAGATGCGGTTAGTTTACCCGTTCGTTTCATTTCGAAAACATCCAGTAATTTAGGTTATGGATTTTTTCGTAGGTAGGTGTAGTGTAGTAGATGTAGGTGTAGGTTTAGTTGTTTGAGTAGATATTGGTGCAGGTTTTAGGTTTAGGCTAGTAGTTGGTAGTTTATACCAGTTCATAATTATGACGGAACAACGTGGCAAGTATTAATATAAAAGCTTAGGTTACGGAGTCTTGTTAGGTAATAACTAATAGATAATCATTAATACCCTTTTCTTAAAGGTTAGTTTCTGTGGTCTAAATGACAGAGTTCGTAGTTTGAGAATAACCCATCCAACATTAACGGCGATACAGTCATTGTAGTGAAATCGTTTTACACCGAACGCGGCCAGAATATAAAGTGCAGCTTAATTCCACTCATATTAAACTGTAAGGTGAAATTACTTTATACGCCTCTATAGGCTAGAGCCTTCCTTAAACATTGTTGACTTTGAAGGTTATTAATTTAATATTTTGTATAAACTTTTTTTATGCACAGATTTACTGTTTTTTTTATATTTACTGTTACTGTTTTTCACATTGCGGGTATTAGACCCCCACTTCGTATCAATAGGGATGTATTTTGGTAAATATGCCCTCGAATGTTGAATTTTAGTTTCAGTAGATTTAAGCTATGTGTATATACATATTGTTTATCTACGGTTTTTTTTAGCTGGTTAAAGCGTTCTTGGCGTCATGTTTCTATTTACAATTAAAAACTAGAGTTCTAAAAAGAGTTTTGATGCTGAATTAATATTATAATTAGTAGGTTTTAATGAAAATAGTTATAACTATTAATATGATATAATATATTAAACGACACCGACATTAACCATCTGTCACAAAAAGAAACTGTTAAAATATTAAAATTAAAACATAAAAGATAAATATCTTTAATAATATGATTGTCACGGACCGAGTCGAACACGACAACAAATCGCGCAATACGGATAAAATATTTCCATAGCGAATTTAAAAACAGGTGCACTCAAAATATTTATTTGACAGTTGCGATATTTTGTTTACTATCCGAGCGAATTTATTTTAAATTGATACATCGCAAACACACGCGATACAACCGGGCGTAAGCAATTAATTAATAAGTGTCGATTTCATAACTCGAAACCGGAGGTTTTCGCTTCTGATTTAGTTTTGGTGTTTTTTTTAGATTCGCTTTTACTGATCGGCGTCTTGGTGTCACCCGCCCCGGTAAAGTTCCCGCGAGGATGAAAAATGGGTTATAGATTTTGTTCAGTGGTCTCCGCCAACCTTATTAGGGCTGGGTTGCATCCCCATTAAGGGTGGCGGTCTACCCCTATTACCCCTATTATCGGTAGTCACCTGCCTACTCGTATTGGGCTCGTTGGTCTACCTGCGGCACACATGTGTGCTTAAGACAATGCAATACAAGAGCACTCTCTCTTGGTTTACCCTCATAGCCTAGTGGGACGGATGCCCAACACGAATGGTAAGAGATCAAACGCAGGACCGACTTTTATACGCCCATCCGGTGCATGGATCATCTTTTTTGTCATACAGTGAGGTGATGAGCTTGCATTGTCCTAACCAGACTTGAAAATAATATTTCTGTGATTCCAATGCTGGGATCTTACGTACGACCCCCGGAGTTGAGAGCCAAGCTCTAAAATACGAGTATAAAGTATAAACTTACTCAGGTGATCTACATTTGGGCTATAGATAATTTCGTAATACCTTTATAATATTACCTATATTTATTGCTAATTTATTTATAAAAATATAGTACACTCACCCCTGGTAGCGTCCGTTTTTCATGTAGGGCCGACTGTGCACTAGATGCACTTTCTGGATTGAAATAGGTCAGGAAGGCGCACCCTGGAACAAAATAAATATTGACTTTAATATATAATAGCTTGTTCTATATTGGAGTGGATTCCGGCATATGTCAATAGCATTTTATGGCAGAATACCTTTCTTTCGATATTATTTTACCACGTTTGAAATGTTGAAACTATTTATTTTCTTAAAAATTCACTGAAACCGGAGAAAATAGGGTTATTATTGCTGAAAAATATCACAATTACTTTATATAAGTTTACGAATCGACAAAATTCGCACCACAAAGTACAATATTGTTTTAGTAGTTTTTATAATTCCTAATCCCTATTCTACTGATTTTGTATGCAGTTTTTTGCTTTTAGTTTGTTTCATGTAGGTATTGTAATATTCACGATTACATACGCTTTTCATCTGAATTCCTGCGATATTCAATATTTATGAAAAAATCTTGTTCAAAAAGCAAATTGTATTTGAAAAATAAAACTTATTTTTTAATTAAAAAAATCATCAGGAACACACTGTTGAAATTATTATTGAAAACTTTTTCGCTATTTTAAATATTCTGGACCTGTCAATTATTAATTTGAAAACATGTATTCTATAACAATGTTTAATGAACATGGATTAATCGTTTAAAAACTGGCAACATCGAATAGGGCGGAAACGCATAGGCGCAGGAAATGAACACGTCAATAAGATGGCCGATGTATTTATGTTGACTACTTCTGTGGCTCAGTGGTTCAAGGCGTTGGTGCTCAAGCCGGGGCACGCGGGTTCAAATCCCGCCGAAGGGACAAAAAGTTTTTCTGTGATCCTGGGTCATTAATGTATATTAAATATGTATATAATATAAAAATTTTAAATATATGTATAGTATAAAAGTATTAAATATACTTCCCGTTTTCTGGTACCTGTAACACAAGTTCTAGTTCAAGTGTTACTTAGCACGGGGTCAGATTGACGCGGTGTGAAGCGGCCATAGATATTATTATTATTATTATTATTTTTTTTTTTTTTTATTAGGTCATAAACGTTTATTAAACTCACTAATACTACAATATGATATACATTTTATCAGTTATGATAACAAAATCAATTGTACCATAAAAGTAGGTAAGTACTAAAAAAATAATAACTACTCCAAAACTTAAAATGCTACAAAAAAAAGAAATCTCCCAGGTCATCCCCACCAGGCAGAGTACCTAGAAGGCTCAAAGAGTTTCCTCGCTGGATTGCGATACTTATTCTCTGGGCCAGGTAGGTGCCGGCTCTGGGGTCTCGGGTGGCCTCAATGAGTTTTTTGGAGATTTCTCCGAAAAGTTTGTGCGCACCCAGACCCCATGTACCTAAGGTTTCAACCCCAAACGGTTCAAATATGAGATCCCCACTAAGGTTCTCATATTTGCGCCGCTTGAGGTTTTCCGCCTGATTGGCGGCCGCACCTGCAGAACTCGAGGTGCCCTGGACATGGGACGGAGCAAGTGTATCGACGCAAGTAGCGTCCCATACAAGAGCCCGTCCCACTCTCCAAGGGACCAGGGTCATACCGTCTGGTCTCTTGCCATCGTCGCGCGCCAAACCAGAGGGTTCCAGCACAGCTGGCACTCCGGCGGTGACAAGAGCCCGACGGATGAGATCGTTCAGACAGTGATGTCGGGAGATGCGGCCGGCGCTTCGTTGACAGGACAGCCCGTGGTGTCCGAGGCTGTCCACATTTGCACCACAAACACAGCGATGGGGGACGACGTGGGGGGTGCCAAGACGCAGGGAAGTAGCTAACCGGAAAGCTGTTCGATCCAGCAATGTGCCCGTATTGGGTGACGGTAATGCTTGTAGCCAAAGGCCCGACTCCCACTTCTCCGCAGCTAAGAGGCGAGCCTGCTATATTATTATTATTAATATTTATATCTGCTCACAGGCTATATATAGTTAAAAAAATTTCAGTTGGTACGTCAAAAGAAGTTCTTTTATTATTTATTACAAGTAAAGAAGTTCTTTTAATATATGCCAACATATAAAAAAATAACTTCTTTACTTCCGATGTGATTAGAATTTTATGAGAGCCGAAATGATATAGAGAGTTTCTCAATAGGGACGTTTGAATTTTGACTGCGCATAGCAGCTATCTTGGTACAGTGATATCTTTAAAAAGACACCGGTGAATCCTGTCTGAATTTTCATCAAGAGCAGCCAAGTTTCGAACATATGTGGTTTTCTATTACTTAAAAAGTTTTATACAAAAAAAAAAAAATTATATTTTTAGGACTTGGGAATAAAACGCAAGTGGCGTCCCATACAAGAGCCCGTCTTACTCTCCAAGGGCCAGGGTCATACCGTCTGGTCTCTTGCCATCGTCACGCGGCCAGAGGGTTCCAGCACAGCTACCACTTCAGAGGTGACAAGAGTCTGACGGATGAGGTCGTTCAAGCAGTGATGTCGGGAGATTGACAGGACAGACCGTGATGCCCGAGGCTGTACACGTTTGTAAACGTAGTGGTGGGGGACGATGTGGGGGGTGCCAAGACGCAGGGAAGTGGCTAATCAGAACGCGGTTAGATCCAGCAATGTGCCCGTATTGGGTGACGGTAATGTTTGTAGCTAAAAGCCCGACACCCACTTCTCCGCAGCGCAGCCTGCTCCACAGGACTGGAGGACGCATTAAGAAGGTTATTCCGTACCGTACCAGTCTGCAGAGTGGCTCGTCCTAGAGCCTTTGGGAAAATTTTTTTCAGGCAATTCACTACTAGCACTAGTTGCACTCCAGGCGTCCTTGGCGTCGTCCAGAAAGGGAAGTAAATGTATGACGACTTGCCGGTCTCCTTTGGCATGAATACGTATTAAGTCATACAATTATGCCATGGAAAGCTGCAGGTTTAAAAACGCGTAGAAATTGTTAAAATTTGTTATGATAGCGCTCTATTCGCCTAACGTTCCGTGCGTTGCACCTTGGTTACGCCCAATCTGTGGGCGTAACCAAGAAGTTACGAAAATAGTTAGAATTAAAGAAAGAAAGTTAGAAAATAGTTTTAAAGAAGAAATTGTAGTCTAGGATGATGGTGTGGTTCTCACCAGCATATGGTTCCAACCACCGAAATCGTTAGATTTAACACAGCTAGATCACCTTTTGAAAAGGCTACGGGAAACCTCTAGTCTACACAGACAAACACTCCACTTTAATGGAAAAGTGGAATCAGTGCAAGAAGTACTGTGTATTAATCCTGTGAACATGATTTTCTACCAAGAACCTACAGTACAATCAATAACACATAAACCACAGTCAATTATTGCTGCCCTAAAAGCAAACATAAATTGGATTTTTCGTGAACTTAAGTCGCGGCGACAAAATATAGTAGTTGAAATTATTTTCCGTACATATTGCCATCAAAATATATCCTTTAAACAAAATTGTGGTTGTTTATACAACCGGTATTGGTCGGTTGGTTTATTTCATATTATCAAAGTTCAAGCAATCTTTTTTTTAGTACTTATCTTAGTACTTGAAATTTACTTAGTACCTAAACCGTTTACTTAGTACTTAAACCCTTTTACTTAGTACATAAAATTTTGAGTGATGAAAGATCAGTCAGCAGAATATATGATTCTATACTACTCGTTTATTAAGGAGGAAATATTTATTTGTGTTTTTTGTTTGTTTAATATAAAAATCCATAGGTTACTTTTTATCGCAGCAAAATGTTCGGTTCCCCTCGGATTTCTATTTGTCATAACTGTAATGCTACTTGCATTTTAATATTTTCATAGATATACTTTTCACCGTTCATAGTGCCTAAAAATATTCCTATACTCGAAAGATAGAACGGCCAGTCGAACGTTTAGCTCAAGCCTTCGAACTCCGTTAACCTATATTCCCAATACGAACCACTTGAAGCCTACTCTCAGTTGATTGCTATGAAGATGGATGGTCACGTTTTCGTCAAGGGCACTATCGTTTATGTTAGTATATTCCTAGGTTTGTTACTGAAATTGAATTTATTATTTATGTAATTTTATCGAATTACGCTATTGTTAGATAGAAGATTATTTTCTTTGGAAGATTAGCTAGAAATGTAGCGCCACTACTGCTGTGGCGCTCGAGTGTAAACTTTATAATGTATAGTTTTTTTTGATTTCCAAAAAAAAGCTTAGTACGACACACTTAACGACGCCGCGTGATTGCATATTTTTCTTGTTATTTCGTCTAATAGAGGATCCGACGCCCTTTCGTGCTTATTAATGGCCCGTTTCAATAACCTATCTACCAATAACTATTTGTTAGAAACTTCAAACTCGTATCGCAAAAAACCGTCAAATGGTTGAATGGCGACGTTTTTAACAAATAGTTATAGATAGGTTATTAAAATGGGCCGTAAGACGTATTGAGTAACCAAAGGTGGTTTATTTCATACTAGATGTTTCCCGCGACTTCGTACGCATAAAAGGAAACCCGCAGGAACTGCACACTTTGTCGCAATAAAAAATAGCTAATGCCCTTTCTAGTGGTCTTTTCTATATATGTGCCAATTTTTATCAAAATAAGTCCAGTAGTTTTGGAGCCTATTCAATGCAAACAAACAAATCTTTCCAAAAAATAAGGGTTTTTTCTTATATTTCTGGATTAGACCAGACACCGCTAAATATCTTTAAGTATACAATTCTAAACCAGCAGCGCAGTGGAATTGAAACTAGAGCCATTTGTGACCGGTTCAAAGCCGACTCCGGCCGCGTAATCCCTCCACGACCGACACACGGACCAATTAGCTGAGTACTGTTCCTGCTTGTTTATCTATGAATTAAACATGTTCCAAATAATTCTCGTTGCTCACGTATATGTACACGCAGTAGATAACAAACAAAATAAGGAGGAGTAAAAATATCCATAATTATTTAAAAATAAAATACCCGACTTCTTCAAATAATTTTGATGCACCCAGTGACACTCTTATTACTAAAACAAATCTAATGACCCTTCGGAATATAAAATATGTGCTAAACTTAAAATAAGCACCATACGAAAATGATAAAATTCGAAAAATTATACCTGTCATGCTGAAAGGAGACAAGCCGTTTAGACTCCTGAGAGTGCCAAAGAAATATACTTACATCTATACACCCGAAAAACATAGCCCTCATTCTGGCGCAGTCGGGTAAAAAGGAATAAGGGGCTAATTAGAAGCTAGTGCGAAGTTATAAGTATATAACTTCTTCTAATTAGCTCTGATTTAATGTCAGTCATGATTATGACGGTCCTACCTAATTCTGTACCTATTTACTGACGCATTTTTCGACTCTTTATATGGAATTAAGTTCCATATTTTCTGATGCTGCGTCCAATGCGTACGATACCAATATCACGAAAACGCTTCCACAAGGAGATATCTTGCACCTGCCTAATGACAGCTCAGGGCCCTAAATTTATGCACATAAATACTAATTATATAGCTAGTACCAATATTTGAATGAAGTAGAAAAAATATTCTAAAATAGCTCACCATCGGAAATCGATATACTATCGGAGTAACTTGTCCTTGATCAAGGCATCAAACACTCAATCTCACAAAATACACAAAACAATAGTAAACAATAACAGCTTCCAGACTAATCTCATGACGTATCCAAATCGAATTCCAATAGGCCTAATCAACTCCAAAATCGCAAATTCCGAAATACCTTCCGTAATTGCGAAATCAGTGCGCTAACGCAAAATTACATACCGTGATTGTAAATAACGTGGTGTGGTTCAGCGTGGTCAAATTCGCCTACTGGGCCCTAATTAGCCAGGGTTTTATATCCGAATCTTAGGCCCTGCAAGTAATCGGCTACCGCCACGCCTGCCTCGGCGGAAATAGGGTAAACGTCTACAGTCTTGTTCGCTTTAATTTATAGACCTACGTATTTTCACGTAACAAATATCTTAGCTCCTTAAAGCAGGCTTTTAAAAGGAATTTATGCTCTTTGTAAAAAAAGAGAATTAAATTGCGTTTTTGCTTTGTTCCATTGTACTCAGTTTACGTCGGATTTTTGGTATGTTGGGTAATCGGCTAAATAATTATTTCCGACTATTATAACTTTAGCAATTCAATGTCTGCTTTCTTCAATATCTTGGCTTTTGAATAGGTATAATTTATTTATTTAGAGATATTCTTTCCTCTTATGCTATGTTAGTAATTATAATATATAATAAACGAGCGGACCCGACAGATGTTGTCCTGCCGGGCTGATTTGTGAATCTCAACGATCCAGGGCGCCACCCAAACACAAACAATAAAATTCATTCAAATCGGTCCAGCCGTTTAGGAGGAGTTCAGTGACATACACACGTACAGTAGAATTATATATATAAAGATTAGGTTAAATCAGTCATGTGAAGACACACAAGCCAAATTAAGCAATAGCAGTCGCCGCTGTCGAAATCGGCCTGGAATCAATCATCATCAATTACAATTTATAAGGTTATTTCTTCATGGTTATGACTAAGTTATAATATTATAGTAAAATGTGTGATTGAATGTAATAATAATTGTTGGTAATGGTAATTTTTCAAAATGTACGAGTTTTAATTTTAAATAATTTATCAAATGAAGAACCTTGTACAATATAGGTACCGATGTAAAACTATTCACTACAAAACTGCAATCTTGTCTCCGAGTCTTAAAAACTACATCCAATTAAATTAAATTTAAGGCAATAGTTAGACTTGAGTTTGTACAAATTGAAAGACTTTTATTTGTTTTCAAACTTTTATAATGAGGGTATAAAACAGGGAATAGGAATATTTAAAAAAATCTACGAACATTTTTACAAATCTTAAGATTTTCATGTTTTTGCAATTTTTAGGACTATAGTTACATAGTGTATTACTAAGATATAGATTTTCAACAGTAATCAATTTAACATGATGTAATGAATTATTTCAGATTCGATTTTAAACATTAGGTACCATACTTCTCAACGACTCGACAAGCATTCACTTCAATGCACTCGAATTTGTAACATTATAGAGAGATACGTAAATATTATAAGACATATATTTTCAAAAGTTTGCAATTTGCCATAATTCGCCAGTAATGAATCGTTTCAGATTCAGTTTTGAGCCTTGTGGGAATGGTAGAAGCCTCAAAGGGAGATCTCCGACCAAGCTAGGTGCTATGCTTGGTCAGGCCAAAGCCCACTTGTAGTCTTTTCAACTGTTGTATATATAGCGCTTAACTACAGAAGGTCCGCCACAGCATTATGTACTTCTCAACGCTTAAACAAGCATTCACTAATATATTACTCGACTCTGTAATGTCACATTACAAAGAGTTTTCTAGGTGAGGTGCACCTAAAAATAACACAAATCAACTATTTATTATTTTTAGGTGCACCTCACCTTCGGCCACCGCCACCACCTATGGGATTGAAATCATCATAATTTAGGTCCTTTTCACAAAAATGATTGAATATAAAAGTTAGAACCTAAACGAACACGTCATAATCTACATTTGTGTTGTAAAATAATTGCTTTCAAGAAGTTGTAAATTATTCTCGAACTTAGCAAACCGAATGATTTAAATAAATGTCAAAGTTTTTAACCTAGTTACCTATTAAAAATTAACATAAAGAAATTCTAATATCGCATAATGTTAAACTTTCTTCTATTGGCGATAAAACATAATATTCTGTTGATATTACATGCTTCAATGACAATTTCACAGATATTCTTCCTAAAATTCAGAAAGATTTAGAAACTTGATCAGAAAATAAAAAAGGGAACACGAATTTAGCTGTAACAAAAATTATGCTACTGTAGGTAGGTAGGTATATCGTGAGTTTCATAGCATACTTTGTTTATTCTTAAATGCTTTAGATATCCATCTATCTAGAGCAATCACTTCTTAAAAGTTTATTTCGTGCAAAAAGAAATCTCGTGGAAATCGTATGTCGGTCTAGTAATTAGGAAGCCTTTTCAATGCAAACAAGAAAAAAAATATTACCTCTTTATAATATTAATTATTATTAGTAAGATAATTAGAAAGAAATATAATATATTATGTGGAACTACCCTTACGTGAATTTACTGCAGTGATGACACAGAGACATGTTAACATTTTAAGCTATTGCATAGCTTTTATCGCGGACTTTCAGCGCGGCGACCGAATCGAGAAATTCCGTAACGAAAATAAACCTAACACCCCCCACTCCGACCGGTACAGCGGTGCGGCGTTGAAAGCCGTGCATCGTCTAACGTCGTTTCAGTTCGGCAGACTTCGGCACGGTGTTTGTGTGCGTGCGACTAGACGTATGCGTGTAGACTTACTATGCAATAGATTTACCGCGGCAGTCCCCGAGTGCCACATATATATTTTTTTTTCAAAACGTACGGGGCCCTAATTAACGCAGATAACAATATTTAGCCCCGGGCCCTGTTACATTAGGAGCCTCCTACATTAGGGGCCTTTGACGAGCACCTCGCACCCTCCGGCTCCTTGATTAAACGTAGATTTCATTACACTTTGAAAGATGCTATCTCAAAAGCTTTTCCAGTCGAAAATATTACAAAATAAGTCGTTACATTTTCGTGTTCAGTTTTTTTTTAACTTAGAACGCCGGTGAGTTTTAATGTCGGAATATTTACTGTGCAAATATAATAATAATATTTACTTTGGAAACTGTTTTAGTTTTTGAAACCAAAAATATTACCTACTACATACAATCCAAAATATTCTATTCTTAGATTTGTCTAGCTAATTGTCCCAAAAAACTAACAGATTCTATTTTCAAATTCAAATTTTTCAGTTTAAAATTTTCTATTATCGAAACAAATAATAGAAATCTGACGATTACCAATCTATTAATACTTAATTGAAAAATAGTATTCGATATGAGTTACTATGTATCATCTTATATATGTTTTTAACTCAATTTTGATGCAAGTCTCGTTAGGATTATTAGCATATTAAGCAACTCAGCTTACTCAAACGTTACTCTTGGGATAGTTTTATTATGTACCTTTAGTAATATTACACAAACTGTGACTACAATTATGTTTTCGATAAAAAATTAAAATGCTACATTCACAGTACAACAATAATCTCAATATCGTTCGGGAATCGTCGTTTTTCATACATCTTCTGTTATTTCTATAGATAAACGAATATTGCCGAGGGCTATTAGCAACGTGGTTTTACTGTACATGCTTACTTTCGTAGCTGACGCCAGAAACCTCAAACTTCAAATATAGTAGGCATTCGGCAAAAGTCTTTTTGGATTAAGGATCAGCTCACACCTAGACGCGACGCAATGCGGCGCTGCTAGCGATTTAAAATTGAACTTTATTTACTACTGAAGAATCGTCGTGTGTAATTAATAAAGTTCAAATTTAAAAAGCTAAATTTGATTAAATATGGAGCGCCGCGTTGAGTATCGTTTGGTTACGGTTTAACCTTTACGGTGCACACAATTACTGTTATCTAACATTGCTTAGCACGATAACATATTTCATAACATCTGTATTTTTTCCTGGTGTTTTAATTGTCAACACGTTATGTAGCATTCTCATTGTTATTTAATAATGCGATAATAATCGATCCTGGCAACACAAGAGTTGCAGTGGTGGACACGTGTGGTCGATTATTTGCCCGTCTGTCTGTTTGTTCCGGCTAATCTCTGAAACGGCTAGCCCGATATTCACTGGACTTTCACTGGCTGATAGCTGATGTTATAAGGAGTAACATAGAAAACGTAACTTTTGTCTCAGGGTTCCGTTTCTGTTAGTTCTATTCAAACGAAGTTGTAGGCACAAGCTAGTTAACAATATAATGACTTACATGTTACCTTGAAAATTGATAGGTCATGATGACCTATGTCGAATGATCTAGAATCCAGATAACTAGGATTCTATTACAAGCGTTTTAGTGTTTGTGCTTTAAAAACGTTCCCAACCATTTGCGAGTGTGTTATTTCGTTATCGGACTTTTAATTAATCACAAGAACTAGTGAATTTATAGTAGCCAAGTAAAACTTGTCTGCTTTTAATGTACGTTAAAGGGTAGTCTACTTTACGTAAACTAAATTATTCCTAATTCGGATTCCGGTAGGTAAATATATATACGTATTCCTTTCTGGGTACTCTTGAATTTACAGGAGTTTTAATAAAAGTGCCATGATCATTTTTATGAGATTATTTTATTATTATTAATAATAGTATTCATTATTGGTGGTTATAATGAACATTAAAAAATATAATCAGGCATAAATTTATATTTATCATTAGTATGAAAATAATACTATTGTACCGCCTTCAATCAATTCGTCTATTTAAATATAATAGATAATATTATGTTAAATAACAGTAGGTACAAAGAAACTCAAGCAAATTTTGATTTTCATAATTCACTTTAGAATTTTTCTAAAATCAGGTGTTTATTTAAAAATAGAAAGTTCAGTCACGCAAACAGTCACTGCAATAAAATACGAGCGTATTATTATGATAAATTGCGTTTATATCATAAATCAGAATTAAAACTATGTCATGGCAATTTTATAATTACTTTTTGGATCTGCTAAATCGTAGCAATTTCTAGAAGATACAAATGCACATGTATTCTATAATTTTTTAATATAGGTCGGTAGGCCTCCCCACTTAATAATAATAATGAATATAACATAACCCAGGGCTAGGTTAGGTTAGGTACTGGGTTAAGTAAAAAAGGCAGTAACACTCACTAGGTACCACAGGTGAGACGTGCATACAAGCTGGATTCCTGAATGAATATTACTTATCTATAATATAATATATACAAATTATTTTTAAAATACGGTACAAAACCGAAACATACAACTACGTGGATCTTTTGCTTCTAGTGACCACCGATTCCCTACAGGGATAGGCAGAGGCCACAAAGCAAATTTGTAGCCCTAATCTCGCCCGGCGAACCTTAAGAGGAAACAGAAGGGCCACGCAATGTATGGAAAAGCATACAAACGTAGTCCCCTGTTTCCTCCCTGAATAATGCCGGTAGAGTAACAATTTTTTTTCCTGAACATTTATGGATACTATTAGCATGTCCCTATGTTCTTTTTTTTTATAAATGAATCATTAGAAGAGATATGGAGGATCAAAAACTTTAAAAAATGGCCAGATTTTCCGCTGTGTTCAAACATCCAAAAAACAAATTTGATAAAATTATATAAAAATTTAAAAAATTGAAACACAGTTCAAGCTTTTTTTGAATTGTTAATGAAAAAAGTACTTTAATCGGTTAAGTTTTGCAGAAGGAATCAGGGGACTACGAATCGTTGATTTTTTGTACTTTTAATAGGTATTTTCAGTTCAAGTTACAATTGTCTCTATCGCACTCTCACAAATTGATAGCTAATGATGAAAAATCTATTGCTGTCCCGCAGTGCCCGAACAAGCTCGGGCACTGCGGGACAGCAATAGATTTTTAAAATACCTATTTTTCATTTCTCTAGCCCTTAGTGTTTCCTCTTAATACGTGACGGATGGCGAACTACTTCGCAGTAAATTAGCTGTGTGTAGTTCGCGAATGAGTCATTCAACTGGAATAGTTCATACAGTTTCGATACTTATCCTTAATTCACATTTATCGCCCGTACATTCACAGCAAGTACACATTAAACAACTTGTTAAATAAACTATATAAACTAACAAAAATTCTGAGGAGGGGAACAGTAACATATGACTTTAGCCATTGTGCATGGACAGTGCCCAGAGGAAAAAATAATTGAACTACTGAAGTAATAGAGCAATATAGTTCACCACGATCAAAAGATATTATATACCTTATTTTTCTAATAAGGTATATAATATCTTTTTATCCGATATAAATCCGATATACGTATACACCAAATAAGATAATAAAGTGAGCAAAATTAAATTAGTGAAGTCAATAAGGAACAACAATGTTCCCAACAATTCCCTCAAACTCTATTAGACGAATACGAAACTGTACTTGGCATGCGCTCCTGTTTTCATTTCGGATTTGAGTTTACAAGAAACATAATTTTGTCTTACATTTTGTTACTTTTTGAGATTATGCATTGACATTTATTAGCTTCTAAAACATGTTTGCTTGTGCCTACATAATATCGTTATGTTTATTACAATGTCAGCGAACATAAGTAATTAAAACAACGCGTTTCTATTGATCTTATATACAATTTTCGTGTCACAGTGTTTGTTAGAGAACTCCTCCGAAACGGCTTGATCGATTTTATACAACTTTGCAGGTGCATTCGGTAGGTATGAGAATAGGATGTAATAATAGCTCCCCACACCGATTTCGGTGACGGTGGCTGGTTTCATTGCAACCAGGCCTAGCTAGGTAGTTATTTTATAGTGCCCAAGTGTGTGCGCAGTACACAAAATCACTCTCTCTTTACTCACGAAACCCAATGGGACGGACAGACCGACACGACTGGCGGGAGATCAGGCGCAGGTCCGACTTTTAACATGCCCATCCGACACATAGATCATCTTTCTTGTCGACAATCCATTGCAAGATCAGCCTGCATTGTCCTAAACAAACTTGGAAACAACATTTTTTGTTATTCCAATACAGGAATCAAACCCACGACCACGACGACGACGAGTCGAGAGCCAAGCTCTTAACCACTGGACCACGGAGGCTGTTAGTTGTCTTCCAAAGGATGTAAACTATTATAGTGATATGGGTGGCCCACCCCAATTTTCTTTATTTCTTTGTTTTTTAAATGTTTTATTTTATTTTTATTATTTTATGATTTGGTTTTTAAAAAAATTAACCCACAATTTTCACCCTTTAAAACCAACGCCCATTGTTTGATGGCGATATTAGTACTAACACAATCGTCAATCCTCAATGGTCGATAATTCTTTCACATGTCACTTGTAGATTGTAGGTATAGGTAATATGTGTAGTTTTAGGTGTAGGTGTGTATGTGAATGTTGTTGGTGTAGGTAGTAGGTATAGGTAATAGGTGTAAGTTGTAGGTATACGTTGTAGGTGTAGGTAGTAGGTATAGGTTGTAAGTGTAGGTATAGGTTGTAGGTGTAGGTAGTAGGTATAGGTTGTAGGTGTAGGTAGTAGATATAGATTGTAGGTGTAGGTAAAGGTTGTTTGCGTAGTTGTTTGTTGTAGAAACTAGTATAGTATACGTAAGGTATGTAGGTAGTTATTAATTTATTGTGGTTCATATCTATGGCAGATATATATAGCATACAGCTCTAGTAATTTGGTAAAATTTTGTTCCTTTGTAGCGGTGGCAACCAGTCGCGTTCGTTAGAAGCTTGTTTGCGCTGTGCCTGAAATACAGTATCCAATCAAAAGCAGAATTCAATGATTGATCAAATAATTACTTATGTGCAAAATGAATATTTTAAAGGCCGCAGAAAGAGACTTAGGTTATCCATTAATCCCGAAATGCCGTTGTCATAAACTCTACCGGAATATTCAAAAATGCATTTAATATACTATCTAATGCGTAATATAATTACGTATTATTTAATATAAATGAAAAATGTAACAAAATAGATTTTATCTATTTAATCGACCGTTCAGGAAAGTGAGATAGAGTAGGCGCGATGATGGATGGTCCAATTAGTTTCTGGCAGTAATAGCGCATCTTCATAATCAATGCTTTATTAATTCAAGCTATCACAGACCATTTGTTAGTAACTAGATCGGTTATACCTAACTTATAAAGGATGATGATTCATTTATGACTTACACATGTACTATTTTCATTGAAAGAAATTCCAGACCATTCCATTTCCAGACAGACCATTCGTCCAGACGGATAAAGTCGCACGACAGACTACCACAGCCTCACTGAAAGCGTAGGTGAATCATGCAGCATCACTTCCTGCTTTCTAACCACAATGTGTAATATTACAAGCTTCATAACAATTACAAGCCATTAACGCGTTAATATATTCATCACCTTGTCAATCATACACAATTAATGGCACCTATTACGTATCTTCGTTAAATCTTAAACATGATCTCATTACAGTTGCTATTGTACTGACGGGTTAATTAAATCTATTCAATAACTAATCGATGGACTGATGTCCAACATAAGTGGCGATAATGAAGCTTTGTTCAAACGTATCGCTAAAATATGTATTTCAATTACGAAATGAGTTATTGCTTCACCAATTTGCAAGGTTCATTCACTTTTACTTAAATGTTAAAAACTCGATAAAATAATTATATTTTATGCATATTAATGCATACTACGTCAATCTGATCCCGTGCTAAATTCTCAAAGAACTGACCTAGAACTAACTTAAAGTACCAAATAACGGAGATATATTAAATACTTGTATATAATACATATATTTAAGATTTTTAGTATATTATACACAAATTTAATAGTTAACCTCTAGAGCGTCGGGCAGCACACGTCCAATTAAAACCATCCCCGTTAAGCGTCGCGCGGCACATACGTCCAATATTATTTCAATGTTTTCTGTTTTTTTTCATTTAAAAATATCTGGATTTTAATCTGTTTTATTTAAATTTATTAATTTAGTGCAGTAGTAGAAGTAATAATATGTACTCAATGAATAAAAAATAAAAAAAAAAGAAGGCATCCTTCCTTCGCCTTCGCCTTCTGCCGTATATTGCCGCGCGACACTAAAGGGTCATAGATTTTTATTTTTTACATTGGCCTGTTTTCTTATTTAATAATATGAATAATGTATCCACAGTATATAATTAACGCAAATTTAAGTACATTAAAAATATAAGGTTAAATAAATAAATATCTATGGACGCTTCACACCACGTCAATCTGGCCCCGTGCTAAGTATCCGTAGTATATCCAGAAAACGGGAAGTATATTTAATATATATATATATATATATATATATATATATATATATATATATATATATATATATATATATATATATATATATATATATATATATATATATATATATATATATATATATATATATATAATATTTCTTTGTTTGTTCATATTATATTTAAATCTGAAAATAAAAAAACGTATCTGTATTTTTTCAATTTGCCATGTAAATAAGTTAATTAAATACCATTAATTGGAAATACAAACACAACAACATAATATAAAAAATATAAAATATATGCTTCTATTCAAATATACAAATATACATCAGGGGCGAATCCCGTATCATTGAAATCGTAAAACATAATATGGTAAAGCCCTAGCTGTAAGATATTACGGAGCGTTACGAAGTTATATATATATGTCAATGTAAGTATATATGTAAGTATATATGTCATATATTTCAGATTTTTATTATATTATACACAAATTTAATACACATCCATGACCCAGGAACACGGAAAAACTTTTTGTTCCTTCGGCGGGATTCGAACCCGCGACCCCCGGCTTGAGCACCAACGTGCTGAACTACTGAGCCACAGTGGTCGTCTTGTCGTAAATAAGGTTAATACAGATCAATTTCCTAGGAACACGGAAAACTTTTTTGTTCCTTTGGCGGGATTCGAAACCGTGACCTCCAGATTGAGCATCGACGAGCTCAACTACTGAGCTCGTCAAATATACTCAATCTAGGTTGCCTCAAGCTTTCATTTTACCAATAATCATTATTTTGATCATTTCACTAGCTACGCAAGCGCAATGGTGAACAAGCTAGGCGACAAAAACCTATAAAAACACTATGCATTATCTACAACTATAATCTTAAACATGTATTCAACGATTTCAACAGTATGTTCACCACAATTAGTTCCTTCTATTTTCGCTGGCATTCTTTTTTGACTTAGCAATTTTGCACATTGTTTGCCGGTGCTTTGCATTTCCTTTGCTTGATTTGTTATTTTTTAAGGTTTTGCTTCTGTTTTCATTCAGTAATGCAGCACTCTCATATTTAAAATGCTTGAAACAAACGGCTCGCAATTAACTTACTTTGCTGACGGCTTAGTTGCATTTGCTAACTATGTCTGTATTGTTCAACTTTTTATATTGACTCTGTCTTCACAATTAATATTTTTGTTTATTTTTGGTGTACTTAAAAAATAATGTGTTATAATATTACCCACTGTTAAAATATTTTTTTCTTAGACAAATATATAATTTCAAAATAAGAAACATTTTCAATTTTTGTACATGATGCTTTCAAATTATATACAATTTTCTTGAATTAATTAATCAAATTTTGCCTAAAATTCACCCCTTTCTTAAAGATAAGAACAAGATTGTCATGGCTTTCGCCATGGGTAAACATCTTCCAATCAGACAAATATGGGCAAAATGTGTCCCTAATCTTATCTTAAATTACTTTGGGTTAAACCACGCTCTACCCTATCACTTGTCCTATCTTAGGTATTTTTACCCCGGAGAATAACGTTAGTGTTATGTGCACTTTTATTACCCGAATATCTCTTAACGACAATTTTTATGGGATGAATGCACTTATATGTTTATCTCAAGTGGCCAGCAGGCTTTTAACAATTATTATAATATTTATACGTGAAGTGAAAAATTTCAGTACAGTTTTACGTGAATGAGGGTTTTAAATTCGTGACATCTGACAGCTTTTTGACACGACAAGGACCGTCGTACTACCAAGCGCCGCCTGATGACAGAAAAAGATACGAAAATTCTTATTGACCGTTTTTGATACCACTTACGCCACCAGATGTGTGAGTCGGGTCTGCCCTCTAACGGCAGAAAAAATTACAAAACCCTCATTGTGCAAACCTATTCGGCACAGTTAATAATGTGGAGGAATGTGTGCAGAAAACTAATATTTAATCAGATAATGCAAGATAATATAAATAAATAAAAAATTACATTAACACACACTACCTCACATTATTAACACACACTACCGTGCGTTTTATTGACACATTGACGTTTGTAAATCTATCACATTATTTACATTTTTTTTCTATCTAAGAGGCAAAAGAACGCTAGTAAATTTCAAACTTAAATATTATTTCATTAATTATTATGGACGAATTTGGACCACAGGGCGACCTCTGATAATGTTTGATGATAATGATAATACTGAATAATGTTTTCTTTCCAAAAATATCACGATTTTAGGTTATGCTATAAACATTATAAGAACTTATTGTTCTTTGGACTATTAGACTATTAGAATATTGGACTATTAGCGATAAAATGAACTAAGGTTGGTTAACCATATTTCCTATGCGTTTAACCGTACAAATTCACCGCATGACAAATCGTAAGAAAAATGAGAAATGTATCGAAAATACGAAGAAAATAACTAGTAAATTGCAGTATAGCCTTTTCATACCTAATTAGGAGAATGTAATAAGTTCATAAACGAACATACAAGACGTGTTACAACGGGATAATAAGTTGCCACGCCATAATTACAGTCTGCTTCTTCGTTCACTAATTATGTCGCGTTTTTCAGTTTCGAACATAATTACAGCTAACACGGCGTTCTTTAAACGAAAACAATTAGGGCGCAGTTATTTACATTTTGACTTACTTTATTTCAATAATTTTAATTTGTGTGAAATATGTATGTTGCAATTCGAACCTATACCAGATCGAAAGTGTTCTAAAAACGCCAAATACGAGTCGTTTTCTGGATAGAATGTAAATAAAAAGGTCGTCTCTGGTTAAGGTGAGCAGATATTGATGATTAAGGTGTTTTAATTTTTTAAAATATAATAATAATTATTAATTATTGCCAGATAAGACTATGAGTACCTAAAGATAGTGTCATACAAAAAGTATATTTCTCTTAACCGAGAAATAAAAATGTATGTTCGTTCCCCTTGCACCAATTTACTTTAATTAATTATATTGTTTTGATGTCATGATTTTTTTTATTATTTCACCTAATTGTGCCTTTAATCCCTTTTAATCTTGATAACTCGGAGGTTAATCCTACTTAAAGTCATGAAAAGTTTTCCAATTCGAATGCGGCAAACTCTAACACCTTTACCTTTTGCTCATAACAAGGGGCTTTGTTTGACCCTTGTGCGTAATTATAACAAAACCCTACATCGTCATAATGTTACTTTAACGGATCATATCGTAGTAGATATTCACTACGTTCGTGGGTTTTTGATTATTTTTAAATATTTTTCCCGCAGGATTTCCTTTTGGGCATAAAGTCGCAAAAGGAAATCCGGCAGAAACAGCATGCTTTAACGAGATAAATATCCGATCCGATATAAATATCGGATACATACATTGGAACACAGTAATCGATTACAATATCACATAGTTTTGACATTGTAAATTTGTGATTTGTGAGGATGGATGAATGGATGTTTGTTACTCTTTGAATCAAAAACTGCTGAATGATTTTTTATGAAATTTGGTATTATAGTAGTTTAAGCTCTGGATTAACACATAGGCAACTTTTATCCCGTAAAGGTACAGTGTTCTTTTGTGATACTGTATTTATGCGGACGGAGCCTAGGACAAAAAGTAGTAAAATATATGTAAAGCCTAATATTACGAGTATATGAAAATGAAAATATTGGCTACTTTTTAACATAGAAAATGTATCATTTTTATTAGAATGATTTATATTTTTGCAAAGGAAATCGCTAGTAAAAAAAGCTACAGACATTTTAATTATTATTTATAATCTATGTAATCTTGGTCTAAAGCTAAGAGTAATTAAAGCTAATATGATGCCTATTTAACGGGATTCAGAGTTATGAATTCCCGTTCTTCCGAGGTATCCCGGACTAATCCCGGTATAATTGTTGTCCGAGGCATTCCGGGAAAGTTCGCGACCGTAATTACGAGGAAAATGTCGGGATAGCGTCTCGGATCCAGTTTACCGAGTTTGCTTAGATCCTATTAGGCCGTAATCGAAAAATCTACAATTCAATGTTGCTGGGGAAATGACGGCAATAAATGTGTCAAATCCCTGGATGACTATCTAAATAGTCAAATGACGACCTCTGTGGCTCGCCACATACTTAGCGTGTCGGCGCTCAAGCCGGAGGTCGCGGATTCGAATACCGCCGAGGGAACAAAAGTTTTCTTCGCAATAAAATATGACGTGTATAATATAATAAAAATCTGAAATATATGTATAGTGTTAAAGCATTAAATATATTTCCGTTGTACGGTACCCGTAAAACAAGTTCTTCGTGAACTTACACACGAACATGAACACGGGACCAGTTTGACGTGGTGTGAAAGCGTCCATAGATATTATTACTATTACTATACCGATATAAACGGAGGATTTCTGCAAATTGAATGGTTAAATTATGTTCACTAACCTCTGTTGTTTACGTAATCCTTATAAATATTATAAATGCAGAAGTTTGGATATATGGATAGTTGTTACTCTTTCACAAAATAGCTAACGGATGTAAAACGGAAGTAGTACTTTGGTATGTTATTTTAGGCTCTGGGTATAATAGGCCTTTTTTTCGCAGAAAAATGTACCTGCGGTTTCCGCATGATTTCTTTTTGCGCGTACAAAGTCGCAGGCAACAACATGTTCTGAATAAATAAGAGGAAGAAACTATTTTATCACACCGAAGTAAAGTTATCACGGAACATGATTACTTGTCTGCGTATTTCGGAGTTTGCGGGGCAGCCGTTTTGGCAATCGCGAATAATCTCGCTATGCTGGGAACAAACACTTCTCAACAATGTTTTGTTATGATTTGCTTTTCGGCTAGTCAAATTGAATACTACAAACTTGGACGCAATATAACTTCTAAGTTCTTAGGTTAGTAATTAAAATTTCTGTTATACTTGCTGATTTGTTGCGACATTTCTCTGTATTTTTGGATGTTGACATTCTTAGTATTATAAGTAGTAGCCTTGGAGAATAAACGTGCCCAATTGTGAAATTTTTTCATTTAGAAATTACACTAATATGGAATTTGTAGAGGGCTACGACCTCTTGGTTTTTTCTTATCCTTCTTATGCTTGAGTGGTGATGATAATAATACATCAACAATTCTTATATTCTCCTTTATTGCTGCTTAACACAGGTACGTATTACATATGAGATATACTTAACACAAATATGTCTACGCTATGTATATCCTTTTGGCTAACTGAAATAAACTGTGTTGACTTCTGCCATGAAATTGACACAATGGCTGTTTTTCCAGTTACCGCTTTGGCACCGGCAGTGGCAAACGCCCTGGCCGAGGCTATCGGCGGAGCGTTAATTCACACCGATACGAGACGATATGCGACGCAGCGCTGCTTTTTTAAGATAACTATTCAAAATTGATGTAGTGAATAAAGTTCAAACTAGACCGCTCTGAAAAGCGCGTCGCCACTCTTGCAATGAAACGTGTATCTTCTTGTGTACTGAATAAAGTTCAGTTTCGAATCACTATTTTAAAAATGCAGCGCCGCGTCGCGTTCGTCTGGTTTCGGTGTGAGCTGATCCTGTATCTATGAATACAATATATGGCATATTATTTCACTTACCGGCCCGGCAATTTGGCCCGCCGATGACTTCCACATGACAGCTGATGTCACCGATTTGTACTCACCGGGGTGCCACAGAGTATAAAATATATCGGTATAGACAATACGTCTTACGTACAGATAATTATAGCTATCATAGAAAGATCCAAATCGATCCAAATCTGGCAATTTTGCCCCTTTAATGGCCCATAACTTTTCCACATTCTCGTGGACAAAGCGTATGCTTATAGGAGCTCAATTAAATCAAAAGCTTACTATGTAGCTGTTTCACTGTTCCTCTTTTAATCTATACCGGTGATAAGCCAGTGCCGGACCGAAAAGTGGAAAAACAGCAATAGTTTAGAACAGAGTGCTAAGTATGAGTTTTTCTTTTCGCATTCTACCTCACTTAGCACTGATGGCTACTAGAGTGACATTCTTCGACTTCACTTTTCGTTGTCGATTCTATTTATATTTACTATCTATATTAAATATAAAATCAATATAATCCATAAAAATATTTTATAAAAATAAATTCAACGCCAATTTTCTTTATATTTATTAATTAGTGTACAGAAATTAAATTTTGAACAAATAAGTGAATCGGACGAGCGGTAAAATAATTGATCACCAATTCAGTTTCGTTTATCATAATTATTGGCAATTACAATACAAGTGTAACTGAAATACTTAAATTATTGTTTCTGATCCCGATTAATAGCAGTAAAACTACAAACATTCATCACGGATAAACGACATTACTGCAATGAATATTTAAGGTGAATAATTAGGAAAACGTTTAAAATTTCGATGTTGACATCGTAATGAAAAATAATATCAATGTATTTATAAATATTACGCTAATGTACTATCAGGAAATCTAATTCATACGCAGGTTGATCATTGTCAAAATATGTTCGTCTTATATTAAACATAATGATAATATATCAAAGTGGCATAATTTTCTTTGGTATCAATTGTGGCTGCATGTCGTCATTATAATACAAATAAATTATGAAAATACTCTACCTGCTTATGAATTTAGATTTTTACTTGCATGCAATGTACAATATCTCTGCCATCATCATCATCTGTGATGAAATGTGCAACAAATATCAAAGAGGCTTATAAAGAATAACTATATTTTTTATCTACAAAGTAGTTCATACTATTTATGTTTACAGCATTCGTCAATAGCCTAATGTAAACAGCTAAGAAGAATTAAAATTGGCATACCTACTAAAATTTAGTTTCACAATCTTCTTATAGGTGTCGGATAGCTTATGCGGAAGTTATGTTTCGAGCGACAAAGACAAAACATGCAAATAAGCTACAGATGTCAGAACACTTACGTAGATTATGCAACAGACTCTAAGCCCTAATAAAAAAAATGTGGCTAACATTTCATAACATAATATTAATATCCACCTGTATTATTTTGTTTCGTATCTACCCACCTGTAAACTGAGCTAATATTTGGTTATGAATAGATCCGCTACAATCACCGGATATCCGCCCAGCGCTGGCCTAGCGGCATCAAATGCTGCTCTAAGCATTATTAAACACCTTTTGTTTTAGGCTCTCAAGGTTGATTAATCAAAGCATTAGCCCGTATATACCTACCATATAAATGAAAAATTTTATTAACTAAGCAGCAAACCATTGAACGGATTGCGTAGAAATTATTACTATGTTTAGTCTGCTTCGGACGAATAAAACAAACTCCTCTTTTGGGATGGAAAAGAGGTCCAAAGTTTCGGTTTAAGGTTAATTTCGAAGATATGAAATTTTGTCATGTAAATTATTTATTATTATTTAACAGATCGAATGTGTATGATTTGAGACTGTTGCAACGGGAGTCACGTAAAGTACGTAATCAAGGTTCTTGAAAGGCATTTTTTTGGGTCAGTAGTGAAAACAAAAAAAGGTAATGAAATGTGTCCACATCAAGATAGATGGGGACATCTCACATTATTGCATTTCACAAAAAGGACCGAATACAAGATAACGGCTGAGTTCGCACAAGGGTAGCTAGTGTTGTACGGTGACATCATTTGTATCGATTTAACATTCTATCGATAGACACACTACTGACGTGCGACACTAATTTTAATGTCGTGGCTCTCCGCTCTTGGTCTCGTGGCAATGTTAATTTTATCTAATAATTTATTTTATTTTACTTTATCTTACGGCTTTGTTAATATTTTCTCCTCTGTCTCCAATTCCTGTAGCCACGAAATATGTAGATTAATATTTATTAGGTACCTACTTACTTACTTTTGATTAGAAGTCGTATATTAAGATTAATTATCGTAGCGATCAGAATATTCCGAAAGGAAACTCTTGCCTACATTAGTATGTTTTCGTCTCAATTTTTTAGGTTTATCGATAAATGAAACACTTTAAAAGGATTATTTTTTTATAACCTTTTATAATAGTATTATTTATTCTAATCTAAAAAATCGAATTTATAAGTTTAGCATTTAGGTGTGTCAATATTGATATTGAATATTTACAGTCCTGTGTTATATCCTTAAAGGAATGTATCGACATTGCATGCAAATTAATATGACATCTCTAAATTTAGCCTAATGGAACAACGTGAATCAATAACTTCTGACCGTCTCATTACAAACCCCCTCCTCAATCAACATTACATGTACGACTATAAACCTTTAAGCTAAAGCTTAAAGACTAGAATCGCTCCCCACATTTTGGTGCCTTAAGGCTTTTAATCATGGCATTGCAATAAAAGTGTCGAAGTGGTGCCTAGTGAAAGGAAAACATAAAAGGCTTTATTGACTATTTCCACCAAAATAAAAGATATATTAAATAGTATCTCCCGAAGATACTCGACAGAACATAATTATTAGAACTACATACATACATAAGCCCGAAAATAAAAATAATCTTCTCTTTGAATAACTAACGAAAAGGCGCTATGTTAGTCTATTGCAAATAAGACGAGCTGTTTTTCGTCAAGTGGTTGCTTCGAATTGGATGCGAATAGTCTTTTGGGAGGCAGTCTCGTAAAACTCAATCTAGGTCGATTAAACTTTCTCTTATATTGAGTTAACAGAGTGGTTTTTTTGACGAAAGTCCGATATTTGAGCTTATTAATTTATAATTATGAGACCGCTGCCTCGAATTTCATGGTGGCGGCGCGGCAGCGGGGGCACGCTGCGTGCGTTCTTTCGGAAATAAAACAAAATATAATATCTAGCGGACACAATTATTCACCGCTATAGTGATGCGTGACCTCGCGCTGTTTTCAAAAACGGCTCCAGATTGTATGCAAACTATCTCACCGCCACCGCTCCGTTGCGTCACGGCTTGGTGTGAGCAGACCCTAAAATAAAATATTTTTGTATGAAGTGTTTGTTACCTTTAATATTATAATTAATATTTTGCTCGTGATAACGATTAAATATTACACACACTTTTGATGTAAAAAAGAAACCCCAAAAATCATTGTAGGTTTGTCTGTAAGAAAGTTTTTGATCGCGGGTCCGCCCGCCTTGTAGGTATAGTGTACGTGCAATAATATTTTTACTGTACTTTTTCGGAATAAAAGGAGTCTGGATGTGTTAAATCCTAACCTACTACTGTACCAAATTTCATCAAAATCCGCTTAGTAGTTTTGGAGTTAAAGGCTCACTAACATCCATCCATCCCGGATCTATATTAATATATTGGTATTATAAATATCGACTGTACCGAATATATCTTGCATTTGGACATATTTATTTTATGTGAATGGGGTTTTCTAATAAAATAAAAAGATATGAGGCCTCATCCCATAAATGTAGATATTGGAGGTCGCAGAACGTATAAAATGCTTTCTATCGAATTACTTATTACAGTGACAAAGATTTGCCTATTTTACTGTAGCCAAATATCTTCGAACCCGATAAAAGTAATATTGCTATGCTATCAATTATTCTGTTACATCTTATGGGGAGAAAGTAAATAGCTTTGTACATAATATAATATAATACACGTTTAAACGATGTTCTTACGAGAAAGATGTGTTCTAAAGTTCAAGTTTTTCACCTGTAGCATAATATTTATATCTATTTTTCTACTTTTAAGAAACAAATTTGTATTATGGAAATATATTTACAAACATAGACGCGAATGTGAGAATATTTACATATTAAAAATATGTACCTAAATATCGCAAAAAGATAATTATGTTATAAAAGATCATTATGTTATAAGTGAAAAACATGACGCATGGAGTCGCTTCGACTTTGCGCTTAATAGAGCATTAAACCATTGCGCCGGTGTAAGTTCAGCTTAAGTCCTATAAGTCGCGACCTTGTGGTATTTTACAATTGTAAAATACCAAATGATTAATAAACAAAATTAAAAAGGTAAAGAAACCACCATGTTTATCAAGCAGTAAGCGAGATAATGATGATGAATCATCAGCACTCTCTCGATCATTTCAGCTTTCAAACAAGAATAAAAGGATCAATATCGGTTCACACACACAGACAGACAAACTTATAACAGCAACTACAAAACAGTCAATCAGACTTTCCCATTTCCAACAGAGATATTATTCTCCTAACGTCAATTTCACTGCTTATAATACTTTTATAGTATAGATCGTGAATACACGTAATAATGTGCACGTAAGAGCCATTTATACTCTAAAGAATACTGCTAAACTGCTAAAGCCTCTAGAGGGTAGAGAAGGACGATGAATGTTTCCTAAATGTTCGAAAGGGACAAAAAACCTTTCAAAGTTTGTTGTTCAGGGCCGGACTCTAACTCGCCCGTACCGCCTGGAAATGATTAATTGAATCAGACGAAATTTTAAATTTATAGTCCACCCCGACTGCTTAGACGCCGTGGAAACTGTTTTCCAACGTTTGTAATTTTAAATGACGGACAGGTTTCGTGTTAAAAATTCTGAAAACGTTACAGCACATTTTTAAGGAAGTAATTAGAAAGGCATTAAAAATAAATTACATATTTATAATGTTATACATCAAATGATTGGTCTGACTATAGCAAATACAAATACTAAATTAGTTTTGGGGTATTAGAATGAAAACATTGTGTTACTGGTGTAACACATTTACAACAATTATTATAATCGGTGCCATATATCTTATTTCAAATATGTAGATACATTGTCTACCAAAAAAAATGTTCATTCCTATAACAATATTTAATACCTTTTATACAATATAGTAGTTTATCGCACAAAAAAGACAGAGACAGACATAATATCAAAGTCTCGCCGTAAAGATATGACCGGAGATATTAAAGTTTCGTTATAAAGTTACAAATACGATCCAGTATGAATTTAATCCCGCTATAAAAGTGTATTCACGCATTATGCACTTTTATGGGATACGACAAAGTTTAAAACGATTCCCTGGGCTCAGGTCAAACGTTAGTTGTAAATGTCTAAAGCTATAGAGTGTAAGGAGTGTTCGCTGGCGATATCGGCTATGGACCATTATTTCTAATGTGCTATGTTGTATGAATCATTTGGTGTGGCAATATTGCGAGTGAATGGGCATTGTAGATAAAACTTTGGTCACTGTCTAGTGTAGGTATGACTAAAATGTGTTCTTGTATCATTATAATAATAATAAATTCTATAATATTAAATATATTAACATGGTACTCTTAACTATTAATTAATATTATTTTAAAGTTTGAACGCTCCTCCTCGCTCTGTTGTTCAGCAAAAAAATAAAAATATTTACATTACATTAAGTTTTTTTAAAAAATACATTAAGTTTTTTTTGTAGTTTATCTATAACTTATTTTATTAATAAAGTATGCCTGTGTATAGTGAATGTGGCCATCAGTCGGGGTAGATTTAGACGAAAAACAAGGGAAAACACCTTAATATAGAGTAGGCAATTTCACTCCTGGCAACATTCTTATTACAGATTACCTACACATAAAACCCTGGTCTTCATTTTGAGTCTATTGTTTCATTTTCAACCAACCACCGCGCCGCGCAGTCCGCCTCGGTTGACCCGAATAGCTTGTACATCGCTGATTCTGCATAATTAAAACCGACTATACTTCTTTTACCAACTATAGTTCTTTTAATAGATCTTTTAGCAGCACTTGGGGCTTAATGTACATGTTTCCTGGCAGTAATTTTCATGTTTCACGTTTCCTTTTATACAAAAGTTAAACGTAAAAAAATATGTTTTGTGTTATGCCACCTAAGTTATTTTCAACTTTTGTTTGCCAATGTTTTATAGAGAATAAATTTTAAAGTAACTTTTCTTTAAAATTTAATTTAATTTTAGAACTCTTCATATTTAATTAATAGTGGCAGTACATTTATCTATTCGAGTTTTTACACCTGAGAAACATGTTACACGCAAAGCCGTGGATAAAATGTTTTCTACAAAATAAAATTAACAATTCGCAAATAAAGTGAAAGCGTAATGAAACCAGCACGAAAGTGTACAACGAGCTTTTAAACGTCAATTTCATATCCGACAAAAAGTTTTCATTATAAGCCACAATTGCTTTTACCTACTGTAACAATAAATTCATTCAGTTCTCAAAGGTATGCTGTGAATTCGCGGCCGCTAAAGAATTTTCCAATAAGCCGAAAATATCGGACGGTTAACATTTATAGATGAAACTTACACAGAGCTTAGCCTCAATTATATTTTAAATTGATTTTCTTTAATTCTTCAATATCATGTTGAATTAGGTCTGCTAAGGGTTTTTACCTATTTAAAATATATTCAAAATATATAATGCAAATTAAGATAACAGATTCTTTTAAGAGTATTTATAAAAAAACTTGAGAGGTGTCGCGGGATACCCGGATGGATCGAAGTTCCTTTCGATTAATTAGTGAAGGAATTGTAATAAAATTTTATTTTTTTTAAGTTATAATAATATTTTTTTTATTATTAACAAATATAATGTAATATAAACTTCATCAATTGGCTCAATTTTAGTAATAATTGGCTTGTGGTAAAAAATTGAAGGGAATTAATAATTTATTCCACGCCGCACGGCTTACAACTATAGCAAAAAGTGTCGTTACAACTTTTGGTCTTAATTTTTTCCGTCTAGCCCCCTTTCGCAACGCGCGATAAGGAACTTCGTTCCAAAATTCCTTTGAGGTAATATGCCGTAAGGCAAAACATTTTTCACAAGGTATTTAAAATGACAAAAGCACTCATAATGAGCCACATAATGAGTATTTAAATTATGCAATTTATTTAAGCGCCAATAACATTTAAAAGTAAATTACACCCATCCTTAATTACGACCGATGGGTTAAATCGGAAGTAAGTATTAATTAGTGACCCCGGTCTGCCGGACCCCATCTCGGTCTGTCAGACCCCACCGGTCCGTCAACCCCTACTGTCACTGGGTAACAGATGGGAAATCATTAGCGCTTATTAGAAAATCGAGTTCTGAGTACGGCCTTCCGAAAGCAGTTCGTTTTAAAAATTAAATGCCATTACTAAAATTGAGGTTAAAATAAGGGAGAACTCAAATTGTAATAATAATATCAACTTTGTTTTTAAATATTAGTCTCAAAATGTTATACTTAATATGGGATGGATTTCATTACATTCAAAGCATTGAAACCAGTTATTGTTGATTAATATATTTTATAAATAGATACAAATTTCTTATAAGCTTATTATTAAATAAGTATTTTAGTTGTATAGATTTAATACGTAGCTGAACAATTTTTGTAGCTATTCAATGACATTCCAAATTATTTCATAAAAAATTGGAAACTGGAAGAACGATGAAGAGTTATTTGTGTTCTGCAACGTTAACATTAAGTCGTAGCCATTAGCCTGTATAAAGGCAAATAAAATTGTTGGTCTATTATAAGCAGAATAAAATTAAGATTCCCGTATACCGAGCCGAGAAGGGCTCCTAAAATCAGGGATATAAATCTGTATAATTGGAGCATTTGGGGAGCGCTGCGAAACATTACTTTTATATCTCCGGTTTATTATTATTCTTGAGTTTTGGCCGGACTTTGTTCGTTAGAATAACAATTTATTGGTTACGAAAAATATTTTGGAATTCTGCTTTCTTTTCGCTTTGGAAAAATACGAGGTATACTTTTGTATATGAAGTGGAGGTAGGTGATGCTAAAGTTTCGACGTTTTAAAAAAACAATTATTTAGCTTCGCAAATTACTTTTTACAAAGTTTGGTTCTACATTTCGCATCAAAATATAAAATTGTTAATAGCCGCTTTTGTGTGTCCTCACTCTGACCTCAATTTGATACAACTAGAGAAGTTTTTGTAGTTATATTCTGCACATTTTTATGATGAATTTAAGAGGCGTACAAAAATACACGTCATACGAGATCCTGTAAACAACGGGTCCCATCGCGCACAATAGGAATAAACACGTGAAATGAGATGTCTCATAACAGCGAGATACGAGTCGCGTGCGCCATGTACGCGGGATGTATTTGATACTGGGAATAATTAAAAACCGCGATGTACAGTCACGAGGACTATACTTAAGATTTTAAATATATATGCTTTTTTTAGTATTCGATATACCTAATGCGGCATTAGTAGATGTAAAAGAACAAAGTGCGAAACATATTTTGTTTGAAAGAATTAATACTGATTACGTACGTACGTCGTTCTTTATATATTGGAAAAAATTACGCGTATTTCAGTGTTCATAACAGAACCACAAACATAGTTTCAATGTTTTCTAGAGTATGATGAACTGCATATTATATACTTGTAACTAGTCCTTTAATAATATTTTCAATAACTAAGCTTCATTTCTCTTTCTTGATGAATATTAGTTAGTTATATAAAACTAACTTCTATTAAGGCGTACTATTATCACTACATTCAAGTTCAAACAAATCGAAAAACTTAACTTACAAACTTTTTTCATTACACACAATAAATATTCCTTTGACATATAGGAAATGTGATAAAACAGCCTTCACGTACAGTCAATGAGAAAACAATATACCCAAAATAATATCGAATTCAGCGTCTATAACACGCGTCCAACTGTCGCTCGTAGCTCCCTGTCCCTGACAGATATTAAATTCGCATCCGCGATCCCAGCCGGCCACAATATATTACTACCTATCTACAAATGTACTGTGCGTTCATCCTACTACTATTATAAATGTGAAAGTTTGTGAGGATGTATGGATGGATGGATGTATTATATATGTAATTAGTGGTCATAAGTCACAACGCCAAGTAATGAGTCTTTCTATCTGTGTGCCCTTCTAGATTCTGAAACAATTAATTTAAATTAATGAAAAAAAATATATATATGTAGTTAATAATGATGTTATACTTTAGGGGTTGCTCTCCATACATGTGAAGTGAAGGATGACATTTACAGTCTACCCATCGTGTGGCTTTGTCAAATAGGTTATTTTAAGGCGAGGGTTTGTACATGACTATTTCTAAAGTTAACCATTTTCGAGTAATCGGTCTCCAAAGTGGTTCACAGGTTGCTCACCCCTTGGCATTTCTAAACTAAGTATAAGAGGTAGAAACATTTAAGTTTCCATGTTGATAAATACTAAGTACTTTTAAGGGAAATTTTGAGTGAAATCGGACATCATATTATAATCTAATCAAGATCACGTTAGGACTGTTTTAAGCAATATTATTCTTTACTAAAAAATGACTTTTTATTTATTTTAATGTAGAATCATAAAAGTTATAAATAGTGGTTTTTTTTACTCATATTCCAAAGAATGTATAATATATATTTTTTTGATTATAAAGTAAGACCAATTCGGACAAAATTCTGACGAAATTAAGATATTACATTAGTCATTACTCTTAATCACAGCTCGGAACTCGGACGCGGAACAGTTATTAGCTGTGCTTTGGTTTGAAAGGAGTGACAGGCACTGAAACCATCGCCTTGAGGCATTTTAGTGTTAACAGTTGTGTGGCAAACCAGAACCTCAATTCTCGTATTTAAAGTAGACTTTCATTTTACTTTGATTGTATTATAAGTGAAGCGACTTGTATGACATAATAAACTGATTTTGTGACGTTTGGACCAATCAGGAGGGCGTGTCGGGACTTGATTTGAATTGTATTATTGCAGGTTTATTTAACAGAATTGACCCTCAGATACTTGCTGAAATGATATATTTGGCAATACTAAATGTTATATTACATTATAATTTTTTAGTATTGCCAAATACTTCACTAATTGGTTTATTACAACATACTATCATCGTGATTATTTTCTTATATAACTTTTTTTGGAAACCGAGCGTAGATATACTTGTTAATTACAAACTTAACCTATTGACTACTTTAAATTAGAATTTTTAATATATTCATTGATTCAATAAGCGATTTTGGAATATGAGAAAAGAAAACGCACTTTAAAAGTATCTTATAATTTTTTTTTTATGATGCAAAAATATTAAGTACTGTATTGTAGTAATAACTACAGTAACTGTTACCTTAAATCCATTAGACAACTATCAATTAAATAGGACAACACAAACAAAAAGATACTTTAATTAAAAAAAGCTGCAAGTTGCCTTAGCGTAAACTCGAAACTTTCTGATCCCTAAGCAAGTTAGCTGAAGACAGCATTATGTAAATAAGACAGGGTTCATGATTAACTTCGGTACACTTGTTTATCGCGAGAGACTTAGAGGTGCTTCCGCTTTATCCAGGTTTTCACGAGACTGAAGTTTATAAAGAAGACAATTTCAGATAGTACAGTGTAAACTGTAGAGTGAGCTTAAAAGTAATTTACAAGAACTAGTAAGAGATACAATCAAGAATTGACTAGCATTTTAATATAAAAACCTCAAAAAAATGTTGGTTTCGTTACATAATATAATTGTATTATGAATAAGAACTACGAGTATCAATGTCATATTGACAGTTGCCACAAGCACAGCCTATCTAGTTAGTTTATTTTAGTTCGCCAAAAGGCTATATATAGTGTAGACGTACCTGTGTTAAGCATCTCTCTCATATGTACCAATAAAGGAGAATATAACAATTTTTGTTATATTATTATGATCACCACTCAAGCGTAAGAAGGATCTGTAAAAAACCAAGACGTCGTAGTTCACACCAGATTTAATACGAAATTGGATTCATATTAATTATCAAAAATCACTGTAATATGATTATCCTTTAATATCACACATGATACACGTATGAGTCAGTGGCTCAGTGATTGAGCGCGTTGGTGTTCAAGCCGGTTGGGCATGGTCTCGAATCCAGCCGAAGGTGCAAAATTTTTTTCCGTGTTCCTTGGTTATGGACATGTATTAAATATGTGTATACTGTATAATATAATAAAAACTTAAATATAATATAAAAGTTGTATGTTGTCTGGTTCCCGTAACATGAGTTCTTTGAGTACTTAGCAAGGGCCCAGATTGACGTATTGTGAAGTGTACATAGATATTATTATCTACTCGTATATATATTATATAAAAGACAAAGACTAATGTATCAACGCACAGGCCAAACTTAAGGCTATAAATTTGAAATTTTGCACACGTATTTTTCATATGACGTAGGTATCCACAGAAGACAGAATTCCAAAGAAGAATTTTTCAAAATTCAACCACCAAGAGGGTAAAATAGGGGATTAAAGTTTGTATAAAACTTTTTATTTCTTTTACATATTTGCATGATATTTCGTATGAATTCAGTACGGAAAAAATAATGAGTTACGTATTTCAGCGTTTTCTAATATTTAACCCCTAAGAGAGTAAAATAGGTGATGAACTTTTAAAATATTATAAAGATTAGTGTCGTTTAAAAGCTATAACACGCGAGCGAAGCCGCAGACAAATGCTAGTTGTATTGTTAAAATCATATGAGTTGTTAAAATCAATATCCATCTTGGGATCAATTAGAAATGCAATGTTTTCAGTTGTTATTTTAACAAACGCAAACGTTTATATTAACGTTTGACAAAATATTATGATTTCGAATGCACTATATGTCATTACTTCGACGTCTACGACGCTTATCACAATAGTTGTGTACTCACAAAGTTCAAAGTAATACTTTGTAAAGTCTACTTTCAATCTCGAGATGGATCTTGCAAAAACAACATTTACTGTTTTATGTTTCTAACATAATTCATCCAGTTGTTTATTTCAGGCAAATGCGATCCCGTAATGTAATGTAAGTAGCAAACTACACGTATTTCGACTACTATTACTTTAATTTTGTGAAAAATACAGGTCTTTAATAGTATCATCTAGGTGTGGCCATCTCGTACTTTTTGAAGTAGTTTTCTCGAAAATTTATTTAATAGTTTTCATATCATTTCTCTCTAGCCATCTGGCATTTTTTTGTAATTTCATTTAATCTTTGAGATTCTTCAAAGTATTAATTTTTTCACTCACAATTATGGTAATACTTTTTTATTCAAAACTAGATTTTGCCTGCAACTTCGTGCGCACAAAAGGAAATCTCGCGGGCACGGTACATTTTGTCGCGATAAAACGTAGCCTGTGTAGCGTGTGTAGCGTAGCCCGTGGTCTAATCTATATCTGTGCCAAATATGATAAAAATCGGTCCAGTATCTTCCAAGCCTATTTAAAGCAAACAAACAAACAATTAATCATTCCTCCTTATAACATTAATATAGAAAAATATAATTATTATTATTAGTCTACTCATAATTACACTCGTACACAATCCCCTACCTAAGTAAAAAGCCTTACTATAGGATTTCGTTTCAATGAATACATACTTTAAAATATATCAGGTAATTTCCTCCCCTATCTTTTCCATCGCCCATTGTGTCCCGAGTGGTCCCTAATGCATGACACTATTACACTAGATGTGAGCTAATGCTACCAATGTCTTTTGTAAAGTATTTCATTGTTGTGCCCACGGAATTGTGTCGAAGTTTTACATCGTATGTATTTTTTCAGCGTCAAGAATTATATTTTCACTTTAGGTTTATACCTATATCAAATCAAACCAAATTGCAAACTTATATATTATGTATAATATGTTGAGTATAATACTGACAATTAATACATAATATATTTTGAGATATTTCAAGCAACTTACTACTGGGAACATTTTATTACTGGTGGTATATTATGGATGAATATTATTATACCTATAATCAATATTAATATATAGTGTATCTCATCAATCCTACTCACTTTAAGGGTAGCCATACACTTACTGCGTATCGTCCAAACGGCATGACGCTACCAATTGGATCAGTTAGAACCTGATTGTGGATAGGCGTGGATTGGCATGAACTGTCATGCCAATCCACGATACGTTTGTGATGTATATGCACGAACTGCGAATTGATTAAAACCTGCAGCGTCATGCCGATTGGACGATAGGCTGTATGGTGTATGGCTACTGTAAGAAGAGACTCGGGCCTTAGTAGAGAACTATATTGGACGACAATGTAGAATATTTTATGCTGCAGAATCTCTATATTATATTTTTTACGTTTCGATAAAGGACTAACAGCTTACTGTAACTACAAGAGTAGTATATCTTCCCTAATGTAAAAAAAATTACGTCATTTAAAGTAACAGGACATAAAATCTCTTCCACATCCCATAAAACTGACACATTTAGATTACACTGACATAAAAGTATGTCATATATTTTATCCCGTAATTGTGTTTGTGTGTGACACAAACTGCCCGTCCGACTGTTCGTCATTTAAGTTTCCATCGGCTTCCGTTATCCAAATGTAGCTTTACCTGTTCATGCAGGTCAGCAGCTTTCATAATATACTGTTCTTTATTTTTTTCGAATCACCTTTTAAATCTACACCGTATTGACCTCAAAATATAACGATGTTTTATTTTGATAATATTTTATATCTAAGTAGCCTTGAAAATTAAAATGGATTTATTTGAACTAGAATTCACCTTTGGTAGAAATTCACCCATAACAATTCAAATAATTTTTAAGTTTATTGTTGAACATATTGTGATACACATATACACATGTTGAGTTTATTATTGAACATTATAAGGGTTATTTTGCCTCTTAGACAAAACAAAAACAATTTTTTTTAAATATTGCGAAAGATTGACAAACGTTAAAGTGTAATGTGTGCTAATAATCTAGGGTAGTGTGTTGTTATTATTTTTAGAAATTGGATGTATTTCTAAGCATTATTTAAAACATATTATAAGCTTTTTGCACACCATCCTCCACGTATACTTTAACTGTGCCAAATATCATACTTCTCCGTTCATATAACTCTCGTAAATCTGTACTGAAAGTTTTTTCCTTTAGTAATATAATAATGGTTACTAAGCCTAGATAAGGTATAAAATCTAAGTGCTAGTCCTTAAATATTATGAGGGCTAGTGATCATTCAAAGAGTATTTTATTTTCCTTTTGAATTTGAAGTGCACTCAAATGAAACCAATTTCAAATATACGCTGAAGCCACATAGTATTTTGAATCATTAGTTCCATGAAACATTCAGAAGGCGTATTTGAAATAAGAGAATAAACTTTAGCAATCCGCGGCAAATCAAATCCAACGAAGCCGGTATCGATTCCACTCACACTGTTTAAATTTAAACGAGCTTGATATGATCCAACTCTGTTACTTTTGTCTGGAATTCTATATCACTTGCGGCTAGAGTGTATTGACATTTTAAAATTTTACTTTCCAGTAAAGTCACGTGTGTCAGATGTAGGGAAAGTCATATAATAGTTCGAAAAATTGAATTAAAATACAATTATTAATACGTGATTTAAGTGCATTTTAAAAATAGTCAGATGGATAGATATACTTTTTATTGCTCACATTGAAGTTGAAACAATGAGTCAACTAAAACTATACTTATAAAATCTAAGAGTGGGCGTGGGCGGCCTTATCGCTATAAGCAATTTCTTCCAGGCAACCCTGTAGCACATGAGAGGTAAAATAACTATATTTTTTTTATAAAAACTACACCTAACCCGACAATGTAAATTATATACTCGTATCCTATGTTACTCAAGCTATTATTATAAATCTATTGACACTTATTATATTTGATTATTATTACAGATACTTATTACAGATTGAATAATCTATTTAAATCGGATCAGTAGTTTATGCGCTACGAAGGAACAAACATACGCACGTACATAGACTGCGAAAATCATGACCCTTCCATTCGACTTCCCGGTATTGGGTAGTAATTAAATAAAAAGCATAAGCCAAAAACAAATAACTAGAAAGTTAAGCAATACAATTTATGTTAAATAATATTAGGTCCTTACATATGAAATTGGCGTTTTGTCGTACTGGCCACTTTGATCTCAAATATCTTCTTTGGATAATAATTCCAATTTCAAATTTATACCGCTATTTAGTCATGCATTTGTGTTTCGATGATCGTAATTCATCTGTTTTTTCCCCTTTTGGATTTTTCTTTGCGTCACTCTGTTTACAAAATGGAAAACATTCGAAACAAAGAAATATCGTATTATTTTCGAGTACGTGTTCCACCGTGGCATCAGTGCATCAAAAACGGCTCGTGCCGTTGTCTAGTTTGCCGAAACAATTTCCGAACTAGTGCCGGTGTCGTTCACTACAGCTTTCTTAAATCTGGCTAGACGATTACGGCAGATGTCTATTGCCAGCAACTGCAATCATGATGGAAAAGATAGCTTCTAAGCATCCGAGGTTGGTCATTCACTCTAGGCCACTGCTGCACACTCCACAACAGACAGCTACCAAATTAGAGGATCTTCAGTTGGAATGTCTAAGACATCCACCGTACTCCCCGGACCTTTCTCCAATAGATTACCATTTTTTTTTTCGAAATTTGAATGACTTCTTGCAAGGGAAAAAATTCAACTTCGCTGGGGCAGTCCAAAGCGCCTTCAAAGATTTTATTGATTCCTGTCCGAATGATTCTTTTAGTAACGGAATCATAGCAAATGATGGCAAAAGTATATAGATAGCAATGGTATATACTTTGATTAAATAAACATATTATGTTTAAAACAAAATCATATGTAATGACCTAATATATTAACACTTGTGCCACGACACCTTGTGTTAGGTGGAATGACGTCAATCTCGAATATCCCAGAGGAAGTGATAAAGTCAACAGTAAGATTTTAAAAGTAGTAGGAAAATGTAGTTTATCGTTTTTCGAACACCATGTAGAAATGATAAGTACCTGGGTAACCGCGCTTTACTCGGAGTTCTGATAAATAAAAAAATAAAAGAACCACAAAAATATTTTACCGGGGTTCGAACCCATCACATCCCAAAGTTTTGATCAAAGCTAAAATTATAAATACGCGTACCAAACTGCCAACCGGACTGACATAATATATTCGAAATTATTAATATATTGTTCATGACGAAAGAAAATATAGCTATTTATCTTAAAAATTAGCAATAGAGGGATAAGACCTAGCTAGATCGATTTTTCTCTTTCAAAACTCCCAGCATATTGAAGATCATGGTAATACTTGGAGATGTTTTCGAGAAACGGATTATATATTATATACAAAATTGTCTCGATTTAAATATAATACCTACTTTATATTTCAATTATGACTATTTATTTCATATAAAGAGCTAAATTTTCTAGAAAATCAACCAAAATTTTGAATATATGTTGTCACTAAAAATTTTAACGAAATTTGAGTACGCAAAATAAACAAGGGGTGAGAGACTAACGCAATAACGGGTGCCCATTACCAGCCGGTGGTTTATTATCCTTTCCAAAAGCCCAAATGATTTACGGCTTAATGCATTAAAATGCGCCCATATTTTATATTATCTTCGAACATTTTAATTAAGGAAATCGGGATAGTATCTAATACCTATTTGAATGTTTAGTGCTTTTAGCGGGGGAGTATATTTACCTATCGGCGCGCCGCCTGTTTTATGTACATATTACCTATTGATTTTGTAGAATATTTGCCAGTAATATTTTTTATTACGTAAATGAATAGTGGTCTAAGAAATAAGGAAGTTTACAAGAGGTAAAATAGTATACTTAAAATCAATATATTCAAATTTTGTTTGTAGCAGTTTTGTGAGTTTTGTAAAAACGCGCCATACATAAAGTCACGCTCCTGTAAATTACTACGAAATTTATGGTCATATGCATAGCAAATCTTTTTGTATTTGATGTAAGCAAACTAATTATGTAAAAACATCAACTTATTTTGAAATGCACGCAATTTCAAAACTGCACATAGGATCTTTTTTTTTTACTTAAAAAAAAACTAAACTTTTACATGCAGGTTAATTGCCAAAAATGCTACTATATTGTGTTTCAAATAAAGCGGCATTATTGAATTCGTACTGACGAAGTAAATTAAGGGATTTGGTTCTACTAGTTCTGCCGATTTTCTTGTTTCTTTTCTTAAGTTTTTTGTTACTTCTTGATTAGTTTAAAAATAGTCGTTAACATATTTTTATACAGTTTATATAATTGAACTACCGTACTTTTATTTTAAAGTCTCAGCTTTAGTAAGATTAATCTAGAACTTCTTGTGGAGGTGCTCATTAAATCTTAATAAGCTTTAAATAGAAAACTCATTAAAATTGCAAATTAAAAGTACTTTGTAACACGCAGCCATCGGGGCTTTAAGCTTCATTAATTATTCATAAAAATCTATAAATAAAAATATTATGAGCAGTTATGTTTAATGTAGATAAAAAATGCAAAAAAAAAAACTTTTGTATAAGAATAAAAGTGCACATTGAATCATTAGCTATACTTAAAGCCTTAAAAATTATATAATTTAAATTATATTGAAACTTAATTCGAACGTTCGTGAACTTAATTCGATAGTGTATTTATACGGACTTAAAAAAATGTCTTACAGCCTTGCAAAATAGAAATAATACAAATCCCTTAATTATTGAAATCAAATGAAAATTTTAAGCCTTCTGAATAGTACCTAACTACAACATTCAAATCGTATGGATCCCAAGTCATCAAGGGATATCTGGGAATTAAAAAGCAGACTTAGAAGCTAGAAATTCAACTTAAGAAAATGATATTAGCACAACTATAAAATCACCTCCTTCAGAAATTCAAAAATATTGCAAACATAAAACTAAAAGTTTTTGGGAATATAATTTGAAAATGGTAATGCAAGTAAATTAATTCATGTAAGAAATTCATTCAGCAACAGAAAATAACAAGTTATAATAACGAGACTACGCATTGGACACACTTACTTATCACACATACATTTGATAACTAAAACTCAAATTATTATTTTTAAACAAGACATTTAACCGACTTCCAAAGTATGACATAAATAATACACCACACTTATACACTGTAATACACGAAAAAGTATGACATAAATCTTATTTAATAAATAATTCCCCTTTCAAATTCGGCAAAAATTTTAACTACTTCTCTACTCAATCTTCTTAATTTTGAAGTCGGTGCCAACCAACATAAGCGTGAGCTCTATAAAATAATGATTTATCAATTATCAGGATATTGTTTGCGCAGTCGTTGCCAAAAACCCGATTATATATACAAGATTAGTTCGTTTAAAGTATAATATGATAACAAAGTCGCCTACAATCCTATTTAGGTACTACTTAGATACTCTAAGTAAAAGGTACCTAAGTAATGATATAGCTGAACAAAATAAATTACTAGCGTACACGAGTTGGAAAAACAAGCGCAAATTCATCCTTGAAAGTTTTTAATGCCTAACATATTATACCTGTACGCGAACTTTGCACATTGTCTCTAACGAAGATCAAGTGTAACCTCCAGGCCCTAATTGTACCCCGTGTGCTACACATTAACGTTACGGGGCACTCGAAGCAATTGCTACTCTATGATGTAAATTATAAGGTCCAATATCATGTGACAACAATTTACCGTCACGATCGGTCCTTCAGGCACGGATAAGAACTCCATTTACAGCTTGAAAGGCAAGGTGTACCAATTATGTAGGAATTTAATACGACTCATAATAGAGCGATCCAAGTAGCTTCTGATTGCTATGGAAAAGTCATTTAGAATTATTATTCTTTTACATTGGTTTTAAAATGTATATTATGCCATAACATACAATTATTATATTTGTCAATGATTCATATTAGTATGAATATTTTCAAGGAAACCTATAACTCCTTCAACGAAAATTCTTACATTTTTATGTAATTAATTCAAAGTTCATAGCACTTAGGGTTATTTCACACCGAAATAAAACGATTCGCGACATGGCGCTGCATTTTAAAATAGCTATTCAAAATTAAACTTTATTCGCAATGTTTATTACACAAGAAGGTACATATAATATTTTCATTGTAAGAGTTCGAATGTAAAGTGGCAGCTCGCTCCACAGCGCATGTGCAGTGTATGATTGATTTAATAATATGATATCTTTTTGCGTAGTGAATTAAGTTCAATTTTGAATAGCTATATTAAAAAAGCAGAGCCGCATAGCGTCGCGTATCGTCGCGGTGTGAACTGACCCTTACATATATATTATGATAAAGCACAACTCTATTCTGAGAATTTATATAACGTATGCGTGCACTTGTAAGCAAAATCATGCAAATCCATGCAGATTGTAAATTTACAGCGTCTGACGTCAACATCTTGGTGGTTGGGAAGTCTGTATTAAATGCTGCTGCTTGACATTCCTGATTCCTCTCCAGACACGGGCTCCACCATGTTTACATTTAAATATGAAAATGGTTTTTCGTTTGTCTAACTATAACGATTAATTTTCCCTGTATATTTCTCGTGTGCATCCTAAACATCCTACTGATTTTATAAATGTGAAAGTTAGTAAGGTTGGATAAATGTTTACGACTACTTCACGCAAAAAATAATGAATAGTATAATAATAGTATAAGCTCTGATTTAACATGCAGACTTCTCTTTATTGTAGCAAAAGTACGGTTCCCGCGTGCATTTCTTTTTGCACGTACAACGTCGCGGGCACATTCTGGTACTATGATATACATATTGTGTATATACATTATACAATCTATTATATAACTATCTCCTATTCCCGTCTAGTCTATTCCCGATGTCCCCCACTATTTACATAGTGGGGTACATTAGGAATATGCCGTAATTCGTAAAATCTTAGAATCTAAAAGAAGTTCGAAGTTAGTAAATGCAGTTTACGAAATTGAGTTTTTGAGTGCTTATTTATCTAACAATCTTCAGCACTGATTAGATGTGACAACTCCTTGCTCTTAAAGAATATACTTTGCACACTTCCATCTGTAAAGTCTCATCTAAAAAATTAGATCATTAATATTCATTGGCAATGTGGTAAATTTAAATTAAGGAGTTCAATTGAAACGAGATTATTTTTCCATTTAAATTTCCAAGGTGCGTTAAGCGCAGTTGAAATATAGACGTGGCGAAGCGCTATCGTATAATTTGAAAATTTGGGGTTAAGCCAAAAGGCGAAATTGGACGCCGATGGATTTCCACTAATGTAACACTGTTGTCGTGATTGACATTTCAAGGACATGCCATTAACTTAACTATTATACATATTCTCATTTTATAATTACCTATATCCAATAATTCTTCACAAACCTAAGAATCATTTGTGCTTAAGAAACGGATTACGAATAATTCAAAATAAATTTAAAGATGTGTAAAAAGTCACTTTACTGTATGTTCTACGTAATATTTTAGACATTATGAGAAGCGTATTTTCGAAAGTGAGTTAAAAGAATATTTTTCTGGGGATTGTGTAGCCTTGGTCAAAAGGTCCTATATTTTCCACTTCGAATGTCTGTCAAGATCTATGCTCGTAGTGAAAAAAACCATTAATACCTAAATAGGTTTTATACTTATACACGTATTATTATCTATAAGTATTATCTCTGAACACAAATCTAGAGAAATAAGTAAAATTGAAGTGTCTGTTAATAAGTTTTCCATTAACAGTATTTTAACTAAATTCATATGTAGGTATATGGAGGTATATACGGTACTTACAATTTGAAAAATAATATTGTTTATCTGTCCGTCTCTCTGTCTGTCTGTTTGTTACGGATAATCTCTGAACCAGTTGGACCGATTTTCACGGGACTTTCACTGGCAGAAAGCTGATGTTAATAATGAATATCTTAGCTACTTTTATCTTGCCTCCCTTTTAAAAGTATGGTTTCATTTCCGTTAGCTCTACGCAAAAGAAATTGCATCAGCTTGTAATATTTAACGCTGTGATGTATTTAATTTTTATTAACAAAGCTATAACCCGACTACGTAAATTATATAGCCTACTAGCTGTTGCCCGCGGCTCTGCCCGCATAAATACAGTATCCCTCGGGAACACTATACTTTTTCGGGATACAAAGTAGCCTATGTTTTGATTCTGAGCCTAAACTACTACCATACCAAATTTCATCGAAATCCGTTTAGGAGTTTTTGCCTAAAAGAGTAACAAACATCCATCCATTCTCACAAACATTCACATGTATAATATTAGTAGGATACTTCCCGGGCTATTATTACGAATCTATTGACATATTATTCAGTACAATCGGATCAGTAGCTTAAGCGTTACGAGGGAACAAATATACATACATACACTGCTTAAATCAATTACTCTTCTTTTTGACTTCGCCGTAGTCCGGAAATAATCACAATATGCAACACAAATGCGAACGTTTAACTACATTATAGCCTTTAAATCGCCTAACTTTTACTAAAAACGATTTAGAGTTGGCAAAAAACCAAACGCAAAAACTAAAAGAAGTGAGTTGACAAAGTGAACTGCTATTTTTTCAAAGTTGGGTAAATATTGGCTCCGTTCCGATTTTGGAAGTCCAATGATTAATTACGTCGAGTTTAAATATTTAGCTCTTTTTTAGGGTTTCGTAATACAGAAGGAACCCCTATAGTTTCTCTCTGACCGTCTGTCTGTCTGGATGTCCGCGCTTCTAGCTTCTGTAATTATGAATATAAATAGATGAAATTTGGTATAGTTATAGATTGTGTATAGATATCGGTTTTTGGATCACACAATAATAATAATTTTATATTTTATGGATGACTCTCCATATAATGTGAAAAGTATTTTTTCATTCTACCCCTCTCGAGGTATCGTTGAATAGGTGTTTTAAAATAAAGGAAAGGTTTCATACATGACTTTTTTACAAAGTCGACCGTTTACGAGTAATCGGCCTCAAAATGGTTTGTTAGTTGGTCCCCCTCCTAGCATTTCTAAACTATAAGAGATAGGAACTTGTAAGTTTCCATGATAATAGATTATGCTAAAAACTCTTTAGGAAAATATTATTTTAAACGAAATCGGACAGTAACTTTTGAAGTAATTTGAAAAATACCTATTACGCATTGATAGTTACGGAACCCTCCTTAGACATGTCCTGATATTATGCTCTTGGTTAGGTTAGTTATATAATATTGGTATATGGAAAATATTTCATGATAAAACATGCTCGCAATGAATTTTTACTATAAAGTTTTAATTTGACATTACAATAATAATTGTTATTATTTTTCTTGTTGATCTGACTTCTTTAACTATTAATAAAATATTGAGTGTACATAATAATTTTATTTTTCATTTACGAAAAAGTTTTCAGCAAAACTTAGTGAAAGCTTAGGCGCTCATTTGGAATTGCTCTAGCTGTTATATATTTATTTAAAGTGCTAACACACGTACGGATTCCGCCGACCACGGATTTGGTCCGCTCCTTACCAAATGCGACCGTGTGTAGAATAGTCCGGCAAACATAATTATTATTAATTGAGTCCGCCGCGGTTCGCATCGGACATGGTACGCTCCGTACCGATTCCGTACGTGTATAGATCAGTCGGGTGTTTGAGCCGGACAACGATATTAGTGTTGCCAACTTAGGGATTTTCGCCCCAAAATTAAGGAAAAAATCTACGGGGGTTTACCCTAGCAAACTCTTAAAAATCCTGGCCCCTAGGCCAGGACTAGGCCAGGACAGGAGTACAGTACTAGTTTACTCCTTAATCCCCGGGCTTTATATACATTTAGAATTAATTTTATATGTGTATAAAGCCCGGGGTATGAAAATTTTTATCATAACCTAATTGACCAAAAACTTGGAAAGTATGTCTATTTCTAAAAAAATGAATTTAAATAATGCATTTTTCTAAACGGGAGTCATTTATTTTGAACCCCCAACGAAAACAGAGGGATGTTATAATTTTGATATGTCTGTCTGTGTGTGTGTCTGTCCGTGGCAAATGTAGCTCCCAAACGGATGAACCGATTCTGATCTAGTGTTGTTTTGTTTGAAAGCAGACATGATCGACAATCAAAACGAACAATCTCGGTGTTCTTGGTTGAATTCATCATCATCAGCTCGCTCACTGCCTGAAATTTATGAAGATACTTAATTTTTTTTATTTGTAGAGTAGGACCTAGCTACAGCTACACCATTTAAAAAGCTATCTTATATATGTCTTTTTTTTCCTTTTCAGTAAAAATAATTTTCTTTAGCAAGTTACAAAAAAAATACTAAATTAACACCTCCACAATTTTCACTTTCATATGCGTTTATTCTATGTAAAAAATACGTGAAAAAAAACGTTTCAGAGCTTGCACTAGCATTTAAATTTGAACCAGCATTTAAAAACTGTGCCGCCAAAGCAACATACTATTACAGCTTAAAAGTGGAATGCCTTTCATTGAAAATTTCGTACAAAGGCTCTCAAGTAGCACTGTCATGTGAGTTTCAGCGAAAAATTGAGCGCGAATTTTATCATTTCCCCAGAAATGTATTTCTCGTCCCAAACTAACCTTGTATTTTTATTGAAACTCTTTTGTATTACTCAAAAATATTACGTAGGTACTTGCGTAGATATTATTATAGCGGCATAGTGCGAACTTTGCCAGCAAAGCACTTAGCAGAACTCTGGTGGTTGATGCTTACCATCGGGTGATCTGTTTGCTTTGGTATATTCTATCATATTATTACTACACTTTAATTTCCTAGGATAGGGTTGCCGTAATTTAGCAGTGATAGCGGCCATAAGTACGCTTACGCAAGCGCCGCAGCACCCGTGGCCAAATCCATACAAAAACCGGAGCCGTCGCGCGTATGTAAAGACGTTACAGCGGTGAATGAAAAATGGCGATAATAGGGTCTCCCCTATTGTCGCTCGTCTCTGACTACATGTGAAACATTAAGTTTAAATTATATATTCAGTAATATTATTATAAAAATATAAAATGGTATATGTAGTTTAGTGATCTAAAATTTTGAAAATACCTAAAGTTTTAAAATGTTTTGCTATATTAGCACAAAACCCTGCATCATTAGATTACTTACCATATAAAATAAAAAAATTCAGTAAAAACAAAAATTTCAGAGATATTTACAGATATGTTCATGCAGCCCTATATTTCATACAGCTTTACCTAGGCGTGACGTCACAGATAGTGCGATTTTTGTACGGAGCGTTTACACGAAACTTGAAAAGTTTTGTAAAAAAATTGCTGTACCTTTAAAAATATAGATTTTTAGTATACTGTTTCTTCTGAGAACTTACTCATATATTTTATTCAATACAAAATCAGTCGTCTAGCCTATTACCGCTCTCTAAGAAACCGTGCAAATTTATTTACATAAAAAATATTCATTCACCGTTGTATTACGGCTGCTATATTAATATGACGGTAATACTATCCTAGGAAAATAGAGCTTTAGGCTTTCGAATCCGGGTGGTTTGAATAATGACGCTAAATTAGTAGATAATCGCTATGTTTGGTTACCCATATACTTACACACGTGACGTCCTGTAATATTGTAAGTGCAATTGTATTTTGAATAATCTTTAAGCCATCTACTTCTAACTTCCTCTAAAAACTATCGACGTTCGAATTCGAATTGTTTTAAAAATGTTATTGATTCGTTTCGTTCGCCATATTGTTAATATTGTTACCTAAATATACGTTTTGTACCCCTCAAATGTTAAACACATATAAATATCCAAGCGCTGTCAGCTTACAAGGCCGCATCCAAATGACGCCATCGATTGCCTACGAAGTCGGAATCACAATAAATTCGCTATACAAATGTGGTGACAGATCAATATGGGAACGGCGACGAATTGTTCTCAGTACGAAAACGAATAAGCTCTTGCCAATGCTCTGAATTATGGTTGATTGGATTAGAATTATAATTATTGTTGGTACGTTTTTATTACCTAAGTACCACCTGCTAAGAAAATTAAATAGACTTAAAGCTATAAATATTATAGGTTTACGAAAAAACTGGACACATATCAACTAGGCGGTTAACTGTTGATATTTTTTTATTAAAAGGTTGGTCATAAAAAAACTGTTATATTTTTCTTCTTTGTTACTTCTAAAAGCACTTTTATAGATATTTATTTCAATGTCCTAACAAGAAACAAGTAAAGAAATTTTAAATGTATCTTTAGATAATATTGTTGCATAATGACAACAGCAGGTTTATGAGATGTAATTGTCAATGTCATATTGACAGATGTCATGAAGTAAAGCCTATGTAGTTAGGTTTATTTTAGATAAGTAAAAGGCTATTCTCAGTGTAGACTGTAGACGTATTTGTGTTAGACATATCTCATTTGTAATATATACGTATCTGTGTTAAGCGCCAATAAAGGAGAATATACGAGTTGTTGCTATATTATTATAATCACCACTCAAGCGTAAGAAGGGCCTACATATCAAGAGGTCGTAGCCCGCTACATGGTGTCAGGTGTGAAAAAGTTGTCCAGAAAACGAAAATTATGAACGCAAAAGAGGGTACATCGAACTCCGGAAGCTTCGAAAAAATGTTAGTGCTGGAACTTAACATGGGCTGCTGGAAGAAATTTCTAATTAGAAATAAGCAGTCCTTTGTGTCATCTTTCTTTGTTAATTGTATTGTTATAATTTTCTGTGTGTACAATAAATTGTTAAATAAATTACATAAATGGCAGGAAACGGAGTGCAGAAGCTTGAAATCTCTACAGAAATTATAAACAATAATGCTGAAAATTTCAAGAAATGGACGCAGTCGAGATATTCCTATTGGCGTCGGGGATGGAGAAAACGGAAGACAAAAGAAAAATTGCAATCATGCTGCATTCCATGGGAGAAAAGGGTCTAAATATCTACAATTCCTTCAATTTGGACCTAAGCACTGCTACATTCCAAGAGGTCAAGGCAAAATTCGTCGAGTATTTTGAACCCAAAAAGAATTTGACGGTGGCGCGGCACAAATTCTTTACGTTGAAACAACGTGTGAATGGAAAATTTTCTAATGGAATCAGAAAACGCAAGTCATGCCTGTGAGTTTGTTTCGCTACGCGATTCCCTTGTAAAGGACATTTTCATTACTAATATGGCCACAAACTTCTCGCAATTTCGTCAAAAGCTCCTACAAGAGCAACATCTATACCTAGAAAGAGCCAACTTCTCTGTAGAACACTCACGATGGCGCAGAAAAGTGAAGAATCAATCAATGCAGCAGATGGAAGAGAAGAAGCCACAATATACAAGCTACACAAAAGTCGTCGGGCCAGCTCCCCTTATACCAGAAAATAAAAAACTCAAGATCCCCATCACGCCAAGGTCACCCAAGGTCAGCTACACCTGGATCCAGAACAACGTCGTGTGTAAAGTGCAACACATCGCATGGTCGCCGCAACTGTCGAGCATGGAAACAAAGATGCTGGTCATGTTTTAAATATGGACACTTTACTCATTTATGTTTTATGAAAAATAGTGTCAGGACTGTTGTTTCTGGGGTAGGTAGCGTAAATCTCGATGATGAATCAAGCCCCAAAAGTGCTGAGGCTGAGAGATTTACAATAGGGGCATTGTTCAACATTTAAAACATAAAGTCACAAAATGCTAGTACAAATTTGATTAACACAGACAATTCCTGGCATTATTCTCTTAAAATAAACAACAAAAATGTAGATTGCCTAATTGACACTGGAGCAGACATAAATGTCTTATCAAGTATTTAAAGAATTGAAACTTAAATTTGACAAACAGAGTAAAGAAATGTGTAAAAAATATAATATCTTCGCCTACAGTGGGCACAGAGTTCCGATAATTTCAGTGTCAAATATTTGTTGTTTAGTTGAAAACAAAACAAAACAGGAAAACATTTCTTTTGTTGTAACAAAATTAAATTGTCCAACTGTGATTGGCTTACCCACTTGTATAAAGCTAAATTTAATAACAAAAAACTTTTCTTTAAGAAATGAAAAAGTTGAAAATGTTGAGCAAAATGCATCAAAAAACTTGTGACAAAATTGTGACCAGATATAATGATGTGTTTCAGGGTCTGGGCTGCCTCCCATACGAACACAGCATCGTGCTAAAAAGTATCCTATTCCGTGCGTTGATCCCCGTAGAAAGGTACCTTTCGCGTTGGTTGAACCGTTAAAAAAAGAGCTTCAAGTCATGAAAAACATGGGAGTCATACGGAAGGTGAACAAACCTACTTTCTGGGTGAGTAGTTTAGTTATAGCCATGAAAAAGAATGGTGGATTGTGAATTTGCTTAGATCCTAGAAATTCAAATAAAAAATTATTGAGATGTCATTATCCAGTTAAAAACGTAGATGAAGTCAGGTCTAAATTGTCCAAAGCATCTTATTTTTCACATTTAGATGATTTTTCTGGGTTTTATAATATAAAATTAACTAAAGAAAGTAGTGATCTATGTACATTTCAAACTCCCTTTGGCAGATACAAATTTTTAAGATTACCTTTTGGAATAAACACGGCTACAGAAATTTTCTATAAAACCATGATAGATATTTTCGGAGGCATTGAAGGTATAATAATTTGGTGTGATGACATTTTAATATACGGTGAAACAATTGAAATACACAATAAAAGGTTAGAGATGTTTTTGGAAAGGGCTAGGCAAGTTAATTTAAAATTAAATAAAGCCAAGTGCAAGTTTCTTCTAGAAGAAATAGCATATTTGGGCTATATTTTTAGTAAAGAAGGTGTAAAAATTGATCCAGAGAAAGTTAAAGCCATAAAAGATATGCCCCATGCCTAAACATTTTAAAGATTTGCAGAGATTTCTAGGCATGATTATTTTTTTAGCACCGTTTATAGAAAATCTAGCAGAAAGGAAACCTTCAGTTTGTTAAAAAAAGATATATTATGGTTATGGGATGAAAATTGTCAAAAGTGCTTTGATTTGTTAAAAGAAGTCGTATCTAAAGTACGAGTACCTGTGTTACCTAATTATAATTGCAACTTACCTGTGATTTTGTCGGTAGATTCATCAAAGAATGCACTGGGAGCGGTATTGATGCAAAACAAACGACCCATTGCATATAGTTCAATAAAACTAACATCCTGTCAACAAAACTATGCTCAGATTGAAAAGGAATTGTTTGCCATACAGTTTGGATGTAATAAGTTTCACCAATATATTTATGGCGGTAAAACAACTGTTCATACTGATCACAAACCTTTAATTTACCTTTTTAAAAAACCTCTTCATGAAGTGCCTGCTAGACTACAAAGAATTATGTTATCGTTGCAGGGTTACGACCTAGAAGTGGTTTAAGTACCTGGTAAATATATGTATATAGCAGATACTTTGTCAAGAGCCTCACTTAGTGATACATATATACCGCAGTATGAAAAGACTTACAATATCATGTTAATTAAATCTTGTCTAATCTCCCAGTGAGTAAGCCATATTTAAAATTTATATTATTAGAAAGTAAAAATGATGAATTTTTAAATCTGCTCAAGTCTTATATTCAGAATGGTTGGCCAAAAAGCAAAAACAAAGTAAGCTGTCTGGTGAAACCATATTGGAACATTCAAAATGAAATACATATAATGAACTACTTTATATTTAAAGGTAATAGGCTTATTGATCCAAAGTCCTTGCAAAGACAGATTTTAGATAAAATACATTGTGGTCATTTAGGTCTTAATAAAACACTCAACATCGCTAGAGAAACAGTTTATTGGTCAAATATAAACGCGGATATTAAAAACATAATTGATCAATGTTCGGTGTGTGCCAAGTTCAAGCCAAACACACCCAATGAACCGTTGAAATACCATGAGATATCTCATCTTCCGTGGGAGAAGGTAGGTATAGATTTATTATATTTTCACGGAGAAAATTTCCTTGTTTGCATAGATTAATATTCCAAGTACATAGATCTAGCTTCTTTGCATAAGAATTACACTGTCGATAATGTTGTTAAAAACCACAAATTCTTCTTTCCTCGACATGGAATACCAAAAGCATTAGTGTCAGACAATGGTCCACCATTTAACTCCTGCAAATTCAAGTCTTTTTGTTGAGATAGCAACACAAATATTTCTTTATATTCTGTAGGATAGACTCCTTTTGTTATCTGTGGTTTATGAAAACTACTTCTTCCTTCCGGTAAAAAATGGCTTTCTAGAATGATGTGCTAGGTATGTTAGAAATAAGTAAAAGTAATAAAAGTGAGTTGTTTCAAGTTAATGCAATTTAATTACAAGAACATTCTTCTAAAACACATATATTCCAATACTTTTCTTGTTGATTGGGATGTGGAACACATTACCACCAGTCCTTATTGGTCCAGGTCTAATGGCCAAGCTGAAAACGGAGTTAAAATTGTCAAAAACATATTAAGAAAATGTAAGGAAGGCTCGGATATACATTTGGCGCTATTACACTACCGCAACGCTGCTAAGGGAGATTTTCCCAGTCCGGCCGCATTATTAATGTCTAAAAACTTGCGAGTAAATTTACCAATTCTAAACAAAAAACTTAAACCTAAACTTGTAAAATTTTGGACGTTTGAAAAATGTCATAGACAAAGCAGAGACAAAATATCTTTTTATTTTGACAGGAATGCGAAGCATACATCTTATGAGTTTCAGCCTGGAGATGACATTTACTTTAAAAAAAAATCCTAAATCCTTTTGGTCTCCGGGAATAAATAAAGAGAAATTAGGATGTGGTAGATCTTATTATATTGTGGATCTAAATGGTGTTGTGTATAGGAGGAATAGGGGACACATTAGACCTAGAAAAAAGAATTCAAAAGAAACAAATCCTTCACCTTCTTTTTATGGCAACGGCAGCACTGACAATATGCCTCCCATGCAGGAGAGTATATATCCTATGAGTTCGGCACAGCTCGGAAACGGTCCTGTTCAAAATTGCATTATCGATGATAACTGTGTTCCTATGGAGAGTCTAGAAAATACCGGTTACGTAACCAGGTCTGGTAGAAGTGTGAGACGTCCTAAATTGTACATACATGATAAATTTGGGTAGATAAGTAATGTATTGTTATTAGTTATGTGCTTATAATATTAGTTTGCTTTTTTTCTTGAAAAGGGAGATGTGGCATAATGACAACAGCAAGTTTATGAGATTTAATTGTCAATGTCATATTGACAGATGTCATGAAGTAAAGCCTATGTAATTAGGTTTATTTTAGATAAGTAAAAGGCTATTCTCAGTGTAGACTGTAGACGTATTTGTGTTAGACATATCTCATTTGTAATACGTATCTGTGTTAAGCACCAATAAAGGAGAATATAAGAATTGTTGCTGTATTATTATAATTACCACTCAAGCGTAAGAAGGACTTACATATCAAGAGGTCGTAGCCTGCTACAAATATATCTTACTTTAAACAAACCGAATTCGAGAAATCGAAAAGCGATAAACGTTCCCCTGCTTAGATCAACAGTAACAATCGTAACTTCTAAGATTAAGTTTAAAATTGCAGAGTGTATTTAAGCAACACATCTTAAATCACTGCAAACTAACACCGATTAAGATAAGAATAGGAGAGAAGTGAATTTTTAAGCTTAATTAACTTAAATGCCTAAATTCGATTTCCTGTCAGGAATCGAGATAATCGATTCAATGCTATGCTTAATTTCTTTTAGATATCGTCAAAAACCGCAAAGTTAAATAAAATCACAGATGCAATAAAGCACACTTATCTTCAAATCAGAAAATTACAAAATGGAATTTCGTTTGGGCCTTAATTCAAATAGGAATGAAATCCTAACTTTGCGCCTTAGCGTTCCAACGCTGGAAGTGAAACATAATTGAAATTTTTCTTAATACCCCCGAGTACAATGGTTGATAGAAAGATTGGTGTTTCCAATTTAGAATTATAAAATTATAAATTCATTATCGATTACATAGTCCAGCATCGTAAGCGCCGCACGCGCTTTATGTATTAGCCGTATGGTTCTGAGGTATATAATGCTGAGGTTTCATATTATTGCAAAAAACTAATTACAAAAAAATGCGGTGCGTACTGCGTGTACTATGTGTACGACACGCGGGGTGCTGAACTATTATTAATGCGTTTAGCTTTAATGGCGCGTTTACGAATTTGAAGTAAATTAGCTGTTTTTCAGTAGGTACATTTTGCGACCAAATGAAACTTAATCCTACGAAACTAGTAATTGTGCCAAAAAGAGTACTTCTTTACCTAAAAATTGGTTAAAAATATTATAAAAATTATGATTTTTAGAATAATAAAAACAATTTTCTAGAACCTCTTCACCCAACATTTACAAAAAGAGGTCGTGTTTAGTATCATTTTTCTGCTCTTATGTAGCTTTTTTTTTTAAAGCACCCAATGAGAGTGAACATAATCACCTTAATATCGGCAAACAAATAATCCAACAATATTAAAAATTTATTCCGAAAATCATACAAAAGCATAAAAAAAGTATGAATCTTAATGCGTAGCAATAAGGTTTTTTTTGATACTCTCTGTATTTGTTTCACTTCACATTTCTAACATCTTTGCTCTCCATAATTATACATATGAAAATTTTTCGAGGCATGTGTCAGTGCCGCGGTGTATGTACGTCAAGTGTCAAATGTCAGATTTGACAACTCTACACGATTTTCAGCTCTATTTTTAATAGAACAGAGCTAATGCGCACAATTCTTTAAATATGTACAATGCTGTTTTTTCTGTCGCGAGTCGCGACCACTAAAAATTCTTGTGGGAACGAGGGCTTAGAGTTATGGGAGCTTCTGGTAGGTTTATACTTTCAACAATCGTATTTTCGTTTCTAAAAGTTTATCGTTTTAATTTATAATTTACAACTACGGAGTCCCAAGGGACCCGCCGTCCTAATTTGTATACGTCTGTAACCTACCCACATATGGACTTACGTCATCGTGGAAAATTTTTTCATTATTGTTTTCACACAATACTCAGGTATGCTATATGTAAATTTACATTATTTTGTTTATAAATTTAAATGGAAAAAACAATAAATCCAACATAAGGTAGGTTTATTTCTTATCCTACCATACCTCATTCAAATATTGTTGGTAATATAAATGCTGACTTTTATTTGAATACAGTGGATGGGTATATAAAAATATTACACGCATCGATTTGTATTTTTTATGCTGCAGATCAATAAGGTTTTCAATAGGTATATATCACAATATTCGTACTTTTTTCGCTTTGTACCTAGTTCAAAAGTTGGCTTTTACTATTTATTGGAAGTACATAATATGTGATATCAGAGCGTGATATTATAATATTTTTGAGCATATTATTTTAGTTTACTCATAGGTTAGACAGGGTTGTAGGTTAAGTAGATGTTGATCTTTTAATGATGTAGTTTCCATCATTTTAAATTTTTTCTACAATGAAATCCATATTCCAAAATAAATATTTTACGAGATTTTAGACGTTATAAATAACTAGCTATTGCCCGCGGCTTTTCCCGCGTAAATACAGTATCCCACGGGAAGATTGTATTTTTTCAGAATAAAACGTAGCTTATGTTTTAATCCAGAGCATTAACTACTACCATACTAAGTTTCATGAAAATCCGTTCAGTACTTTTTGCGTGAAAGATTAACAAACATCCATCCATGCACACATCCATCCATCCGTTCTCAAAAACGTATAATATTAGTAGGATTTAAAATGCTACAATTAAGTGATATATTTCATTTTGTAATTGAGTTTTGGAAATTATGGGAACTACGATGGTCCCTTAAAGGTTCAACATCGACTTATCTTAAAACCCTGCATATTGGCATCGTATATAAAGTGATACGGCTCTATTCGTTGAGAAGCTGTCCTATGAGATTTAGCAAGCTAACAGTTGCAGTGTAGAGTGTAGATGCGTCTGTTTACCGCCGCCGACGGGGGAAATTAGAACCGACAAACTAGCTATTATTAAGGTGTTTAGATTCATTTATATTTCATTTTATATTTACTTTGAGAAATGTAGAATTTCTACATTTTTTATTAGATTTTGATAACATTAAAAAGAGATAAGTACAATGAAAAAATATAATGTTATACTAGCTTTAGCGCGAGACTTCGTCCGCGTGGATCCCCATTGCTTCCCCATGGGATGTTTTTTTAACGAATTTCTACGTCATAATAACTATATGAGTGCCAAAATTCAACGCCATCCGACCAGTTGTTGATATTTTGCCATACAAAATTTGGACTCTCATTTCACCGCTTTAAAAAAAAGAGTATAAACTACGTACTCAATAATAACAATAATTAGTATTTATTACCTCGGATACTAAATTCATGGAAATCGTGACAGATTTTAAATATTTTTCATACAAACTTTCATCCCTTTTGTTACACCCTGGTGTGGGTCACCCAGGGTGAATTCTAACAAACCCTGAAACACGTATTAAATGAAATGTATTTAAGAGCATGAATCTCATTTTTCATCGCAATCGGTGCAGATATTTTATACTCGTATGTAGATTTACTAAGGGCATGTTTCACAATCTTCTAATAATTTTGTTGTTTTGTTGCTCCATACTCCATATATACTTTATCAAGCGACAGAAACAAAATATTCAATGAAGTCACTTATCAGTAAATTGTGAAATAGGCTCTTAATCTCAAATCTAACATACTAAATTTGATGGATAAGAAAATAAAATATTCATTCATAGTAATACTTAGAGCATTAAACAAACTATTAATAGGTATATTACTTACCCGTAAACTGTAGCATCTGTAGCATTCGCATAGGTATTATAAATGATACCCACTTAATTCGGAAAAAGAAAATTATGTTCATTGACATTACCTATCGTATTAGAACAACCTCTTATTTTGAAAAAAAAAACAATACTATGAAATCCATTTTCACCCCCAGCGAACAACACTTCACCGCGTATATTAAAGAAGGTTCTAGTGCTAAAACATAACAAGCATTCAATCAGATCTCGAAAGATAATAGAGGCTGCCAGATCGGCAAAGCGGCCTATATTTAGACTTCGGTTTTTGCGTTTTTGAGCCTAAAATAACATTCGGCGCAAATATTTAAAGTGTCAATATTTGTTGTGGCTCCACCGTTTGTGATTGCACCTGCGTATTAATTAATAAACTATTATACTGATCGGACTTAATAGAAGTGGCGAATCATTGTTATCGTTTTCACACGAAAAACTTATTTTCTGGTTATTTCAAATTGGAAAATAGTTTCCAAATTAGATTAACTGACTGATTAACTGACTTATATTATTATTATTATTATTAACTTAGATTAACTGATTCCCTTAAGACGTAGTCTAAGTCTAAGTCAATATTATAAAGAGTAAAAGTTTGTTTGTTTGCATTGAATAGGACCCAAAACTACCAGACCGATTTTGATGAAATTTGGCAGAGATATAGAATATACCACAGGAAAGGCTAAAGCTACTTTTAATCGCGGAAAAATGTCCGGTTTCCGCGAGATTAACTTTTACACACATACATTTTAAGTACATAATAAAATAGTTTTCTTTTTATTTTATGTAGTAGGTAGGTACCTACCTGTGGCGAAGGGTGGTTTTACTTCAGAGGGAAGCCCTAGTTGCTAGACGTGAGTTATACAAGTTTTTTTGAAAGGAAATTTAACACTATGTTATGTATGATGGTGTAGATGATGTACAAGCGTGTAGAGTTGTGTCTTGTCCGAGAGAAATTGTAAATTCTTAGGTAACTATTCATATATATGGTTATATATACGGTATTCTTATACCTAAAATTAGATATATTTCATAATACAAAATAGGTGATGAAACGTTTTTCTGTGTATTAATTAACTATTGTAAGATAATCATAATATTAAAATACTTCCACGGTACTACCGCCTATTAAATAATAATATATAATATTATGATCGTCTATTATTATGATAACTACAATTTACAATCGATAGTAGGGTACGTATCCAACTTTCCGCTTACCCTAAAAGTCAATCTGTTCAAACGTTTTTTAAAACCAACAATAAACGCAACACAATTAGTTACAGGTACCAGAAAACGGGAAGTATATTTAATACTCTTATACTATACATATATTTAAGATTTTTATTATATGATACACATATTTAATACACAACCATGACCCAGGAACACGGAAAAACTTTTTGTTCCTTCGGCGGGATTCGAACCCGCGACCCCCGGCTTAAGCACCAACGCGCTGAACCGCTAAACTACAGGGGTCGTAAAGTAATAATATTATTGTTCTTCAGTTGGCCAGCCGGCTATTAAAAACAAGTGTGAATTTCAACTTTATTGCTAACGAGATAAGGTTATACATATCTATATATATCGGGTTTCATAGAGCTCTGTGATTCCAATATTCGTGTCAAAGTTGCAACGTGCAGCACATAGATGTCACTTGGTCTACATCGCGCTATCGCTTGTCCGACCTGACTTGTTTATGATATTATTTTTCTCCGTATATTGGGTTTTGGCTGTAGGTCTTCCTGAGGTAATCTGAAAGGGAAGCCGATAAGAATGGAGTTCTTTAGACCCTTCGCCACTGATAGGTACCTACCTATATCGCCATGTCAGTACTAGTACCTAGTATGCGTCAGGTAAAGGCTACGAGGTAGGTATATAGAAATGTATGTACGTGAACTCGCAGCGACCGTGACATTTAAAATTATTTTATTATATAATATGTAGCAATAATATTATAACATTTTCTTAAGTATACAGCACCAATACAGAAATAAGTTTATTATACTACTATTATAAATGTGAAAGTTTGTGAGGATAGATGGATGGATGGATAAATAGATGGATGTTTGTTACTCTTTCACGCAAAAACTACAGGACGGATTTTGATGAAGTTTGGTATGGTAGTAGTTTAAGCTCTGGATTACCACATAGGATACTTTAATCCCAAAGAAGTGTTCCCGTGGGATACTGTATATACGCGGGCGGAGCCACGCGTAAAAGCTTGTGTTACCCATAAAGTTGAATTCACATTCATAAAATTAATACGACAAATTAACAATTGAGATCACTATTAAATAAAATATTAATTTAACTTCTATAGGTATAGAATTTTGATATTGTGCTATTACTACTAACGAAAATAATTTCAATTAACCAAAAATTACATTCAATTGCATCATGGGAATAAAATAATGAGAATCACATATGACCTGGTTCAGTTAAATTCATTTATTGATTAAATAAAGTGGCGCGTTCATAAAGTCCAAGATTACTGAACCGATTTCAATGAAAATTTCACGCATGGAAAACTTATAATTTCACAGCATAAAGCGTGCCTCGTAATTTTGTGATAAAAAGCGATTGCAGTGAAAATTTCACGGGGAAAGAGCTTATTACACCGGAACGTAACATTTTATTTCAATGCCGACTATTTTAAACAATAAAAACGTAATTTTACTTTATTCAATATGTGCAAAGTTTGTTAAACATTTGCAGTGGTGAAATTAAAATTCGTTTCAATCGGTTTCTATAGTTTTAGCAGTTTCTAGTACTCGGAATTAATTTTTAATACTGTGTTTTATATTTTAATTTTTACCGAACTTAACTTTTACCCACGACTAAACTGTAGTGAATTAAAAACTTTTTTTATTTGAAATTGTTTAAGGTACGGTACGGTACGTTGTAGAAAAAGGACCGGCCAAGTGCGAGTCGGAGTCGCGCGCGAAGGCTTCCGTACAAGACGTAAAAAAAGCATGTTCGTTGTACGGGAGCCCCCTTAAACATTTATTTCATTCTCTTTTTTACCCGACTAGTAATGATTTTGGCTGTATATGTATATACATACATAATATGTTAGTACATATGTATGTTTATTCCACCGTAGCGCCTAAACTACTGGTCCAATTTTAATAAATGAGGGGTCAATAAATTCGTATTTATAATAGCCCTGGTAACGTAAGCTATATTATTTACGTAGTCGGATTATAGTCTTTTTAAAAAATTGGTGGTTATTAGTATTTATTGTTATAGCGGCATCGCTGGTTTAATGCTCTAAGAAAATTTCAACTGTCTAACTATAACGGTTCATGAGATACAGCCTGTGACAGACGGATAGACAGCGGAGGCTTAATTAGTAATAGGGTACCGTTTTACCATTTGGGTATGGAACCCTAAAAACTGCCTAGGGCTTAATTCGAATTAAAGATTATTATCTATCTTTAACTAGTCTCTGGTCCCATATAAATCTCAGATAATTCTTAACATGAAAAGAACAACCTCATACCAAGCAATGGGAGCGTTTAAATATTTTTGCACAACAAACAAAACAATAATAGTCATAAAGAATGACAAAATATAATTTATTATACTACATTATAATAAATTACACATAAAGATAAATAATTAAAATATTTACTTTTTATGTATTACCTGACATGGGTGATTTGTATAAACTCAATAGTGGTTCAGACATTAGGGAGCCGCCGGTTTCTGAAAAGTAATGTTTCCTTTATAACAGATGTTTTAAATTGAAGTAACTAAATATTCCTTGCTGTGAGAAATTGGAACCACTGGTTTAGTTTTGAAGCAATATTTTGGTATACACACTATTAATGGCTAGTTAAAAACATTTTTTATTGTTTCTGTTTTGTAATATGTTTAATGTTTATAACTTAATAGTTATAATTTAATTTATGCTAATTATAGTGTATTTTTATAGTGTAGGTACTAATTTCAATAATTATAAATGTTTATAAACACTTAGTTATCCAATGCTGAGTTTACAAAATACTTCAATTTATTAATTAGTATTCTCGTTTGTTCACATTTCATATTGTTAGAGTTCATTTGTGTTTAATAAATTTGTATAATAATATTGATTTGTGGAATATTAAAATGAAACGATATTGTTGCGGTGTTATTGTGTGTCGATCGAACTAAACCTAATTAGGTATAATTGTTTACACTTTTTTAATGTTAATAAACAAACATTAAATACTTTTTCAAACTATTTATTTGTGAAGATTCTGAGCTTTCGTATTTAAATTATATTTCGTACTGGTGAAAACTATAAACTAAGCGTCAGCTTACACCGAGACGCGGCGTAAAGTTTACTCACCACACAATACGATACACGTTTCGTTGCAACGTCATGTAACCACCGTAGTCATCAAAGTGTTGGATCAAGGTTACTGCAAAGTATGAGGACAATTGCCGCAACTGAATGTTTAACACTTTTGAACCATATTGCTAAGTAGTAAGGTCGATAAGACGTGGTATCGGTGATGGTGGCGGCTTGTCGACGTTACAGTGTTTCTTGATATCCAACCGCATATCCGTTCGAATCCCCCCAAAGGCACAAAAAAGTTTCCCATGTTCCTGAGTTATAGATGTGTATTAAATGTGTGTATAATATAATAAAAATCTTAAATATGTGAATGGTGTAAAAGTATTAAATCTATCTCCGTTGTCTGGTACCCGAAACACAAGTTCATCGAGAACTTACCACGGGATCAGATTGACGTGGTGTGGAAGCGTCCATAGATCCTTACTAATATTATAAATGTGAAAGCGTGGATGTGTGTTACGCTTTCCCACAAAAACTACTGAACGGATTTCGATGAGATTCGGTATGGTAGTAGTTTAGACTCTGGATTAAAACATAGGCTACTTTTCATCCCGAAAAAGTAGTGTTCCCGAGGGATACTATACTTACGCGGGCGGAGCCGCGAGCAACAGCTAGTATTATTATAATTCATATAAATCTTAAGTTTGAACTTTATTAAGGGTTTTTTTGCCTCTTAGATGAAAAAAATCAAATGTTGTGACAGATTGACAAACGTCAACGCAGTGTGTGTTAATAATCTGAGGCTGTGTGTGTTGTTGTTATTTTTATTAAATGTATGCATTTATAAGCATTATTTTAAAAAATATAAGCTTTCTGCACACCTCCCTCCACATAAACTAATCTGTGCCTAATTCCATGCTTCTCCGTTCGCACAATTTTCTTGAAACTGTATTGAAAGTTTTTGTTCCACATATTATTATATATATTATGATGATTAGGTTCGAAACTTTATACCGCATTGACATTGGTTCTTCTTGTCGGTCTAGAATATCAAGCCGTGGTAGGTATTTTTGTCACACATTCAGAAACTTGTCAAGTTTTTGTCAAACATTTTTATTTCAACATCAAAATAATCTTTGAATATCTTTAAAAATGTATTTGAACTGTTCCAATTATGTTTGAGCAACTGAACAATAAAATTGAGACATGCGTTTCAACATCTTGGCTCCGCTCGCAACGTTTATTTCCTCAGATAACTCCGCTAATAGCCAGGAAGTACATCTGCTGAACTACCAGCTCACAAAAGAATTATATTCAAGCAATTTCACATTTCAACCCTTTGACTGAAGCTGCCTTTGTCGTCTAACGATTTTACAACAAATCAACTCGGACGAAAGCGTTATACTTTTTTAGGTTACTTTTTAATGTAGGTACATTTTTAAGAACAAAAGAAAATAAAATCCTCCCAAATTGTATACCTAATTTTATATCGACGTTGATTAACGTGTAGAAACAGGTCGATTCTGCTAATTAAATCCTGCAATAATACAGTCACAATCCAGTCCCGATACATTAAAACTGCAAAATTGTATACTCATAAACTTCAAACAAACGTCAACCCCATTTTGACTGGCCTCCTCCACTGGACTGGACTCCAAAAATCAGTTTATTCAATGAAAGTAAAATGAAATCAATTTACATGTACTACTTAAGAAGTATCTCCCGATTTTTTTTCGTTGCTGTAAGCATAGATACATACAACCATATATTTTTATCTCCGATTATTTGACAAACTACAGAAAAAATCGTCACAGTCTTTAATTTTGATTGACTGCCGTTTGAAGCGTTCGAAGTTTTCGAGAGTTATTTTGATACAAAATTAAACATTAACAGTTTTTAGGTCACCTTGAGTTGTTTTTGGAATGCAAAAAAACGCTGCGTTGCGATGCGTTTTTAAATAGACACGGAAACCAGACGACTGATACTCTGCCAGTTTTAATCATTTTATTACTTTTATAATTACAATATTATCATAGTAAAACATTCACATAGAAATACAATGTCTATGTAAAAACTAGGTAACTAAATTGCGAAACTGTTTAAAATATAATAATATGTACCTTCCTTGGTACTTACATATTAAATATGCAAGTAATTTTTATGAATCGAACTTTTTACGTATAATCGTTTTATAGTTCCAAAAAAAAATTACTTCATAAAAATAGTAAAACTTTGATTTATTTAATTGTTTCATAAGTCAGATTTTTATATAATGAAATTGACCAGGAAACGAGTAGATGGATCGCCTGATGGTAAGCGCCTATGGATTGCGTTCCTGGTCCTTAAGATACCCAACCCCCTTTTAAAAAGTAAATGCGGTAAATCTTTAAAATCAGAATCCTCGGTGTATGTAAAGCTATAGTAACACAGAACAAAATCATACGTTTAAGGGTCAATTCACACCGAAACGAAACGATACGTGACATGGCGCTGCATTTTTAAGATAGTTATTCAAAATTGAACCTTATTTATTTTACAAGAAGATACATGTATCATTTAAGTGAGAGTTTTAATGTTAAGAGATAGCTCGCTACACAGCGCATGTGAAGTGTTTCACTGATTTATATAAAACGTGTATATTTTCGTGTTGTGAATAAAGTGAATTTTAGTAAGTAGGTACCTAAGTATCATCGCGTACTGTCCCAGTGTGAACTGACCCTAAGTACTAAGCGTGCTATTGGCAACATCGTTTATCACTTTCAAAAGTTTGACAGCTGATCTGCGAAGAATTGACGTAATAAGTCAGCTAATGAAAGGAAATTTGCAATCGCGAAAGTTCCACTCCGTAAAGGTGTCTGTAAAACCCAGCATCACTATGTGCGAAACTTTCTTACTATAAATGAGTTATCTGTAGGGTTGATAGAGTTTCTCGTATCTATAGGTTACCTTGAGTATGATGTCTGTTTTTCTTAGAAAAAGTAGGCACTTTGTAAAATACCAGAAATAATTCAATATTAGTAAAAACTCTTCTATACAAATAAATTAAAAAGAAGTGTCTGTTTTGTAATTTTAAATTAACAGTCTTTCACTTAATGCACAATATGTAAATACAATATACGAAACTTGCGATAAAAAGGATTTTCGTTTTTTCTGTCCGTCTGTCTACTTGTTCCAGCTATTCATTGAAAAAGCAGGATCAATTTTCACGGAACCTTCAGTAGCAGATGGCTAATGTTGTAAGGAGTAACTTAGGCTACTTTTATCTTAGGGTTCTGTTTTTAAAATATTGAGTTCCGTTTTCGTCAATTCTATACAAATGAAGTTGCTAGCACCAGCTAGTCGGAAACATAAAAATATTCGTATGATTTAAACTATAACAAATATTTTTCTTGAATATCTAATTCAGTAAAATTATTTTCAGTAAAAGGAACATTATGTAGAAACGTTCTATTTAGGAAAAATCGTCAGAACTTTTCACTTCAGTAATATCTGCGCCTATATTTTAAATAATATCTTCCAAACGAGGAAATTTGAAGGAAAGAAAAAACAATTTCTGTCTGTTATCTCTTTTTTTTATATTTCGCGAACATTGCAGCTTCCAAGATGGCACTGGTACTGTAGACTTTACAATCAATGTATTTAATAAGGAATTCTTAAGTAGTCACAAATACTTATAAATACAAATACTATTTTTATTTGTAACCTCAAAAAATTTGATTTCCGAAATCTACAAAAAATTATTAACTTCAAACCCCTGTTACAAATTAATCTCATGATACAGATATGTACATCAAGTCTTATTTGGTTTTTTACACATTACTTAATTTAAATACAATAAAAAATAATTCGATTATCTTCCAGATTGGCCATTATTTGCAATTGATTGCGAAATTTTGGGTTTTTTCAACAAAAATTTACAAAATTCGTTAAAAATAAAATCGTACGTTACGAACGCTAAGAATGGTCAAATATGGTTCTAAATGGTCTATACTAACAAGGCGTTGAAGCTTTGCACCCATCTTCCAAACATTCTGTATAATTGTATTTTATATTAATGTTTGGTAGCTCATATTCTGTATATCCATATATATAAAAGAAAGTCGTTTTAGTTACACTATTTATAACTCAAGAACGGCTGAACCGATTTGGCTGAAAATTGGTGGGGAGGTAGATTAGAACCAGGAGACGGACATAGGATACTTTTTATCCCGTTCACATTGTTTCACATTGTTTCACGACGAATGACAAAACTTATATTTTAGAACATAATTAAAAAATGCGCGGTTTCCAAAAGACATGGCTTGATCAATTATTTTCCCCAAAATCTCCCACAGACTAAATTTAATGGAAATATACTTGAAGCCGTTTTCGAGATTCTAATTTTATATTTATTACTTTTAAGTATATGAATTTTCTCGTTTTAAGATAAAAATAAAAATACGAGTTAGTAACTTTCTAGTTAGTAATATTATAAGTGTACAATTGATTTAGCTCCGGTCACTAAACACGTGTGAGGGTTGATCGCAACTGTTATTTCTGATCTCTAGGGATAGTATTCATAGACAATACAAACTATTTTATACAATAAATATATTTAACTATGGATTGTGCGCGATTACTAAGAATTTTAGTCATTCTATAATCTCAAATGTAATTTTTGATATATCAAAATAAATAGTAAAATTATAGATCTCGGCTGTTTGTCGAGATAAATACAAATTCAGAAATTAAAAGATTCATTTATGTTACTTAAATTTTAAATTTTCTAGTAAAAGAAGTAAGATATAATTTATAAAAGCCTCATGCTTTAAATACATATCGCTATTGTTATGTACACCGTTGTTATCGTGTGCTTAATTAGACAAAGCACAATTTGATAATTTAGTTTTAAGTATATATATGCGATGCAGTTGTACTTTATAAAAAAAATCATAAACAAAAAACTAGTCTGATCCATACCCGCAGAAACTAGAAATTTTCATTAATTTTATCACATTCGCACGCAGGAACTTGGGATTTTTTAATATTAGTTAGATAAAAGGCATTATATTATTTAATAATATAGCACCTGCCGTACTTATTGGAAGTGCTTAAAAATTTAACGAGTTGCCTACTGTAAAGTGTGCAAAAGCTAGTCGTGTGTATGTGAGGTCTTGATGTAGTAGTGCGTAAAAGAAAGTAAATAAATGTCAAAACACTATCGTCACATGTTTTTGTTTTAATTTGGTAAAAATCGTTTATGTGTTGTTGATATAATATGTAATAAGAGATTGTAAATGCTTTGTTTACATTTCTAAACATTTATTAGTTAATACATACGTAAGAGGTGTACCAGAAAATCATAAGTTTTGCTGGTTTTTGTAGATTTACAAAACAACGAAGGTTAAAATATTTATTATTTATATCCTATTATATGAAATATAATTGTATTTATTTCTTTTCAATACGTTTTTACTCAGCATTGAATAGCAAAAGCAAATTTTACCGCTGGCGTAGCACCGTAGCTGGCGCCTACGAAGTGCTACGGAATATTATATTTATAATACGAACCTACAGAATATTATATTTTATGTATCTTATTTTTTTTCTAAGTGTACAAATAAATGTGTAATTTGTTTAAACTTTTAGTCACTATTTAAAAGATTTGTGAATATTTTCAGTCTTTGATTTTTAAATTGCTGTCATTAGTATTTCTGATGTTTCAGTGGTTGTCTTCGTCAAATTCTCACGGCAAGGTGAACATGAGCACACTCACCTCCGCAAATAAGAGACATCGAAATGCTTTTTAATATTTTATATATATATGTATATATAAAACCGTATCAACTAGTCCTAAATCTAACTAGCGCGCCTAACTCTTTACAATTGAAAGCTTCTAATAAACTCTATTACGCGGAAAGGCAAGAATATTAAACTTTGTACTGGCGAGATATCGTTAATACTATCATAGAAAAAATGGCACTAAAAAGACACGCTTTTATAACCGGTGCGGTACACAATACACTATCGACACTAGAAATGAATACATCAAAATGCGAACTAAATACACCAAAACTCGCGGCCGTGTTATCATAAGTGGCGGGGGGACATCGCGTGTTTTTATTATTGTTTACGCGAGACGGCGCGAGCGCGCGGGGCTGTAGCGTGGCGCGGCCGGCACTGGCGACTGCCACGGCACGGTGGCATGGCGCGCGGCGTGACGTCAGCGCGGCGCATGCGTCCTCGCGCGTCCCCGTGCGTGCCGCGCGCCCGCCGCACACGTGCTCCGCGTATCAAAACTTACACGTAATACTCAGTTAAAAGTTGCTTTATTAGTTTAGTTTAAACATGATATTGTTGTAACACTAGCTTGCCGTGATTAAAGTGTTGAAATTCAAACATCATTCTGCTTTAAACTTTAATTAAATTAAAACTTTGTATCTTTTCAGCTCCATTTGTGTAAGAGTAGACTAAAAGTGGTTATTTTAAAGTTTTATGTATGAATAATGAGTAAAAGCTAAAATCACGTTATGAATGTTTCATTGTTTGTAGCTAAGTTCAATTGAAAATTCTATAACATTACTACTACGCCCCGGTGCCTTCAAGTTTCAATATTCATTTCATCAACATCAGGCAACCCGTCAGTTCTTTAGACCGACTTTATAATAAATTATAGTATAAACTAAAACTACCTAATCATAAAAAGCAGAAAAAGAATGTAATAAGTGCAAAGTCTCAACTCCAAAATGTAAATGGATGTTATATAAGAGCTGTGTTACCAAGCGTGAAACACCGCATCCTCGATTTTTGCGGATGAAACTCCACCTTTATTGCTGACGTTGGGAAAAAGGTGTCGACTTGTCCCGACAGACTATTAAGCCACAATTTTTAAACAAAATTTATCTCGAAACTAGCTACGCTTGCTTTTTCTCTTTACTCGCTTTACTCGTATGGACGTAGCAGGGTTTTAGCAATTTTCTAAATAAAATAACTAACACACAAAAATTGTTTGTCAAAATTAATAGAAATTTTTATAATAAAGGTACGAGTAGCGACCCGCCCCAGCTTCGCACGGATGCAATATATTATATACTAGATGTTGCCCGCCACTTCGTGCGCGCATAAGAAAATCCTGCGGACCCATACATTTTCCGTCAAAAAAAGTAACATTTATGTCCTTCACCTTGGTCTACTCTATATCTCTGCCAAATTTTATCAAAATCGGTCCAGTAATTTCGTAGCCTATTCAGTGCAAAAAACAAACTTCTTCTTTATAATATTAATATAAAAATACATAATATAAACGTTCCTCTTGTATCACCTATTGCTGAAAACTATATTAAAATCCGTTAAGTAGTTTAAATTATCTAAGCGAACAGACAGCGGAAGCGACTTGATTTTATATTATGTAAAAATGATTAAAAATCCTAAATTCATGTAGTTTGCCATTGCATTTTGATATTTGAAAAATTATAACTATAAAATTTCAATAATAAGGCTATATTTACATGAAGCTAAAAATAGGCTACTTAAAATTGATTGAATATTTAGTATGAACCAAAAACTGCTTCTGGACAATTTTACTAACATGTGAAGTTTGAATAAAGGATTTTCCTTGCAAATATGTATCGAAAAATTGCTTTCAAGCAAAATGGTGTTATCGATGTCACAGGTAAGTAAAGAATCGTGTCATTTTGATGCAAGCATTATCTTAAAAATGAAATAGCCTTATATTGGTACACGTGTAAACGTTTATTTTTATAAATATCAACTATTGTATAAAAAATGCAAACAAAATCACCTAAGTGCTTCAAAAATGTTATATGTAATCGGGAAGCAGGCATTTTAAAAATATGATTAATGCATTTAAGCACAATAATTTTTTAAGTCGTTTTAACTAAAAAAAAAATATTTTCTCATCACGTAGGGAAAATTCCGTGAGTGTCATTTAATAACCTATAAGGAAATAAAAAAAATTGATTTGATTTGAATATTTTTAGAAATAAAACGCAAATTATTTTTCTTTACTTATACTACAAAACCTAACTCACTGTTCCGACAAACGTATGCGATAAAAGCATACAAAAAGTAGGCAATAAGCGTGCAGCACTACATAAACAAGAACAATAAAGGAATGATAACGTTGTATCCGTTTTACTTTTTCAAAGCCCAACTTATTAAGCCGTGTCGCCCGGTCACATGAGCATTATATTCGTTCAATCGAGCAGAAATTTTTGCTCAATTTTTTTCAGGCTCCCACTAAAACCGGAGTAAAACTTCGTTGCGCTTTGAACCGGTCTATTCGTCTGAAAAATATTTTAGACACAGTTTCTGACTTCACTTAAATGAGAGATTTTAGAGAGATATAATGTAGAGGTTTTCCTTTGCAAATTCATCCTAAGACGTTAAAAAATGACGAAAATTGTGTGTCTAGGATTTTTGATTATTTTTTTCGTTAATTTCTTTGATTTAATCCAACAATATGAGTTAAAACAGTCGCGCCATTTTCTAGACATCGGTGACTAGCGGAGTGCGGAGTGCTACCATAAATGCAAAAATATTTTAGTCACAAAACCTGACGTAGCGCCCTAGTCCAAGAGACAGGATAGTCGGGGAGCCATATAACATATTCAATAAGCGAACATCCTAAGTGTTTTAATGCGGCTTAATGGAAATGCGACATTACGTGTTACGAGACCATTACAAGTGCGGAGTAACGAGCCCAGCCCGAACATACGAAACAATTTCCCCGACGAAAAAAAGATAATTGTCGTGACAAATTCGGCGCCGCAGCTAGCGTGATTGCGAACAAAAAACGCCGTAAAGAATATTTTACGTAGACACGGTCTGTCCACAATGTTTAATTTGGCACTAAAATATAGACAGACGGAGTATGACTAAATGAATTAATTTAAAACAAAAAATGAAAACCGACATCCAAAGTAAAAATGATGGTCTCTTTTCAAATTTATTACGGAACGGACCAGTTTTCAAATAAAAGAAGAATCATCAAAATCGGTTCACCCAGTCGAAATTTCTGAGGTAACAAACATAAAAAAGGCAGTCGAATTGAGAACCTCCTAGTAGCGAAGACTGGTTCACCATCAAAAGAAAGCCCTAGCCTGTAGATGTAAGGTCAGTCGCAAAACTTATTTTAAATTAGGTCCTTACATTATTATAAAATTGGCGTTTTGTAGTACTGGCCACTTTGATCTCATATATATCTTCTTTGGTTAGGAATTCCAATTTATACCGCTATTTACTCATGCATTTGTGTTTCGAAAACCGTAATTCATTTGTTTTTTCATCTTTTGGTTTTCTCTTTGCGTCACTCTGTTTACAAAATGGAAAACTTGAAATATCGTATTATTTTCGAGTACGATTTCCACCGTGGCACCAGTGCTGCAGAAACGGCTCGAAGGATTAATGATGTGTATGGCGGCGGTGTCGCAAAAGAAAACAGTGCGTTTTTGGTTCCAACGTTTTCGTTCTGGAAATTTCGACCCGCAGAACAAACCCCGTGGCTGGAGACCAAAGTTGATAATGAAGAGTTGAAGGCTATTGTGGAAGCGGACCTATCGCAAACCACGTCCGAGTTAGCTGCAGGCTGAGGTGTTAATGATAAAACTATTTTAATCCACTTGAAGCAAATTGGGAAGGTCAAAAAGCTTGAAAGGTGGGTATCTCATGAATAGAGTGCAGCAAACCGACAAACGCGCGTCGACTGCTGCGTTATATTACTCAACCGGTACAATAATGAAGGGATTTTAAATTGAATCATTACCTGTGATGAAAACTGGATCCTGTACGACAATCGGAAACGCTCATCGCAATGGCTGAACCCTGTCGAACCAGCCAAAGCCTGCCCCAAGCGAAAATTTACTCAAAAAAAGATACTTGTGAGCGTTTGATGGACTAGTCGTTCACTACAGCTTTCTTAAATCTGGCCAGATGATTACGGCAGATGTCTTTTGCCAGCAACTATAAATCATGATGGAAATGCTAGCTGCTAAACAACCGAAATTGGTCATTCGCTCTAGGCCACTGCTGCTTCAGGACAAGACCACACACTGCACAACAGACGGCTACCAAATTAGAGGAGCTTCAATTCGAATGTCTAAGACATTCATCGTACTTCCTGGACCTTGCTCCAACAGATTACCATTTTTTTTCGAAATTTGGATAACATCTTGCAAGGGAAAAAATTCAACTCCAATGGGGCACACTAAAGCGAAAAAAAAAAATTAGTAACGCAAATAATTGTAGTAATCAATGCAAATGTAACAGAAAAGATCAAAATAGTATATAATGGCAAGGTGATTTGGTATTACTGTACTGATCTATGTATAAGGTTATTAAATAGTTAATACTTTACATAATAAGTTACACACGTAACGTTTTGTGTTAAATTATACAAAATTGATGAATTCATATCAAAACTTTTTCTCATTTTAGTTATGAATCATCTTTTTTATTCGATATAATAAAACTATAATGGCTTGTAATAAGAAAGGCCATTTTAACATTGTGGCGTATTTTCAAGCGGTAATAGCTATTAATTTTCCACCGTCCATAATAATTGGCCAGTCTAAATATTTGTGTTTAATAAACATACACAATAATTGTTCCAAAAGTAATTTTATTGCCATTTTAAGTCAAAAGCAGCCGGTAACATAAGTTTTAAGTAAATTACCATAATTACCAGCTATAATACCCCTAATCTATGTCACCGTAAAACGATTTAAAAATACTTCGAATGTTGTGCCGATAAGGCTATTTTAGGGCTAATTTTAAAAAGATTTGAGAATTTTAGCAAGACACGCAATATCCTACTTTAAACAACTTTTAGAGTTGCAATTTTAATATCTTTTACGAACACCATCATTAACACTCATTTACAAAATACTGCTTTTAAAACTTCATAATATTTTTTTAGAATAGATTATGATACTATGGAAAACGATCCTTTCCAAGTTATACCTGGGCTGATTGATAAGTGGCCGAAACGACGAACTTAAAAAAATGATACGCAAAAAAAGAATATTACATTATATTCTGGCATCTTTTTGAAAATAGAACGCCAAATTTGAATTTAATCGAACTGATGGAATTTGTTTGAGAGGACGTAGAACTTTCTCTGTCGTAAATTTTCTTAACAATGGAAAGAAACGAAATTCGTGCGGTGATAAAGTTTTACGTTTTAAAAGAGAAAACAGCAACCCAGATTAAAACCAAACTAGACAGTGTTTTAGGTAATTCTGCTCCTGCATTGAGTACAATTCACACCTGGGTAACTGATTTTAAACGTGGATGACAGAGCTGCAAAGACGCCCACAGGTCTGGCCGTCCAAATGAAGTCATGAATCCGGACATGATCAAAAAAATTCACAAAATTGTATTGAATGATCGGCGCTTAAAGTTGCGAGAGATAGCAGAGATGGTGAGCATTTCATCTGAACACGTTTTTAATATTTTGCACCAACATTTGGGAATGAAAAACTTTGCGCGCGATGGGTGCCGCGTTTGCTCACTGTAGACCAAAAGCAACGTCGAGTGGACGATTCATCGGAATGTTTGGCGCTGTTTAACCGAGATCCTAATGAGTTTTTGCGGCGTTATGTAACAGTCGATGAAACCTGGATACATCATTATACTCCCGAGACAAAAGAACAATCTAAGCAGTGGACTGAGAGCGGAAAACCTGCGCCGAAGAAAGCAAAAACGGTTTTGTCGGCCGGTAAAGTGATGGCGACTGTTTTTTGGGATGCTCGAGGGATTATTTTAGTGGATTATCTGCAAAAAGGAAAAACAATAAATGGAGAGTAGTACGCAAGCTTGCTGCAAAAATTAAGTGAAGAAATCCAGAAGAAACGACCACATTTGGCCAAGAAAAAAAATTTGTTCCACCATGACAACGCACCTGCACACACGTCAATGGTTGCATTCGCCAAACTCCATGAATTGCGGTTCGAATTGCTACCGCATCCACCCTATTCCCCGGATCTGGCCCCGTGCGGCTTCCACTTATTCCAAACCTGAAGAAATGGTTAGGTGGCCAGAGATTTTCATCAAATGAAGAAGTCATTGTTGCCGTGGACGAGTATTTTGAGGGGTTGGAGAAAACATTTTTACATATATGTAACGGCATTGGAGAAGCGCTGGACTAAATGCATCGAGGTAGAAGGAAATTACGTTTAGAAATAAATTTATTTTAAATAGATTTTTGAAGTTTTTCTTTGTCGTTTCGGAAACTTATCAATCAGCCCTCGTAGTATTTATTGACAGCCAACGGTACCTATATCAAATTTGCTCAACGTTAGACATAATAATATTATCAACTTCTTCTTCTTCTCTTTCATATATAAAAATTTATTTCAATTCCAATGTCTCGCTAAAACTCGATAACAGCTCTAACGATTTGGCTAATTTTGATCTTGAAATGCTTGTGGTAGCTCAGGAAAGACTTGGACGGTAAGAGATACTGGAACGATTGTGGAGAAAATACTAAAAACGATGATTGAATTTCCCCATACTAACCATCCACTGTAAATACGGAGGTTTTTCGTTTTAGAAGATGGGCGTCTTCTCTCGCCGGGCCCTTGAAAGGGGCCTTGGGCGGGTAAACATGACCAGGGTCCTATGCCCCTCTACATGTGGTATTCTTTTTTTTATTTTTTAAAGAGGACATGCCCAGTACGAATACTGGGCGCAAGACGTCCAGTTTTAAGGGAAGACCCCCTGCGACAGAACGCGGGGTAAACCCGAAGTTTCTAGGAGAAGAAAAAGCGACGGCCGAGGGCGGCCAAGACCGGCAGTCGACTCTGGCGGAGCGTGTGGGTCCCGGTCCGGAGACCAAGGAAACGCGTATGGTGCCGCTCCCACACACTCCGCATTTGTCGGACTGTGGACACAAACCGACGCGGGAAAAAGGGAGGGGGAAAAATTTTTCCCGGACCCCAGACTTTTGGTGTCGGGGGGGAAAGAAACGTCACGGTGTCTACAGAAGTGGCATTAGGGCTGCCACTCGTCGAGCACCGGGCGAGTACAAGAAATACGTGCCGGTATTTTATTTACCGGCGCGGGGATAGGATGCGGGGGAAAGCGATCCAGCGATGGTCGGGGCGTAGAGCGTGCTAACGCGCCGTGGCGCCTCCTCTTCGGGGGCGGGGCGGCAAGCGGCGTGGCTCTGCGGGGTCCCCAGCACTGATGGCGTTACGAGGCAGAAGTCTGCGGTCAGGCGGGCGGGCGTGCCACGGCGCCAGGTCTGCAAGCTCGACCAGTTCCGAAGCATCTGCTCGTTCGAAGAGACTGGTGGCGAGCCTGGAAACAAAAGCTTCCACGCTCATTATGCGGAGGTCTCTGTTAATGGTGGTATTCCTCACGTACCTCGGTGCTCCAACGATGCGGCGCAGCACGCGATTCTGCGTATTCTGCATCTTTTTCTGGAAGGACGCAGCGAGCTGGTGATGCCACGCAGGAGCCGCGTACGTGAGGCGTGAGCGGATATAAGTTTTAAAGAGAAACAACCTCATATTGAGCGGGACCTGGGAAGCTGCATAGATCGGTGACAGTTTGGCTGCTGCGGCTCTGGCGCTAGCAACCGCGGCATCGCACTGGGGGTGCATGGTCAGCCGCCGATCTATAGTGACGCCGAGGTATTTCGCGGTCTTACCCCATGGTATCTCCTTCTGTCCTATTTTCAGGGCGGGCGGGTATCCCCTCTTGCGAGTAACGGCGAGCGCCTGCGACTTACCAGCGTTAACGGCGAGTCGAAATTCTACGAAATTCAAATTTGGCGTTCTATTTTCAAAAAGATGCCAGAATATAATGTAATATTCCTTTTTTGCGTATCATTTTTTTAAGTGCGTCGTTTCGGCCATTTATCAATCAGCCCAGGTATACACAATACACATAGCTGCTGACGTATTATAGTGCTTATTTGAAACCGTGTTGTATGGTTTGTGTGTTACACATGAATGATAAATGTATTATCAAAAAATCTAAACGATTTGCGGAATATTAATATCAGTAAAGTAATGAAAAAAACTTTATTATCTTATGAAATTCACGTGTCACAGTGCTTGTTACAAAAATTTTGCAGGTGTATTCGGTAGGTATCAAGAAGAGGTTGTAAGCTACTTTTCATTGTGTTGTGATTGGCATTGTGAGTGGCAATTTTTTTACGTTTTTTGACTTTTGTTTTTATTTTCATTATTTTATGATTTGGCATTAAGAAATACATTATATAACCCTCAATTCTATCATCAACCATTATTTTTTTATTGCGATATTAGTGCTTCAATAATCTTCAACTCTCAGTGGTCGATAACTCTTTCACACATCGCCTGTAGGTTGTAGGCGTATTTAGATTGTAGATAGTTTTCATTTATTGCAGTTCATAGTTAAGACAGATCAACGTCTGTAGGGTCAGCTAGTACTATATAAAATTCTCATGTCACAGTGTTTATAACAAAACTCCTTCAAAACTACTTGACCGATTTTTAGGATTTTTGTGTAGGTAGGTCTGGGAAAATGTATTTATTTATACTAACGACTGTTAATTTAGTTGACAGACCAACGTTTGCTGGGTCAGCTAGTAATATTGAAAACATCAACATGACGTGACGAGCCACACCCAACATGTTTTCATATTATTAACAAAAATTGAATCTATTTACATTAGATTTTTTAATATCATGATTCAATATGTAAACAAAGGCAAATAAAAAGTAAGACGAGTTTTTCGTACAGCCAAAGTACACTTTCACGCTACAAGGAGCTTTGTTATAAGCTGTGATACTAATTCGCGTACAACTGTACTACACAATGTTGACAGTTCACGCCATATAACGAATAGCATTATTAATTCTAGCATAATAAATGCACCAAGGTGCTATGTGTATGCTGCGAATATTTTAGCAACGAATTCTAAGAATTATGTTTTAAAGCGGCCTGTAATAACGTTACTATGATAGCGTAATAGGAATGTTGCCTAGTGTGGTATATCACATTTTTGTAAATCAAATTTTAAAATTGTTGATAAAAGATAAATAAATCTAAAAGAAATAAATATTTGGATTGACGCGATTAAAAAATATAATCAAATAAAAAATATTGCCCATCTCTCACTCGCAAAACGATTTATTACGTCACAAGTTGCAACCGCCATACATTTTGTAATGACAAATGTATGGCGGGTGCACCTTGTGACGTCACAGGCCGATATATCGCTCTCTTTCATATTGTAAATTTAAATTGTTTGTATCTTCGTTATTTTTAAAGATATACGAAAATTGGTTCTAGACTGTTAGATTGTTTATTAACATGTTGTCTAATATCAAATTGATGAAAAATTTTAGGTAACATTCCTATTACATAAAATATGGCCGTAGATTCAAACTGATTCTGTGCCAAGATATTATGTGTCTAACTGTAAATTAAGATTGTGTTGTTGTGTGATTCTTATTTTTTTATCTACTAGAGCTCAAAGCTCGGTTACCTTGATACTAAATATTATTTATTTAGTATCTAGGTAACCGAGCTATGAGCTCTAGTAGATAAAAAAAGGATCACAAAAATATTTTAGCGGGGTTCGAACCCACCACATTCAGAATTTTCGAACAACGCAAGGTACGAACGAACAAGCTTTCCCTCTGACTTAAAGCGTTTTTATTAGAACCCAATTTCACAAAGGGTACAATTTTAGGGCAAAGGCTAGTCTATATATATATATAAAAAGGTAAAGCTGAGCTGATGTATCAACGCACAGGTCAAACCCTTAAGGCTAATTTAAAATTTTGCACATTATATAAAAAATCTCATATGACGTAGGCATCCATTAAGGAAGGATTTTTCAAATAGTAACTCCCAAGGTGATAAAAGTTTGTATGAAACTTTTTATTCTTTGGACATAATATTTGCATGATATTTCGTATGAATTGAGTACGAAAAAAAATGAGTTACGTATTTCAGCGTTTTCTAAAATTGAGCACCTAGGAGGGTAAAATAGGGAATGAATGTTTTAAATTATTATAAAGATTTAACCGCACGTAAAATTGATTTTCAAAGAGCGTTTATACGCGGGCGATGCCGCGGGAAAATGTTAGAAACGTCCTTTTCAATGACATATTGGTTGTTCGTATTGAGTAGGTAAACCAGCGTTCATAAATTTTTCCCATCCTCCTTTTTGTATTTATTTTGCTTCAACAGTTATCAGTTAAAAAAAAGTTTAAAAATAAACGAATAAAATGAAAACTTTCCGTAATATGGTGTATTTTTAAAAGCTTTAGCAAAATGGTTTGAAGCAGAACTATAATATGACCCAGGAGACGAAACTTCGAAGTGAGATTCCATTATCTCATACTTAATGTAGTAGGCAAATGAACCAAATTACTCTTCTATTCAAGGAAATTGCTAGATTAAACGTGATGTAAAAAAGTTATATATTCTGCATTTTTTCAGAATATGATATTTTGAGTAGAAAAAATAGTACTTGCTGTGTTTAAATAAGACTATAATTATCCATTTCTCAACACAATTTTCATATCTTTTGTAGGTGCTTGTTCGTCTGCATTGATTTTTGCCGTCATATAAATATTTGATAAGTTCTCTTCAGTAAAGATCTGGCAAGGGCACTACCAGGCAACCTTTTCTCAAAGCGTTTTTTTTCGAATTTTTGGAACCCTCATAACTTTGGTTTGGATTATACCAGATAAATGAAATTTTCAGGATATATTTCCAGTAGCGGACTTGCAATGTTGACATCCAAAAACATGCAAAGTTTTGATTGTATAGGTCTTATACTTTAGATTTATTTATATCTAAAAATCCCTGATTTCGTCACTGACTCACTGATGATCAACAAAATTATATGATACTGCCGGATGTCCTAGAAAGATGAAATTTGTTACGTAAGCTTGTATTATTACAGAACTAACATAATAATTGTCAAAGTTGGATATTTTATCCTCCAAACCCTTAAACTAGCGGATGAAAGTTTGTATGAGACCCGCAAATTTTGACGCTGGAGGTCTGAAAATTGTTGTAGGGATCCGTGCTATAAATGATAACAATAAAATGTAATAAAATAACCATGTAACCCTATATTACCAACAAAAAACAAATAATATCTATCGATATATTTTAATGTACTTCATCTTAAATAGTAGTGTGCGAATATCCCTTTAATAATTTAAATGTTACCTTTATGTATAATTCTCAGTTGAAATTACTATAGAATACTAGGGACATAGTTATTTAAATATTACGTCAATCAGTTTCCAATCCAAGCAGCAAACGACGACATAACTTACATAGTTCATAATTTACCCGATAGATGGTTCTTTTTACAAAATTTAAAAAGTATTTTGATTTATCATCAAAACGATTATTAATTCATTGCAGTAAATAAGAACGACAAAAACCAACATGTTATAAATATTAGGCCATAAAACAGTTACATACTTTTTAGTGTTTGTAAATTAAATATTTAAAGTATACACATATCTTAGAAGAGAATAAACTCTGGTAAAAAGCGCTATCTAGGAAAACACAAAGCTAATAAATATTATAATATCAATGATGTGTATTCAAACAGTACTTGATGCTACTGACATATGTCAGTGCTTTGACCCTACATCACGCTATTGGTGTGTTGCGGTTGTTGCAAATATAAAGGCACGTCTCCTGCTCATGTTTTTTCGAAACATTACACAGAAAACATGAAACAAAAACATTTGTTTTTATATATAAGCTGTCTCCTACTATAGAAAATGTTTTTGATTAAAACAAAACATTTTGTGTAGACAAGATCATGAGTTCCGATGAGGAAGACGTAAGCACTCGCAGTTTTAGCGATAGCAGATGTAGAATATAGGAGAAAATATAGGGGGTCTAAAAAGGCCACTTTAAGTTTTTCATATATTTTTTATACTCATATTATGTGCGCCATTTTACGCATTTCTATTGAAAGCTGTCATAATTGATGTTTTCTAATATGATGAAATCAGATGAATTATGTAGCCATTTTACCATTTCACGATTTTTGTATGGATAAAAATATATGATACATAATATGAAACATCTAAAGTGGCTTTAATTTATTTTAGACCCCCAGATTTCGAGATAGGCGATAGAATGATTTGGGATTGATAAATAATTTCTGCCGTATTTATATGTTTAATGGTCATGTAAGTGGTGTATTATTTGATAAGAAATTAAACATTTCTTCCCCTCTCTACCCGCGCGGGGAATGTTTTCCGTCCATCTCGGTAGACAAAACAATTGTGTATTCCTACGCAAATGTGTATAGATACGCCCCAATGTTTCGATGTTTTGTGTAATGTTTGGAAAAAAGCACGCGCATGAGACGCGTCTTTATACTTAAAAGATAAAAGACTCTGTAACAATCACCGAAAGATTCGAATAAAAGTAAGTATCTGGGAGACCAAGTCACATATTTTGACTAAGGTGTAGAGTTTGTGAAGTTAGTCTTGTAGAGCTAGGGCGTATAGAGTCAGATGCTTAGTTTTACATGAGATGTGATAACTTTTTGACAGTGTGAGTCATATGGTATCGTCTTGGCAAATAATTTAACATGATTACGTTTTTGGTGGGATCATCTTTACATAAAATATTTGATATAGATACATAACATATGTTATTTAAAAGCTAAAATATTTAAAGTACCTAAAATTCGTACATATATCATGAATGAATCTTGAATATTATATTCGGGCGAAACTTGAGCTAAAGTTTGACAAAAACAAGCCACTCGCGTCGTTAGTCAGAATTTATGACTCGAACCTACAAGTTTTCGATATATATTTTAATAACTTACCTTTATGCATGCCCGTGTGTTTGTCTTTGAGGACGGTGAGCTCGTAAATCTTTCCGAACTCCTCGAACATCGGCCGGAGGTCTTTCTCCTCTAAATGTCGCGGGATCTGGCCGATAAACAGCTTGACGGCGTCCTTACCGGCGCCAGGTGGCGCGCCGGTGCGTTCGGCCGGCGTCAGGGGAGAACAGCGCTGGTGGACCGGAGTAGATGGCATAGAACTCGCATTGGATTCCGGCAGGTTGACCGCCTTTATGGGAGCCTGCATGTAACCCGGCATGAACATGCTCGGGTTAAAATTGGCGCCAACCAACATTATCACAGTTTACAAACTAATCACAGTTTATTTGTACTATAATTTCTTATACTATAAATTCGGTTTTATTTAAAGCTTTCGCGAGCTCTCGGAGGGCGAAGGGTGAGGTGCGTTAGTGTGCGTGTTTTGAGTCTGTTTGTGTCCCAACACTCGGGTAATGCGTAATGTTATCGATCTTTATAGTAGAGACTCAGGTTTGAATTTATCCACAAAAAATCTTTTTGCACTTATTTATTTTTTTAACTCATACTTACTTGCTACTCGTGTTTATGTCTAAGTTACTATGTACAATTTTGGCACTAGTTTAGGTACATGGGTATTTTGAGCGTCAATTGAATGTCATAAACATTTGTTAAACTAAAAATAACACGAGAGTTGTGCGTGGTAGCGTGCCACTGTTTACGCTGCGGCGCGGGTCTGTTTACAAACAAACCGCGGACACCAACGTTTTTTCTACGTTAGTTTTCACGTTTACTTACGAACACACAAAAATAAAGCGTTTGAACACAGATAGCGATCGACTTTGATCGAACACCTAGCCTAAATGACACCGAACACAGACTATATTTACACCCCTAAATTTCATAAGCACAAGACAACAGAGAACGATGACGTCACGCACAAAAGAAACACAAGACGACAGCTAAATTAGGCAACAAATTTGCCGTGTTCTCGTCTATATGTCTACATGTCCACTAACCTAAAATTCCCTCTCGGTCCTTTCATAGCGTACTATGGGGGAGCCTCGAATCTTGATACAGGCCTCCCTTTCGCTCACCCTCGCAGATATTTAGAGGCAAGTGAAGTGAGTTTATGCGACGTGGTTGATTATTACGAATCTGTTGTCTCGCGCGATGCGTTACGCGCGCTATATTGTAACGGTATTACGTGCGCGCGTGTACTCGTGCTACGCTGCGCGCTACGTACTACGTAGACCTAACGTAGACGACCTACGATAGTCTACGTAGCAAACACATAAGCACAATCGCACACAGAATGTTACGGTTTAATATTGTAATTGTTTTTTTAAAAATTTTTTCATACTGACTGAATGTAAAATAATTATCGTTGTTTCATTGAATAAAATTAAATATGCTGAATATTAAATATAAAAAGATTTTTTTATAAAAAGTAAAATATATCAATAGTTTTTAAATTAATTTCACTGGCCACATAATCTCAAAAGATTTAGAAACATTATTTTTTAACGCAACGAAATAAACATACATCTTAAAAAAGCTAAATATATTATTCAGCCGACGCGATGCTTAGGATGCGGCCGTAAAACGAAACGGGAATTTCGGTAAAAAGGTCTTCAATGTTTGGTCGGGCTATAACTCAAGCTCCGAAGCTCCGAAAATAGAAGGGGATGTACCCTTCGATTCCCCCTCCCCGCCCCACCCACGAAAATCTGCCAGCCTAAGTTTAGATGATTCTCGTCCCTTATAATGGCTGCTTTGTAAAAATTGTATAGGATATTTTAACCTTTTGGAATTAGGTGTGCTATTTTTATGAAACTCTGCTTTGTATTATGTTTATTATGAACACCAGTTGACCCGTGTAAATTCGTCCTGGAGGAGATTATAAAAGGAGCGTCCTGACGCAGTAATAAGCAGACGCAGCGTAAATATAGCCTGTGTATGGAGGCAGATTACATTTCAGCTGCATGTTAGTAAAATTTACGATATTGGCTATTTTGACACAGAATATAATAAATCAATACTTATAATGTTTTAATTGTAGCTTGATTAGAAACTTTAATTATTAAAAACATATTATTATAACTACTTAATATAATTTGAAATAATTTACTTAATAAAAAATTCACTAATACTCAACGGCAAGTTGTAGAAATATCATATAGCTATTTCTTTATTTGTGTTTATGCCCCGCCAAACTGTTATCGGGTTACGATTAAACTTTATTGTTTTCTGTTGTTTAAGCCAATTCCATGATATAACATTTTATTTAACCGTAACTTTACACAATATAATATTAAAAAACAAAAATGTCAGAAACCTAATGAAGAGACATTTTATATAATGATTTTACATAATGTAGCTGATTTATTTGTGTTCGCCACATAGCCATTTTCCCTACAGTGGTTAAGTGCCTCTTATTAAGTACCTTACCGTAAACTTATGTATGGCATAGCAAAATTAATAATATGTAGATTAATAATTAATAATTAAATAATTATTTCGTAATTTCTTCCAATATATCTTTTTGACGAATTAGTACCTACTTTTGAATATATAATATAAAAATTTAACTGACAGGCAAGTTCGGGTCTAAAACATTAATAAATACCAAGAAGTATTTAATTAAATAGTGAATTACGCAGGCGAATTTATAATTTAAGCCATATTATCCGCACCGAAGGGAGAGAGGGAATTAAGACGTTTTAATATTTACATTTGACCCTCAGCCCTTAAAATTGTTTGAGACACTGGTTTCAATTATAATTATTCAACTAAATTCAGGGAGCAGCTTTAATGTGAATAAAACATTAATGACAGTTCCGCTTTTGGAAATAACCACAAAAATCATATGAATGCCAAATAAAAGATATATTTTCAAAAAGTACCCATACAATTTTACAGCTATTTAGAAACGTATTAACAATATTATCGTATATAGGTATGTATATTTTGATAAAAGACCAGAAGGATAATACTCGTAGTTAAATAGTTTAATTAAATAGTTCAATTCGCAGTACCTATGGCTTAGTTCGCGTATAACTGAGTTTGTCTCTCTCACACGCGCACAATTTGCTACGTGTTCGAATACGACCGCTTTACTTGAAATAGGCATGATGATTAATTTAGAAAAACTGTTATCTAATATTCTTAAGTATCTATTATTTAAAAAACATGATATTTCTTCAATAAATCAAGGTTTTTTTAAACCAAACAGATTTAATTGCATGTTTTGAAATTAGCGCAAAAACGGCCAGTGGTGTCATAGGGTCTACTTGTGAAATCACGACTGTTACTGCGCTCCAGACAAGTGTTAGCCCTCGTACACTCGATATTTTTTTTGTTGTCGCTGAAAATTGAAGTATCAAGTAGATTTGTCAAATCTGACATTTGAATGTCAGATTTGACAAATCTACACGATTATCAACTCTATTGTATTAGCGCAGAGTTTTATTTACAGTGTAGTTATTCTGTTGCGGCCACAAAAAAACGCTCGTAAGAACGTAGCTTTAAGAATGAAATTTTCATTATTTTCGTTTAGATTTCTGTTTGATTGTCAGTTGCCTGTAAAAATAATCTAATCGAAAATTTTTAGATATCCGTTATATTTTTGCAAAAGAAACAACTTCTTTAGGGAAAATGTTTTTCTCAAAATGTAATAAAAGAAAGCGTTGTGGATAACACTAATAGCAAAAGCATAGACAACGCACGAGAAGTGACGTCATTCAATCTGATTCATGTTTGAGAGAACATGGTGGACTTTTGTAGTTTGAAGTTTTATTTGAATGAATTATGAATGAAATGAAAAATGTATGAAAATCAATAAACATTTTTAAATATTTAAATCATGTTTTAGTAGATAAACACCGAATTTTAGTATTTCTTTACGAGTACTATCGTCATCTTTTACTATTATTGACGCCATGTGGCAATTTGAGAATTATTAATTGCAAAAATCGGCCTTGAGTGTAGACAATTTGAAGCCAACTTCTAATATAATATTTCTAGAACAAAATTTAGTAACTATGAAACTCATTTACAACCATTTAAAATCGATTTCCACCCGCTGTATGAGACGTTTTAATAAAACTATATTTATGTCACAAATGTGAATAGAATACAAAATTACTTTTAACGAAATAATGCAACCCACAATTTCAATACCGAAAATGTGAAAACGTTTACGAAATTATCTTATCGTTTTTTTCTCACAAATAAAATCGTTGGTGAATTGGTTCGAAGGACTGTAATATCGCCGGCGAAATATATTTTATAGTTATGGTAATTCTATGATCGTGGAAGGGGACACAATGTACGCATTTCAATACATGACACCATTGTAATAAAAGAAAATTGTGCGGGCAGATATATGCGAGAACCGACTTGATAATATACAGTTGCAGAAGGGAGATGAGTCATCTTGAAATGTGATTATTGCCTGCTCAAATTAGGTGAATTTGGCTAAAATCCACAAAATGCGAATGCATGCTACGCATATTTTATTTCTGTTTGTTAAGAGAATAGTATATTTGTTTAGTGATTGGATATACTTTTGAAATTTATCATGTTACTTTTCCGAAGGTAGTTACTGATAAAGATGCCACGTCATTATAATACGAATAAATTGTGAGGACGATCAAACTGCCAATAATTAATATAGCGCATTAGGAGAGCCCTAATATTACCCTTATTTTTTGTTTAATTCTATACTAATATAATGTACAAAAAAGGATTGTATGTTTGTATATTTGTTTATTTATTTGCATTCAATAGGCTCTGAAACTACTGGACCGATTTTTATGAAATTTGACACGGATATAGAATAAACCACGGGGAAGGCCATATGCTACTTTTTATTGCGGCATAATGTACGGTTCCCTCGAGATTTCCTTTTGCGCGCACGAAGTCGCGGGCAACATCTAGTAATTTATATTCATACAAAACGTTATTTCACAGCTCGTAGCATTATACTTATTTAGTTATTTACATTTTACCATAAACATAAAGTTATATAACACGTAGAAGTAATGTATAAAATAGAGCTTAGCGAGAGGCGTATCTAATTTTGACCCATGCTCATGAAATGAAATTTGATGAAATTTGACCCTCACATTGTTGGGAACTGCGGCCGCTGGGAGTTATAATTTAAGTGCGAGTACTTAGTGGAGAGGCCCCAAGACGCTTATACACCCGCAACTTCCCCAGTCCTTATCTAGGTACGGAATATATGTATTGTCGAATATTGTTATGCCGTTTTAATTAAGCCTGGTGTATCGAAATGTCGTAGGCGAATGGTATAACGAACATTGTTACTATGTCTTTATGAAGAGTGCTAGGCACTATTCTACAATGACTTACAGCCTATAACCTAACTACCAATGACTATTTGTTAAAAAGTAAAAAATTTGTATCTCAAAAAACCGGCAAATTATTGAATGACGACGTTTTAAAAAAATAGTTATTGGTAAATAGGTTATTGAATCGGGCTGTATGACTATTGTAATCTAACTCTAGCAGATGCATCTGGTATATAATATTATGGAGTCATGATAATATTGTTACCATGCTTGTTTCCTGTACCGTCTGTGACCGCGACGAGAGACCGCGACCAGCAAACCAGCGAATTAGGTTATCTGGCCACGCACACAGATCGCGTGACGCAGATCGCGGGGCTTGTTTAGTGCTCCATACAAATTCATACTAAGCAGTGGCTCCGCGACCCTGTTTCGGTCTCGGATTGTTTAGTGCTCCATACAAATTCATACTAAGCAGTGGCTCCGCGACCCTATTTCGGTCTCGGCTCGCGGTCTCGCGTCGCGCGTCCCGTACATCGGAACGCTACCTTTAGGTTCAATTTATATGATAGGACTTATGAAAAATATTATTGCTTTTTAGCCGACTGCGCTAGAAGGAGGGTTATATTTTTCGAGTGTACATATTATATTTTATGTATATTTATTCGCATTTGAGCTTGAGAGGTATCATTAGATTAGTCTAAGTTGTGAGAGTGACACTGGGTACATTAAAATGATGCTGTCGGGGTTTTTTTTTATCGACAGTAGTTATTACTAAAATACATTTACAATTCATGTAACAAAAAAAAAAAATTCAAAATCTAAATTAAAAAAAACTAACTTCACAAAATTTTTGTATGCCATTCAAGCCAAGTACGAAAACTAAACGAAAATCTTTAGAGAAATGAAGCAAAAGTGTGATATAAAATTTGTAAATGGGTTTTATAGGTAACGGCACTATAAGTTTATATCATGGTAGCGGCACCGTCTGAATACAGATATCAGGCCAACTTCACAGAACTTTCCAATCGAAATTCACATTCGAATTTAGTTTCAGCTTTCAGATAACGATTAATAGCTACTTGCAAATCGCTTCCGAATATTCTAGAATTTTCAAGTTTTGCGGAATTCTTTACTACTTTTCTTTTTACAAGTAGAGAGTACTAAGTTTTCTAAATCAGGTATTAGAATCAATTTGGTACATAAGAAATGCCACAAATAGGTATTTTAAATTCTAAGTATTAGAATATATATTTTTTAAAAGAAAATTAAGAATAAAATATTAATTGATATTAATATTAATCCACCGCTTAGAAATACATATAACATTTGAATTTTAAGTACCTGCTTAATAATTAAGTATATATTTCATATATTTTTACTCAAATACCTTCTAACATTTCAAACGTTTAAAGTTTAAACGTACAAATTAATGGATACTAAAACTGTATAGCTCGTGGTTGTGTGTTACAATCTCACAAACTCTAATCAGAACCTCCCGCGATTCCACGATATTTAAATTACGTTACATTTCCGTCACAACTTTCTCATTCGCCTTAATTAATATATGGCCATGTAATTGTTATTGTCTCCCTCCGTGTTAGGGAACAATAAAAATCCTTTACTAAGGTGGCGCACACACTGCGAGACTTGGGAGAAAAATAAGTCTACTGGATATTTTGTGTATGTAATTGCATGAGATTTGAGGCTCAGTATATAACACACATCGCAACACTGATCAACAAATCGTCAAAATTCTAAAGTGTTGTCCCTCTGCCGTGTAGTAGTGTGTACATACCTTCACCCACCCACAATGCTGATCGTTATCCAAAATTTCTCCTGGGATATCTATTTGTTGAAACAATATTAACTGAGGGAAATTATAAAATATATTGTACGGTGTCGCCGCAAATGTGTAAACATAGTTACACGTGTATTGTTGATTTTGGGAATGTTTCGGGAGCGAATAATTTTTTGGATGAGATAATTGGTGAATTGTATGAGTCAATATTATATGAATTTAAAAATATATAAAAGGGAATTTAACTATAAAACCGGTCAAGTGCGAGTTGGACGCGCGCACGAAGGGTTCCTTACCATTATCTATAAAATAAATCACGTTTGTTGTATATTTGTTTTATTCTGTTTTTTAGTATTTGTTGCTATAGCGACAACAGAGATACATCGTGTGTGAAAATTTCAACTGTCTAAATATCACGGTTCATGAGATACGGTGACGCCTGGTGACGGACGGGCAGACAGAGTAACGGACAGCAGAGTCTTAGTAATACTTTACTTACTTTACTCTCATAACCCAGTAGGACGGATAACCGACACGACTGGCGAGAGATCAGGCGCAGGTCCGACTTTTTACATGCCTATCCGACGCATAGATCATCTTTCTTATCAGACAATCGGGTGATCAGCCTGCATTGTCCTAACCAAACTTGGAACCTGTTTTGTTTACATTTGAACAATGTAAATAAAACAGTTCACCAAACATACTTGTACTACTTGAAATACTATTATTATCTACCTACTTGTAATATTATTTACTATAATAATAATAGTAATATCTATGGACGCTTCACACCACGTCAATCTGGCCCCGTGCTAAGTATCCGAAGAACTTGTGTCACAGGTACCAGAAAACGGGAAGTATATTTAATACTTTAATAAATATATTTAAGATTTTTATTATATCATACACATCTATAACCCAGGAACATAGAAAAACTATTTTTGTTCCTTCGGCGGGATTCAAACCTGCGACCCCCGGCTTGAGCACCAACGCGCTGAACCACTGAGCCACAGAGGTCGTCATATTAGAGGATAGGTAATTTAGAATGAAAGTAATTTAATTTGTATTTCCCTATAAAGTAATGCAAATTTAAGGGGCATCACAGACGGCGAAGATACAATAATATGTTATGTTAAGATAAAATATCGCTTGCCATAAAGTTTGCATGAACTTATCATAGACGGCTAAGATACTATGTGAGCCTGTGTGACGCCCTTTATCCTATCTAATTATTTTTGCAGTGAATGTAGTCGGAAAAATAATTTATATAACATTAAATAAGTAAAGCCCGTAGTCATATAAATATAAGTAATGTGTTCACTGCAATTTTATTATTCGAACATTTTATATAACTTTTATAGTCGTTATTATTTTGCTTGTCCTAAAACCAAGCATTCATTTATTTTTATTTTGCGGGTAAATTCTCTAATCTACAACTAATGTTCATATCAAAATTAAGATACAAAATATTATATTATTACCGACTACGGTGAAGCCAAAAGAAAGGGCAATGTATGTATATAAATGTAGCGCCTAAACTACTGATACGATTTTAATTAATTAGATGTCAATAGACTCGTAACAATAGCCCGGGTAACATAGGCTGTATAATTTACGTAGTCGTGTCATATATATTTTTTAATATATTTATTAGAAATAGTGTTTGAAAAACTAAAAACTGCAGTAGACTTTTCTTCTACAGTAATCGCTCAGCCGTCAATGACCAGTTTTGGACACTCTTTGTTAAATCAGGGATGAAAGTAAACGAAATCTGCCACTATATCTGTCTCTTTCATCACCCCAAATGCGGCGGTTCAATGCCCCGGTAATCCGAGAGGGTAACCAATATTGGGGTTATGAGCTATCTGGTAAGACAGCAACTTGTCACTACGGCTATGAATCTGCTATAGTAGGTTATTTCGTGTGATTAGACAAATAATATATAGAGCAATATAATGTCATATTGTAAAACGGGTAATGTTTTGTTTTGCAACTTATACTATCTTCTATCAGTCTTAATAGGAGTGACCAGTTGGACCACTGTTTGGCCGATGGTAATATTCGTATTGCATAGTTGTGTAGGAGTATGTATACTATACATTTTTTGATAAATATTAAAAACCACAAGTAGCTAGGCTTTTGTCATAAGTAATTATGATATCTATGGACGCTCTTCACCATGTCAATCTGGCGCCGTGTTAAGTATCCGAAGGACTTGTGTTACGGGGACCATACAGCGGGAGGTATATTTAATACTTTTATACTATACACATATTTATGATTTTATTTTATATAAACATTCTTAATACACATCCATGACCCAGGAACATTGAAACTTTTTGTTCCCTCTGAGGGAACAAAAAGTTCGGTCCGGTTTGAGCGCCGACGCGCTAATCACTGAGCCAGCTTCTGTGGCTCAGTGGTGAGGCCGTTATAATTTAAAACATGATTGTCTAGTCTATATTATAAGATTTATGAGATGATATATATGATTTAAGAGAGTCCTGTATTGTGCTGATCTTATCCTATCTCTCTATCAATAATATTCTGTTTTAAGACTCACAAGAAATCTTGCGAGAAACCCTCTCTCGTAATAGTCGCTCGCATAAAAATAGACGTAGCACTGACCACAGTCTATCCTGGACTTTTAAGTGTGAGGATGAGTTAAATTATGATAATAGTTAATATAGCGTAGTGGAACTGTTAAGGACAGCGGCCTCGTAACGAAAAACATGAGTGAATTTTAATGTGAACAATAAACGTGTAATTAAAACGGTACGTAAAACTAGAATAGTGAACACTCAGTGACTATATGTATAGATTTATATGGCATCAGTGTGGAAAAATAGTGTTAAAATGGTGTTTTATCAAGTGCGGGTTATTTTGATTATATATTTTTAACTAAAGCTAATTTTAACGTAGCTTCTTTTGATTTATATAAATAAACGTAGTACATAACGTGTAGTATAGCGCTTAAGGTTATATAATAAATGGTTAAGAAATTATTACGAAAACAGTGGTAAAAATGTACAACATTTCATATAAGTTGAACCTTAAAATGTAAATAACTTTTCTATAGAATAAAATGTTTAGTATATAAGGGTTTATATGTCTGGTTATGATAATAAAGTATTTCACACAACGCGTTTTGCTTCACCTGGCTCATGGAAAATGGGGAAAATTATGGAAAATAGCCGTATAGAGAGGTAAAAATGAAATGGAAGATCGGCCCGAAAGAGGCGTACGGGCGGGGCTCTCTATACGGCATTGCCATGAGCCAGGTAAGCAAATCGAAAAAGTGAAAAAACGTTCTCCTCAAATAAGTGTTTTATTATCGCCCCGGCTCTGCCCAAATCGGTGTAACCTTGCTATCTTCGAGTCTAATCTGAGCCGGCGGTTGAACCCCTGTGAATTTATACAGTCCTGTACAGTAGTGCGCGGTCCTTTGGCGAGCCGGATTTCAAGATCGAAGAAAAAATTCGAAGTCCATATCAAGTTGAAAATAACGAAGACGGCACTTAGAAAATTTTCGTCAGCTGTTCTGAACATAGAAAAATTTCCGAAGAATCAAGATAGAAATTTTTACTGAAGACTGGACTTAGAAAATTTTCGTCAGCTGTTCTGAACATAGAAAAATTTCCGAAGATTCAAGATAGAAATTTTTACGGAAGACTGGACTTAGAAAATTTTCGTCAGCTGTTCTGAACATAGAAAATTTTTTGAACATTCAAGATAGAAGAATTCTAGCAAGTCAGAACATTGGAAACTTTATCAAGATTTATCAACGGGAATCAACGCCAGGGATTAGATTGGACTCAGAAGATCGGACTCGAGGATACAAGGATACACCGCTGCGAACGGAAGCAAGGATTCGCAGATTTTTCATCGGAAAAACCTCCCGAAGATTCTTGAAAAGGAAGATTATTATGGAAGATTAACATTGAAGATTAACATTGAAGATTAACATTTGAGATTAACATTTGAAGATTAACATTTGAAGATGGTTATAACAAGAAGTCAGAGTGGGGCCGAGGAGAACCAGCAGCAACCACGTCGATTTCCGGATCCGCCACGATCGCCGTCCGCTGCCGCTACAAGCCAGCCGCCGCCGACCGAGGGAAGAGCGGATCTGCTTCAAACTATTTTGAAACCGAGACCAGGTACCAGCAAGGCGCCTGCATCCTCGGAAGTACAAACCCTAGCCAGAAAGAAGGCTATTTCAATTAGATCGCGTCGATCGACAGCAAGTGTCGTCGCGCGTATGCATTACGAGGCGGAGGAGAAACTCGCCGCTCTTCGTAAGAAGGAACTGCAGATCGAAGCAGAACTTATAAAGAAGAAGCTCGCCGCTGACGTCGCCGCTGCAGAAGATGGTAGCAGCCCCGACGACGACGAGCCATCAGAACAGGTGGAGCAACGTGTCCGAGCCTGGCTAAGCGAACAGGGTCCCGAACCCGAAGAGGCTAGACAAGAGCCGACATCAATGGAAGAAAGAGATACGCCGAAGCCAGAAGACATGCCACCGAAGGGAGCCCAGAAGACGAGGTTCGAGTGGCCGCAGCAACGCCGCCCACGCTCACCCACACCGCCCACGTCTAGGGCTAATGGAGTGGAACAACTTGCCGAAACATTGGATAAACTGCTGAACCAACGCCAGCCGCGCCACACTACGGAGTTGCCCATATTCTCGGGCGCTCCCACTGAATGGTTGCCATTCAAAGCAGCCATGGAAGACACCACTGCGTTCTACAAGCTCAAGCCGATCGAGAACTTAGCTCGTCTGAGAAGCTGCCTACGGGGAGAAGCAAGAGAAGCCGTGGCACCACTGCTGAGCATCGCGACGCCGCCTGAACAAATTATGAAGACCTTGGAACAATGCTTCGGTCGACCCGAGGTTATGGTCGATCGCATGATGGAAGATCTGAAGAAGATACCGAGGCTCGGAGGTTCGGCGGCAGAACTCAACCAATTTGCAGTGAAGATTCAGAACATGGTAACCATCCTGAGGAAGCTGAGGCACGGGTATCTCTTTAACCCATTGCTCACGAGAGACATCCTCGAGAAGCTCAGCCCATACGAGAAGAGCAAGTGGTACGACTACGCAGAAGAGACGTCGCGCTTCAGGAACGAGCCCGATGTCGTCCTTCTCTCTGAATTCTTAATGAGAGAAGCGGACAGGGCGCTGCGCTACGGGTTCAGCACGGCACCGAAGAAGGAAACACCGCGTCCACCTCCTAACAAGAACGAAGCCCGAACGAGAAGGCCAGTCTTCGCGATAGCAGACGAGGGCAGGGATTCGCCGAGTCGCAGCCAGCCAAAGAGAATACGCGAGGAGTCAACGAAGTCCCCGATATGTGCCGAAGATCACGCTCTATTTCGCTGCGCTGCTTTCAAGAAACTGAGCACGCAAAAGAGATGGGACACGGTCAAAAAGGAAGGGCTGTGTTTCCGGTGCGTACGAAGCAGGCACAGAAGATACAACTGCAGGGCGAAGCCGTGCGGCGTGAAGGGCTGCAACTTGCCTCATCATGCGCTGCTGCACGAAGACAGGTCCGGCGGCGCCCCACAGACAGAGGACGCCGTGATTACCGCATCGGTCACCTCCGACCGTGCGGTGAAACTTAAGATGAGAAGAATTCAAGTTGTCGGTCCACGGGGCGAAGCGGATATCTTCGCGCTGTTCGACGAGGGCTCGACAGTGACACTACTGGATGAAGACGTCGCGAAGGCTATCGGCGCAGACGGCCCACCGAAGGTGCTGAGAATGCATGGGATCAATGCCGAGAGAAGGGAAGAAAAAAGCCGACTCGTACAACTTGGCGTACGAGGTCACGACGGTACCAGATATGACGTCACTGCGAGAACCGTGGCCGGATTGAACCTACTTACTCAGTCCGTCCCGGAATCACTGTTTCGACTTGCTCACCTGCACGATCTCAAGAACGAAGAGATATGCTATGAAGACAAGAAACCCCAACTTCTCATCGGCACGGACAACTGGCAGCTCATTGTATCTAGGGAGCTGAGGATCGGCAAGAGAAACCAGCCTGCAGCCTCGAAGACGAAGCTCGGCTGGGTAATCCATGGAAACATTCCCAGACGCCTCGCAAAGCAGGAAAAACACGAGAAAATCCTGCACGTGTCTACGATCGAGACCCGACGCGAACGACGGGAGGAAATGGTGAAGAAACACTTCGAAACAGATGCACGGGGAATACCGTCCAAGGCAAAGCTGACCAGAAGATCAGCGAGTCATCGACCTCTTTGGCAGAACGGCCAAACGGATGGAAGAAAGTCGATTCGAAGTGGGGCTCCAGTGGCGCAAAGAGGGCGTCACATTACCCCCGGGGTTACAACGGGGGGAGCCGGACAATCTGCAGGGCGGGACCGGGATTCCAGTGGCACGCGGGAGGTGTCACAACCCCAGAGAACGGCGGGGGGAGTCGTGCGGACTGCAGATTGCAAGGAAATGGGGAAGTACGAGTCGTGTTGGCCGCCGCCAAGGCCAAGGTGGCGCCGCTGAAGGCACAGAGAATACCAAGGATGGAGCTACAGGTTGCCCTGGTCGGAGCGAGGCTGGGAAACGCAGTCGCAGCAGAACACAGATGGAAAACGGACACGGTTTTCTACTGGATCGACGCACAAGTGGTTCTGTGTTGGATACAGAACGGCAGCCGCAAATACACACCGTACGTCGCGCATCGGCTAGGGGAGATTGCCGAGCTGACGTCCGTTCACCAGTGGAGATGGCTGAGCACGAAGAGCAACGTCGCCGACTTAGCCACCAGAACGGGCTACGTCCCGAAGAGCGACGAGGACCCTTGGTTCCGGGGGCCGGACTTCCTGCGCAGGCCGATGAACGAGTGGCCCGCGGAGAGTCCCGCTAGAATCGAAAATCAAGAAGAATACGTCGCCTTCCACACCACGGAGGCGAGCGAGCTGAGCTGTCTACCAGATGTGACGCGCTTTTCAAACTACGAGCGCCTCGTAAGATGCACGGCGATGGTCTTGCTGTTCGTCGAGAGGTGCCGAGATCGTCGGGCCCACCTCGACGTACGACACCTGGAGAGGGCCGAGAGGTTGTGGTATCAAAAATCACAACGAGACAGCTTCGCACAAGAAATCGAGAAGATGGCAAGTGGCAAGACGGTGCCTAGATGGAGCTCCTTGTACCGGCTCAACCCGGTGTACAAGGACGGGCTGCTCGTACTGGACGGAAGGATCAAAGCAGCGCAGGTGCCGGCCGAAATGAAAAACCCTATCATCCTGGATGGAAGACATCGCTTCACAAGGTTACTGGTGGCAAGGGAGCACGCCAGAGCGGGACACGGGAGCCGCGAGAGAGTCGTGAACGACCTCAGGCAGAAATTCTGGATATTGAAGCTGCGGCCGACGGTGCGTACTATCATGAGCCGATGTGCGTTCTGTCGGTTACGACGGGCACACCCGAGGACCCCGCCAACTGGAGACCTGCCAGCCGAGCGCCTGGGGGCGTTCCAGAGACCATTTTCGTACTGTGGTCTCGACTGTTTCGGCCCGATGACGGTCACCATCGGCCGACGTCACGAGAAGAGGTGGGGAGCTCTCTTCACATGTCTGACGACGCGGGCAGTCCACCTGGAGCTGGTGGCTTCGCTGTCGACGGACTCTGCACTGATGGCAATGAGAAGAATGGCTGCGCGGCGAGGATGGCCGGCAGTCATGTACAGCGACAATGGGACGAATTTTAGAGGCGCGGACGTCGAGCTGCGGCAGGCGTACGCCGAGTGGGCGCCGGCTATGGCTCAGCTGGGCCTCACTCATCGGATGCAGTGGAAGTTTACACCGCCCGGGGCGCCGAGTCAAGGAGGTGCCTGGGAAAGACTGGTGAGGTCGGTGAAAACCGCCCTGCTAGCCACGCTGAACGAGAAGTCGCCCAGGGAAGAGGTACTCCAGACACTGATGGCCGAGGCGGAGTACTCAGTGAACGCTCGACCGCTTGTGCACGTATCGGTGGACCCCAACGACCCGGAGGCGATTACACCGAATCATTTCCTCCTCGGGTCGTCCACCGGACTGCCGTACGTCGGACCGTGTGTGCCGGCGGACAAAAAAAACATGGAGGGTCGCGCAAGCCCTTGCCGACGAGTTCTGGAGGCGCTGGGTGAAGGAATACCTTCCCACGCTCACACCACGCTACGGGGCCCCGCTGAGCAACCGAGTCCTTGTCCCAGGGGACCTGGTTGTCGTGGTCGACCCGACGCTGCCGCGTAATACGTGGCCGCGGGGGGTCGTGCACCGGGTCTACCCAGGCCAGGACGGACAAGTGCGCTGTGCGGACGTTCGCACGCGCAGTGGCGTGTTCCGGAGGCCGACGTCGAAGCTGGCGGTGCTGGAGGAGGCGCCGCAGTCGCAGTTGCGACCGCTGGCGGAGCAGACGGAGCCGGGAGCGGAGCGGACGACGCCGGGAATGGCGCCGGGCGCGGAACGAGCGTCGGAGCAGCCTACAGCGAGCACGGACAGCTCGCAGTCGCCGGAGTGGCCCGCAGCGAGTCCACACAGCTCGCATTCGCCGGAGCAGTCTGCGGCGGGCGCGGACGGCCCGCAGTCGCCGCCGGAGCAGCCTATAGCGAGCTCGAGCAGCTCGCAGTCACCGGAGCAGTCCACGGCGGGATCGGCGAGCCCGCAGTCACCTGAGGAGGCTGCGTAGACCCTGGCTACTGCGCCGGGGGGAGGATGTTAAGGACAGCGGCCTCGTAACGAAAAACATGAGTGAATTTTAATGTGAACAATAAACGTGTAATTAAAACGGTACGTAAAACTAGAATAGTGAACACTCAGTGACTATATGTATAGATTTATATGGCATCAGTGTGGAAAAATAGTGTTAAAATGGTGTTTTATCAAGTGCGGGTTATTTTGATTATATATTTTTAACTAAAGCTAATTTTAACGTAGCTTCTTTTGATTTATATAAATAAACGTAGTACATAACGTGTAGTATAGCGCGCTAACATTTCATATAAGTTGAACCTTAAAATGTAAATAACTTTTCTATAGAATAAGATGTTTAGTATATAAGGGTTTATATGTCTAGTTATGATAATAAAGTATTTCACACAACGCGTTTTGCTTCACCTGGCTCATGGAAAATGGGGAAAATTATGGAAAATAGCCGTATAGAGAGGTAAAAATGAAATGGAAGATCGGCCCGAAAGAGGCGTACGGGCGGGGCTCTCTATACGGCATTGCCATGAGCCAGGTAAGCAAATCGAAAAAGTGAAAAAACGTTCTCCTCAAATAAGTGTTTTATTATCGCCCCGGCTCTGCCCAAATCGGTGTAACCTTGCTATCTTCGAGTCTAATCTGAGCCGGCGGTTGAACCCCTGTGAATTTATACAGTCCTGTACAGGAACACTATCACCAAATATTACAGCAGACAAGAGACAGTCGCACGAAATACCATCAATCATGATAAAAGCCTGTTTACATCCACGCCCATTTATGTAACACGATGACACTGGATACTGGTTATATTTTAAAATGAACAACATATTATACGTATAAATATAACAACGAGTTGAGTAGAGACGCTGTTACTATTAATTCTACCAAAGTATTTACTGCAAATAAAATGTAATTATTTATAATTTTAAATGTTATCTAAAAATAAATTCAATTGCTTTTTGCTTCTGAAAAATAATAAATGTTAACAAAATAATATTGTATGATCATATTAATACTTAAATATTGCTAGAATCCCCGGCAAATAGTTCGCCTCTCGCCACTGACGTCGTAGCAGAAATAAATAAAAACGTCACAGCGACTCCACAGGGCTTTGTTTTCCCAAAAGCTGTGAGAAGGGCGTTTGGGCTCGGACTCGTGATATTGATTTCCTTTACACATTACACTGCCGCTCATCTCGCTATGCCTTTTCAATCGTTGACAAAAATCAATGCGTACCTCATCACAAGATTCACAAACATTTTTGGGTAAAACACTAGCTTGACTTTGAACCTATATATAGACGCTGATAAGCAATATTGTGTCAATCCACAAAATTACTAAAATCAAGATGTAGATACTAATCACTTTTTCAGGCGATAAAATATAATTTTCAAAATAGTGTTATGTGAATTAAACCATTTTAGTACTGAAAAACTGATAAAAACTTTTAAAACGTATTTGAAATTCTCTATAGAATATATTTAATTAAACACGATTTTCTCAAATGGTGATCTAGTGGGTTGACACATTATTGCTTATCAGCGTCCATATTACATAGATATTGTATTTGTATTCTAAAAGTAACATTGATTTTCGTTTATATAAAATAAAACATGTTAGGGCTACACAAAGATAAGCGTTGGCTGTTGCAATTAAATGTTCTATGATTGTGATAATGATACTAATTATTTTCAACAATTTTCACCACTATGCCGTGGTTACAATGCAACGTTACAAGCTAAAGAATAACAATAGTGTTCTTGGAGAAAAAACTTCTTCAGCAAATAACTCTACTGATTGCAATATACTTCTGTATACAACATTTAAAATGTTTTTTAGGGTGTCGTACTCAATGGGTAAAAACGGGACCCGACCCCGGCCGGTCCAACCGCTATGTCCCTGCATTTTGAATCTGTAATATCTTCGAAAATATTAATTTTTAATTCCATTCTGTAAAGGGCCATATTGATTTATATTAAATGTACAATGTATTTAAGGTACTTAATTAAACTGGATAAGAAGAATTAATGATGTATTGCTTAAAATCGCTTCGTCAAAAAGTCGTTATTTCTTGTAAAAAGGAAAAGATAAAAAAATGGTTATTGTGGGTTATCCCTAAGAGATAGACATACCATTGCGGACTTTTTTGTAGATCTTTTTAAGGTGTACAATACTGTAGTACATTATGATCTATCTCGTAGGGTTCAGCCAGCGTTTGCAATGTAAGCGCAAAAAATGTGTTTATTTACGACATTAGACACCTCTTAAATTAAAAAATATTATGCATGTTATATAGATATGAAATTATAAACCTTCCTCTTGAATCACTCTATCTATTAAAAAAACCCGCATCAAAATCCGTTGCGTAGTTTTAAAGTTCTAAGCATACATACGGACAGACCAAAAAAAGCTACTTTGTATTACATATATTTTATACATATAACTACGTAGTGATAAGACATCGCTTGCTTTATATGTATGAACTATCACGGACGGCTAAGATACTTTATACTTCCATTGTACTGTAAGATGAAATATATCCCGACATCTTATGATAAAATATTATAGTATCTTCGTAGTCTGTAACGCCCTTAAGAGTTAGATCTTCAAGGATATGTATACCCAGCCCCAATCCATTACCCTCAAAACCATAAGACATCTCACGCAAACATTTCCGTCTCGTTCTTTTGAATTATTAAAAAAGAGCGACGTTCGGAATAATTGTAGGCGTCAGTGATAAATATAATTTATTATAGCCGGAATACAGAAGCGTCTCGACACGTAGCGTAAGGGCCATTTTATGCCCAAGAAAAACAGGTTTTGTCATATTTTATGCACACTCACAAACTCATTAAAATATAATCCAGGCGCTTGGAATGAAAGAATTATTAGAATTGGTGCGTCAAGTGGCCATATTTTATGGTATAGCATAATGAGATGTTATTTTGATGTGAAATAATGGTAAACACAATTTACGATTGCGTTTATTGTGATTCAAGGTCAATTCACACCGCGACGAGACGCAACGCGCATAGCTATAATATTGAAATTGCAGCGCCGCGTCGCGTCGATGTGAATTAACTCTCGGAGTTTTGTGTGTTTAAAAACTTAGAACCTTTGACTGTAAGGGTCAGCTCACACCGAAACGAGACGATACGCAACGTATGCATTTTTAGAATAGTGATTCAAAATTGAACATTATTTAGTACACAAGAAGATACACGTTTCATCGTAAGCGCGGCACCGCCATATGCGGCAATTTTGAATCGGTATCTTGTATCGTCTCGTTTCGATTGAAGTATCATAACAGCTGTAATAGATGCAATAACATAACCTATATAATATTTAATAACGTGTGAGTTATAAACATCTACAGTAAAACTATTTTTTTAATTCTTTGCGGTTGCGGTTTTGACAATATTGTCTTCTATGGTTCCGTTATACTCAAGGATACCTTATAGTTTCACTCCATCTGTATGTCTGTCTGTCTATTTGTCTGTCCGTACCTCTAGCTTCTGTAGTTATGAATATAAATAAATAATATTTGATATTGTTAAAGACTGTGTACAGATCTTAGTTTTTTACATTTTAGGGGTGGCTCTCCATACATGTGAAGTGGAGATGAAAAATATTTTTTCATTCTACCTCATCGTGTGGGATATTGTTGAATAGGTATTTTAAAATAAAGGCACGGTTTGATACATGACTTTTTTACAGTATCAATGATTTTCGAGAAATCGGCCTCCAAAGTGATTTATAAGTCGAGTACGCCTGGCATTTCTTAACTATGAGACATAGAAAATTGCAATTTCTGATAGATTATGCTAAATTATTATTTTGAACATTCGTCGAACATCGGACAGTAAATTTTAAAATAATTTGAAAAAAGCTATTACGCGTTATAATCACGGAACCCTCATTAGACATGTCCTGACATGCTCTTGGGTAGGTTATTTTCTATAGAAAGTGACAGACTATGTGTGAAAAATGACAACTGTCGAAAACCATTAGAAACATAGTCACACTGTACATATTGCAATTTCTAGATACCTACTGAACAAGTACAACATATTATAGGACATCATCGTCAACAGTGTACATATACAGCGGCACGGCAAATATCTAAGATTGTGTAATTATAAACAAAACTCGCCAGTGCTAAAAATACATTGCAATGCCTCACATGGCCGGGTTTAGACCACACATTACCCGGTGAATAGCTCTGATTGTACAAATTCAGGTTCACGCGTACAATTCGCTTCCATCTCTCGTCACAGCCACTAACGAATACAAACCCTACTGTCCCTTTGACTATGTAACTATAGCCTAATGATAGGGATGCCAGTAAATAGACGAGGTTTTTGTATGATGTCCCTTTAAAATCGTTAACCGTTGATAACCCTTTCATTCTACAATTTATTCAACCTTGTACATTACTCACATAATATAAACTAAGTTATTCTTTAAAGTCAAGGTGTTTTTGTCTCTTTGGCTTATCATATATTTGGTATGTCGAAAACGTTTTGAGTTTGATGAAGGCTCTTTGAAATTTATGACCTAAGACTTTAATTTTATTTAAATAAAAACCAAGCTAAGTCTCTGCAAATTATGAGGTATAGAATAAAGAACTTTCAATTATAATAAAACATTGACTTACCATTAAACTGAAAAATTGGTGCATGCTATCCGGGATCGAATATGCCCCTAGGCTTCGGATGCTGTGACATTATTATCATGTATATGTAATATTATCATGTATGCAAATAATATCATTTCATTTATTACATGTTAATTTCATAACAATTCCGCTGTTTACATAACTTTGCTTATCCTTAATTAAGCTTTGCTCCGAAAATAATCAACCAATGAGGTTAATCCGTGGATTAGGCTGTGTTTCGATGGAGTCCATTAAAAATAAACCGCATTAAAAGATACAACGTTTATTCTTTATAGTCAATTAACAATGATTTAAATTGAATTGATGCATTGCAATTATTTTCTAAAGCAACCAGTTTTATTTATAAGAACATAATATATTTCATAATCGTATTTTCAAAGTTGATGTTACAAGTAAGTCTATAATTGAACACTCCATGATAAAAGAAAAAATATTATTTAAATTATTTTCATAATTGATGCAAAATTGTAAGCCAAGAAGGCTTTTTTTATTCTTTATTTTTTAAAGAGAGTTTGGTACAGTTTAGACCATGTCACTCTCGTTGAGTGCCATTTAACTTAACTACTACACAGCGTCATATAGTATATTATAATGCTCAAGCTCTAACATTTCAGCCTCTTAAAACTAATTTATACAAAGCAGTTGCTTCATTAGACAGTGGGGTGGACAAATATGGAAAAAACACACCTACATCATTAATATTTAAATCTAGATGGTAAAATATTTCTCGTTTAGCTGCTTCGTTCTGGACAATATCAATATGTGCTGGACATCTTCGACTTTATCACACTCTGAGCAATTAGGAGATGTTACCTTCTTCAATAGAAATGCAAATTTATTTTGTGGGATATGTCCAGAACGTAACCTTAATACTACTGTGGTATATTGTCTGCTCAAAGAACTCCTAAACCAAGGTATTTTAAGTCGATAGGAGGGAGACTCTCCTCGCACGCCGGGCCCCTGAAAAGGGCCTTGGGCGGGGAACCAATACCAGGGGCTAAGCCCCTCTAATTGGGGTGGACGACGCACCCAGTACGAATACTGGGCGCATAGAGTCGGTTTTAAGGGAAGACCCCCCGCGGCAGAACGCGGGGGAAACCCGAGGTGGCAGAGGGAATGACGCGGTAGCAAGGGCCGTGGGCGGCGAAGACCTGCGGTCGACTCCGACGACGCGTGGGGTCCTGGTCCGGGGACCAGGAAGCGTGTATGGGTCCACTCCCACACGCGCCGCTTTTGTCGACCACGGACACAACCGACCAGGGAAATGAGGGGGGGGGGGGGAAAGGTATTTCCCGAGCCCCAGACTTTTTATGTCGGGGGGGAAAGGGGCTGCCACGGGGCTGACGTGTTGGGCAATAGGGCTGCCCCACGTCATACTCCGGGCGCACAATGAAGTGTTTGCGCCGGTTTGAGCCGGCGCGGGGTAAAGGGGGCGGGGGCATCGATCCAACGGTGCATTTTCGGGGGCGCACCGCGCATGGGGGCGTCTCGGCCGCGTGGCTCCGGGATGCTCCCTGCGTCTGGTGTCGTCAGAGCGGTTGCTGTTTGGCGAGCGGGCATGCCACGGCAGCGGGTCAGTTGACCGGGCACGCGGCTACCGCTCGCTCAGAGAAACAGGTGATCCTACAACATAGAGAATAAAAATTAACGCGTTCAAGGAGCGCGGGGGGGCGATGCATAGCACACGAGTGTCCCGAGTCCGGGACGCGCGTCGTGGATCTCCGGCAATCACAGTCGGCTCCTATAATAGGAGCTTCTGGATGCCGGAGATATCCAGGCGCGGGTCCGAGCTAGGGCCTGGGGAGCCAGACTTTTATTAGGGCTGCGATGGTGGGGGCGCCTTTTAGGAGGGCCTGTATGATGGCTTGGAGTATCTCCTCCCCGGCCTGAACCCTGTGAACTAGGTCCATGACCAGGGAGAGGAGGGACTGCAGAAGCTCTGCAGTCGATGCGGGGGCCTCGCTTTGCACCGGCTCTTGGGGCGGCAAAGCGAGCACCGGAGGCTGCGGGTTCGGAGCGGCCGCATGGTTTGCGGGCTCGGAGGTGGTTATTTCCGCGGCTGTGATAGCCGCAGGGGAGTCGGCAGGTCCACGCGGGGGGCGCCGCGAGCGCCGAGTGGTCCGCGTGGATTCCGGCTGCGGAGGAGCGAGCGCGGAAGGCTCCAGCTCCTGCTGGTGGCTAGCTGGAATAGCGACGGCATCACAGGGGGAGGCCACAGGGGGTGTGGCAACTTTCCTCCTGGGGCTCGGCTGCTTTTTCCTCCTGGAAGGCTGCGCAGGGGAGTCGGGAGCCGAGGGGGGGACATACCTTGGTGTGTAGTCATTCGCCTCCGCCATGAGTGATGTAGGAGTCGGCGGAGGAGGAGGAGCCTCTGGCTCAGGGAGAGGCGAGTCGGCAGGTACGTAGGGGGGGGGGAGCGCGGGCATTATCGGCTCGCGGCTTCCGTGCAGCCCTACGGTACGCCGGACACTATCTGCTGTTTGCAGGGTGGGCCCCCCTGCAGTTAACGCAGGTGAGCGTCTCGGCGGGGGAGCGGGGGCAGTCCCGCACAGAGTGTTCTCCGGCACACCGGACACAGGCCACCTTCCGGTGGCAGTTGTGGCTAGAGTGCCGGAATTGGTGGCATCGGTGGCATTGGGCCGGGCCGCCTCGGCCCCGCCAGGCTTCGATGCGAACTCCCGGCATATTTAAAAGATTACACACCTTGAATATGCCGGGTACGACGTCCGGGGCCCTGGCGATAAGGGCGAAGAATAGGCAGGCACCGGGGTCAGACCTCGCCTGGATCAGGGAAACGTGCTCCGCCACGAATCCCAGTTCGGCGAGACCGGCCCTGATCTCTCCGGTGTCTGTAAAAGAAGGTAGGCCCCTGATACCTACCTTGATTGTCCTTTCCTGTGGTGGCGAGTGGGTGAACCAGGAGGCCTGTCCTCGCTTCTCCAGGTCCGTCAGGTAGCGCTTAACGACCATGTACTCTTGTTCGCTTTGGGGCGAGAAGCGAATCGCACGGCCGTTATATTTGGCATTAGGTATGTGCCCCAGTATGTCGCGAAGACAGCGAAAGTGATGTACCCAGTCGTCGATTCGCTCGGCGACCAGGGACGGGTAGCGAGGGGCAGATTTTTTTGAGGGTGGCGGAGTCGTACTTACCGACGGCGCCGGTATGAGGGGGCGGCTGTGGTTGTCTACGTGTGGGGGGCAGGAGGCGCTCACCTCGGCGTATGACAGCCGACGGCCGGAAACCGGTGAGAAATTGATAAGTGGTGGCGGAAAGGTGGGCGCACGGTAACGGTACCCGTGCGGCACGCCTGGGCGGATTTCCGTGGCCGCACTAGGTGCGGCTTGGCGGTCATCGCGCGGCTGTGGGGCCGGCGAGACGTCAGGCGAGCGCGGAGAGCTCGCGATGGGCTGGTGTGGGCCGCGCGGCTTAGCAGCCGGCGCAGCGTGGTGTTGTCGCGGCTGAGGGGCCGGCGAGGGGCGAGCTGAGCTCGCGGTGCTGCGGAGTGTGTCCGCCTGTTGGACGTTGTCAGGTCCGAGGTGTGCGGCAGGTTGGCGTAGATCGCTCGCCTGCGCAGTACGGCGCGATGAGCGCCTCGGTTTGGCCGAACCCTGATCGGCTGTGCTGGGCACCCTGCCCAGACTCGCCGCGGGCCGCCGTCGGAAGGCATTGGGGCGGGGGGGTACCAGTACACCCCCGCGAGAATGCCGAGGGCGATCCGGGGCGGGCGGTGTCCTGCTCGCACAAGCTAGGTTCGGTGAGCATACGGTGGCGCGTGTGGTCCGGGACTGAGCGTGAGCTGGACCTCGATGAGGCCGGGCTGCACGTCGTCTCGGAGTCCGCACGAGTGTTTAGGTGGTCGTGGCGTGGTAGCCACGGATCATAGTCCGTCATGTTTACACTAGGTAACACAACATAAAGACACACGAGTCACACAAACAGTCACACTGAACGGCAACAGGTGTACGTATCACAACACGAAAGGTACTCACACTGTACGTGGACGGACGATACACTAAGTGTACATACACGGAGACGGTACACACACTTAGGGGGGCTGTCTCCTCGTGACCCAACGTTGAGCCGAAACTCAACGGGAGGCCAAGAGCAGGGCAACTCCCCAGCAAGGCGCAAATCCACAGCTTATTCTAATGAATATGGTGTGAATTTGCGGTCGCTATTAGGAGTTTATAGGCACTGCACTAAAAGGGTTGGCACGTGGAGTGAGCGCGACACTAGACGCGTTTCCGAGCGAGACGGCACTACCGCGGAGTGAGCGAATCACTACTACGCGGATAGAGCGGGACGGCACGAAAACGCGGAGTGAGCGAGACACTCGACGCGTTTGGAGCGAGACGACACTAATGCGGAGTGAGCGAGTCACTACTACGCAATTAGAGCGAGACGGCACGAAACGCGGAGCGAGACACTAACACACGCGACTAGGAGATAGGACGATCCTGATGTATTTTAAGTGGTGACGGTTGAATTATTTTATACCATATGCCTTTCGTCACAGATGTGAGGTCAAAATAATATTTCCAGGTTTTATAATGATTGCTGTTTCATGTATGGAATATAGTTAGTATAATGAGGAAGAATATCAGAAGTTAATCCATTACTTATGGCTCCTTTTGCTAAACAATCCACCTTATCATTTTCTTCAACACGTATATGAGAAGGAACTCACTCAAATGTTACTATTTTTCTTGTATTTTAAGTTTTTGTATTAAATCTAATATTTAATAGGCTGTCGCTGTTCCTCGATGATTCGAGGTACAGCGAGCCAAGTGTTGTAATGCACTTTGGGAATCACTCAAGATAACAAACTTTTCAAAATTAATTGATTCTATATAACGTAGGGCTTCCTGAATGCCAGCTAGTTCACTCCATAAATGTGATTTATTCAGTTTTAACTTAACTGACGTATTATCTTGAGGGTCAAATACAGCAGCACCTACTCCCAAAGCGTCTTTACCCATTAACCATCACAATAGATCTTGTAGAAATTGAGAAACTGATTTGAAAGTAAATATATACATCTGTTTTTTAAATAATCCTTATCAATTAAACTCTTTGGTTGATATCTTTAATTTTTATATATTATTTATACTCGAGGATAAATCCATACCAGTAATCCAATAGTCAAAATTAAATATTTCTAAGCGGTTGGTGTTCGGTATGTGATAATCCTTGTGATCATCCCACACAGTTGCTAATAGCGGTTTTCTTTTACGAGACCATTAATGTCCACGTCAAGTATCCCTAAGTTTAATTAAAATATCTGAATTATAATCACCGTCTAAATATTTCAATTTTAAAATAAACTTCCCAGCCAAGACGACTCTTCGAACAGACAAAGGTGGAATGGCTAGATCGCTCTGCATCACGTGAATAGGCGTACTTTTTATGTAATGACCGATAATTCTTAGACCTTCGTTTTGAAATTTATCTAATTCACAAAGTATTGATTTAGCATTGTTGTCATAAAGATAACTTGCATAATCGATTCGACTGCGTATTACAATCAAATAAAGTCTACGTAATTGTAACGGATGTATTCCCCAGTTTGATTCGCTCAAAACCATCAATATATTAATGAACTTTGTAGCTTTTATATAAATCTCATTTATGTGTTTTCTCCACGTGAGTGAGCTATCCAGCCAAACCCCCAAGTATTTCACCATGCGGACATTATTTAATTGTTGTCCATTTCAGCTACCTCTTCTCTACCACCTCTTTTGAATATGCATAAATTACTTTTTACATTAGATATAGACATACCTATGTTATTTATAGTCTCTTCAAAATAATCGATAGCCTGTTGAAGATTTAATGCACTGTTGTTAAGAATTCTATTGGAAGTATATATTACAAAATCATCAGCGTATTGAGAGACAAGATCGTTTCGAATATTATTACAAATTTCGGAGGTAGCGACGTTAAGCAAAAGAGGTGAAAGATGAAATTGTAAAATTCCTTTACTAGTGAGTCTAAAAATACAATCATTATTTAAAAAAATAATTAGTTTTCGGTCTATGAAATATTGCCAGATATATCTACACAGGAGAGGTCTAACACCCACTCTATCCAATGTTTTAACCAAATGAGTTATGTCTACATTGTTATAAGAACTATCGGTGTCAATAAAGCAAGCTAAGGTTATTAGGTAATAAGGTAATTTACTTGAAAACCCTATTTGTATACGAGAAATCAAGCTAAGGAGAGCATCCAGGCGTGAACGACTTTTTCTAAAACCTATAGTTTCTCTAGAAAAGTAGTTATTCTTTTTTATGAATCGTTTTAACCGATGCACCAGAATAGAATGGTAAGTTTTACAGATACAAGACACTAATGCAATAGGTCTAAAGATAGAACGACTTAACAACGACTTAAAGATAGAACGAAAGATTACCGCAACGTGTGTGTGTACATAGGTGTTCAACGCGGAACTAGACTCTCTGTTTATAACAAAATTGAGGTAGATAATGCAAAAAAATGAGCGCACTTTTAAGGTTGTAGTATGATTGAAATGAGTCCTTCACACATTTCAATGCAGTGCAAATGGAGTATTAGAATGAGGGCCAAATAGAATGCGACGGTGAAGGGGAGCGCCTAAATGACTTTCTATTGTGCATGATGTGATGAAATAATAGATGTTTATCAAATGATTGATTAACTCCTTACAAAAATTATAAATTTGTATTTAAACGTACATAAAATAATTTTTGTATGAAACATCACGTACTTTCTGTGTTTACCTGTGCGTTGTTTGTAATAAATTTACATATCTATTAATTTTGTTTTATATAACGAAATCCGATACCACCATAGATATGGTGCAACCACTAATATAGTAGTGGTTGTACAAATTTTCCCAATTTTCTCCCTGAGGTTAATAATACCATAGTTATTGTGAAAACCATTACGCTTTACATAAGGTCTTCGTTTTGTTTACCTAATAATCATTACAAACTACATTTACTTGTGTTATATATAGGTAAGATTACTTTTCCACTATATAAAACTATATGAAAATGTTGAAATATTAAAAATTCACATGAGAGGAATATCACGTTTTAGTATTTGAGTACCTAAATAACGGCAAGTCACGTTCGCACTATATGAGCTAGCTGTTAGGACATAAAGCGGATTATTAAAACCTACATCGAAATGTGGATTTACTAGCTCAAAATATTTTCTAGCGTCTGCAGAAATATGTCAGACGTTATTAATCGCTGTTATATAAAAGAATATTTTAGATGAAAAACTTAAAAGTTCTATTTAAAAACTTTACTAAATTCTGCGTCTATTAGTGAAGTCATGTTTTATCCGAATTCTAGATTATGTGATCCTAGATTATGTGAATTCTAGATTGTGTGAAGCAAAAGCTTTGTATTAGTATTTACGAAAATTATGCGATCCAAACGAAGGAGTATGAAAGGACATTGTCCAAAATTCATAAAAAAAAATCCAGAGTCGACAGTACAACGATCTTTTTGAGAGCAATAAGTTTGCCTAAAAAAAAGTTTGCCCAACTTTGAATTATATTTGATGTCACCAAAGGGGCCTGAAATACGGCGGGTTTAGAAGTTAATATTACCCACCTCCAACAGCAACTTAACTACATACCCCTAAAGTTCCTACACCAACAACTAATACATCTACATCTGCACCTACTATGATTTAAGATTTTATTCTTTTGAGAAAGAGAGTTTTTGAGAAAAGAATAAAATCAGATTAGAGTTGTAATTGAAGCTTTGTTTTCGCCTCTACAATTGGGTATTTTCCTACATGTAAAAATTTAGTTTCTTTAAATAAATTAAGAAATAAATAGATATTACAACTTGATAAAAGTAAACAGAATTAGGATTTTATGTGCAGTTTTGTAATTATATTCATTTTGAAGTCACAAAAAAGTTGAAATATTTTTTTAAACATTAGTGTATGAAACCTGTTAATTAGTTTACTTACATCAAATACAAAAAAAAAATACTATGGTATGTATCAACTATCAACATAAACGCGCGAAATTACGAATTATCAGAAATTTTGTGCATATGGCCATACATTTCGTAGCAGCATTGCTAGCGTGTGACGTCACCTAGTAGTACGACTTTTATATGGGGCGTTTTCACGAGACTCACAAAAGTGCTTCAAACAATCCGCAATATCTTTTTGATATTTAGTAGACTATTCCTTTTCTACACTGTCTTATTTTTCAGAGCACTATTTATTTATTTAATAAAAAAGATGTAAAAGCCTTTAAAAATGAGCTCTTACAAAGTTGAAACTTAAAATTAAATAATTATAGTCGAAGTTTCACCACTAAGCCACCACTAGGTATTATAAATAAGTGATGATTTCAGTTCTGAACGCTCGCATTGTGCCGAGATTATGGTTAAGTTTCTCATCGGAAAAAAAAATGGTTTCACATAAAGAAGAGAAGAAATTAAATGTAAATAACCTAACTAAGAGCATGTCGGGACATGTCTAAGGAGGGTTCCGTAACTATCAAGGCGTAATAGTTTTTTTTTTTCAAATACTTCAAAAGTTACTGTCCGATTTCGTTCAGAATAATTTTCCTTAAAAGTTTTTAGTATGAACTATTAGCATGGAAACTTACAAGTTTCGATCTCCTATAGTTTAGAAATGCCAGGGGGGGGACCTTACAAACCAATTTGGAGGCCGATTACTCGAAAATGGTCGACTATATAAAAAGTCGTGTATCAAGGTTTACGTTAATTTTATTTATATTACCTATTTAACAATATCCCACACGATGGAGATGGAGAGACACGATAGAATGAAAAAATATTTTTCGTCCCCGTTTCACATGTACGAAGAGCTACCCCTAAAATATAAAATTATTATTATTTTATGATGCCAAAACTAAGATCTTCTATCTATAGGTGCGAACAGACAAATAGACAGACATACAGACAGGCATACGGACGGACAGAGCGAAACTATAAGGGTTTCTTGTGTATAACGGAACCCTTAAAACCAACAAAAGGAGGCCTTTGTTGGGGATTTCAAATAAGTAGCTTATTATATACGGCTAGCTTATTTAATATTAATTCTGTCAGATTTAACGGCACTTTATCACCGTAAGTGTTTAGTCAACGGTCAAATTTTCGCACATCAGCCGCATACCGCATACTCATCCGCATAAATACTTTTATGTGGATTCACCATCAAACGGATGGTAATAAAGATAGATTAATGACGTCCCTTTAGTAGTAGTAGTTATAGTAGCCCAGATAAGAATTGCCGAAGGTACATTAGGCTCCCGAGAGCTAAATTTATTGAATAGTGTACATAAATCTAGTCCTCAATATATATAAGTCTCATGCAACTTTAGATAAACGTTTATTACGATTTTATACGGTCCGCTATCCGACTGGGATTGCTTGTTTGCGTTTCGACTACTTTTAATCTTTTTATAACGCTTTTATTAGTTTCACCTGTATGTTTGCTTGCTTGCTTGTTTGTTTGTTTGTAACCGACTCCTACCTTACCTATACCTTTACCTATACCTTTGGGCTCGATTTTGTCCTACTTTGAACGATCAGATTTAATTCAAACTTAATAGTGTCAACAGTTATAAACATTTTATTGGCAGATATGAGAAGGATCTTCACTTTGATAATATCTTAAAAATCACTTTAAACGAAAACTGACCGTTTGACGTGGATCAAAATCAAATCCACTGGAGTCGGTTACATACAAACAAACGTACAGCTGAAGTTTGAACACTGCACCCCACGCTTTTTTACAATAATAAACATTTATTTTTTATTTACACTATTCTTAATCCAAATTTATAAAATTTTATTTTTTATTTTTTAGTTAGATTTTCTATAAAAGCGTATTTTTTTAGTTTTTTTAAACTATAATTTATTTCATATTTGAATCAGTTGGTTTTAGCAGCAAAAGCAAACCAAAACAAAGGATAACCTTTGACCAGTAAATTATAAATAGCTCTAGTATATACAAATCTAATTTCAATATAAGTGTAGTAAAATTGTTGGATTAAGATATTACGCTAAACTTACACTCAAATCGCGACAAAAAAGTTGTAAAATTTTTCTGTTAGGTAACCTACCGATGCAAAAATGCGTGCATACGTGAAGTAGCTGCTCAAAACTGTGCACGCTTTGGGCAGCTAGCTTTTAATATAACGCAATATAAACAGCTACATCTAGACAAAACCCAATGAAGACGATCCCCTTTCTTAAGGAATTCGTAATAATGTGTGGTCCATCTGATTTCTTTCATGTCCCCAACTAAACCAGTTCCTACAGATAATACAGATGCAATAACAATGTTACGTAAAGTAATTCACATAACTCGTTTTCTTTGGTGGGCCCTTATTGACATAGTTGTAAAAGGGATGACACGCGCACGAGTTTGAGAGTTTTAGTTTTCGGGTCTATCGTAAAAAGTTAGAAGGGTCGGTCAAACAGAACTCAATATTTCAAGAGATTTTTAATTAAGAAATAAATATAAGGAGCAGCTTCATAAATATTATCTTAGGAACGTTTTAATTTTCGCGATGCCACCGACCCGAAAAATAACTTTGCATACCTACTTAAATACTACCGTAAATTTACTTCCTTAATACAAAATAATTATTCTAGGGATACAATCATCCCCGATAGTCGCCAAAGTGTATCTATCTATCATGTTATGTAATCACGCCTAAAAAATTACACCGATTTTGATAAAAATAGACCCCTATTGATTAGGCCTGGAGGAAGGACGTTGGCTTTCTTTTTATTACTGCAAAAGGTTAGTTTTACACTTGACGTACGGATTTCTGTCCTTAATTACGTAATAGTAATAATAACTGCATACTGTAATTATATTATGCTGCAAAATCTGTGAATTTAATCTTCAATGAAATCGATACTTATCGACGGTTCTAAGTGAATAGCTTTAACACAGCGGTTACTGAACGGCTAACCACAAGGGTTAATCTCGTAAAGCTTAAACACGTTAAACAATCAAATTCTTCTAAACGCATTGTTCAAATTATGCTTAAGTCTTAGAATTACTTAGTAATCCTACTACTATTATAAATGTGAAAGTTTGTGAGGATGGATAGATGGATGCTTGTAGCTCTTTCACACAACAGATTTTATTGAAATTTGGTTTGGTAGTAGTTTAGTCTCTAGATTAAAATATAAGCTACTTTTTATCCCGAAAAAGTAGTGTTCCCGTGGGACACCTTATTAACGCGAGCGGAGCCGCGGGCAAAAGCTAGTTGCTTATAAGAATCTATATTTTATTATGTTTGTGGTGATGCTAGCCAGGTAAATACAAGCACTTGCAATAATATATCATGTACGCAAAAATATAGCGCTTTCTCCTCTTATCCTACTAAATAAATATACTATAAACGTGAAAGTTTGTGACGATGGATAGATGGATGGATGGATGGCTGTATGTGACTCTTTCACGCAAAAACTACTGAACGGATTTTGATGAAATTTGCTATGGTAGTAGTTGAGGCTCTGGATTAAAACATAAGCTAGACATTTTATCACGAAAAAGTACAGCAATCCCATGGGATACTTTATTAACGCGGGCGGAGCTGCGGGAAAAAGCTAGTAAACTATAAATTATAATAGAGTATTTAAACACTGAAAAAATACGGAAAAAATCGTGAACCATAACTAGTTTACCTATATTTTCATTTTCATACAAACTATGGTGTGTAAGTTTCGCTGGCAAAATAAATCATTTTGTAAAATGTATTTACTGTACACGTCTAGAAAATATTCTAAACTATAACGACCTATCTTCGCTGGATAAGTAAGATTTACTGCTGAAATTGTTTGTGAGGATCGCATAAACACATGCCGGCTAACGTAAAAACTATAACTCCCAGTCAGACCAGTCTGAGTCTAGACAGAGGTCATTAATCTAATTTAGATGTTCGTTACGAGTTAGGTCTAATCTTTTAGACTATCTTGTGCAGTCTGGCTAATCTTGTTTCACATAGTCAATACTGCAAAGTTGACCGCAATCTCTAGGTATGATCTTAAATTGTTACTTATCTGAAAGTAGATATCTACTCTGTGCTCTCTTGTCTGTGTTTCTTATTTTCCTTCATATGTAAAACTAGATGCTGCTTCTTCGTTTGCGTTGAAGTACCGGATGCGGCACCCAGTTATTTTTAAACGGAACTCTAAGATAAAAGTAACCTAAGTTACTCCTTATAACATCATCAATCTACCAGTGAAAGTCCCGTGAAAATCCGTCCAGACATTTCATAATATATTAGTGGGAATAAGCAGACACACAGAAAGACAGACAAAAATTAAAAAAAATATATTTTGTTGTAGGTAACCTAAATACCGTATATACTATTATAATTTAGTGCAAAGCTGTTAATTTGAAATTACAACCAGACACTTCAATTTTATTTATTTGTATAGATAAATATTTAACCATCTTAAAAAGATAATGAATTTTTCTACCAACTTTAGCAATGAAGTTTCATACAGAAAAAGTCGTTATTCGTACTCGTATTTATGAAATGGACTAGGAAATGAGCACGCGATCGCCTGATGGTAATCGATTACCGCCACCCATATTCACTCGGTGTTGCGCACTTGCTTCCTGGTCCTCAAAATCTCCAACCCCCGTTTCCGGTCCGGCCTTCGTGGGCCCGGTAGCCGGACCGGAGACCGGGAGTAACTTCACTCACTTGGCGAAACACCGGAAACAATTTCACGCCGGTTTCTATGAGGCCGTGGTATTTATCCGGTCGAACCGGCCCATTCGTGCCGAAACGTGGCTGTACCCTGTATTCTCTTTTTTTTCTATTGCATCTAAATATACTCTCCAAGTGACAGTATGAAAGATTTATATTTTCATTTCGCCCTCTTGAAGGGGAATATCCATAAATCACGTCAGATGCTACGTTTTACAAATAATAAAATATAACACGATTTTTAACTTTTTAGCATGACATTACTAAGTTACACACAATAGTCTTTAAGGGCGTTTGTTCACTACACGGAATTTTACCGTCCGGCAGTTCAATTGTTTGCTTACAACGCTCTATGGATATAATAATAAGAGCGTTATAAATAGAAAAAACACTCGTAAGTTGATCGTAAGCAACATGTTTTTTGAGATCCAATAATGCGAATATTGAGCAGCATAATATTAAATCAGGCCAATATTGCGAATCTTTTGACATCTCATTCGTTACAACGTCCCTGCTATAGGTTCAGTGTATAAGGCTGGGACTATAATATGATCCGGAATCCAGCGGTCCCGGGAAAATTCAGAGCTCTGGTTTGCTGGTATGAAATAGAACTTTGCGCTATTACAATAGAGTTGAAAATGGAAGTGTCGAGTGTCGAGATATCATGGCATTGAAATTTGATCGAGCCACTTGTGTGTGCGATTTTTAGCTTTATTGTATAAGTGCAGAGCTTCTATTTTCAGAGCTCTGAATTTTCTCCGGCCTTACGGATCCCAGATTATATAGCCCCATCCTAATAATGTAGGCACAGATCTATCCTCAATATGACATGACTGTTACCCACCACGCTAGTCTACAGGTTTGCAGACGTATTTGAAGAATCGGTCTTCTTATTATTGCAAAATACACGTTTATTTAATGTACAATGTCGACAAAGTTCCTGCTCAACCAGTTTATAAATATTTTCCGTTGCACTAGGACACCTCAAAATATTTAAACACAAAGTAAGTGACCGCAACGACTGCAGACGTGGTTGATCTACGTTTTTACACGTGAGTATGTGTGGGTGCGCACGATTCAACGGCGCTGTTATGCGATTTTCATCTTATGCCTGATCGAACAGCAACTTGCTCGATAGTTATTTTACACATTAAATGTAGAAATTTTATACATAATATGTATAAAATAAGACAAAAACATAAGATAATTCACTAACACATAGAACGTTATTTAAAACCAACAAACAATTCTTATTTTACATTTAAATCGCAATAAAAATCTCTTGCACAAAACGTATAAAAAGATTTTGAACTATGTACAGTCGGTTTTGCGGCAGCTTTACGTAAAAAGCGGTCAAAGAAATTAGCCAAATACAACTTCTCACAGCCTTTTGAGTTCGAGCGCGTTTTTCACTCTATTATAAATTCTTTGTGATATTTCTCCGCTTAAAATGCCAGCCAATATTTTATGTTTAAATATTTTTAGGACGCATGAAATTTATCGTGCAAACTTGAAGCGTTATATGTGGGTGGATTCTTAATTTGCACTATGGTCGCCAAGTCGAGGGAATGATGGTTCTTTAATTAACATTTTTCTCATTTTATAGTAGTATTGGACTTACCCCCTTTACTAATAAAAATATTTACACAACGGTTAGGCTAATTGGCGTTTTAGTATACTACACAGTGGTTTTGTCCTTGTCTGTCAAGCGAGACAAAGATAAAATATTGTTTAGTTTATCCTTTGTGTAAATATTTTTATTAGTAAGGAGGTAAGTAGTTGGTAATATCTAATCAGCTTAAAAATCGCTAGGTATAAGCTATGTTTACAATTGGTAGCAAAAAATTAGATATTATAAATATATCTATCTGCGGCTTCGTATGATTTTCTTCTTCCATTTTTAGGGTTCTGTAGTACTACAACTGTACAGTTTCGCTGTGTCCGTTTGTCTGCTCGTCTGTCTGTCTGTCAGGCTGCCCCTACAAATTTTTGTAACTATGTATATAAATTAATATATTTACACTTAAAAGTTGCGAAAATAAAGTCTATAACTGTATTTTTGACAGCATAAAGTAATAAAAAATATTTTAGGAATAGCTCCCCATACCTACATGCAAAGTGAGGGTGGTAATTCCTTTCTCATACTAACACATTGTATTGGGTATCTTCTAATAGATATTTTTAAATAAAGGTGAGATTGCATACACGACTTTTTCGAGTAATCGGCCTCAAAAGTGGTTTACGAGTTGGTACCCACCCTGGCTATAAGAGGTAACTTTACATGCTGATAGATTATGCTATATTCTCTTTAGTTTAAAAATATGAAGCAATTAAAAAAAAACCCATTGCACATTGATAGTTACGGAACCCTCCATAAATATGTCCTGACATGCTCTTGGTTATTTCTTCATCTCTCGTTGGATGTTTACACAAGAAAAAATATCCGTACAAATTATTATTTGTACCTAAATACAGATAAATTTTGCGGCAACCGAAAAGTACTTACTTTTCGATTAAATACTATTCCCATGTACACACTATACCCACAATAAACGTATATTCAAACAAATGACCCCCAATAAAAAGTCTGGAAGGTTCGATAGTGGGTGTGACCATTCCTTACGGGCGCTACACAGAAGGGGCAGAGCCCAGATGTCGCACAAATTATTTACTATCCGTTTCTACGGCATTACTCGCGAATTTACCTGCAATGTGCGACCTCGGGTCCCGTATTTTAGCTCCCTTATTCTTTTATTCGTAATAAGTTTATAATAAGTTTGATTATTGATAGTGTTTTATCGTTTTTATCGTACTTAGGTAAGATAGATGGACGGTCTTATAGATTTTAAGGCCTTAAAATGCATCTGAAAATATATGAGTATGTCACAGTTTTCATATATTATAGACCTATAAAGCATATCGATCGCACATCGTTCAAATTCCTTTGGCACCTTTGATGTCTATTTTGAAAACCTAAATCTACTTTTTCTTTTTTGCATCTTTTCTAGCTTATAAGCTACTATCTACATCAGTGGCGGAGGCTGGGATCTTCATAGAGAAGCCCTAACTGTATAATAGGCAGGGATTTGGATGAGGGTCTTCAACAGGTAAGTGGCAAGTGAAGCCGATAGGAATGGAGTTATAGGAACCCCACGCCACTATCTCTCACCGTTACTCTAAGCTATGAAAATCATCCAATCATGACCCTATGAAGACCAAAAAAAGCTCGCTTCTACTCAAAACTGTGGAAACTGTATGAAAACCAAATATCAATATACGCCCAATTACATTGATCGACGAAAAAAAGAGTTCCCGGACAAAACAAATAACGGAATTAAAAAGTCCGGGGAAATTCGTGCCAATAACACATGCGGAGAAGTCCTGATCCGAGCCATAAAAAAGTCCGGAACATATGTTGCAGAATGAAGTGCATTGACCGCCGAGCTTCTAATAACATGGCTTGTTAGCTGCGGCGGCGGCTACCCGATATTAAGATGCGAAATTAAAATCATATTGAGTGGAATATTCACTTTTGCTTTATGGAGCATGAATAAGTAGGCAATAGTGTTACGTCCAAAACGGTCCCTTACGTTCAATGTAGATGGTGGTAGAAGTGTTGAATTTTCGATTTAAAGTGACAATTCTAAAGCTTTACTCACGAATTTGCTATGAAAGAAATATAGAAAGTATAATAATGAAAACCGATTTGCCATCGTTTAGGCGCGCGGGTGGTGTATAAGGGCCCTTTTTCTGTCATGCGGTTTGCTATACGCATGGGGGTTTGGCCGGACTTGGTCGCATGCGGGTGATGTTCGAGTTCGTGGGCGTGCTGCCCGACTGCAAAACATGTATGAAATGATAGGATTCGGGCGTCGGCACGCGTGTGACAACCCGTGTAAGGGTCAATTCTCGCCGAAACAAAATAATACGCGACGCAGCGCTGCATTTTTTTAAATAGTGATTCTAAATTGAACTTTATTCAGCACACAAGAAGATAAACGTTTCATTGCAAGAGCGGCGCCGCGCTATGCAGAGCGGTCTTGTTTGACAGTCGAACTCTTGCAATGAAAAGTGCATCTTCTTGCGAAGTAAATGAAGTTCAATTTTGAATTCCTATCATAAAAATGCAGCGCCGCGTCGCGTCTCATTTCAGTGTAAGCTGGCAAGAAAAGGGCCCTTATACTGGAACTACTGAGAAGCAAGATCGAAAGGCATCAGAAAGTCTAAATTGATTCATTGATCGTATTCCGTGCTCAGACCACAATAGTACCTGAAAGAATTGAAACTCAAACTAACAAGTTTTGTTATTTTTGTATCTCAATAAAAAGCAACATTCATTTCTGAATTTCAAACAATACTTCAAGTTTCTGGCAACTAACAAAATATTACTTTAGAAATTGTTAAAACAAACTCGGCTCGGCTTCAGAGGATAACTTCACCCGCGTTACCATGTTACTGTAGAAAATGTGGAAAAATGGAGCCTCCTATATTTCCTTCCCTTCGTACTTTATTGCCTGCGAGATATGTTGGAGTGTGAAAGTTGTGTTATGGTATTATATGTTTTTCTACGACTACGAGATAAGATTACATTTTAATTATGAAACAAAAAGTTAAATTCTGTGTAATATTTTCATATTGTTAAATTTTGTAATTTGTTGAAGATTTATTTCTGTCCCACTAATGTGGTAAAATTAATACTGAACTGCCATTATCACGGCGTAGAGACCATGACATTTGATGTTACAATATACTAAAAAAATATTTGACCTTTATCGAATAAGCCTTGTGGTTGAATATTTTTAAAACGTTTTGAAATATTTGTTTATAAAACTGTTACAATTATTATAATTCATACAAATAACCTTTCTAATCCGCACTCAGGGATTTGCATACAATGAATATATTTTGTTCAAAACATTTGGTGCTGGCCGTACAGCTATTGTATGTTAAGCTGATAATCCACTGAGTGTCAGACCACTATCGACCTTATTCCGACAGATTAAAACCTAAAATGAGTCAACCGCGGTCCGAATATAGAATTATTCTGTTTTGTTCCCGAAGTGTATTCCTGTTTGGCGCTTTTCAATACCATATCTGATGGTAAACGCTCGGAAATTGAAGTTTCGAAATGAATTGTTACACTTTAGTAGTCATTCGATTAAATGGATTGAACGTGAATAGAACAAATTAGCTACTTCTTTTTGTGTTCGATTTTGCCGAACATTTTGTAGCGATAAACTTACAATGGTAATATTTATGACAGCCTATGAAAAGGCTCTCTTTAAGGCCCCCACAGACGAGAGGCCGATCGTTTCAGTTAGAACTGACGTCAGTTCGGCCTGAACGGATTTGAGCACATACACGGAAAAATCGCATCAGTTCGATCTGGTTTGCCGCGAGCTACGGTCGTGTTTATTAATTGTATTTTGACTGCACTCTAAATTTATGAGATAATACACCTCGAAAACTCACTACACTTGTACACGAGCTACGCTTGTGCACGGCCACGGCTCTGGCAAGAACTGAAGAGATTTGTCACACATGGTCCGTTCAGTCCATCCGTTCAGTCCAGAATGAATGTTGCCAACTTAGTTAATTTACAAATTTTTACTACTAAATTAAGTATTTTATTCCCTCCTTAGTAGGAATTTTGTTGTTAGTGTTGTTTTGGTAGAAAAGAGCCAGACAGTAATCATATGCAAAATGGCCTAGGTTAAGCACAAAAAAAATATTGACACCTTATCATAATAATACATCGTAGCATTCATCCGTAATTTGCTTAAAACTACCCGTTTAATTACTATATGCGTAATATTTCCTAGTATATTTTAATTTAACTGTAAAATTTATAATATAATTAAATAAATAATAAAAAAATTATATAACAAAACCTAAAATGCAGTGGTTTTTGGGGGCTTTAGGTATTCCTCAGTTCGGTAGCTTTTTTTGATAGTTTTCAGTATTCTTTTAGTAGTTTTTGAAACTGAAGGAAAACCGGACCGTATATGGGGTGGGGTCTATATTAGACTACTATCGCGCTATATAGCACAAATCTATATACATACTACAAATAAATAAAATTGAAGTGTCTGTTTGTAATTTATATTAACAGCTTTTCACTGAATGCATATGAAAGTATATTACGGTAATATATATTTTTTTTATTTTTGTCTGTCTGTCCGTCTGTCTTTCTGTCCGTCTGTTTGTTCCGGCTAATCTCTGAAACGACTGAAACAATTTTACGGAACTTTCACTGGGAGATAGCTGAGGAAATAAGGTATAACATAGATACTTTATCTTAGGGTTCCGTTTCTGTTAGTTCTACGCAAACGAAGTTGCAGGCACTAGCCAGTATTTTATATAAAATGTTATATTGCAGTAGATTTATGGGCAGTTTTTGAAACTGCCTATGAGCAGTAAATATAGAGTCATTGCAAGCATTTTTTTGAAATAAATTATTTCACAACCTGCGAATAACGATGCCACGAAAGGCGTTTACAATTTGAAGTGAATCACCTTTAGCGGCGTTGATAGTGAAATTTCAAGGAGCGTCACGTCTCGACACGATTTTGATATAACGCTATCTGTCAGAAGCTACAAATACTTCTTTCATATCAACTTTCCTTAAAAAGTTTAACTTAAAAAGTATGGCCCAATACATTATGTACCTCTGTACCTCTGTGGCTCAGTGGTTCAGCGCGTTGGTGCTCAAATTATTAAATATACTTCCCGTTTTCTGGTACCTGTAACATAAGTTCCTCAGATACTTAGCACGGGGCCACATTGACGTGGTGTGAAGCGTCCATAGATATTATTATATTATTATTATTATTTTTAAAGAGATTTTCTTTTTTAGCGATGAGAGTATTTTTGGATTTTATATGACGAGTGAAGTTTCATTTCTGCCATGTTTACACGTCATGTTTTTTAAATGGATGAAACGCATTGGTTTTCGTTATTTTGCATAACTTATTGTAATAAGTACTTTGTAAACCCTCAGCGATCATAGTTTTTCATCAAAGAATTCGTAGTTTTTCATACATCAGCTATCATTAATGACAGGTCTTGTATAAATAACTTATCCAAGAGCATATCAGATCATGTCTAATGGGGATTTACACGGGTGCCTAAAGCCGCACGATTTCAGCCGCGCTGGGAAAATCGACCGTGTGAATGCAAATTCGGCGAGGCGAGTGACTATGACTATGGAGTGGCAGCAAGCCCCAACTTTTGTAGCAATTACACGGGTTACTAGCCGCATGAATTCCGCAGCATGGCTAAAATCGACCGTGTAAATTGTAATGCGGCGAGGCCGCAAGTGACTAAAAGCCGCAAGTCTCAAATTTGGGTACCATTGGAATTTCACCACTCGGCTCCCGGCAGTGTGGCCAGGTTATCAGAATCCTACGATTTTAGCAGAATCAGAATACAATTTTAGAGTTTTGTAGATTGTATCGCAGATCTGAAAAATTCGCAGGTTTTAGGAGGATCTTATAAAATCTCCAGATTTAGAAGACAATTAAAAATAAATGTTTTTAAACCAAACCTCATGTATATTCGGCATGTTCTGTCCTGAGGTATGTTTCAAATCTTGAAAACGCTATTCAAAAGTTTTTAGTAGATTTTAGCAGAATTAAATCGACCATTCTGCAATTCACATGGTGGATTTAATTTATTCTGTAGGGCAATCGCTCTAAGTTGTTTCAGTTGAATCGTTAACAAACAACACACAACTTTAACAAATAAAGGTAAACAAACCGTGAATGGTATCGCGCTAACGTTTTGACAGATAGTTGGAACGCAGCGGCACCGCAGCCCAAGCGCAAACGCTGTCAAAACAAAATTTGATACAATGCTACTTTTTTTCGCACGTTTCTGAAACGTTTCTTGTTTTGGTGTGTTAAAGTGTTGAGAATATGTGGTAAAGGGTACTATTAATTATAGGAAATATTTTTGGAGACTTGGTAACACGATCTCGCGCATTTTTACTATCTACACTTACTTAATATACAGGTTGACCTGAAATTCGATACATTCCTTTGAAAGACAGAAAGTAGACCTCATTTACAGTAATATTTCTCATGGCATCCCCTATCCGAAAGTTGATATTTACAAAGTTATTGAAATTTCAAAATTTTTTTCTTTATTTTCGACTTTTTGACTTTGACATGACGTATTTTTAAAAATGTTTGTCTTTTTAGTGATTTTTTTATGTATTTTAACCGTCAATGAGTCAAATATTATTTTTAAGGAATAAATAGGGACAAACTAAGCGAGAATTTTTCATTATGAGACATGAAACAGAATTTTCTTTTAAGAAAAATGCACATTTTTCTTAAAAACAGGTGATTTTCTTAAAAAAATGAATGATACAATGCATACAAATATTCTAAATAACTTCCTTATCTCATTAGCTTTCCAAAAAGGTGAGGTGAAAGGCTTTCCACTAAAAAGACAAACATTTTTAAAAATACGTCATGTCAAAGTCAAAATAAAGAAAAAATTATTGAAATTTCAATAACTTTGTAAATATCAACTTTCGGATAGGGGATGCCATGAAAAATATTACTGTAAATGAGGTCTACTTTCCGTCTTTCAAATGAATGTATCGAATTTCAGGTCACCCTGTATAGGGTGACGATTTGTTTACAAATCGATATTATTTGTGTTTCAAGGTTTTCAAAAATGTCTACTGAAAAAATTATTCTGGCGTTATTATTATTAATGTTAAAATTTAACACGCTGTATAGTCAAAGCTAACAAATCTTTTTTCATTATTCTATAGATGAGGCATGGCGAAACAAAAAGTGTCCACACTTAAACTGGCCTACTTTTGCGGTTATTTGGGGCAGTCGAGGTTTGACATTTTAACATTTGCTTTCCGCAGTATATTCAGTTCGCTTATTGGTATTAACAAAATCTTCTGAAATCAACATGTTATAAGTACGTAAGTTTTTAAGCTATTACATAGCTTTTATCGCGGTCTTTGAGCCCGGCGACCGAATCAAGAAATTCCGTACCGAAAATAAACCTAACACCCCCCACTCCGACCGGTACAGCGGTGCGGCGTTGAAAGCCGTGCATCGTCTAACGCCGTTTCAGTTCGGCAGACTTCGGCACGGTGTTTGTGTGCGTGCGACTAGACGTATGCGTGTAAACTAGCTGCTAACTGCTCATAACTGATTCTATCTATTTTAGACACAATGCTAGGTGAGACAGCGTGCTTTTTGGCCGCGTCCACAAGTGAGTTCGAGCCCGCGACTAGTTGAACCTTAACGTGTATGTATATGGTACGACTGTACGAAGAAGTACGGATCGAGACGAGCTGCTCCGAAATCGGACGAATACGTAAGCAGTTGTTTGTGAGAAAGTATAAAAAATGCTTTGCAATAGCTTTACCGCGGTAGTCCCCGAGTGCCACACGTATTTTTCTTCTATGAAGTTTCTTCTGTCAAATTTATGTCATAGTTAATTCTTAGTTTTGTAATCATACGTTAGTTTACTTAGTTTTGTAATTCTCTATGAGAAAATAATGTGTCCAGTGTGAGTTGACTCTAAGGCCGCACCTTCACCTTCAGTCACCCGTGTAAATGGGCTTGCGATGCGGCGAGGAGAGACGACTCGTCAGACGGCTCGCCGCACGGTGAAAACCGACCCGCGTAAATGGCTCTTAAGGAGGGCACCGAAATTACTAACGCGCAATACAGATTTTTTTCAAATTAACTCTAAAAACGACGATTCCTGAAGTATTAACAACGTGTTTTTTTACTGTAAATAAACACTTTTGTCAATTACATAATATCATGTACAATGTCACAATTACATTTAACTAATTTTAATCTCCACAGTCCACACAATGTAACCCTAAAATGTAAACTAATAATACTTGTGAAGGTTAAAGGGTTAATTCAAACGACACGTCGGGTGGCGTTGGCTCGCGGCTGCGGCGGCTAAGATTTATAGCCGCCTCTAAATTAGTTCCTGAATATCACTTGACACACATGTACTAGATAGAGATTTCGAATACTTGAGCTGAATTCACAAGTTTGTAACGTAAGGTTGTATAAATACTTTTCTTGACGTTTTGGTGTTTAAAAGTAATGTGAAATAAAATAGGCATGTTCTCCGGAAAGATACAAACATCTTTAGCTAGCTATATCTCCAAAAAATATTGCTATAAGCTTTTCGTTAGAAATTTAACCATTCTCAAACAAAGGTATTAAGCTCATTTTAGACTACGCTATACTATTTTGCTATATAGTATTGCAAAGAAGGACCTAATGCTATACTATATAGCTAGGCGTTCACATTACGCGATATCATCGTAAGCATTTATACACACACCGGCATATTTAGCGGAACATAAAATAAAGGTTTGATATCAGTATCATATAAGGTTGCTGGCTGGTTTATACGTCATTTAATTTAAAAAGAAATATTTTCAAATTAAGAAAACAACTGAACATCACATTTTATGCAATTGTTTTAATTTTATTCAAATACACCTTATCTGGAGCGAACTTCGAGTATTTCTTCCTTCTGAGTTTGATTTAAAATTTCTTTGAAATACTGTTTTTTGATAGTTTTTTTTTAATCGCGTATCTTTTTGGAGTTGAGGACTGAATTATGCCTGACTTAGCCCCAACGGAGATTGCCAGGGCACTCGAAATGAGAAGAAATGGTCAAACCTACAGAGTGATATCCAGAGATCTTCGTCGACCAGTTTCAACGATCCATCGCAGTATCCAACGGTTCAGGGAGACCGGCACTTATGTGAAAAGAGCAGGACAAGGCAGAAAAAGACGCACTTCGAGTAGGGATGATCGTTTCATTCGGCTTCGTGTACGTAGGAACCCCCGTTGGACGGCCGTCCAATCCCGACATGAGTTAGAAGCAGTGCGGGGTGTAACCGTAAGTGAGCGAACGGTACGAATAAGGTTCGAAGAAGCTGGTTCGGGTTAATTTGTGCCCGCCAAGGCTCCAAGGCTCGAGGTAAATCATCGTAGAAACAGGTTCACTTTTGCTCAGGAACATCGACCTTGGAACGCTGACCAATGGAGTAAGGTATTGTTTAGTGATGATTGCAGAATTCTCTTAAATCAAATTGACGGCAGGCAAAGAATATACAGACGCAAAGGAGAACGATACATTCAGACAAATTTTGAAACTACAGTTGCATACGGTAGTGGATCAATAATGGTTTGGGCGGGCATTTGCTTGGGAGCTCGCACAGACTTGGTAGTGATTGACAGAGGGAGTCTGACTGCAGACCGCTTTATCAGAGAAGTTTTAGAAGAAAATGTCGTACCGTTTGCCCCATATATCGGTGACGATTTTGTTTTTATGCAGGATAATGCTCGGCCGCATACCGCTCGGGTAACTCAAGCTTATCTTAATGATATGAATATCACTGTCATGGAGTGGCCGGCGAGATCACCGGATATGAACCCAATAGAGCACGTTTGGGACTTGCTGAAAAGAAAAGTTAAGTCCAGAATTCCAGCTCCTGCCAACGTGGGTGAACTGCGAATCGCCGTAGTTGAGGAATGGCGGAGACTATCCCAGGAGACCATCGATAACATCATTCTCAGTATGCCTAGATGGGTAGAAACTTTAATAAGAACACGTGGAGGAAATACGCGATATTAATCTCCATTTTTCTAATTTAATTAATTGTTATTTTAATATTAATTTTCACTTTTCCCGGTTACATGAAAAGTTCAAAAATGTACCATTTTTCACAAATAGCCTTTACTCGCAAAATCTCTAATGTGATCTCATTTTAAGTAAAACAAATGAAACTTTAAATAACAAAAGAAGTGTAGTAAGTAGATTTTAAAATAAAACCATATTTTTTTAATAATGGACCTTTTTTCTGTGTTCCGCTAAATATGCCGGTGTGTTTAGTATATAGCAAGCTCAGTATGGTTGTGGCGCTCGATTCGTTTGCGGGCGGCCAGGGGTGAGAGAGGAGGAAGAGGGCAGCGCGCGATTTGCACAGCATGAACTCAGCGTATGATTATTTTTTTATATTTTATAGCGTATAGTAAGCCAATAATATAGAGTACAGTACAGTGTGCACGTGTCCATAACAATGTATGGTGCGTGATATTGTTGTGCTGTGAACTTTATTCACAACACAAGAAGATACACGTATCTATTCGAATTTCTCGAAATTCCAACTCTTGTAAAAATAATGCAGCGCCACGTCGCGTCGCATCTCGTTTCGGTGTGAGCTAACCCTAAACAGTTTCAAAATATATTACATAGGATAAAAGGTAGAGAACAGTAAAGCTGACAATGAACTTTAAAATTATTATCAACGTAACACAAGCGTAATTTATAAGCGCACAATACGACCATAAGTCCTTTATGCGTGGTACGACTGTACTGCGTAGAGCTATAACATCAAACGTAATAATTATTGTAGGCTCGATAAATTATATACGGAATTACGGAATTAACAGGGGTATGTAAATGAAGCATAAAAATGGTAATGCTGGACACAGGCATGTTTAATACAAGTATGCTTCGATAAATAAGCATATTGTACCCACGACATTTGAGGCTAAAATTATAATGTTACTTACGAATACACCTGATGATGACTGATGAAACCTGTCGTTTTATATATTAAAATTAATGTAAAATACTGAGTACTAGTGGAAACAGTGTAATACGTCCCGTGTACTATTACTGTAAAAATTATAATTTTTACTCGTAAGACGAGTAACTAGAACTTGTATAAAGTTAAGGGAATGGTAAGCCGGTCTTGCCAGGGGTGTTTTAACTTTTTGTAATTAATTTTAATTGACGAAACAAAATTTTTATTGGCGAATAAAAATCTTTTAATTTAATTATTATCATTAACATGATTACTATACAATTTTTGAGTAACGACTACGAAGTACTTTTAAAATATCTTTTTTGAAAATGGGCTAAAATTGATTCAAAAAAAATGGGTAAAAATTTAAAATTTATCGGCTATTATTATTATTTGAATTATTTAATTATTTGATTATTATTATTATTATCCTTCTTCAAACTAAGTGTCCCAATTTCACCAATGGCTGTTAGTTCTAATCTTTTGTCTAAATATCATGCCTTCTCTTTTATTAATGCGAAGAATGAGAGGGATACTTTAAAAAAGACAATCTTGTATATTATATATACATATATATAATCGTAATCTAGTCAAGGGATGCAAGTATTTACATGAAATTTAGTATGCAGGGAGTTTTGGGAGAGAAAAATAGTAAAGACGGTCTAGCTAGGTTTTATCCCTGGAAACTGCGCATTTTTAAGTTATATGTTTTTTCTTTCGTCATACAACAATATATCAATAATTTCGACAGTATAAAGTCAGTCCGATTGGCAGTTTGGTTAATTTTTGCGTTGTTGTGAAATTCGAAATGTGGTGGGTTCGAACCCTGGTAAAATATTTTTGTGATTCTTTTTATTTTTTTAAATCTACTAGAGCTCCGAGCAAAGCTCGGTTACCCAGGTACTAATATTTAATCAATGACAAACTTTAACGGACGTTGGTGATATTGGCACTAAGTCTACCAGAAACATTCTAATGGAGATAATTCTAGCACTTTTAACGTATCGTTAAGGGATGTTAGTGGAAAAAACAAGTCCAATGCACGGTTCTGATCAATATGCAAATGAGTTTACACTTGTTTTCCGTTAGGTACTTGGACAAATCCGATCGTGTGCAGCTTAAAGTAAGTACTAAGTATTAGTCTAATGGCCGGTTTCAATAACTTACCTACTAATAACTATTTGTTAAAAACGTCGTCATTCAATCATTTGCCGGTTTTTTTTCAATAAAAATTTGACGTTTCTAACAAATAGTAATTGGTAGATAGGTTATACGTTACAGGTACGTATAGGTATACATATATTGAAACGGTCCGTAAAAGGCCACTACCTCATTTATGTAAATTAATTTATTTTTACACGTTTATTAATCGATAATAGAATGCCCCTAGAATTAATCGCTTTAAGCGAAAGTGAAGCGATTTAAGATTGTAGATTGTATCTATCTAGTCTATAAAAATATTATACACTAGTTCATATATACACGCTGAACATACAGTATGTTATAATAAGCCTAAAACAAAATGTTGGTCAAATCAAAAATGGTCGGGTAAAAAATTATAAATCAATATTGGTAACTACATGTGTATTCTTTTAGAATCGTATCGTTTCCAAAGTGCACATAAAGCAGAAAAACACCAGTGCAGTGTTCGGAGTTTACTGAAAACCATTTCGATAATCGAAGCCTGCTTCACCCCCTGAATGTTTAGAACAACAACACATGCCAATTGGCCATTTATAATAAAAACTCACGAATGAGAGTGTTTGATATTTTTTCCTGCCGTTAGGGGGCAGAGCTAACGCTCACAAAGCGTCATCTGGTGGCGTAAGTGGTATCAAAAACGGTCAATAAGAATTTTCGATTCTTTTTCTATCACCAGGCGGCGTTTGGTAGCCCAACGGTCCTTGTCGTGCCAAAAAGCTGTCATATGTCACGAATTTAAAAACCATTGATTCCGAATGAATCAAAACAGCGGAACCTGACACAATGTGACCCCCTGACGCCCGTTGTAACACGTTTTCATACCCGTTAAGATTTACCGTCAAATCTAACTGCAGGTCAGCCGAGCCTCGGGGGCATTCGCAAATTGTCGCAGTCACCGGTCTGTTTCAGATTTTTATACGGGTACTCGTACAATGACAAACGATACGACGTTTTATATGTACCTACATTGAATACATTACGGCGTTATATATTATATATGTTTTGTCTAAAACTTGAGGTAAAAACGCGCAATCGATAATAAGCGCTGTGTAAGTTGTAAGGAATATAAATAAACGTTAAAACAACGTGCTCGACGTAAAACTGTCTCGTAAACTTCACGTTTTCAATTATATTCATAGTTGTTTAAGTTGTTACCTGTATCTTCCAAAGGAAAAACGGTAGACGTTTGAAATATACTCATAATACGTAAGTATATATTTTTACTCTGTGCGTTTTACCGTTTACCTTAGGTACGTCAGTAACATAATATATTCTTAGGCTGAGGTAAGATAGGCCTCCTCCGCCTATAACACAGGTTCTCGAAGTTTGCGTATAGGTAAATTTAATAATAATAATACAATAAAGATAAAATAAATAAATACATATTAATAATAATAATAATATATATATATATATACACATGCATATATATATGTATATATATATATAGAGTATTACACATAATAAATAAAGTACTCATTAAACATGGTGTTATAACAGTGTTAACATGGTGTTATAAGATATTTTAGGTATGACCGAGATAGTATACTCTTAGTCTCTTTTTAAATAATGTGAGAGTTGTACATTCACGGATCTCTGATGGCAAAGAGTTCCAGAGTCTGGCAGAGTGTATAGTAAAAGAGTAGGAAAAGAAGTCGGTATTGTGAGAAGGAATTTGGAGAAGTGTACGTCTAAAAGATCTGCAAGATTCATCATGGAGATGGGGAAAAGAAAATGGCTCGTATAGATAGGAAGGAGAATTAGAATGAAAAAGTACTTTAAAAAGAAAGTTAAGAATTCTGTAGTTTCGACGGTGGCGAATAGGGAGCCATTGTAATTTCTTACGGTAATCTGAAATATGATCATACTTCTTTAGCCCAAATATAAATCGAATGCAAAGATTCTGTAAGCGTTCCAGTTTATTTAAATTCTCTTCAGTAGCATCTAAACAGCAGACATCACCGTAGTCAATTATAGGCATAATAATGCTCTGCATAAGTGTTATTTTGGTGGTGAAGGGTAAAAAGTTTTGCAGGGCTTTAAGTGAGTGAATAGCGCAGTGTACCTTACGACTGATGTCGCTAATGTTGGCATTCCAAGAAAGCGTTGAATCTACAATAACACCCAGGTATTTAGCTGCCTCTGAGTAGGTTACTTGTGCACCGTTTAATGTGACTGGGGGCAGCGTTGTTAAGTCAAGACTTGCACGCAATCGTCTGCTACCTATGACTAAGGCCTTAGACTTCTCAGGATTTACGAGGATGCCAAAAGATTTCGCCTATTCACTAATATTGTCTAAATTTTGATTTATTAAAGTTACTGCCGACATCGCGTCAGCCAGGGTAAAATGTTGATAGATTTGCAAGTCGTCTGCATAGAGGTGATACTTGGACGTAATTACTTTGGTTATCTCATTAATGAAAATAGAGAAAAGGAGGGGGGACAGCACTCCCCCTTGCGGCACGCCGGCAACGAGATTACACCAGTTTGAAAATGTAACATTAGCCTGAACTCGTTGCGAGCGGCCACGAAAGTAGGAGTCAAACCAGGCTAATACCGCAGAAGATAAATTAAGAGATTTCAAGATAGCAATAAGGATGTCAAAGTCAATAGTATTAAAAGCATTACTGAAATCAAGTAGTATGAGGATAGTCAATGATTTGTTCTCCATGGCTAAACGTATGTCGTCAGTAACCTTTAATAGTGCCGAACATGTGCTGTGACCTGGACGAAAACCCGATTGCATCGGGCTAATTAAGTTGTTACTGTACAGAAAGGAAGAAAGTTGCTTATGAACAATGTGCTCCAAAACTTTAGAAAGGAAGGTTAATATAGAAATTGGACGAAAAGAGGATAAAGATATAGGATTTGAAATCTTAGGCAATGGAATAATATTGGCCTGCTTCCATGTTAAGGGAAATGTATTTGAGGATAGGGAGAAGTTTAGTATGTGAGTGAGAATTGGTAACAAAGATGGAAGTATCAATTTGATCATTTTAGAGCACAATTGATCACAGCCGACTGCTTGAGATGAAATTGATGAGACCGCTGTTCTAACATCTGATTCAGTTGCATTAGAAAAGGAAAAAGGTGGGGCAGTTATAGGTAATTTAGATATTTGCTTTAAGGTGTTATCTTTTACACTAGAACACAAAGTAATAGGGGGTTTGGAGAAGAAGTTATTTAGTGCATCTAAGTCCAAATCGCTGGGTAAAGTGGTGGAAGATTTCCCAATACCGATAGACTTCAGAAACTTCCAGGTGTCAGCATATGTACGATTTTCAATAGACGCATAGAAGTGACGACGCTTAGCAGCACGACACAGACTGTTGCACTGGTTTCGCAAAGTTTTATAATTTTTAACGTTCGTGTCGTTAGGTTGGTTCTTACATTTTCTTTTAGCCTTGTCTCTAGTAGCCATTACGTCCTTGATAGAATCTGAAATCCATGGAGCTGGGTCATGTTTTATTCTCACCTTTTTTAGTGGAGCGTGTTGATCAAATAGATATAAAATAATTTTATTAAATGTGTCAATTTTTGTGTCCATTGTTTGACTGCTAAGTACAGATGACCAATTTATATTTGAAGCGTCTCGCTGTAGCGCATCCTGATCAATATTTCTGAAACTGCGAAGTAGTACGGATTGAGGCTTTCTTTTGGGGGGACGGATTTTATAGGAAAGGAAAACAAGATTATGATAAGAAAATGGGGCTGTAAGTTGACCGTGAATAGAGATATTATTAGGTGAAGAGACAGCCATTAGATCTAACTGAGAAGGGACAGAATTTGGAAAATGATGAGTAGTGGATGTTGGAAGTACGTGGAGATTATATGAAGATAAAAGAGACTGAAGCTTAAAAGAGCGAGAATTATTTTTAAGTAAACAAGTGTTGAAATCACCCATCATTATAACGTGACTGTAGGACATACAATGATCATTAAGTAATTTGTCAAGGCAATCGAAGTAGTCAATGTTCATATTAGGACTGTACAAAACGACAAGAAGTAATTTGCTATGGTGTGACGTAATTTCTAGGACAAGATATTCGACTGATTCAGTGTAAGGAGAAGGAGACATGTCGACAATTTTATGCTGAATATCAGAGCGAAGATAGACAGCAACCCCGCCACCACCTTTGCCAATTCTATCGTTTCGTATGAGAATGAACCCTGGAAGAGAGAACTGAGTGGATTTTAGACTAGGTTTCAGAAAAGATTCCGAAATCAGAATGGCATCAATATGTGTTGCACTAAAGGATGCCATGATATCAGTGTAGTGGCTGGGAATATTTTGTGGCCGATTCGCTGGAATTGCCGAGACGAACCGCGTAAAGCTTAAGAAGCTCATGAGAGCTCTTTTTTTTTCTTTTCCTAAAGAGAATTGACAATCGTTATTTGAATGAAGTTGTCAGTAGTAGTATTTTGTACCTGGGTAACGAGTTTTCATAGATTATTTATTAATATATTTGCGGAGCTCTGATAAAGTAAAAAAATAAAAAGAATAGCAAAATTATTTTTCTGACTAGGATTAGAACCCACCACATACCGAATTTTCGAACAAAGCAAAAATTATAATAAGGTACGCATGCGAAACTGACAATCGGGCTGACATAACAGAGTCGAAATTATAAGTAGAAGTATTCTTCCTGAAGGCTACCGTATTCCATTTAAGTAGCTGTGTTAGAAATAAGTCATTGACAATTAACTTAACTCAAGCAACTTCGTCCTAGCAATTTTATATTTTCGGTTGTCTCCCCAATATATTAAGGAGTTAAGCTACAATCAGGTCATACTATCTACTAATAATCCTTTATTACACTCCAGCACATTAAAAGGAATAAAGATTACTTCAATAGGTTGGCACTGAGGAAGAAACGGGCCTTGGGGCTCGGTTTGGCCGGCTCTGAGCGTTCGCCGTGTGATGTACATCATAAATAAGTTTGTCACACTCTCACGCGCGTATTAGCTTTTGAGTATGAAGGAGACAAATATTGTTTTGTATTTGCTTCAGCTTAGAGTTATGTTTACAAATACAGCGTGAGACATATATTTTTTAATTTGTGAGTCAATAACGGTTACATGTCAAATCAATACTTTTAAGTAAAATAAAGATTTATATGCAAACCTTTACTTTTTAAGTAAAAACTTGCATATAAAATGTCTTCTGAAAAATTGGTTCCGGAAAAATATTGACAGGACAAAACATTTATCATACTGTACAATTAAATTGACTTTTTTAGGTAATAGAACTCTATGTTAATACAATAGAGCTGAAAGTATTGAGTTGTCAAATCTCGTGGGTGCGAGGGCGAAGATGACAAGATATTTAAAATTATATATAACATTGAGACGAATCACAGATTTTGAATGTTATTATATTTTGTTTTGTTCACTGATTCCAATAATAAATAAATGAATAATTTTGGGTACTTAATGAAATCATAACAAATAAAATTTATTCTAACTACATGATTCCTGACTTTACCTGCAGTGCGGATACCGACAATGTTATATTATTTGAAGCGTGCAATGTAACCATTCGAGTTTCCCGCTCAAACCTGAGGCTAGGTCATATTTTATCGGATGCGAGACGAAATATGAAAATTTTTCATTTTCCGATTGTCGAATCTAAAAATATTGAAGGTATTCATTTGAATTTCCAAAAATTGGCGTCATAACTTTTGAGGTTTCTAAGTTCTAAGATTCAATCATAAAATTAGAAATTATTTCATTTTTAGGGTTCATAGTAGGTACTACAAGGTTAACAAGTGTACCCTTTTAGTTTCGCTCTGTCTGTCTATCCGTCTGTCTGTCTCCCCTTATAACTTTTGTAATTTGAAATATAAATGGATGAAATTTGGTATATTTATAGATTGTGTATACATCTCGAGCTCCGTGGCCTAGTGGGTAGACCGTTTAATTCGTACTCGAGAGAGTGCAGGTTCTATTCCCAGGTTGTGGTATGGTGTACCAATGAAACTTTTTCAGATCTCCAGTATATGGACGCTCTTACGGTGAAGAAAAACATCGTGAGGAAACCCGCACATGGTTGGCCCCATACGTATTGACCAGACATTCCTCTGGACTAGTATAAATCATCCAATAACGGATGAAAAGACCTAGGTTTTTTTATAGATCTCGGTATTGGAATCATGAAATATTAAAAAAATTTAGTGGTGGTTTACCATACATGTGAAGTGAGGTTAAAAAATATTTTTTCATTTAAACCCATCGTGATCTATTAAGGAAAATTATTTAAAAAACAATTGCACTTGTTACACACGGAACCCCCCTCAGACATGACGTGCTCTTGGTTAGTTTTATTATATGGTTGGTTGTTTGGTTATTATATTTGTAAAATAATTTCAACATAACTTCTCCTATAATGAATATTGATTCATCAGAAGGCTCACTCAGCTAATAGTAACCTAAACTATTATTTACTATGTCACGAAAGGAACTGAATACAGGTACCAGAAATTCTAAACACAATTTGCGCTGAAAATCATGAAAAAACCCTTCGCGCAATTTATACCAAAGCCAATTTCACAAACGAAAAAAGTAAAATCGCGGTAAATGCATAAATTATATCCGTGCTATTAAAAATCCAAACAGACCAAAGTGATTCGAAAATGAAACTAGTCCTACACACGTAAGTCGTAATTTTTCTAGGCTAACATTCGGCAACAAAAGCGCACGGACGGAACACATAAACCTGCCCAGCTGATGTTCCGTTCTGCTGTTCTACCGAGTATACCAACGAGTACAATTACTAGATAAACTTTTTCTATTAAATAAATTAATAAAATAAAAAAATATATTCGGAGATCCGAAGTGCACCTGACTACCCTTATTATTCTTACTAAAATGTATATCATCCACTTGTGTGTATAAAAAATGGCCCTCGGCACAAACTAACGGGTACCTATGCGTACGTTCATTGTACACACTAATACCACAATATGATATTTAAAAAATCACTAGATTTTTGATACAAACGTACCTCTATCTAGGAATCGAACCGCCTGATATTGAAAAGAAAGAGAAAACACATAATTTATTATTCACACCATTCAATAAGCAAGGAATCAATTTAGTAAATTAATAACATCTGCATAGTTAAGGAAATGGTTATACCTACTAATATTGAAGGTTATTGACTCTTGATTGTACTGTCCCATTCAAAGGCATTGGGTGGATAAGCATTGGATTAATAAAATAAATTTTTAATACGTTTACTAACACAGGTTTAAGCTAATTGTTACTAGCAAGGATATGGGCAAAGAAGTCTGAAATAAATATTTATTTATCCTACTATTATAAATGTGAAAGTTTGTGAAGATGGATGGATGCATGGATGTTTGTTACTCTTTCACGCAAAACTATTGAACGGATTTTAATGGAATTTGGTATGGTCCTACCATAAGAAGATCTAAGATCTGGATTTACACATAGGCTACTTATATCCCCAAAAATGCATTGTTCCCGAGGGGTACTGTATTTACACGGACGGAGCCGCGTTCAAAGCTATTTTGTTTATATTTTGAGGAAAAATGTTGCCCCGTTTGTCAAAGAAATAATTTCAATTAATTATTCGGTCCATTCAACTACATCTATGGTCACACCGAATAAATGAATAAACGTATCTTTTGAAATGGAAAAGCACACCGAAAAAAGCAGCGCGGAAAAAATATATGAGCGCTGAAGCGGTTTTTTACGGCCACAGTTATAGGCTTCCGCGCTAATCTCTTAACTCTTAGCGCGGAAACAATAAAAAGTCGCCGGGGTTTTTTCTCACATGAAAAAATTCCACTCGAAAAATGTTTAGGACATCGTTTATACTCGTTGTTTATCGCCACTAATACAATTCATAAATGAAAACTTTGGGGAATTAAAACTGAACGGCTTTTAGCTGCATCGTTTATATTAAAATGAAAATATTATGCTTGCATGGTATCTACTCACTAACATCGTTTCTCAACGATTTTTATGTCGCGACCCACGGAAAGCCAAAAAATTAAGTAAAAAGTCTTGCGACCCCGTCACTGTAAAATTATATAGCGCGTTATTTTTATCAGCTATGCGTTATATTAGCCTTCACTGGCTTTAACCTGCGGTGTACTTGCACGAGATCCGTGGCCTAGGGGGTAGACCGTTTGATTCGCACTCGAGAGAGTGCAGGTTCGATTTCCAGGTTGTGACTTGTGGCGTGTACCAATTAGAATTTTTCAGATATCAAGTACATTATACGGACGCTCTAACGGTGATGGAAAACATCGTGAATACCCGCACATGGTTGGCCCGAGACGTATTGACCAGTCATTTCTCTCGACTAGGCTGACTGTGTTGTGAGAATGCCGCATGTGCTTGGGCAACCATACGAAAAAACCAACTGGCCCGGGCACTACAGTATTTCAAGAATGGTTACTTCGCTCGTAGAATCTGTATAAATCATCCAATAACGGATGAAAAAGGCCTAAGGTTTTTTTTTTACTTGCACGAAATTGTCAAATAAGCTGCTTGCGTGGCACATACGCTAGGACAGGTTCGTACATGTTAATTGCTTAAAGGAAAAGCGATAACGTAGTAGTAAAATTAAACGATATTATGCCGCATGTGGAATCGACGCACTGCTTTCTTCACAGATATGCGCTTGCCACAAAAAAGATGCCGAACAATTTACAAAATGTTTTATCACAAGCTGTTAAGACTGTTAATTTTATTAAAAGCCGACCGTTACAAACTAGATTGATTTCCACACTCTGCGAAGAAATGGGCGTCAAGAACCATTCACTGATTTTCCATACTGAAGTGAGATGGTTGTCGCGTGATGAAGTTCTTACAAAGCTTTTTAAATTACGAGTTGAATTAAAACCTTTTTTACAGATAAAAACGGTTCATTTTTTTGAAATTTTACAAGACAAAGAATCTTTATTACTCTTGGCTTACGTGAGTGACATATTTTCACATTTCAATGTCTTATATACGAGTTTACAAGGCCGTAACACTGCAACTTCTGATTATAATAACGAAAATTCGAATATAGAAAATTCAGTTATTGGCCGCCTGTTGGAGAGCATGCAAGCCCGTTAATATTCTGTTACAGTAGAATATTTTCCAAATGAGAATAATGATTTATCGAAAAGATTGGTTCTCAATCCGTTTGATGACAATATTGTTGCAGCTGCCGAGTTACGAAATGACACTCACAATCAACACATTGAACTATCATCGGCTGACAAAACTTTACAACTGGAATTTTTATCTCAAGATGTAGATTAATTTTGGCTTGCACGACGACGTGAGTACGGAAGCCTAGTAACGGAAGCTTTGAAAGCATTGATACCCTATCTATGGTGGCGTTGAAAACTAAATACAGAAATCGTCCGTTATCACTCGAAAATAATTTACTTATGAGTGATTGCAAAGATGATCCACGTATAGAAATACTTTTAAGTGAGAAACAATGCCAAATATCACATTAATTGATTAATGTTCATGATTAGTCATTTGAGTGCTGATTTTTCAATCGTCATATAACTCTTATCAAAGGAATGAATATGTGACTTTGATAGATTTTGTATGAAATATCTGTCAAAGTCACATATTTATTCCTCAGGTAAGAGTTATCTGACGATTGAAAAATCACCCCTTAATGAAATAAAGTCAGCTATAACTTTATATTTTCATGATATTTATTACATCTTAATATTTAGTTTTATAACACTGAAATTCATGCCTTTAATAAAATAATATTTTGTACCTATATGTAGTTTGTATTTATTATTTTTCAACAGACTGCGACCCCGTTTATAAACAAACCCCCCAAGGGCCGCGACCCCCCACTTGAGAAATGATGCACTAACCTTACCTTATGTAATATGTAGGTTCCAAAAAATTACTACGAGTAACTTGGGATGAAATTATGGAAATTATTAAAAAAGATCAAGTCATAAGCACCCGGAATCGGCGAGCGTGTATGAAAAGGGTTTTAAAAGTGTTACAAAGCGAAACAATTATGTCAGGTTCACGCAAAATAAAGACGTCCCAATATTATAATATTATGTAGGTATTTGTATATTATCATTCTGCGCACTTTTTTATAAAATACCCATATGAGATGGAAAGCTGTTAGCGTTGTTAATTGACACCCGCAATACCAAAAGAGTAACGAGTGCGTTGCAAGCCTTTAAAAAAAATACGCTCTTTTCTCGAGCGGGTTTAATGTCGTAATGGTCCGGAAATACTGCTGGCGTCAATTTATTCCAGAGTAAAAAATGTCTAACTAAACTATACTTTAAAGTATACATGGGATACCATAAAGTATGTTAATTTTAGTATTGACAGATGGTACAAGATAATCGGTATTCTATAGGTAGTCTTTTTTATAGAAAATATGGTTCATATCCCAGAAAAATATAAAGTATGCTCCTGGCCCATCTTACCTTATATATTTTTAGATCTTCTGGGCATATTTTAGCATGTTTCAACGCTTTTCTCAAAAGTCGTTAATAAATTTATTTGCCTCTATATATATATTTTCTACACGTTATATGAATTAGAATTTTTGCTAAGCGCTTCTAATTACAATTTACATTAGGTGCCTGTAATTAAAGTTTTCATAAAGCGATGTAAAATTAAATATACTGGTGGTAAAAATTTTAATGTTATAGAGTGTAAAACGATAAAAGTTTTCATATAATATTACTATACACTCGTTAGCAAAAAAACGGGCACCTAAGTAAATTACCAATAATTGGTTCTCTCGCTTTTAAGTAATTTCAGTATATTGTAAATTATTTAGTACGGAATAGTTTCAATAGATTTTATCAATCCTTCCAAACTAATATCTTGAAGAGGAAAAATTTGTTTCTTTTGTATGTTTGTTTGTTTATTTGCATTAAATAGGCTCTGAAATTTGGCAGAGATGTAGAGTAGATCACGGAGAACGACTATTTTTCATTGCTACCAGATCTTTTAGAATGACTCATTTTTGGTCTCTGGGCGCCAAGCCATTGGGCCAAACCATCTGTAAGTACTTTTTCCACAATAAGTGTCCAAAAATCACACGTTCACATGCCAAGACTATAATTTTAGCGAGAATGGCTATCGCCATACCCCAAACATTTATTAGCTTTAGTTTAAAACGAAGAAAAAAAAGCTCGCCTTTAATTTTTACTTGCCGCACAGGTGAAATTCAAGTTTTCTGAACGTTATCATTTTTTTCTAATAATTAACTCAAAACGTTATGATAAAATGGACTTAAACTATTATTTACTAATGAATCTACAATGTTAAGAAGGTCAAATAATCTATAAGTATCAGAAAAGGTAAAATAAAAAAAAAGAGCAAGTCTAAAATTAGTAATTTGCATTGCCGCCCGCTTTTTTTGCTAAATAGCTCCCCACACTGATTTCAGTGACGGTGGCCGGTTTTAATTGAAAACAGGCCAGCTACGCAGGAGTTATTTTATAGTGCCCAAGTGTGTGCGCAGTACACAAGAGCACTCTCTCTTCCTTTACTCTCGTAACCCAGTGGGACGAATAACCGACACGACTTGTGAGATATCAGGCGCAGGTCCGACTTTTTACATGCCCATCCGACGCATGGATCATCTTTCTTGTCAGACAATCAGGTGATCAGCCTGCATTGTCCTAACCAAACTTGGTAACAAGATTTTTTGTTGTTCCAATGCGGGAACCGAACCCACGACCTCCGTGTCGAGAGCCAAGCTCTAAACCACTAGCTTACGGAGGCTGTTGTTTTGCTAAAAAGAGTATATCAAAAGTGATAATAACTCTGGTGAATGATGATGGTCTAAATTATGTATTAATTGAACGTCAAACTTTTCAAGTACTAAACATTGTTTATTTTTACTTGATTAGAATAATAATTGTAATTATTATAGTAGGTTTACACACACACATACAGCAATTTGATTTCATGTTTTATTCACTTTTTATTATTTTGAAACCATCATCGTTCTGTTTGTGGCCAGTATGACATTGTGATGTGTGTGAGCATCCTTGTGCTATTTGAAGTTCTGAATACAAAGTCAATATAGGTAACGGCGAAAGAGAATATATTGAAAGATACTGAAACTATTATATCTGCCTTATAATCTATGACAGGCTCAGCCTACCTTCACCATAATAAAGCCTCATTCATGCTTGCATTGCTGATCTGTAGCACGATATGTGGAGCCATCACGTTGCATGCTCAACATTGCATGCGCGATGTAATAGAGAAAGTCTACGATTAGTATACACACAGCTTATAAGCACGCACAGTGTAAGATTACGTGTTAAGCTACGAGTTATAATATTTTTTATACTATTGCACTTGTACTGTTAATATATTTCATTGCTTTAATAATTGCGGCACTCTAACGCTTTATTTCAAGTTGTGCAATACAGTTTTAGAAATAAGTCTATAAATTCGCATACACCTAATTAATTAAATTCTTGAATTTTATAATTAGTGTCCCTTCTTATTCATGTTCGGCTTATTAATATTTCGAAATAGAAAACCCTAAATCCCAAAGTTTTACCATACCCTTTGAACACCTTTGATACCATCTCATAAAATAATAAAATTGTTAAAAATTTGACGAATGACGAATATATTCCACATTATAATGAATAGGTTATATGTATCCTACATTAACCAAAATATAAATTAAGTTTTTTTTATGGTAAGTTAATGCAAGAGAGGCTAAAAAAGGCTACTTTTTATTGATAAAATATTTTCGAAGTACAATTTGTGTTTTATACGACACTGGCCATCATTCCCTATCCTCATCCATGGTTACAACAATAATAGCTATTATATTCAACAAGATGACCTCAATTCCTTTGTAGATAAAAACACGACTTTCGGCGTTGCTGTCTATCCCTACCGGCAGTGTGTGCGGAATGTTATCGGAGCTCATGATGAAGCTTCCTGCGGCCGTTACTCAATCGACTTATAATAAAACATGGATACCATCTAGTGCGGGTGCTACGGGGAAATTAGCGTGCGCCACACCTGTATTTATTTTACAGTTTTCAGGTGTATAAAAAACTCTATTGAATAAAATGTGTTCTGACTTGACTGAATAGGATTTTTATTCTTTGTAGGAAATATGATTATGGTTGATTTGAACATCATGATTCATCACATCTAAGAGCAGGTAATACGAATATAGATCCACGTTTCATTGCAGCTCTTGTTGAAGTTCTTGCATCGGCTATAATATCTAGTAGTAAAATTATTTTACTAATTTAGTATTAATTAGTATTAATATCCATTAAATCATTATATAAATCTGTCACAATCTACAATAATAAAAGATGTTAATAAAAAAACACTGTCGCTTCGATTGATTACGTTGAGGCGTGTGCGCGTTCACCTTTACGTGACCTTTGTCTTAGGCCTGCATTATGATTGGATCGAAAATGGCGTCCACGTATGAAATATTTCAATGCATGTGAGTGAACTGAGTAAAATGATTATAATATTCTTGTATTGAGTGCCTATTTTCTTTTATTTTATTTACAAAAATATCAGTACCTACATCAGTATTATCATGCATAATAATAATTACTAGATATCGCCCTGTGATCGAAACTCACCAATAATAATTCATATAATTACTAAGCTTTAACATTATAAGGATTATATTGCTACTTAGGTAGAAAAAAAAAGAAAATTTTGTGACAACTGACAAACGTCAACGATTAACAAAAGTGTTATAATATCAAAACACGGTAACGTGTGCAAATAATTTTGAGGTAGTGTGTTGTTGTTATTTTTATGAATTGTATATATTTCCAAGCATTATTTAAAAAAATATTAACTATCTGCACTCCTTCCACATTAACATACCGGCCAAATTTCATACCCCACCGGAACACAATCCTCCTGAAACATTACTCAAAGTTTTTGCTTGACATAATATATTAATATCTCACTTTTTTATTTGTAAGCTTGTGACATTCTTCAGAGAACTCGGGAATACAAGTCGGATATCTATATTTTTTTATTGAAAACATCGTAACTGATAGTGTAGTTCAAAGAGAATCCCGAAGGACATAGTTACGTTTATGTGTTTAGGAAATAGTCTAGAGAAATTTAAATGTGGGTTACCTGCTTTCTTCGGTCGCTGCGATCTCTAGGGAAATAATATACAACCGAGTTTTTGGTCTCTCTAAACGCTGCATTTTTGACTCATATTTACTTTTAAAGAAGTCGTAACTTGAATAAAAGTTAAACTGAACAAAATATTGTACTTCAAGTAATTTTCAATAATGTTTTTATTATAGTGTTATAGGAAAATTGTCAGTAATTTTACTTTAGGTATTAAAATGTTGCATAAATATTATTTTCTTAAAAATATATTAATTCACCATAAAATAAAATAGAGTTTACTAAATAATTCATGACACAATTAAGTAAATGATTGTACTGACAAGTGATTGTACTTATGACATACTAGATGTTGCTACTTCGTGCGCGCAATAGTTAATGTCGCGGAAACCATACATTTTTCCGCGATAAAAATAACCCATGTTCTTTCCCGTAGTCTACTTATATACCTGTACAAAATTTCATCAAAATCCGTCCAGTAGTTTCGGAGCGTATTCAATGCAAACAAACAAAATACTTTTCCTCTTTATTATATTCGTATAAACGTATTGCTTGCCTATAAAATACTACTTCATCCAAAGAAAATCTACAGTTAATTTACGGATACACTTCACCGTTATTTATTCGAGAGAGGCAAGAGAGAGGTATGAAAAATATCTCGATTCCATGAAAGTTTCGCAGAATTAACGCCATTAAACACCGAACTCGGTCGTTTCCGTATCTTTGTATTGTGCAAGATCCATCTTAAAATTAATTGCGTGCTTCGATCGCGCCAGGTTATTATTTATTAGTACAAACGTGCAAAACTGTTTTGTTACTTATATTTCATAGTTTAATGATGCTACTCCAAGATTGTTCTAGGATTAATGAGCTCTTTAGTTTCACACTAGATTTTCTTTAGTTGTATTGTTTAGGTAACAGCCTCCGTGGTCCAGTGCTTTAGAGCTTGGCTCTCGACTCGGAGGTCGTGGGTTCGATTTCCATATTGAAACAACAAAAAAGATTGTTTCCACGTTAGGTTAGGACAATGCAGGCTGATCACCTGATTGTCTGACAAGAAAAATGATCCATGCGTCGGATGGGCATGTAAAAAAGTTGGACCTGCGCCTTATCTCTCGCCAGTCGTGTCGGTTATCCGTCACACTGGGTTACTAGTGTAAAGGAAGAGAGAGTGCTCTTGTGTACTGCGCAAACACTTGGGCACTATAAAATTACTGGCCTGGTTTCAATGAAACCGGCCACCATCACCGAAATCAGTGTGGGGGAGTTATTATTTATATATTGTTTATGTTTATTTTATTCTTCTACAGAAAATAATCATAATACGCCTTATAATGTTGACCAACATCATCGACCCGACAATTGTATATCTCTGTTTTACACATGTAGGTATATTATATTTTATCACGCTTGCAAAATCAATGATCGTTTCGTGTCGTCGACAAAAATGTCAATCGTTCGGTGTTTAAGCTGATTACCATGATTTTCGTATGTACTGCCTTATTTTCAAAGAACGTTAAACTTGTTTGTCTTTTTAAGGTATATCAACTAGTTTTACCTCGGCATCTGTTTTTGAGATCTGCACAGATCAAAGTAATTGTAAAGGATATCAAAATGTCCGGCCAAATTAAGTCCGCAACGTTAGACAGAGCATCGAACCGGCCAGTAAATCTCGAACTATCCACGATACACTAGTTGTCTGGAGAGCACTTAGTACTGTCCTCGACTTTGGGGTGTGGTACAAGAGTTTCGGACAATAAGCCATTCGTAGTTCGATCCTTTAAAGGTTGTCGAACAGATTTTCTATATTTTTATATTGCTGTTGTACTACTTGCTAGTACCTACCATCAAATGGATAATATTTTCGATGATTTATAATATTTACACGATATACTAGTGGTATTAACTTACTCGCTGTTAGTACAAGTACCAATTGGTCGTAACCGTTGGAAAAAGCTAAACGCAAAAATCGCTAGCAGCTTATACGTAAAACACAACGACTTAAAATCAGCTATAGCGGTTTATTTGGTTTTTAGCGCCCCTGAAAGAGAAAACGTCTCGAAGGCCAGGAGCAGCTGCGAGTCTAAGAGCCCTCGAGGGCGGCGCTGAGACGTGAATTATATCTGTTGTTATATTGTGGAAATACTTTCAATTCCCACACGTGTCGGCGCTCGTACTAGTAATAGTGTTTGCTTTGAGCTAAACTCCTGTATATTTGAGACGTAAATGCTCGTGTTCTGCCTCCTGGACTCGGCATTATGGTGATATCCTGTTTATTATGTATATGATTAAATTGGATGGGACAGGTGAGATAGATTTGAGGCTAGCTCTAGTCTGTTAAGCAACATCATAATTTATTGTTGTCCATTCGCTATCATAGCCATACGATATGTGATATATATTATGTGATAATTATGCAAGCATTTTCCGTTATCAGTATCCGGAAACAAATTAAAAAGTTTTTGACTACGTACTTATATATATATTATGCTTTTGAAATGATAAAGAAAATGTATGTTACTTAACTGAACTGAACTGGACGGAAAAAAATCGCATCCGACCCAACTGACGTCATTTCCGCCTGAACGGATTCCAGCACACACACGGAAAAATCGCATCAGTTTGTTCTGGTTTGCCGCGAGTTACGGTCGTGTTTATTAATTGTAAGCTCACTAGGCTTGTACACGGCCTCAGCTCTGGCGAGAACTGAAGCGATTTGTCACACATAGTCCATTCAGTCCATCCGTTCAGTCCAGAATTAATGTTGCCAACTTAGTTATTTTCTAAAGTGTTACTACTAAATTAAGTATTTTATTCCCTCCTTAGTAGCGATTTAGTTGTTAGTGGTGTTTTAATAGGAAAGAGCATGACAGTAATCATATGCAAAATGGCCTAGGTTAATCACAAAAAAAAAACTATTTTTTTACTCCTTATCATCATAATACATCGTAGCATTCGTCCGTAATTTTCTTAAAACTACCCGTTTAATTGCTATATACGTAATATTTCCTAGTATAACGTTACAATTTATAACATTCAATAAATTATAAAATTTTAATATAACAAAACCTAAAATGCAGTTTTTTATGTTTTTTTTGGGGGCTTTAGGGATTTCTAAGTTGAGTCGCTTTTTTTATAGTTTTCAGTATTATTTTAGTAGTTTTTAGTAGAAATCGACGCGAGTTTAGTATTTTCGCAAGAACAGAGCTGCCAACACTGGAACGAATTGCTTAAGTCCATCCGGCTGACTGATGCGATCTCGAAATTGCACACAGACCATACGATTTTGCATCCGTTCAGGTGGAACTGAAGGAAAACCGGACCGTATATGGGGCCCCTTATCGAGATCTACGAGGAAAATCCAAAAAGGATCACTCGAAACTTATAACTCATATCTTACTCTTCACAAATCGTGTAAATAACACAGCAAAAAGTGGGTTATGTGTAACATTAAATGTTGTTAAATAAATCATAAGCGATATATCACGATCTTCTGAGTTAAGCGACTGACCGCGGGCAACCCTCTAATGTTCACACCGAAGCGAGACGATACGCGACGCGGCACTGCATTTTTAAAATAAGTAAATTAAAAAAAGTTAAGCAAAGTAGAACTTCGTTCAGTACACATTAAATACACGTTTCATTGAAAGAGCGCCGGGCTATGCAGAGCCCGTTGACAATTCGAAAGTGGCAATTAAAAGTGTATCTTCTTGTGTAGTGAATAAGGTTCAATATTCAATAGCTATCTTAAAAATGCAGCCCAACGTCGCATCTCGTATCATCGCGGTGTGAATTGACCCGAATAGGTTAGGCGGTTTGGTACACACGGTAACATCAAATCGCGCGCTTTAAGATAACTAGGTGAAGTGTTATGCGAAAAAAAACGTCTCGGAAGGTAGTATTTAAAGCTTTGTCTATAAGAAAAATTTCATAATAATAAATCATTTTGACGAAACCGAAGGTCATACTTTCAATCATGGTGAAATTGGTTCTTATTAAAATATATATAGTAGATGGTGTTTGTTAAAAATTATACTATCTTGCAATTTTCTTATAAGTAGAGTATAGGTTAAGATATTATTGCGCGATTATGTTTTGCCTAAAAGAAGTTTGAAGTAAAAAAAAAAACTCACTAAATTCATTAACCAACCAACGATATGCAACATAGCATGCGATATTTGTGTGTCGTAACTTGTGTGAATATGCCAGAGACGATTTCAGTTCAAGTTTCTTGTTGAGATCGCAAAACAATACAATATATGTTATTTACAAGCATATTCAACCGAAATGTGGTTTCAGACCGAGGACTGTAATATTGTATTAAGTCTAGTATACAGACGTGATAGAAGATTCTGGAACGTAAGTTAGCAAATGTTTGTTATAATACAAGTTTTCTTTTCGTATATTAAAGTTAAATGGTAGTAATTATTAATCATCATCATTATCGCCTGCTAACATACCGCTAAAGAATGTGTCTCCAGTCGGTGTGATGAACTAACTACCACGTCAGCCTACTACGAAACTGTGACTAGCCGCCTAGTCGCCGACTATGAAAGTGGCCTGGAATAGTCGGCTTAACCGACTAGTCGCTGACTATGGAAATGCCCAGATAGTCGACTCTACTCACTAGTCGACGACTATGGAAGTGGCTGGATAGTCGGCTTTACCAACCTGTCGACGACTACTTGGCATATCTCTAGTTATCGTAGGTACAGACGAAAAGAAGTTATTTTAATATTGATTATAAAAAATATATTAAAAAAAAAGTTTAACTTCAGCACGGAAAATTTGATGAGCTCAGTGACTGTTGAGGTTGAGTTTGAGCGCGTTGGTGCTTAAATTGAAATTTTGCACACGTATTTCTCATATGACGTAGGCATCCACTAAGGTAGGATTTTTCAAAATTCAACCCACAAAGGGGTATAATAAGGGATAAAAGTTTGTATGATACTTTTTAATCCTTGGACATATTATTATGATGTTTCTGAATGAAGATAAGAATTGAGTATGGAAAAAATAATGAGTTACGCATTTCCACGTTTTCTAAAATTCAGCCCCTAAAAGGGTAAAATAGGGCATGAAAGTTTTAAATAAACGGACAGGTTAAATTTTTAATGCTATAAATATGAAACACGTATTCCTCATATGACAAAGGCTAAGGAAGGATTTCTCAAAATTCAACCACCAAGGTGGTCAAATAGGTGATAAAAGTTTGTATGAAACTTTTTATTCCTTGGACATATTTGCATAAAATTTCGTTTTAATTTAGCACGGAATTATTTTTAAAGAAAAATTAAACCGACTTTCAAAATAAAAATGCACAAAGAAGTGTGTAATAAAACTTATTTTCTAATCAATTCCCGTTTTAAATTAATTCGGCTAAAATTTTAACTATTTCTCTACTCGATCTTCATAATTTTGAAGTCATATTTATTATATTTTTAATAACACATTTTAAGAAAATATAAAAGAAGCGTTCGAATGAATAATTGTATACGCGAAAAGCTTTTATTAGGTATTGTATATAAGATAAATATGATCATTACTATAAGTTACATAATGGCATATGCTTGCAGTTCTTAAAACAATGTTGAAATATCCAAACGCGTAAACGTCTAGATGCAATAAAGACTGAGGAGTTCTGTTCAGTGCTATCCCTTAAATATTATGAGTATATCTCAAAATTTATTGGGATATCCCTTTAGATGTCCCTATAAATTTTGAGTTTCATCGATGCCTCATGGTCCTTTAGTCACCAAAGTGAAGGAGACCTGATAGTGGACCAATTTCGAATTATACCCTATATTACAAAAGAATTTTCCAAATGGGACCCATTTGGAAAATTCGGCAGAGTAATATTCAAGGATATGTATCGATGTAAAATACTATGAAAAGTACCTATTATGATCATATTGTGATGATGGTGGTGATGATGATGATTACTGTAACTGACACAGTGGCATATGCTTGCAGTTATTTAAAAAACGCCGAAATCCCCAAACATGTATTTATGAGGACTCAGGAGTTCTGTTCTGTACTTTTTATCCAGGGTATACCTTGGTACAAGATCTTACTTTTTGGTAGTATATACTTAGGTATCTTCAGAAAAAGTCGAATTCATTATATGTGTCCATATATACTTCGAGGAGTTCCTTCGATTCCTCATGGATCCCATCATCAAGTCACCACATTGGTATCAAAAGGACCAAATTGGGATTATACCCTATACAGTAAACAAATAAATTTGAATAACGGTCCAGAGACGGAGAGAGAGAGTAATCGTTGAACATACAAAAAAAATATAAAATAAATACAGCTGAACGTATAACCGCCTTCTTTTTGGAAGTCGGTTAAAAATAATGAGTTACGTTTCAGCGTTTCCTAATATTCAATCCCTAAGTAAAATAGGGGATGAATGTTTTAAATCTATATATTTATTAATAAGTAAAGCGAAAATTTCAGGTACAGTTTTACGACAATTGTGCGTACAGATGAGAGTGAAATTTGGCACAATTAAAGTTTATGCTGAGGAAATGCTTAGAAATACATTATATTAATGAAAATATCAGCAAACCCTCACTACCATGGATTTGATTCACAATTTGGGATTGACAATAATGAATACGTGTGTGTATTCATTATTGTCAATATTGTTTTGACGTTCGTTTTCATTGTGAAAAACATGAGTGAAATTTTATTTTATGTAATTATAATGGAACTGGACTGATAATCTTTTAAAGATTACATTAATTATAGTTTAAAATTATTATCGCTACTTCAGTTTGCTCACACTACCTAACGTGCGTTTGATATAATTTTATTACACGTTGACGTTTGTCAGTCTGTCACAACATTTATTTTATTTATTTTTTTCTATCTATGAGGCAAAATAATAAATAAGAAGTTATATGTTTCAATATAAAAAATAATATAGCTGTCTCTCACAGTATCGCGTGCGATAAGCGACATCGTATAGCATTATGTGAAAACGCTCTAATACGTTTATTAAAACATACGTTTTCACGGTTTTGGACCTATTTTAAGGGCCTCACGGTCTAGTCTGCAAATCCAGCAGCCTGTAAATAATTTGCTTATATATTTTCATCTGTTATCTGTAAATAGTAGTAAATATCCAGGCGGATTTACCAAAAGGCTGAGTAAGCTGAAGCCTATGGCGGCAAAAGGTAGGTAGGCGAGGAGGCGGCGGTATTTACGTTCTGCAAAGAAGGCAGTAAATGTGGCTTAAACATTTTTTTGTCTTAAAGAAATATAAAAAACATTATTATTTGCATACAAAGATTACTCTCGAAAATTTAACAAAAAAATTATATTTTAGTCCCGTATAGTATACCTACTTTACACTCTAACGTCTGAATCCAAAAAATGACTAAGCGCTCTGTAAACTATACTTTTGCGGTAATATACGATGCTTAATATTATAAAAAACTTTTCAATAATAGAAAATACAATTTAAATTCATTGTACTCTTGATTAGTATAAGAAGAGTAATCGAAAGTAAAAATAATGCTAGTAATGTAATAAAAATCTAAAAAATATGTTTTTTGGATACTTAGCCCGAGTCAAGCTGACGTGGTGTGAAGCGTTCATACATTAAATTTTGGCACAAATAAATAGCATACGTTATAATCTTTTGAGCTCTGACTATATGTGGTTTCCACTAAATACTGTGGTGCGGTTAGTTTATATATCTGGCTTTAGGTATCTCACATAACCGATTGAATATGCAAGCCCCCAACACCGACGGAGCCACGTTGAATATGCCTCCGATTGTCCGTTTGACGCCCGCACGGGAACCTGACATTCATTTAAATTTGTATGCCCAGACAAGGAAATATGACCCCTGTTGTGTTATATATAAGTGATATTTTGGTGAAACAACAATAAGGGCGAGAGAAAATCAATTATTGGGTTATTAACGTGTCTAAAATAAGTGCCACTGATTTATCCAATGACAACAATCGAGTTGTATCGGGGGTTAAAAATGTATAAAACAGTACGTCCTTTAAGTAGTGATTCATTTTATGATTTACAAAATACACAAGAATAGCTGTAGTTTTTAATATTATAACATCTAGCACTTACCAGCATATTCCTCTTCAAAAAGTTGGTCTTCGTAGAGAAGAAGTGTTGGATTCAACACGTACGACGTGACGAGATCCATTTTGGATACTTTGTTTTCTTTTTTTAACTGAAACTGAAAAAATCTAATCAATTTAGAAGGATGTACAAAAAAATAACCACGCATCTACGTTACTCATATTTTAATATTTGTGCTGATTCAGTTATAAATAACGAGTTATGTTCATCGCACACCTCATTAATTTCTATAAAATATAGGTATTGCATATTCTAGTGTTAGTCTATATCAAATACTTAATTAAAAAAATATGAATTTAGAAATATTGAATCGCCAAAGCAATATAACAAAGGCTTAAATTAATCTATTATCTATTCATAGTCTATGGCTAGTTTACAAGTAGAATACGATTAAAAGTGTTAATGGCTTTCCCCTTAGTTAAAATGCAAATTACACCTATCGCCTTATCCAAGTTATTGGCGTCCAACTTTGAGACGTTGAATAAAACATCGCATCATCTGTGATGTTAAGCAGCATCTTGGGATTTCAATATAGCATCGCTTAACTTTTAATATCAACGGGCAGCATAATGGGCAGCGTATATTATGATAATTTTGAGGCAGATTGCTTTTTTATTGCCATAATATTTAAAACTTTTGGTGGTTTTCTGCCTTGAGCTTCAATTCTTAAGCGCTTATTAGGATCAGTTCACATCGCAACGAAACGCGATGCTATGCGGCGCTGTATTTTAAAGATAGCTATTCAAAATTGAACTTTACTCACTATACAAAAAGATATATGTTTTATGACATGCGTTGTCCAGCGCGGTGCACCTTGACATTCGAACTCGAATGTCAGTTTGCACCGCGAAGTTTAAGTAATACGGTAAGCCAAGTAAGACATTACAATATTTAAGCATTTTTACTCCAATTTCGTATATTATACGCCATAAATAACATTGAGACTAACCAAATATGTTTGTAAAGTGAATTCAAAAATGTGAAATGTATGACTAATAATCTAATATTTTGGGATGTAACAATGTTTGGCCCGACTCCAAGCTACCGCCATTACAGGAGATACTATCACTTGTTCGCCCCCACACAAATATAGTGAAAACTTTCCAGAATCCCGACAAGAGATACTGGTGGGAATTACCTTTTGGACGATTTATATTTGCCATATTATTAAACAAATGTAAATTGGTTATGGACTGAGATGTATATGGATAAAATTTATGTCATATTGTAGTATTAGTTGTGTACATTTAACATTTGTGTGCCGCTAGATTATGCGGTGGGCCAATAGGCTAGATGACAGATTTTTTTTTATTGCATACTAAAATCAAGATGTTGATACTAATCGCTTTCTCAGGCGATAAGCTACAATTTTCAAAATAGTGTAATATTATTAACACATTTTATGAAAGTTATTAATACAAAAAAATCCTCCGGTATTCTCACGCTCTCAGCAAAACAAACTCAATAGTTATTTTATACTGGTTTTCTGAGAGGCCATGGTATTTCCCCAAATAAGCATTAACGGTCTGTTGACCTAATAAACAATCACCAGTGATGATGATAATTGGACACTATATTATTAAATAATTGTTATTATATATTGAAGTAGTCGGCAGCTAAGCATTTAATATAAAATTAAAGTGATGATGATGATTATAAATATAAATTTGCCAATAGTAAAATTTCAAAAATATTGATATCGGTGTACAAAACTATGAAGAGTACATAATATGTTGCTGTATCGCGAGAAGATGGTGGTGATGATTACTGTAAGTGGCATAATGGCATATGTTTGCAGTACTATAAGCAAGGTCGAAATTTATAAACGTGTATCTTTTAAGACTGAGGAGTTCTGTTCAGTGCTTTTGGATCTAGGGTATATATACGTTTTGTTGTATACCTTAGCACAAAATTTTACTTATTAGTAGCATATGCTTGGACTACTCAGAAAAAGTCAAAATCACGTATATTGCGTCTCTATAAATTTCGAGAAGTTCCCTCGATTCCTCATGGATCCCATCATCAAGTCACCACTTTTGTGTCAAAAGGACCAATTTGGGATTATACCAAAGGGTATAATCCCAAATTGGTTCAAATAAATAAAGACAGCAAAATAAAACTTTTGCAAATTGGTCCACAGGCGGCGGAGTAATCGTTGAACATACAAAAAAAATACATCCGAATGTATAACCGCCTCCTTTTTTGGAAGTAGGTTAAAAATATTATCTTGTCCTGTCTTTCAGTTCTCAAAATGTTATATTTCGTGTCTTAAAAAACGTTCCTTGTACGGGAATAGGTAGCGTTGAGTAATATTTAGATATCGCCTTACTAATAAAAATATTTAAACAGTGGATAAGCAATACAATGTTTTGTCCTTATCTGATACGTGGGAAAAGTAGCTTATCAGACAAGGACAAAACATTGTATTGCTTATCTGTTGTGTAAATATATTTATTAGCAGCGAAAAGAGTTTCGACTAAAGTACACAAAACCGCATTTCAAACCCACTTTATATTTTCAAATTCGCTAGGCCGAATTCGTTTAAACGTATCCATGGCGTTTGAAGTAAGCGCCTATTGACCTGGCGACCTGTGGAGAGCGTGTCGGCGCCGCTTTGCGGAGGGCTCTTGTGCCTTAAACGACTATTATCTGCTTGCCACAGATAATAAAGGTATGCTGTGTTTTTGACGGAGTATTTGCGTACCTATATTCTCTTGTTTCAAAGACTTTGATAGGTTATTCCTTGCTTTTATAATTTTATTAAAAAAAAAAGTATAGAATATCTATAGAACTGTTTCAAATATATGAAAGCTAGTTGAGGCATTACAACGTTAGCTATTTTTGTATTATTAAAATCATGATTTTCTAATAATTAAGTATCAACAATTAAAACACTCTAATTCAAATTGACATAATATCTTCGCTATTTTAAACCACATTACAATTTTACTTTAAAGAATTCAATAAAAATTCCTTTCAATTGCATGCATACCCACAATCCCATTTAGTCTATGAAAATTCTTAAAATATCCACTTACAAATCAAATAGCGCTTTCAATATCTCAAAGGTGAATTCAAGTCAGGGCGGGATTCGTTCCGCGTAAGGAACAAATCCGATAACGCGTCACGCCGAAACTTGCAGACTCAATTGCAGCGGAACACGATTACGGAACAACGCCAGAATCTTTTAGTACCTGGAACGGTCGGAGGAATCGACAGTAAACCTTTTTGTGTAAACACTGTTTGGAGTAAACTGAATTGCATTTATAGTTGTCGGTTTTGTTAGTTCTTTTTGACAAAATAAATGATTCAGAGTGAGAGTGTATGATAAAAAAATATTATAAAACACTTAACTCTTAAAACCACCACTAGAAAGTACTATCTCAATCATATCAGTTTTGCTATAATGTACAATCGCGATCATGCCGTTATTATTTTGTACAATCGCACAAAAAAGTGCCTAGAAACATGTTTTCGCCGAGATCTTAATAGTTGGCAAGCTGTTCCCACACGAATCTCGGCGTCTGCGGCCGTAACGTACACACTGTCCTCTAATTGTGGCTCTAATTGCCCCCCCCTTCTTTATTCCGCTTGTTATTGCGACATTCAGGACTGTCGCGTGGTAAACTTCTTTATTTTATTTCGTTATATAAGAAAGATAATAATTTGTTAGGATGTTCGAGGCTTACTAATTATTTTGTTAATGTTGTGTTATTCGAATGTGTCCATCAAGAATTAAATTCTATCAAATTCAAAGGATGAATTTTTTATTTTTTATTTACGTAAAATATAATTATTTGATATCTGCTTAAGAAGGCCTTTTAAAAATTTCGCCATACTAAAATAACGTTAAATGTGTTGTAAGGTATTATAATAGTAAGGCGAAGTCAACACTTCGCCTTACTATCCAATAATATGAAATAAATTTGAAATCACAATAATCACATTCTAATTAACAATCAAATACGATTATAATAAACCGATTAACAGAACTTTATCAATATATCATTAAACTAAGCCGCTTAAACCGATGTGGTTATTTATTTATGACGAAATATTGGCCAGATTTAAACGCACCGCAGAAACAAGTAACAGTGGCGAAACTGCCCAACGCAATTTGTTTAACATGATCACACATTTTAAAGCATAATTTATTGTCCATTCGACTGTTTAACGCGTTTATCTGACATAGAAGATAGCAAATATACGGGCTTACTGTACTGTCACTAATTCAGAAATGCATTTTGACAGACATGTCGTATTCACTATTCAACAATGTCTCATCCTTACTTCCATACTAATATTATAAATGTGAAAGCGTGGATGTTTGTTACGCTTTCACGCAAAACCTACTGAACGGATTTCGTTGAAATTCGGTATGGTAGTATTTTAGACTTTGGATTAAAACATAGGCTACTTTTTATGCCGAAAAAGTAGTGTTCACGAGGGATACTATACTAACGCGGGCGGAGCCGCGAGCAACAGCTAGTAATATTATAAATGTGAAAGCGTGGATGTTTGTTACGCTTTCACGCAAAAACTACTGACCGGATTTCGATGAAATTCGGTATGGTAGTAGTTTAGACTCTGGATTAAAACGTAGGTTACTTTTTATCCCGAAAAAGTAGTGTTGCCGAGGGGGATACTAAACTTACGCGGGCGGAGCCGCGAGCAACAGCTAGTTCATAATAATTATGTTTAACTCTCCTTAAAGTCATCGTTTCTGATGTAGGTATTGCAATTAGCTTATATATATAATAGCTAGGTAATCGAAGGTGTTGATATTATATTCAATTCAATAAATTTATTTGTATGAATGTAGTTACAAAATATCTTATAATTAATAACACTGGGTCTGTGTATTCTGCCATTCGAGTGGCCTGTTTTATAATATTATGGACTCCTTATTGAATTCATTAATATGTCAATAAGTAATAATTAAAATTTTAAATACTTAATTATTCACTAAAGAGATCGTCGACACTGTAAAGGCATTTTTCTATAAGATATTTTTATTCTCATTTTTCAAATGTTGAATGTTTTTCTTTGAAGTTTGAAATTATTTTCTTTAAGATACCGTGGTAATTTATTATATATTTTGTCATGTCAAAAATGCTCTTTCTAACTAGAGTAGATAAATTTAACCTATTATCTGCTGTTCAAATGTCTTAATCTCGAGACGACTCACACAATACAGTGTGAGTCGAGTGTGATGATGATTGTAGTAACTAACTCAATATTTAAATTCTTCACTGAATCATTATTAATTTATTGAGGAAAGATGTCATAATGTATCGATGATGCTGATTATGATTATATATCTTATTTAAATAAGATATATAATCTAATACACTAATATCAGACAACGTAGTACCTACGTTGTCTGATATTAGTGTCCGTGTGTATCACCATCCTGGCCATCATATGCCATCTGTTGGCTCAGGAGACGACTCGGGAATGCCAACGGTACATTCCCTTAATAGCCAGATTACAAATCGTCTAGCTTATTCGACCACGCCGATTTAATGGCGTCACATCACGTGTTGGGACTGATTGAATAAGGATATAGGCTTGTTGAATTAAGTTATTTTTAGAAAGTTTGTAAATCACTTTGGAGGCAGATTATCAAAAATGTTTTACTTTAGTAAAAAGTAACATATGAAACCTCGTATTTCTTTTAAAATACCTATAGGACAATAGGGTAGAATAAAAAAAACACCGCCACTTTCACATGTATCCCCATACATGTGAAAGTGGCGGTGTTTTTTTCATAATATTAAAATTATATCCGTTTATTTATATCCATAATTAGATGAAGCTAGAAGGGTGGACAGACAGACTCGTATTACGGAAAACTAAAAAAAAAACACAAAAAGTCAACGTGCCGTGATAAAAAAGGCTTTCTAAAATATGAAACCAATCCAAACGTATTAGAACAATAATTACCATTTACACTACCAACCGAAAAATTAACAACAAGAAAGCACCAAGTGCAATATTTAAAGAAAACTTATAAAGGAAAGTCAGAAAGGCAGGTAAAAGAATAAGAATTGAATTCTTAATAGTTGTACTAACCCTCGATAATACGGGCAGGTGCGGAACCTAAAGTAAATAAGCTATATCCACAATTTGCGGAAAAGGGCAAACAAAGGTATTAAGAAAGCCCGTGACAATGTTTAATAGTTAGGTACTTGAAAACGTACAAACATCTTGCATTTTTCTTATAGTATTCGTTTTTATCTAAAATATTAAATTCTCCTGTTCGGAGACACACTCCTCCGAAAGCCGTTTCGATTGTCCGATTCTTATGATTTTTTTGGATATTCGGTAGGTCTGAGTATCGGTCGTAATCTATTTTTTCAACCCCTAAATGTTTTTGTTTCAACATTTTTTATTTTATTTTATTATTACACATTAAGGCAGAACAACGTCTGTCACGACCGAGCTGGTCTCTATATAAATCTATATAAAATATATATAAATCTTCTGTGCGTGTGCATGTAATTGAACTCCTTCTAAACCGTTGGACATATTATTTTAATGAAATTTTTTGTGTGTGTTCATGTGGATTAGAAAATAATTTAGATTTACAATTTTGGTCCACTGGATGATGTTTCTTTTTCTTTTTTTTAAAGTAAACATTTACAAGTAAAAATTATTAACCTACGTCCTATTGGACGACCTACGTCCTATTGTCCACTTTATAAAGTGGGCACGGGACAGCTAGTGTTTTATATGTTTTGCTAAATATTTAACCCTTTTGCAAGTATTTCTGGCCTCCAATAATAATTTTATCTACTTAACTTACATAAAGTTAAGTTTGACTATAGTAAAAAAGAACGAAACTCTGAACGAATTGTTAACATCTCAATTGGCTAAAAACTTGCATTTAAACAATTTAATTCCCCGCGTTTTGGCACGCGTGAGTATTCGGCCGAGTGATTTTAATACGGGAAGTAACGTATCTGCACCGGTGTATGTAAATCGCAATATATTTTAGTGGTCCAATTTGGTGATGTTTCCACGTTTACACTGGAATCTTTAGAAATTGGTATTATTTTGTCATGCTGATGAATTTTGCAAGAGGTGCGTCAAATTGGTAACATTGCGGGGGAGAAAAAGTTTTGTGCCTCATTGTGCAAAAAATTTTAAAAATAATATTTTGAAAATTAATCTTTCTAGCTTGGGTATCGTGCGTGAGCGTTATAGAACGATCGTGCTCCGCATTACGCACGAAGAAAATTTGATTGTTTGCGAGTCGCGTGGCTGCGCCGCTGCAAGTTAACTATGGCGTTGGTGGCCAACGAGTAGCTGGCGTTCATCCAGCACGCCATCGACACTATGGGCGAGGTCAGCATCATGCAGATATGCAAATCTTCTTTCACCAACAATTAGATTTGCACGGGCAAGCAGCTGTTCTACGAGACGCTCGGCCAGAGCGTGAACATGCTATCTCGGAGGCAAGATAGCGGCGAACCAAGCATGCAGGATATCATCTTCCTGCTGAAGCAGACGACGTGCCGGCCTTTGTGGCGAAAGATCTCCACAAGCTGCCGGTGGTAACGTCTGAACCACGTCGACGTCTCCAGCCTGCTGAAGAACTTCAACAGTATGAAGGCAGAGCTGGACGAGATGAGAGGTAAATTTGAAACATCGAAATCTACCATCCATGACTTACGTAGTGAATTACTACAGTTAAAATGTAATAATTCAGTAAGTAGGTCACTTAATCATTCAACCGCCTTTGTCAAAACACGTAGTGGCGGCGCGCGAGCTGATACATCTTTTTGCGTGTCAGCAGAATCCGATGAGCCGGCGACCACTGCCGCCACCTTGCCCTCCGGATCGTGCAGACACTGAGTCAACAAGCGAGAAAGTTTTGCCACTGTCGCCGGTCGTCCCGCACCTCCCCGCGGGCGAAGACCAAGGGGGAGAAAGAGAGCCACATGGCTGTGGAGAGCCGCAAATATGAGCGTTCTCGACCTGGTAAGGACGAGAGCAGGCGGTGCGATGAGGAGGGCTTCATACTGGTGGAAAAAAGAAAGATGAGGAAGCCCGCCGCCCGCAACCATCGAGGCACCGCACCTTACGTACCGGAACTGCGCCTACGGTGCGAGGTACCCGCGACGCCGTTGTACGTATCCCGCCTGCATTGGTCCATGGAGGTCGAGGACATCGTGGACTACATCCGCAAGAAGACGTCCATCGGCTTGAGTCTCGAATTTGGAGTCTCGCCATAAGGTCAACTTTATTTCATTTGTGGTGAGTATGCCGACGCATCTTTTGTCGACCTTCGAGGTGTCTCAGTACTGGCCGATAAGTGTGATCTACCAGAGGTTCCGGTGGAGACTCCGGAACGAAGCGCGCATCACGTCGCCGACAACAAGTGATAAAGTAGTTTAAGTATATAATAATAATAATATGTATGCTAGTATGTAAGGTATTTATAATATGGTAGGTCCATATATAATATGGACCTATGCCACCCGAAATAAATGTTATTTATTTATTTATTTATTTTTTTTAATGTTTACTAAACCGATTAATTTGATATACCTAATACAATAAAAAATTAACAAAAAAGGATTTTTCAAAAAGAGATTTTAGTATTGACTTCAATACAGAGAAAGCGAATAACATCTACGCTTCGAGTTACGACTTAGTCGTAAGTAATCCTCTTTTTAGCAAAAAAAAACTGGCACCTAAGTATAATATTGAACAAGACACTACGTAGCCGTTCGTCCACTCGAAGCACTGACAAGCGCTATGCGCGTAGTACCGCTACGTAAAAATATTTTTTTACTCTGTGGTACGACAGCGTAGGTTAGACAATAGAATACAAATACAATAGTTCACTATGCTACTTTTAGAGCCGGTGTGGCGCAACGTGTTGAAAAATGTAATTTAACCTTAAAATTACTGATTCGATATACATTATTATAAATCATAGCAGATGTTTAGTCTTCACTGTATATCACTGTTCAAAGAATGTTCATGAACCACAGTTATTGAAATTCGAAATCAAACAGATTTCTCCTATTTTCATCAAATTCAAGAGGTGAATTTTCACTAAAACAAGTCGCCCTCCACAAATCTATTAACGATATTAAAGTTATCGGGGATAATTTTAACCGTTACATTGCACGTTCAATAAAACCCCAGCATCCGCCACACGTAGAGGAAAGAGAGGAAATTAAAACGGATATTTTTTCAACGCCCGCCTTGTTTCTAAAGCGAAAAACCATTAAGTTTTTTTGCGAGGCAGTCATGTTTCAGAGCCGAGATTACGATAGTTGAGGTTATATTCTACCAGAGGAATTATGTTATTTGCGGATTATATTATATTCCCCACAACTTCGTTCACGTTGAACGAATTTTAATTTATACCACGGTATCTGCGCGGTATATAGGAGAAGCGCAGTTACTTAAAGAGTGAGATTGTGTGTAATGAAATCTCGCATACCACACGTCAATAGAATATATTATATAGGCTTCATTTGTCACAAACCCAGTCTGCAAGTATACGCGTTATATACCTTGTAGGTATTTATAATTGAGAAAACACTGACACTATCTTAATTGCATTGTCTCCGAATCAAGCTTGTTCACCGTAACTAGAATGGATGAAGTCATTAAAAAAAGAGGAAACCAGTAACCTTCAGAAGCATCTTTTTATAAACCTTTCTCGATAACATTTTTAACTGACGATTGAAAAAAATATTGTACCTACAAAATAATTTTTCAAAAAATCAAATGGAGCCATATTGTATACACCAAATTTTAAAGAAATGTTATTGATTGGCTGACCCATGCCCACATTGTTGAGCGTGAAACATTTTTGATGATGATGATGAGGAACAAACAAACAGACCGTCGGACATTTTTAAAATCTTGTTTTTTTTTATTGTATGTACCGTGTATACTTTTATATGCATTAGGTGAATAGCTGTTAATTTAAAATTACATACAACAATATTAATTTGCAGTTCCATTTGGCGTACGTGTGTCCTATGTCTCATTTCCAGTTAGTGAACAGCCAAGAAATGTGATATTTATTAAGTATTCACATATTTATGACGCTTAGTTTCGTATACATGTTACTGCTGTCACGAGCAGGTCATTAACCCGGTTGGTCTTGAGAGTAATCTACGTCTGTTCCGTAGCTCGATGTCTACTTGAGAGCCGTAATTGACTCACCCCTTACCCCATATGGATTCTTGAATCGGTAAATAAAAATCGTGCTAAGGTACGTATATACCACTCAAGTACGGTCGCTTGAACCGCTGTACCACTTTTGAACCTTATTGTTGAGTAATAAGGTCAAAAACTGGTATACCAGAACTGTCTTCGACTGTACATACATATTTCTTATGTTTATTTGAGTCTTTAACGTACAAAGAGCCTACGATGTACGTAAACGAAATCGATAAGGTTAGTTGGGGATAGTAATGCTTTATTTTTCTTTTTTGGTCAAGAGGAACATACTTTTTTATGGGACTGGCCATTTTTGCCCATCTTTCCTGATAACTGACAATATAAAATAGAAATGAACGATAGTCAGAACACTTAACTGTTCTGAAGGCGCTAGGATGATAGATATGAGCAAGAATCAGTGTGCATTCTAAATAATAATAAAATAATTCCTTCGGTTTATATTTTAAATGCTTATTTGTTTATAATATAAATATCTATAGAAGTGACTATTTAAAATATTCACAAATTATAAAAGTAGGTACTAAAAATAAAATTAATACTAGAAAAATTTAAAAAACTACAATGAAAAGAAATCTCCCAGGTCGTCCCCACCAGCCATAGTACCTAGAAGGCTCAAAGAGTTTCCCCGCTGGATTGCGATACTGATACTATGGTCAGATAGGTGCCGGCTCTGGTGTCTCGGGTGGCCTCAATTAGTTTTTTTATATTTAAAATAATTTGTTTAAATATTACCCTAATAAATTAATAAAAAAATAAAGTACCTGGGAGACCGAGCTTTGCTCGGCGTTTTTGTAGCACGATAAAATTATTAAAAAAAGAAAAAGAAATAAAAAAGAATCACAAAAATATTCGTCTCACCGGGATCCGAACCCGAGACACCAATATGCTAACAACGCTAACCCTCCAACCGGATTTGACATTTAGAAATCGAAATCACTCATACTTTATTCCGCGATGAAAGATAAACATATTATAAAACTTAAAACTGCGCAGAAAACTTGAAAATTCTCCTCCAAAATTTCCTGCATACTAAATTTCATGGAAATGCAGATTACTGTTACCGAGATTTCAATTATAATATATACAAGTATAGCTCGTTTAAAGTATAAGATCTTTTTAAAATATTTCAAAGTAAAATGTAATCGTGTTCCATATTCCGTACATCATTAAGCATTAAGCAGGTTACACGATCCGTCTAGCAAAGGTTCATTAGCGTAAAGCCTTTATAAACTTGTATTTTTACATAAAAATATGTATTTAGCTGTCACCGTGTAAGCGAATTATGACTTTGAAAAACCCCTTTGTGTGGGACCATGCGTGGTATTTTTTGTAAAGGTATTGAAATTGGAAATATAAGTGGATTATATTTACAACGTATACACCCAGAAGGTTTTTTTGCGTATATTTTAGGCCGTATTAATCAAATTATTGTATATATATCGAGTGGCACAATAAAGGCAAAAGACTATTTGCTCACTATGATTTAGCTTTAGTGATTCTTTACTGCAGTCATCATGCCTATTGATGAATGATTACGTACTCATAAAAAAACAATTTTCCATATCATTGCTAAAAGATGGTCACGTGTGAGTTTCTTACGCCGTTTCTTCTAAATATAACTTTTTTATTTTTTTTATTTTGAATTGACGAACTTTGGGGCTCAATGATGAGTGCGTTGGTACTTAAGCCGAAGGTAGCGGTTCCAAAAGCGGTTCGGAAGGTTCCAAAAATTCGAAACAAAAGTTTTCTGCGTCCCTGGGGCATAGATGTGCCAATATTGAATATGACTTGTGTATTCTAATATAATGAAAATCTTTAATATAATTATAGTATAAAAAGTAATGTATAGTATAAATAAATTAATATATTATTATTTCCGTTGTATGGTACCCGTTACACAAGTACTTCGAGAACTTACCACGGGACGAGTGGTGTGAAAGCGTCCATAGATATTATTAACATTCAATTTCAATTATAATGTTGGCATCGCCAATATTATGTTGAATATGTGGTATCAATATTACTATGTAGTTGGTAATGAACGTCCATAGAATCAGTGGCGCCCGGCGAGTACAACACCACAAATAATGTACATAAGCTACATAAAATAAAATGTTTTGGAAGTGGCTCTAAACTTAAAATCCGGCGGACAATTTAGTGAACAATGACGAATTTAGTCGCGAGCGTCAAGTCTTAACTTCGCGCTTTTGTTACTCGCTTTGACAAAACTTCCGTACTTAGTTTCCGAGTTATTTCGTTTTCTGATTTAATCTCACTTCTATTATCAGATTTAATTTCAAAAGGTGCAAGAGCTTTTTCCGCTGAAGCTTTATCTCGGGATATTGTTTTGATAGATGCTAAGCTCGAAAGTTTTCAGTATCTCATTAATTTTATAAAATCTGCGAGATATTTTTCCGGTTTTTATACAAAATATCTTAGCATATTTTTTTAGAAATAGGTTCATATTTGGAAATTAATTTAAAATTTAATACTCATAGTAAAATATAATGGCATAAAGATCAAAACTAGCTTAAAATATAACGATAGTGATTTCAATAATATTCCAAAAAGACCGTCAAATCTTTTTAATAACACAAAAATAAACTTAACCTAAAAGAAAGCACAAGTCAGACCAATAAAAACCGAGATACGAAGCTCAATTCTTCGGCAACGATATAGTAGCTTGTTAAAACGATTTATAACATCGGTATGATTGGAATCGTACCAAATCTGAGTGCATCTCGATGATGCATCCAGGGGCATAGATATGAAACCTCGGATTTACGCCGCCGAGCCAAATTAAAGTTTTGATCCTGCACTGCGTACGTAGTAAGCGTGTTTTGGTATTATATTATTTTGATATTACTAATTTAGCCTAGTCAAGAGTCCATAGATATTATTAGCGTCAGTTCGCAGCGCGGAATATGCGTCTTGACGCTGCGCTGCAATTTGAGGATAGCTATTCAAAATTGAACTTTATTGACTATACAAAAATATACACGTTTCTTATGATATCAGTCACACACTGCACATGCTATACCGAGCTGTACAGCGGTACAGCTCGGTGCAACATGACATTCGAACACTAACAATGAAACGTGTAACTTCTTTTGTAGTGAATAAAGTTCAATTTTGTATAGCAATCTCAAAAATGTAACATGTCGCGTATCGTATTGTTTTGGTGTGAATTGACCCTTAAACGTCTACGTAAACAACTGGTTAAAGAAAGAGGAACAGATAAACAGCTACAGTTAGCTTTCGATTTGATTGTACTATTACAAACATAGGGTGTGTCCACGTTTGTCTGTGATCCAAATCCATCTAAATTTTTTTCAAATTTAGATGGATTTCGATCGTTCTATGAAAGCTGTTTCTCTGTACGAAAGTATATAATATTATCTACTCAGTGACGTAAACAGCCGTAAACTGTCTCTATCTATTACCGATATATGCGTCAATATATTATTGGATGGCTTTTACGTTACTAAGTTAAGAATTATGTGAAACTTGGAATTCAGCCACTAAAATACTTTTACTAAGTTATTTAAATAAGTTCATCTAAGTTTTCACTATTTTTATTATTTTACTATTTATATTATTTATGTTTATGAATGTTGCATACATCATTTTTATGCTCACCATAATCTGATATCTAAAACTATAAAACCACAATAAAATCTGTAAAATTGCAACAAACACACATTGTCGCAGCATTTCTAGTTGTAATATTTCCTAAACTTACTAATTTTATATAAGTTTTATCGTCTTAGTTTTAGGTCATTTTTATACTTCCAATTTTTGTCGCTAGCTAGCGACGTAAAAAATCATAAAAATAATAAATATGATTTATTATGATTCCTGGAATATTTGAAAAATCATAAATTTACTTTGAATAACTAAAGTATCTAAATAAAAATTGTGTAATTCTTCAATAATAGTAATATATACGTATAATAGTAATTAATACATACATACTTTCACAATATTTCTTTATTAAGTTTCTAGACTTCTTAAAAATTGCATGTGAGATGCAGTTTAAGAAGTATACCTAAATAGGTATTTTTATCATTCAATAATTATTATCAGATATGACAAGATGATGTAGGTTAGGGGAAAGATGATCTTGTGGAATTAGGCACTCCTTACTCTTGTCCCAGTAAGAATAATGGAGTATGCTCAAGAAAAGCATACTCTATCGTTCTTTCTGGGCAACAGCCCCATTTAACATTACTTCGTGAGTAGTAACACATGTGTACTCTGTAGTCCAAGTAAGAAATTCATGTCGTAATCGAATGAAAATTGTATAGACACTTAATTAAATATAATTTTCATGCAGTTTATAATCGATGACAATACGAATACTTTTTCGCAAATTCTTCATACGTGATACAAAATCTGAAGCTCTTTTTTAAGCCTCAAAGTAAAATTCTAAAGTAAAAATGTTTCTGAATTTTTAATAAAACTAAATCCGCGTTTAAGCTGCGGTAACACGGTGTGTACGCGTTGTATAGACATCCACCTGGTCGCGGCCCACTGAAAATTTAATCAGTGCGCGATGCACTGGAATTTCACCACACTCCTTCACGGTTTTCAACTTTTTTCCAACCGAAACATGCATTTGAATTGTGAGATCGAATGAATTTTTTAACATGTAAAACAGAATGAAATATTGTACACTTTTTCCCATTTAGATATTAGATTTAGTCGAGTTCACGTGACTGTGAAATGTATTTTTGTTCTGAATATGGTTTTTGTAAACGAATTAACGTTACGTTAAAATAAAGAGTTAAATTACGCAAAAAGAAATACAAAGGCTTTTGCATGGGGCATTACGTAACTAAATAATGTACTTTAGGAAATATTACACTTAGGAAAGACTTGAAATCAATATTATAAAAGATTGTGAAAGTACCTATCTAATATGACGAAATAATTAATGATGTCACTGCTTTTAAATTATTACATAATTCCTATTTAGATTATTTGTAGTAACTTTATAAACTTTTAAATATTCAAGGAATCATAATTATTCATACGAAACTCTGAGCTAGCGACGTAAAAATGGCTTGTCATTTTCCGGCGTTTAACTAGAGCTCGCAGTAGCAGACCGACTGGCCACTAACCGTCATGTAAATCTCCACATATTTATGACGTCCTCTGGGGTATATTTTATGGAACTATTCTCATAAAGCACCAGGAACATTCTAGATCTTTCGAGAATTATAAGCATGTTGTGCCTAACGACATATTTTGTTTCAAAAATGTACGACTCGCATTTTGACGCGAATATTAGATACGAACAAAACTAATTTCGTTACTTTTAGTGAAGGACTGAAGTCCTCTCGTGACCATGGTCACTGAAAAGTAGCCGGAACCTTGGGATTAAAACTAAATTGAAAATAAACCGCGACACATCCGTAAATTTAATTTTATATGCGCTATTTTTAACAATTTAAATATATATTTTACCGGTAAATGAAAGTTTATGTGGAGGAAGGTGAGCAGAAACCTAAGGTAATGCTTAGAAATACATTAAATTAATAAAATACCAGCAATACAAACTGCCTATCTCAGATTATTACCACTCTACCGTGTATTTGATAAATACACGTTGTTACAAGTTGATGCTTATCAATATGTTACAACAATTACATTTTTTCCTATCTAAGAGGCGAAAGAACCCTAATAAAGTTCAATCTTAAAAATGTTATGTATTATTATAGACGAATTTTGACCACAGGGCGAGCTCTATTTCTATTAAATTTGTTAAATGTCTATCTACAGTAGCCTGGTGTGGTAGATAAATCTCTATTTCTCTCGTTGTAGCTAGTAGTCGATAGTAAAAAATTGATCTATGAGTGAGCTAGAGACTAGAGTAAAACAAAAGCAGAAACGTGTTACGGGCTGATGATGTTGCGGCCCCGTTCCCTCAGTAATTGATGTATAAAGTTCAGATGGAACCAAGAGCACACTTCGTATTTATAGTGTTCAAAACAACACTTACACCAACGACTTTCATATTATTATAGATATGCCATTATTTAGGTATGTGCTCTCCGAATCGAATAACAAATAATTTTGATGTAACAAAAAAAACTGTTAAATCATATGCATATAATATATATTATATAATATCTATGGACGCTTCACACCACGTCAATCTGGTCTCGTGGTAAGTTCTCGAAGAACTTGTCTTACGGGTACCAGCTAACGAAAATATATTTAATATTTTTATATACAAAAAAACTTTTTGTTGCTTAGGCAGGTTCGAACCCGCGACCCCCGGCTTGAGTACCAACACGCTCAACTATTGAGCCACAGAGGTCGTCAAAACGCATATCTATATAAAATGCATTTCTAGTCACTTTGCCTTTGGTTTTTTTTCCTTCGACGCGAACTTATAATTCGCATTTACAGTGTGACGTAAATTTTTGTATTAAATATTTTTTAATATTATTTGTAATTATCGAATAACAAAATCTCTAAAACCTAGGCCTTTTAAATTTTAAGTTTATAAACCATAAAATCAAATTACACTTTATATAGTCACATTTTAGATAATATTTTATACTTATACGTACGCTGCTACTATACAACATAAAAATCACATCTCGACAGATCTATGATTGTGGCAATAAGCGTCATTGGCGTAAGATAAAAATATTTTCGCGATATGTATTTTCTACTACTACTTCGAGACTGCTTCGACAATCTTTACGATTCGAACAGGTTTAATTATTATTGCCATTATTTCAAAGTAGAAAATGAAATCCTTAAAATCCGCCTTGATCGTTGTTCTAAAGATGTACATGGCACAGTGCACAATAGGTACAGTCGCCGACAGATCGGGTGTAGGTATAACTTTTGAACCCTATGGCGAAGTAATAAGGTCGAAAAGTGGTACACCGGTTCTGTTGGTGACCGCACCAGCTGTTACTTCAAAAATCTATAAAATGAATAATTTTATTTAGAAGAGGACTTTTCACCTTTTTAAATAAATCAAAAATTAACAAATGAAAACCATTATTTCGGAGTTCTTATTTCTAACTGTGGTATTTCAACCGATAAATTGCAAGTTTTACAATCCGTGCGTGTTAAAAGTGTTTAATTCCAGAGTTTCTTAGGGTCTGGGTACAAAAGGCGAAACAATCGACGCTCGCCAGCGCCGAATATAAATTTATGATTCTTGTTCTTTGATAGTTTCCGCGCCAGGGAGATTTATACTGGTCTCGATTAGTTTTATTACAGTTCTGTAAGTTCCTTTAAATCTTTATTTAATTTTGTACAACGATATTTGGAAAAGTTTCACGTTTAGCGGCCATTCGAAAGAGATTTAGATGTCATTATGACACGACGAAAAAGGGATTCTATTAAGTCTTTTGTCAATTTTATACCATGTTTTCCAGTTTATGTAGTTTTTTACTATGTAGTTTTTTGTCGGGTTTCAGCGAGACATTGGAATTGCAATCCATTTTTTGGGTTCCGTAATACTCAAGAAACCCTTATAGTTTCGCTATTATGAATATAAATGGATGAAATTTGGTACGGTTAAAGACTACTCTCTCTCAATTCTCAAGATCTCAATTTTTGCATCATAAAATATTAATAATTTTACATTTTAGGGGTGGCTCTCCATACATGCGAAGTGGGGATGAAAAATATTTTTTCATTTTACCCCATCGTGTGGGGTATCGTCGAATAGGTCTTTTTAAATAAAGGCAAGATTTATACATGACTTTTTAAGCTATTGCATAGCTTTTATCGCGGGCTTTGAGCGCGGCGACCGAATTAAGAAATTCCGTAACGAAAATAAACCTAACACCCCCCACTCCGACCGGCAGAGCGGTGCGATGTTGAAAGCCGTGCATCGTCTAACGTCGTTTCAGTTCGGCAGATTTCGGCACGGTGTTTGTGTGCGTGCGACTAGACGCGTGCGTGTAGACTTACTATGCAATAGCTTTACCGCGGCAGTCCCCGAGTGCCACACGTATTTTTTTATAATGTAAACTATTTACGAGTAATCGACCTCCAAAGTGGTGGACAAGTTACTATTTCTAAACATTGGCATTGGTTGCCCCCCCCCCCCCCTGGCATTTCTAAACTATGCGACTTAGAAACTTGCAATTTTGCATGATGATAGATCATGCTAATTACTCTTTAGGAAAATTATTTTGAACGAAATCGGACTTCGGAGTTACTTTTGAAGTAATTTGAAAAAACTCTTATTACGCGTTGATAGCTAAGGAATCCTCCTTAGACATGTCCCAACCTGGTTAGGCTATTTTATACAAGATTGTTCACAGCTGTTATAAACATATTATATTATGGACGAGGCAAGCCGAGGCAAAAACCGTCCCAACTTAAATGGCCCCACCTTTGTTTGGGGTCATTTTGACATTAATTGAGAGATGATGAAATCAAGATGGCGTAACTTTTTCTTGTATGAAGGTTTATTCTATCAAATGTCGTCATAGCCTATCTTTAGTTTTGAAATGTTTCTTTTGTATGAAAAATTGGTTCGATCAACCCATGTTTCGATCTTATAATATTTGCATTGCGGTAAATTTCTGAGTTTTGCAGTTTTAACATATCGAGTGTAAACTGTATTTTTGTAAGATTTATTGAGCAGAATCGACCTTCAGATATTCCAGACAAGCTAGGCTGCGTACAAATATTCTAAACAATAAATTCATATTTGCACTCGGAGTGCCGTTCATTAACATTATTTGCCACAGTGCCAATATATATTATAGCCCATGTCCACAAATTCGGCTATAAAATTAAAAATTCTTACTATCCTCGTCCTCAGTCGTAAAAGCAGCGATGATACGTAGCTCATGTGTCGAATAAAACTAGACGTTTAATAAAAACTAGATTTTTATATCTCTGTATAGAAATAAATGTCAAACTTTATACCACTTTATTGCTGCAGTTTTATTATTAAAGCGGCAGAAACGAAAGTGCGGACTCAAAATCATCACAAAACAATTTTATAGGGTCTTTGCAGAACATATATTTGGGTAAACATACCGTGGTAACCCTACAATATGTCCTAGTTAGATCTTCGAGTAGCTGTACGTAGCAAATGTCGAATACAAGGTACATAAGGTATTCCTTCATTATTACAATCCACTAGAGACATACTTTGTTACGATCAATAAATATATTATTTTATGAAAACTATAACCCGACTACCTAAATTATATAGCCTATGTCACCAGGGCACACACGAACGTCACACGAATCAATTGACACGTATTTTATTAAAATCGAATCAATAGTTTAGGCGCTACGGTGGAACAAACATACATACGTAGACTGTCAAAATCATTACCCTTCCTTTTGGCTTCACCGTAGTCGGATAAAACGCAAGAAACGCAACAAAATAAAACTAAAATTCTCGTCACATCTAATGTGGTAGGATAGTTGGTAAGCAAAATGTACTCAGTCCATCAAATGTCATTGACGTGTTCAAAAACCTAATTGAATAATAATCAGAACCACAATTCTCGCAATTAACTTACATTCGTTTTACTTTTATCTATAGGTATATATAAAAGGCAAAGCTGATTGATTGATGTATCGACGCACAGGTTCTAGCCCTTAAGGCTAGAAACTTGAAATTTTGCACAAATATTTCTCATATAACGTAAGCTAACGTAACCACTAAGGAAGGATTTTTTAAAATTCAACCCCCAAGGGGGTAAAATAGGTGATAAAGTTAGTATGAAACTTTTTATTCCTTGGACATGTTTGCATGATATTTCGTATTAATTGAGTATGGAAAAAATAATGAATTACGTATTTCAGCGTTTTCTTAAATTCAGCCCCTAGGTGGTTAAAATAAGAGATGAAAGTTTAAAACCCTAATTTCACGAGGGCAAATAATGCTAGTCGATTTGTAAATAATATTAATATCTATGGACGCTTGAACATCCCAAGACAGAACACAGAAAAACTTATTATTCCTTCGGCGGGATTCGAACCCGCGACCCCCAGCTTGAGCACCAACACGCTCAACCACTGAGCTACAGAGATCGTTATATAAATTAAAGAATCGTCGGTTATCGGTAAACGGTCGTTATATATTATGTATAAGATAAATGAATCGTCTAAACTGATTTTTAAGTTTAGACCAATCAAAACATATTTGACAACGGCTTTGACGCTTATGAGAATACTATTTTGCAGTATTAATACTGCAAAATGGTATTCAATAATACTGTTACGATCCAATCCTTATTAATTAACATATAAGGACTCGATCGTAACTGTATTTTTGCAGGATTTAATTAGCTGAATCGACCTTCAGGTTCTTCCAACTCTTCAATAGGGTATATCCGACACTTTAATTTTAATTATTATGAAACCGTGAATGAAATCTAGTGCCAAAAAGCTCCTCGTTTCTTTTTTGCAATAGTTGGTAGATCGTTAAGACCACTGTAATGGTTTGCGGCACAAAAAATTAAGAGGAAGACATAAAATCGTTTTACGATGGCACAGCTGTAAAGTCGGCTTGTTTACCCGAATACGCCTCTATTTTCCACGCTTTCACGGGATATCTGAGAACAAAAACTTATATTTTTTGCTATCCAAAGACGCTTTTGTGGCAATATTGATTTGATTACCTTTTTAGCCGATACTAAAACATTATCCCTCCCTAGTAAAAATATTTTCACAACTAAGCAATTAGCTATTCAAAGTGCTGCATTTGTCTGATACGTTGGAAAAGTTATTTGACAGACAAAGACATCAACATTGAATAGCAAGTCACTTGTGCAAAGATTTTTATTATTAGTATGTATGTAAATGTATGTCTATTCGGCCGAATTATTAAACACTTCTTGAACTTAAATAACAGGCTGTCACTGTTTCTGGTTATACGATGACAAGGACAGTATGTAAATTGAGAGTCTCCTACTTAAGATGCGTTTTAGTATTCGGCCGTACGTAACCGACACAATTTTATCACTGTCTCGAAATGTCAGACAAGCGCTAGGCACACCAAGGGTTCAAAATAATATTTTTAAACGGCTGAGTGTGTATAATCTATATACTTATATAAAAGGGGTTTAAATTCGTTCCAGAGGTGAAATGGGTGTTTAAAGTTTGTAAAAGCTAGTATAAAATAAAAAATCTAATATTATTTCAGAAACACAAAATAAACAGCCCGGCACAAACTCGTTCAACCCTCAAAATATTATTTTAGATGATTATATTAATGTTTCTCAAAACATGAGATTCATTGTTTATTTATTTTAATTAGATCGCATAACATGCAAATTCTTTGGCTATAAATGAGGTCTCAAGTTAACATTGTTCGTGGAATTTTCGCTATAATTAGTTTTTACAACTAGAGACAAACAGAGCAAAATGTAAAAGAAAACTTGATAAAAATATATAATTGAAATAAACTCAAATATTTTAAATAGGGCAAAAATAATTATAGTTATATAAAAAGCGTTAAAAGGATAACCGTCTTATTCGTAATACTTGTAGGACAATATTATTTAGTCTCAACGTTTCGCTTTTCATAAATAATAAACTATTTCGCTTTTCGTAAATAATAAAATATGCTTAAACTTTTTGTAATATATTAAAAAAGGTTACTTAAGCTGTACTGAATTTTGTAAACATGCTTAAATCAATATATTTACTTCATATAGGTACACACTATTCCCGTCGAATGTATTGGTGCACTCTCTGTTTTATTTTGGGTGACATTTAATTAATAAATGTCAAGCTGTCACCGCCATTATGAAAATTAAAATCTTCACTCCCGAGCCGAATGCTTTATTTTGGCTTCCAACACGGATCAAATATTTACGAAATTCGACAGCAGTTTTTGTATCGTGAAGCGAGACGAAATTTATTTTAAATTTTTTTTCAGCTTCTTATTATAGTTTTAGTATCAACCGATGTTTGTAATGTATCAAGCGCTTTGGTTTCCATAAAACTGAAGTAAAAAGCGTCCTGCTTTCTGTGCCTCGAAACGCAGGAAACATAAGAGCGTCACAGACGGCGAAGATACTATAACATTTTATCTTAAGAAGCCAGGGTATATTTCATATTACATTACGTAATATGAAAATATATAGTAACTTAGCCATATATAACAGTTCTTATAAACTATATAGAAAGCAATATTTTATTTTAGCCTAAAATATTAAAGAATCTTCGCCGTCTGTGATGCCCCTTATAGACTCCCACGGTCGCTTAAAGAGTATCTCTTTATGATAATCAAGCAACTTGTTCACACGAATACGGTATTGATCTCTGTCCACTCAACTTAAATTACATTTAAGCCGAAAACAAATTAAGTAGAGGCTGAATAGCACGAAGTTGGAACACAAAAAAGCCGTGGAACTTAGCTATAAATTTGAGCTGAACTCAATCCGTTGCTTCAATAGACTTTCGAGCATCGGTATTGGCCAACTTCGGCAAATCTCCGTAAATCCAACGTCGCATTAATGCTTTGGATATGGAGAAAGATTGATTAAAAATACTCGGACATTTCTCTAAATAAAACATAATATTAAAAAGCAGCAATTTTGGGACCTTGTTTTTCTATGTAGAATAGAATATGTGTGATATAGGCATATTACGTAATGTAATAAATGTTATGTCTGTCTAATTTTAGTTTCGCAATAATATATACTGTTTTATTATATAGTAGTTTTACCTGTAACTGTAAAACAGAATTGTTACAGATGTTTCATTAAAATGAAAATTTTGAACTAACGGTAAGTAACGTTTTTCCACAAACAAACTTACAATCTTACGGGAAGCAAACAAAAATTAAAAGAGCAAACTTTTAAAATCAATTTGAAATGTCGCCTCCATGATATCGGTTGGAAAAATAAATTTTAAATTTTCTTTACCGTGTCCATTTCCGGGTCGGCGGGACAAATCCGCCGGCGGGTAGGCAGTTTAATTAATTTTATTTTTCTCTCCGCCATACAACGAATTGTGAGGCGTCTAAATGATTTCGGGTAAATTGAAATGATTTGCGGATTTCCCGGATATGTGGACTTCGGTTAATAAGGCTTAATGTTTTGTTCAGGTGAAGTTTAAGTTTACATGAATAACTGAGGTGTATGAAAAAATTATAAATGTTATGTATTGGTATTCTAATTTTAATTAATTATTATTTATTGCACCTTTAATATAGTCCAAAGTGGCCTCATTGTTATTTCTCTGTAAAATAATAATTGTAGGTACGTAATATTTTATCATTGTTATCTTAATGAAAAAAATATACTTAAGAAAAGTTTCAACTCAAATAAATTTTATTACAAAATAGTTGAAAATTTAAATTTAACTGTCACTTAAAACACTTAACCTTTAACTTGGATCGCGTTAAATCCAGCTTTTATGACATTTCTTTGTCCCTTATGTTAGCTCGGAAAAGGCCAACGCTTTTACAGAAAGTTTCTTAATCAAAATAAATTCTCGAAGGATTTCTTTGTTCATCTTGGTTTCTTTTGTGACTTCGGAGCACTTTATGATCCTTTAACCGTTTCAGAAGATCAAGTGAGTTTATAATTTCGTTTCTTAATAACTCTGTTGCTTAATTTTAATTTTAATATAAGCTTTCTTAGGTACATTTTAAAGCTTGGGGCGTGGAAAATTCTATTGAAATACCGATTCTAATCAAATTTTTAAGTAGATAGTAGTAGTCTATAAGCAAATGAATTAGCTCTTGGTTCAAACCAAGAGTTTTTCATTTATTTATAGACTTATATATAGAGTTTAAAACGCATGTACAATTAGGGACTAAAACATATTCTTCAAGGGCATCACAGATGGCTAATATACTATATTATATTTTTTTATAATACTGACGTACTTAGTAGTAAATATATCCAGCAATGGCGAAGGGTTTAAAGAACTCCATTCTTATCGACTTCCCTTTCAGATTAAATCATTAAGACCTCCAGCCAAAACTAGTGTATGGAAAACAATAATATTTTATTAAGTCAGGTTAATCAAGCGATAGGTGCGATATAGACCGACTCAAGCGATATCTATGCGCTGCACGTTGCAACTTTGACACGAATATTGGAATCACAGATCTCTTTAAAACTCGATATATTCGGAGTTATGGTAGGAGATCATACGAGTCTTATCTCGTTAGAAATAAAGTTGAAATTCAAACTTGTTTTTCATAGTGTGACCGATACTGGGCTGACAGTTACAAAGTCCTGGGTTCGAATCCAAGTATATTAGTACACTTTTTGTGCTTACATTATTATTAGTTTCGGTACTTTAAGTAAACATTCACACTACAGCTGACAGTTTATCCTCTCGCACGGAGACTCAAATTTAAACACACCAGAGACACGATGACCCGGAGAGCTCTAGCCCGTGAGGAAGACAACAAGTTGCAACGTGTTCTCCTTGAACTAAAACATTCCAATGAATTATGTAACAAACTAGTTCAAGAAAGAGAAGAAGGCGAAGTCGAAATAAAAAACGTCATAACTAAAAACTCTCAATTAAAAAATTTACTTAGTGAACTTCATGACCAGCGCGATAAACTACAAATTATTGTAAACTCATTTGACGAATGTAGTACTTCACACGAGCAAGTGTTGCACCGTATTAAAACATTAGAAAGTGAACTACGTGAAGCTCACGATCTAATGAGTGAACTGTAGTTTCAAATAAACAACTCAAAGAAGGAAGAGACACAAAGCTTATTTAATGAGTTGATGAACACACACTCTCCAAACGAACTCCAAATCAATACTGTACACTACATAGACTTGACGTGCTCACAATCTACGACAGTGACTTTAAACAAATGCTTAAATAGTGAAGACAGCCATAGTGTGGTAATCAAAGGAAGCAATAGAATTAAGAAATACGTTAAAATTAATAAATTTATCTTAAAAACAAATACATTATATAAAAAGCAGAAGCACTGGTTAAATATTACACAACTGCGAAAAAATAATATAACCTTGATTAATCAAACAAAATATTTAGAAAATGAACTTAACCAGTGCTTGCGCGATTATGAGAGGGAGACACAACAACTAAATTTGAATATCTTATCCTTAGAGGACTCGCTGAGAAGTGTGTCGCATAAATATGAGCTCGTGCAAAAAGAGATAAAAGCATATATAGGCTCCTTGACTGCAATAGTAGACTTGGTCGATTAATGCTGAGCGTTTCGATTCTATAGTAAATACACAATCTTGTTCATGCAATACAATGTACTCTAGCGAAAAGCCATTGCCCTCGGAAAGTCTAAATCGGAAGTTGTCGTGTATCTCTCACAATAATAGCAATAATAGCAATTTACCAACAAGAACTCTAGTTTTTCGGACTCTATAGGAAAAGGTGTTGGAACATTGCTAAATAATCATGTAAAGGGTCAGGTAATAAACTATTGCATGCCAGGATGTTCTTACGTGGATATAATTAAAGACATACAAAATTGTAACACTGACTCACAAACCACAATTATAATATTTTTGGTAATAGCTTAAAACTGACAAAACAGGAAATCATTGATGGGTTTAAAGTGCTAAAGAATATACTTGCTCGAAATATAATATACTGTGCTTTGCCATATTCTGTTACATTTTCCAAAAAAACATAATGATAATATATATTATTTAAATAGCTTAATGACTAAATTGATATGGTATCATAGTGATATTTTTTTCTTTTTTTGATACTAATAAGTTTATTAGTAATTTCATACTGAAACCAGATACTTTGTATCTACATAAAAAATATTTAAGATGCATAGCTACATTGTTAGCATTTCATATTAATAATATTGTGGTTATACCGACTTTAATCGGTATTATCAATGACGAAAATTTTTGTAACAAGACGAATATGCAAAATATTCAGAGTCTAAACTGTTAAGTGAGACAAAAGAGAAGCACTATAAAAATTGTTTAACAATAGTACACCAGAATGTTAACCGCTTCTTTGGCAAAATACTAGACATTGAACTTCTAATAGATAAATATTAAATAGATGTATTATGTATTACAGAAACTTGGCTCAAACATAGTAAAATGCAATTTAATATTAATGGTTTCAAGATAGCCAGTGTGTTTAATAGGGTTAGCGCGGAAGGAGGAGGATGTTTAATTTTAATTAAAAATGGAATTAAATATAAACAACGTAATGACATAGTAAACTTTTCGGTGGAGCGAGTATGTGAGATAACATGTGCAGAGATAGATAACTACTTATTTTTATGTGTTTATAGACCCCCTTCTTCTGACTTTAATAAATTTTCGACTATAATGGAGGACATTTTAAATAAAATATTTGATTGTAAAAACAAATTGTAGTCTGTGGAGACTTTAACGTTGACATTTTAGTAGAATCTACATATAAAAGTATTTTTTTATCTTTATTTAAGTCTTTTAACCTTGAATACTTATTTAAAGAACCAACACGGATGACTCCTACATCTGCAACATGTATTGATAACATTATGATAAATTGTAACGTTTTAAATAAGAATGTTATAAGTGGTGTGCTATCTGACCATAAGGGACAAATTATAAAACTAGAAAGGAAATTAAGTAATAGACCTGTAAAGATTCTAGTAAGGCATATAACAGAGACTAGAATTATGCTATTTAAAGGAAAAATAGATAGCATCCTACCATATATTATTACACCTGATAATGACCCTGATGTATTTCTTAATACTCTTTTTTCGAAAATATTTTAAAAGAATTAAATCATATATTTACAAAACGCCAAATAACAATAGGTAAACCCGTTTTCAATGACTGGGCTACTACAGGGCTAAGGAAAGAAGAGACACAGTTTATGAACTTTATAACAGAAAATCTTATTGTAAAGATAAATCATTTATTAATTATGTCAGAATATACTTTAAAATCTTTAAAAAATGCTCGATTCAAGCTAAATCTAATAGAATCCGAAATAATATATTAAAATCAAAAAATAAAATAAAAGAAACATGGAATGCCATATATACAGAGACGGGCAGAAATAAATACAATAGTAAAACAATAACTTTAAAAATTAATGACGCACTGGTTTATGACAAATTCGAAGTAGCTCAGCATTTTGAAAATAATTTTGCCCGTGTAACACAGAATATTACTAGAGGGCTTGCACCATCAACTCATAAAGCGTTAAATTACTTAAAAGGTAATGTAGTCATTTCGATAGAAGAAGAATTTAAATTTAAGACAATTAATGATAATGATGTAAAAAAGGCGTTTAAGATGATCCAAATAAAGAATACAGAAGACATGTGGGGTATATCAGTCAGAGTACTAGCATCTATTATAGATACCATTGCGCCAATGTTAGCAAACGTATTCAATTATTGTGTCGAAAATGGAACTTTTCCGGAATTAATGAAAATCAGTAAAATAATACCTTTGTTCAAGTCAGGATGTAAGACAAATCGAAATAATTACAGACCTGTCTCTATTTTACCATCATTAAGTAACATTTTTGAAAAATTCATGCTTATTCAATTAGAAGTGCATTTTAATAAGTTTAAAATATTTCATGATCGTCAGTATGGATTTACTAAAGGATAATCAACAACTTCTGCAGGTGCTAAATTAATATCAGCAATACTTGAAGATGTTATAGGAATATTCTGTGATCTTTCCAAAGCATTTGACTGTGTTGATCACAATATTCTTACTTCGAAGCTTAAATTCTATGGCATTTGTGATCATACGTTAGACCTCATTAAGTTTTATCTATCTAATAGAATCCAAAAGGTATATATTGATGGTGTAATGACATCCGGGTCATACGTCAAAATCGGAGTACCTCAGGGTTCAATACTAGGCCCTTTCTTATTTCTTGTATATATAAACGACCTACCATATATGATGGATAGGTATGCTGAGGCTGTCTTATTTGCTGACGATACATCACTGTTATTTAAAGTTGGTCGTAAGGATAGTGAACTAGTACAGGTAAATAACACATTGAGTAAAGTTCACGCCTGGTTTAATACAAATAATCTAGTTTTAAACCCAAACAAAACTAAATGTATGAGATTCTCGTCTCCTAATGTTAAACAAGTAAATTCGTTAATTAAAATAGATAACGTTAGAATTAAGTTGTGTCAACTTTTCTGGGAATTAGATTGGATACTGGGCTGCAGTGGGGTCAGCATATTGAGTTTCTGTCTGATAAATTAAGTTCCGCTGCCTATTCCGATCGGAAAATTCGTCAACTCACAGATGTTAACACAGCTAGATTAGCTTATTGCTCATATTTTCATACTGTAATGTCTTACGGACTATTATTATGGGGATCAGCTGCAAACTTTGGTTCCATATTTATTCTCCAAAAAAGGGCAGTGCGAGCAATATTCAAAATGAAGACTAGCGAGTCTCTTAGAGAACTATTCAAGGAAGTAAAGACACTCACCCTACCATCATTGTACATATACGAGGTCATTATGTACACCAGAAAAAACATAACTCTCTTTAATAGGAAATGTGATCATCGTGATCGTAACACTAGAAATAAGAATAAGCTTCAGATTCCAACATATAGACTAAGCAAAACTAAAAAATCATTTATAGGTAACTGTGTTAGGTTTTATAATAAAATAACCTTACTGAGACTAAGTTTAGGCAACAAGTTAAAGGAGTTTTTTAATTTCAAAAGCTTATTACAAAGTACAAGAATATATTGACGACAAAGATGTATGGGTGTAAGCTAAATCTGCACTCTGCTTCCGCATACTAGCTTTATGTTAAATAAATATAACTTAAAATATGTACGAAAATGTAAATTAGTATAATGACCATGTTAATGTATGATAATAATAAGAAAGTGTTAAAAACAAAATTGTAAATTGACGTCAAAAAGTGTTTTGAGAACCCATTTTGAATAAATAATTTGACTATTGACTATAGCCAGCTGGCCAATTAAAGAACAATATTATTAATATGATATGTCCGATGACAGTTCCAAGTAATTAAGGGCTATTTTTCTGTGACATTAACCCGCTACTTTGTAGCATTCACCAATGAGGAGGAGCCGTTATTAGATAATATCACATGCAACAGATTGAGACGAATGAATTTTTAAAAGTAGCTCGGCGGTACCTCCGGCGCGTCCTTCGAAGTAAAATCATGTTATTACGTTATTATTCATTATTGTTCAACTATTATTTTTGAAATTAAATTGAGCAGTAAGAAGTGATGAATATAATTCGTCTTAAAATTTAAACTAATACGTGTTTATGTTCTTATAATATGAGAATATTCAATGTGAGACTACTTGAGTTGTGTTTATTGTTGGTGATGATTTATCACTTTGAATAAATTGACTTTTACGGAAAGTTGGATACGTACCTACTATCAATTGTAATTTGTAGTTATCATATTATTAGACGATCATAATATTATATATTATTATATAATAGGCGGTAGTTCTGTGGAAGTATTTTAATATTATGATTATCTTACAATAGTTACTAATACACAGAAAAACGTTTTATTATTAAGTACCTATTTTGTATTTTGATATATACCTAATTCTAGGTATAAGAATACCGTATTTATAACTATAGGAATAGGAACCGTAGATATAACTATAAGAATAGTTACCCAAGTATTTACAATTTCACTCGGACACGACACAACTCTACACGCTTGTAACGACCTTGACCAACATACATAATATGGTGATAATTTCCTTTCCAAAAAACTTGCACAACTTACATCTAGCGACTAGAGCTTCTCTCTGAAGTAAAACCACCGAACGCCACTGATATCCACGCATCTTAAGATAAAATATTAAAGTATCTTCGCCGTCTGTGGCGCTCTTTATGCACGAATATTATAAATAACGAATGCGTAAAACAAACGTAAAAATGCATAAAACCGTGTTAATTGATGTTAGAATTGATTGAATAATTGCAATAAAAGAATCGAGTAATTACTATTCACAATTTCTTGTAAAAGAAATGAAATGGATTTGCTGAAACGTGACCACTTAATGATCTGTAATCCTCGGAAAATTCTATTGACACGCACAAAACCTCCTTAGATACCGGAGTCTATTCATAGATCGTCTATCATAGATCGAAACTATAGGAAGACACGGCACATAAAACTAGCCTTCTTTCCGTGGGAGAGTGGTAACATTAGTTTTTACTATGGTACGAAGGCACAGATTATGTAAAGAGAAACAGATAAACAGCTACAAAGTTAGCTTTCGAATTGAATGCACTAGTACAAGCATACGGTGTGTCCACGATTGTGTGGAAAAAATTGTGGGTCGTTAAAGGGAACGTCAAAATTTTCTAATTTGTATCGATTTGGATCGTTCTCTGAAAGCTGTTTATCTGTACGTAAAGTTATATATTTTCTATACTGTGACGAAGGGCCATCTAGCAAGTCCACTCGTGCCACGTGCTTGTGAGCCAGTATTATTTCATAAAAAAAAACTACTTTCACCTTTTACGGCCAAATTTAAAGAAGCGTCAATATAAGCTATTTTTCGAAAAATAAAGGTTCATCAAGATTAATAACTCCGTAAATGGATAGTGATTTGGAATTTCGCTTATCATTGTAACAATACCGCATAACAAATGGCTGTGGTCCGTTTTATCTCGACCTTTCTATTAAACTTTCCTCTTTTGCTCACCAAGTGTTAGGGTGTACCATCATAGCATATTTATAAACCAAAGTTTTAGGCTATATCATTGTATATGGTGATCATAAAATATTCACGTCCTATGCATAAAATAATTCACCACGTCTGGGTCAGTTTACAACGCGGAGATACACGTTTTATATGATATCAGTCATTCCCTGCACACGTGCTGTGCAGCGCGGTGCAAGTTGACATTCGAACTTTGACAATTAGGCGTGTATCTTCTTGTGTAAGGAATAAAGTTCAATTTTGAATAGCTATCTTAAAAATGCAGATCCATATCGCGTAACGTTTTGTTTCGGTGAAAATTGACTATTATGCGTAAGAGGGTTTAAAAACTATTTAAAAATAATATATATTTTTCTAAATAATACTAAAAATAGGTTTTACAAAATTAATATACCAAAAGAACAAGACAATATCAACTTCTTGAACTTTCAAGCGCAGGTCTGTCTAATGATGTTTTAATCTATCGTTAGCACTCAGTTTAGTTCAAGTTCTGTTTTTTGCGACGTCCGGTCCTTAGCACCCCATTGTTTTGCATCATAAAAGGAGTCAACATAGGAGTTTTATTGAATGTTCGATGGTATTGTTTTTAGATCTTTCATTAGGATCAGCACTTTGCTTTGTTTAAGCTGCGCATTGTGAATTTTATAGAATGGTTGAAGTGAATTATAAAAGTTGAATCGCCAATGACTAATGGGACGTAATAATATGTCACATTTTTTTTGGTGGCGGACTGTGATACCCGCCAGATATACATTTTGTCAGTAAGAATATAAGTAGTCTGGCGGGTCTGAAATCTCACTCCATAGGTGTTAGCCGATAGGTAATTACCTAATTTTATACTTAAGCACTGCTACCTGGGCTGATTGATAACTGGCCGAAACGACGAACTTAAAAAAATGATACGCAAAAAAGGAATATTACATTATATTCTGGTATCTTTTTGAAAATAGAACGCCAAATTTGAATTTAATCGAACTGATGGAATTTGTTTGAGAGGACGTAGAACTTTCTCTGTCGTAAATTTTCTTAACAATGGCAAGAAACGAAATTCGTGCGGTGATAAAGTTTTACGTTTTAAAAGAGAAAACAGCAACGCAGATTAAAACCAAGCTAGACAGTGTTTTAGGTGATTCTACTCCTACATTGAGTACAATTCACACCTGGGTAACTGATTTTAAACGTGGAAGACAGAGCTGCAAAGACGCCCACAGGTCTGGCCGTCCAAATGAAGTCACGAATCCGGACATTATCAAAAAAATTCATAAAATTGTATTGAATGATCGGCGCTTAAGGTTGCGAGAGATAGCAGAGATAGTGAGCATTTCATCTGAACGCGTTTTTAATATTTTGCACCAACATTTGGGAATGAAAAAGCTTTGCGCGCGATGGGCGCCACGTTTGCTCACTGTAGACCAAAAGCAACGTCGAGTGGACGATTCATCGGAGTGTTTGGCTCTGTTTAACCGAGATCCTAATGAGTTTTTGCGGCGTTATGTAACAGTCGATGAAACCTGGATACATCATTATACTCCCGAGACAAAAGAACAATCTAAGCAGTGGACTGAGAGCGGAAAACCTGCGCCGAAGAAAGCAAAAACGGTTTTGTCGGCCGGCAAAGTGATGGCGACTGTTTTTTGGGATGCTCGAGGGATTATTTTAGTGGATTATCTGCAAAAAGGAAAAACAATAAATGGAGAGTACTACGCAAGCTTGCTGCAAAAATTAAGTGAAGAAATCCAGAAGAAACGACCACATTTGCCCAAGAAAAAAATTTTGTTCCACCATGACAACGCACCTGCACACACGTCAATGGTTGCAGTCGCCAAACTCCATGAATTGCGGTTCGAATTGCTATCGCATCCACCCTATTCTTCCACTTATTCCCAAACCTGAATAAATAGTTAGGTGGCCAGAGATTTTCATCAAATGAAGAAGTTATTGTTGCCGTGTATTTTGAGGGGTTGGAGAAAACATTTTATGAAACTGGTGTAACGGCATTGGAGAAGCGCTGGACTAAATGCATCGAGGTAGAAGGAAACTACGTTGAGAATTAAATTTATTTTAAATAGATTTTTGAAGTAATTTATTTGTCGTTTCGGAAACTTATCAATCAGCTCTCGTAAAAAGGGCAAGACCAAAATCTGCAAATTAGGTAGGTACCTATATTACAAGGTCTTATTTGAAGTAGGTATAAAGTACCTATCAAAACCTAGTAATTCTTGAACTTTCCATTTTTGTAGTAAGTTCGTGTTTTATTATTAATTTAAAACAATACAATTTAACGTAGCAACCCAAAATGTAGGAACAAGTTATTTAAAAATTTGGAATTGAAACAATTTATCTAAAGCAAATAATATATTATAAAACAAGATGCAAATTAAAGTAAAGATACTATTATATTTTTTATGAAATTCACTAGGAAACGAAAAGACAGATCGCCTGATGGTAAGAGATTACCGCTGCTCATAGACACTCGCAACACCAGAGGGAGTCACACACACACACACACACATCTAACTGCTCTGGGAGCGGAAACATTTGACAGTGGCGTAAACGTGACATTATCGAATAAAATTTGTATGGGCACTGTCATGATTTTGATTTTGATAGATTCTCGTATAATTCTCATTCGTTAACGTTACGGTTACATCGATGTCAAATGTTCCCGCTCCTTGAAATTATCAATCCCCCTGGGCCCTCAGGTAACCTCACTAACATGGCGATGCTTGTTTCACACCGTTTTTCTGTAAGGCCTATTCGTGCCGAAGTATGCTCTGCTCTCCCACGTTAAATTTCTTTATTATTCTCAGTTCTTGACAGCAAATAGTGTAATTAAAATATGTAACAAAGGATAGACTCGCAAGGGACTCTTAGGATAGCACTTCTAAAATAATTAACTAAAAATAAGTTTTTATAGCAGCGCTGGTCTAAAAACACCTCTGAGATGAAAGCCAAGATCGGTAACGTAGGGATCAGAACAATGGTGAACCTTATTTAAGTACACATTACGTGTTAGTATCAACGACTCAACTATGTGAACTAGAAAAAAATAAGAGGCGTGCTCAGGTAGCTATGATTTTTTTTATTGTAAATTTAAAAATTTGAAAAAAAACCGTCCAAAAAAATATTATAGAAAAATAAAGTATACTTAGATAATATTTATATATTGATTCGTACTTTTAGCAAGCTGACAGCTAGTACATACCTATAAATACCCACATAATATATTTTTTTTTGATGATATAAATTGCAACTGTTTTGCATTAAGGGAAAATTTTCTATAAGTTAAAAACCGTTAACGCAACGTGACGTATGGCAAAATATTATATTTGTCACTGTGTAACATAGAACACGCATATTCTACGGACTTCCTAGCCGTGTGTTACAAAGCAGCCGTTTGAACTCGAAATTCGAGTGCCTGATCTCTGGCGCTCTTTTTAATTAATACCACTTCGAACACCAACCTGAAAGAATCCTTCAGGTCATTAAAAGTTTTAATGGCATTTGGCTTCACGTTGCTACTAACTTACGAATTTTAGGTACGAGGCTCTTAGCTTTTCATTCATAAAGAAATACTTTGGGAAGTGTTTGTTTACTTTGGTTTATTGATACTTTATTTAAAGATATTAAAAATAAAAAGGAGCTACAATAGATTCTAACCAATTATAGCGCCTGTCACACGTACAGTTCGAACCGCGGCGGGAAATAGCACGCGCCGTTCCAACTCGCGCTGCAGACCGAACAAAAACGGCGCATTTTCCAAGGCTTTGACCGCGCGCTATAGCGTATTTTGACGATTTATGTAAGACGCCGGTTGTCTAAGCAGTGGACGAATTTGACGTAACACGAGAGTTCGATCTGCAGTCCAAACCGCACAGATCCCTCCGCGGAACAGAACACAGTCCGAAGTGTACTGTGTTCTGTTCCGCGGAGGGTACATGCCAAAAAATTTGATGTTGTTAATATTATCGTCAATTATTGTGAGTACATATTACTTAAATAGAAACTAGTACGTTTAATAGGTATATTAGTCGTATTTTGAACATTCATCCTTGTAGTTTAACTAACACTAAAGTCGTGTACAATATTGACGTGTTTAAAATTTAAAACGTGTGAAAACGATTTCTTTTAGCAATGTATTGTGTATTTAAAGCCTGAATCTGAACATTGAAAAGTGCTCATACATTACGCGTTCTCAGAATACACATTACCCCGAACACAATTAACCCATTAACGGGCACAAATTAACAAGCTGATTCCACTAGGTGAATACAAGTAGTACTCATTGCGCTGCCGGCCGCCTTTAAATCGAAAACCAATTATGGAAAAACTGAACATAAATATAGGCAGGCATTGTCCCGCAACGTAGATGTGTACGGGAGACGCTACACAGATGTAGAGCTGTGATGTAATGGATATAACAACTATACTTGTTAGAGTAAGACGGACATATTATATTGAAGTACTATTACGTAGGCTTTGTTGGTAAATGGTTTTGGCTTGATGATAGAAAATCTAACAGCATTCGCTGTCATATTATGCGTAATATAAAACATAATTTCTCGTAAATTTTCCTTTCAGAATTCCTGAGCTAATAGAAGACATACAAAATAATCAAGTAATATTTTGATTGAATTGTAGTTACAAGTATTAGTAGTATAAAACAGCTGAAGAGAAAATATTGCTTTCCAATTCTTAGGTCAATGCAACTGTCAATAATGGAATAGGTTTCATGTCTACCAACCACACTTTTAATAATTTATTCTAGAGAGAAAAATAGAGATTTTTTTGTAGTGCAGGGTCTCTTTAGCCTAGATGCATATGATAATTTCGACGAAATAGGCATCGCAAGCGATATGTCACTTAGCGATGACTTAATATGTCAAATCCCATACATTTTTATTTCGAACTTCACCATCGAAATTGTCGAATGCATCTTGACTAAAGGCCCACGACAGACTATGACCTCATGAAGAGCCACATCTAGGTAGTCTACAATCATGGCAAAATCGTTTAATTAACACGACTGACAGCGCAATGTGATTCGACACACCATACGTTGCGGCATAACAACGTATTCTATTTGTGCATGTGTTGCACCATTAATGCGCTATTTAAATACATAAATTTTACATTATTATTAAACGTGTTACATTATTGTAGGGTTAAATAAAAAGTACAGAACCTCTTTGCAGAATCGTGTTCTGACGAATATCATTGCGATTCCGCTGAAATGCCTAATTGAATGCGTTTATTAATTTTTTATTACGTAAATGTTCAGACAAAATGTTTTTGGTAAAACGAATTCAATGTTCAAATATTATTAAAATATGTAGGAAACATATTTTCTTTCAGAGAATCACGTTTGGTATTCTCTAAAATGATTAAATAAACCAATAGCATTATAAAACGATATCAAATATATTCTACCTATATGATTTAATAGCTTTTGCCCGCGGCTCCGCCCGCGTAAATACAGTTTCCCACAGGAACACTGTACTTTTTCGGGATAAAAAGTAGCCTTAAATTAAACCAGAGCGCAAACTACTACCATCCGTTCAGTAGTTTTTGCGTGAAAGATAAACAAACATCCTGGATGGATGGATACATCCATCTATCTATCCATCCATAAATGCTCACAAACTTTTACATTTATAATAGTAGTAGGATTGAAAGTCACAGATATTCCATAATCGTAGTATGTTAGCTCTAAGCGCTTCATTTTTAAAATGGCTATTCAAGATTTAACTTTATTCGTTACACAAGAAGATATGTACACGTGTGTATGTTTTATTGTAAGAGTTTGAATGTCAAGTTGCACAGCGCATGTGCAGTGTATGGCTGATATCATATTATGAAACGTGTATCTTGTTGTGTAATGAATAAATACCCTTTATCACCAATAGTAAGAAGAATTAAGTGTTTCATATAATTGTAAATAAATATTATTAAGATTATTTGGGGCAAGAGTGTCATAGTCTAAAATTATGTGGTCAAGAGGAACATAATTTTTGTATGGCGCTGTATTTACCTACGATGGGGTACGATGCGTGCCCCAATTGACAATATTATTAACTCATTATATTTATATTGAAATAATAAATGACTGCGTACAATCAAGATTCTCTTACGATAATTCACAATAGGGTATTTTTGCAAAGTACTTATATTTAAAGATTGGGCGAACGATTTAACAGAAAAATAAGAATAAATGAATTGTCTTTTTTCTCCATTGAACCAATTAGAGTCGAATTTATTTTTATTATGCCAAAACGCTCGGTTCGATGACGTCTACTTGGTTTAATGGAGAAAAAAAGACATTAATTAATTTATATTTACTTTTCTGTTATATCGTTGGTCCAATCTTTAAATATAAGTAGTTTTCAAGATTTTTGTAAAATAACCTATTATAATTACGTAATCGAGATATTTAGTTATAATACAAATAAAAAATAACATTTAATGTACCCCGAATTCTCAAGCAGTAAGCGAGATGATTATGATGAAGTATAGCTAAGAACACACGATAATGTCAGCTTTCAAACGAAAAAACCTAGATTAAAATCAGTTTATCTATTTCGAGCAACTATGCCACGGACAGACACATACACAGACACACACATACAGATAGACAAACATGACAAACTAATAACACCCTCTGTTTTCGTCATAGGTTAAAAACCGAAGCTTCTACCTTAGGTAGCTTAAAATCTAAAAACAAACAAGACATCGCAAAAATCCCGGATCAATATGTAATCACATCTACAAATTAATTGTTCACTCCACTGTAGTGCATTTCATTTAATTACTTAACGAATTCCAACGGGTACTTATATTAATTGCAGATTACGGCACGTTTTAAACGTTATTAATTACATTTTAAACTTGATTTGCTATTTAAATCTTCGTTTCCTAATGTGGTCTTTCCAAAATGGCAGTAAGTTCATAAACTATTATTAGGTACTAATTAGCTGTTAAAAAGTTTAGTCTATTGTACTAAAATGAAAAGCAGTTTCAGCAGTTACTTGAAAATTCATGCTCAATATCTTTAATTTGAAGTCGTACTTTAAAGCGTAACTTTTCTACTGACTTTTTGTGATTAACATTATTATATTATTATTATACGTAAGGCAAAAACTTTTAGTACAGTTTTACGAGAATTGTGCAACCGGAGGTGTATGAAATTTGGCCGGTAAATTAATGTTTATGTGGAGGAACCTATGCAGAAAGCTCATATATTTTTTAATAATGCTTAGAAATATAATGAAAATAACAACAACACATACCTCAAAATATTAACATACATTACCATGTGTTTGATACACTACAACTTTGTCCCACGTTGACGTTTGTCAATATGTCTTTCATATTACCATAGACGTGTATATTAAAGACGTGGCATGTTGAGGTAAAAACAGTCCCCACTTTTGGAGTTGTTGACATTTGAGGTATGGTGAAATCAAGATGGCTGACATTTGAGGTATGGTAAAAACAAGATGGCATAACTTTTTTTTGTATGAAGATTTGTTCTATCAAATGTACGTCATAGCTTATTTTTTGTTTTGAAATATTTGCTTATTACATAGACAACATTTACATTATTATATCGTGTCTCGGCACACAAGCAAAAAAATCCTAATAAATTTAAAAATAATGGTGGTTGGCTTTCAACCACTATAAAGATGCCTAATAACTTAAAAGTTACACCTAAGTAAGCCATCCACTACACTTACCTTATTAACCATATTTTCAACCCTTCACAAGTAGAGTAAAACGGTTTGACAGTCGTTTAATATAAACATAATTACATGGAAACGGGTCCGTGAGGCGTGTTGGCGACGATGAGTAATATGCAACGCTCGATGGCTCGCAGATTACACTCTATAAATTATTATGAAGCAATCAGTGTATAGTAAAAGTTTTATGGTCGTTTATAATGACCGAGACGATTACGATACGATAAATTGTACATTATCAACGTTGTTGCAAGTTTTGTTTAAAAATCTTTTTAATAAATAGGTAAAGTGCGGTCGTGGAGCACATAGAACTTCGTTCGTTGACGTATCGCTACTTGTCTCTTTTACTCGCTGCTGCAAGTCCAATTATAATTATAGCTTCAGTTCAGTTCAGCTGCTAGTCCAGTTATAAGTATAGCTTCAGTTCAGTTCAGCTGCAAGTCCAATTATAATTATAGCTTCTGTTCAGTTCAGCTGCAAGTCCAATTATAATTATAGCTTCAGTTCAGTTCAGCTGCAAGTCCAATTATAATCATGGCTTTAGTTCAGTTCAGCTGCAAGTCCAATTATAAGTATAGCTTCAGTTCAGTTCAGCTGTAAGTCTAATTATAATTATTGATAATCAAAAGATATAATCAGCTCCTTATTTTCAATTGACACTCTAGAACTTAGAATTAACATTTTTAAATCCAATACTGAAAGTCATACGAATATCGTAACGAATAAAAACCTCGCACGAACCGCCCAGCATGAGATGCCGTAGATTTATTGGTAATATAATTTTGATTGATCGACGCGATCCGACGAGGTGCCGCGAGTAGAACTTTAAAACGGCTACTAAAAGCTCTAAATATCTAAGCCATTTTATTAGAGCTTTAAATTTTTCTGTGAGTAAGCTGAATTTTTATGCACTATATTCTGCTAATTTACGACTTTTATGAGGTACTAAAACACTTATTTTCGTATATGGCAAAATGATTGTTAACCTCGACGAGGTATTCATTTTTAATTTTTAATTCGTGTACATTGGTCGAAAAATATTCATAAGTTTGTAGAACAAGCATATAGATATAAAACTTCGAATACTCACTCGGACCGAATAAAATAATACAAATATAAATTCTGAATTTATTTGAAGGAATATAACATTTTGTGTTCTATTTGATCAAGTTCCAAGCTCTTTTGATTCAACAAAACACTGAGTCAGTTTGTCGAAGTAAGCCTGTGTCTTTCATTTCCAATATTACTTTGTTATGAATGCGAAATATACATTGAATCTGATTATTATCTGCAATCTTTTCATACCACTTGAATCGAAGAGATTTCTCGACCTCTTATTAACTATCGCTTGAATTATCGCTAATTGTATTATCTTGTAATTGCTTTGTCGAGTATAAGGACTTTTAACTTAATTGAGTCAATTTTTAAATAGTTTTAATATAAATTATGTAACTTACTAGTGATTATTAATACTGAACGGCGTGGTATCTATCGTCATATTTTCTTACTTTTTATTCTTTAGATATTAGAAAATGTGTTAACCGCTCGTATGGAACTAGGTACTAAAAAGGAAATTTTGCGGGAACACTATTACATTTTCACAGGCGGGCCACGCTGACTTGGCGTTTACATAATTTAAATTTTCCTAATTAAAACGTCCGTCGAGTTAGGTACAATTATGTAATTCTATTCATTAGCATTTCTAATACTTAAATAGAGATTTCTGAAAATCTAGGCTTTCCACTTAAGAGACACTTTTGAATATGTCTGTACCAAGTTTCATTTTTTCAGTGGTTCAGGCGTGATTGCGTAACAGACAGACCGAGTTACTATGACATTTGCAAGGAGTTATGAGATATCGTATATTATGAGCTCACGTACTTTAGGGGATAGATTGTTTGACTCTAATATAATTTGAGCCTACGTGGTCCAGTGGTTTAGAGCTTGGCTCTGCACTCCGGAGGTAACTGAGCTCGATTCCGTCATTAAACAAAGAAAAAATGATATTTTCTAGTTAGGCTTATCACCTAACTGTCCGATACTAAAAATGATGTAAAAAGTTGGTCTTGCGCCTGACCTCTCGCCAGTCGTGTCGGTCATCCTCCTTACTGGGTTACGAGAGTAAAGGAAGAGAGAGTGCTATTGTGTATTGCGCACACACTTAGGCACTATAAAATGAATCCTGCGTAGCTGGCCCGGTTTCATTGAAAACGGTGTGACGAGCTATTATTGTAATTTGAGCATACTATTTCAGTCCATGCAGCCCTTTGAAATATTATTCATACAAATAAATACATAGACTATACAATACACATACTTACATAAAAATACAAACAATTTTATAAAGGTAGACACACAGCGTAATATCATAACGCAGTCCGACTAAAACATCCCAGCGCTTCGAAAACGTCATTAAAATAACAAAGCGCTTTAGCCGAGAAAATAATTTTCCTCTCAGACCACAGTACAGACAACAAAAAACACACCAATATCAAAGACAAAGTACCGCCCGCAAACCGATCCCCGTCCACAAGAATCGTTAAATTCTTATTCAGCGAATCGACAAACACGACCCATGGTAATTACATTCCCAATACTCAATCAAAGGTTTGCGGGGAAAATGGAGGACGTCCAAGTCTTGTAATTACCTAGTAGAAAAAATAAACTCGGTATGAATATTCAAGAATGTCAACCAAGGTACAGAGACAACCGCTGAATTATTAATGTATGAGTAATAGACAACGCACACTGCAGTCCAAGATGCTGCCTGAATCAAAAAAAAAAAATTGTGCAAAAATTTAGTCATCGCTTTGGTTGTATTATGATTTAAAGATCTATATTTCCCATTAAGACATTTCGTAACTTACATGAGAACAATAAAATATTACAACGTTTTAAATTTCGACAGTGCGGGTAGATTAAAAAAAAACATAATAATTATTAAGAAGCGAATGTCTTTGCTATACATCTTGGGTGGTGGTCCAAGTACAAAACGCTATCACTAGTTATATTTGAATAATTATTATAATAAGGTTGAGGATTTAGTTGTCGTTAATGTAATTGCGTAATAATCGTTTAAAGGTATTCAAAGATTTCGCTTCTTTTACAGATTTTGGTAGTTTGTTAAACAGCTGTGCTCCCTTATAAGTAATGTTATTTTTACCTAAATTGGTTCGTATACAAGGTAATACAATGTTACTTGCTCGTCGCGTGATGTACGTGTTTGTTTGTTTTATATTTTATAAATGTATTATAAATAAAAAGCTTAGCTTAGATGAAATATTTTTATGGTTATAAAACGGTAATATTTTATTAAATCATTGAATAATTATGCAATCTTAAATAATATTATATTGTTTTTAAAGATTTTAGAAATATTTGCAGAATGTATAATAAACTAGTCTAAATATCGTACCTACCTACTACGTACGTAACGTTTTAATATTTTCGCCTCTAAATAAATGTTAATAGTGTGTTTCGATGTTTAAACTGCTAATTTCACATTTTGCAAAAAATATGATTGTCTGTAAAACAAACCCATTGTGGTCTGAATCAAGAATTGTGTGACTATGGGTCAGTTCAAACCGAGACGAGACGAAAACGAACATGGCGATACTTTTTAGGGTTCCGTAACACACAAGGGACACTCATAGTATCGGTCTGTCCGTCCGTCTGTCTGTCTGTCTGTCTGTCTGTCCGCGCTTTTAGTTTCTGTAATATGAATATAAATTGATTAAATTTGTTATAGTTATAGATTGTGTATAGATCTCGATTTTGGCATCATAAAATAATAATAATTTTATATTTTAGGGGTGGCTCTCCATAAAAGTGGGGATAAAAAATATTTTTTCATTCATACATTCATTGTTGTCTTTTAAAATAAAGGCAAAGTTTCATAATGACTTTTTTACAAAATCGACAGTTTTAGAGTAATCGGCCTCCAAAGTGGTTTGTAAGTTGGTTTAGCATTACCATAGCATTTCTCAACTATATAGGACATAGAAACGTGTAAGTTTCCATGCTGATAGATCATGCTAAAACTGATGTCGAAAAAATCTGACTGTAACTTTTAAGGTAATTAGCAAGAAAAAAAACCTATTACGCGGTGAAAAGTTACGGAACCCCCCAAGACATGTTCTGACATGATCTTGGTTAGGTTATTTAAGATAGCTATTCAAAATTGAACTTTATTCACTGAACAAAACGATACACGTTTATATAATATCAGTCATACACTGCACATGCGCTGTGCAGCGCGGTTCAACTTGACATTCGAACTCTTACAATGAAACGTATAATGAATAAAGTTCAATTTTGAATAGCTATCTTAAAAATGCAGCGCCACGACGCGTTAGTTTCGTTTCGATGTGAATAGACCCTTAAACTGAACGCCATATTGGTTCTGCGTACACTGTAGACAAAACATAGTAATGAAGGTGTTTGAAAATTATACTTTACATAAAATACCTATGATATCGATTTCAGTATTTATACTGCTGCTGATTTTTAACTATGGCAACCCATTATACCTAGCACAATTGTTGAAGATTAAACAAAGATAAAGCTTTGTAGACACTTTGTCTATATCTCTATTTGTCTATGTCTATAATCTTTGACTATTGTCGCACTGTAGACATATTATATTATCACGCGTGGCGTCGCATTTTCGGCAATGGTGAGAGGGAGAGTTGTAACGTAATTTCTTGACTCTTTCAAATCATATGGCGGAAACCATCTACAAACATCCTACTTACTATTATATAAATTTGAAAGTTTGTGAGAATGGATGGATGGATGATTGTTAATATTTCACGCAAAAATTATTGAACAGATTTCAATATAATTTGGTATGGTAGTAGTTTAAGCTCTGAATTAAAAACATAGAATACTTTTATCCCGAAAGAGTACAGTGTTCCCGTGGGATACAGTATTTACGCGGGCGAATTCGCGAGCACTAGCTGGTTTTTAATAAAAATATTTCCCAATAATCAGTTTGTCAGCCATTTTGAGTGTGAGAACTTGGTAACATTTGTTGCACTAACGATGAACCAACACCAACAAATCAAGCTAACACAAAAACAATGATGCAATTAGCATCGCTCAGTTAGCGAGTTGGCAGCGTCTTAGTAAACTTCACTACTTAGTTGTTCCACAACTTCCATCGAGCATTATGTGTAAGTTGCATTCGAGCATTTCCGCTTACGTGACAGAATGTTTAAGTCTTTTAATGTCTTTATGACGTTAAATAGATAGTTACAGATGGAGCAAGATGGTCTGTATATCGGCACCACATATTAAAGAAAGAGGATAAACAGCTACATAGTTAGCCTTCGATTAGATTGCACTACTACAAGCATACGATGTGTCCACGATTGTCTAGAAAAATTGTCGGCCTATCAAGGGGGCGTAAAAATTTTCAAATTTCGATCGTTCTATGAAAGCTGCTTCTCTGTACGTAAGTTTATGATATATTTTCTACTATATCATCGGGACTATCGGATAAAGCTTCACAGAGCCATACAAAAATTATGTTCCCCCTGGCTTGGAAAGAGAAATATATAGTATACCCGTTACCCCTTGCCCTATCGTAGTCAACGGATGCAAGTTACAGCTTATGATAATTTTAAGAAATCCAAATTATTTAGTTTAGTTGATTTCAGACATTATTGCACCAGCAGCATAGTCGTCTAAGCCAAGATCTTTCCAAGTATGTAGGTACATTATGAAAATTCAAACAAAAAAATTATTGATATTGACCATAAAACAAGAACCATAATATAAACAGACAAAAATTAATAGCAAACCTTCGTACTAAAAGCGTATTTATTACTGACACCGAAATGAATAACCCCCCACCATTTCCTCCACCACCCCCCCCTACCCTCGGTCTCCCCCGGGCTCATTGATAACGAATTGACATTATCACGTCAGCATGACGAGGGTAAACAAAGCCGCTATGCCACGCGTCCGTGAACTCTACATAACAATTTGATGATCGAGCGGTGATGCTTATTATTATCGATAACATTAACGTGTAGAACTGTTCTAATGCTTTTTGCGTTCAGTGATTTCGTGCAAAGAAACGGAAGGTTGCTCATATGCGTAACCTTCCGATACAATCTTGTATATATATAATCGCAATCTCGAAAACGGTATATATATATATAACGGTAATACACGTATTACCATCAAATTAATATAATGGGCGTTTTCGGGGAGAAAAATCGATACAGCCAGGTGTTATCCCTGGGAAAATGCGCATTTTTAAGTTATATATATTTTTTCTTTCGTCGTGCAACAATATATCAATAATTTCGATTCTATTATGTCAGTCCGATTGGCAGATTGGTATGCTTATGTATAATTTTTGCTTTGTTCGGAAATTCGGAATATCCACCATATTTTTTGTTGTTAGTTTGAATCCCAGTCACATAAATATTTTTGTGATTATTTTTAATAATTTAAATTTATTAAAACTCCAAGCAAAGCTCGGTTACCCAGTTACTTATTTAAAAAAAAAACGATAGTAGTAGTAATAATAATTATATCTATGGACGCTTCACACCACGTCAGTCAGGTCCCGTGGTAAGTATTCGAAGAACTTTTGTTACGGGGACCAGACCACGGGAACTATATTTAATACTTTTATACTATACATCTCATTACCTACACATACATACATTTAAGATTTTTAATATATTGTAAACATATTTTCACACATCCATGACCTAGGAGCATTAAAACTTTTTTAAAACTAACGTCGCGCTAACCACTGAGCCACAGAGGCCATTAAACAACGTCCATAATCTACCGCGCTTATCTTGTCGCCTTATCATGCAAAATGTTTCTTATATCTTCAAAATTATTTCCATCCCAAATACTTCAAAGAATCTCTTAGGGATTATCTTTCTTTAATTTCTGTTTCAATAATAAATTGTCAGAGGAAGGTTTATTTCCAACGGAGCCTTTACAACTGCATTCAATCATCGCCGCAATTCCGCCGACATCTGGCACTAAGACATAGGATGGTTACGACTCTGTGGGCGCAAATCTCTTTAGTAATTAATGTTTGCGGAATATGGGGAGATTAAGGAATAATTTTGTTATTTTAAGCATGTGTGTAGGTTGGTCACAGCAGTGTGAATACTTTAAACTAATACGATATTAATGTATATTATATATAAATATATTACATATTAAAATGGGTTAAACGTGCTTTAGCTTTTATTTATCTATTGTATCTAAAATACGATACTATATAATATACGATATTAATATACCTATCACTTTTTAGTTAACAATGTATAGAACATCATTGGAAGGTTCAAGATGGCTTGAGAATAATTTCAAATATTTTTCAGCTTTAAAACAAATTAATAACTATATTTTTTTATAAAAACTAAAGCCCGAGAACGTAAATTATTATATCCTATGTTGGCTATTATTACGAGTCTATTGACACCTTATTCATTAAAATCGAATCAGTACTTTAGACTCTACGGTAAAACAGACCTACATACATACATGCATAGACTGCCAAAATCATCACCCTTCCAAAGTCAGGTAACAAGGGTGAAAAGATTATAGATAGAATTTAGAAAAGACCATAATAAGTGTCCACGGAGGGTCTATTTTGTAATAATTTCATTTTCATGGAATCAGCTGTTTATATATTTTGACAACGCAAGTCTCCTAACCCAATGTAAGGCTCAGTTACATGTAATATATTTAATATAGTATCTACTCGTAATGCTACTTACAAAGGAGTCATACAAAATGCAAAGTCGTACTTGGTCGATTGTCGCTGGGAGGGTTAAGCTACTTAAACACAAGAAACCTTCTAGAACTTTCGACTCTAAACGTTACTTAATCGCCTATGCATTACACCATCCCAGTCGTGCCACTCCCAGTGGACTCCTATCAGGACAGCCAGGGCTTAATCCAACCAGTGTTATACCACGACTTGAGAAATGGAACTCGATTTTCGATTTAACTAAGTGCTTATTGGGAACCTTTCAACTATCCTAGACGACAGACGTAGGATGTCTTACGACTCAAAGGTTGGATTCGAAATTGAAAAATATTTTTGCTAGAAATTACTCTCTATTACTTATATATAAGGGTCAATTCAAGTCGAAAAAACAATACGCGACGTGGCAATGGATTATTAAGATAGCTATTCAAAATTTAACTTTATTCATTACATACACGTTTCATTATAAAAGATCGAATGTCAAGTTGCACCGCGCCGCACAGCGCATGTGCAGTATATAATGATGTCATATGAAACGTATATCGTTTTGTGTTGTGAATAAATTTCAATTTTGAATAGCTATCTTCAAACTGCAGCGCTACGTAGCCCAAAAGGGTAACCCTGAAATACGCCAGGTTAGAATATGAGCAAGAATAAAATCCAAAATGATATCGGGTGTTCGTAGTAATGATGTAGATGTATTTGTTGGTGTATTACCATCACACTTGGCACAAATATCGTGTAGACCACGGGTGGAGACATAGGCTACATTTTATCGCGGAATGTAAATTATGTACGTGTCTTGTGATGTGATTAACTTTTGCACGCCGAAGTCGAGGGCAACATTAGTTAGTAATTAATAAAAATATAAATGACTGCTGCTTACGTTTTACTCTCATAAAAATTAATAGTAAATTATCTTATCAGGTCCTCAGATGAATAGCACTCAATAGTCGATGGCTCTATGAGTAGGTGTCAACCTCCGCACCGAATGAGGGCTCTTCTGAATTACTGAGTTCCTCATATAAATTGTTCCAATATTCCACGCCAAAGGCATGCTAAGCTAAATACTGTAACTATCACACCGTTACGAATCGAAATATTTTTTATTGTTATACGGAATTTTATTCATTTTGTTGTCAACGTTCAGATATTAAATGTAAATAAGAGATTTAGTACCGGTTCACACCGCGACGTCACGTGATACACGTTTCATATGACATCAGTTATACACTACAAATGCGCTGGGCAGCGAACTGCTACTTTAAATTCAAACTCTTATAATAAAACGTGTATTTTCGTTTATAATGAATAAAGTTCAATTTTGAATTGATTTCTTAAAAATGCAGCGCCATATCGCGTATCATTTTGTTCGGTGTGAATTGACCCTTAGTTCTCTCTCGGTCTGCATAATATTTTAACTTAGAGCACATTTACACACATATTATTATTTAAAAGCTAAATGATACTGTTAGGTATTTTATTTGGGTCCTTCTATGGTTTTCATTACTCGTGTAATTAAGTATAATTACTAAAATTAGTAATTATACTTAATTACTTTTAACTTAACATTTTTCTTTGAATTGTGTCCAACTACTTTCAAGTATATTTTTTTAGAATTGAATTATAGACACCGATTAAAATTATATTTTTTTACAATATAAACGGACATCGTTCATATTACTTATCGGTGTGATAGGCGTACTAACGTCACGTAGCTAAGATGAGCCTGGATCAATTCGGAATGCCACGGCTCACGTATTTTTCATTAAAGACGAAATTCTCACAAACAAAATAATCATAAAATATGAATTCCTGTATGAATTCTTACAAAGCATTAAATAAAATATTATGAAACCAGTATTTTGAATTACATACAATAAAAGATTTACATTTATGATCACTTTACAGCACTTTGCTATACACCTGTTACCAGAAAATGTAATATAAATTTTACTTAATTTAATTAAATTTAAGTTCAGAATGTGAAAAGTATTATTTTAATAATATTTCTTAACATAACTTTCATTGGCATAATAAATATATTATGAATATTATTAATGATGAACAAAAACTAGTAATTTTTCTCAATTTAAAAGTATTTTAGTCTTTAAATATACAATAGTATTTATAGTCTTAATGTATACTTTAATGCGTCAGGAGTAATAGTTTTAATATTATCTGTTATCAAAAATAAGTATAACAACGTTAATTATTAATTAATCATATGATCTGCTATTAAAACCTGAATTTTATAATACAGGTACGTAATTGTATGTACCTTTATTATAATATAAAATTCAGTATGTTTGAACCTTAGATCCGTGCAGTTTTGTTCCTCGGTATTCTATTTAAAAGCAACAAATATTACACCAAAATTGATATATCGTTATGACATTTAAATAAAATATTCAAACTGCAACTCGATATAACGAATTTGCAACAAAGCAATACCCAATGCGATAACGGACGTCCAGACAGATGGACAATATCGGGGTGACAACCACGCACCCGCGCCGCGGGACAAAAATATTATGCTTTATTTTGACCGTTCGAGGAAAGGCGACTTTAAAAAAAACTTTTTTATTCTGCGTAGGTGGTGGGTCATAAAAGTGTTTATTACTAAAGGAGTCAGACTGACCGTCCAGCCTGCAAATCCAATGCCACGGCCTTGAAGTGGACTTTAAGACAAAAATTATTATAAATTATTGACACTAATAACGGTCATTAGTACCGGTGTTGTATTTGCATGCTGGACGTGAGTGGACGTATGCGGTATGGCCCTTTATACATTTTTATCGGGTCAGACTTCTTATTTATTTAAATAATATAGTCAGTTTTTTTAATATTTTATTTGCTTTACATTAGAATTAGAGTTTCATATATAATATTTTAAATAATTACATTACATTTTTTTTTATCTTGGGTCATAAATCTGTCTGTCGGTCTTCCACTGCGCTGCTTTTGCCGAAGCTGTCTATCAAACGATCTCAAGGGGTTGTATCTAATTAAAAGTCTTCGCTAATGGTGACCCCAGCTATAGATCACGACTGACCAACTAACGATGGAGGCAGTGGTTTGTACACAAAGCCACGATTTATCGAGCTGTGACGTAATTGATAGGATTTGCACGGTGACCAACCACTTGTGCCCGCGCGGACATTAAATCGAGACTTGATTTAGATTTTTACCCCGCCATTAGTTATCGGGTGCTGAAACCAAAATTTATTGATTATTTGTTAAGTTTCAAACCTGTGAAACTTACTTAGATACGTATACTAACGTTTAAATGAATAAAATATTAACAATTATCTTATTATTATTATATCAGATTTATAAAAATTATTATGATTTAATTTTTATATGTGTATGTGAAATATTTATTTATTATGGAACAAGTACCAAATTGAATTGAATTTTAAAAATCTAATAATTAATTGAAGAGCTTTTCTATCCAATGATATCTATATATTTCTTTGTATACATTAAATATTGATATTTTTTATTATTGTGTTGTTAACTTAAAGGGCGTTTTAATACTAAAAGTGGTAATACTAACAGCCTTTGGAAAACAAATGACGCTATAAACATGGCGATTTAGCGCACATTGTGTTCAGTGTTCACCTAAATACTGATCATTAGGTTAATGAAGGCAGGACCGATTGAGTGCAGTATTTAAGTGGTAGTTCGAACTAGTAACGATATCGTTACGACGCCCCATTTCAGCTTTAATGAGCCTTAAGCGTATTAAGTGAAATTGAAAGGCTACTTTTCTAATATTTTTTAGTTTTAATCTTAATTGTAGTGGTCGTACAGTGGTCGAAATTCACCCGTAATTTATACATTTTTAAAGTTTTCAAGGCGTCCTTTTACATCTTGGATTTAAAGAAATAAAACGTAAATGTTTTCTATGTGCTGTCTGTTAAATGTGTGAGAAATACAGATGAACATACGTCAACGTGGAAAAAAATGTATCAAACGCATGGTAGTGTGAGTTATTCATTTGAGGTAGTGTCACAGAATAGATAATAGTACAAGGTAGTGTGTACAATGATATCTTATACATTAAACGAGCAATTCTTGTATAAAATAAGAATCTCGAAAACGGCTGCAAGTATTTTCATGAAATTTAGTAGAGATAAGTATTTTCTTTCGTCATTGAACAATATAATTATTATCAATATTTTTGAATTCCGGTTGGACAAATATTTTTGTTGAACAAAGAATATATAAACTTTATCTGTCCCAAATTTCATTACTCCTCCATTTGAGTAATATTTGTAAAAAGGTGTACAAAAAACTTTGTAAAAACTTACTTCACTTTTTAATACAATATATATTATTATTAATAGAAGTGTAAAACTTCTATTAATCTATCTATACATATAAAATCCTTTGTCCTGAATGACTGACTGACGGATCAACGCACAGCCAAAACCGCTGACCGTAGAGACCTGAAACTTGAAGGGTATACTCTTTATATGACGTAGGCATCCGGTAAGAAAGGACTTTCCAAAATTCGACTCTTAAATGGGTGAAAAGGGGGGGGGGGGGGATACTTCAAATTTCATTTAAGATCATAGCTTATTCAAATTCGTCGCTTATATGGTTAAAAAGGGAAAGAAAGTTGTTTGGGAGCAATTTCCTTTAAGGTTAATATCAATACTCCTTAGTGCTTTTGATTTAAAGCTCCCACTCACAAGCGATCGATCGATTTACTCTTTACAATTTAAACATTTTTGGATTCGTAGTTGCAAGTAAATCGGTTTAAATGAACGATGAAGTTTAGCCTGAGATCCGAGGCCCGCCTAACTACACTTGTCACATACAAGTACAAATTTTTCGTACTTTATTGTAAAATTTACTTAAATACAGCACTCAATATTTTCGTACTTTTGGCGCCCACCGCAGAAACTAGCGGAAAGTCGCGAGCAACATCTACTGGTAAATAAAAACCTTTAATATCTACTATCTGAATGAATTTAAACCTAAATGAACCTAAATGAATTTAAACCTAAAACGATAACTACTTTATATAAAATTTTAACAAGTCAAATTGTGAGGTTTGGCAATGATAATTCAAAATATCTGAAGACTAGCTAGCATTATCCTTTAATCAAGTATAACTTTATTTTATTCTTAAATATTTTTAAAATATTATTAATTTCTCTTCACTTTTCATTATTTCTATAAGATCGTAGCATGTCTTAAAATGACTTAATTCAATTTCGTGGCACCTTTACAAAGTACATCTGCAGGGAGGCTCACGGGGGTAACCACAAATCATGGGCTGACGTAATCATGAAGTGTGGATTAATTATGAGGCAGGCGTACAGACAGCACGTCAGAGCCGATTTATCTGGGCGACGTGCACGTCGTGTTCATTAACATGCTTTATGTCTTGGCTTGATATACTGTTTTGTTTATTCTAGGACGTTTTCTGCGTATGGTAGTCCTTGTCTTAGGTTGATATACTGTTCTGTTTATCCTATAACGATTTCTTGCGTAGGAGTGACAGCCGATAGGTATGTGTTTTATGTTCAAAGTTTTGCAAAATCAATTGCAGAAACTTTGGGCGGATGATTTACTGCATATGTAAAGACGTTTCGGAATATAATATACTTAGCATAAAGTCTACTACACGAAGTATCCGTAATTTTTGCAAAACATGATTGATCTTGACATATTAAACTATCATACTACTAATTTAAATATGAAAGTTTGGGAGGATTAATGGACGAATGGATAGATAGATGTTTGTTACTCAATGACGCGAAAACTACTGACCATATTTCGATGAAATTTTGTATGATTGTAATTTAAGCTCTGGATTATCACATAGGCTACTTTTTATCCTGAAAATGCAGTATTCCCATGGGATACATGGGTATTTACGCGGCAAAAGCTAGTTTGATATAATGTAGACACTGTTTATGTTGTACGTGTGCGCAGATACAAACAGTATCGGTCTTGACTTAGGCTGTACTGTTCTGTGGCAACAGTATATTCTGTTTACAGTAGGTTCTGTTCCGTGGTCCAGTGGTTTAGAGCTTGGCTCTCGATTCGGAGGTCGTGGTTCAATTCCTCCATTGAAACAACAAAAAATGTTGTTTCCAAGTTTGGTTAGAACAATGCAGGCTGATGATCACCTGATTGTCTGACAAGAAAGATGATCCATGCGTCGGATGGGTATGTAAAAGTCGGACCTGCGCCTGATCACTCGCCAGTCGTGTCGGTTATCCGTCCCACTGGGTTATGAGCGTAAAGGAAGGGCGAGTGCTCTTATGTACTGCGCACACACTTGGGCACTATAAAATAATTCCTGCAAAGCTGGCCTGGTTATAAATAAGTAATAAATCCGGCCACCGTCACCAAAATCGGCGTGGGGAGCTATTTAATACTGTTCTGTATAATCTATGGTGTTTTCCTGCGTGAGTTAGGTCTTGGCTTGGACCTGATATACTGTTCTGTTTGTTCTATGACGTTTTCTTGCGAATGCGCTGTAGGTCTGGGTGCAATGTGCTATAAGCCTTGTCCTGGGATTTGATATACTGTCGGTGCTGTTTATTCTAGAACGTTTTCCTGCGTGTGCGATCTTGTGGTATGATTTACAGCTTATTCTACTGTCTGCACCAGCCAATTCGATAAATCTTGTAAATAAACGTAGGCAACTAAAATCGACTCCATCAAAATCTAGAGGGTATTTTCGAACACCTACCCTAAAACAAACACTAAAAAAATTATGACTTTCAATAAGTTTTATAAGCATGAGATTGAATGGGTATGATTTTAGTACCTATGTGTTAAGTCAATAGCTTATAATACGAAAGAATTACAAAAGAGTTTTCTTTTTATGAAACCACCATATTTTTATGAAACCAGGAGTATGTTAAGCGCTTACTTAACATACTCGTGATTTCATAAAAATATGGTTTAACGGTTAAAACATTTAAGAAACTTTAGCCGAAACGCTATGTTAATTTTATTCTTTTTGACGGACCACTTCCTTCTCCGTGAATGTCGACAATATGTCAATACATTGTAACAAATTACCATAAGTCTATTTATGCTCAGACTACGTGAGTCAGCGCATAAAATACGAAATTTACTTGAGTAAATAAAGTGAGCTAAGACGTACAGACATGCTTTAAATTTAAATAGAGTTTGGAACTCATCGTGTGCCAAATGAGGCATAAGCCACCCGGCCAAGTTTTACACAAGTTTTGTTTTGCAAAAGAGTCAAGTTCGGAGTATCGGGGGGAACGATAAAAGAATTAGGTACACTTGGATACCTTATGTACGCAACGTGTGTTCGTTGAAATCCGCGGTCCGCAAACGGAGACCTTCAGATATTCAAAATCTAATAAAACGCACCAGACAAAAAAGTGCAAAGTTTATAATAACGTCTTATAATTCGATGGAGCCGGCTGCACGCACGAAAAAATATGACTCATGCGTTACCGGCGTTACCTCGCTAAACATGACTCATGCGCGTTACCTCGCTCTGTTCCATTTCTTATGACGTTGTCACGTTCAACTATCGTCAGTAAACAAAAAAAAATCGGTTGTCTGTAAAGTCTACAGACAACCGATTTTTTTTTGTATAAAAAATAGTCAAACGGGCTGATAGATAATCTGATAACCCCAAGGACAATCGCAATACCAGAGAATTTTCCTCGCTCACTCGGAGGCCGTGGTATTTTCTATTCAAGCCGAGATGCGTCGGCTTCATCTCTCCTGTGAGATGGCTAAGTTGCTTAACATTTTGAAAAGGTATCAGCGCTTAAAGTGCTCGTGAGAGTCATGACTTTCATTGGAATTCCAATACTTATATTTTTTTATAAAAAATAGGGGTAAACAAGCAGACGGAGCACATAATGGAAAGCAATAACCGTAGCCCATCGACACCTGCAACACCGGGGAAGTCGCAAGTGCATTGCCGGCCCTTGAAACATGAATACGCTCTCTTCTTGAAGGTTTGGAGGTCGAGTAATGGTCCGGAATTACCGATAGCGACAGTTCATTCCACAGTTATATTGTGCGCGGTAGAAGGCTCCAGATAAAGCGCACGGTGGAGGACTGTCGCTCATCAAGGTGATGAGGATGGTAGTTTTGTCGCGTGGAACGATGGCGAAAAGTTAGAGCAGATATAAATCCGTACAATTCCTCGGAGTACTCCCCGTGTTATAGTCGGAAGAGGATGCAGAGCAACGCTACAGCTCTACGGTCGTACCTATTTGAAACACTTTATTTCTAATGTATCTAATATCTCTATTTACTTTTATTTACTACTAATATCTCTATTTAAGCTTTTCATTATTGAATTTCGAAAACATTATTATTTTGGAATTTATGTAGGCTACTTGAAACATTTACTGATAGCAATAATCCGTGGCGTTGTGAATGTGTTGGCATCAAACTTGGCTAATAGAGCCGGTAGATAGAGCACAGTGCAAAATTGAATACGTCCCATTCCAATCTCCGCGATAGATGCAATTCAGCAGCCCAAGTGAGAGACTTAAAGATATTAGTACCTGGGAGATCGAGCTTTGCTCGCAGTTTTAGTAGAACGATAAAATAATATATAAAATAATTTATCTTACCGGGATTCGAACGCAACCACATTCCGATTTTTCAAACAATGCAAAAATTATACGCAGGTACAGGTCCAAGCCGACGTTAGAGAGTCGAAATTATCGATATATTATTGCACGACGAAATAAAGCTTAAAATACGCAGTTTCTAAGGAATAAGACCTAGCTATATCGATTTTTCTCTCCCAAAACTTCCTGCATACTAAATTTCATGGTAATACTTGTAGCCGTTGCCGAGATACCGATTTTATAGGTATATATTGGTACACAATATCGTCTCTTTAAAGTATAAGATTTTATATTATGTGAATAAATGTCGAATTATTAACTATTTTTTTCAATAAATGTTTAAAGTAGATTATAATGCATGTACACAAATGCTAATAGCTAGCTGAAAACGATAATACAGTAGAGCGTCGATTATCCGAACGTTGATAATCCGAACGACCGCTTATCCGAACATGTGCCTCACGGTAGATTTTTTTACCCGACTACGGTGAAGCCAAAAGGAAGGGCAACGATTTTGACAGTCTATGTATGTATGTATGTTTGTTCCACCGTAGCTCCTAAACTAATGATCCGATATTAATTAATGATGTGTCAATAGATTCGTAATAATAGCCTGGGTGATATAGGCTCTATGATTTACGTAGTTGGGTTATAGTTTTTTTTATAAAAATTGTAGTTATTCAATATCAATATCAATGTATGTAAGTATTGTTTTCAATTACCTGTGCATTATGAAGCAAAGTAATATTATCGGATTATTATTAGTTCGGATAATCGACGTTCTACACCATATATGGGCAACAACCGGCCCATGAGACATTTTGAAAAAACCCAATTAGAAAAAATATTACATTGGTTAATTATACTCACGGGAGTAACAGTGAGGCGGCAAACATCAAATCCTTTGATATTTGCCGCCTCACTCTTTGATAATCGCCGCCACTCGGCTTGCTCGATCAAATTCTTTGAGGTTTGCCGCCTCACGGGCGACACATCAAAAGATTTATTGCTTCTCAATTATTCTAAACTAGTTTATTCCAGATTATTCCTTCATTGTGCCTATATAAGCGGGTGGATGGCCTGAACGTTAGTTTAGTTCTATTTGAGCTACCGAGGTGATAACTTGGACAAGCGATATCCTAGCGAACTGCTCGAGCCGTCAACTTGCTTTGTGACTTTGTGTGCATCTTGAGTGGTTACTAACTATAGTTTGTTATTAAGTTTATTGAACGAAAAGTAAATAAAAATTATGTCTGGTGGAAAGAAACGAAAAGTAGATACAGAGGGTCGCCAGTTTCAATAAAAATGGACTGAAGAATTCTTTTTTATCTTGCACAATGGTAAGCCTATTTGTTTGCTGTGTAATGAATCCATTTCAGTAATCAAAGAATTCAATATAAAGAGGCATTACTCAACTAAGAATGCTACGCTGCACTCACTGACAGGATAATGAAGAACAGACAATATCCAGGAAGCTTACCGCAAATTTGGAAAAACAGCAACAAATGTTTCATAAACAAAGAACACAACTTTATAATGTTGTGAAAGCTAGCTTTATAGTTAGCTCAAAATTGGCAAAGGTATTAAAACCATTTGCCGAAGGAGAATTTAGCAAGAAGTGTATGTTAGAAGTTTGCGGTATTTACTATTTTGTGTCCTGAAAAGAAAAATTAATTTGAAAAAATTAGTTCGTCAAGACAAACTGTTGTTCGACGTATAGAATTGATGGCTAATGATATAAAAACAACAATGACTGACCGTATAGCTGGTTTTGAATCATTTTCCATAGCATTAGACGAGAGCACCGATTTGTCTGACACAGCTCAACTGGCTATATTTATTCGAGGTGTTGATAAGGAGTTCAATGTTACTGAGGAAATGCTTGCTTTACAGCCACTAAAAGGAACCACTACAGGAGAGGATATTTTTATTGAAGTTCAAAAGGTAACAACAGTTTTGGCTTGCCATGGTCAAAGTTAATTGGAGTTTGCACTGAATTGGAGGATGAAACCTTTACCTTGATGAAGGTGCACCACCTTCTATGGTCGGCTTACGTAAAAGTTTCATCGGAATTTTGAATGAAAAAGCAACAGAATTATATGTGCAAAAAGATGATTTGATAGTCCTTCATTGCATTATCCACCAACAGAACTTGTGTTCTAAGTCCATTCGACTCCAGAATGTTATGAATGTGGTAGTAAAAACCATAAACTTTATTCGATCCTGAGGGCTTAACCATCGTCAGTTCAAGGCGTTTTTGGATGAAATATCATCTGAATATAACGACGTAACATATTTCATGTCTAATATCTATCGCAAAAAATATTATCACTACTTTAAAATGCACTAAGTACTTTTAAACGCGGCCCGCGAACGTATTTGTACGCTAAAGTTTGCCCATCAACATGTCAGAGGTTGCCCATACCTGTTCTACAGTATACAATATTATTTGAAAGTAGATTGTTTACATCGCAATTGCCATTTTCAGTTTTACTGTGCCTTTCTGCTTCAAACTAAGAGAGGTCTTATGATACTTTTTTGATTTTGACGTGATAATAATGTCTTATAAACCAATGAACGCCGGCTGCACTGCCTGAGCCGACAATGACTGACCGTATAGCTGGTTTTGAATCATTTTCCATAGCATTAGACGAGAGCACCGATTTGTCTGACACAGCTCAACTGGCTATATTTATTCGAGGTGTTGATAAGGAGTTCAATGTTACTGAGGAAATGCTTGCTTTACAGCCACTAAAAGGAACCACTACAGGAGAGGATATTTTTATTGAAGTTCAAAAGGTAACAACAGTTTTGGCTTGCCATGGTCAAAGTTAATTGGAGTTTGCACTGAATTGGAGGATGAAACCTTTACCTTGATGAAGGTGCACCACCTTCTATGGTCGGCTTACGTAAAAGTTTCATCGGAATTTTGAATGAAAAAGCAACAGAATTATATGTGCAAAAAGATGATTTGATAGTCCTTCATTGCATTATCCACCAACAGAACTTGTGTTCTAAGTCCATTCGACTCCAGAATGTTATGAATGTGGTAGTAAAAACCATAAACTTTATTCGATCCTGAGGGCTTAACCATCGTCAGTTCAAGGCGTTTTTGTATGAAATATCATCTGAATATAACGACGTAACATATTTCATGTCTAATATCTATCGCTAAAAATATTATCACTACTTTAAAATGCACTAAGTACTTTTAAACGCGGCCCGCGAACGTATTTGTACGCTAAAGTTTGCCCATCAACATGTCAGAGGTTGCCCATACCTGTTCTACAGTATACAATATTATTTGAAAGTAGATTGTTTACATCGCAATTGCCATTTTCAGTTTTACTGTGCCTTTCTGCTTCAAACTAAGAGAGGTCTTATGATATTTTTTTGATTTTGACGTGATAATAATGTCTTATAAACCAATGAACGCCGGCTGCACTGCCTGAGCCGAGCGTGGAAGCAAGAGCGCGGAACAAGCGATAGAGAGGCACGATCGGCCTAAGCGATTACGTTATCGCGTAAAATTATCATCCGTAAACCGACTTAACCACAACCATTTTTTATTTAAAGATGCAAAATGTCACTTTTGACTTGCACCACAAGTATAAATGTAAACTGTTACAGCAGCACGTATTGGAGAAAATTGTAAATCGGAGTCCCATAATGTGCGCCACGAATGGATTTATTTTTTAGCTTCCTACATATTTCATTTCAATCTTATTCTGATTTACCTGAGAGCTACCGAAATGTATGAAATATTTAACTGGAGATATTTCGTCATCACCATGTCTTTGCTATTTTTTCACTAATATCATTAAAAAATATGTAAATATGATGAGATTAGTGTATGGAGGGTAGAAACATAAAAACTGTATGATAGATAATATAATAAATAAATAAACGTACTAATATTTTTATGTAAAATAGTCAATTAAGTTAATTTTTACGTCTTTCAAAAACAGTTTAAAAAATTGACGAAAGACGACTCCAAACATTTTTTGTTCGTAAGTTTTCACATAACTGGGAAATTGTGTCAATGTTTCAAACAATTTTTAATAACTCTAGAAAAACTTAAGAAATGTGTATTTAATCATTTTGGTTCTATATTTTGTGTAGTTTTTGACAAAACAGCTCATATGTAAAAACATCAAACTGTTAAACTTTTATCAGCCTGATATGTAACAGTGGTATTTTTAGCGTTTTTTTTTGTTGTATTCTAAGATTTTTAATGAACGGGCCACTTAATATACATGATTTTTTTTAAAAGAAACTCTTTATTAAGTTAGGTTTAATAGGATACCACAAAAAATACATTTTATGTGGATAATCAGGTCCAAAAAGGCTTTTGAACTCACATCTCTTGCAATGATTATTTTTGAAATAACGCATTCGCTTTAATATTTATTTTTGATTTTCCTTAAGCAGAGGATATTTTGTCTAATTTATAATAACAAAATAACTTGTTTTTAAATTGTTTTTAAATGCTTTTTTCGACAACTGTATGATTTTACAAACTTGTGCGATTAGACGATCGAAATAATTCCACTTGTTAATTGTTTTAGATTATATTAAATACTTATTAAAGCAAATTTTACGTAGATTCCGAATATATTAATATAAGCTAGTGTGCACTCATACGAATTTTCGTCGAAATCTGCATTTTAGCGCTGACCGGCAACTTAGGTCAAACGTCAGATTTGAAGGGGGTCCGACGACATATGACATATAACGCTAGGGGCGCTGGAGAGGGTAGAGGAAAGGGGGACTATGTTTATACATGAAACGTGGCCGTAAAAAAGGGTTAAAAGTCGCACGGGGGTAAAGCGCAAAATTTTAACAGAGAATTAAATCTAATCATCTTGTTCGGTTAAATATATAAAAATATTTTCGACTGCGCGAGTAATAAGAATTTTCATGATTTTCTAAATGAACTAACTAAAGTTGGTAAAAAATTTAATAACTAAACTCAACTAACTTCACTCAATCTCATATGGCTAACTTCTTATCACACCCTGTTTTGACTCTAGCGCCATTATGGCCAGTTTTGGAACTATTATTTAACTACTTTTATCGGACACTTTTTAGCTTTTCTGCCTTAGAGAGATAGTCCTCCTTTTCTCTACCCTCCATAGATTAGTGTTGGTGCTGCATTATAAGATAATTTTAAAATCGACTTCCAAAAAGGAGGAGGTTTAAAATTCGAATGTATGTTTTTTTTTGTAGGTATGTTGTATGTAATATTACGCGATTACTCCGCCGTATGTGGACCGAATTGCAAAATTATTTTTGATTAATATAATAAATATGATTCTGCTAATAGAACACTTATTTTATTATTTACATAAAAATAATTTTTGCTTTGCGAATATCCACATTTATTCATCATTTAAAATACAAAAATACTCTCATCGTGCTTAAACTATAACATCACTTCAAAAAAAGAATACAAAAAAATAAATTTGTAATTTCAGTCTTAACACCACTAAGAATGTTTATTTCTAAAGCTTTTCTTTTCTTTCCTTTTTTATGGGAAGGGTGAGAAATATTTTCTAGTATCACCCTTTCTAGGACTATCTTTAATATGCATACAAACATTAATCGCTACAATTTCATACATTACCTGATCTTATCAGTAACGAGCGTGAAGCTAGATGTTGTTTTCGCATTCTGTCTATGTTACAGTTAAATTTCTACAAAGAAAAGACACGTTGGATTGGCTAAACAACTGGCTAGATTTCTACAATTAATTATTTTGGTGCAGTTTTTATCAAGTATATTTGAAACTGCACTGATTTCTGTACATTTTTGTCCAGACTATTTTAAACTGCACAGTGTATCTGTAGAGTTTTTGTCCAGTCCTTTTTAACTGCACAGTTTTCTGTACAGTCACCACAAGTTTTCAGTCCGTACTAACTACATAACTATACAATATAGGTATTACAATAATGAGTAATATATATTATTTTCGAATAAGAAAATACAAACTGACTAACAAAGAAAAACCCATAATAATATTTAAAAATGCACTCTTATGACGTATTTTAAAATAAAATATTTTCGAAATATTTTTCATTATCAAATACACTTAAATTGAACTAGGTATTACCCTACTCAATTTCCCTATTTTTAAAGTCGGTACTAGCAAACTAAAATGTTACTTCTATAAAAAATAACGTTCGCGTTAATTCAGAGTAAATAAAATATATAGTGGTATTAGCGTGTAAATTTTAATTAGAAATTAAATCCTTTCTGCAATTTTTTTGACTAACCTCATAAGCCACATCACTTGCTGACAGTAAATTATTACCGTCAATTTGTGTCTATTTTATCACTAAAACCTAGTCTAGTCAAACTTATAATCGACCAGTTTTAACGATTCACTGTAACCAGGTCTAGTTGGTCTAGCGTAACCAGTTCACGTTGACCCCCTCTGTCACCCAGCACCAAGGTGCGAAAGGGGTGACCGGCAGGCACGTGAGGCTCAACACTGTGGTCGTGTAGGCGCCACCGTTCTTTATGGCGAGATGCGTGCGGCGCCGAGGCGTCGTCGTGACGTCACCGTTAATTGTTTCTGTGCAATTACTGGTGTTTACGCAGGTCGTAAAACCTAGGGTGATTCTTTTTATATAGTAAAGTTGGTTAATGATTTAGCAGGAAGCTAGGTTGGTTGCAGATAATGAAAATGCGCAAACTCAATAGTCATCCACAAATAAGAAACCATCAATTGTGTTGTTCTGAATTTTTCATAAGAAAGAAGTGGGATACATAAAACTAATTGTTTCTAGGAAATATTCATTTTTAGGGTTCTGTAGTAATCACAAGGAACCCTTAAGGCTCCCACAGACGAGTTTCAGTTAGAACTGACGTCAGTTCGGCCTGAACGGATTGGAGCACATACACGGAAAAAAATCGCAACCGACCCAACTGACGTAATTTCGGCCTGAACGAATTCTAGCACACACACGGAAAAATCGCATCAGTTCGTTCGGGTTTGCCGCGAACTACGGTCGTGCTTATTAATTGTAAACTCACTACGTTGTACACGTAACACGCCCAGCACGGCCGCGGCTCTGGCGAGAACTGAGGCGATGGTCACACATGGTCCTTTCAGTCCATCCGTACAGTCCAGAATTAATGTTGCCAACTTAGTTATTTTACAATTATGTAGTATATAGTAGGAATTTAGTTGCTAGTAGTGTTTTAGTAGGAAATAATCAGACAGTAATGATATGCAAAATGGCCTAGGTTAAGCACAAAAAAAAACAAAAAAATATTTGACACCTTATCATAATAATACATCGTAGCATTCGTCCGTAATTTTCTTAAAACTACCAATTCAATTACTATTATATTTAATAGTAATACTTTTTTGTATATTTTAATTTAACGACAAAATTTATAATATAATTCAATAAAGAATAAAATTGTAATTTAACAAAACCTAAAATGCAGTGGTTTCTTGAGGGCTTTAGGGATTCCTAAGTTGAATAGCTTTTTTGATTGTTTTCAGTATTCTTTTAGAAGTTTTTAGTAGAAATCTACGCGAATTAGTAGTTTCGCAAGAACAGAGCTGGCAACATTGGAACGAATCGCATCAGTCCATCCGGTCGACTGATGCGATCTCGAAATTGCACACAGACGATACGATTTTACATCCGTTCAGGCCGAACTGAAGGAAAACCGGATCGTGTATGGGGCCCCTTATTTTATTATTTTATTTTTATTATTTTGAGCGAAATCGGACAATAAATTTAGAAGTAATTAAAAAAACTATTGCGCGCAATCATAATTGTGCGTTGATAGTTACGGTGCCAACCTAGTGAAGGACATGACTTATATGCTCTTGGTTAGGTTATTTATTCAGTATTAAATATAAAGTAAACTGATAAATGTTATAAATCAAAAGACTATACATAATATCGATACCTTGGGGTATAAAGGAAGAATAAACCATTTTACCCAAAATGAGTTATGAATGCAGTCTTATTTAAAATTTTCCGTTCTAGCGATTGGTCTATGTAACACTTACAATTTCGCAAAAAATTAGTTTTACGGCCCAGATGACTTCAACGTCTAAACAGAGTTTTGTTTGAATTTATAAAGTACGAACCAAAAAAATATAATATATTGCCATGACTATTTGATGTAATGTCATATTTGTTATAAGATTATGTCGTAAAAGACAGTAGATTGATTCAAGTATGGGGTATTACCACAGTTATATACCAACGTAACAAATGCACTTGGTTGTAAAAACCAAGATTCAGTATGATTTTGATTACCAACATAACAAATGCGCTTGGTTTTATAAACCAAAGTTCAGTACGATTTTTATAATACAATTTAGTTTTAATATTAAATTCCAACAAATCTAAAAGAAAATAACTGAAATAGATATTAAATACCTACTCAATGTGTGAAGTTTTCAATTCCAATTTCAAATTCCAATTTCAAATTGATACCGCTATTTACTCATACAAAATGGAATACTTGAAACTTCGTATTATTTTTGAGTACGAGTTCCACCGTGGCACCGGTGCTGCAGAAACGGCTCGATGGATTAATGATGTGTATGGCGGCGGTGTCGCTAAAGGAAACACAGTTCGTTTTTGGTTCCAACGTTTTCGTTCTGGAAATTTCGACCTGCAGAACAAGGCCGGAGACCAAAGTTAATAATGAAGAATTGGAGGCTATTGTGGAAGCGGATCCATCGCAAATCACGTCCGAGTTAGCTGCAGCCTGTGGTGTTAGTGATAAAAATATTTTAATCCACTTGAAGCAAATTAGGAAGGTGAAAAAGCTTGAAAGCACCTTTCAAGCTTTTCGATTGAATGCAGCAAACCGACAAACGCGCGTCGACTGCTGCGTTATATTACTCAACCGGCACAATAATGAAGGGATTTTAAATCGAATCATTACCTGTGATAAAAAGTGGATCCTGTACGATAATCGGAAACGCTCATCGCAATGGTTGAACCCTGGCGAAACAGCCAAAGCCTGCCCCAAGCGAAAATTGACTCAAAAAAAGTTACTTTTGAGCGTTTGGTGGACTAGTGCCGGTGTCGTTCACTACAGCTTTCTTAAATCTGGCCAGACGATTACGGCAGATGTCTATTGCCAGCAACTGCAAATCATGATGGAAAAGCTAGCTGCTAAACAACCGAGGTTGGTCATTTGCTCTAGGCCACTGCTGCTTCAGGACAACGCTAGACCACACATTGCACAACAGACGGCTACCAAATTAGAGGAGCTTCAATTGGAATATCTAAGTCATCCACCGTACTCCCCGGACCTTGCTACAAAATGTTACAATTTTTTTTCGAAATTTGGATAACTTCTTGCAAGGGAAAAAATTCAACTCCGATGGGGCAGTCCAAAGCGCCTTCAAAGATTTTATCGATTCCAGTCCGAATAATTTTTTTAGTAACGGAATGGACTACCTATGAGATGGTAAAAGTGCATAGATAGCAATACTTTGATTAAATAAATATATTATGTTTAAAAAAAATCGACTTTAAGTTCCTCCTTTACAAAACGCCAATTTCATATGTAATGACCTAATATTTAATTTGGCTTAATGCAGCAACATACCTACTAGCTCATTTCATTTTACAATTACGAAATAAAATCTGCTAATAGGTATATTGCTGCATGAAACCAAATAAAGAATAATGTTATTGATAGTTTATAGTTTTATATTGTTATTTAACATTGCCAAAGTTTCTACGTTATGTTATTAAGAATGAGACATGGTCATTCTTTGAAGTAGTTGATAAGGTGGAAACTTGACTCATTTTTCTTTTTCGGTTTTATATTTAAAATCATATTGTAATTTATGATTGCAAATTCGATCTACCGCTTATTAACACAGATGACCTCTTGCTTATATGAAATAAATAAGACTCAAGTTGCTACAAGAGCCAATTTCCATATTATTGAATCCCAGATAACTGGTGATAATTTTGATTAAAATGAGCTGAAAATGAAATGACTAAGCATAATATTATTATTATCATAACTAAAAGTAATTTTTTATTTCGTTGCCGCATTAGCAAATATTATAATGCTTTTAACGTTACTGTGTTTAAAGTAAATAATAAAATAAATTAATTAAAAACATACTGCGTAAAAACTAAGAGAAACAAGAAAGTCCAGTTAATCGAGACTTTTGTTATCTAATATTTTTGAATAACTATACCTACCTTTGAAAGAAAACATTCTATCAGGGAACATTATGGTTTTAGTAATCGGGATTCACGACCCAGTACTTATAAGGAAACCGGATTTTTTATGGATCCGGACTGTTAAAATCGTAATGTTCTTTATTAGAATGTTTTCTTTTTGAATGTATCTATCACGAAACTATTTCAATGGTAGGTATAGTTATTCAATAATATTCGATAACGAAAGTCTCGATTACTGGATTTTCTTTTTTTAAGTTTATTTCATTTACGCAGTAGGGTTTCTTCTGTAATTATTTTATTTTACACTTTTAAGTTTTTGTTTATTTATCAAAATTGTCCCACGCGTTTGGTCTTAATAGTGCCCCTGGTGCAAACACACATACATAAGCTGATAAATACATTACCACTCCTTTTTGTCGCGCAGTAGTTTAAAAACAAAATATTTTATTTTAAATTAATCACTTAATTAATTTGACTAAATTTAATTAAATAACTGATTAAATTTGAATTTATTTCACCCACAGATACACTTAGGTAAAGCGGGGCATTAAGTATGATGGTTTTGCTACCCAAGTTTCTAGTGAGGTATGTATTTTTAGTATAAACTTTTTGTAATTATGACTCCACACATTCAAAAGGTACAGTCTAAGTGACTTTACGACTTTCTTAATTTTTGATCGTGTGGTGTGATGTGGTCTATAAGCTCAATAACAACGATCTATTTCTAGTTACGACTTATTACAATGAAACACCTGAAAAAAATATGATGTGTATAAACTATTTTCACAAAAAATTCGGCCGTAAATCTACGCTAACTTCTAAACTAAGAGACTAACAATCAAATAAGGTTGTCCATTGCAAAGAACATAAAAAAGTGTTAGTATACATACAAGAAAAATAAATATTTTATACTCGGAATTATAATTCGATTCCACATTTGACATTAGCTACTGTCATTTTGTAAAATAATGATACCACATATAATAGTGTAGTGATGAACACAAAAATCGATAAACAATCGCGATTTATGTTTATGTAATCATAATATTGGTGTGCCAATTAAAGACTAAATTATTGATTTTTATTTAAATAAATACATAATTATTCATAATAATTATTTATTAATTATAAGTAATCACTGCTTTATTTTATAAAAAGTTAATATTTTTGTTTTTTATATTAAAAACAAAACTTATAATAAAAGAGCGCGCTCGTGCAGCTATCGCCATTTTGTTTATCTTGTCATTCGGCTTCATTCTCTCAGTCTGACTGCACGAATATCTTGTTTCATTGCGAATCGATATTTTGTTATTTTGTTGGGTTCTTGTTAAAGTTTTGTTACGTTGTGTTTGTTGTTACGTTTATAGTTTTTTGTGAACTTTGAGTGAATCTATTCATTTTGGTTTTCCATCAAAATGGATCCTCAGCCAAGTACATCACAAAAGGACGTGGATGTTTTCTTGTCCCCAAGAAAAAAACGTCCACGAAAAGCTTTCACTGTTACTGAAAAAGTAATGATCCGCAACGCCTACAAGTACGTGAAAAATGAAACTTCTGCGCAATTGGGGGCCTTTGAAGTTGTGGAAGAAAATAAATGTATGAGCAAAGTTGCTGGCATAATGGGAATAACCTACGCTCTGTTTGTAACATTTTGAAGGAAGTAAATAAAGGTGCGCCGCCAACGCCTCCTAAAAAAACTGGACCAAAGCGAAGTTTCAAAGATAAAATTGATAAATTTACATTCTCCGCAATACGAAGAATTGTTCATCAGTTCTTTTACCGAAATGAACCTCCAACCATTGCAAAGGTCAGACAGTAATATTTTATACCTACATCTTTTATATATGAGTAATGATTCCAAACTATTATACAATTTACTATTTTAGATTTTACAGGTGATGAACGATGATCCAGAAATTCCCAAGGTTTCCAAAGACACCCTCAGAAAAATTTTGAAGCATCTTAATTTGAAATTTGTTGCACGGTCACGCAAGAGCACACTTATTGATCGAAATGATATAATAACATGACGCCAGCGTTACTTGTGATTTATATGTCAGTTTCGACGAGAAGGGAGACATATATATTATCAAGATGAAACTTGGGTTAACGCAGGTAAGGCTAACATTTTGAATTTATATACATTTTACACTAAATTTAATAGTAATATTGAATGTTCATGTACTATATTTATTTTTAGGTCATACTGTAAAAAAAACTTGGGTGGACAAGAAAGTCACATCATCTCGGCAAGCCTTTTTCGGAGGGACTGACCACTGGATTAAAAAATCCATCTAGAAAAGGCAAACGTCTCATAATTAGCCATATAGGTAGTGAAGAAGGCTTCCTGGAAGAGGGGCTCATGATTTTTGAAGCAAAGAAAAATTGTGAAAATTACCATGATGAGATGAATGCAGTTTGTTTTGAGGAGTGGTTCGCTGGAGTCTTACCACAATTAAGACCAAACTCAATTGTGGTGATGGATAAAAAATGGGCACCAAAAATGAGCTGGAAAAAAACTGCCATACAAGACTGGCTTTTAAATAAAAATATTCATTACGAACCAGATATGGTTAAAGCTACGCTTTTAGAACTGATTCCACATAACGAGTCTTTTAATAAGTACGCTGTAGACGAAATGGCAGCACAACATGGGATCACGGTTTTAAGACTGCCCCTTTACCATTGCGAGCTGAACCCTATCGAATTGATATGGGCGCAGGTAAAGGGGCATGTAGCTCAAAATAATAAAACCTTCAAATTGACACACGTGAGAAATTTATTTGAGGAAGGCATTCAAAAAATTACGGCTACCGAATGGTCTAAATGCGTATCCCATGTTGTCAAAGAAGAGAAAAAAATGAGCAGGCTATATATGTTAATTGACAACATCACAGACACATTTATAATAAATGTTACATAAAGTGACAGCGATAGCGATGACGGTGACGATTTATAAAATAAAATATTACCATAATACATCTATTTGTTTTATTTCTCATGTTCCTTCATGATCAAACTTTTTTATTTATTTCACACACAATTATTAAAGAAAACTCTCAGATCCTTAATAAAATTAATCGTCATAACTAAATCCGTTCAGAAATATTTAATTTCCTGATATACTTAGTTTCTATTAAAGCAGTAGTTGTTTACATATACTACTATAAACGAGAGGAATCGATCCGGAAATATTCCGTTTCCGTATCGAATATAATTTCGCAACGTCACTATTTAGTACTTGTCATAACGTTGCAACACTGAAATTGTCAAATTTGGAATCGAATTAAAATTCCGAATATAGTTGATTTATTTCTTTCAATTTTGTTTTTTGCTCCTCCTGTAAAGTAGGGTTTTGCCTTTTACGACCTTTCAACCCCAAAGGTATCGATATATACAAACGCTACAGGCCTATGTTTCGGTTATTACATATTCATAAAATAAATCGGACTATTTTCTCCACGTCAGACGACAAACAGGAAAAACTCTCGCTGCTCGACGCTCGTGTATGACGTTAACAATTTTTTATCTGCCACGAGACAGGTAGTTTTTTGTTCGCGGAAGGTTCGAGAAACTTGCGTATTTGTTTGACACGTGGCTGGTTTATTGAGCGTGCGCCATATTCCTCCCGGAACTTATGCGCCGTTTGTGTATTTTATGTGACAAATAGATGTTGCCCGCGACATCTTTGCGCACAACGAAATATAATAGGGTGAAATACAATACAGATTCCTTCAATAAATGAATAGCTCAACTATTGGACATTGTAAGAACTTTTCAATTCGAAATAGTACTCGTAGCGCTGCGCTCAAATCATGCTACTTTTTTCAAATCATAGACGTGTATATTATAGACGAGGCAACTTTTGAAGTTTTTGGGGCCATTTTGACGTTTGTAATGCTTTAATCAAGTAACGCTCAAAATTGAAACCTTTATGGTCAATTCACATCGAAACGAAATGATACGCTAAGCGGCGCGTGCATTTTTGTAAAAGCTATTCGTGATTGAACTTTATTAACTTAACAAAAAGATACACGTTTCATATTACATAAGCCATACACTGCACATTCGCTGTGCAACTAGACATTCGAACTCTTACAATGAAACGTGTATCTTCTTGTGTAATTAATAAAGTTAAATTTTGAATAGCTATCATAAAAATGCAGCACCATGTATTATAATTATATATCATTATTATTATATATCATTTCGTTTCGGTGTGAATTGACCCTAAAGGTTTACACTTTGAGCACTGCCTCCAGCAGCAAAATACAACCAACAAACCATAGCAGGACACGAAGCGGATGTTAGAAATCGTGATTGCATATTAATATACTATCAGGGAATCTAATTCATAAACAGATACAGTGTTATTTTATCTTATTTGTATTAGTACCTGGGTTACCGAGCTTTGCTCGGGAGTCGAGGCTCTAGTAGATTTAAAAAATAAATGAAAAGAATCACAAAAATATTTTACCGGGGTTCGAATCGACCACACTCCAAATTCTCGAACATCGCAAAAATTACACAAACGCATGCATAAAATTCTGCGAATCGGACTTACATAATAGAGTTGAAATTATTGATATAATGTAGCACGACGTAAGAAAAAAAATATATAGCTTAAAAATGCGTAGTTACCCTTTAATACCTAGCTAGATCAATTTTTCTCCCCCAAAACTCCCTGCATACTAAATTTACATTTACGTAAGCAACGGCTGCAAGTGCTGTAAGCATTTACAGCACTTGCAGCCGTTTTTGAGACACGTTTATATTTAATCATATATATACAAGATTGTCTCGTTTAAAGTATAAGATAATTATGGCATTAAATTGTCAATGACATGTCAGTTTGATATTATAATAAAACATACGAACAAATTATGACAATAGTCAACCTGCTTATGAATTACAACCCTGATAGTACAAACCGCATGTGTTACTTTCGAAGCTTACAGACAGGAATCAGCATTAGAAAGACCAAAAAGTCTCAACTCACTTACGCTAGATAAAACAGCACGAAACGAAATTGCTAAAATATTTTATTTGGCGTTAACACGGTTTACTAGTATCGCAGCATCGCGGTAGGCTTGCCAACAAGTTTCGCTATAAATCACGGGGTGCGGCCGCCGAGATAGCGACAGTTTTGGCAACCGGCAGCCGATGAGATGAAACAATGTACTCGCTTTAAAATACTTAATGCGGGAATAATGGACAATGAAATCGGCCGGTTCTTGTGAGTTGAGATGTTGGAATATGGTTTCTAAACCGGTCCCGACGAAAACAGAGAGTGTTAGACTTTTGACCTGTTTGTAGCTGCCAAACGGATGAACCTATTTTTATCTACTTTTTAGGGTTCCGTACCCAAAGAGTTTAGGGTTCCGTACCCAAAGAGTAAAAAATTACTAAGACGCTGTCTGTCTGCCTGTCCGTCTGTCACCAGACAGTCTCTCATGAAACGTGATAGCCAGAGAGGAGATTTTTTCAGAAGTGTATTTCGGTTGCTGCTATAATAACAATTAATACTAAAAACAGAATAAAATAAATATAGAAGTGGGGCTCCCGTACAATACATGTGAATTTTTTGCCGTTTTGTTCCCTTGTTTTGTTGAACCCTTCGTGCGCAAGACCGACTCTAGGACTTGGCCGCTTTTTTGTTTAAAATCTGACATGATCGAGAGTATTCTTAGCTATATTTCATCATCAACAGCTCACTCATTGCTTGTAAATAGTGTTTTTTATTGCTACTTGTAGTTCTTTTTAATCTAATAATTACATTTTCAACAGATGGTTCTTGTATGGATGGTAAAAGTATAACTAAAGTATGGGTTCGCACTTCGCAGTATACAGCAAAATACTAATAAAGCAATACATAATACGATTCGGATTATGACTAATGACATTTTCCGTAAGCTAGTTTCGTAGTGAGGCTACGATACGCTCAAACCGAGACTGAAAATGTCGCGGAGAAAACTGCGTATCTAAAAAGTTCTTACAATCTTCAATAGAGGAGAGACTGATGATGATATTAAAAAAGTAAAAAGATATTTTCTGAATTATTATAAAAGCTATTTCCTACTTTACTTAATATTCCTACCTATTTTATTTTATATTGCAAAAACCAATTTCACTAAATTGCTCTAAAGTTACGTATTAAATCACAAACAGTACGCAGCTTACTGCCAAGACAAACACAGGTAGCTCCGAATTAGAAAACTGTTTATTTTGGCAGAAGAACTAAGCAGGAACACTAATGTAAAGTAAATTTTCATGAATTTAACGTTAAAAAATTGACAAAATATATGATATATTTCAAACGAACTGAAATTAAATTACATTTAATTTTTTTCGATCCAAGTCAACTATTTTTCTAATTAATAGGTCAAATAAAGGTTTTGTTATAAGTAAAAAAGTAATTTGATTACCTTAAAAGCAGTTACTACCTTTAATAGAAAATTACGTGAATTCATAAAACGATTAGGTATAAAATCAAAACATGTTAAAATTTCTTAAACTATAGAATAACATCTGAAAGGTCACCGCAATATTGTAATTCATCACGATAGTGGTTAGAGACGGCTGACCTTATGACGACATTTAATTGACCTTTCGCCATGAGTCAAGTTCTAGAAGTATACTATTGAGAAACCCACTATATGGGTTACCCCCACATACAGTGGGTATGTTGTGTACCCCTCATCCATGCAGCATTAATATACGTGAAGCAAAAAGATACAGATTTTTACGAGAATTGTTAGAACGGAGGAGTATGAAATTTTGTCGGTTAATTAAATTTGGTGGAGGAAGGTGTGCAAAAATCTAATCTAAAAGTAATAAAAACATCACACACTATCTCAGATTATTAACACACACTACCTCTGATTATGAATACACACTACCTTGCGTTTGACAGATACAATTTTGATACACTTTGACGTTTGTCAATCTGTCACAATATTTACATTTATTTTTATTGAAGTGAAAACTTCTTTACGTGTTGGGCACTTTTTGGTAGGGGAGAATCTTATAGGTTCGCGTCACCGACATACTCATGACTGACTTGTTGAAAGTCCGTTCATAATTATTTTACCTCTGATTTGAGCTTTATACCTACGACATAAGGATCTTATTTTGTCATGTTTTTTCTTTCGTCGTGTAATACAAATCCCACCAAAAACATTTTAATGTAAAGTGATGCCAAGACGATTCTATATGACTCGCACTGTCAAAAAGCTATCAGATCTTATGTAAAGTCAAGCTTCTGACTCTAGTTAAACTTCTAACTCTTCATGTCTTAACTCTATAAGCCTAACTACACAAACTCTACACCTAAGTCAAAATATGTGGCGGATCATTTCGCTATATTCGCTTGGGCGTAAGGAGAAAAATTTGCGGACTGTTTTTCTGTTATACTATTATTGTAGGAACGAAACGGCCAAGCCACATTACTTGACTAAGTCGTAGAGTTTGAGGAGTTAGGCTTGTAGAGTTAAGGCGTGTAGAGTTAGAAGTTTGGTAGAGTCATAAGCTTGGCTTTACATGAGGTCTGATAACTTTTTGATAGTGCGAGTCATATTATGGTATCGTCTTAGCATCACTTTACATTAAATTGTTTTCAGTGGGAATTCACTTCATTTTGAAAGTTGTTATTATAATATGTTAATTTTTTTAATTTTATTATTACTATTTATAACAGAGATCCCTGCAACAAATTTCAGACTTCTAAAGTAAAAATTTTGCGTAGGTAAGTTTCTTACAAATTGTCATCCCCTAGTTTATGGGGTTGGAGGATTAAAGTTCCAAGTATGTCAATTTTTATGTTGTTTATGTGCTAATAAGAGATCTATGGCCTAGTGGTTAGACTGTTTGATTCGCACTCGAGAGAGTGCAGGTTTCGATTCCCAGGTTGTGTCGTGTACCAATGAGACTTTTCAGATCTCAAGTACATTATACGGACGCTCTAACGGTGAAGGAAAACATTGTGAGGAAACCCGCACATGGTTGGCTCCAGACGTATTGACCTGTCATTCATCTGGCGTGTGTGCTTGGGCAACCATACGACATTTAAAAAAACCGACTATCCCAGGCACTACAGTATATCAAGAGTAATTACTTCGCTTGGAGAATACTGTTTAACATCCAATAACGGCCTAAAATGAAAATCCTATGTTTATGTGCTAATACTAGCTTCCATACCAAATTTCAGCTTTGACGAAATCAGAGTCTTTTAGATGTCAATAAAATCTAAAGTATAATGCCTATCCAATCAAAACTTTACATTAATAATACACAGGACTTCTTTGACTATTTCCACATTACAATCTACCCACACCTAATGATGACTTAATGATGAAACCGGTCGTGTAATACATATATTAAAAATTAATGTAAAATACTTAATAAAGTGAAAACAGTGTAAGAAGTCCTGTGTATTATTACTGTGAAACATGAATTTTCACCAAGAACCTACAGTACAATTAATAACATATACAAAAACTTTACATGTTTAATAGGTCTGCTGAGAACATATCCTGAAAATTGCGTTTATCTTGTAAAATCCGAGCCCAAGTTATGAGAGTTCAAAAAATCGACGAAACGCTTCGAGAAAAGGTGATCTGGTAGTGCCCTTGCACTTCGCTTAGCTCGTCTTGGCGGAGGCACTGCCGTGCCCCTAGATAAGATATGAGTAATTTCGAATACCTGGCAGATATGCGTAACGCAGTTACGTAGGCGCTTGGATTTTGCGTTGTTGGCAAATTGGTCTCGGGTTCTAATCTCGGTCAGACGAAAAACTTTTATTCTTTTTATTTCTTTTTCTTTTATAATTTTTATTTTCATTTCTATCGGCAATACCATAGGCCAATAATTTTTTTCTAAGAGGCTGCTCATTTAAAAAGTTCAAACTTAAAATTTTTGTGAATTATTATGGGTGGATTTCGAAAACAGAGTGACTTCTAGTCTACTTAAACACATCTGCGAGAAACAACTAAAAAATCAATATCGTCATTAAAATTAAATGGATGGATTGGAATTAGAAAAAGACGGTATTCCACTAAAAGGCCATAAGAGGCTCTCGGCCTGGCTCTATTAGGAGCTGAATGACGTTATCCGCAGCAAATCGCGCTGCAGGCGGCCTCATGAATTATTCGGTGTGTTCCAAGAAGATTAAACCGCTGCCACACTGACGAACGTAAAGCATTATGAAAACAAAAACAATATGAGTGAAGGAAGATTTAGATTTCGTTAGCTGGCAAAAAAATGTTACCATTGTACTACCAGGGAATCTAATTCATAAGTAGGAAGAGTGTTCTCATGTACAAGGTTGTTCAATATCAATCACGGATATTTTGGGCATAATATTTTCTACTGCTTAAGTTAAGAGTGCGCTTGTCAACGTCTCAAACTCAGTGTGGCGCGCGGGGAAAATATTTGTTATTTCACCTTATCGGGGAAAAAAGGATATACCCATAAAATAGTAATCTATACTTAGTAGAGAAGCTACAGTGCACAAATTTATACTGCTTTATTTATACTGCTTTATTTTAAAAAGGCGTCCTCAAATTACGCAAATCGACACTCAGCTGTTGGTGTTTTATGAAAAAATTATATAATATTTTTGACAAAAGTGAAGTTATCTCAATTGCTGAATATTCAAACTGTGTCGGTATTGCTTTTTTATTTTCATTATTCCTTTGTTTTTTATTTACGGTCAAAGTTGCGCCAAAAATCCCATGTTTGGAGGCTATTATCTTCTAAACTAATTTAAATTTTAGAAATATAAGCACATACCTAGATAATTGTAAAAAAACCATATTTCGCTAAAATTTGGGTCTACAATGTTTGATTTTAGATTAAATCACTAACAGCGTTTGTATGGAGAAAAAAACGACTAGTGCAAGCCTTAAGTCTCTTAAGGCAGAATAATAACTATATATTTCGAAAAAATATATATTACATTGTGTTTCCTAAGGCGTTGAGGTCATTAGCCTCACAGATTTGCCTAATTAAAAAATAATATTAATATAATCAGCTGTGAGACTTTAACAGCGTCGTAAGCTAATATAATTTTATTTAGTATATTTTTTTATTATTTCAATTATTTTCTAATCTAAACGTCTTGAAGTAACCAGTAGACCGTCTGCTCAGAATATCCGTAATTTATTTTGAACAATCTTTTATAATTTATTTGTATTATGATGACAGAATGCAGTCACAATACAATTATAAATGACATGTCAGTTAGATTTTATAATAATTACATAATACGAACAAATTATAACAACAGTCAACCTGCTTATGAATTAGATTCCCCGATAGTACTATGATATTATTATGCCTTTAAATCTACAAGAACAATCTGCATAGTTCCTATTCTAAGATCCATGAAAAAATCTTAAAGCTGTATTAATCTAACCAATTTTTAATGCAAGAGAATGCGTAAATAAAGTGTACCTCCTATTTTGTATTATTATAATTACATGAAAATATAATATTATAAGTTAAGCATTAACTTGAAACAACTCACTTTTATTACTTTTACTTATTTCTAACATACCTAGCACATCATTCTAGAAAGCCATTTTTTACCGGAAGGAAGAAGTAGTTTTCATAAACCACAGATAACAAAAGGAGTCTATCCTACAGATTATAAAGAAATATTTGTGTTGCTATCTCAACATAAGTAACCCTCTTAAAAATATTTAATAATAGCTCCCTACACCGATGTGAGTGATGGTGGCTGGTTTTATTGAAAACAGGCCAGCTACGAAGGGGTTATTTTATAGTGCCCAAGTGTGTGCGCAGTACACAAGAGCCCTCTCTCTTTCTTTAGTCTCGAAACCAAGTGGGACGGATAACCGACACAACTGGTGAGAGATCATGCGCAGGTCCGACTTTTTACATGCCCATCCGACGCATGGATCATATTTCTTGTCAGACAATCAGGTGATCAGCCTGCATTGTCCTAACCAAACTTGGAAACAACATTGTTTGTTGTTACAACGCAGAAATTGAACCCACGACCTCCGAGTAGAGAGCAAAGCTAAACCACTGGACCACGGAGGCTGTATATTTACACAATGGATAAGCTTGTTTTGTCCTTGTCTGATACGTTGAAAAAGTCGCTTGACAGACAAGGACGAAACATTGTATAGCTTATCCATTGCGTAAATGTTTTTATTAATAAGGGTGTAAGTATATAAATCTCATAAAATTATTGTATTATACCGAAACAGTCTAGTTTCGCTTAGATACATATTCTCTATGAAAACTGTACGGAGTTATGGAATAGCTTTTCATAAAAAAATACACAGGTTGCCTAATAATTATTCGAGATAAAACTGGAGTTCAAAACTCATGTCGGCTATCAAAAGTTTTGGTTTTGGTATTATATTTTACAACTTCTATAACAATACAGCTAATATTGAAATGGTTATTATCGTCGCCTTTTAGTATACTCAGAACGTGGAATCTGCTGATTAAATCCTGCAATAATACTGTTACGATCCAGTCCCGATATGTCAAAACTGCAAAATGTTATTCTCATAAACGTCATACCAACGTCATTTATCTATACTTATATACTATAGTATAAGGTTTGGTAAAATCAACTGCGAATATTAGGGTATATGACCTACTACTCAGACATATAAAGACGTTTAGGAAAAAAATAATTCATACTCAAAGTTTTTTAAATCATCTCATAATGTGTGAATCTCCGCTCAACGCAAACTCCCCCATATAAAGTTTTTTTTTTTCGAGTATAACAATTATTCTTCTTTCTAAATGTCTATACAAAAACAGTAGATCATATACCCAAAATATCTGTAGTTGATGATGTTTGTTTGCACCGAAACTACTAAACCGATTTTGATGAAATTTGGCACATATATAGTGTAGACCACGGGAAAGGCTGCTTTTTATTGCTGCAAAATGTACGGTTTCGCGAGATTTCCTTTAGCGCGCGCACGAAGTCGCGGGTAACACCGAGTAATTCAGTATAAGTAAAATGAAACTGAAAGATAATTATTGGGGCGCTGATTTTAATCGCAGTCAGTAAAATGATAGCAAACACTTAGAAGATACTCTCATTAGTATTATTGCTAAAACATTAATCTGCCTCTACTAAGAAAAAACAGCCAAGTGAGTACCAGACCACGCATAGAATGGGGTTCCGTAGCCAACATTTTATTTCGTTATTTTTGTACTTGTTGTTTTTTACTTGGAAAATTTCTCCAAGTAAGCGCATTTTACAAGTTACGCCTCTATAACTCCTAAACTGACATGTTATCTAAGCCGTTATAGTTTTCCTTGAAAGTTAAGACTTCATATTGTGATGATATGGACTACCATCATGTATTTTTTGTGACTCATCGAGCCAGCCGTTTAGCTTTTTGAGGGAACGCCCTATTTTAATAAAAAACTTAAAAATCTCGCAAACGGATACCTAAATCAAAAAATCGTCTTAGCAACCCCTCAATATTTTTCAAAGGCCTATATAAAGATAAACCACATTATGGGGAAGACACTAGAAAAAAAAACCCCACTTTACATTTTCATACCTATGTGATGTAGGTACCCAAAAAAAATGTGATTTTATTTTAGCACTTTGTCGACGTGGTAAATACACATATGCATGATTTTTTTTTATTTTCTAGCACTAACCGTTTGGACGGTAAGCTGAAGTCAGACGGGCGAGCATGACGGCACTATAAGGGTTTCGATATGTGAACTACGGAACTCTAAACTAAAACTATCATTTCACTGACTGATATCAAAATCCGAGTATATAATATTAGAAGTAGCCTTACTTTGCTGGATTGGGATACCATTTATTTTAAATGCCGTTTCCGATTCCTATAAGAAGGTCTATTTCCACGGGATAGACATAATTAATTTTTAGGAAGTTGCAGGTGAACTTTAGACACCAATAATTACCCTCGAAGAAACTTTATACCCGATCACTGCAACATTATAAATTCATTTGGCACCGACCACATATAATGCAATCTATTCCGATACGTAATCTAGCCTGAATAATTCCGAGGTCCCGAGATAGCGTTTAGGCTGTTTCTTGGCAGTGTCCCCTCAATAACCACGCCGGTCGACACGCGGTATTATTCTGGACTGCGGTTTTATAGTGAAATTGCAATAAACACTATTTTTATGACAACACCTTTTTCTTTGTGGGTCTGATCCGAGCATTAGAGATTCGATTCTACACATATTGGACACTTGCATCTAAATAATGTGTGTGGTTAGTAGAACGTAAAGGCACTGCGCGTACGCTGCAGTGGACCATGTGCGCCTACGTAAGTTTCGTGTGTCAGTTAGTCAGCCCACACGGGTCGACGTTTCCACTGCAAACTTATTCGTAGCTAGTCACGGCCATATTATACACGCGTAGACTATACGCAATTCAATGCAACGCACTTCTACGTGCAAATCACAGCGTGTGTGTACGTGCACAGAGTTGGGCTGCATGGCTGACAATCACGCTTGTACCGATGACGTTATTTCGTGGGTAGCAGTAAGTTCCGATAGATGTTATTGTGCGTAGCTGACACACGCACCTTGTCAGTCCGTGCGCCCCAAAAAAGTAGCGCGTTAAGTTATGCCATAACATACAAAACCTCTCAATAATTAATTACTATCTGAAATTCTAAGTATACTTGCCCTACAATTAGAGCTATCTATTTCAATAAAGTTATTTACAGATCATACTATGTATTGTTTGCGTCCAGGACTTCAGGCCTACACTTTTATAAGGTGGTCTATAGCCTAAAATGATATTGCAATTTATTTACGTAATAAGGTCGCGGCGCATCGAAATTGCTTTGGAAGTATAACGTGTACATATAAAACAGAAACGGGCCGCAATACATAAAGTTTCCGCAAGTTTGGTACAACAAAATACCTATATCAAGCCCACATAGTTTTAATATGTTTCACAGTTTTTAGTTTCGTAGACAAGAAACCTGTATAGAAAGTGTGTCGCGGCTTATTTTGTACGAGGAATATAAGTTAGGTTACATTGCTGCAAATAAGGATGAACAACTGGGATTCTCGTTTCCTATTTAAGTACAGTAAAACCAAATTGCTAATGTCGCCCGGCAATCATCGTTGCTCTACGGAAATGTCAGCCGATGTATGAAAAGCGACGATTCTCGAAAGACATTGTGATCGTGGCCGTACTGAAATTCTTTAGATTCCATTGGATCATCATAGTATTAATATCTGGAGACGACATGAATATGAAAGAAAGGGGCATTGGCCCCGGCAAGTCTTCACGCTTTTTCTGAGGCATTTTGCAGATATTCCGTACCCATATGTAACTTAATGAATGAATGAATATATGCTTTATTGTGTTCGAAAATGTACAAGTATGATTTAAATTAATATTAACAGTTTTGATAATGAACACAAAGGCGGCTTTATCGCTATAAAGTGATTCCTTCCAAGCAACCCTTATAACCTTTACCCTTATACCCTTATAATATTAATATGAAAATTATTAACATTTTGAGCTTGCAGAATTTAATTTGCGGATGGACGTAGTATTCTGTTGTTATAGTTGTATAAAGTTTCCGATAACATTCACTGTATCGTCGGATAGTTGGAAGACGTGTGAGGGTAATAACTAATTAAAAGCCAAACTTGTGTTTGGAAGATTCGAGATTGTTCCGGACTTAGCTTACCCGACTTTCCTCGACCTGGAATGTTGAGCGTATTAACTTATGGGCCTAATTGAAAGGAGTCAACGAACTGCAGCTAATGCGTGGCGTCGTCTATATTTATTTACTGAAGTAAAACTTCTTCACGCACGCTTGACTTGGGGAGTAAGCTGGTGAATGCGTGACGAGAACGTTACGAAAAGTGTGATCGGGCGAGGCGAATGGAAGTTGAGAGGAAGATTTAAGTTAGTTAAGGTGAAAAGAGAGAGAGTTACGTTTCGTACATTACTGTAGGAGCAAGAGAAAAGTGCGCGCGCACTTTTTTTTTCTCTTTCTCTCATAGTAATAATTATCAGTCAGTAGTTCGTTTGCAAGTTTTACTTCATTCGTGTGGTCTAACGCGTTTTTTATTATTTTTTACAATTAAAACGGGTTATCAAATACCCATTTATAAACCATTCTAGATAAAAAAATTGTTGAATAACTAGGTGTATCCAACAGACGTTGTTCTGTTTTAGCTATGAACACTGAAAAAATAATCACCTACAGTTTCTACAGCAAAAACTACAACTACAACTTACACCTACTACTTACTCATACACCTACTGCCTACACCTAGGTAATACCTACACCTATTATCTACTCTATCAACCAACAGGTGATTGAGTTATAGCTATTAAACAATGGGGGCTCGTATTAGAAGGGTGAAAATCGGGAGTAATAAAGAACCGCCAAAAAATGAATATAAAATTTTTGGGGTGGCCCACCCTTATCACTTATGGGTATGAAAAATTGTTTACACCGTATATTCATAGCTACACGATACACGCATAAAATTTCATAAAATTCGGTCGAGCCGTTTCGGACTCGAGAATTTAATAGTTATAAGATATATATATATATATATATATATATATATATATATATATATATATAATAATAGTATAAGAAATACCAACAAAAAATATTCATTTATGATAAATATTTTTTCTTTTCCAAGCAGTCATCTCAACATCACACCGTCACTTTACGCAAAAATATACTTTCGATGATGCATTTTTACTAGAGTTCCGTACCCAAAGTATAAAAAAGGGACACTATTACTGAGACTTCGCTGTCTGTCTGTCTGTGCATCCATCTGTCTGTCCATACAGCTGTTGATACAACCTGGTAACAGACACAGACAGACAGAGTCAGACGGACAGATGGATGGATGTAGCCGTGGCTTAGCTAGACAGTTGAAATTTTCAGAGATCATGTACGTCTGTTGCCGCTATAATAATAAATACTAATTACCCAACCTAACCAAGAGCATGTCAGGACATGTCTAAGGAGGGTTCCGTTACCATCACCGCGTAATAGGTTTTTTTTTTTCTCAAATTACTTCAAAAGTTACTCTCGGATTTCATTCAAAATATTTTTTTCTAAAGAGTTTTTAGCATGCTCTTTCAGTATGTAAGCTTACAAGTTTCTACTCCTATAGTTATAAGATATATATATATATATATATATATAATAATAGTATAAGAAATACCAACAAAAAATATTCATTTATGATAAATATTTTTTCTTTTCCAAGCAGTCATCTCAACATCACACCGTCACTTTACGCAAAAATATACTTTCGATGATGCATTTTTACTAGAGTTCCGTACCCAAAGTATAAAAACGGGACACTATTACTGATACTTCGCTGTCTGTCTGTCTGTGCATCCATCTGTCTGTCCATACAGCTGTTGATACAACCTGGTAACAGACACAGACAGACAGAGTCAGACGGACAGATGGATGGATGTAGCCGTGGCTTAGCTAGACAGTTGAAATTTTCAGAGATCATGTACGTCTGTTGCCGCTATAATAATAAATACTAATTACCCAACCTAACCAAGAGCATGTCAGGACATGTCTAAGGAGGGTTCCGTTACCATCACCGCGTAATAGGTTTTTTTTTTCTCAAATTACTTCAAAAGTTACTCTCGGATTTCATTCAAAATATTTTTTTCTAAAGAGTTTTTAGCATGCTCTTTCAGTATGTAAGCTTACAAGTTTCTACTCCTATAGTTTAGAAATGCTAGGGAGCGACCAACTTACAAACCACTTTGGAGGCCGATTACTCGAAAATGGTCGACTTTGTAAAAAAAGTCATGTTTAAAACTTTGCCTTTATTATAAAATACCTATTCAACGATATCCTATTATGATGGGGTAGAATGAAAAAAATGTTCATCCCCACTTCACATGTATGGAGAGCCACCCCTAAAATATTAAATTATTATTATTTTATGATGCCAAAACTAACATCTATATACAATGTATAATTATATCAAATTTCATCCATTTGTATTCTTAATTACAGTAGCTAGAAGCGCGGACAGACAGACAGACAGACGGACGGACAGAGCGAAACTATAAGGGTTCCTTGCGTAATACGGAACCCTAAAAATAGAATAAATATTTAATGGGGCCTTCCAACATCAATCGTGATTTTTTCCCGTTTTGTGCGGAACCCATCGTGTGCGATTCCGTCGCACTTAACGCTCGGTGCGTTAGACACATAACATTAACCTTTTTTTGCTTGTGATTACTGGGTATCAGCCATACATATTATAATTATTTATTTACACACACATATTAATTATCTGTCTACCCAAATACCTACAATAAACGTAAATTATAGTTTCCCGCCGCCGCTTATAGCTTAAAGTCATCATGGTTATTCTATAACTAATGCGTATATCGAAGTCACTCCATTAGCTTCAATAATTAGTTTCTTATACACTTAGCCAAATTTACTTATCTTTCACATTAATTATATCGTGTTTGTGTTAACAAAACTATGCGTGTAATACACTATCATTGTTCTTAGCCAAAGAATCATTTCTCGCAACAATAGGGAATAAGCATAGAAAAAAAATTAATTAAATTTAAACATATATGATACATACTAGACTGTAAAATAAAAGAAATGATAAAAAATTCGACAGTATCTGTAGAAAAATGACCAAGATATGAAGAGCGGTCAAAGTTTTAAATCTTTCTAGCAAAACGAAATTTTGTATGAACTTTCTATGTAAGTCGCGTAATATGACGTCACGTTACACATCGGATCTTTCTGTCCAAATGACTACGTTAAACATTGATATCTTTGTTATTCTCAATGAGATAATCAAGAACAAATTTTAACACGGTTAATCAAAAAAGATAGATCCATTTCAAATAAATAAAATACGTGCATATTCCCTATTATTATTTTCGTAAGACCTACATTTAAATTTTAAATTGCTTCCTTTACCATATATTTTTTTAACAATATCAATTATGACAATTAAGGTTAGGAGGTTAGGTTAGTAAGGTTAAATGAGGCATACTTTATTTTTATTTCCGAGTCCAGAGGGACATACTTTTTGAATGACATTCGCCATAATATTTACTCATACATTCTCTTGCCCTAACTGACAATACCAGTATAATTAATCGTTACTTATAATATTTAGGCGAAAGTTTGTGTTTATGGAATATATCCTACTAATATTATAAATGTGAAAGTTTGTGAGGATGGATGCATGCATGTTTGTTACTCTTTCACGCAAAAACCACTGAACGGATTTTGATTAAATTTGGTACGGTAGTAGTTGGAGCTCTGGATTAAAAAATAGGCTACATTTTATCCCGAAAAAGTACAGGCTTTCTGTTGGATACTGTATTTACGCGGGCGGAGCCGCGGACAAAAGCTAGTCCTTACATACATTCATACACACTTATTGTAATCCATACGGATGTTTGTTAATCTTTGAAGCAAAACTACTGAACGGATTTTGATGATTTTGGTATGGTAGTAGTTTAGACTCCGGATTAATACATGGGCTACTTGTTATCGCAGGTTCCGATGAGATTTATTAGGTATATTGTTGTTATACAAAAACATTTAGAGAAACACCACATATAGCGAAATATTTTTGTGAGTTGAAAAATTTGAACAATGGAGGCTGTAACTCATACTGTAAACAGATGTTCGCGGGGTAATAATGTATGCATTTGTCACACCAGCCCAGACCGAGCGGAATCGATAATGTCTATCGCACCGTCTTCTGTTTTCTGACGAACTTGCCACCTACAATTTTACTACAAGACTTATTTATGTGGGTGTCGTGGGTGGGGTGGGGTGGGGGTGGGGGGGGGGGATGTACGAGAAATTCATCTGTAGTATATTACAGTTTTCGCTTCTGTGGATCGCTACGAATTGACAAGTGACGTGACCTTTATAAAGTCCTTGTTGTTTCACACATCGAAGAACTTTAAACGTATCTACCAGTTCTATCTCTGCTTGAATCTTCTCCGAAATTTACGAAGTTCTCAAAGAACTTGTGTTATAGTACCAGACAACGGATATAATTATATTTAATTCTTTTATACTATACATATATTTAAGACACATCCGTAACCCAGAAACGCAGAAAACTTTTTTGTTCCCTGGCGGGATTCGAACCCGCGACCTCCGGCTCGAGCGCCAACGCGCTAACCACTGAGCCACAGAGGTCGTGTTAATAAGACTTTATATTATGAGTAGGCCTTGAAATGCAAAAGGTATAACAGTATTAGACTCTTGTTCACAACTTAGACAAACAAAAACACACGGTAATAAATAACTTAATTTATCCCGTATCGTAGTTCTATGAATCAATGGAGTTGTGCCAAATTTGGCAACTTGAATTATGACTCATGAAGGCTTTCGTCATACGTGAAACATTATGGTACACATTAATATTGCAGATATAAGTTCGGGGAAGTTTAAAATTGTAGTTTCTAAAGTTTGAAGTTTATGGCGATATAAAGAACTACCTTTTGCTCGCGGCTCCGCCCGAGTTTATGTAGTATCCCGCAGGAATACTACTTTTTCGTCATTAAATAGCTTGTGTTGATACAGAGCCTTAATTACTACCATACTTTTGTAGTTTTTGTGTGGAAGAGACACATACATCCATCCATTCAGCCTCACAAACTTTCATAATTATAACAGTAGTAGAATATGTGTTGCACTTTGTGCCATGCTGAGGTACAGCCATGCTTCGGCACGAATAGCTCTATTTGAATAGATGCCATTGCCTCATTTACAGCCAGCTTGAATGACGCTTGCATATTGGTTTTGCAGAGACTTTGAGGGTAACAAAAGATCCAAGGAGCTTAAACTTGGTTTAAAGATTGCAGTGGCGTGAGGTTTATATAACTCCATTCCTATCGGCTTCAATTACTACTTACCTTTTGAAGACCCTCATCCAAATTCCTATTATATTATACAGGCTAGGGCTTCCCTATGACGGAGAACCAGCCTTTCCCACTGAGGATTGGCAAGGCACTTATAAATCCTCTGGTAGATTGTGGGTGTTCAATAGGAATGTGTGGTATATGAATAATAACCTCTTAAAATAAGACGAGAAATACGAGGTGGTATCTAATGGTTAGTATCTATCGAATAAATATTATTTTAGAAGTTGTACCTACCTATTATAAGCATTATCTAAAAGCTTATTTTCGTGTACATAAATAGCTATCAGAACAAAATTCCTTAAGTCAAACGCGGCCTAAGAATGCAAACCGTATAAGACAGCCTCTGACGACGCTAAATGTGAAATTTAGAATTTAATAAAATGCAAATTCGTCTCGCTTCCTCGCTGATGGAACGAACGAAATTCTTATAAGTAATGCCTCCCCGTGCATCCGTCTGCTGTACGGAGAATGTGACAGTCATCTGTATCAAATAAACGTCCAAAAACGTTTTGCGACGAATACGGTTTTTTTTCCTGAATATTTTATTACGTAAATGAATAGCGCTCTGAAAAATAAGACAGTTTACCAAAGGTAAAGTATACTAACAATCAATATTTTTAAAGAAACTGCGGATTTTTTTAAGCACTTTTGTCTTGTGGAACCTCCCCAGATAAAAATTGCACAAGCAGGTCGCACGCACGTCACACGCTTACAAGTTGCTACGAAATATATGCACAAAATTTCTGATATCTCCGAAGTTTTCGCGTTTATGTTCATACAAATCATATTAAATCTTTTCATATTTGATGTAAGGAAACTAATAATGTAAGTTTTTTTACACTAATGTTGTAAAAGATATTCCAACTTTTTGTGATTTTCAAATGCATCTAATTACATAACTTCACATAAATTCCTAATTATTTTCACTTGCCGTGAAAAGTGGTGCCTGATTATTTCAGAATGTTTGAAAAAAAATCAAATGTAGGAAAATACCTAATTGTTATACATACTTCGAGTGTGTAGAGTTATTTTAATAATACTGCAAAGGTTTTACTTAAGTAGAGAGTTATGAAAGAGTGCGAAAGTTAAATTAATATTTAAAGAATTTCTGTGTGTCTATAGTCTGTATATATGTAGCTGTATACTACAATTTTGTAGCACATTCTCAAAAGTTACTGAATGTATTTAAATGCGGTTTTAAAAGTTCATATCATGGTCTAATTAATAATATACTGCAAACTTCGTCTAAGTTCGATATAGTTTCCCAGGAACTGAATTACAAATTATCAAATAGTATGTTTATTCGAGTTTGTGATACGAGTTTTATAACAAAATGGTTATTTCACCACATAAAAATGTATTACAAATGTACTCGGTCATAATGGGCCGAACAGTTTTGGGACGAAACACTGAAGCCAACCAAAATGATATAAGTGTAGAAATATTGAAGATGTGGTAATGTCCCGGTAGTAATGTGAAGCTAATGCGATGCTTTCGGAAACATCACAGAATTTGGCAGTGATTCATGATTTGTTTTGGCCCTGATTCCACTGCACTGACTGCTAATGGACTCGCTTCTTATGAAATCGCTAAACTTTTACTATATTTTTGTTAATCCTGTAAACATATTTGTGGATCGGTTATTAAGGTTTAATAATAATATTACCTATTCTGGTACCTATAAAAAAAATTGTAAGTACAATTGTTTACATGAGTATTTGTATCCTCAGAAAATAATAATTTACATTATTTACATTAACATTTATATATTGCAGTATACGATAAAAAACCTACAACATTCTGTGTAGGTTTTTAATGTTTAAATGCAAAACATGTAGTCTAATTGATAGAGAAATCGATGCTTAAATTTAAATAGATATCTAGTAATTGATATATTATAATACCTACGTAAAACCTACTTATATATATACAAACATCTTTAGGGTACAAGAACAAATTCATACTTGATTAATATCAAGGATATAATATTATTTTTGGGGTTCCGTACCTCAAAAAGAGAAAACGGAATCCGTATATGATGTGATTTTTTTTAAATCTAAATATTATTCACAAACAGAGAGCGACCATGTTGTCCTCATAAGGATGCAACGTCCATCGTCCGTCTGTCTGTCAAAACCTTTAAATTTAACGCGTGGAGGTAACCGTATACTAAAGTCTACGTTCCCTTGAAGCTGTAAAAAGTTTAAAGCCACCACAGACGAGAGGCCGATCGTTACAGTTAGAACTGACGTCAATTCGGCCTGAACGGATTCGAGCACATATACGGAAAAAATCGCATTGGACCGAACCGACGTCAGTTCGACCCTTAGAGTACTAACGCCTAGATAGTCTTCAAACAAACGCATCGTACAAAGTGAAGCAAGCAACAGATAGATGTAGGGGTAAGCATTACATATTGACACGCACACAAAACTTTAATGTTGTGGAGTGTGTACAGTTTTAAGGGACAACTTCCACGGAAAATGTTGCTCTTAAAATTGGAATTATTGTATTTGTTTACTAATATCGTGAGATCTAAAAATATAACTTATATTTCATTTTGAACCATCTGAACACGATTTGTAAACATTATTTTCATTAAACTGGTATTAAGGAATATATCAAGGATTATCTTAATACTGAAAATACTTTAAATTAATAGTTAAAAAATCAGAAAATATTAAAAAACTTTGTCTTAGTTGCAACTATTAGTTAGCCATGAAAATTTTGAAATAAATTTCTTATTACTAGTAACATTTTCACAATTCACAATAGGGCAGCAAGATGGCGACAAAGTGTGATTTTATTTTAAAATGTTTTAAATATTTAGCTTAATATTAACAAGTCAAGTTGTAGCACTTACATATGAAATGTTATGTTGAAAGCTTTAATAATTCTTTTCCGATGCATTGTGACACCCTATAACGACACAAACCGTCATAATGTTTTTAATAGTCGGAGATATATTATGCACTAACGCTTGACAACTGACAGATCGAACTGAGCCGATATGGCTCAGTATGATTTGATCCACTTTTCATGCGCGTACCCAGTTTCTAGGTGTTTTAATCTAAGGTTCGGCCTGAACAGATTCGAGCACATACACGGAAAATCGCATCTGGTTTGCCGCGAGCTTCGGTCGTATTTTTAGGGTTCCGTAATACTTAAGGAACCCTTATAGTTTCGCTCTGTCCGTCCGTCTGTCTGTCTATCTGCCCGCTCTCCTAGCTTCTGTAATAACTTTATGACTTCTGTTATAACTTTTGAAATAATTGAAGTTGATGGTTACGGAAACCTCCTTCGAATGTCGTGTCTTGGTCAGGTTATTATTTTATTTATTAATTGTATTTTGCTGCAACTGCAAACATTTTTCCAGTAATATATTATAGAAATAATTTCTCTTTGTTTTATAGTAATAGTATTTAGATTTTACCAACCATAGTGGCTCTAAAGATTCAAATACTTTAATGAACTCTAATAAATATTCTTTAGCTCACGTTGCCATTTTAAGGGTTCCGTACCCAAAGAGTAAAAACTGGTCCCTATCACTGAGACTTTGCTGTCCGTCCGTCTGTCACCAGGCTGTATCTTAACCTTCTTATACCTTGATAGCTCGACAGTTGAAATTTTCACAAATGATGTAGGTTGCCTATTACGGTCTATTACCGTTATAAAAACAAATACTAAAAACAGAATAAAATAAAAAATTGAGTTTCCCATACAACAAACGCGATTTTTTTCATTTTGTACGGAACCCCTCTTGCCGACTGGCACTTGACCAGTTTGACCTTGACCGGGTTTTATTTTACACTAGAATTTTATTACCGCTCAGTCCAATTTTATTACCGTTCAGTCCATCCGTACAGGTCAGAATTAATGTTGCCAACTTAGTTGTTTTACAAAGTTTTACTACTAAATTATGGCACCTTATCAAAATAGCACATTACACACACGTTGCTTAAAACTACCGATTTAATTTCTATATTACGTAATATTTCCTATTTACACACACACACACACACACACACACACACACACACACACACACACACACACACACACACACACACACACACACACACACACACACACACACACACACACACACACACACACACACACACACACACACACACACACACACACACACACACACACACACACACACACACACACACACACACACACACACACACAGAGACGATACGATTTTGCACCGTTCAGGCTGAACTGACGGAAAACCGGGACCGTGTATGGGGCCCCTTAGACTTCTAAATTGACGTAAAAAAGATACGACCGTTTTTCAACAACAAACCATATTTCGACACTCTCAAGGGAATCAAAATTCATAGGAAACAACCCGTTCACCTTTAACCAGGCCTCTGTCACTCGATGTACTTGTGCGCGTTAAACACCTAGCCGCATCCCGGCAGATCCCTTTCGCAGTGGGTTGTCGACAGTCGAGCGCGTCGCGCGCGTACTAATATATTTTATTAAATTAATGTAACGTCGTCTAGCAATTTATATGCTGTTCATGGATGTAGATAGAGTAAAAGAAAAAATAATGAAAATATTTCGTTTTTCCATTTACCTAGTGATTAAAAACAATGACACTCACTTGTCGAGTGTCATTATTTTTGAAAAGATTTTAAAAAGTATCTAAAAAACTGATGTCTAATTTGATTTCTGATGGTTTATGTTACATGTATATTGTAGGAAAATACAAGGTTTACCTACTAATAGTATGCATTCGGAAACATTCTATAGGTAGCAACTTAGTTTTTTGTTGTTTTCTATAGGTAAGACTTTACTTAGATAAATAATACTTAGTACAAACTACAAGTGTATTTTTTTGCAGTGAGCAATGATTACCGACATTTATTGTAGCTCAAAACACATCTCGTTTGTAGTAACTAATCGGTACAAGTTACCTAAGTATCTACATTACTAGGGAATATGATACCAGAGTGCTAATAGAAAGTAGTAGTTTTGCTGTTGAAGATATTTCTCCCTTATTGAATAGACGAGTTTATTAATTTTTATATAAAAATAAAACATAACAATGTATAATTTTGTAATATTTTTATGCACGGTTATAAAAACAATTAAATTTATACATAACAAACATAAAATTAGTGTAACTTTATTTAACAACTTAAATATTTAATTGTAAGAAGCAACCCCGGTTCCCGACCGATGGTCTCGGCACTTAAATGTCGCGTCACTGTGCGCTATCGCATTAGAATAACATTCGTCCGAGCGTTTAAGGTTCATATTCACATGCAACTGTCACCTTCCAGTAACTGTAGGCATTTAAAAAGTAGGTATGGAGTGATTTAACTGTTACGTAGTAACTATTTAGTAATCTGTGCTAGAAATATAAAAATCTGGTAAGAAATATTGATATATAATACAAGTAGAAGAAAAAATACTGCACGTTTGTAATTTCATCATAAAAAATAAAGGAGGAAGTGTAAACGCCTTTTTATAAGAACAACGTGATATTTTTTAAACCACAACTTTACAGGAGAGCAATTTTAAACATTTAAGTGTTGATAAATTCTAAAATATTGATAATTTATCGTCGGAAAGAATTAAATTTTTGCGGTAATTAATGTGCTTTCCGAAAATAAGCAAAAAAAACTCAGTTCAATATGAAATAAGTAAAAAAACTGATTAAAAAAAACACAGACACACATGTCACGTTTTTAATGAAAATATGTCACAAAATGCTTGTAACATTTTGATATATCACATTGAAGATGTTAAATTTAGGTGTAAGGCGGTGTGATAAGTTAAATAAAATACACTATCAAAATAAAGATCTTGTATTTAAAAAAATACAAATTACAAAAACAATGGCTTACTAACACCATTTGTTTAAGGCACAATAATCAACAAGAGATCAATCAATCACATAGTACTTAGTACTCGCTTTAATTAAAATTATAAGGTAACTAAAAAATTACTAAAAAAACAAAAAAGTTAACTGTACTTAAAGTTATCTAATAGTAATTAACGTCTTCTAACACAATTATGGCACCCAGTTTTATAGTACTTAGAAATTCAAAATAGGAACATTGCTATCGCCCTTCATAAGCATAGAAGTTATTCTCTTAATACTAATAAAATATATAATTATCTTAATAATAAAAACACTGCAATTAAATATTTCTAAAAAATACAATTAAAAAAATCTTTGTACTTAACCAGTCTTATTACGATTCGTAAAATGGCTTGTGGTATCTAGGAATGGTGTTTTTATTGACCAAATCCATGAGATCGGCTTTTTTTCTCTCTGCTAGACCAGGTTTTTAAAGATAGGCCTTTTGCAAATCTAAATTCATTCTTTGGCTATTATGCTTTCTCTTTTTTTCAACACTATAGCTTTCTTGAATAATTCGTCAGCGTATGATTCTTTGAAAAATATGGCATCGGGATCAGAGCTTTGAACTTTTATCATCTTCAGTCCAGCCAGTTTCACAGTATTATAATTGTCTTCATCTTTCATTATTACAAATTTCATTTGATATACTTTTCCAATCAAAAAAATCATCGAAGCACATTTCACTAACATGAAATGGCTCGCTTTTTTTCCGTGCCGCCTTTATAGCCCCGATAAATGCGTCAGGTGTATACATTAGCCCTGATCTCAGTTGCCTTTTAACTTCTCTCTCTATTTGAGAGTAAGCTGAATCGCCCTCGTTCTGCGTATGTCCTTTAACGAGGTATTTGTGTGTAATTAATCTGAGATTTGGCAGAGTTTTGATTCCGTAAGTATACATTGAGATCAAAAACTATTTTTTTTGTTGTCCGGCACAATTATCTGAATAAAAGACAACATCGAAGTCTTCAGCCGTTGCGGAAATTTTCTCTAGGTATTTGTAAACACAGGTACCTATTTCGTTGATACCTCTATTGACGTTAGACTCATCCCATACATAACTCTCAACTGAATCATTTCGTAAGTTATAAATGAGACGTCTCCTTTGGGGCATTGGAACACTGCTTGAAGATCATAGACCGCAACTAAAATATTTTTGTTGTTCTTATCTTTTTCTTTTTCAATACGAGACAAATTCTTTTCCTTAAGATGTAATTCACAATCTTGTTTCTTAGATTCTTTCTCTTCATCTGTGATGTGAAGATCTCTATGAAGATCTGTGACAGCTTGGCTACCATCAATATAATTGCAAACTGCAAAACGTTTACTGCAAAATGTTTTGAATGAGTACCTCGGTTATCTTTCATGGAAGAAATATTAGTGTTGATATTTTTCTTTTTCAAAGCAGTTTCTATGGGTCGATTATTAATCCCCAAAGTATTTTTGAAGAACAATTTACAAACCCTTGGTTTTTCACCCGAAATAGTAAAAAAGAAAGCGTTGTTGTTTCGAATAGTTGCAACATTTCCTTCCGAATCAACTTTAAAGTAACGTTGTTTTGGGATGACTATGTCTACGCTATTAGCAATAAACGTCCATTGTTTTTCTATTGCACCTAAGCTCCAATAGTTATTTAAAATGGTCTGTCTTTGCTCCTCTGTAAATTTAAACCCACATTTAAATTTACATTTATCTTTACAAGAAGGTTTCAATTCACGACTTGGCATGTTTTTTTTTTTATTTGGTAGATTGATAAGGCTTCCCACTATTTCTCAGTCGTTTAGCTACATTGACTTTCCAGTTTGCTTCATTTAGTCTTCTTTTTTTACCAGTTTTAGTTGGACTAGAATTATACATAATTGGACTTACAGCATTTCAGTTACTTACGTTTTCTATCGCAGAAGATTCACTGTTTTCTGTGACACCGAGATCGTTGAATACCATACCATACCATTCGTTTGTAGACGAAAGTGATTTCTCGTAGTTTTCAATGTTTATTAAAATCATATTAGATGTTAACAAATTTTGATCATCCGAAATATTATTATAGTTGGTAGTGATATTTTGTTCCACGTCAGTATCAGAAGAATACTCAGCACGTTTTGTTGGTTGTGCTTCATAAGGATCCTTTCCTGAGTCGTCGCTGTCTGAAACGTTATAAATGCAATCAACTTCTTGAAGTGTAGTGGTGTGGTATTGGTTTGATCAATTACCCTCGGATTTTGTGAGAATAGTGGGATATAAATTAACTTACCTTGATACATAGATGGGCCACTGCTTGAAAAACTGCTAGAACTCGAAGAACTGCTAGAACTAGAGGAATAGAATTACTACGAGGTCGGATGGAATCTACTGCGATGTCTTTGTCTACAAAAAGGATTGAAATAATGAAATTATAGGAACATAACTAGAACAAAAACTATAATATCAGTACAAGTAAAAAAAATACCTTCTGTTGATGTCTGCAATGTATTGGTGGAGCTTTTGGAATTTTCATTCTCGTCTTGTGTTAAAATATCTATCTGAGAGTTTGAATCACTTTGTTGTACACTTAAATTATTTTTAACGCCTGTAGCTAATTAAACTAACTTCCTAGATCGTGATGTTATCTGAAAAACTAATTCGTAAAAGTTACTTTATTTTAGCATGTATAATGTAACATTTTAACATAATAATAAACCCAAACTTAAAGGTTTTCAACAATAATAATGTAAAATAAAATAACCCATAGTATTTGAAAACGATTCATCAACAACATGGTTACATTCAAAGATATCACAAAGATAACTAGTAACTTTTTCATCAATAATGTGACAATATTCATTATCTCATTCCCAATACTCACGAGTCTTACAACAAAAACGAGTTAAATAACTAATATCACATTATTCAAGTCAAAGTAAATAACAACAAGAAACATACCTTTGCATATAAAAACGTGGTATACTCGTGATGCCACGTTTTTTGTGAAAAGCAGGAGCACTTTACTCGTTGGGCGTCTGGGGCAAACTAACGCGTCGCGTTGTCGAAGTCGTGCGCCACACCGAAAGAGACAACGTGATAACGCTATTTGCCACGGTCGTGTCGTCTCTTTCACTCATAGCTCCTGGAACATTCACTTTTAAAATGCCGCGTTTTTGTAGAAAATAAAATTCGACATCGCGGTTTTGAATATCAAATAATTAAAAAAAAAAACGTTTTTATGAGATGTCACTTTGTTCTTGTAAAGAGGCGTAAAGTCAAACAAGGGGTAGAAATTAAAAGTTGAAGATACTAGATCAGATGGGATAGGTATCATGACGTTATAAAAGGGCTTGATGTCAGCATCCCAAAACTTATTTCATTTATTTTTTACGATGCATATATTTTTTTAATAAAATTAAAAGTGACAAAAAAATTAGGTTATCCATACAAACTTTGATCACCCATTTTCAGACTCAACCAAAACTGCTAAACTCGCTTCTCGGACTATTTATTCAACTTTGTACGACACGCTCGGTGGGCGAATCCGACTCGCTCTTGTCCGCTTTTTTAAAGTTATCAATACAATATAATTCTTGTAGTCGTAACAGGGCTTAGCAAACTCTTTATCTTAATCCTGCTATATTTATAACCTAATATCTCATGGGCCTTTTAGTAACCTTTTTTAAATCTTTTGTTTTTCCCCGCGTTTAGACAACTCGGCCCTTTATCTCAAGTGAAGGATAATTTATTAGAAACCTTTCAGTGGCCCACGCACGAGCTATAAGTTCGGGCCAACTCGTGAGTCCTTGAAGATTGCTACGGCACGCGATGTTTTCTGTAATCTTTGGTGAATTTTCTGTTATGTAAGCGTATGTATTTTCTTCTGTTATATAATAAAGATAATTTTCTCAAATTTTCTGCAGAATAGAGAGATGATTTATTTGAGCCAACAGTAACTTATTTTGAAATTTAGATTGCAGTAAAGTATGTAAGTTATGCTTATAAACTGTAATGAATGTCAGGTTATCCGTCTGAATTTAAACAAAATAGCACGAGTCTTAAACAAATTATTAAGAATTTTATTTACTTAACTGCACTCTCTGATTTATCTATATAGATATAGTTTTAACCTGCATGAAGTAAACAGTCATAAACAATTGACCAATACCCCAAAACAATCCCCATACGCACGTGATATTTGCACAGCTGCGCGCCATTCACATTGCACGGTAAACATTATCTGCATCTTCGCATGTGATTTTAGCTAATTAATATTTCAAACCTGGGGTAGGTATGAATACTATATTCAATACTAGTTGTCCTGACACACGTTGTTCTATCTTAAATAAATAACTACACATCATACACCTCCAATATTCTCACCGTTTAAACCTTCGCTGAACTTTTACAATAATTTCAAGATCAATTTAAGTAAAAGATATTTTCCTTGACTACTTTCGGAGTATTAGCTATTTTAGCAGACCTATTCATTTTGTGACATCCCACATATGAGATAGTAGCCTGATTCATATAAATTCCGTATAGAATAGAATATACTCTCTCGAAACGGGAAAACTATCCCCAAAAAACTTCGATCGCATCTTATCTCCCATGCAACGCTGAAAAGTCTTTCGATAAACGATTGAAACAGTATACAATTCATTCGCAAAACTAGAGTAATTAAAATCAACGCATCTCTTTCACTGGGGCATGTATAGAGTTGCCCTACATACAAGTTTTTGGTTTTATTTTTCATAGTTACAGTTGTAGAATGTAGATAACTTTTCATTCTATGAGACCAATACAACAACTAATGTCTATAAAAAACAATATATTTTCTATTAAAATAAAACCTACCTTGTCATGTAAATAATATCACTAGAAAGCGCTAATATTATAAATATTACTATCGTAATACGTACCTACATTATAATTATAAAACGATTACTATAATTATTATAAATTAGATGTAAGTCAATATTTCAAGCTTTATTTCATTAAGACATAATTAAAAATCTCCGTAATGTTCACTTTAAACGCGAGCTGTTATAAATTGCCACGCTGAGAGAGCTGGCTCGCAAACCCTGAAGCTATCCAGCGTAGCCGCTAGCCACTCGTAATCAATACTGATGCTCATCGCTTCATCGATAAAACCTAAACATGAGAACTAATCACTCACCTTCTTCGATCACCTGTTGATAAATGCATACACCAACCGCATTTTACGCAGAGATACTTCACGTCACATCACTAGTGATGTCTTTTACTAAACATACTATCGATTTTCCAGTCCATGCCTATCGATGTTGAAAGCCAGAATTTGTAAAACATTGCAATAATAAAAGTTCTTGTGAGTGAAACACAATGACGGAAAAAAAATTATATAGAGGTACCCCTAACAAGTAAAGAAAAAAAAACAAAAATCAATCTGAAAGGTTTTATTTAAAAAACGAACTTGATTAAATTTAAATTTAATAAGTTTTACTGATTTTTTCATTTAAATGATTACATAATCTATGTAGTTTATCGAAATCGATATTTTTTATCGATATTACACGGTTTTATATCGATAGATCGATGGTTTCCACGTCACGAGCATCGGGAACGGCGTACGGCCGGCGTCTGACGCGGTACTGAAACACGTCGCTATCGAACTAGGCTTTTCAGGAATAGACGGTCAAGGACGATCGTTCATATATTATGTCAATGAACTATTATATTTGCTTCAAATATATTAAGCGTATATTATATTTATATCACACAGTAAATGAGAGATGGGAAATATATATTTATATCAGGAATATAAATTTATATTCCTGATATAAATATATCCTCAGGAAATCCTGAGGATAATTTCTTTACTATAATTTTCCTAAGGATAATTTATCTAGTATTATTTATACTTTTAGTAATTTTTTTAGTTAATTTTCAATGTGTTTAAAGCGTGAATATGAGTTATTAAAAATATTACAGATGTTTTAGAGATTTAGTTAAAATTACCTAAATTTTTAAAACATCCTTAGGTACTTTTAACTAAATCTTGGGTTTTTCTTGACCCAGAAAGAAATATGAAGTATACACTCTTGCTAACTAATCTTAAACACAGACTACGACCGCGATAAACTCCACAAATATCAGTTAAAAAAAAACATTTTAATCACAAAACTAAAAGGATTTCTATAAAAGAATGAAATATCATTCTCGTCTTTTTACATTAAAATATAATTCGAACCGTAATATAAGTAAAGCCGAAAAGCGGATCAGGAGGAAATCATTACCTTAATCCTGTATTATATATATATATATATATATATATATATATATATATATATATATATATATATATATTATAGGATTTTTAGGGTTCCACGGAACCCAGAAATAACTAAAACTAAATTATATATTACTAAAACTCTAATGTCCGTCCGTCTTTCTGTTATCAGACTATATCACGAATCGAAATATCATATCTAAATAGTTGACATTTTTACAGATGATGTATTTCTGTTGCCACTATAACAACAAATACTAAAAATAGAATAAAATAAAATAAATAATATTTACTTCCATTCAACAAACGTGATTTTTGGCGTTTTGTACGGAACCCTTCGTCGGCCGCACTTGGCCGGTTTTTATACAAATCTCGCTACTACTTGGCGTGTTGCTGTCGCAAAAGAAAGTCTTACGTAATAGAAGGCTTTTGAACGTTTAGTTCCTGTGCCATTGTCAATTAAAGCACCACTTTAAAAACAGTTACAAGTATTTCCATGAAATTTACTATGCTGGAGAGTTTTGGGGGGAAAAATAGATCTAGCATCTAGGTCTTATCCATAGGAAACAGTAAATTTTTAAGCTATATATTTTTTTTTCTTTCGTCGTGCAACAATACATCAATAATTTTGACTCTACTATGTCAGTCCGATTGGCAATTTGGTATGCGTATATAAGTTTTTTGCGTTGTTCGAAAAATCGGAGTGTGGTAAGTTCTAATGCCGGTCAGATAAATATTTTTGTGTTTGCTGTTTTTTTTTTAATTTATCAGAACTCCGAGCAATTTTCCTTTAAAGGAACAATTAAGTACAATATAATTAAAAGTAAATTATTAACATATTATTTAACTACTGCAAAAATATTCTTTGTGATACCAATTACTTAATTTTTTGAAAATATTGTGATGTATTCATAATGTTAATTTGATTTTATTTTGAATAGTCTGCTATATAATAACATAGTTTTATTGATATTAAATATACCTAAATATTTTTTTAAAATTCAAGCCAAAAATACATAAATAAATGATTCTATTTCAAACAATAATTCCCTTTTTTTACTTTAGTTAGTATACTTTCCAATACATTTTAAATAAATAATATTATAAAAAATAAAAGACTTGAATCAGATAAAAATCTCATTTGTCTGTTTCAATTTTTAAACCATCTTCCAAAAAAAAGGAGGCGGTTATGCATTCGGCTGTATATAATTTTTTTTGTATGTTCCACGATAAATCTGCCGTCTGTGGACCGATTTTCAAAATTATTTTTTTGATGTGAAGGGTATAGTCCCAAGTAGTAGTTGTTTTTACCAAAATGGTGACCTGATGATGGGATCCATGAGGAATCGAGGGAACACCACGAAATTAATATGGACACATATAGCGATTTTGACTTTTTCTGAAGTAATCTAAGCATATGTTACCAAAAAGTAAGATTTTACGCCAAGGTATACCCTGGATCCAAAAGTACTAAGCAGAACTCCTGACTTGAAACCCTTGAAAACGACCGACGTATATTATGATCTAGTCCCAGGTACTAGATCATAATATACCCAAAATATCCGTAATTGATTTTGAAAAATTTATACAAACAACTAGCTTTTGCCCGCTGCTCCGCCCGCCTACATACAGTATCCCACGGAAACACTTTTTCGGGATAAAAAGTAGCCTATCATATAGCCTAATCAAAAGCTTAAACTACTACCATACCAAATTTACCATAAAAAAATCCGTTCCGTAGTTTTTGTGTGAAAGAGTAACAAGTAACAACAACTATCCATCCATATAATATATCATAGCTATCCAACTTTCAAATTTATAATAGAAGTAGGACGTGTACAATCAGAACTTAGTTTACATGATTATTGTCCAATAACGAAATAGAAAATTAAACAAAGACAGAGTGTAGACTAGACAAGACTGGAAAGAATCCCAAAGACGACAGAATAAATTTCACCTGTAATATAATTTAAATATTTCCCGCCATGTAACCCCTTCTATTCATTCCAGGAGCATCGATAAGTGAACACGATTTGAATATCTAAATTGACCAGCTCCGACTTTTCTCATTACAACACCCTCACCTGCTAATTTTTTAGGCGCGTACGCATTACGCCACATTGAAAAGACGCAATGTATTTATTTGATAAATAAAATAATATTATCTTCGCCTTTAGTGTCGCGACAATTTTTTATGAAAGTGTAAGTATTTCGTTCGTACATTTGCAAAATTTTTCATTTTTTCTAACGTGTGCTTCGGATTACTTCTTGTCTTCGTGTTTCGTCGCATAGTGTGCACGCACATAGACGAAGCTTCCTCGTGATTTTTATTCTAATTTATCGAAGAGTCGTGAGGTGGCATTTTACCGAATGGCTATCGAGCACGCGTCTGAGTTAAGAAAAACCTTAAAATATTATGATAAAACCTACAGGAAATCTATATAGAGTCTAAGTTATTTATGGAACACCTCATGTTTGTGCCAACACCTGTGATTACAATACCCGGCATAATATATACTTTTAGGGAATCAAATTCATACGCATGTTGACCATTGTCATTATTAATTCGTATTATAAGAATATTATGATAAGAACAAAATTATATGTCTTTTACAATTCTATTGGGACACTCTACTTGCTAATGAATTAGATTCCCTGATAGTACATTAGACGAATGGCGATGCTACACATGCCCGTTTTAAGTACAACTGTACTCTTAAATCTAATGAATTAGTTGGGTAAGTCGGAAGGCGTGTAACCGCGATTTCGAGTTAATAAAGCTGCATATACATAAGCTGGAAACTCCATTTAAACCCGTTACAAGTGTCAGGCGCTCACATGCGAGTTGGCCTGTCACAAAAACTTCTAAGGTACAGAACTTGCTGCCACTCCGAGCGGGGGAGTATTCTGACGCCTGGAGTTTAAGTATTTATATATACTAGCATATATTATATAGTAGACCTGTGGTCGAAATTCGCCCATAATGATTCATACTGCTATTATAAATGTGAAAGTTTGTGAGAATGGATGGATGGATGGATGCTTGTTACTCTTTCATGCAAAAACTACTGAACGGATTTCGATGAAGTTCGGTATGGTAGTAGTTTAGACTCTGGATTAAAACATAAGCTACATTTTGTCCCGAAAAAGTACAGCATTCCCGTGGGGTACCATATTTACGTGGGTGGAGCCGCGGGAAAAAGCTAGTGATTCATATAATTTTGAAGATTGAACTTAACAAGGATTATTTTGCCTCTTAGATACAAAAATAAAAGATGAAAATGTGACATATTGACAAACGCCAACGTGTGACAAAATCGTATCTATCAAACGCACGGTAGTGTGTGTTCATAATCTGTGGTAGTGTGTGTTGTTATTTTATTGATTTTCTGTATTTCTAAGCATTACTATAAAAAACATTGGCTTCCTGGACACCTTCCTCCAAATAAACTTTAATTTACCGCGCAAATTTTGTACTCCTCCGGATACACAATTTTCGTAAAACTGAACTAAACATTTTTGCTTCACGTACATTAATGTGTCTGTTGTGTTACAATGACTCATACAATGAAGTATCCTTAAAATATCATTTCGTCTTTTTATGAGAGTTGTCAATTTCATGAAGAGCTTGTTACATTCGTTGTCTGAAAATAATGTGTCTAGTGTCTGTATTGGTTGTGGTGGTATCACGCATTAACACAAAGAAAGTGACTTCATAATAATATCATTAATTTGTTTCGAAGTCCTTTTTTTAATTCCATTACTAACCTCTATTTAAATTCTTAAACAGATTGACGTTTTTATGAGGGTCATGTACGGTATACCTAGCAGGTAAATGACGTACTCATGACGTCATGACGTCCTCTATATCATCGTTTCTCAAGCGGGGGGTCGCGTTAGTTTTTAAGCGGGGTCGCAGTCTGTTGAAAAATAATAAATACAAATTACATATTATAGGTACAAAAGATTGGATTTTCGAACTAATCTTTTGTATCGAACGTCGTAAAAATCGTTCGAACGTTCGAACCAATAATGGCTAATATAACGTATAGCTGATAAAAAAAGCGCGCTATGTATTACATATTATTGGAACGAAGTTCCTTATCGCGCGTTGCGATAGGGGGCTAGACGGAAAAAATTAAGACTGTAACGACACTTTTTGCTATAGTTGTAAGCCGTGCGGCGTGCGCGTGTTTCTCTGTCTGTCTGTCTGTCTCTGTTTCTCTCAGTTATTACTAAAATTGAGCCTACTGATTAAGTTTATTTCACATTATATTTGTTAATAATAAAAAAAATATTATATAACAAAAAATAAATAAATATTACAATTCCTTCACTAATTAATCGAAATGAACTTCGTTCCATCCGGGTGTCCCTTGACACCTCTCAAGTGTTGTTTTTTATAGTGACGGGTCTGCAAGACTTTTTACTTAATTTTTTGGCTTTTTCGTGGGTGCCATACATAAAAATGGTTGAGAAACGATGCTCTATATATTTAAAAACGTTTTTTATTCAAGAACTTAGAACCATATTTTGTGGCTACCCTTTTACCATTACGAATTCACATCATGAGGCACCCTTTCGTACTTTATATTTAAAGCAACGTGTAAGTCTACTTAAATAGTAGCTGTGTTTTATATTACTACAGCTTTTATTTTTATCACGATGATGCTTTTAAAAGTCAGAATTATTTAAAAATATACTTTGTGGTTAAATTTTCATCAGTTTTCAATTTTATTAAGAGCTTATATAAAAATATTTTGAATGAAAAAAAGCAGTGATTTTTTGTTAAACCGTATAAAAGCATTATTTACTTTGATTCGGAGAAAGGAAGAAAGCGTAGGCCTTTTAGAACGTACCACACACAAAAAGTAACTGATACGGCTTACTACTTATTTGACGGCCTCTGTGGTTAGCGTTAGTGGTTAGCGCGTGAGCTCCCAAGCCAGAGGTTGCAGGTTTGAATTCCGCGGAGAGAATAAAAAAAAATCAATGTACCTGGGTCAAGGATGAGTATTAAAAATGTTTATAATATTATATAAATCTTAAACATATGTATAGTACTAAAGTATTAAATATACTTCCCGTTGTCTGGACCCCCGCAACACAAATTCTTCGGATACTTACCATGGGGACAGACAGACGTGGTGTAAAGCGTCCATAGATATTATTTATGGTACGATACAAAAAAATACTATTAATATGCATTTACAAACGATGCGATATAATGTCGCACGCTTTCAGAATTTCATTTACAGACGATGCGATATAATATCGCACGCTTTCAGAATAGCCAATACATACTAATGCTATAAAGTATTTGTTAAACTTTAACTCCTATTAGTAAGTATACGGCAGTAGTTTTTACACCATTTCAGTTTTAACTGAACTTCGCCGACAACTCAGCTGTTTACTTTGGTCGATTATCACGTACGTTATTTGAAATTGCCAGCTTTAGTATTTAATAATACCTATATTTTGTATGTCTATACATCACCCACTTAATCATCAGCTAGTATATTTTTATCTGCTTCTTCTTTTTTACACAATAGCGCCTAGCACACCGTGGATCTGACACCGCTCCAAACCGCTGAAGGATCTGTGCTGTTTGCACTGCGAATCGATTTGCGAATCAAACTGTTGTGATAATTACGACTAAATATAACTGTTTGGAATGCCGGCCTTACATAATACGTCAAAATACGTCAAAATGCGGAAAATGCGCTGTCATCGACATGCCATATTGGACTGCCGGCTCCGCGCATTTACACGTTCGGTCCGGAGCGCGGACAACGTGTGGAATGGCGTGTGCTATTTCCCGCGATCAAAACTGTAGGTACGTGTGACGGGCGCTATTATCTACATCTGAATTAATATAATATTGTGTGATAACTATCCAATTGTCTGCTAACTACCTGATTGTGAACAGCTATTAGCTAACCGCAATGCTCATGTCATTCGCAACTAGCACTTCGTTCATAATCGTATTTTTATTTGAAAACTATGTTATTTTAATATTTAAAAAACACATCTGTCACATACAAAACTATTAATAACTAGCTTTTTTCCGCGGCTCTGCCTGCTTTAATACACTATCCCACGGAACACTGTACTTTTTCGGGATAAAAACAGATGTGTTAATCCGGACCTTAAACTGCTACCATACCAAATTTCATCAAAATCCGTTCGATAGTTTTTGCATGAAAGAGTAACAAACAAACATCCATCCATCCATTCATACATACATCCATCCTTACAAACTTTCACATTAATTATAGTAGTAGAATCTAATATTTACGATATTGTATATATACGACCATTTATATCTCTCTACCTATGACAAGAGCTTGCTACAAAAAGGCAAGACGTGTGTCTGAGAAAATTCACAAGATATTCGCCAATCAAAATGCAGAAAAGATCCCAATAATAAAATACTAGAACATACATACGTACGTATGCACAAAGATCAGTTTTAAAAGTGATGTTCAAAAAGCCTTTTCCATACCCAACCAATTACTTTATAAATAATGTAAAGTCCTACGCGTAAAGCAAATTTAGATATTAAGAGTCGCTACTTTCCAGCACAAAATACTTATAAATTCGCAACAGTTTAATACTTTTCCTCAGCGCAGAGTCTTCAAAATACCTGTTCCACCAGTACGTACAACATTTTCTCAGCGTCACGCACCCTTCCTGGTAGGTAAGTTCCATCAAGGTACTAGGTCAACAGCTAGGCAATCAAAAAAAATCCTTGAAGATTGGCTGTTAGGAATGGATTACATAGAAACAGAACTTTTACTGCCATGACATACACACATAAACACACGCACACAAAGTAGTTTTATTACGTTTAAATAAACATGGATGTTCTTGTAAGTCCGAGCTATTTTTACGTGCTATTTTTTACCACCTCAATCTCTGGCTTTTGTGATACAAGCTGTGCTTAGTGCAAGAACCGCTGTAAACTGTTTTCGAACCTAGCTCTAAGTATAAATTGTTAGATTCTAGGAATTGTACTCCTATGAAGAATATTTTGGAAATAAACGATTTGATTTGATTCGAATCGGATACGTATGGATACGTAGTTCAGGAGGGGTATTATGAGGTCTTGTAGCAGTATTACTTTAACATTACTTTTGAATTTTATAAGCATAAATAAGCATATAATTTTTATAAGCAAACATGATCTCTATTTATATAGACAAAAAGATATTTTTAATTTGCGCGAAATCTAAAAGTAATGTTAAAGTAATACTGCTACAAGACCTCATAATACCCCTCCTGGTCGTGCATTGGACTGCGTTCCAAACTATGGAGAAATCTGTGCGGCTTAGACTGCGGATCAAAGTGCCTAATTACAACTAAAGATGCGTCCACGGTTTGGATGGCCGACGTCATACATATTTAGACGAGTGTGCGGATAAAACTCTGGAAAATCCGCTCCCATCGATGTTTGTTTCAGAGTTGAAACAAACAGGAATTTAAAGAATGGTTGAAATGGCGCGTGCTGTTTCCCGAGATCCAAACTTTTCGTGTGATGGGTGCTACTATGAGATGACTGCCAGCCTACCGTTTACTAATGTGACTTACAATAAGGAATGGCTTGTGCTCTAATTACTATTTTCTATCTGTTTAACTCGTGGGATGTAAAAGCAACACAATTATTAACAATTAAATTAAATAGTTACTATAATATCTACGAAATAGCTCCAGCCATCTTCTGGCGTATAAAAGTAATCTTGTAAATGTAATAGTGCCCCGGGCGCAGATGCGATTCGAACGTCCGCGGCCAATAAACAACAATATTCTGTCGTGCGTAAATTCTCATTCACCCCATACATCATAATACTGGCCGCTAAAACATTGCGCCCGCACTTGTCGGCAACAATTTACATAATATTTTAGCTTGGCGAAGGAAATTGTTATCAATTCAGGAATTTAGGAAATAAACCAGTAAATATCGACCTAGATAGATAATATTAATTCGTATATCATTTAAATTGCTTTTCAATGGAAATATTATGTGTATATGTTCTAACTTTGACTTAATAAATTAGTAATACATTCATGTATGTACCAAAAACTGTTTATGTAAATGATAAGATGTTTTAAATATTTTACGCTCACAGTTTTACGGGTTTGTGGGGCATTTTAACAAGGCTTAGTATTTTAGATGCCAGTTTCTTTCTTGAAACCACTTTCACAAAACATTGAAGGTCAAACATAAATTTAAAGTTGGTATTTTTAATTTAACGCGTGTGCACTGTGCAAAACTAAATCAAAACTAAAAATACTTAATGATTTTCAATATAGATACAGGGGGTATGTACTAATAAAAATATTTATACAGTGGATTAGTAATACACAGTTTTGTCATTTTCTGTCAAGCTATTTTCCAACGTAAGAGACAAGGATAAAACATTGTATAGTTTATCCAATATATAAATATTTTATTTATAAGGGGGTTAAAATACTAAAACCCCTAATTTTATTACAAAGCGACCCAATACACACAATAAAATATATTTTGTGTAAAACAAGATGAGTTACCTACAGTTTAATTTTGATTGATCATTAAAGTTTAATGGGCCGGCTATTAATCTGATACCTGAGTGTCTTGTCTTGTCTGCTCTTTATTAGTGCCCTTACATTTTTATTGAAACAATAAAATTTTATACTCTCCATTTAAATGAATAATTTATAATTTTAAATAATTTTATATTCTCCATTTAAATAAAAATATATACTCCCGGGGCCCACCCAAACCGCAGAGAGGCAGGAAGGGTAGGCCCAGGAATTTGAAACCAGCTCAGGCGCACAAACGCTCGCGCACCATAGTGACGAACACCGATCGGAACAAGAGGTTCAGACAAAACCACAGGTTCACAAAACCACAATTAGATGAGGTAACATAAACATTATTATAATAATTGGAAACTTATAACTAACGATCCAGTCATTCAATACATTACTAGTTATATAGAATATATTACTGGATATAGAATCCCATTTTCTCATCACGTAACACAAGACCACGAGCCACATCAATCTTTTTCAAGCACTGAAATATTTCACATAAACGTTGATATCTTTAGACTATTACAATTAGGCGCTATTGTGAAATGTCAAGATGTTACTCGTACTGAACATTTTTTTTCTAATATTTTTCTTATCCCTAAGAATGACGGAAGTCATAGGTTTATTCTTAATCTTAAAAAGCTAAATTTATTTGTTAAAACTAATCTAATTAAATTAAATAAAATGGAAGATATAAGAACAGCTACAAAATTAGTATCCAAACTAGGCTATATGGCAAATATTGACTTAAAGGAAGCCTATTTCTGAATTCCCATACACGAAGCTAGTAGACGGTTTTTAAGGTTTAAATTTCAAAATCAAACTTTATGAATTTCAATGCTTGCCCTTTGGTCTAATTTTTGCGCCGTTTGTTTTCACCAAATTTATGAAACCTGTTATAACATACTTAAGAAATCGGGGTCATCGTCTAGTATGCTATTTAGACGACATTTTATGTATAGAGAGTTCTTACATACCTGTAGTGCAAAAACTAATGAATTTTTACACTACATTTTGCATTGATATAATATTAGGACGTTTGTATCCATACTTTAGTTTTGTCTTTATATCCTCATTTATTTTGCTTACCCTTTATTTTGTGATAGTCACACAGCCCGTGATTTTGATCGTTTGGGGTTAAGATCATACCGGCTGTAATACTCCAACTCCACACATTTTATGGATTTTCCAGGGACCTACTAGTTCCACACATCTGGATCTCCGAGTGCCGCTAGTTTATTCCGGACTGAACTGACTGGCTTCGGACTCAGACTGCACCGTCTCTTGGATGATCTACGTCGCGGCGAATATACCGGCCTGAACGACAGATAGACAGAGACGCTACCGGAAGTTGGGCTCCTCGCGCCACATGCTGACTACACTCCTGGACCCAGCTAAGTGCCCGTGTGGTTAAAGCCCCTCCGATTTCCACAGACACCAAGAGGCTAAATCAGAATTCTCGGGCTTCTGCCCACGTCCCCTTTTTTTAAATATAATTGTCACGTTGGTAATTCCTCGTTTCATTTACCTCGCTTATTACCCTATGTTACCATAGAGACTTTGCAAAATTTTTAGGTTTACTTACTTCAGTATGCCCAGCTGTAGATTATGGCATATACGAAGCAGTTTGAAAGAGAGAAGTTTTTGGCTCTCAGAGCATCAAATGATAATTATGATAAGTTAATGCCATTAATACCGCCTTTAAAGTCCAATTTTTCATGGTAGCAAAACAATATAATGTCTACTTTCAAATCGCTTCGTAATGACCAATACCATCTGGAGATATTCTCGGATGCTTCCCTTACAGGATGGGGAATAGCTTGTGATGGGGAAAGAACAAATGGGTTTTGGGATGAAGTAGAGATAAAATATAATAACAAAATATCACATTAATTTATTAGAGTTACGGGCAGAGTTTATAGGACTAAAATGTTTTGCAATTTCTTTACATAGTAAAGAAATTCTCTTGAGAATTAATAATACTACTTCAATCTCCTACATTAACAGAATGGGAGGAGTTCAATATGTACATCTTAATAATGAAGCTCAGCAAATTTGGAAGTGGTGTGAAAAACGCCACTTATTTATTTTTGCATCCTATATCAATTCTAAAGGGAATATAGATGCGGACAGGGAATCACGATGCAGTAATATTGATACGGAATGGAGTTTATCTATTGAAGCTTTAAACAAGATAACTTAAAAATTTGGTTCCCCAGACATTGATTTATTTGCATCCCGAATAAACGCTAAATGTCCAAAATATGTTTCTTGGAAAAGACATCTAAATGCATACAATATTGATGCCTTTAGCTTAAATTGGAATAATTACTACTTATACTGCTTTCCTCCATTTTCTCTAATACTAAAATGTTTACGTAAAATAATTAATGACCAGGCATCTGGCATTATTGTTTTTCCTTATTGGCCTAGGCATGGTATCCGTTATTTTTAAAATTTATATCCTCAGATGTAACTTACCTTAGGACGGATTATAGTCTTTTAAAATCACCTTTCAGGACCGTGAACCCCTTATGGCGAAGCCTGGTATCGTGCCGTTTACCAGGGAAGCATTTTCAAGACAGTCGCTGAATTTAGAGACAATTGACCTAATGATTTCCTCTTTATCTCGTAACACGCTTAAACAATACGATACTGCATATAAAAAAAAATTGGAGATTTTGTACAGAGAATAATATTACTGATTGTTTAAATATTCTAAATTAAACAGCACTACAATTTATAACTGAATAATTTAGATTACTCGTAGGCTCTAGTTATTCAAGTATTCATCCCTTTCCCTCATTTTAGGTAAAAGGTTCAGCGCAGATAGTAATGTCAGTAGATTACTCAAAGGTGTTTTTAAATCACGACCATGTTTTCCCAAATATCAAAATAACTGGGACACTAATTTGGTTCTTGATTTTGTTAGTAATTGGTATCCAAATGAAAGCTTATCACTTTCGATTATAACTAATAAAATAGTAGCACTTCTTGCTCTGGCAACTGCTCAGAGAGTAAAAACTCTATCTCTTATTAATGTTTCAAATATCAATAATTGTAACTCAACCATTCAAATATCCATTGACGAATTACTTAAAACATCTAATCCTAATAAAACTCAACCGCATTTAATCATACCGTTTTGTCATAATAAAAAAGAAATATGTCCAGCGAATACATTACAAGTCTATATACAAAAACTCAGTCACTCTAATTTTAACAACGAAAAAGCCTTATCACAATGCAAGCGCATCCACGATAAGCCGCTGGATTAAACAAGTACTAGAAGAAAGTGGTATAGATACACGCCAGTTCTCGACACATAGCACTCGTCATGCATCTACTTCGGCGGCTTGTGGCGGCGGCGTTTCCATTGAGACTATAAATAAGGTTGCAGGTTGGTCAGAAAGCTCTCTTGTTTTTGGTAAATTTTACAATCGATCTATTTTACCTACAAATGTTAATACAACATTTGCAAATACGATTTTTAATCATGACCTGGAAGAGAGCAGTTAAAACTTTAAATAAATATCTAAATAATGTAACTACATAATATTATATTGATTAGGTATGTTAAATACAAGTAAATTACATGGGTAACTAAATACACACACCGGCATATTTAGCGGAACATAAAATAAAGGTTTGATATCAGTATCATATAAGGTTGCTGGCTGGTTTATAAGTCATTTAAATTAAAAAGATATATTTTCAAATTAAGAAAACAACTGAACATCACATTTTATGCAATTGTTTTAATTTTATTCAAATACACCTTATCTGGAGCGAACTTCGAGTATTTCTAAATTTATCTTCCTTCTAAATTTATAATCCTTCTAAATTTGATTTATAATTTCATTGAAATACTGTTTTTTGTCAGTTTTTTTTTTAATCGCGTATCTTTTTGGAGTTGAGGACTGAATTATGCCTGACTTAGCCCCAACGGAGATTGCCAGGGCACTCGAAATGCGAAGAAATGGTCAAACCTACAGAGTGATATCCAGAGATCTTCGTCGACCAGTTTCAACGATCCATCGCAGTATCCAACGGTTCAGGGAGACCGGTACTTATGTGAGAAGAGCAGGACAAGGCAGAAAAAGACGCACTTCGAGTAGGGATGATCGTTTCATTCGGCTTCGTGTACGTAGGAACCCCCGTTTGACGGCCGTCCAAGCCCGACATGAGTTAGAAGCAGTGCGGGGTGTAACCGTAAGTGAGCGTACGGTACGAATAAGGTTCGAAGAAGCTGGTTTGGGTTCATTTGTGCCCGCCAAGGCTCTAAGGCTCGAGGTAAATCATCGTAGAAACAGGTTAACTTTTGCTCAGGAACATCGACTTTGGAACGCGGACCAATGGAGTAAGGTATTGTTTAGTGATGAGTGCAGAATTCTCTTAAATCAAATTGACGGCAGGCAAAGAATATACAGACGCAAAGGAGAACGATACATTCAGACAAATTTTCAAACTACAGTTGCATACGGTGGTGGATCAATAATGGTTTGGGCTGGCATTTGTTTGGGAGCTCGCACAGACTTGGTAGTGATTGACAGTGGGAGTCTGACTGCAGACCGCTATATCAGAGAAGTTTTAGAAGAAAATGTCGTACCGTTTGCCCCATATAATGGTGACGATTTTGTTTTTATGCAGGATAATGCTCGGCCGCATACTGCTCGGGTAACTCAAGCTTATCTAAATGATATGAATATCACTGTTATGCCACTCCGGCCGGCGAGATCACCGGATATGAACTCAATAGAGCACGTTTGGGACTTGCTGAAAAGAGAAGTTAAGTCCAGAATTCCAGCTCCGCCAACGTGGGTGAACTGCGAATCGCCGTTGTTGAGGAATGGCGGAGACTATCCCAGGAGACCATCGATAACATCATTCTCAGTATGCCTAAACGAGTAGAAACTTTAATAAGAGCACGTGGAGGAAATACGCGATATTAATCACCATTCTTCTAATTTAATTAATTGTTATTTTAATATTAATTTTCACTTTTCCCGGTTACATGAAAATTTCAAAAATGTACCATTTTTTACAAATAGCCTTTACTCGCAAAATCTGTTCTTAATGTGATCTCATTTTAAGTAAAACAAATGGAACTTTAAATAACAAAAGAAGTGTAGTAAGTAGATTTTAAAATAAAACCATATTTTTTTAATTATGGACCTTTTTTGTGTTCCGCTAAATATGCCGGTGTATATAGATTTTTGGAAATTATAATAATAAATCATATTGTTACGATTAATTTATTATTTTATTTTATTTAAAATAACGATTTTCCTAAAACTCTAAACATCTACCATGTTGATTATAAAGTCTCGAGGATGCAGCGACGAATTATAATTAATGGTTAAACAAACTTACCATAAGTGTTTACCCACCCACTCATAAAGATTTCTTATAAAAATCTTACCCTTACGTGTCTCGGGAAAATCGTAGGGGGATTGTACTCTAAAATGAATGATCGATCCCTAGAATACCTCTGAGGCAGACTGGTGGGGAGTGGCTGGTGACGTAAGTTGTTCACCCCGAGATATTACGCGCGCCATTGCCGCGCCATCTATTTTATATTTTCAGGAAACTCTAAAACGTGTTCGATGCCGGAAGCTAGGGGCGAACTACCATGTTAATTATAAAGTATCTTCGGATGCAGCGACTCTAATAATTATGGTCAAACTTCACTTAAGGTAAGTTTGTTTAACCATTAAATCTACTTCCCGTTGTCTGAGTGCTAAGTGTGAGTTTTTCTTTTCGCATTCGATCGTGAGCGCGTTTGGCGTTTACTAGGAATTTGTATGTGATATTTTGTACATGGCCATCTAGTTGTAAACGCGACAACTAGGTAAAATCACATGCAAGTACTTGAAGAACTTGTGTTATGGGTGGGCCCAGAGTGACGTGGTGTGAAGCGTCCATAAATATTATTATAATATATACTCTCACTCTTAGACTCTACTTTAAAATTTTAATTAAAATTAGAATTCATATTAAATCTGCTGCGTAGTTTAATTTTAGAAGATTTGAAGCTTACACGGAGGGTGAGCTGAACTTATTTAACTTATGTATTTCTGTAATAAATGAAGGGTGTTTTGGAAAAACAACCAATGTCAAATTGATCAAACTTTACAGGGCTTAAGTAAAACTTGTAAAAATGAAAATATGTGAATAAAAAGATCTTTTGAAGTTTATGTTAGTTAAAATATATAATAACACATAATATTATGAGAAATTAGATAGTTATTTTTTCTAATTAAATCATATATTGAAGTTAGAAAAAAATCAATACATATTTTTTCCAGCAAAAATAGCCAAAGTCCTGGACATTGGCTGTTCTTCTTATGAAAATTTGTAAAGTTTGGAATATTACTAGGGAAGTGGATGGTTCATAAAATAAATTCTTACTCAAAATTTTTACTAATTCTTTATTGGACACTTTAAATGTTTTAACAAACAATTTATTATTTAGGACTCACAAGCATCACTGTTGTCATCTTCATCAACATCTATATTATTTTGGCAGGTATTTGGGAGGACATTTTGGCATAGGTCTAAATAATAGGCCCTACTGTCAGGCCTATGAACAAAGACACTCAGACGTACTAAATCTTGTGCTTTTGCTACAGGAATAGCAAAATTTTCAAAGTATAGTCGCTTCAGTTCAATCTCATTAATTAATTTTTTTTTGTTGCGAACAGTGCAACTTGTATAGCATCCATGAAAATCATCTTTTTTGTTCACATATGGACAGTCAGCCTTTATTTCAATCATTCTTAATTTTCGAATACCTAGTGTAGGCCTTGGTACTTTCAAAAAATATGGTGTTAATGAATTTTTCATGTCTATGAAGGCCGAGCTCTTCATGTTAACTACTTTAAAGGGGCTAGGATTTAACCTAGCCTCTTTAATAAGGTCATCCCAGTCATCAGACTGGGATGACCTTATTAAAGAGGCTAGGTACTTCAGGGCAATGAATGCGTTTTTTTTTTTCAATTAATGCGAAATCTTGGTCATTTGGCATATATGAATGTCCACGAATGGGAAAAATATGCTAAACTCAGGCTTGAAAGTGCGTTGTGTCGATTGTTTGTTGCAAACAAAGGTTGCAAATTGCAAAGACAAACAAAAATTAAATTTCTTGATTGACATGCTTGACAGTTGACACTGACAACTGCATTACTTTTTTTTTTTAAACCGCCAATGTCCGTGGACCTTGGCTTATTTTTGCCACATACATTATGGACTTGGGTTGTTTTTCCAGAAACACCGAAACTTCGGCGCTTTATTTCTCCCGGACGTTGGCTGTTTTTGCTTTAACTGTAATAAGCAAGTTTTAGTATGAAACATGGAGAATCCAAAGAGCACAAAAAATGTATTTTTTTGAAATGTGACTTTGGTTGTTTTTCCAAAACACCCTTCAAATATTCTAACCTTAGTATTTTATCCCCATACTATAGAGAACTACTGAAATTTTGGTACTCCTGAATAGTCAGAAAAACTACATGTCTTTTGGATGGCTAATTAGTAATTTTCATTGACGTCGTCGTCAGACGTCGGGGCGGTCTTGCGAATACAACCGAGCCTGGTAAGGGTCATCTCATACTAGCGCAGTCAAAGCGCAGCGAAATGAAATTCTGAAATTTAATGTAGCACATCTTATACTTTAAACGAGCAAATCTTGTATTATAGGTACATAATCGGATTTTTTAAAACGACTTCAAGTATTTCCATGAAATTTAGTATACAGGGAGTTTTGAAGAAGAAAAATCCACCTAGCTAGGTTTTATTCCTGGGAAACTGCGCATTTTTAAGTTATATATGTTTTTTTTGAAGTCGCGTAGTAAGATAATATGAGTGATTTCGATAATTTTTTTCTGAGATAAAAGAAGACGCGCTAATTCGCGCATCTGTGCATACATCTTTTTTATCTTAAAATGAATATTATGTGTATTACGTTGTGTACAATATAAGAGTAAATTTGCTGTATACCTTACGTTTTAAAAATTTCGCTTTGCTGCCTTTCGACTTCGCACTACTGCGAATTGACCATAAGACTGACTAACGAGCGTTACACACATTTTATGTCCACGACAATAAAACTTGTAACATTGTACGCTCATGTTTACTGGCAACGAATTTTGTTTTACGATTTTGTTATTCGGACGGATTACAAAATTCGAAGCGAATTTGCCTATAAAAGAGGCGATATTCCATATATTTTATTACGTCATAAACATTTTAATATCTTAGTGATACAAATTTTATCTTGCCAAGAAATGATGTTTATCATTTTTTGGAAAAGCTAATAAGGAATTGATTAACTTATAACTTGTAATACCTTCAAGCGTTCTTACACATTTTCGGAGTTTACGAAGACAAAATTATAACATCATAAAATCATATTTCTCAGGTTTCCTAATAAAGCCAAATTTCAATTTCAGCACATTTAAAACCTAATAGCACCCGAGTACAGTAAAAACCCGTGTATTTTCCATAAGAATAAAAAATGCATTCTTATCACCGATGAAAGCCCGCCTGTTCACATGCTCGCGTGTGCACACAATGTGTTAGTGTTTAGTCGCAGTAATAATCCAGATAACTCAAAGCCTAGTAGACTTTACTGTCACAACAAAATGGCGGACACTTTTTCAAAGTTGGAAAATCGTTGAGTTTTTTATTTCATGTTCAAGTTGGATTTTTATTGTTTATCTAAATCAAGAATCAGACAATTTTGGGTTATCCTTTTTAAAATAGTTAGACTTTAGTATTTAAATTAAATAAATAGGTATATGAATACTACCTACTATTTAATAGATCTTTTTGAAGTTAAAGTACAGTTAGTAAAACCGAAAACCTTAACCATCTTAAAATACGTACTACCTATTTACTACTAATTTCATAAATACGAAATACTATTTTAAATATATACCTGCGAACGATAACTTTACGACTCACGACACAAAGCTAAACCACCCAATATAAATAAGAAATAAGATAATTAATATAATTAATAATTTAATTAATTATTATATAATTTTTAATCCCAAACGGACCGTTATACCTTACAACAAAGCTGTCTTCGCAATTGTTATTCCACTTGAAAAGGCCTTTCCAACGACATAATATTACATCTTTCTGCTGGACGGTGGCGCCAAGAACCATACATTTTTGTCCATCAGCCTTTAGAATCGGTCCTTCTTACTACTTCTACTACAGATACTAATATACTATTATATCTGTGCAAGATAAAATATCTTAGCTTCATCGTCACATAGGATATTCGCCATTATTCCATATACATTATTCCCGGAGTATAACCACGTTGTAAAAAGGAGCGTCGAACTCTCTTACAAGGTTTATAGGCAATAACATTTTAATAACTTCGTTGGTTAATGTTACTCAGAAGTCCGAACTGACATAATATTCTGGTAATACGGTGTATTATAATGTACGTAGTTCATGAAGAAACGTATTTACGTTTCTTCATGAACTACGTAAAAATATTGCAATAATTTCTTGAATAATCATTTCAGAATAAAGTTTTCCTACCTTTTAATTTGTGACGAACCAATTAGCGCAACAATCATGAATCGCGCATCGAAGTTTTCGGTATATACACAACATCTAAAATGCATATGATCTTCGCAATGCCGTCGATCGTCCTTTGGGGCTTGACACCATATGCCGCAAATTAATAGGAATATACAAAATATAGAGAAAAAATTTCTTGATATTATTATATTTTTCAGGTACTTCGTCTAATGGTCTAAAATGCCATTAATTATTTACATCATCTATAAAAATAAATAAAATTGAAGTGTCTGTTTGTAATTTTAAAGTAGCAGTTTTTCACTAAATGCATATGAAATTATATAAACGGCACTAACAATAAAACGTCAATTTTAAATGTTTGTCTGTCCGTCTGTCTATTTGTTCCGGCTAATCTCTGAAACGGCTAGACTGTTTTTCACCGGACTTTCATTAGAAGATAGCTGATGTTATATGGAATAGTTTAAGCTACTTTTATCTTAGGGTTCCGTTTAAAAAATAGGGTTCCGTTTCCGTTAGCTTAACGCAAACAATGTTGCGGTTACGTAGTAACTATTTAGTAATCTGTGGTTGCGGGCGCCAGCTAGTTGAATAAGAAATTGCTATGCTATTGCTAAAATATTAAAAATAGTAAAACACGAGTTACTTTATAATAAACATTATATTCTAATTCACCGTTATTTCATAAGTCATAACTTTCTTCAAAGTCGTAGTAACTGCAACATTACAATCTTTCACCGAAACCACGGGAGTAAAAACTTTTATCGCGATGACAGCATAAATCCTTTAAAGTAAGGAAACGGCCAAAGAATTTTTGGCAAGTCCACAGTCACCTACCGACGTTTTAATAGAATGTATTTAAGTTTGGCCATTCAAAAAACCAGAAATTCAAAAGGAAACGCCGTTCATAAGTTTGATCGGGAGCCAAAAATAATCCCTACCTGAAAGGTTCGCAATTCACGTCTCTTGGCACGGTTCTTAAACGGTCCCGGGTGAGGCTGTAATTAGGGTTGTGCAGCAGTCGATAGTGCATCTAATTAAATGCACTATTGATAAGTGCTTGGCATGACACCATTAGGTCGTTACCGTAGTGCCTATTCAAGGGTCTGCGAAATTCTTGGCGAAGCTCCACGAAACTGAATGAAATTATATATTTTAATATGCCATATATACAGACTAAGCATTTTTACTTTGTGGAGATATTTGTCACTAATGTAGAGTCATCATACCAATTATAAAACTCGTAGTTATAACTTTATTTTTTATATTTGGGTATCGCTAAATTTCATCGTTGAATTTCTATAAATATGTTATGACAGATAAAGTGGGTACTGCAAAAGCCACTAAACGATTCTAAAGCTCACATTTTTTCCTAAAAACCTAATATACGAGTATTCCGCGAATGACCTCCGCGTTTGCAATAAAATTGATTTATCGATAATATATTACCGATATGGCACAGCACTATATAGACTAGGTATATGTTACGCTGCGGTACGCCTTCCACTAAACTTTGTTATTACGGACCCGACTTGAAGTCACCCAGATAAATATTCGACATGTGTTTAGTATATTACAATTCTCTTGGAACTTGTCACTGAACTTAATATTTCGTTTCTTTTAAAGTTTGCAGAAATTGAGATCTTTATTTGTTAAATTCTGATGTTTTCGTTTAGGAAGTATTCACAATGAAATCATCCGGACTTCATTCGGAGTGCCTATCATTTACAGGTTTAAAGCAAAATCTCAAAAGATTTTGGTTTAAACCTGTAAAATTTACCAAGTAGTGAAAGTCGTTCAACGATTGCTTGGAAAGTAGTTGGACTTACCATGGACTTGTCGGGTCCTATCTACTATGGTGAAGAAATAAAAGATATAAAGATAGAACTCCGATATATTATATGACAAGTACAATATCTAGTGGAGCGAGCGCCAGCGCTGGTGGATCGGAAAGAAGAGAGCCCCTCCCTCCGTCATGCTCGCCGCCGCGCCGTCCGCGCTCATAGAACCAGTCCAGTACCCCTTCCCTCACCCCGCACCCCCACATTGGTCAGCGAGGTCCGTGCGCGGGGGAAATCGCACTCGATGCGATGTCCATACGTGGACATACTGACCGGGTTGAAGTGTCAACTTCAATTGGAAGTGGACAGACATTGTTAAAGCCTGAGGGTACACCTTCTCGACTCGCCCTAGTAGCCATAGTAGCGGAGGTAGCCTCTTGTACTTCACAAGGACGAGTGCGCCCTCCAGTAGTGCGCCAGATGCAGCCATTTGCATTTCTGTTGAAGCAGTAGAACATATTCGTTATGAAAACGGCTCCAGAAATGTTGTTTCAAGAGCTCCACCCGTTTGTAGCGCTCCAGGCGTGTTATAGAGACGTCGGAGACGTGCAAATGTGGAACTGACAAAAGTGATCGTCCAATCAGGAAGTGAGAAGGAAGGTAAGGAAGGAAGTAAGAGCGGTAAGGTCAGAGGGGTAGTTGGAAAGTGGTGTCAAAGGACGGGAATTTAAAATGCCCTCAATTTGTGTAAATAAAGTTGTCATCTCCTCGTATGTTAAGTTTGTTAGCTTAAGCAACCTTTTTAATTAAAATTTGGTGCAGCGTACAGCAGCCTCAGCCACACCATTAAAATGTGGTGAATACGCAGGAGAGAAAGAAAATTGGATGCCCTCCTGAGAAATAGCAGAGATAGCGTTGGATTCCTGCAACATATTATTAATGTGATTAGCGGCACCTACAAAATTTATACCGTTATCGGACATGATAGAGCGTAGTTTCCCACGACGGGAAATAAACCGTTTAAGAGCTGCTAAATAGGCCTCCTTTGTCAGGTCGGTAACGAGCTCTAAGTGTACAGCTTTGACGGCCAAACAAGTAAAAATGCATAAGTAAGATTTAATTAATTTACATCCCCGGCCTTTACGATCGGCTATCAGTATTGGCCCGCCATAGTCGACACTACAGTTAAGAAACGGAAATTCTAAACTACTTCTACAAGCAGGTAATTGCCCCATAAAAGGCTGTATACTAGTAGCCTTTTGCCTGAAACATTGAATACATTTATTAACTGTACCTTTGGCTAAATTTCTGCCACCTAGTGGCCAATAAGATTGTCTAATAAAAGCTAAAAGTAATTTAGGTCCGCCGTGAAGCAGACTTTCGTGGGCGTGTCTAAATATTATTTTAGTTAAATGATGTTTACTACACAAAATTATTGAATGCTTGACATTATAGTCATATTGAGAATTAGCGAGCCTACCGCCTACGCGAATGGGGTCGTCAGCATCTAAAAAAGGTGTTAACGAAATTAATCTATTTTTACGAGATAAGATTTTACTATTTTTTAACATTAAATGTTCTTCCGGAAACATCTCTAGTTATGAAGTATGTAATATTAAACTAAGTGATTTTTGTAACTCTACACACGATAAATAACCTTTAATTTTCCTTTTATTCTTTAAGTTGTAAATAAATCTTATTATGTAAGCTACAACTCTTTGTAATTTGTTTATGTCTGAATGGTTTTGTATTAAATTTTGTAAAATAGATAGGTTAATAATATTTTCATTAATATTAATTTTAGAATTAGTTTCACTAGAATTCGATATTGATAAATTGCAAATAGTTTCTGGCAATATTTTTTTCGATATGTTAGGAAAAGCAGGCCAATGACTTTCGTCTTTCTCTAAAAATGGAGGTCCATTCCACCACAATTTCGAATCGCTGATAAGATCAGCCTCCAGGCCACGAGAAAGAAGATCTGAAGGGTTTAATTTAGATGGTACGTAGCTCCATGTGCTACCAGAAGTACTTTCCTGTATCTCATTTACACGATTGGAAACGAATTTCTTAAGTTGACTAGTGGAGGTTTTTAGCCAACCAAGAACAATAGTCGCACCAAAAATTACATGATTGTATAGGTAAAGTGATAGACTCCTTTACCTTAGTACACAGTCCCGAACCTAGTAACGAGCCGCACAGTTGTAGTCGCGGAGTAGTGGTCGGTTTAATTGGTGCTACACGACTTTTAGAAATAAGCAGACGTATCGTAACGAATCCAGTGTTATCAATAGAGCTAATATAGAGGCACGCGCCGTATGCCTTCTCCGACGCATCTGTAAATGTATGAATTTCATTTTTAATTGAATTTAGACACGAAATCCAACGAGGTATTTATAATTTATTTAAATAATGTAATGTATTAGCAAAAGTGAACCATAAATCTTTGATATGAATAGGCACCTCGTCATCCCATTCACACTTAGCAATCAAAAGTTGTTGCATAATTAATTTATCCTCAATTATACATGGCGTAACTAGACCCAAGGGATCAAATATTTGGCTTATAACTGAAAGAATATGACGTTTAGTTATAATTTCAGAAGTTTCAATATTAATAGAGTATGAAAGAATATCTGTGTGACAAGACCAATTAATGCCTAAAGTTTTCGAAGAAATGTTATTTTTATATTCGCAAAGATTGATTTGATTAATATTTATTTTATTATTTATTTTCTCAATTTTTGAGAAAATTATTCTAAATCAATTACTTTTTCACTTCAACTCGAATAAATTGTTACATAGTAATCAGTTTGGTTTTACTAAAGGTCGGTCCACAACAGATGCAGGCATCAGTCTTCTGTGCAGTATATTTGAAGCTTGGGAGAGGTCACAGGATGCACTTGGTATATTCTGTGATTTATCCAAAGCATTTGACTGTGTGGAGCATGATACGCTGTTCAGGAAATTATACCATTATGGTGTAAGGGGCACGGCACTAAAGCTTCTAAGCTCTTATCTAATAAATAGAACACAGACTATAGAAGTTAATTCCAAAAGGTCTAATGGTACTAAAATTAAACTAGGAGTACCACAGGGGTCTATTTTGGGCCCTTTTCTATTTCTCATCTATATAAATGATCTACCTTATCTAGTTAATGATAAGCATGAGATAGTACTTTTTGCTGATGACACTTCACTAATTTTTAATGTGAAGCGACGACAATCTAACAATGACGAGGTAAATAGTGCTCTCTCAAAAATAGTACATTGGTTTAATGCTAATAATTTACTGTTGAATTCTAATAAAACAAAATGTTTAAAGTTCAGCTTGCCAAATGTTACGAAGGCACAAACCAATATACTATTAAATAATGAGAAAATGAAATTAGTAGACACCACTGTATTTCTAGGTATAACATTAGATAGTAAGTTACAGTGGGGACCACATATTGCTAAATTGGCAGATAAGCTGAGTTCTGCAGCATACGCTGTTAAAAAAATTAGAGAAATTACCGACATAGAGACCGCGCGATTAGTTTACTTTAGCTATTTTCATAGCATAATATCGTACGGCATCCTCTTGTGGGAAACGCTGCGGACATTAATACAACGCACGTTTCTGCAGCACAAATATGAGCTGCAGAAACGTGCTATACGTTCTATTTATAAGATGTCGACTTTTGAATCTCTAAGGGAAAAGTTTAAAGAAATAAAAGTTCTGACCGTCGCATCTCAATACATTTTGGAAAATGTGTTATATGTAAGAAAGAATCTAAACAACTTCAAAAAGAAATGTGATAATCAGTGTGTAAGCACTAGAAATAAGAACAAGTTAGATATGCCAGTGTTCAGACTAAGCAAAGTTAGTAAATCCTTTAAAGGCCAATGTATACGCTTATACAATATAATCCCAGAAAAGGTTCAAAACCTTCCCATTAATAAGTTTAAAAAAGTACTTAAAGAACGTTTGTGTGCCAAAGCGTATTATAAAATTAATGACTTCATTCAAGACGGCACACCTTGGGAATAAGGTGGCTCCTTATCTTATCTTATTATTTGTTACATAGACATAAGTAAACATTGTAATAATTTTGATTTTAAAAGAATAATTTTCCATCTTTTTGGTAAAAGATGGCCCCAGACGAGTTTCTTACCGGCTCTTCTCGCTGGGTTAGTTCTCGAACCGGTGGTACGCATCACGTAGTATCGACGTTCAAAAAGAGTATTTAAAAATACCAATTTTTAATAAAAAAAATTTGATTTTGATTTTGATTTTGATTTTGAATATTATAATTTGATGCAATTTGTTCTAAAATTTCTATATTATTAGATTTAATTTTTCTTAAATTAAATTTGGCGGATACTAAGATAGATATGACCTTTTTACATAAATGTACAGTTTGGGAAATAGAATTACTACCGGAGAGAAAATCGTCAACCCAGAAATCGTGTCGTATCGCGTCTCTAACTTCAGTGTCTTGTGCTAGGTCCGCTAAGCTTACTAGACACTTTGTTGCTAAATAAGGCGCAAAGGCCGTGCCGTACGTAACCGTATTTAGAGTATACGTTTTTAGAGGCATAGACGGATCCTCGCGAAAAATAATACGATGTAGCTCGTTCGATCGTTGCTCCGGTATTAGCTCTACTTCTCTATACATCTTCTCTATGTCTCCTGCGACTACGTACCTATGTTGTCGGAAACGTAATAAAATAGACAGGAGATCATCTTGGACGTTAGGCCCTACAACCTGTATGTCATTTAAGGAAACTTCGGTTGTAGTTTTACATGACGCGTCAAACACGGTGCGCAATTTAGTGGTCGAATTACATTCGCGTAGAATGCCATGATGCGGTAAAAAATAATTGTCAGTACCTATACTAGAGCTACCTATGTCTTCAGTCATATGACCTAAATTTTCATACTCGCGCATGAAATATAAATATAATTTTTAAAATTGTTCGTCTTTGCTAAAGCGCTTCTCTAGTGAGAAAAAACGACGCTTAGCTATTGTAAACGAATCACCTAATTTGTCCGGATTCGCCTTTAGAGGTAATAGTAACCACGAATCGACCCTCATCATTGCGATAGGTATTAATTTTAAAATGCTCCTCACAGAAACGTTCTTCTGCGGAAAGCTTGTGCTTGGGTAAAATGGAATCAAGTTCCCAAAATTTAGTTAGGTTAGAATTTAATTGCGCACTATCAATAAAATTACAGAAGTGTGAATGGGTTGGTCGTGAATAGACGGACACAATCCGGAAACAATCCAACCTAGCTTAGACTCACACAAAATAGGCTGTTTTTTCCCTACTATTGTTACCTACAACCTCCCAGAAAATTATTGCACCCACTAGAATGTCTACGGCAGATGGAATACTAAAATATGGGTCGGCTAATTCGACGCCTGAGGGCATAGGTAAATGCTTAACGTTTATAGATATTGGAGGTAAATTATTAGTTATGGTAGGTAAAATAAGACAACAAATTTGATTAGAATAGGTCCCGTTAATCGACTCGAACGTAAGGTAACAAGACTGTGTACTATTATTAATTAAGTTGTTAATACCTGTAACCATGGAGCTCGTACTACACCTGGGTAACCTTAGCTTATCACATAAACTCTCAGTAACGAAGTTCGATGTGCTCCCGTTATCGAGTATCATTCGTGCAGTGTCGTTCTCGCCTTTCGAGCTGACGACTCGCACCAAAGCTGTGGAAAGTTTTGATTTTTTTTTGTTTTTTTTTTTTTGATTTGTTATTATTCTTTTCATGTTTTTAATTTAAATTTTTATTTGTTATTATTCTTTTCATGTTTATTACTTATTTTATTTTGTTCTTCTAAAGTTTCTAAATGGTCGGCTTTATTACTAATAAATGCACAAAATTGTAATAAAGTTGGTAAAGTGTTAAGAGTGTTCCGATATTCCTCCAAATTTCTAGAAGTAATCGGATCTAATTTAGTAGACATCATATAAATAATGAGAGTGTCCCAATATTCAGTGGGCTCGTTTAACATTTTAAGTGCCCTAAGATATTTGTTAATAACGTCAATTAGATAACGTAATAAAATACTAGACTCTTTCTGAAGCGGTTCACAATTAAACAAAGCCTGCACATGAAAATTTATCAAAAGCCTATTGTTATTGAAACGCTCACAAAGTAAGCTCCATGCTATTTCATAGTTATATTTTTTAAATACTATATTTTTAATTATTTCTGCTGCCGAACCTTGTAAGCTTGCACGTAAATAATGAAATTTGCTTATTTTATCGATATTATTATTTTCGTGTATTAACGATAAATAGGTATCTCTAAATTCAAACCAAAACTGATAGCCGCCGTCAAAGTGAGGCAAATCAATTTTAGGTAATCTAATAAAGCTGTTGTTTGGCCTACCTGATCCATCTTCCGAGCCCGTTACAAACCCGCCAGAGTCGCGCCTGACTTTCTCCTCAGGGTTATTAGCAAAAAGGGTGTGCGCTTGAGCAACCAATGAGTGATATTGCTCCTCAAATTGGGCTCGAGCGGCGTAAGCCTCCTCTGTATTGTCTGATTGCATCTCGATCTCGGTCTGTAATTCATCAACTTCCTCATAAATCTTAACGAATTTTTCATAGCGGCTTTCCAAGTCTTTCCTTTGTAATTTTGATAAACCATTGCTGCTTAATAAAAGCTCTAAATAATTATTAAAATAAGTGAGCTTAGCCTTCATTCAAATTCGCTTTTTAATGAGTTTGTTATCAGTCATTTTAGCTAGAAGTGCGAAATATGAAAAAAAATAAACAATGGGAAATATTATAAGCTTTGTTATTGAAAACAAATAAGCACCATTGAATAGATAAGGCGCTGAAAAACAAGTGCGATAGGTAAATAACCTACCGACGCACGTGTTCGCTGGATGATACCGCGTGGCTAATGCAACAAGGCTCGCAGTATATTGCGATCTTTAAATAATAATTTTGTGTTGCTTAAATTAACAATTGGCATTAATAATTTATAAAAAAGCAAGTTTTTTTTGAAAAGGGTAAAAAAGAGGGATTTCTTATTTTTAAAAAAAGGAATAAAATTGGAACGTTCTCACTCCTGTCAGTCCAATCCTGTCGTCCCAATGCTTCTCTTGATGTTCCTTGATGTCTCCACGTGGCGCTTCTTGGACAAAGAACTTTCGCAAAGTCCAATATTTTATACTGTAGCTAGCTTGCTGTACTCCAAATCGCTGGAAACGTCCGACGAAGGACCAAATTGTCGGGTCCCATCTACTATGGTGAAGAAATAAAAGATATAAAGATGGAACTCCGATATATTATATAACATGTATAATATCTAGTGAGCGTGCGCCAGCGCTGGTGATGATGATGCTCGCCTCCCTCCCTCCATCCGTGATGCTCGCCGCCGCGCCGTCCGCACTCATAGAACCAGTCCAGTACCCCTTCCCTCACCCCGCACCCCCACATTGGTCAGCGAGGTCCGTGCGCGGGGGAAATCGCACTCGATGCGATGTCCATATGTGGACAGACTTACTATACATATGAGTTACTATACATAAACATACCTAAAATACCTAACTTGCCGTTAATGTCTATAATTAACTAAATGTCACCTACGACTTTGTATGTGCAAAAATTTGTATGTGCAAAAAAATACATTTTCTCGCGATAAAACATTTTCCATGTCCTTCCCCGTCGTCTACTCTACAAGTCCCCGTTAGTCATCGCTGCCAAATAACACGATGATCGGTTAATATTTTTTTACGTGAAAGCTTAACAACCAAACACACAAACTCACATTCAAATTATAATATTTCTAAGTAAAACCAACAATTAAATTAATAGCCTGAATTAACATATTATATTGACTACCGCTTATCAGGAAAAATGTTTAGGGTAGACAAACCTAGGTGTAGGTGAAGTAGAATGTGAAAGCCGGGTAATTTTCTCCCCTTATTTCAATAATATATTAAGAAACAGGGTCATAATTCTTACTTTATTATTAGGTACATAGCAAGTACTATCACGGAGCGTATCTTGGCAACTTTAATTAAATATACTCATTAAAAATATTTATAACCCCGCCTTCGGGGTCTGCATTTTTATGGGATTTTAAGAGATACGGCCGACTGTAATTAAAAAATTTTGAAATTATAATTCGGGTGTCGGGGATATGCAAATTTTTGTATTACGTTTTCGATTACATTTGCATATGTGAATATAAATGAGGGATGAGATTGCTTATCAACACCCTCGACTTGAAATGTTTTCATAAAACAGAAAAATCTGTGGTTTTTCTGATTGTTATTCCGTGCAATCCAATCACTTTCAATAATTGGGATTCAAAAATGCTAATGATCAAAAATGGTCAGAGACAATCATATTTTTAAAATTTATGATATAATCGCCTATTATGGTACAAATAGTTTATCTTAAAGATTTGTCGCTGTCGCTCAATACAAAAAGCAACAACAAAACTTCCTCATAAGCTATTCGTCACTTTTTAAGCGATTGTGAAACAGTCCCTTAATAATATTAGATATAAATCTGAATCAGAATCAGAATAAATCTGAAAAAAATGTGTACAATAATCTCAGCAAACCAACAGAGTCATATTATAATTTTGACGTTCGTTTGAGTATTGAACCTTGGACAATTAAACTTTGACTTTCTTAAAGTGCTAACACATGATTGGATTAGGTACGGAGCGGACCATTTTGACAACTCGACACTCATGTGTTCCATTTTCAGCTCTTTCGTATTATTATTAGCGCAGAATTCTATTTACAGTGCTGTTTTGCCGATTCCCGAAATGTCGTGCAGTGTTACCAACTCTTAAAAATATTTATCTCCAAACTTAAGTCAAAAATCCCTATAATTGCAACAACTACCTACTTGAAAATTGAAAATCCCTCAAATTTTTTGGTATGATTAAGAATACTATAAATACAAAAAAAAATAATGATAAATAAATAATAAAAATTTATGTTTTGTAATAATATAATAATATAATTATTCTGTATTTTATTAAAATATGCTTAGGTTTTTCCAAAAGTTTATTTTAACTTTTCAAATCGCTTGTCGATATAACAATTCAATAGCTAAATTTAATTGAAAACCAGATAATGAAAACCTCTAAAAATAGCCCTAAAATCCTACCCACTAGAGGGATGATTGATTATGTAGAGATCTTTTCCCTTAATTATTGGGGGAAAACGCCTAAGTTTCGATTGTCTGTTAACACTTTAAAACTTTTGTTATTTTAAGTATAGGTCATCTGTACAATTAACTGTGATAATTTTAATATATGTAGATGGCTGACTATTCGCCAATTACAGTTTAATTAGAATATTTTTGTAATGGAGGTATTTTATTGATATGAAAAACCTGTAATGGCACGGTGATTTTTTTTTACAAAATATGGTCCAAAAGCGTCTTTGTCTATAGTTATTAAGTAGGTACACACTTGCTACACAGATCGTTTTATTATGTGTTAAGCCCCTAGATTTTTAACTCCTGTTCTTTAATGACGTAACTTAGAATGCTTACACACGTACCGATTTGGTCTGGAGCAGACCATTATGACAACACGAAACTCGTGTGTTTGATTTTAAGTTCTATTGTATTAGCACAGAGTTTTATTTACAGTGCAATCCGATTTTTGTGCGGTGTTCCAATTCTCAAAAATATTTCTCCCCAAACATAAATAAACTGATAAACAAACAATTTTCAAAAATAGCGTTCTGTAATACTGTTCTGTCCGTGTAGTATTCTTTTATACTTCCAATAGTTTATTTTCTACAGGTTGACTTTTCAACAAACAGAAAACACAAACCTCTAAAAATAACCCTAAAAATTCTCCTCGTAGAGGATTTTTTCCCTAATTTTAGGGGGAAACTCCTAAGTTAGCAACCAAATCCGTGGTCTGCTCCGGACCAAATCTGTACGTGTTAATGTTTTTAGGAGGTTGAAAATCTAGTGCACCCCGCACATGGAATAAACGCACAAATGACAACGACAATAAAATCAATGTGTTACTTTTGTGTTATTTTTTCCAAAAACAAGGTCAAGCTAAAATAAGTTTTAAAAATATTCTTGTTATATTTACCATGTTTCTTCAGGACTGAAGGTCTAATCGGACCTAATAATAAATAAGGTGGTCGAAAATAATAATATTTTAGTGGTAAAGGGTCTATTAGTTATATATTTACATATTTACAATCTAGATGTTGAATGTTAGACAAAATAATTTACAATTAAAATTTATTACATAAGTCTTCTAAATTTGAAATAATTAAAAATTAATTATATTGTGCCAGCAGGCCTAAAGAGTTACTATAGTGTAATGTTCTTACAAGTTTGAACATGCCCCCGGGCGTTGAAAGTTAAATCTTTCAACAAAATATGCAATATAAAGACAGATTTAAAAGAATAATAAAAATTATAACGAAACTAGTTTTAACGAAACACAATAACAAATTAATAATAAACCTCAAATAATAATCTTATTTCTCCTAAATAACATGACATCGAGATACACTAACAAAATATAGTAGAACTTTACTAATAACACGAAACTATACCTACCTTTATAAACAATTAGGCTACATTTAAAAACAAATACACTAAACAAATAACCTAAAATAGTTAATGATATTTAAAAAAACCCCTGAGGTTTTTCGTACATCTGCCACCCAAACGGAACCACCACGAATAAGCTACAGTTGATATTATTCCGAACATCATTGTGTAACGGAATGATAGTCATCTATCATTCTTTTCAAACAAGTGTATCCAGAAGGAGTTAATTCATTCGTCTTGGTTATCCAAAATAATAATAACAATTCTCATACCTGTCTCCAGCTAGTCCTTTTAATAGTAGATAAGTAAAACAATATATGTCATCTTGATCTGCAGTTCGTTTATCAATAATATATACGTAATTAATATCTTGGTAGCACCAATAATGAATGGCAAATAATTATATCCTCGGTTGTAAATAAAGATATTTTGAATCGGGAAATTCAGATCTAGGGATCTCGGACCTAATACAATAGTTAAAACCTGAACTAGGCACCTAACACAGTAGCAAACAATAAGTACATATTAACATTAACTTACAAATAATCTCATGTGCTTATTTACAATAATAATAATAGATACAAATTATTAAAAATCAAAATATTTTAAATTTAGATGGAAAGTTATATTTAAAACTTATCAATGCAATATGTTACAGTTATAATAGTTAATATAATGATCATTAATGAAATATTAAAAATATGATATATAAAAAATAATAATAAAAAGGTATGTATTTACCAAAATTTTGAATAAAATAATACAGAAAACCTTACTATAATAAACACAGCGTAATTAATAATAAAATCCTAAAATAACATAATAATGAAACAATACCGCTGTGAGACCCCTTTTAACCTGATCGATATTTCTTGCAGTCCAATTATAATAATTCTTCAATAATAATAATCTGGTCCAAATGCTCCATAGTACATCGATCCAGTCAATAGTAATTAATTTTAATCTTCAAACATTCGGCTCGAATACGACCAATCTTTAGGACTGAAGGTCTATTCGGACCTTAATAATAAGTAAATAAGATGGTCGAAAATAATAATATTTTAGCTCTAAAAGGTTTATATTTACATATTTACAAAAAGACTATATTCAATGTAATTAAATAATTAAAAATAAATTCTTTTGTGGCAGTAGGCCTAAAGAGTTTACATAATGTACGTAACGTTCATAAAATTCGGAACAATGGTAAGTAATAATTATTGGGTTAATTACATATAAGACAATTATACTTAATCATCATTCATATTGATATTATCAATTTATTATTTAGATCAAAATTAAATAACTTGGAAAAATGTTTCATTCATCAAGCTTCGTTAAGATAATTAATTATTATCTTAAAGCAAGCAAACGGAGCTTATGAATGAAACATTTTTTTATAATAAGGTAAGAATTAATTAGATAAGTACTCGTACCTACTTTTGTATTGTGTTTATTCAATGTAACTTGCATTTGCACTATATTTAACGTAGGTAAGAGTCGAATGGTTAGCATTTTACTATTCAAATAAATAGTTTAATACTATATTATTTTATATCCAAATTTAAATTCAACATAATATTTTAATATCCGTTCAGTACATTCTAAGATTAGCGTGTACAAACAGACAATCAGATAAACAGACAAACGGACAAAAATTATTAAAATCATTGTTTTGGGTTCTATACCGTTCATAAAGCCCTGTAATAGTTTTTCTTATTTATCTTCTTTATTAATGTATAAATATATTACCTTAGTCATTCATTGCATGTATTGCTGGATCAATTTTCATAAATCTTTTATGTGTTGTTGTGTTGACAGGAAAAGTTGCGCGGAAATAAAAAATGTGTAAGAAAACTTAACGAGCATTATTAACTTTTCTAATTAGAGTATTCTCTATTCCTTATGGTTCCAATCATCATCCTTGTTTTTTTTTTGTATTATTGGAGACGCAGGTATATAATTCTTAAATTTTCAAGTGACATCACATAAATTTTGTCTATTTTTGTTTTGTATTTTGTTTTGTATTTGATATTTTACACGCAGCTACTCCTATTAAATATTCCACCTCTACAAATCTAGCATTGAGTAATATGTCAACTGTAGGTGCATAACACCGTTCGAAGAAGACGTCTAACATTGCAGACCTTTCGCATACATCATCACAACAGTTCTTTAAATAATGCGAAAATTTCCAAACATGTATATTTAAAGACTGACGAGTTCCATTCCAGGGTATACCTTGACATAATGTCAGTTTTTGGTAACATAATATGCTTAGGTTACTTAAAAATGAAGTTGTCGGCGAAAATGATGTAACAGTTGTCACACAATATATAATGATGATGATGATGTTATTAGCTACTGTTCAAAGGAACGATATTGATATAAAAGACTAAGACAAGTACCTATTTCATAATAATAATTATGATTAAGTATGGTGTGATGATGATGGTGGTTATGATGATTATTTAATAGTAACATATGCTGGCAGTTCTTTAAGCAATGCTGAAATTCCCAAACGTGTATCTTTAAAGACTGAGAAGTTCTGTTCAGTCCTTTTGAATCCAGGGTAGGTATACCTTGGCACAACATTTCACTTTTTGGTAGCTGTGAATGTTCAAAGAAATCGATATCGGTTTAAAAAACTATGAAAAATACTTATATCAACATAATATCGTGATGTATGCTATGATTATGGTGGTGGTGATGATTATTATTTAACAGTAGCATATGCTTGCAGTTTTATAAACAATGCTGAAATTTCCAAATGTGTATCTTCAAAGACTGAGGAGTGCCGTTCAGTGATTTTGGACTTCGAACAACAACTCACTTTTTGGTAACATGTGATTGAGTTAAATTATAAATATATAAATTTTGAGGATTTCTCTCGATTCCTCATGGATCCTATAACCAGGTCTACCGTTTGGTGACAATGGGACCAACTTGGGAGTCAACTCTTTAATATAAAAAAATAAAATCGGTCTACAATCGGCGGAGTAATCGCGTAACAAACATACAAAAAAACACATACACACGAATTGATATGATCCTCCTGTTTTGGAAGTCGGTTGGGAAAAAAAAATGCTGTCAAAGTAAAACACTCTTAAATAAAAACGAACAAAAATATAAATTCAGTCAAAGTAAAACTTTTTATAAATAAAACTACTTTTACCCGCAGCTTCGCCCGCGTGGGAGAGTGTTCGTGGCAAAAAACTTCTTTAGCCAATATACCTGCAATATAGCAATAGTACAGAATAAAAATATATACTTTAAAATAAATTTTCACACGCATTAGTAATTTTAAGGTGTATACTAGATATAATCTCCTAGAAAAGTATAATTAAATTGTATCCGTCTAAATAGCTTCTGAAAATACCACATTATTTCTGATCATTTTTTTAAACTTAGAATGGGTATAGTGACCTATCCTTAAATGATAGACATATCTATGCCATCGCGGACTTTTTTGTAGACCTATAAAAGAGAAATAATCCCACCATACATTGTTTTGTTATTTCCACAAAACCTTAACAAATTATTATCGACTTAAACCTTCCTAAGGAACTACTCTGTCGGTAAATGTAAACGGCATGAAAATCCTTTTAGTAGTTTTTGAGATTATCGCGAACATACAGATAGACAGACTAGGCGGGGCACTTAAGTATCCTACGTCCGGCTCATGGTTCTAAGCTACCTCCTCGCCAATTTTCAACCAAATCGGTTCAGCCGTTCTTGAGTTATAAATAGTGTTAGTATAAACTATTAATAAATAAAACTATTATGTACTTATTAATTAATTGAAGCAAGCATTTTTGGCAATTAGAGATTGACAATCTCTATTTGCCTTACTTATAAAAATGCTTGCTTCAATTAATTAATAACCACATTATAGTTTTATTTATTAATAGTTTTCCCTGAATTTGTATGTTATTATTTTTTATTATATAATGGTATTCATTAATATTAAAATCCGCCTTTTTGGTTTTTTAAGCTTCTTAAACCTAAAGTTTCTGGGACCTGCATTTTTTTTACTTTTGAATTATTTAATCCTTAAGTAGTTTACCGTTAACATAATATAAATCTGGTCAACTGTTATAAGTCTGGTTGGTCAACAACGTACATTTTAACACACAACACTTACTTAATAACTAATAAGTTACCGTATAAGAAGTTACGGAGTACCGTTATTTCAGTGAGTATAATAATTTACATATTTAACATATTTCTCTACCTTAATTAAATACACATACAAGCACACAAGTAACTAGTTACAATAAATTAATAAGATAAAAATCTGTTACACTTTTATAAATACACTATATAAGTAGCGATTTCCTCTTATAACCTTTAGTGTACTTAATATTTTTGACGATGTATCTTTTTCTCTTGCTTGTGTTGTTTTTAGTGTATGTGATACGGTATGTACTGAGGATCCGTCGTAGTCGTCTGTACGAAGTGTTCAGCCGATATCCACCGTGCTTTAAGGAGTTGCCATTTATAGGCTCCAATTACCATTTTCTACTCGACAGTCCTGAAGGTAGGTTATTTTTTTTCACATCTAACATTACTTGATCTACACATATACATCTCTACAGTAAATTAAATTTAAGTTACTGTTTGTAATTTTAAATGAACAGCTTTTCATTTAATGCATAATATGTAAGTATACACGTCAAAACTTACATTAAAAAATCTATTTTGTAAACTTTTGTCCGTCCGTCTGTCTGTGCGACTGTCTGGAATGGATAGATGGATGGATGTTTGTGACTCTTTCACTCAAAAACTACTGAACAGATTGTAATGACGTTAGTAGTTTATGCTCTGGATTAAAACATAGGCTACATTTTATCCCGAAAAAGTACAGTGTTCCCGTGGGATACTGTATTTACGGGGGAACCGTTACTGTATTCAAGCCGGATAATTTTCCAGTGGAATGCACTCATAATTTTTACGTACAAGGTAATAATTTGTTTCACGTCAAATTCATTACATTATTTTTTTTAATTTTAAATTCAAAAAGATACGAGGGGGCAAGACAGGGTATAATAAATTTCTGATTTTCAATACCCTTATACATTTAAAATTTTTTGAACATTTTTAGCTTATCAACTAAAATCTCAATTTTCTTAAGAATTTAAACAAAGACATCGGTTTTTGATGTGTAACAAACATCTTTTCTCTTGCTTTCGTGCAATTTATTGGAGTGGTTTCTTAAAATGGAACGGAAATGTGTAAAAGGAAGTCGCAGAATTTGATTTGACGAATGAGCTCGCGGTGGTAGAGTTGACCGTCAGATTCGAATAAAATATTTCAGTATTTAGCTTTTTTTTCAATTTTGACGTTGATATCTATCACTGCTTAGTGGAAGTTTCCGCATTTTTTTTATCATATTAAAAATCGTACTAAGCATTATGTTTTTTTTAATGTTTTCATAAAATGGTACACATCATAATATGTGACTACTAAAAGGCTCGCTCGTGTTTTCAACCGACTTCCAAAACACAGGAGGAGGTTATGCAATTACTCCGCCGTTTGTGGACCGATTTCTAAAATTCGTTTTTTATTGTATAGAGTTGACTCCTGAATTATTCCCATTGTCACCAAATGGTAGACCTGGTGAGGGGATCTATAAGGAATCGAGAGAAGTCCTCAAAATTTATAGGGACACCGATGGTGATTTTGACTTCTTTTGAAGTAACTCGAGCACATGCTACCAAAACGTGAAATGTGCCAAGGTATAGCCTGGATTCAAAAGCTATGAACGGCATTTCTCAGTCTTTAAAGATACACGTTTGTAAATTTCAGCATTGCTTATAAAACTGCAAGAAAATGTCACTATTAAAGAATCATCATCACCACCACCATCATCACACCATACACAATAATATTATGTTGATATCTAGGTATTTCCCTTAGTCTTTTACACCGATATCGATTTTATTGAACATTCACAGGTATAAAAATGTGAAATGTTTTGCCATGGTATACCCTGGATCCAAAAGGAGTGTATAGAACTCCTTAGCCTTTAAAGATACACGTTTGGAAATTTCAACATTGTTTAAAAAACTGCAAGCATATGTCACTATTAAATAATAATCATCATTACCACTACAACCATCATCACACCATACATCATGATATTATGTTAAGGTATTTCTCATAGTATTTTACACCGATATCGATTTCTTTGAACATTCACAGCTACCAAAAAGTGAAATGTTGTGCCAAGTCTGTAAACCCTAACAACGACGATGCTGGGATCCATGAGGAATCGAGGAAACTCTTATTAAAAAAGTTTATTTTGCCCCGTAACTTTTTCTGTCAATACAACACCACAAATAAGATATATGAAAATTGGTCTAGCAGTTCATGCAATGAATGACCAAGAGAAAAGGGGATTATTTTATTTTTTTTAATATAGAAGATGATCTTTAACTATGAACTAATCTAAGACACGGCGCCGGCCAATTCAACATTAGGCATTATGAGTAGATTTCAATTTTTATTTCATTTAGAAATCGTGAGTGTGGGACCTTGCTCCAACTAACTTCATGGAGGTGTTTGTGCATAAGTGCTTAAAATCGTCATCGAAAACACATGATTGTACTCTAGTCTACTAGAGTACAATGCTCGCCGTCTACGTTGCTCGCGACTTTGTGCGCGCAAAAGGAAATCTCGCGGGAACCGTACATTTCGCCGCGATAAAATGTAGCTTCAGCTGGATGATAGAATGGTAATTTGTGTTGCTTACGAATTGGTCTCGGGATAAATAAATCATTAATTTGAACACAACTACGTCATAATACATACAAATAATGTTTTAAAGAACTCACGTTCAAATTGGCTGGTACTGTCTTCAAAAATAAGAAGATTGAATAGGAAAATAGTAACATTTTAGCAGAATTTAAAAGGTGAACTATTTCGAAAATAAGATTTATTTCATACTTTTTAGTGATTTTTTCAATGTTAATGCTTTTACTTTGGAAGTAGGTTTCTATATTTTTTTAAATATTTTTTATTTAAATTCACATGTCTTACGACGGTTGCTATTTAGATGCTAGAACGGATGTCTTGGTCTGTGTTTCCAAACACGTGAAAAGCCAGGTACCCCGTCATACCCCCCACTTTATCTTGCCTCACCTCCGTGAGGCAAGATAAAGTATTATGTTGTGTCTTTCCAGATGCCATGAATAAAATAATGGAGATGGGCTACAATACAATGAAAATGGGTGGAATCTCTAGGTTGTACGGGTTTAAAACTTTTTACCTAGGTAATAAAATTTTACATACTCGTATTATTCAATGAGGGTTTTTGTTATTTTTTCTACCGTTAGGGGAAGGGGTAGCCACTCACACAAAGCGTCATCTGGTGGCGTAAGTGTTATCAAAAACGGTCAATAAGAATTTTCGATTATTTTTCTGTCACCAGGCGGCGCTCGGTGGCCCGACGGTCCTTGTCGTGTCAAAAAGCTGTCAGATGTCACGAATTTAAAAACCCTCATTGTTAACTGATCTCAGATGGTGCAAGGATCAAGATAGTTATAAGGTGGCAAGTGCCATAATATTAGTATGGTCCTCTTGCCACATCTGACGCTTCACAATATTTTACTAATGGCGACCGTCACTGCTAAGTTATGTCCATGTATTAGTGTTAACAGAAGCACCGGATGTCGCAGACACCCTAACAAGATGTTTGAACAAGGACTCCTATCTGTACAAATTTGTACAAGTTATCACTGGAAACGGCAGCGTTTTTGTACCAGGTAATACGTTACATAAAGCCAAAGACAATGTTAGCAGCTTGCTCTACAATCAGCCCCGGCTAATGATCCCTTAATCAGGACCTCTTGACATACTACCTCAATATTGTTTTTAGCGCGTCGGCGCACGAGCCGAAGATCGCGGGTTCGAATCCCGCCGGAGGAACAAAAGTTTTCTGTGTTCCTGGGTCATGGAAGAATTAAATATGCTTATAATATAATAAAAGTCTCAAATATGTGTAATATGTATAGTATAAAAAACAATTAAATATATATTTCCGTTGTCTGGTAACACAAGAAACTTCGAGAACTTAGCACTGGATCAGATTGAGGTGGTGTGAAAGCGTCCATATATATTATTGTTATTATTATTATTTATGGGTTGAGCTCCTAAGTTCAATCACAGCAGCTCCGATGTAATATTATTTATCTATTATAGTCATTAGAGCTTTTGCAATTTTGGCCCTTCCGAAAAAAAAAATATTTCTTCGGAAAAAAACGTCGTTCGTTCGAGCGCGCGAATTGTTTTAAAATTTCAAATTGAACATAATGCATATCGAGCTGTGACTTTACACAGCAGCGCTTTTAAAACGCATCGCTCGTGTAAACGTGCGCATGTGTGATCACGGCCAAAAGGAACAAGACTAACTTCAGAAGTATGTCACTAAACGTTGCTCGACCATACCTTCTCATATCATTCTGAATCTTTTTTCAGAGTCATCAATTTCAAAAGTACGTAGGCGCATTCTTATGCCATCATTTACTCCCAAGATGATATCGAGTTACATCGGCTGTATGTTGGAGGAGAGTGTGAACTTGACTGAGGTGATGGCTCCCTATGTTGGGAACGGCCCGTTCGCCGCTGGACCGTATTTAGGCGCTTACTGCTTCAATAATGTACTAAGTAAGTAGCTCAGTGCAAGTTTCATATTATGTAATATTAACACCCGGTTTCTGAAAGGCTAATCAAATAGTTGATGAACTAACACGTTGTTGAGTTAACAGGCTTGTTAAATCACTTTGCGTTTCTGAAACGCCGATTAGTGAAAAATTTACTAATCATTGATCATCCTGACATGACACATTTACGCCTTAAATAGCTTTCCAGAAACGAAAACACCGTTTGACATGTGGTTTGACCATGGGTTTGACATTAGTTTAGTTAACTAACACGTTGATCAAATCAAACGACTGATCAAGCTTTTTGCAACTCAATTTACACTTGACAAAAAATTGACCGATGATTAGTTAATTATAGCGTTGATTAGCCTTTCAGAAACCGGGGGTAAATGTATTAAGCTTTAGTATGTTGGCTCAATCATTGCAAAATAATAACCAGCGCGTAGATATGAATTCTTTCTGGCAAAGAATATAGAAATATAAGTAACAAAATAGTTCTTAATCCAAGGTAGCACGGTCGTCTGGAGAAGTCAATATTTCTTGGCAAAAATATTTTACTGTCTACTTTTGACAGAAACGAACTAATTTTGACATAAATGTTTTAGCGGGGCTATTTACAATTCCTGTTCGTTAATTTATTTTATGGTCTTGTTATATAAGTAAAATTATTGTAAAAACCTAAATAAAGTGGAAAAGTGTATAAAAGTGGTGTGTGCTATTAATATGAATAAACTTAATCAAAGCATGTTCTGCAGGAGCGGCGGACATGCCAGAAATGAAAAAAGAATTATGCACAATGAAGTTGTTAAAGGACTTCCAAAGAAGCTTCAAGCTCGTGTTCGACAGGTGTGTCAGTTTCTGGATGCATCCGGACTTTCTGTACAATTTCACTGCAAATCACGACGAAATACAAAAACATTGTGTGTCGCTCCGATACTATGCTAATAAGGTAAGAATATAGTATCTAATATCTATTGTATCTATAATAATCATAAAATCTATCAAGGAGGCTTGTCACGCGACGTAATTAAAATTAGAATTTCGAAAAGTAAATTTTAAGAATTATTGCCTATTACTTTAATATTATTGACAATTAATTTACATCATATTTTATTCTTGTAGATGTATGAGACGAGGAAAAATAAATTATCAAGTTACTGCTCCCGAAATGTAGCGACATCAGGTACCAGATATTCTAAATATGAATTATTTAGCAGTCGATCGAACGCGGAAAAAATCATATTTGATAAATTAAGGGCCTCTTTCACAATCGCCTTATAAGAATCAATTCACATCGAATCGAAACGATATGCGACATGGCGCCACATTATAAGTTAACTATTCAAAATTAAGCTTTATTCATTACACAAGAAGATACACGTTTCATTGTAGGAGTTTCAATGTCTGGTTGATCCTGATGATTTGCAGTGATGTCTTAATATGAAACGTGTATCTATTTGTGTAGTGAATAAAGTTCAATTTTGAATAGCTATCTCTAAAAAAGCAGCGCTGCGTATCGTCACGGTGTGAACTGACCCTTAGTGTCGGATAGCTTTTTCGGAAGGTTTGTCGCTGCTTACTTTATACTGAGCGACAGAGACAAAACACGCAAATAAGCTATTTGACACACATCAGTAGATTATGAAACAGACCTTTAGTAGATTATGATACTTAGCTAATCTGAGAAACGGATAAGCGTATTTTTTATGGAATACAACCGGCAAACGAGCGACAGATCTGCCGTATTAATATTATCGTCAGAGTTACAAGTGTGTTTGTGTGCGGTTTTTTTTTCAAACTTTCATTCGCATATAATATTATCAGCAACAGATATTAGCTCACTTTGTGTGTGTTTCAGAGCATCTCAATGAAGACAAGGACAACTCATTGAACAATAGTATTATTGATGGTCTGCTTACTTCCCAACTTTCTGAAACTGAGATTATGGAAGAAATCATAGTGATGCTGGGCGCTTCTGAAGAGGCAGGACAGGCTATTGGCTTCGCGTTGTTGCTGCTTGGACAGTACCCATCGGTGCAAGACAAGGCTTATGAGGAGTGAGTACTTATACTAGTCGATGTTAGATGATAATCCTATGAAGATCCTATATATTTTGACTACCTCTGTGGCTCAGTGGTCAGCGCATTGTCGCTCAAGCCGAAGGTCGAGGGTTCTAATCCCGCCAGTGTAAAAAGTTATCTGTATTCCTGGGTTATGGATGTGTATTTTAATATAATAAAAATCTTAAATATAAATATAGTATGTATAAAAAGTATTAAATATATTTCTATTGTCTGGTAGGCGTAACACAAGTTCTTCGAGAACTTACCAGTTATCACGGGACCAGATTGACGTGGGCGTGGGTTGAGCGTCCATAGATATTATTAATATATAAATCTATACTGTAAAAAATCGTAACAACCAGAAAATCTACATCTAAAACTTGGACCTTCATTTCGTTACCTTAGCCTGGGACTATAATGTGCTCCGGAATCCGGAACGCCGGTGAAAATTCAGAATACTGAAAATAGAACTCTGTGCTTGTACCTACAATAGAGTTGAAAATGGAAATTTCGAGTGTCGAGCTGTCATATGTGACATTGACATTTGACTTGACACTCATGTGTTCTATTTTCTACTCTATTGTATTAGCGTTGAGTTCTACTTTCAATGCTCTGAATATTCACCGGTGTTCCGGATTCCGGAGCATATAGTCCCAGCATTAGGGTTTGAATTTTGGGAGGTATTTTCTTCGCCGATGCCTATATCGTGAGATTGGTCTGCACAACTAATGTGTTCAGGATAAGATTTATAGTTAGAAGTATATGTCGGTAGATCTGACAGTAATAGTTGCCTTCAGATAATAAGCCTTTTATATTTAACTATAGGTAGCTTTGTGGTCGAAATTCTCCCATAATAATTCATTAAATTTTTTAGTTTGAACTTTATAAAGGTTGTGTTACCTCTTAGATAAAAAAATGTAAATGTTGCGACATATTGACAAACGTGAACGTGTAACAAAATTGTATTTGAGATTGTACCCTCAATTGTATCTACACTCTGACGTTGGCAACTCGTAATTACAGGAAAGGCATATGCCAAAAGAAGAAGAAGGAGTTTTGCCGGGGAATTCAATGGGTGACGTTGTGGTTTTTGTATTTCGTTCATAAATTTGGGTTCTTAATGTGTAATATTGATAGAATATAAACCATTAAATATTCGTAAACTTCTTCAAGTGTGGGCAAGTGGTACAACTTCTGAAAACGTGCTATTTTGTGCTCCCTCCAAAACTCCCTAGGAACTTTCAGTAAAGCTTCTACCACTTTACTGAATTGACTGACATGACTCATGGACTGCACTGACTATTTATTTGGACTTTGACCTAGACTTTAGACTTGACGATTTAGGGACACGGTGTTGAAAATTGAAACGAAAATTCTATTTCCCGCCTTTTTAACACTGGCAAATGGTATTAAGCCGACGCCATATAAAAAAAAATAAAAAAGAAGATCTGTATGGTATCTATCAAACGCACGGTAGTGTGTGTGGTAAATATTAGCTTTCTGCACACTTTTCTCCACATAAGCTTTTATTTACCGGCCAAATATCATACTCCTCTGATTGCAAAATTCACGTAAAACTAGACTGAAAATTTTTGCTTTGCGTATTAATATAATAATTATTATGATTTGATTTAAGGTTGCAAGATATATTCGGAGATTGCGATAGACCATTAGAAAAAGATGATCTAGTAAGAATGCGTTATCTTGACATGGTGATAAAAGAGGCATTTCGCCTCTACCCACCTATCCCATTAATTTTTCGCAGAGCGCAAAAAGAAATCCAATTATGTAAGTATTTTACCTATGTATTAGGTCTTTACCTATGAAATTGCCGTTTTGTATGAAAAAAATTAACTTTAAACTATTTTTTTTACTTTTTACTCTAAAAAGTAAACACGTCCCTCAGAAGGAACAAAAACTTTAGCGATCGATTTGAGTTCTAAAATTCGCGCCATGTGAAAAAAGTGACAGGTGCGCAGAATAGGATGAGCACGAAAACGTAACGAGGTCATTCGTTCAGTAGATTTTACTCCTCATATTTTTTTCATACCGGGGGCCTTATATGAAAATCGATTCTTAAGGAGTAAACTCCAAAAACTAAAAAAACATGCTTTTATAGAAAATCTAACAAAAAAATAACAAATAAAATTTAATAAATTTGGATTAATAATAGTGTAAATAAAAACTAAATGTTTATTATTGTAAAAAAGCATGGGGTGCATAGTGTCAATAGTTCTAAACATTTTATTGGCAGATATGAGAAGGATCTTCACTTTGATAATATCTTAAAAATCACTTTAAACGAAATCTGACCGTTTGAAGTGGATCAAAATCAAATCCACTGGAGTCGGTTACATACAAACAAACGTACAGGTGAAGACACTGCACCGCTTTTTTTACAATAATAAACATATATTTTTTATTTCCACTATTCTTAATCCAAATTTATTAAATTTTATTTTTTATTTTTTAGTTATATTTTCTATAAAGCCTGTTTTTTTTAAGTTTTTTCAAACTATAATTTTTTTCATGTATTTTTTATTTGTATTAATCGAAGTAATCACCCATGCAATCAATGCATCTTTGCCAATGCAGTGGCAGTTTATTGATGCCCTTCTTAAAGAAATCAGCTGGACGGGAGGCAACAAATTCTTCGAAAGACATTTTGTACTGCCTGTCGGGTATTGAATTTTTTTCCCGCCAAGAAGTTATCCAAATTCTGGAAAAAGTAGTAGTCTGTAGGCGCAAGGTCTGGTGAGTAGAGCGGATGACGGAGAGCTTCCAACCCCAGTTCTTGCAACTTGGAGACCGTCTGCTGTGCAGTATGAGGTCGCGCGTTGCTGCTGAACCAGGTTCCAACCAACTTGCTGAGCACTTGCGGTTATCAAACAGAATCCATTTTTCATTGCAGGTAACAATGCGGTTCAAAATTCCTTCATTTGTGTATCTGTTGAGCAGTGCAAGGCACGTCTCGACGCGAGCTTCGCGCTGGCGATCATTGAGTTCGTGGGGCACCCATTTGTCAAGCTTTTTTACCTTGCCAATTTGACGCAATGGACCAATATTGTTTTGACGCTAACGTCGAAAGCTGCTGCTAATTCAGCCGTAGATTGTGTATCATCAGCTTCCACAATCGCCTTTAATTCGTCATTGTCGACCAAAGTCTTCGGACGACCGCAAGGTTCATTTTTCAGGTAGAAATTTCCAGAACGGAAGCGAGCAAACCAATAACAGGTGGTGCGTCGGTTTGTAGTGTTAGCTCCGTAAACGTCGTTGATGTTGCGTGCCGCTTGTGCCGCGTTGCTGCCACGACGGTACTCATATTCCATAATTACTCGAATTTTTAACGTATCCATGATGACGAAAAAGATTGAAATGCGATGAAAATGTAAATCTTATCAATAAACAAATGACTACTTTTGGAAAAAGAATTCCATGTTTTTAAAATAAAATTAATTTGAAATTAGAATTCTTAGCCAAACAAAAAATATTTTGATTTCTAATGGCCAGTACTGCAGAACGGCAATTTCATAGGTTAGACCTATTATTACTATGTTTATCCTACTACTATTATTAATGTAAAAGTTTATGAGGATGGATGGATTGATGTTTGTTTCTCTTTCACGCAAAAACGACTGAACCGATTTCTATGAAATTTGGTATGGTAGTAGTATAAGCTCTGGATTAAAATAAAGGATACTTCTTATCCTGAAAAAGCACAGTGTTCCCGTGGGATACTGTATTTACGCGGGCGGAGCCGCGGGTAACAGCTAGTAATTTATATACTCACCCCCTTACTAATAAAAATATTTACACAATGATAAGATATACAATGTTTCGTCCTTGTCTGTCAAGCAACTTTTCCAACATATCAGACAAGGACAAAACAATGTATAGCTTATCCATTGTGTAAATATTTTTATTAGTAAGAGGGTTAGAAATTGCTATTCGTTATCGTTGAATTGTAAGTTTGACTCCGGTCGGGTCGGAATTTGCTTTCACCTTTTAAAGTCTGCCATTTTTAGTCGACATATTAAGTTGACTTAAATGGCGGTCTCTTCTCACTCACCAGAGACCTTTTGAGGTCTTCTAACGTGCCAGGATCTGGGGGCTTTTATATTATGACTAACCAGTGCCCCCAACTTCATTTGCATGGAACTAATGAAAACGGAAAACTATTTTTAAAAACGGAAGCCCAAGTTACTCCTTATAACATCAGCTATCTGCCAGTGAAAGTGCGGTCAAAATCAGTCCAGTCGTTTCAGAGCTTAGCCGGAATAAACAGACAGAGACAGACAAAAAAATATATGATTTTTTGGTGTAGGTAACGTATATACTATCATAATATACATTTAGTGCAAAGCTGTTAAAGCTGTTAATTTGAAATTACAAACAGACACTTCAATTTTATTTGTATAGATTTTTATATTATAACTTTGACTAAAATGTATAATATTTTTATACGATAGTAATTAAGTCAGAAAATTAGGCTACGTTCCCACGTGCGGTTTTTTGTGGTTGCGACAGAAAATAACAGCATTGTAAATAGAACTGTGCGTTAATACAATAGAGCTGAAATACGTATAGAGCTATCAAATCTGACATTTGACACTTGAAACTTCGATTTTAACCTCTTTTGTTTTAGTGCAGAATTCTGTTTACATTGCAGTTTTTTCTGTCGCGACCACAAAAAAAGCTCTTGTGGGTGCGAGCTCTAAATGTATGGAATCGACATATTACTATGACGTCGCTGAATAACGTGGCTTATATTTTATTATTTTCTTACTTCCTTATCGTATCGCTAGCGTCTGTTTAAGACCCATGTACATACCTATTAACATTCCAATTTCTTGATCAAATTATGCTACATTTCAGCTTCTGGAAGAGTGATTCCTTGTCGTTCTGGTGTGATCATCCCCATCATCAGCGTCCACCGGAACCCAAAATACTGGGGTGCTGACGCGGAGCACTTTGACCCAGACAGGTTCCTACCAGAGCGTTCAGCTGCGGTCCAGGACGGCGCCTACATACCGTTTAGTCATGGACCTCGCAGTTGTGTTGGTGAGTTAAAGAGCCAAATTTTTATCATAGGAAAGATATGCTTCGGCATGAATGGGCCCGATCGGCGGGAGAAACCTTTAGAGTTAGTCAGGGTATTGAAGGAAATGGCCGATGGGGCGTTTGAGATTCCAAAAACCGACAACGCATTTCAAATCTCTTTAGTCTTGCGGGTGGGTGTCCATGGGTGATATTGATAATTAGGCGATACGTATGCTCGTTTCGCTGTCTATTTCTTAAAAATTATACAAACATTGGCTCGTTAATTATTCTATGGAACTACTAGCTAACACTAAGTGCTAAAGAATTTTTTTAACCTTATATACCTACTTTTTAAAAATTGATTTTGCATTTTCAGGTTACAAGTTCGGAAGTTACCTAGTTAAGCTGGCCCTGTGTGCGATACTGAGGAAGTACAAAGTAGTAGGAGAGCCCGCGCCGAGCCCTGTGCCCAATATACCAACAAAATTCGAAGTCACATTGAAATCTGTTAATAACTTTGAAATAGAACTTGTGCATCGGAGCTAAATGGTGCTTTTCGAACAATAAAATTAAAAGTAAATAGCAATATATGATCCCAGAAGTCTTTCCATTTCGCTTTCCCACAGCAAACTAGCGTAGATGTAGGTATATAATTTACTTTTTAAACAAAATCGCAGGCAACGAGCAGTTATCAGAACACCAAGACATATACCAAGACACAATACACAAGAACGTTATGAAAGTCACTATAGGTACCCAGTTAGAACAATCTACGCCAGCGTCTCCTATGTCGTAGGAATACTACACGAGAAGATCGGATACATCGGGTCCGATTTCAACCGAAATATTTATCGGTGCTCCGGGACAATGTAATGACCGACAAAGGACATCGGATACTACACGCGAGGGATTGATGTGATTTTTTTCATGTGCCATTTAAAATGAATGCAATAATATTTACTGGAAATTTCGTTAAATGACACTGAGATTTTAATCGACTGTAAAGTTCTCTGTTATTGTGTGTATGTAATACGTAGACTATAATATTATGTCATATTATGTGATACGTATACGAACATAAATCTGGGGTCACTGCAGTGCCCCAGCCAAGACGAGCCAAGTGAAGCGCAAGGATTGTCCTTGCGCTTCTACTAACATAACTACTTTTCACGAAGCGCTTTGTCCATTTTTTAACCATCATAACTTGGGGTTAGATTATACCAGATGAACGTAATTTTCGCAATATGTTTGTAGTAGCGGACTTATCAAACACATAAAGTTTTGATTGCATAGCTCTTATACTTTAGATTTTATTGATATCTAAAAACTCCTAATTTTGTCACTGACTCACTGATTATTGTCATCAAAACCTACAGGGAACTTGAATGTCATAAAAAGCTGAAATTTTGTATGTAAGCTAGTATTAGACCACAAAAAATATAAAAATTCTTAATTTTGAACATTTATCCTCCAACCTCTTAAACTAGGGATGGAAGTTTTAATGCAACATTCGAAAACTTTGTTACTATAAGGTCTGAATATTGATATAATTATGGATAATAATTAATCAATATTCATTTATAATAATTAAATAAAAAAAAAGGTTACAAGCAATTCACAGAAATTAGTGAAATCCCACAAAAAACCTTTTCACGTAAAATGATGCCAAGACGAGACCAAATGAAAATTAACGACTAAACCCTACCTGGGTTTGTGAAGACAGGCCTTGTAGAGTTAGGGTGTGTAGAGTCTTCTGACTCTACACACCCTAACTCTTCCAAGTTATCAGATCTCATCTAGAGCCAAGCTTCTGCTTGGCTCTAGATGAGATCTGATAACTTTTTTACAGTGCGAGTCATTTGGTCTCGTCTTGGCATCTTTTTACATGAAAATTATTTTTGTGGGATACTTTACTGTCCTGTTCAAAAGTATTTTTTCAATTTATTTAGGTTCTTCTACGGGCTCTGTCATAGTATCCCATATCATTTCAGAACATATGATTATCATTTCAGTTACCGCTGTCCATCCTGGGGCCTCAGACAAAGGGCGAAAGATTAGGAAGTTCTTAAAGAATTAAATTTATGGAAGCAACCACGTGGTTTAGCGAACAAATGTGTCCCATGCATTTTTGATTTCGAACTTCGTGAATTCGTAATTAAAGAAGTCACCTTGACTAGGCCCCGTGCTAAATAGAAGTAGCAGAGTATTGGGCGGCAGGGCAATGTCCGTTTAAAAACTTAATTCCTTCACAAACTTATTTCAAATCTAATCCTATTTAATCCGCAAGCTTATAAATGTATAAATACGAGAGCCCATAACTCTCACATAATAGCTGAAATTGCTGAAATAAATTTCATTTTTGAAACTATTTTATAGCAAAAATTCCATTAAAAGTGCAATTAAGAGTTGGGTATAAAACAAACGAATGTGGCAGTCATTTTTGGCGGTCACCTGTCAGGGTAATGGACGGTCTACTATCGTCAGTTTCTTGGCAAGACTAGCTTTTAATTACACCAGATTTTTTGAGTGCATGAAATGTGGCGGACGGCGGTGTAATTTTGTAGTTTTCAATTTTGAATAGCTATCTTTAAAATGCAGTGCCATGTCGCGTATCGTTTCGTTCGGTGTGAATTGACCCTTATTGTCTAAATATACCTATTTCATAATATGTAACAGATATTTGATTTGCAATATTTTCTAAACAAAACCAGCCAATGCGAGTCGGACGAAAGGGTTCCGTACCACACTAGTATTAATATCGAGCATAAAAACAGGGAAAAAATATTTTTTGTATGGGCTGCCTTCAATTTTATTTTAAATGTATTATTAAAGTGAATATACAACTCAATATTCAGTAAATATTTCAAGCGTCTACCTGTGTCCGTTATTAATATCGAGCAAAAAACGGAAAAAAACACGTGTTTACGGAAGCCTTCCTTAATTATATTACGTTGTTTTTAGTATTTGTTGTTATACGGCAACAGATATACAACATCTGTGAAAATTTCAACTGCACTCTAGCTATCACGGTTCACGAGATGCAGCTTGGTGACAGATAGACAGACGGACAGCGACGTCTCAGTAATTAATTTTAGGAGTCCCGATTTTACCTTTTGAGTAGGAATCCTTAAAACGCTACGGCATCCAGCCGCCTGTCATTTCAACTCGAAAACTCCAATATAATAACCTAACCAAGAGCATGTCAGGACATGTGTAAGGAGGGTTCCGTAACTATCAACGCGCCTTAGGTTTTTTTTCAAATTACTTCAAAAGTACTTAAAAAAGAACCCTAAACATGATTCAAAGAGTCCAAATATTTAAAACGTGTGGTGGGTATTTATAGATATTTAAGTAACTACTATACAATAATAATATATGTATATATATTATTATTGTATAGTAGTTACTTACACATAACTAAAACACGAAGCAAATTATGGTAGTGACGTCACGTTTCACGCTGTGTAATTCGTACATAGATGTTGACAGTTTTATTAACAGCTAGTTCCATGCCATTTCAATTTCGTTCGTTAAAGGGCTTTCAACGGAACAACATTGCAACGATTTTTTCGTCAAATTCAACGTGAAGAATAAACATCAGATATTTTTTTTTCTGCATTTTATGATTATTCTCGTAATTAGCTTACACATTCATTTTACTTTTATTGAATTATAATTGAATCGTCTAGATATTATAAGCTGATTTTTGGAGTTCAAATCGGACCAATCAAAACGGGTTTGACGTTGGTTTGACGTGAGAATACCATTTTGCAGCTTTAACTTATCGGGACTGGATTGTAAATGTATTATTGCAGGATTTAACTAGCAGAATCGACCGTCTGAATCAACGCAAAGAATGAAAATCAGATAAGAAAGACGAGAAAGTTCTTTAGCAACCGTCGTTATTTAAGCTCCACGAAAGGAATAATCAACAGTAAAGGAGACTTCTACAAGTACATACATATAGAAGTAGTGATAATACATAAGATATTTAAGACATATTTGTCAAGGTTTTACTTTTATACACATGTGAACTGCTAACATAATGGGGAGTATGCATAAAGCTGGAAATTTACTTATAGTAAATATGATATTAGACTGAGAAATAAAAGAAATGACGAAAAAATAGCCAATAACCGTTGAAAATGAGCAAGTTATGAGCATTTAAATCTCTTTTTCTGGCAAAACAAAATGTAGTATGAACTTTCCATGCATGTCATGTAATGTGACGTCACGCTACACATCGGATCTCTCTATCTAATTGACTACTTTAAACGTTATTTCCATTGATATCCGAAAACTGATTGTACTGCTCGGTTTATTAAACAAGATTGATCCACTTAAATAAATAAAAAATACGTGCATATTCCTTATAGATGTTTCCCGCAATTTCGTACGTGCATAAGAAAATCCCACTGGAACCGTACATTTTGCTGCGATAAAAAATCTGTGCCAAATTTCAGAAAAATCGGTCCAGTAGTTTCGGAGCCTATTCGATGCAAACAAACAAACAAACACACGAACCTTTCTTCTTTATCTTCTATATAATGTATATAAAAGGAGATGTCCCCACTGACTGACGTAGGTACAGGCGCACATACAGCCGTATCTGCTAACAGCAGAAACGTGAAATTTGGACAGTAGTTTTAATTTACAATGTAGACGCGCACTAGGATATTGCAAAATTGCGTGAAAGAGTAACAAACATCCATCCATCCATCCATCCTCACAAACTTTCTCATTGTAGAAGGATAGATATTCTAATATTTTCAATTGAACTAAAGGAAAAAGGTAGATAATATTTAAAAAAATAGTGTATACACGTACTATATTCTCTACATTTTTCCATTAAGCAGAACCCATTTAGTATTGGAGTTGGTAAAAGTAGGTAATTGTATAACTAAATAAATAGCCAATATACAACTCATTATTTACAAGCATTAAATACGCACTAATTGTCAGTTGATGATATGATTAATTCAAGAATCAAGATTAACTGACAGGCCGTAATTAGCCGCATGTTATCCTAAACATCGCACTGACAGCACAGTAAACAGACATATTTATAGAATATAGATGCTACCCGCAATATCGTACGCGTACTAAAAATCCCGCAGGATGTAGCTTATGTCCTTCCAAAAAGAGCTTCGTGGGCTAGTGGGTAGACCGTTTGATTCGCACTCGAGAGAGTGCAGGTTCGATTCCCAGGTTGTGGCGTGTACCAATGAGACTTTTTCAAATCTCAAGTACATTATACGGGCTCTCTAACGGTGAAGGAAAACATCATGAGGAAACCAGCACATTGTTGGCCCCAGACGTATTGACCAGTCATTCCTCTGGACTAGGCTGACTGTGTTGTGAGAATACCGTATGTACTTGGGCAACCATGCGACATTTAAGACCGACTGTCCCAGGCACTACATATTTCAAGAGTGGTTACTTCGCTCGGAGAATACTGTATAAATCATCCAATAATGGATGAAAAGGCCTAAGTATTTATGTCCTTCCCCATAGTCTACTGTATATTTTTGTCAAATTCCATTAATATCGATCCCGTAGTTGTGGAGCTTGTTTAATATAAACAAACAAAGAGGTAAGTGCACCACAGGGCATATAGGCTAGTTTTAATGGCGGAAAATGTACGTACGTTCCCGCGTGATTATTTTTTTGCGCGTACGATGTCGTGGGAAAGGTCTAGTAGATGTAAAAAGCTAAATAAAGTAATCATACTGTATTATACATATACTAGGTGCCTAGAAATATTAGAATGCTTACTTTTTTTTTTAATATATTAAAAGTAGAGTAAAAGTAGAGTAGAGACGAGTAGCCATCGTCATCACGTGGAAACTAGAGCGGCACTGACATCATACTAAAATATTAACAGTAGCACAACAGTATGAAATAAAGAAATTATTAGTTAAAGAAAAATAAACATTGCGTTTCGTTGCAGGCATTTAACAACTTGGCACATCGTGCTTCTGATAACAATGCATTTGAATATAACAAAACATGAAAACATTTCCAACTATAAAATCATTGCCAAGAAGGAATGCTAAGTACAAACGATCAGTCAAAATCGTGACGTCGTCGAGACACCGCCGTATAATAGCGCGCCATTTTTCAGCGCCCTCTGTTCTGTTGACGGTACATTCATTCTGCCATTGTCGCGACGTGTTTTGGCACGGTTAAAGAATATAAAATTCGGCCATAATGCGCCCAGGTATTCTGCCAGCCTTTATTACCCGGTGAAATGTCGCCACTCGACTTGGATAAAAATTCCTTTGAACAAATTAGCTTAGACAAATAAAGCACTCGGTCTATTTGACAATGGAACGTGTTTTATTTCCAGTACATTTATTGCGGTAATTTTTGCGACAAAAGGTTTTTTAATTTCTATAGTTAGGGTAAAATTATATCGAACTCTAATGTGGTCTGCGTCTTACTGACGTCATATTTTGTAAATTATTATATTACATTATGTTACGGCTACATCGATTGGTGTAAATCTAAATAAACATGATCATCATGCACTCGCCTACAGTTAGTAGATAGTCAATAATGCTTAATCAATATTCTGTAATCTGCCAAATTGCACTTTTATGCTAAACTGACGCGATGGTTTTCTCTCTAGGCATAACCCACCTTCGCATAAAACACGCTCAGCGAAAAAGATTTTCTACATACCCAATACATTTTATATAAGGCTATAATAAAAGGATTTTAGAGTAAATTATGGATATTTTGGCTATTTGATCTACTTTGTGTCAAGACGAAGATTTTTAATTAAAGCAGAAAAATAATAAAAAAAAACTCCATGGAGTTTGGAGGGCCATCAACTCAATACAAATGTCTATGGTACTAGCATTTCGACTTCTTAGACAAAATGTTGCTACTTTTTTTCTACACAATACTACTATCCTGCTTCTACTATACTTACTAATCTGCGGGCGGAGCCGCAGGTAAAAGCTAGTACTATTATAAATGTGAAAGTTTGTGAGGATAGATGTTTGCGACTCGTTCACGCAAAAACTACTGAAAGTATTTTGATGAAATTTGGTATGGTTAATGGTAGTTCTATCTATCGTTCTATTAATACTTATGCCAATTTGTATCCCGAAAAAGTAAACGCAAACATAGCCGTGGGCAAAATCTCGTACATTTTATAAATGGCTGTTTATATTGAATCTTGGCAGGCAACGATTTAATTACAAGGCTACCAGGGCGACCGCAAACATCCTGCAGGACATTTGGCACTAGCCGCCCGGTAGATGGGAAAAAAACCACAAAATTGTCCCCGTAATTGGAACGAGAATTTGCGAACTGCATCATTAGAACTAGGTTTTTTGGTTTGTACAAAATGTACGGTCTGTATCAGCAGTTTTGTAATTGCTACCTTAATTTCTGGAGCGTACAGTTTAAAATGACTTTTGTTTTATTTTGCACGTCTGTAAACTTATACGAATTACGATAGTTAAACAGTTTTAAAACTTCACATTAAAGAGTAGGAAGTATGAACCAGGTATCCGTACCCAGTACTATTATAAATTTGAAAGTTTGTGAGGATGGATGTATGGATGTTTGTTACTCTTTAACGCAAAAAAAAAACTGAACGGAATTCGATAAAATTTGGTATGGCGGTAGTTTAGGCTCTGGATTAAAACATAGGCTATTTTTTATCCCAAATCCCAAATAATATAAAAATCAAAAAATATCCCAAATATCCCAAGAAGTACAGACCATTAAATAATAATCATACTTCAGTAATTATTATTATCTTATGGTCAATTATTTCCGTTATGCGCAAAATCATGCTTAAAAAAAGGACACCGAATAACACTGTACTTGTGTTTAAGTTGGGTTTTTGCTTAGGATTCTACATTTGTGTTTTATACATGACGACTTGTGCAGGAGACAGACAGGCTACTTCGCTATATTCCTACTCGAACTAAACCTTGGCAGACAACAAGACGAACGGACATATGAAATCTGCACGAATTTCTAGTTGATTCAAATACTTACATAGGGTATATACCTAGTAACTACACGGAATAGAATGGAATACATCCAACTTGTACCAGCAGGCCTAGCATGCGCACCCTAGAAACACCGAAGCATCGACAAAATGACGGATTGAGGAAATATTAATACTATTCGGTGCTAAATAGGTCTTATTGTAAGGCAGCAAGGTCGACGCATCGGCGTTATGAGAAACAACATTTCTTATCTTCCCGAGCATGAGCTCACAAAATGGCCTCTTTTGACAGCTAAAGTAGAAACGTTTTCTTAATTCAATGTCAAATAGTCTTACAATAATGTCAACTACTCCAGATCATGGCGCTCGTAGACAAAATATAGTTCCTTTACGTTTAGTCATTTACTTGAATATTTGTTCGTTTTTGACAGAAGATTTTCCGACAGCCATTTTAAAAATATGGCTGTTTAGAAATGTTGACTTCTATTGACGACTTTGTTACCATGAATTAAGAACTATTATGCAACGAACTATTTGGATAGAATATTTTTCCTCTAAATTTATTTCTTCGGATCGCGATGCTAAGCCCGCTGGTAGACAGACTGAGCAACTAACATTCCCGATCTGCTAACATTTCTAAATAAAATTAACATATGTTTTACATGTTTTTTACACTATGGTTATTAGAGTTTCACCGTCATAATAAAGGGGATACCTAACTTGGAAAAACTTCGCAACAAAACTGTTCGACCTTATGGAAGTGGCGAACCTATTTACAGCAAACAATACCTAGTTGACTGGCTATCAAGCTGTCTCCCAGTCCATTAGGAAGTTCACAAAAGACAAGATCAATAAGGTCGTATACTTTGTGTAGGGTTCTCAACCCTTTTTTTAACCCCTGACGAAAACAGAGGGGTGTTATAAGTTTGAAGTGTCCGTCTGTGTGTCTGTCCGCGGCATCTTAGCTCCCAAACTGAGGAACCGATTTTGATCTAGTTTTTATTGTTTGTGTTCGTAGCTATAATTCATCATCATCGGCTCGCTCGCTGCTTGACAATTCTGGGGTGACTTAAGATTTTTAATTTTGTTTTCACTGGGTTGTCAGTTGTTGCATTTAAGTTATTATTTTATATAGGTACACTGTTCAAATCCAGCAATTTCCAGCAAGTTCAATAAGCAAACAAAGAGACAATAGAACTCGATAATGCTGGAAATTCAAATGGCACATCTTAGTTAGCAAAATACAGTAGTGCTAGTAGATAGTAGATACATACATAATTAGGTCGTATGTAGTCGTCTTATTTGCTTTTCGATTCAATTTTTTGATATTTTTTCTGCCGTGCCGGGCAGAATTAACTCACACAAAGCGTCATCTGGTGGCGTAAGTGGTCAATAAGAATCTTCGGTTCTTTTTCTGTCACCAAGCGGCGCTTGGTAGCCCGACGATCCTTGTCGTGCCAAAAAGCCGATGTCAGATGTCACGAATTTAAAAACTCTCATTGACAAACTAGTCTGCGACGTAGTTGCTGCGGTAGTAGGTATGTACGGTTTCATAGCTACCTGTATTATAGCTACAGGAACCAATATTACAGGAACGTGTACGGTTCCTGAACGGAACCTGAAACGGTACGGTTGTAATTTTGTCAGTTTTTAAGTTATTTTATCTCTTAGGTACCTAACTATATCCACCTCATAAAATTACCTACTGCAGTGCTTTTAAATTTAATGAATCTGCTCCACGTTAAATTTCAGATGCTTCTGCAAAATACAGAATATTATTTACCTACCTACCAAATAATTACAAAAAGTCTCACAAATATTGTCCCGTCCAAAAACTGCAAGTGGTAACCCTACAAACGTCATCTTTAGGGCATGATGGATGAGACGCGCTCCACAGCTTATGGCTGCCTGGTATCAATGCTCAAGTTAAATTTGATGTAAAGTACTTTGTAACAGATATTAGTAACTTCCAAATCGCTCTGTCTAGTCGACGCAACTTTAGTGGATACCCATTTGAAAGCCATATAAGTTTCTCTTGGAGTATGATGCGCGTATTGCTACGCAATTCAAGCGAGCGTTTTTTTATCATCAATACAAATTACAAATTCGCACGCAATAAGCGTCAGTTCACACCGTGATGCGACGCGGGCGGCTTCTTTAAGATAACTATAATTCAAAATTCAACTTTGTTCACTACACAAGAAGACGTTTGTACACACATTTTACTACACACGTTTCATTGCAAGAGTACTAATTAAGAGCTGTACCGCGCTGCGCAATGCGGCGCCGCTCCTATATATTTTTGTGTAGTGAGTAAAGTTCAATTTTAAATAGCTATCTTTAAAATGCCACGACGCGTCGCATATTAAAGATAGCTATTCGCTATTCTCGGTGTAAGCCATTGAGTTATAATGTACTACGTACTAGAGAAGACGCCTCAACTCGATTGTTTGTAACACGAGTTAGAGCGCGCGCACTCCAACTCACTTAGTCTGTGCCGAGCGCTTGCTGCAACGTGACACGTTTGAGTGAAGTTTTGTTTTTTAAATTATGCCTTCGTGTGCATTGAGATACTGTTCAAACAACTCCAGAAACATAAGTAAAAGTCAAGGAGTGACTTTTCACCAGTAAGTTCATTTATTATCTTTAAAACACGCTTAATTTAATTATAATTTTTTAATTGCAACGCGTCACCGCGGCGGCGGCCATGTTTACGTGAGAACATAACACCCCCCGCTTGTCCCGCGCATACCCCGCCGTCATCAAGTGCGCGCCCTATCTTTTGTTTGAGATAGCTTCTCTAGTACGTAATACATTATAACCCAATGGTGTAAGCTAACCCTATTAAGGGGCGCCAAAAACGCGCGTATCGCGTAGATACTTAACTCGGAAATCGATTTATTATTGAGTTTCGCTGCGGTCAGTCTCTGCCCAGCGCTCTCAAACACAAAGGTGCGCTGGTGAAAGTAATAAAGGCTGCACATTACTAAGCTACAACTGACCTCAGAAATCTTCCCCGTGTTCGTGCTGTTTTCTCCTGGCAGAACTCCTTCAGCTGTCTGATGAGATGAGACTTCACATGGTCACTAGAAAGTCGATACTGGAGCCTTGGCGACGGGGCTCTCACACAATGGCGATCAGAGATCACGCACGCACGAGCACGCAGGAGTTTCGGTAGCAGCGCAAACGCGAGAGCGCGACACTGCGATCGTGCAATCAAGGATCCTATTTCTCGTAATTATTAGTACTTGCGTAACCAAGCTTTGCTGGGAGCTCTAGTAGATTTAAAAAAAATCAAAAGAATCACATATTATTTAATTGGGGTTCGAACCCACAACATTCCGAATTTCCGAACAACGCAAAAATTAACCAAACTACCAATCGGACTGTCATAATATAGTTGAAATTATTGATATATTGTTGCACGACAAAAGAAGATATATATATATATATATATATATATATATATATATATATATATATATATATATATATCACTTAAAAATGCGCAGTTTCCCACAGATAAGACCGATTTTTTCCCCAAAACTCCCTGCATTCTAAATACCATGTAAATACTTGCAGCCGTTGCCGAGATTACGATTATATATATATATATATATATATATATATATATATATATGTGTGTTAGTGATAAAACTGTTTTAAAACAGTTTTATCACTAACATCGCAGCCTGCAGCTTACTCGGATGTGGTTTGCGATGGATCCGCTTCCACAATAGCCTTCAATTCTTCATTATCAACTATGGTCTCAGGCCGTCCACGGGGCTTGTTCTGCAGGTCGAAATCCACTTGAAGCAAATGGGGAAGGTGAAAGAGCTTGAAAGGTGGGTACCTCATGAATTTAGTGTAGCAAACCGACAATCGCGCGTCGACGGCTGCGTTACATTACTCAACCGGTACAATAATAAAGTGATTTTAAATCGAATCATTACCTGTGATGAAAAGTGGATCCTGAAATAATAAGATAAATGAGTAAACTATCTTACGATATGTATATTGCAATATCTACTATATTACAAAAATTTCATATAAAACTGCGTAATTATATATTTTATTAAATTGAAAAAATCGTTATATGTAGATACATATCTTAAGATAATTTACTCATTTATTAAACGTTTACTTTGGAGGCAATACTTTCCAGGTTCCAACTCTTGTATGGGCGACACAAGCCTTTATGGCGAAATAGTCCTACAAATTCAGAATTCTGAATTTCGGAATCAATGTCCAATAACCATTTAGCGAACTATTGTAACGAATTAGTAATTAGTTCTTTATTTTTGTTTGTTAAGGTATTCTACACATTTGACGATTAAATCGATTGCTTTTCGAGAGCCCCATTGTTTATAAACAAGCAGTAAACAAACATTGTTTATAAACAAAAAAAGTATTTTTTACACAAATACAGAATAGGCCAGTAAATAAAGCCGTTTTTTTGGTCAACCTCGCACTAAATTTCCGATCCAATTTATTTTTTTTTAGGTTAAGGGTCACTTACTGACCATAAAAACACAAAATGCTGACAGATCCAGGTGGAGCTTCGATCGCAATCTTGAAGTAAAGTTTTTGGCCGATATCTCGGAAACTATGCACTTTAGGGCAAAAGTTATTGAGACCATTATTGTAGAAAATAAAATTTCGCATCTTTTGTTTCCTGTAAACTTTTTCGTAAAACTTACCACTTACGATTTATGGCCCATTTAATGAACCGGTTTTTATATTTCGGTCAATAACTCTTAAAATATTGGCTGTGGAAGAGCATGTGGGTGCAGGAAAGCAGGCTTAGACTGCACTGTAACATGCGAAAATTGCACTGCAGAATCTTGTACAAATCAACCGACAGTGAACCTCAGCTCCAACGAGGAGTCGGTTGATGTTGATAAGTTTAATCATGAAGACAAAGAATTCATTGAGGCTTTACAATCCCCATTGTATTCATCTGAAGAGCCTAATGAAGATGAAGAAGAGACATCCGAAATAATTGAATTTTCGCCACTTCCGAAACGCCAAAAAATTTGATAAACTTTTGATTTTTTTATTGTTTTATGTATTTTTTTAAAATAAAATTTTAATACATTTTTACAAAATATTCTCTTTTCATTATTTTTTATTTTATTTTAGCATCCGAACATAAAATAATTACTTAATATTTTTTAGTTATTCAAAATATAATAAAATTAAATATAAAAAAAATCATTACTATTGCAGGTAAGGAAATAAACTATTAATTTTTAAGTATATAAACAATCGGGACAATTTTTTTTAATTTTTTTGTTGAATTTGTACCATTACATTCTTGAATGCGTACCTTGAAATTTTCGACTTTACGCCCGGTAGTCCAAAATTAAACGTTCTATAACTCGAACAGTATGGGCATTAGAAAAAAACTTTTAAACAAAAATTGTAGAGAATAACGTGATCTTTAAAATTGAATAGATGTATTTTATTGATTAATCCAATATTTTAAGAGTTATTGTCCGAAATATAAAAACCGGTTCATTAAATGGGCCATAAATCGTAAGCGGTAAGTTTTACGAAAAAGTTTACAGGAAACAAAAGATGCAAAATTTTATTCTCTACAATAATGGTCTCAATAACTTTTGCCCTAAAGTGCATAGTTTCCGAGATATCGGCCAAAAACTTTACTTCAAGATTGCGATCGAATCTCCACCTGGATCTGTCAGTGTAGTGGTATAGTATCTATGTTATATTGTACTCGTATTATATATACTTGTAACTTAGTTAGTCAGAATAAATCATAAGTTCAACCAAGACGGTCGTGTTACTTATTTGCACCAGCTCCCCACACCTCATGGCGACCCTGCCATGCCGTGGCGTGGGCGAGTGTCGGGTGACCAGCGAAATTCGCCGACGCGGCGGATTCCTGTGTGCCTCGGTGCTCATAGTTAGTCGAGTTTAAAAGTTGGTGTTATGAAAACTTTTAGTGCGTTACAAAAAACTCTGGAACCTCGTGGTTACAAACGTGTGTAAAAAGACTGTAAAAGCACTTGAACAATTAATAATGGGAAAATCCTACTCCAAAACTGAAGATAAGGAAATTCAGATCAACCAAAATGCGGCAGGCTCCAACAGAGCACAAATTTTTGAAGAAAATGATGTCCGGCACCAGGTCTTAACAAATAATATCCTATTGGCTGTGATTTTATTCATGGTTATTGCTGCCGTGATCTACTTTTTGCTAACCAAGTGGAGGCGAAGTGAAAGAAAGTGGATGCAGAGGAAAATGCAGCAGCAGTTTTTCTCACGGATGCGGCAACGGCTGTCTGGAAGATTTAGCGGAGCAGACGAGGGAGCTGACCCAGCCTGATGATAGAAGCTAAAATAAAAGTGCGCGGCCCCTTCCCCAAATTATTTTAATTAATTTTTCTTTCGTCCAAATTATTTTAACGTAATTTTGCCCTCTTGCCCCTGTGAAAACCCTCCTCTTTCTCTCTTTTCGCATATTACGTACAATCTTGGAGCGTCGCTCTTCAGTTTCAAGTTTAGTTTCAAGAAAAGAAAATGAACAATATTATTTAAGTGACTTTAAGTGACATAGTTTATGGAACATAATTTGGAATTAATTCTGAGTAAGTTGAATGACATTCGTAATAATTTAAGAAAGTTAGGTCCTACTAGAAGGGAAAAATATGCATGTAATGTTAAGAAAAAAATTTTAGAAGCTAATGAATTATATTTAGCGTATAAAAATATAATTAATATTTTTAAAAGTAAGAAAAGTAGTTTAGATCTTTCAGAATATGTCTTTGAAATATTAATAGACCGTATAGAACTAGCATATAAGCAAATTTTAACATATAAAATTAGTAGTGGTGAAAGTACAATTGCAAAAATGGAGAAATTTGATATAAAAACCGCTACTTCTTTAATTCCAGTAATGGATAATTCAGAACAAACTATTGATAAAATTATAGATGGTATTGAAATGTATAATGAATATCTTGTAGATTATAATCAGAAAAAAATGTTAATTTCATTTGTGTTAAAAACAAGGTTGTCAAAATCTGCTAAGTTAAAGTTAAAAAGTGAGTATAGTGATGTAACGAGTCTTATTCAAGACATTAAGAATTATTTACTAACTAAGAAATCGGCTAACTCTATACTTAGCCAATTAAATAATTTGTCACAAAATAATATGTCAATCAATGAGTTTGGTGATAAATTGTCAGATTTATTCGTAGGCCTCACTATCGCTCAAAGTGACGGAAACCCGAAAGCTTGTGAGATACTGAGACCTATAAATGAAAAACTTGCAATTAAAAGGTTTGCAGATGGTTTGCGTAATAGGCGGCTGAGTACCATCATATCAGCCAGGGACTATTCGCAGCTGAAGGACGCGGTGCGTGCGGCCGAGGATGAGGAGCTCGGACAACCTTCGTCATCCAATAACGTTTTTAACGTACAAAAAAGAGGTAACCATTTTAATAATTACTCTAGGTTCCTGCGCAAAAGCCGACCACCATCAGGTCAAATGACTAGAGGTAATTTTTATTCGAATCGAGGACGGAATTATAACACCTATAATACGAGAGGCAGGTTTGTAAACAATAATAATTATAATTGGAGATTTAATAACGCCCGTCAAACACGTGGTAATAATTACCATAATAATTTTGTGACTTCGAATCGTAGTCGATTTAATACTGGTAGGGGTAATAGTAATAATAATCGAAATATTTGTTCAGTACAAGTCAAAAATCCCCAAGAAATAGAATCCCATGAACGGAATCAGTTTTTTCGGACCTTTAACAATATAATATTTTAACTTGTGACAATAATGTCAAATATATATACTTAAATATAGGTACTCAAAAATGTTCATGGTTATTAGACACGGGCGCTTCATTATCAGCGATTCGTAGTAACTCTTTATCGGAACGGATACCAATACATCGAGACCCTATAGTTATAAATGGTATAGGCGGTAAGACTTATTCAGAAGGTTATGTTTATTTAACTTTACAAGCATCCGATGGAACTATTTTTGAACATAAATTTTATTTATTTGACAGTTTACCTTGTAAATCAGACGGAATAATTGGGTTAGATTTTCTAAATAATTTTAATTCTACTATCGACTTAGAAAAAAATATTTTGATCTTAAATAGTGAAAAACAAAGTTTCTTGCCTTTATATACTTCACCTAAACTATGTACCGATTATATATCAATACCAGCCAGATGTGAATCTATTCATTACATAAAATTAAATTCAGATATGAAAGAAGATTGTGTGATTATACCAAAAGAGTTGCAAGAAAATTTATTTTTAGCTGGATTAATAGTAAATCCTAAAAATAACATAATCCCTATTAGATTAATGAATACTAGTGACAAGGAAATAGTCATTTCTGTATTTGAGCCCGAATTAGTGTCTTTAAATTATTATAATATATGTACATTTGACAAGTGTACTTCTAATTCTACACGTGCAAAAACATTGTTGCAATCTTTGAAACTTGATCACGTAGGTACAAGTGAACGGCATAGCATAGAAAGCATTTGTTCAAAGTATGCTGACATATTTCATTTGCCCGGCGATAAACTGACTACCACGAACTTAGGTGAACAAACAATTCAATCGAAACAAAATGTTAATCCGGTATATGTTAAACCATATAGATTACCACATAGTTTAAAACCAGAAATAGAGAAACAAATTAAACAAATGTTAGATGATGACATAATTGAGCCATCTCAAAGTGAATGGTCCAGTCCGATTTTATTGGTGCCTAAAAAATCAGATACTACAAATAATAAAAATTGGCGTTTAGTAATTGATTACAGAAAATTAAACGAGATAATACAAGATGACAAATTTCCACTACCAAACATTACAGAAATTTTAGATTCGTTGTCTGGTGCTATTTATTATTCACATTTAGATCTCAGTCAATCATATTATCAATGTTCATTAAAACCAGATTCGAGACCAATTACAGCGTTTACTACCAGTACAGGACAATATCAAATGAAACGCCTACCAATGGGATTGAAGACGAGTCCCAGTGCTTTCTCTAGAGTCATGTCTATAGCTATGTCTGGACTTAACTTTATAAATTGTTTTATTTATTTAGATGACCTTATTTGCTTTGGTAGAAATTTAGAGTCCCATAACAAAAATTTAATCGAAATTTTTGAACGTTTACGTAAAGTTAATCTTAAACTAAATCCAAATAAATGTCAATTTTTAAAAACTGAATTATTATATTTAGGTCATACTATATCGTCTGATGGGATTCGACCTGACAAAGAAAAAATTAAGTGTATTCAAAATTATCCTAGGCCGTCGAATATTGATGAAGTCAGACGTTTTGTCGCTATGTGTAATTATTACAGAAAGTTCATAGAAAATTTTGCAGATATAACTAATTGTTTAAATAAATTATGTAGAAAAAATACTAAATTTGATTGGACAGAACAGTGCGAAAATTCATTCAAAATATTGAAAAATGCTCTTATTTCACCACCCATTCTACAATATCCAGATTTTTCTAACGAATTCGTATTACAAACAGATGCTTCTGGAACAGCGATAGGTTCAGTACTTTGTAACATTAATATGAAACCAGTAGCTTATGCTAGTAGACCTTTGAATAATGCAGAGTTAAATTACCCTACTATTCAGAAAGAACTTCTTGCTATTGTCTGGAGTGTTAAATATTTTCGACCATATCTATACGGACGTAGTTTTACCATAGTAACTGACCATAAGCCACTTATTTATCTATTTGGAATGAAGGATCCATCAAGTAGACTTTTGAAATTTCGGTTAGCATTAGAAGAGTATAATTTTAAAATATCTTATGTTAAAGGCAAAGAAAATGTACTAGCAGATGCTTTGTCACGAATAGTTATAACGTCACAAGATTTAAAGGACATGAATGATAAAATAGTAGCAGTAACAACAAGAGCTCAAGCTAGAAAAATGAAAGAGATGAATGAAAATAAGAATGAAAGTGGTAATGATAGTGAAAAAAGCGGTATACCAAGTATCAACCCTAACGATTGGCCTGATCAACCAAAAGTTGTGGAGATATTTAGAATACCGAACGGATCAGTTGAGTTATGTTTGATTGAGGGAGAATTATTAAAGAAAATGAGAAAGAATAAAAGCATAGATGTAGAATCTGAATGCTTCGCATTTATTGCTAATAAAAATGTATTGTATGTAAATCTCGATTTTAAAGCACAATACACGCGAGACGTTTTTGTGGAAAAATTGAGAAAATTATGTGAAAAGTTAGAAATAAAAGAGATTTGTATAATAAAAAGTGAAGATAACGCGTTATTCATTAAAAATATGATAGAAGAAATAAAGAGTATTGAAAAGTGGTCCGGACCACGCATTTGTATTTTAAGAGGAATAAAAAGAATAGATAATGACGAAGAAAAACAATTTATTTTAAATGACTTTCATCTGCTGCCAACAAGCGGACATGCTGGGGTACGCAGAATGATTAATAATATAAAACGTAAATTTTACTGGCCAAGAATTGAAAATGACGTCAAGAATTTTGTTCATAAATGTGAAAAGTGTCAAAAAATGAAACACTCTAGGTATATAAGAGAACCTATGGTTATAACAACCACGGCAAGTTTTGCTTTTGAAAAAGTATTTTTAGATATAGTGGGCCCCTTAGATTTAGATTTAGAACATAATAAGTATATCTTAACAATTCAGTGCGAGTTAAGCAAATTTGTCGAGGCTTATCCTCTTAGAAATAAAGATACGGTAAGTGTAGCTAGGAGTTTTGTGAACAATTTCATTTTAAGGTTTGGCATTCCCAAAGTCATCACTACAGATCGTGGAACAGAGTTCATTTCGGAGACGATGGAAGAGGTATGTAAATTACTTAACATAGAAGCTCTACAGCATATCATCACCAAACTATTGGTTCACTTGAAAATACGCATAAACATCTAGGTTCATTTTTACGTATACAATGCGATAGTCATCCTGAAACATGGAGCCACTGGCTACCATTTTGGTGTTTCTCGTACAATAATACTGTTCATTCAAGTACAAAATATGCCCCATATGAATTAGTTTTTGGCAAACCATGCGAAATTCCGAGTAGAATTTCTTCTCATATAGAACCATTGTATAATCCAGATAACTATAGTTTAGAGTTAAAATACAGGTTGCAAGTAGCTAATAGAGACGCACGAGAAAATTTGTTAAAGTGTAAAGAAAAACGAAAACTAAAGTATGATAAGAATGTTAATAAAGTAAAATACAATCCAAACGATTTATTATTAGTGAAAAATGAGACAGGAAATAAATTAGAAATTTTGTTTAATGGACCATATATTGTAATAGAAGAACAGGAACCAAATGTAAAAATTATGAAAAATGGAAAAATTGATGTTGTTCACAAGGATAGAACGAAACCTTTTGTTAAGGATAATTAATGTTTACTTTAAGAAAATTTCAGTTACTTATTGATAATTAATATTATAATTAGAAAAAAAAAATAATAGTTTGTAATTATATTATTTTTTTTTTCTTTATTTTGCCCCGGAGGTGTAGTGGTATAGTATCTATGTTATATTGTACTCGTATTATACTTGTAACTTAGTTAGTCAGAATAAATCACAAGTTCAACCAAGAGGGTCGTGTTACTTATTTGCACCAGCTCCCCACACCTCATCAGCATTTTGTGTTTTTATGGTCAGTAAGTGACCCTTAACCTAAAAAATAAATAAAATTGGATCGGAAATTTAGTGCGAGGTTAAATGTTTTATTTACTGGCCTAGAATATGCGGTTATTCGGTTGGTTACGGTTACGGACCTGCTGATTGACGAAACCAATAACTAAGTGTCTTAAAAAGGCTAACAAAATTACTTTAGATTCTAAATGTATTAAATATTTTGAGAAATGCAAAACCTTACTAACTAACGATCCTATTTTACAATATTCCGACTTCAATAAAGAGTTCATTCTGACAACAGACGCCTCCAACGTAGCTTTAGGCGCACTTACTTTCACAAGGTACAGTAGACTCCGACAAACCGATTTGCTATGGTTCTAGAATATTAAGTGACAGTGAATTAAATTACAGCACAACTGAAAAAGAACTTTTAGCAATAGTATGAACAACTAAGTATTTTAGACCCTATTTGTTTGGTAGAAAATTCAAAATTATAACTATCCATAAACCACTTCAGTGGATTATGAACCTGAAAGAACCGAACTCTAGACTGACTATACAGTAATTTATAAAAAAGGAAAGTATAATACTAACGCTGACGCTTTATCTTGTGTGCAGATTAATAATGAGGAAATAGAATCACTTCTTAAAGAATGTGGTAAGTAAGACCTGAACCATCAGATCAGAAACCCAATTAGACCACATTTTAACATAGTACCTGCAACGAAGCCCTTTGAGATAGTTCATATGGACCTATTTACAGCGCAAGCTGAAAAATATCTTACCTTTGTAGATTATTTCTCCAAATACGGCCAAGCATACCATTTACGAGATGTACCGCTATAAGCATTATCCAAGGACCATTAAATTTCAGTACTCACCATGGACTACCTTTGACTATAGTGACAGATAACGGGACTGAGTTCACTAATCAACTCTTCGCAGAATTTGTTAGATTAAATAAATTTAATCATCATAGAACACTAGCTCACCCTCCTAATGGCAACGCAATTATTGAAATATTCCATTCCACTTTACCAGAACACCTTCGTATCCTTCGCCTGAAAATTCAAGATGAACCTACAATAAATCAAATGCCTTATGCAATCCTAGTTTATAACAGTTCAGTACATAGTTTCACCAAATGAACACCACACGACATCACTAGAGGACACTTTGATGACTCCAGAGACCCTTTAGATCTTAATTTAGCTGAACACCTCATGCAACAGTATATTATAACTCATTGAGATCAGATGAAAACAGTATACGAAATTATTAGTGAAGCTAATTGAATTGACTAATTAATAAAGCTATTGACCGTACAAACTTATTACTTAACTAATAGAAATAAAAATCGTGAGTCAGAAACTTAATATGTACCCGACCAGAAGGCTCTTATTAAGAACCCCTTAGCTAGTAGACAGAAGTTAGCACCACGATACACTCACGTCACAGTCCTTGCAGACCTTCCCATACACATTTATACTTCAAAGAAAAAAGGACCTGTTGCTAAATGTCGCCTGAAACGAGTACCAAAGTCATCGAAATTGTTACAGGTATCGACTAATAGTGATAATGACAATGACGCAGGCAGCAGAGATAAAACTTAAGACTCTTAGCAATGGACCTGGACTTCCACCTTTTAAACTTGATCAAGCCAAGTTAATATCACATTACCACACTTTTATACAATATTTAGAACTTTAGAATTAGAAAATCGTATTAATTCTATAAATGAACAGTTAGATTATTTTAAAACTAAACTTAATAATACTACTTTGCCTATCTATGAAATCAAATTGATTATCTTTATACTAAGTTGTCAAAAATAGATTCTCAATGAAAAACTTCAGAACCTTCTAGAGTAAAAAGAGGACTTATTAATGGGATTCATTAATTAAAGGTCTTACAGGTAATTTGGATCATGCAGATGCTGAAAGATTTAATAAAGCTATATAATTATTAAAAGCAAATGAAAATTAATTAATTTCTGAATTAAATGATCATATAAGTGTTAATAAAGATTGGATGGTCAATATTCGCAACTTATTAGTAATTTTGCAGAAAACCAAATTAAAATTAATTAAACATTGAAATTAGTTGTAGATAAGTATTATCTTTTTGAAGCAAAGTTCGCTAAATTCGCCCAATTATTAGCTATTATCACCGAAAATACGAATGATTTATACTTAAGAGTTAATTAGAATAGAGAATATTTTAGGATTTATACGTACAGCGAGCACGCACCATAGTATGATAAGCATAGATAACTAAGCGCAAGTGGGCCTTAGAGAAATATATAGTAATAAAGAAATCTTAGATATTCATTTAAGAGAATATTATAATCTTATAAAACCAGGTCTGAGATACCAGACCCGCCAGACTCCCCTTATATTCTTACTGATAAAATTTATTTCAAAGAATAATATTAGTATATGCAATGAACGTATGAATATTCATCAGATTGTGCCGTGGGCCAATTTTTATTTACAAGGCGTCGGGTAGTAAAGGTTACGAAACATCTTACAGTTCCTAACAAAATGTAACAATTGTTAACACTTTTTTATAAATGTTTTAGAGTTAGAAAATGTTTGTAAACGTTTTCTAACCGCAGTGTGGGAGCACCATAAATAAACTTGTAAAATTAAAATAAAACTACAAAAAAACATTGTAAATAGTTATAAAAATTACATATAGATGGCGCTATCACTGTAAAATTAACAGCTATGTTCGGTATTGATTTATTAACACAAATAACACTACTTTTACTAATTTTATCGTGGTTGAATCTTAGTTTATTCCGACGGTTAGGCTAGCTTACAGCAACCGTGGTCACGGAATAACGTGGACAAAATAAAACAATTCAAATGAATATAAAAAGTTTATTAAAGTTAATAAGGAATGTATAAGAAAACTGTGAAACAAATGTTATATGTTAAAACATAGTTTAATAATGAAATGATTAAGTAATGGTTACAAAAATGTAATTTATTACCTTTATAGCTAAGTACAAAAGTAATTAAATAACGTGCATTAAATTTACAACCGTGGAAAAATAATAAAATGTATGTGTAACAGTGCACAATATTCAATTTGCAGTTTTCTTTTTCTATATTTTATCTGTCGTTAATTACTATCAGAATATTTATTAAACGTCCTTGTAATTGAGCAATAATATTACATAAAAAATAGATTATGTACCACAAAAAATATTAAATGTACAGTAGTAAATAATATTAAAGTAGGTTTTATAATAGGAGTTTTTCGACACGAAAATAAAAAAATTATATCATATTAATTTTTTACTTGATATAATAGCCATTTTATTACAAAATAATAACGATTCATAACAAAACTTGGCATGGCAAGAAATATTGAACAAAATAAAACCTCTTTGTCACAACACAAGTTGGCGTGAGCTGTAACATTGACATTTTTCGTTGTGGACTGTTTGTAAATAGAGCATAACGTGACATGCACTGACGCGCGTCATGTTTCTCTCTCTCTCGCCTGGTCAATTTTTTTTATTATGAAGGAGACATTTTTTACCCTGGGTTTTTTAACCCAGGGTAAAAAATGTAAAAAATGATTTTTCATGCCTTCTGTTTCATAAATACGAAGAACGAGAGAGATAATGATAACCCAGATCTGCGCAAGTGGGCCTTAGATAGTAACTAAAACTTTTAGTTCAGTTATTTCAATTTTCAGGCACCGTTTACCCGAGACAGGTTCATATTGTGTTGCTAGGTATTTTATTAAATTTCTGATTTATATCTCGGTGAATTGACGGCAGGTTTTTTAAGCACTATGCGAAATTTTATGGTCTGGCAGCCAATTTTTAGGGTTCCGTAATACTTAAGAAACCCTTATAGTTTTGCTCTGTCCGTCCGTCTGTCTGTCTGTCCGCTCTTTTAGCTTCTGTAATTATGAATATAAATGGATAAAACTTGGTATGGTTATAAAATGTGTATAGATCATATCGACTCGGTTTTGACATCATAAGATAATAATAATTTTATATTTTAGTCGTGGATCTCCATACATGAGAAGTGGGGGTGAAAAATAGTTTTTCATTCTATCCTATCGTGTGAGGTATCGTTGAATAGGTATTTTAAAAAACCTATTCAACGATACCTAGATACATAGATGATGAGACGAAGATGAGACGATAGATGGCCCTTTAAAAAGTCAACCATTTTCCGGTAATCGGCCTCCAAAGTTGTTTATAAGTTGCCCCCCCCCCCCCCCCCCCGGCATTTCTAAACTATAAAAGATGGAAACTTGTAAGTTTCCATGCGTCATTCTGCTCTCGGACACCGTCCGACGAACAGCTCCGCTCGTTCCGATCGTTGCCGTCGTTCCGTTAAGCGCTCTCGCATTGCGCTCTCGCTCTGTCGTGTGTGACATCGCTCGCGAAAGTGTAACCGTAGGAAGAAAGAAGACCGAAGACTCAAGAGTCAAGACTCAAGAGTCAAGCCTCAAGAGTCAAGAAAGAAGAAACAAAGGCGCCACCCAACCGCCTTTGCCGCCCGACCCGTGCCTCGTACCGTGTCTCGCGCCGCGCCGCGACCGCCGCCTACCAGACGAATCGTGCGACCGCTCGCATCGTCTGTCTCGCTCTTTAGTGCGAGCCTTCTGCTCGCACACCCGCCGCGTAGTTATCGCCGCGTTAGGACGAGCGTGCGACCGGTCGCATCGTCCGTCTCGTTTTTGGCGCAAGCCTTCTGCTCGCGCTCCGCCGCGTCTCGTTCGCGAACACTAGCGCCCTAGTATTTAGCGTAACGTTTGTGAGTGAGTTACTCTGCTCTCAAATTCCGATTTGAGTGGTAGTGCTAAGTGGTACGCATAACACTTAACTGCGACAAGTTTTCCGTTCTAAACATATATATACTGAGTGTGTATATATAAGTAAAGTGTTTAAATATACTACACCAGTGCCAGTGCCTTCTTCTCGGGCCTTCAAGCAGCGACGTGACGCCGGTTTTCGCGCGTTCCGTCACGACCGTTAGGTTTCCCGCCGCGACCGTTAATTTTCGCCGCGACCGTTATTTTTCGACGCGTCCGTTTAAATCACTTTTCCACCGTCGCGATCGCTTCGCATAGCGATAGTGTAGTGTCGGTGTGATCCTGCGTCCGAGGAACAGGTAAAGTAAGTAAAGTGAAATTGTTCGGATAGGTTACACACCAGTGGACTCCTCCACTCACACACCTCCCTCCCCGGATGCCGGGAGGGGTTGAATCTTAAATTAAAAATTCAATTGAGAGCAGCCCTAGAGGGTCAGGCTACCTTACCATGGATAACACCTTGTTAAGGCACTTCCTGTCCTTCTTGGACCAAAAATTCCCAGGAGCCTCAGAGGCCTGGGAAACTTATAAAAAATCCTATGTCCCCGAGAGCTCACCAGCTTCCCCGGCAGCTACGTCATCGCCTGAGAGCGATGACAATACAGATTCATCCCAGTCGGAGATGTCCTGCTCCGAGCAGGAGACTTCCGAAGGGGAGGACGGTTTTCAAACCGTAAAAGGTAGGAAGACCAAGAAGAGGAAACGCTCGGACGGCGCTTCCTCTGCGGTCTGCACCTCGCCGACGCCACCGGCTAAAACCGCGAAAAGCGGAAAGGGATATAAACCCCCTACATCGCCTCGTGCGGAACCCATGCAGGTTGACGGCAAAAAAGCCGCGGCCCCAAACAGCCCCAAGTCGACTTCCCAGTCGACTCCTTCGGCCCCCAAACTGCCGCCTCCTGTTATAATACAGGAAAAGGCTAAATGGAACCTTATAAGTGGAGCAATAAACGAGCAGCGTATCAGCTACTCGTCAGCCCACAACACCCCAAAGGAAATCATGATGCAGGTCCCAACCCCTGTTGACCACAGAAAACTGACTGCTTTTCTCAGAGAAAAGCAGATCGGATTCCACACATACGCCCTGGAGGACGAACGCATGCTGCGAGTCGTCATCAAGGGTGTAGACAAAGAACTGTCCACAGAATCCGTCCTCGAGGACCTCCGTAGACAGGGGATCCCCGCTAAAGAGGTACACAGGATGTACCACCACATAAAGAAATACCAGTATAATATGGTACTTGTCGTGCTTCCCCCCACTCCGGAGGGAAAAGCCATTTTTAACATCAAAGATGTATGCTACATCACAGGCATAAGCATCGAACCCCCCTACAAAACGGGAATGCCAGGGCAGTGTCACCGCTGCCAACTGTACGGCCACTCAGCGCGGAACTGCTTCGCCAGACCGCGCTGCGTGAAATGCCTGGGCGACCACGGCACGTCCGAATGTCCGCGTAGGAACCCAGCTGAGGAGACTACTCCCCCAAGCTGCGTCCTATGCAATACTTCTGGCCATCCGGCCAACTACAAAGGGTGCAAACGCGCACCCCAAGTAAAGAGGCGCAAAGTACCACTAAAGAGAGGTGCCCCTCCCAAGCAGAGGTACGTCCCTGCCACTCCTCCCTCCAAACCTGCTTGTGGGTCATCCCAGAAGGGTCCACAAGGACCCCCCCCTCAAATGACGACGGCTCTCCCAGCCAGTCCGAAAAAGGTCCCCCCTCCCCCGCCCAAAAGGGCCGCAGAAACGGGACCTGCAAAACCGCCCCCGACTTCAAATTTTGGCGCTGACATAGCGTTCGCCGCCAAATTTCTTAGCGACATCGACTCGATGGAGCTAAACACCTTTGTAACAAAACTGCGAGGTTCCTTCGAGGACCGCATGTCCGCACTAGCAAGTCACACGGACTAGATAAACAAAATCAAGGAGTTCTCATAAACACTAAAACATGCACCCGCGTGGTTAGAAAAGCACCGGGGTCGACGCCGGCGTCTACCCCGAAGTCTTACACCTGACACGAACACACGTAAAGACATACGGACCGACTCAAACACGGGACCACCGGACTCGAACCTGGGTCCGAGTTCGACTCCTACTAGTGTAGCCACACATAATTATGACCGCGACCGCGATATTGTTATAGAGAGCTCTATCAATACTGCGGAAATACTCGATATCAGGACATTCGCACTCGAGTCCACCCGACCGCACGCGGAAGGGGGGAGGGACGGCCCTCCCAGATCCTTAAAACTGAGCTACTCTATCCCTACCAATACCCCGTTAGTTTGTGCTACCGCGCGTGAGCAACCATACTCGTCAGAGAATGAGGAAGGGGTCGGACCCCGCAGTAGGAGGGACTACGGTCTCTACAGACCTAATAATAACTTATACGTAGTGTATTACGTAGTTATTCCCTAAAAACCGGTTCGCAGGAGGGAGTCAAACTCCCTCGTCGTCTCCCCACCAAACGACTTGCTATATGGCAGTCACCAGACCGATTAAGCTAAAACGGCGAAAAGCCATTAGCGTAGAACCATTCGAAAAAAAAATAAAAATTAAAAGTGAGTGAGCTCCAGCCGCCCGAGGAACAATTGTAAGTACCGCGACACGCTTAGGCACACTACACGAGGAGTTTTTCCTCCCTACACACCTCCCCTCCCGGCCGCCGGGAGGGGCTGTATCCCCAATATTTAATTAGAGAGCAGAATCCCACTCCCGGGATAAACTTCCTAATTATGTCTGACGCCATAATTAGAAAGTTCCTGGAGTTTTTAAAATTAGAATTCCCCGATGTCCCGTCCAAGTGGGAACGCTTCGTGCGCATGCACGTTGGCCCCTCCCTGAGGACATAAGGGAGTCCATCAGACTCCGAAATGCGGCTAAGCGCACATATGATCGCTACCCGTCGGAAGAGTGGAGGAAAGCCCTCCGTCACTACGAGAGGGAAGTTAAGTTTAAAATTAAACAACACAAGAACCGTCTCACGTGGCGTACTGGCCACTCGCGAAGGCCCTCAAAAAAACACGGAGAGCGATATGCCTCCGTTAGACAGACCTAACCGTCCTCCTGCATTCGAAGACATAGACAAGGCCGAGTGCCTAGCTGATAATTTCGAACAACAGTGCCGGCCGAGTACTCTCCCGATTGATCCCGTGCACCTTAGCTTAGTAAATAGCGAGGTTGACAGCCGACTCTCGAGGCCACCTGATGTAGATAGGGTGAGGATGGTGGACTCAGAGGAGGTCAGTGACATTATTAAGTGTATGAATGCCAAAAAGGCCCCAGGCCTCGACGGTATTTCAAACAAAACACTTAAAATGTTACCGTCCGAGCTAATTCAACTCCTAGTGAACATCTTTAACGCCCTCTTAATGAAAATGAACATCCTACGATGTTCATTTCCAGACATTTGGAAAGTAGCTATTGTCATAGGTATCCACCTTCCGGGGAAACCCCGGAAGGTGCCTGGTAGCTACCGTCCAATAAGTCTCATTAGCTCCCTTGGTAAAGTCTACGAAAGAGTTATTAAAAGGCGCCTCAATGACGTCATAATCGACAAAAAACTCCTTCCAGACGAGCAGTTTGCCTTCCGCGAAATGCACAGCTGTCCCGCTCAAGTACACCGCTTAACGGAGTACATAATAACTAGCAAAAACGACAGGAAGACGACATGCGCCGTATTCTTTGACATTGCAAAAGCTTTTGATAAAATTTGGCATAACGGACTGTTATACAAACTCTATCAAATGGGAATACCCGATTATCTTGTATTACTAATTAGTAACTTTTTAAAAAATCGTAAATTTCATTTCCGCGTAGAAGGCGCACTGTCGTCGCCAAGATATATGGAGGCGGGAGTACCGCAGGGCTCATTCCTCTCGCCCTCCCTATATAACCTGTATACTAGTGACATCCCTAAGCACGCTAAGGTGCAATTAGGTATGTTCGCGGACGACACAGCCCTTTATTATTCCCACATACGAGCCTGTACCGCGTCTAAAGCCCTCCAGGAGTCGGTTACCGCTCTCGGTAAATGGTTCTCCAAATGGAGAATAGAAGTTAATCCCGTCAAAAGTCACGTCATCCAATTTGATAGGAAAAGTGCAATGAGGCGCACTTGCCCCCGTAAAATAATGAGCCCTATAAGTCTGCACGGCAACATAATTCCAGAGGTCACTCAGGTCAAATACTTAGGCGTAGTACTAAACAAGTCGATGTCGTTTTCGAGTCACATTAGTAATACATTACGTAAAGCGAAATTTGTACTCTACAAATTATATCCGCTAATTAATTCGCGAAGCAAAATGTCCCTAAGACATAAGCTTACATTGTAGAAACTTTGCATCAGAACGATACTCACTTATGCGTGCGTCTCTTTCGCACAGACAAGCGAGTCTCAACTGGACCGTTTGCAAAGAGTCCAAAACCGGTTTCTACGCATGGCAACAGGCGCCCCCTGGTACATGCGTAACATCGACTTGCATAGGGACTGCGAGCTCGTCACTATCAAAGCCTATATCAAGGAACTTGTAGAGAGATTCTTTGATAAAGGCAAAAATCACCCAAACCCCCTTATCCAAAAGGCCCTGGACTATCATCACGACGCACAGACTTTCCGACACCCGTACAAACGGCCTAAGCATATCTTAGCCGATCCCGTTGACCCGATCACAAAATACGTAACGTATTGTGTACAGTTACGTAAACACAAATCACACGCACCCGCGAGGTTAGTATCGCACCGGGGTCGACGCCGGCGCCTACCCCGAGGTCCCACATCCGACACGACAACACGTACAGACGTACAGACCGACTCTAACACGGGACCGGACCCGAACCCGAGTTCGAGTTCGCATCCTAGTAGTCTAGGTACACACCAAAATAGTGTCCGCGACCGCGATATTGATATAGAAAGCTCTACCAATACCGCGAACCTCATCGATATTAGGACTTACGCGCGCGAGTCATCCCGACCGTACGCGGAAGGGGAGAGGGACGGCCCTCTCAGTACCGATACAGTCAATAACAAGAGCTCCTCTATCGCGATAACTCGCACGCCGTTAGTTTTTACTACCGCGCGCGAGCAACCTCACTCCTCAGCGAGTGAGGAAGGGGTCGGACCCCTTAGCAGGAGAGACCCGCGTCTCCCCGGTCATAATAATAGCTCACAATCCGTAGCTGTCCCCAATATCCGGTCTGAACATCACCCGGGCGATGTTAGGGAGGGTCAAACCCTCCCATCGACTCTTACCAAATAAACTAGCCAGGCTAGTTATAGTCCGATTTAGCTATAGCGGTCTTAACCCGACCCTTAGCGTAGACCCTTTCGAAAAAAAAAGAAAAAGTTTCCATGCTGATAGATCATGCTAAAACTCTTTAGGAAAATTATTTTGAGCGCAATGGGACAAAATCTTTTGAAGTAATTAAAAAAAACCTATTGCGCGTTGATAGTTACGGAACCTACCTTAGACATGTCGTGGCATGCTTTTGGTTAGGTTTTTAATAAGGCACAGATTATTAAATAGTTTGAAAACGGCAATAAAGAAAAAAATGGTTGCCAGACGATAAAATGCCGTGTAGAGCTAAAAAACCTACCGTCATTATGCCTCAATGGAAGTCAAGTGTTTTGCAGATTTTGTCTTCACTTTAAAAATGTATCCATGCGTCATATTCTGCCACCTCATACCCATCTCTTTCCATTTCAAACCTGTCTGTATCTCGTGTCCTTTTCTACAGCGACTCGAGCACGGAACCCTAATTCTCGTAATTAAATTACAATTACATTTTACTTTTATTTAATTATTAATCGACGAAAAACCGGAGCAGATTTTATATTTCTATATATTTTATATGGAGCAGTCAACGCGTATATTTTTCAAATGAACCGTCATAATATTATAAATTGACTTTTGTAGTTGGGACAGAACGGGTTTGACGTTGCTTTGACGTTTATGAAACTACCATTTTGCAGTTTAAACATATAATATCGGGACTGGGTCGTAATTGTACAATTAACAGAATAGATCTTCTTAGATAATATCACTCAAGAAATAAAATGTAGTATCACGTGCCATCTGAAAACACATTCCATCCCTTACCATATCAAGCCTATCTGTATTTTGTGTCCCTTTTTACAGTGACTCGAGAACAGCCGCTTCCATTCTCTAGGTGTAAAATGTAGTACCGCTCTTGCTTATTTCTATGTTACTTATTTTGTAACATTTTCCTGTGTCCTGCCCCTGCATAGTCCATCCCATTCCATATCAAGCCTGCCTGTATCTCGTGTCCCTTTCTACAGTGACTCGAGCACAGCCGCTCTCTCTCTAGGTGTAAAGTGCAGTACGGCTGCTATAGCGTTTAGCATATGCGTGCGGCCCGGCGAGTCGGCACAACGTAAGTATGCTAGCACTACGTTTTTCAGGTACTCCAAATTAGCACCTTCCCGTGATTGACCGCGGCGTAACCTGTAAAGTAAAATTTGGAAAAGAATGTTAATTTATAACGAACTGTTTACTAGCTTTTGTCCGTTGTTGCGTTAGTCTAAAATCTTGTAATACAAATGTGTTGTTTTCTACATTATAAATGGTGTTTAGCGCCATATATTATAATAATATCAAAATTATTATTTATCAGCAAATAAGTCTATATAATTTTTTACCCTTCTTCAACGAATTCCGTTGACGATGGCGTAATTTTTTAAAATTATTTTAAAGTACAACTAACTGGAAAACGAAGTTTCCCGAAAGAGACTAAGAACATGATTTTACTGTATTTTAAGTTCAATATACCTGTCGATCTCTTCTTTCAGCGTCCTCACCACTTCTTTAAACCTCTCTTTCTCAATAGTAGCTTCTCTTTGAGAATCCCTGAAAATCAAAAAAATAATTGAGCAACCAATATTGAATTTACAATATAGTATACAATACAGTGTTACTTATAGAGTGGAGATGATACTAGCGACACCCTTAAAGCTTAAAAACACCCTTTTCTGGCAGTTGAGTAAAAATACATCAAATTATTCATATTGCTTCGAATCATAATGCATTTAACCTAACACCAGTATGTATGGCACCAGTGCTATAAAAAAGTCCCGGAGCCTAAGCTAAGTTGCCATCGCTAATTACGACAACGAATCCCATACATTTTTTAATTTCAGACTTCGTCGTCGTAATTAGCAATGGCAACTTAGCTAAATGCTCTGGCTTTTTCCCATAGATCATTTAGCCATTCTAACCCCAACTCGCAATAAAAGCCAAAATTTACTATTAAAAGTTGGTATTATTAGACTTTGTGAACGTCGATATACGTGATGCCTACCACCGGTTCGGAACTAGCCCGGCGAAAAGAACCGGCGTAAGAAACTCGTGCGGGCCATCTTTTACCAAAAAGATGGAAAATTGTTCTTTTAGAATAAAATAGGTATATAACCAATGTTATGACTGAAACTACATAACAAGAAAAAAATAGTACATAGAATTAGCCTTGCAGGTGGACATCCTATTCCCATGGTGAGCGATCGTCAATAAAATCACTGACCCTATAATAAGCTTTAGCACACCAACGTTCTTTAACTACTTTTTTAAATCTATTAATAGACAGATTTTTAACGTTTTCTGGGATTATATTGCATAGGCGTATACATTGACCTTTATGATTATATATTATATATAATATTAAAGACTTAAATAAATTATGGAGTTCACCTAAGCTGTCCTTCTAATCCATGTTTGTCTTTCCTCAGTTGTGTGATATCCAGGTCTTTTCTCGCCAACTCGTGCGCGTAGTGCAGCATATGAGGCGGCGCTGACCCGTCCTGGAATATTATTGCAAAAAAAAATATTCATATCATTGTGTTATAAACGAAAAAGTTACATTATTAATACACGTTGTTCAGTCTTGACTATGAACGAATAAATCAATAACTACACCTACCACCTAGTTACATGTTCAACCCTCAAGAAGATGGCTGACGCAGCAGCATCGCCGCGACGCGTGGACTCTACTTTCATTATATATTATATACATTATAGAATCAGCATTAGAAATTAATTGTAATTTAAATATATTATTTTTCTAGCGACTCCGTAATTTCGTTCGATTCGCCTACACAAATCGACCTTAGTAACCTTGAGCGTACTGAACCTGTTCAGGACCCGACTCGAATTAAGAATGTATTAGAGTGACTTCGGACTGACCACCAGAACCCTGAAGAAAGAGCTAACTTAGAGACTTTTTAGGAATTATATACATACCATAATTCAATACATAGCCGACATATTTTATTATACATTGAATGAGAACCCTTGACTTTTACCAACAAAATTAAGCATACTATACGGACCTGTGACGAAATTCCAGTATATACCAAGAGCTATTGCTATCCATTTGTACATTGACAGAAAGTTAGGGTCGAGATAGCGAAAATGTTAGACCAAGGTATAATACGACCCTCAGACTCTGCCTAGATTTCACCTATTTAGGTAGTTATAAGAAGGCCGATGCCTCTGGCAGACAGAAATGGAGACTGGTAGTTGACTTTAGGAAACTTAACGACAAGACCATCGATGACAAGTATCCAATCCCCAACATCACGGACGTTTTGGATAAACTAGGTAGATGCCAATACTTTACCACCTTAGATTAGGTGTCTGGTTTTCATCAAGTCGAAATGAACCCGGACGAAATAGCTTAAAATGCGTTTATATAGAACACGGACACTTTGAGTTCTTATGTATGCCAATGGGATGAAAAAACTCGCCATCAACATTCCAACGTGTGATTGATAATATTCTGAAAGGCCTACAAAACGAAATTTGGCTAGTATACTTAGATGAAACAATAGTTTTCAGCTCGTCAGGAACACATGGTGTGAACCTTTTATTTATTTTATTTATTAAATAAGGGGGCAAGCGAGCAAACGGGTTACGTGATGGTAAGCAACTACCGTCGCCCATGGACACTCGCAACATCAGAAGAGCTGCAGGTGCGTTGCCGGCCTTTTAAGAGGGAATACGCTCTCTTCTTGAAGGTTCGAAGGTCGTATAGGTCCGGAAATACTGCTGGTGACAGTTCGTTCCAGAGTTTTACAGTGCGCGGCAGAAAGTTACGCGAAAAGCGCACGGTGGAACCACTCATCAAGGTGATGAGGATGGTATGTTTTTCGCGTGGGACGATGGCGAAAAGTTGCAGGTGGTATGATTCCGAACAATTCCTCAGAGCACTCCCCGTGATACAACCGATAGAGGATGCAGAGTGAAGCTACATCTCGGCGTAATTCCAAGGGGTCCAAGCTGTTTGAAACACTATGGCAGTCAACAATTCGAGCGGCCCTTCGTTGGATACGATCCAGAGGGAGCAGTTGGTATTTTGGCGCCCCTGCCCAGAGATGAGAACAATATTCCATATGAGGCCGAACCTGCGCCTTGTAGAGTTGTAGGCGTTGGTCCGGACTGAAGTACTGTCTCGCTCTGTTAAGAACACCAAGCTTCTTCGAGGCTAACTTGGCCTTACCCTCTAGATGATATCGGAACTGGACTTCGCTCGATATGCTGACGCCAAGTATCTCAATGCTAGGGGAGATGGTTAAAGATGTACCCTCGAAACGAGGATATACGACCATTGGTGACTTTTTAGTGGTGAACGCGCAGACTTGTGTCTTGGCGGGGTTGAATTGGACTAAGTTACGTCTACCCCATTCAGAGACTTTCTCCAATGAATTCTCTATTTTAGACACAAGTTCGTTTCGACTCTCAATGACATTTAGCCGAGAAATATTGGGGGAGCGGTATATACAGCATAACCTGTACTATCATCCGCATAGCAATGAATGCCGTTGGTCTGTAACATGTCATTGATATGCAGTATGAATAGGGTAGGCGATAGCACACAGCCCTGAGGGCTGTGTGCTAGCATCAACCGACTGAGCACCACCATCAACAGACTGAGTTTCCGAGCATTCGCCGTCAACTACGACCTTTATGCTTCTATCTGCTAAGAAACTAGTGACCCACTTACATAATTTCTCGGGCAGCCCGTATGATGGAAGCTTTGATAGCAGCGCTTTATGCCAAACCCGATCAAAGGCCTTCGCAATGTCCAAACTAACAGCCAATGCCTCTCCCTTCGACTCAATTGCCTGAGCCCAACGATAAGTTAGGTACGCCAAGAGATCACCAGCCGAGCGACCCTTACGGATCCCGTATTGTTTGTCGCTTAGTAATCCCTGGCCGTCCAAGTATCGAAGCTGGCTATTGATAATGGATTCCATTATCTTCGAGAAGAGAGAGGTTATAGCGATTGGTCTGTAGTTGGAAGGATTTGAGCGATCACCTTTTTTGGGGATCGGGTGCACCAAGGCTGTCTTCCAAGAAGCCGGGACGATGCCAGAAGAGTAGGAGAACCGAAAAAGACGCGTCAAAACCGGAGCCAACTCTGGAGCACACTTTTTCAACACAATAGGAGGGATTCCGTCAGGCCCACTCGACTTTTGGATATCAAGGGAACGGAGGGCTTTTCGCACTGAGCGCTGATGAAACCGAATATCCGACATGATGCTCGTGCATCGCGGTATGGTCGGCGGTTTCTGCCCCCCGTCATCCAGGGTCGAGTTTGACGCAAAGAGCTTGCCCAGAAGATCGGCTTTGTCCTTTGCGTCCTGGGCCAACGATCCATTTCCTACGCGTAGGGATGGTAGGGTTGGCTTGCAGAAATTTCCTTCAATAGCTTTGGCCAGAGACCAGAATGCACGGGTTCCCGAGGGGAGGCGCTCAAGTCTCTTACCAATTCTATTGACGTGCTGTTTCTTTGCCCGAGTGATCTCTTTCTTGAGGGACCTAGAGGCAAGGTTGTACTCCTTTTTGTAACCTGGAGAAAGTTTTCCGTAGATTATGCAATTCAAACTTTAAAATACAGATGGACAAGTCAGAGTTTTTAAAATATACCCTCCATAGGCCATATCATAAGTAATGAAGGTATAAAACCTAACCCTGACAAAATCAAGGCAATCGAAAATTTATCGTAAGTAGTCCCTGAAGTATACGTTAGTACACCATGTATTACCCTTGACAATCGTAACTGACAATGGGACCGAATTCACCAACCAACATTTTTTTTAATTCACTAGATTACATAAAATAATTCACCACAGAACTTTGCCCCATTCACCTAATGACAACGGGATCATACAGCGTTTCCATTCTACTCTTTTAGAACATTTTCGAATATTAAAACTAAAACAGAAAGACGAACCAACCTTTAACCAGATGCCCTACGCAATATTGGCATATAGCAGTTCTGTACATAGTTTAACAAATGAAGACAGTTTATGAAATTATTAATTAATCTACTACACGTGACCGTACAAACTTAATGAATAATATGAACATAAATCGCGAACCAGAAATAGAATACACTCCAGACCATCAAGTTTTTATTAAAAACCCCATGGCCAACAGGCAAAAATTAGCACCCCGATACACTCATGACAATGTTTAGTTTTAACTGACTTACCAATTCACATTTACACCTCGAAGAAAAAGGGGCCCGTCGCGAAAGCGCGTCCCTAAGATTAAACATTTGTTACAGGTTTCGACCGATGCTGATAATACACTTGACCATGGCAGCAGATATAAGACTTGAACAACTTGACAGTGGATCGGACTTTTACCATTTAGACTCGGTCGAGCAAAGTTCATCATTTATTCTCACCTTACCACAATACTACCCACAATACTCATTACCATTCATTCATACAATACGTGAATCTTACCGACCTGGAGAAACGTATTGACTCGGTATATAGCCAATTAGATTAATTTAGGACTCAACTAGATAACGGTTCTTTACCTATATTTGAAATTCAAATTGACTACTTATATTCCAAATTAACAGAAATAAATTCACAGTTAAGAAGTCTCGAACCTCATCGAGTACGTAGAAGAAAAATTAATGGTTTAGGATCTCTAATAAAAAGTGTAACTGGTAATTTGGATCATTCAGATGCCGAAAGGTATAATGGCGCAATAGAATTATTAGAGAAAAATGAGCATAATCTAGTTTCGGAATTTAATAATCATATTAGTCTTAATAAAGCCTGGATGAATCTACTGATTCACCGATACACCGAATTAAATAATCATATTAGTCTTAATAAAGCCTGGACGAATCAGTATGATATGTTAATTGGTAATTTAGTAGATAATCAGAAGAAGAAAATTAATGAAACTTTAAAGTTAATTTTGGACAAATATAGTTCAGAGGTAAAATTTGCTAAATTTGCACAGTTGTTAGCGATAATTACTGAATTTTCAGTAGTTATCGCTACTGACGACCTTTACTTAGAATTAATTAGATTAGAAAATACTTTAGGTTTTATTCGTGGATCGAGCCACTCATCATAAGCACAGATACAGTATCAAGCACAGATACAGTATCAAGCACAGATACAGTATCAAGCACAGATACAGTATCAAGCACAGATACAGTATCAAGCACAGATACAGTATCAAGCACAGATACAGTATCAAGCACAGATACGGTATCAAGCACAGATACAGTATCAAGCACAGATACAGTATCAAGCACAGATACAGTATCAAGCACAGATACAGTATCAAGCACAGATACAGTATCAAGCACAGATACAGTATCAAGAACAGATACAGTATCAAGTACAGATAATTTAGCAGATATTATAGATAGACTTAAGAAAATTTTTAACAGTAATCAGATCTTAGAAGCTGATATAAGGGAATATTAAGATATCATTAAGCCTGGTAATTATTTCGTAGATAAGCGTATAGTAATAGTTTTGAAATTTACCATAGTAGTATACCTACTATAGTATAATCTAGATGATTACGATTTTTTCCGTCTCTCCATCGTTCCTAATAAGCTCGCAATAAACCTTCATCTCTCCACATCCATAAGGATGCTATATAAATAGCAACCGATAGGAAATTTTTCATGTACATAGAAGCTGGATGCCCGAAGTTTGATGATTACCTTCTCTGTGAAGAAAATATAAACTATTATCAGCCCCGAGGAAGCCCATATACAAAGCATCATCATCAATCAGTCACTAGATAAGTTATGCAGCACTGTTGTCACAGCATGACACCACGAGAATCACCTTAACGAAAGAAGCTATGGAGCAATTGGACGATGAGCACTACACCATACTTTTTCCAAGGCCAATCGTTCACATCGCTGGAGTATAACAGTATCCGGCAGCTACCTCGCTACATTTCCACATGGATGTTCCCTGCGGACGGCCTCGTTCAACATAATCAACACTAACGACGAAATCAAAGAGAACCCTTGAAGATCGACGAAGTTCGAGACAACCTTATAATCACGGACGATTCCCAAGAGTTCCCCATATAACCCTTGATTCTCTCGACTTGAAGAATCTCCATCGCCTGGAAGACCAAGTAATTCTACAGAGTCCAATTATTTATAGAAGCTTTTGTTTGCTTTATAGTGAATAGTGCATTTTTATAACGTTTATATTACGATATCTAATTCGGACAGTGAATATAATTATTAATTACGTTTCGGAAGCAATATCTGACGAAGTGTGTCGTGTATCGGTTAAAGTTCCGCCATTTTGGCAAAATGAACGTTATGGTTCGTACAACTGGAAGGACAATTTGCGTTGGCGAATATAACTACTGATGCGAAAAAACTTATCACGTTATATCTAACCTGGACTTCAAATATGTGTGCGAGATATAGATAAATTTAGTTTCATTGACACGTCTACACATAGATAGTTACATGTGTGTGTATATGTGAATAAACGTGTGCAGGGCCGGATTAACCTTAAGGTCTTTGGCCTTGGGGCCCGTGCCTTTTAACGGTAACAGGTATATGCAACATTCTTAATTGATTAAGTACTTTTCAAATAGAAAAACAGGTGGATAGCATTTCATCACAATCACAATGACTCCGACGGTCAATCCGCTTCTACATGCTTGGTGTTTTCTGCAAATAGCGAACTCATCACACGGTTCCGTAGTACTACAAACAATCATTACAGTTTTGCTCCGTCTGTCCTTCTATTCGTTCGTTCGTCTGTTAGCCCACTTCTGCTAAACTCCGCAATCATGGATATAAATGCATAGGTGTAGTTAAAGATTGCTATAGATTCTAATTTTGCCTTCAAAGGAAATAGTAATAATATCTATGGACGGTTTCACACAACGTCAATCTGGCCTTGTGCTAAGTTCTCCAGAAACGGGTGTCTCTCAGTGTTACGGGTACTAGACAACGGAAATGTACAATATTTTTAATACATTTATACTATCTATACATATATTTAAGATTTTTATTATATACATTTAATGCTTTCAGTATTATACACATCCATAACCCAGGAATACAGAAAAACTGCTTTGTTCCTTTTATTGAAATACCGAAACACTCAACCACTTAGTCATAGAGGTCTTAAAATAATAGCAATAAGTCAAAACATTTAAATAAAACCGTATAAAAACTTACTTTTTAGTTGGGAATAAATAAAAACTATAATATTGTGTTACTTATAAAATGTAATTTTTTTTAGGAGCATGCCTATTATACGTTATGCGATATGAAAAATCTGTCTATTTACGGCCGATTCACTAGCATTGCCGAGACGAACCGCGTAAAGCTCAAGAAGCTCATGAGAGCTCTTTTCTTCTTTTCCTAAAGAGAATTGGCAATCGTTATTTAAATGAAGTTGTAGTATTTTGTACCTGGGTTTTGTTTGCTCAGAGTTCTGATAAATAAAATTAAAAAAAAGATTCGCAAAAAATTTTATCTGACCGGGATTAGAACCCGCCACATTTCGAATTTTCGAACAAAGCAAAAATTATACACACGCATGCCAAACTGACAATTGGACTGACATAACAGAGTCGTAATTAATGTAACAGCACGACAAAAGAAAAAACATATTATATAGCTTAAAAGTTTCGAAGACCTAGCTAGATAGATTTTTTTCCTCCACAACTCCCTGCATACTAAATTCATGGTAATACTTGCAGCCATTTTTGAGAAACCGATTATATATACAGTAGTGCCTCGCTAGACCGGTCCCGCGTTACTTCGGTGCACGCTGTAATCCGGACAGACGAGAGGATCGCGGGAGGACGTTTGCGGGGGCAAGGGATAGGTTGCAGGTCACAACGTGTCAATATTCTTACTCGACAGTATTTTATTTATTATCTTGCAGTATTAGTCACTTGCGCTTTTGCTGACAAAATAAATTAGATAGAAAACATTGTCCACAGCAGTTGTAAAATATCCAAATTGACATACTAAGCCCGTTTTCTCAACCATTACAGAATACCTATATAACGACTGAAGGATGAATCGGCAACAAGATCAGAGGTTTAAGAATAAAATATATGCACTCTAGTATAAGCTACAACTACACTGAAGGTGATAACCACTGAACGTGCCGGGGCTAGACGTAGGCATCAAGGTAATGGGAACTTTCCTTAGTGGAATTTTCTTGCCATTTGAGGCGGATTACGTTAGCGGTTAGACGTTAGGGGGAGTAAATGTTACTGTACGATTTCCAGTTTAAACACAATACAAAATCTAAAACAGGTATTATGCTGTCGTTAAGGAAATACATCGAAAATAACTACGTAGTTATAACAAAACGTAAACGAACATAACTCTTTTCTAAGTTACTACCCTGCTAGTGGTTGAGCGTCAGAATTCACAATTCAATTTGAATGATTTAGGGTCAGCAAGCTGAAGAGTATGCAGAGGGAAAAGGGAAAAGCAAATGGTTGCTATGTAGAGCCAAGGGATAAGAAATCTTATCCAATCCCAAGAATCATAAAAAAGGAACCAAGTTAGCGGAAATTTGGTTCTCGGATCTGGAAAAAATACAAAATGAGATATAAAAGTTTGGAATGATTCAACAGGGGAAAAAGTACCAAAACGAATAGTAGTACACTTTGAGAGACATTGGAAGGTTTTAAAAGACAAAGAGAGGAAGGTAGAATACACGTCGGTCGGATAAAGAGTGGAGTATGAAAATTATTAGGAAGGTGAATGTATTATAATATATGAAAGCAGATTAATTGTGTTTTCTAAATTATACTTTATTGGTCACTCAATATGCTAAGAATTGCTGATAAAATAACGATATACAATATAGACGTTACAGCATAAACATAGGGCATTATTATTTATGGTTAATAATTCAATTATGACTGGATGCAAGTAGAATTTATACAAACACAAAATAAATTAAAACAAGGAAGGGATGTAGTGTATGACTGTACGTGTATGTAAGCATAGACATCATGTTATCTCGAATGCTCTAGTCTAGCTCTATTTTATATGTCAGTCGTCATGTAGCTGCCCAGCGAGCGGGACGTGTGTGTTAGAGCATTGGCGAGCCAGTATTAATGCGTGTTTACGTGCGATAGCGGAATACCCTAACGCGTATGTGCGTGTGCACATATATGCGTCGGTTTCCAAATCGGCACCACTTTCCATTTCCCGTAATTAATTTGGCCTCAAATCAAAATAAAAGTAAGACTTACCGCAAGCACATCCTTATAATGACCGTCCTGACTAACCGAACTGACTTTCCTCGACCGATCCCCTCTCGCGCGTATATACGCATCAGTTTCCTCCAACAAAGTAGCGTATCTGTCTCGCTGTGTTTGCGCCTGTTTCTCCAGACTCGCTATACGTATCTTCAATTCGGATACGGATTCCTTGTAGTACTCTTGTTCGTTTTTATTTTTCTGTAACATATTATATTTCATACATTCACCTACTTCACTGTATTTCGGTGAAGAATAGTTTCATTTTGATACACATACATTATTCTAATGTATTAATTATCTTGTTTTTTTTTTTTTAAATCGTTATCTTCTCATATTATAATAAATTAAGTTTCCTCAAACAGGAAATGGGACTTTAAGTATATTTCCTAATTATTTTCATGCACTATAAGTAGTTAAATTATTATAAATCTATAGATTTATAACTCGCGAAAAAGAAAAAGAAGAACAGACATTAACTTTTCTTACCAAGACTTTTACATATCAATTTTATATGGCTATTTTTGACTAATCAGCATTCACTATAAATTATTCCTTTTACTTACTAGCCATATGACGTCCTACTACTATTACAAATGTGAGTTTGTGGGGATAGATGGATGGATGGATGCTGGATGGATGTTAGTTACTGTTTCACGCAAAAACTACTAAACTAATTTTGATAAAATTTGGTATGGTAGTAGCTCTGTATTAAAACATAGGCTACATTTTATCCCGAAAAAATACAACTTTCCCGTGGGATACTGTAGTTACGCGGGCGGAGCCGCAGGCAAAAGCTAGTCACCTTATAAATTAGTTTGTTTAAGGAAATGGGACTTTAAGTATATTTTCTAATAATTTTCATGCGCTGTAGTTATTATTAGTAATCTATATAAACTATCTTATAACTCACAAAAAAGAAACCTTCAGGACACAGAACTTTTTCATGTCATATTTTTATGTCTAATGCCTATTTTCTTGACTAATCAGCTTTCACTATAAATTATTCCTTTTACTTACAAGCCATGTATTAATAATATTTTAATAGTTTTTATTGTAAACTCACCTCCTCATAAATTCGTATACTCTCAGCTTTTTCTTGTTTCTCGTCTTCCAACATCAGTTTGTATGTATCAACCTTTTCATTTAACACAGCTATCTCACCCTTAAGGTCTTCCATCTCCTTTTCAAGGTCACCAGTACCTTCTTTAATACTTTCCAACTTGAATCTTTCGAAATCAGCTTTTAATATATCATAGTCTTCGTTGCACTTAGTATGTACATTTTCGTAGCCTTCTATGTTAAATAGTGTAGATATATCTATTGGACTGCCGAGTTTTTCATTTTCTGATATCAGCTCTTTTTTCAGTATGTGTATTTTATCAATAAGGGTTTGTAGATACTCGCTGTCTGCCAATTTATCATTATCCGTTTCGTTCTTTTGGGTTTCATCTGTATAAATACATCCAAGATATAAAATTGTGTAAACGTCACAGAAATTTATTGTTATCATCCTATCCTAGTAGTACACTAAAACAGACCACTATAGAAATGGTTTCTCTTACGGAAGAATTGAAAAAAATACAGATTGATATAGGAAATCTGTCTTTTTGTTTAGTTGTCTACACAACCTCAGTATTCTATTATTGTGTATACAAATTACATTTTATGCTTTTAGGCGGTTATGCTACGCGTGCAGATGTAATTTTTTAAAGGACATGGGACATCTTTAGGAGGAGATTTAGTGATATTTTAACTCATGTCAACGAATATTCATAATATAAAATATACAAAACAATTTATTTGTTATCTCCACTTCACCATGGATATGAATTAAAATAATTTAGGTAAATTAAATGTGAATGAATATTGTACAAATGTACACTCTAATAGTATTTTTAGTCTCCACTTTTTAACAACGGGTAAAAAACACCCGTCTTTTGTATGTAAAATTTAATAACCGACATTTAACTTGTAAATTTTGGTCAACATTTTCCTTTACCAGAACAATTTGGTATTTTCCTATATGTAAAAATTTAGTTTTAAGCTGTTGCATAGTTGCGACTGAATCAAGAAATTCCGTAACGAAAATAAACCTAACACCCCCCCCACTCCGACCGGCACAGCGGTGCGGCGTTGAAAGCCGTGCATCGTCTAACGTCGTTTCGGTTCGGCAGACTTCGGCACGGTGTTTGTGTGCGTGGGACTAGACGTATGCGAGTAGACTTACTATGCAATAGCTTTACTGCGGCAGTCCCCGAGTGCCACACGAATTTTTTTTTAAATAAACCAAGAAATAGTGTTTGGGCTGGTACCGACTTCAAAATTATGAAGATTGTGTAGATAAATAGTTACATTTTTAGCCAAATTTAAAACGGGAATTATTTAAAAAATAAGATTCATTTCATACTTTTTTGTGCGTTTTTACTTTGAAATACGGTTTTCATTTTTTGTTTAAAAATAATATTTATCCCTTTTTAGTCATATTTATTATTAACACATAATGTAAAATTTAATACGCGCCATGCTTCCATTAGGTATTGTATATATATATGATGATGACGATTACTGTAAGTTACTGGCACATGCTTGCAGTTCTTTAAACAATGCCAAAATTTCCAAACGTGTATATTTAACCCTTGGCACAAAATTTTACTTTTTAGTACCATATTTTGATTTACTTCACAAAAGTCAAATCCCTATAGATGTCTCTATAAATTTTGAGGAGTTCTCTCGATTCCTCATTGACGCCATCATCAGGTCTCCACTTTAGTGACTAAAGGACCAATTTCAAATTATATAAAGGGCCTGGCCATAAGCACTGTTACAATTAAAAATAAACAAAATAATACATTTGAATTTTGAAACTGTCATTTTTATATGATTGTTCATTGGATTTTCTCATTTTGGCGCCAATACATTGTACAATATTTTGCGATATTAAAATTGAGTGGGGTGATAAAGAGAATCGTATCGCTGTGATTACATTAGACAAAGTAGGTATGGAGCCAAATGAAATTTTTAAAACTCTCCATACGCTTGGTATTAGTAAAATGTTTGTGTACCGGGCTATTAATAGGTACAATGAGACCTCCTCTGTTTGTGACAGAACAAGGTCTGGCCGTCCACGTAGTGTTCGTATGAAAACGGTTATAATAGCACCTAGAACCATGTCGCGTATTTTAAAAGATTACTTAGGACTTGATGCCTTTAAGAGGCGTACTGGTGGTAAAATCGAAACAACTACTGAAGCGGTACGCAAAGGGAGGTCACAGAAAAATTTGTTTACGGATGAGATTTTTTTTACAATTGAGCAACATTTTAACAAACAAAAAGACCGTATTTATGCTCAAAGCTATTAGGAAGCTTCCCAATTAGTCGACAGAGTGACACGTGGGCACTATTCGACTTCAGGAATGGAGGAGTGACTGAGCCATACTTTTGTGAAGAAGGTATCAAAACATCGGCACAAGTGTATCAAGATACCATTCTTGAAAAGGTAGTAAAGCCCCTTAACAACACCATGTTCAATAACCAAGGATGGTCGTCGCAGCAAGACTCGGCGCCGGGTCATAAAGCGGACTACGCAGTCTTGGTTGGAAACGAACGTTTCGGAATTCATCAGAGCTGAAACTGGCCGTCGTCTGGTCCCGATCTTAATCCGCTGGATTATGATTTATGGTCAGTTTTAGAGAGTACGGCTTGCTCTAAACGCCATGATAATTTGGAGTCCCTAAAACAATCCTAAAAAAATTGGCAGTGAAGAATTATTTTCCAATGGAAAGAGTGCGTGCTTCTATTGAGAACTGGCCTCAACATTTAAAGGACTGTATTGCAGCCAATGGAGACCACTTCGAATAAGCTTTTTTTAAATTTTAAATTGTTTTATATTTATGTATTAAACTAACACACTGTAAAAGTAAAAAATGTTATTTGCAATATAATTTTTTTTCTTTGTTTCAGTATTTATGGCAAGACTAGGTATATATACCCTTTACAAAAACAAAAGAATTTTGCAAATAAGTCCACAAGCGGTAGAGTAATGTTCAAAGATATCCGTGTCTGTGTAAAAAAAACTATGACAAGTACCTGATATAATGATTATATAATATCATAATGTATTGTGTGATGATGGTGGTATGATCATGATGACGATGATGATTACTGTAATTGACATAGTGGAATACGCTTGCAGTTCTTTAAACAACGCCGAAATCTCTAAGCATGTATCTATAATAAGTCTGGAGTTCTGTTCAGATCTTTTAGATCCAGGATATACCTAAATATATAAAGGCGTATAATATATAAAGTAAGATTTTGCACCATGGTACCCATATGCTTGGGTTACTTCAGAAAAAATCACTATATGTGTCCATATAAATTTAGAAGATATCCCTCGATTTATCATGGATCCAATCATAAGGTCACCACCATGGAGAAAGAGAAGAGAGCATAAGCGACTGTGCACTGTGATTTTTATTCGGCCCCAACGTTATCACAATGGGCGTGGCCTAAATCAGTGTACTGTCTGTGATCGTACTGTGCACAACTCTGTGATAACGATAACTTTTTGTACTTTTCGAGTTTCGAAGAAAAAAGATGAATTGTTGTCTTATCTTGTAAAAATTACTCGGATAGGCGTACTGGTGCTATTGAGGACATTATATTTCATGTGTAAGTACCTAAATAAAAACTAAATTTATTATAATTGTTCTAGAAAAGTATCTTAGCGTCGGTTATATTAGAAATTATTGTACTTGCCAATAGATGGCGTTTTTAACCTTTGAACACGGGGATTAAAAATATATTCTAGCTACATTTCACTACACAGTCATAAGCCTTTTATCGAGTATATACAAATTGTTTTCTTTTATTCTTCTAAGTAGAATTACACATGACATTGACCAACTCCAACCAAAAGAACAAGCAGGATTCAGATCAAGGTTCTGCACTGTAGATCATATACAGACAGTAGAACAAGTCATAGAAAAACACCGAGAGTATAACAGACCTCTGTATGTGGCCTTTATAGACTATAGTAAAACATTCGACAGCATCAGCCACTACTTAATTTGGTATGCCTACAACTTTCAAATATAAATCAAAGTACATTAACATATTGAAATACATTTATAGTAATAGTACAAGTAGAATTAAACTAGAAACAAGGGGTGAGGTAATCAAGATAAAACGAGGAGTAAGACAAGGAGGAGGAGACCTCTTTCCCTGAAGCTATTCATAACTGTACTTGAAAATTCTCTCTCAGTAATAAATACTCAACTGGACCAGCAAGGGGGTGCAGATAAATGGTCAATTTGTAAGTCATTTAAGGTTCGCTAATGACATTGTTATAATGGCCGAAACTGCAAAAGAACTAGAGAAAATGGTGACCTCACTTGACTATGAAAGCTCCAAAATAGGTCTAGAAATAAATGCGACAAAAACTAAGGTAATAACCAATTTTCCCAAAAGACCCATTAGGATTAAGGGCAACAACATAGAATATGTCATCGAATACATATATTTAGACAAGCAGATATCGTTTAATAAGTTAAGTTATGAACAAGAAATAACAAGACGAATAAACACAACAGTGAGAAATTTTTGCTCAATGATAGAAATTATAAAAGGAAAAATAATTTGCATTTAAAAAGATAGTACAAGCAAACCATACAATAAGCAAGGTAGTAGACAAGTGTCTATTTGACACTTGTCTACTACCTTGCTTATTGTATGGTTGCCAGACATTGGTATTTACTAATAAAATAAAAGAGAAGATAAAATGTGGCCAAACATCAATGGAAAGGAGCATGTTAAAAATTAGAAAAAATTATAATGTTAATAAGAAACATATTAGACAAAACAAAAATTACTGATGCTCTTACTCATGCACTATCACTGAAGTGGAGATGGGCTGGACACTTCTCGCGACTCACAGATAAAAGATGGAAAACATAAGTAACACAATGGAAAGGACCTAGGGGAAAAAGGAATGTTGGTCGACCAATAAGTCGGTGGGCTGATGACATTATAAAGGTGGCAGGAAAAGACTGGATATAACTGGGCAGGGACAGAGATGCATGGAAGAGGCTGGAGGAGGCCTTTACCCAATCAGGGATCCATATATCTAGAAAGTAAAACATAGATTATTAATACTATCATAGATTTAAGATTCTTATTTTTAATTTATTAACAACATAAATGTGTATTAAATAAATTACTTTTTTTTTTATTATTAGCTAAATTTCAATATTAATATATTATTTTAATCATCATACGTACTAAAGCTTTTTTTACAGTATTTCCTAGACTTTCAGTTGTAAAGTAATATTTAGTTTTCCATCATTTATCAAACGCCATCTATCGTCGAGTATAAAAACCACAGCAGAAGCAGGGACGTATTTAGATTAATTTTGCCTACTTTTTTTTACGGAAACCCATATTGTTTCGTAAATGGAAAGCAATTTATTTAACTATTATTTATTTGATTTATCAACAAAAATGACATCGTTACTTACATAATTAATATACTTAAATTTTAACTATGACTTACAAAATAAATAAAAGTACTCCCTGGTTTAAAAATTCTCAATAGCTACGCCCGTCGATTAATATGTAATCTTGCGTTTAGTGCCATCTAGTCTGATAGCGAAACTACGTAGTAAGGTCGATAGCAAGAGAAGTGGGCGGAGTCTGACACGCTCTCACCCCGCCAAATGTCACGCTTTGTTAGTGCCATCTAGTGTGAGATAGCAAAACTCCATAGTATGGTCGATAACAACCGAAGTCGGCGGAGTCTGACACCCCCCTCACCCCGCAAATTATCACGCTTAGTTTCATAATAAAAAATTACAACGACACCTCTTTGTTCTAGCTCCATGGTCACCACTTTGGTGACAACAGGACCAACTTCGTATTACAACATATAGATCAAAAAAATAATTTTGAAAATCGGTCCACGGGGGACGTCCGAATCGTTCGTTGAACATACAAAAAAAATGTGAACGTTTGTGAGGATGGATGGATGGATGGATGGATGGATGTTTGTTACTCTTGATGATTGATAATAACACACCGTGAATGTGTATTAGAAGAAAAAATTTAAAAATCTAACAGTCCACAAGACTCGAAATAAAGTTATTGTCGTTGCGCTCGCAATTTTGTCAGGACAATACATACATACAGGACAGGACATAGGTAATGTAAATAATAAGATTATAATAATATCAAAAAATGGGCGCTTCCACACCACGTCAATATGGTCCTGTACTAAGTACTCGAAGAACTTGTATCACAGGTACCAGACAATGGAAATATATTTATTACTGTTATACTATACATATATTTAAGATATTTATGAAACTAAAAAATAAAATTTCATTCAGAATAAAAAAACAAGGTTTTGTTTTCTGAACGTTAAACAAAGAAAAAAAAGTATTACAATTACTACATATATTTAAGTACACATATATTTAATACACATCCAAGGCCCAGGAGCACAGAACTTTTTGTCCCTTCAGCGGAATTCGAATCCGCGACTTCCGGCTTAAGCGCCGACGCGCTAAGCACTGGGCCACAGAGGTCATAATATTGTAAGTTTATGCAAAATATTCCTAGATCCCTAAGGCTTAGTTTTGAAATTATTGAAAACGCTTATATACGGAAACTAACCTGAACAACAGCTAGTCACCATTTTGTCCAATCTCCCGTTGAGCGAGTCCCGGAGCTGCTGTATTAAAGCCTCATCTCTTCTGCGTCGCAAATCGTACTCGCCTATAGTCTGTGACAGCTCAGCCAATTTCCCCTCCAGAAGAGCAACCCTTTCCTCTTGCTTTGCGCAAATTTTCCGGGCCGATTCCTCAGCGCGTTTGGCTTTTATTTGCTCCTGGAAAATATTTCAACATAAAGTGATTCACATGATAATATGGAATAACCTATATAATTACGTACATTCAATTTTCTATAATATGATTTTATATTAACGATGTCGAATTCTATCAGAATTCAGCTACAAAAATTACTCTATTTTATTAGGGTTCCGTAATACATAAGGAACCCTTATAGTTTCGCTCTGTCCGTCCGTCCGTCTGTCCGTCTGTCTGTCCGCGCTTCTAGCGTCTGTAATTATGAGTATAAATGAATGAAATTTTGTATAGTTATAGATTGTGTATAGATCTCAGTTTTGGCATCATAAAATTATAATAATTTTATATTTTAGTGGTGGCTAACCAAGAGCTGTAACCATGTCTAAGGAGGGTTCAGTAACTATCAACGCGTAATAGGTTTTTTTTTTTCAAATTACTTCAAAAGTACCGTTCAATTTCGTTCAAGATATTTTTTTCTAAAGAGTTTTTAGCATGATCTAAGCGAGATCATGAGCAAGGAAACTTACAAGTTTCTATCTCCTATAGTTTAGAAATGCTAAGGTATTTATAAATGTATGAAACCATACCTTTATTTTATTGGACCTATTCAACGATACATACATATAACATACCCCACACGATGGAGTAGAATGAAAAAATATTTTTCATCCCCACTTCACATGTATGGAGAGCGACGGACAGGGCGAAACAATAAAGTTTCGCCCTGTCCGTCCGTCTGTCTGTCCACGGAACCCTAATAAAGGCAAGGTTTCATACATGACTTTTTTGCAAAGTCAACCATTTTTGAGTGATCGGCCTCCAAAGTGGTTTATAAGTTGGTCCCCCCTCCTGGCGTTTCTAAACTATAAGACAGAAACTTGCAATTTTTCATTTTGATAGATAATACTAAATAACTCTATAAGAAAATTATTTTGAACGAAATCGGACAGTAACTTTTGAAGTAATTTGAAAAAACCTATGACGCGTTTATAGTTACGAAACCCTCCTTAGACATGTCCTGACATACTCTTGGTTAGGTTATTAAGCTCAAGTTATGTTTCGAAAGCGGAACCCTAAAGTCCAATCTTTCTCACACGTTCAATCTTTAACAAGGGACAAATATTTGAAATTTGGTTTTTACTAACATGGTTTTAGTTTAACACAACAATTGAGAAAACAAAAGGTCTATTTAATGTAAAAGATCTAGTGATTGAGAGTGAAATAAATATTGCTATTTTATGGCAACCAGATGTTGACAGGCCATGGGAATACGAGGGCTGCACTAAAAGTATCGGAAATGGAATATTTCCACTGTTCCTGTCATATTAAAATCTTTCTAATTTAAAACTCCTTGGTTTTAAAAATCGAATACCGTTTATTTATTTAAAAAAAAGATTCTCGGACTTGTCACAAGGTCTTGTCAAACTTGTTTAGTCGTTGAGAAAATGGAATTGACTCGAGAAAATTCTAGAGCGATGATTTATTATGACTTTCGAAGTGGTTTAACACAAAAACAGTGTGTTGACCGGATGATTTCTGCATTTGGTGATGAAGCCCCATCCAAAACCACAATTTATCGCTGGTTTGCTGAATTTCAACGTGGACGTGTCAAGCTCAGTGATGATCCCCGTCAAGGTCGTCCAAAAACTGCAGTCACCCAAGAAAACGTTGATGCTGTGCGTAAGCTGATTGAGGAAGATCGACATGTGACATACCGCGAAATTCAGGCAACTTTAGACATTGGCATGAGTCAAATACAAATAATCTTGCATGAACAATTACCTAATTGTAAAATTGTAATGTAATTGTAATGTAATTGTAATTGTAATTGTAAAAATGTTGTTTTCCCGATGGATACCGCATTTGCTCTGTGAAGAGCAAAAAGCGGCTCGCGTTACTTGGTGCGTCAGAACTCTAGAAAGATTCCACGCAGGATCCTCAAATGCTGTATAAAACATCGTATCAGGTGACGAATCCTGGATATACGCGTACGAACCCGAAACAAAAAACCAGTCACGAGTTTGGGTGTTCGAAAATGAGTTAAAGCCAACAAAAATTGTTCGTTCACGGAGTGTTGCAAAAAAAATGGTGGCCACGTTTGTCTCCAAAACCGGTCATGTTGCGACTATTCCTCTTGAGGGACAAAGAACGATTAATGCAGAATGGTATGCTAACATTTGTTTGCCACAGGTCGTTTCTGAACTCCGTAAAGAGAACTGCAACCGCCGCATCATCCTCCATCACGACAATGCGAGTTCTCACACCACGCACAGAACAAAAGAGTTTTTAGAGCAAGAAATCATACAATTATTAGACCATCCGCCGTACAGCCCCGACCTAAGCCCTAATGATTTCTATACTTTCCCTAAAATAAAGAATAAATTGCGTGGTCAGAGATTTTCAACACCTGAAGAAGCTGTGGACGCCTACAAAACGGCCATTTTGGAGACCCCAACTTCCGAATGGAATGGTTGCTTCAATGATTGGTTCCATCGTATGGAAAAATGTGTCAAATTTCGCGGAGAATACTTCGAAAAGCAATAAATACATTTTTAAATAGTAATGTTGTGTTACTTCCTTGATTCCCGAAATTTTCAGTGCCGCCCTCGTACGATCAGCCACGCTACTGTTAACTCTTAATCTGTATTAGGGACGACATACCTTTTGAGCGCTTAACTAAATAAAGCGCAGTTATTAATTTTATTCAAAGTTTTTTATTTAATCTCATATCCACGATCTTCAACCTAATCTAAAAGCCCTAACTCCAACAAACGAAAGCTATAATTGGTAATTTTTAATCTAAGAGTATGGAACTGCTGATGATGTCTCTGTCGCTCGCGCCCCGTTTGTATTTTCACCTCTCGTATGGCGACGGAGTGTGACTGCTCGACCAGCGCCAGTTTATTCTGGAGCCGCACCAGCAGCGCCGGCGTCTCTGCGGTGCGCGCCTCCGCCCGCTGCAGCCGCCGCTGCGACGCTTCTAGCGAACTGTTAAGGTCGCGGACGCGCTTCTCTAGTTCCGCTTGAGACGCTGTAATAGAATTATGGTCGAATGATAGTGATTAAATATAACAATCCATAAGTACGGCTTGGCAAATAATCTATTAAGGCTAAAGGATGATACAATCGAAGATGTTTCTAGTTCCTGGTGACTTCGCGTCATACTCTTTTTGCCAAGCTGTATCTACAATTCTAGATGGTTATTTGTTATTGTAACAAACTTGTAGTAGTAAATTACAATAATATTTAAGTACCTACCTGGGTAACCGAACTTCGCTCGGAGCTCTAGTAGATTAAAAAAAAAGATTCACATAAATATTTTACCGGGGTTCGAATCCACCACATTCCGAATTTCCGAGCAACACAAAAATTAACCAAACTGGCAATCAGACTGGCATTATAGAGTCGAAAATTAGTGATATATAAGGTTCGGTAAAATAGATTACGGATATTTTGGGCATATGATCTACTGCTTATGTACTCGTATAGACGTTTAGACAGAAAAAAATGGTTGTATTTCGGGGGAGGTTTTTTCGGCCGAAGTCGTGTTACGCGGCATTTTGCTCATCGGGCGAGTATCGATGTATGTATGTTTTAGTCTTCTGCCTTCACTTGAATTGAAAAATATGAATTAAGTATATAAAGGTTTTATTGTTATTTTCAACTAAGTAATTGTTAGTTGTTAATGTAGTTAGCTGTTAGTTTATATAATTTAACTTTTTTGTAGATAGGATAGACCTAATACGATCGGCACGATCAGTCCAAGACGTAAAAAATCGCAAAAAAAAAAAAAAAATTATGTACGGAACATGCTTTCACTTTTTATAATATATTAATTAAAAGTTCAAGCATATTTATATATGTTATATTTAGTCCCCATGTTTGTTATTAAAAAGTCAAAGTGTACAAGACGTTGCAAACTTTAAATAAACATTGTATTTGATTATATATGGTTTTTAATTATAATATACTTAAGTCATATACTATTTGCCTGCTTAGAAAACGTGAGCCAAATACTGTATGCGAGTGTGATCATGTAACTTACAAGGGCGCGTGTGCTCTCGGGTTAAAAACACATTAAATAATGTTACACACACTACCTCATATTAATAACTCGCACACCGTGTGTTTGCTTTTGATACAATTTTTGCACACATTGACACATTTTGTCGATCTATCTTTCACATTCAATAGACAATATTTACTTTTTTTTAATTCTAAGAGGCAAAAGAACACTCATAAAGTTCAAACTTAAAAACGAATTTATGGCCAAATTTCAACCACTAGGCGACCACTAGAAGTAGTAGGTATTAATACCTTGAGCTTCCTTATTGTGCATGACTTTATCTTCAAGGTTTTCCTTCGTCGTTCTCTCTTCATTCAGTTTTATATTGAATTTCCTAAAAATTTAAATTTAGTGTCTAAATATACGGCATAAATTGAGCATTAAAAAGTTACTTAAAACGGAGGTATACTTAGAGGTTTAATTTTTTCACTGCCCATAAAATGCAAACCAGAGCTTTTGATATTAGTTGCAACTTGACATACAAGAAAGTGTACCTACAAGGGTTCCGCTTTTTCCATTTGAAGTGTGGAACCCTACAAATTAAATTAAAAAAAATAAACAATAAATTAAAACCGACAAAATAAACAAAAAGGTATGAAATAAAACTTGTTTTCTAAATAATTCCCCTTTTAAATTCGGCTAAAATTTTAACTATTTCTCTACACAATCTTCCTAATTTTGAAGTCAGTACCAGCCCAAATAATATCCTATAATTTATAGAACTCACATTAAAATTTGCTGATACCGACTTCAAAATTAGGAAGATAGTTAACATTTTTGCTGAATTTAAAAGGGGAATTATTTAGTAAATAAGTTTTATTTTATACTTTTTTGTGCATTTTTACTTTGGAAGTCGGTTTTAATTTTTTGTTTAAAAATAATAATTTTTCTCTTTTTAGTTAAATTTATTATCTATATTATTACGAACACATTGATATTGGTGCACAAAACTCTGATGAGTAGTGAGTACCTATGTCAACATAATAATATATTGGTGTTTCTTGTGTAGATGGTGGTGATGATGATGATGATGATTACTGTAAGTGGTATGATGGCATATCCTTGCAGTTCTTTAAACTACGCCGGAATCCCCAAACATGTATCTATAAGGAGTTCTGTTCAGTAATTTTGGATCCAGCGTATCCCTTGGTGCAAAATCTTACTTTATGGTAGTATAATATGCTAGTTAGGAAAAAGTCGAAATCACCATGTGTCCACATAAATTTCGAGGAGCTCCGTCGATTTCTTATGGATCCCATCATCAGGTCACCACTTTGGTGAAAAAGGGATCAACTTGGGATTATACCCTTTACATAAAAAAATAATTTTGAAAATCGGTCCACAGACAGTGGACTTATTGTTGAACATACAAATACAATATATATATATATATATATATATATATATATATACCGCGCTCTTTTTTTGGAAGTCGGTTAAAAATAACATTACTTCATCATTGCTGCATAGTCTGTTCTTTCTCTGTCTCGCTCTTGTATTTCATAAGCTATTTTAGCTTTCAGGTTGGCCAACTCTGTTAAATGCTGTTGCACCAACGTTCTGTTTTCATCCCTTAGTTCTGCCAATTTGTCCTCATACTATAATAAGTAAACATTTTATAATAAGTTTGAGAATTGTAGTGTTATTAGTAACTAGCTATAATAGTGTTCTTCATATGAAGTAATTTATAAATGAAGTTTACTTATGTTTTAGTGTGAAAGTTTTAAAATTCAAAATAAAAATATGATTTTATTATCTATTTATATAGTTCGAATATAATTTTTTGTCATATTATGTAGCATCACAAACCAGATTATTTGACTTTTTGCTTAAGATTTAGTTTCAAGATTATTTTTTACCTTTTCTCGTGTAACCTTTTTATCAGCTTGGAAAGCTTCCTCCATCCTTGATTTTTCAGCTGTTAGCGTAGAAAGTGACAGAGTAAGGGCTGCAACGGAATCATCTGAAGCTAAAAATAGATATTTTATTAAGTTACAAAATTGAACCACTGGTGATTTAAATTATCAACCTTTTATTTAAATTAAGTTCTGTATATTTTATAACTTCGCTATCTTACATATAAAATGGATTGCAATTCCAATGTCTAAAAGACCATTCAATTTTCCCATACTTATAACTTCACTGTCAAATATTTATAGATGTTAACTGTTTAGACTATAGGTTGGTAGGTGTAGGTGTAGTCGCAGGTATAGATGCAGGTGTAGATGTGGGTGTAGGTTGTAGTTGTGTTGTAGATGTAAGTGTAGTACCCTTATATTCTTACTAATAAGATGTATTTCATAGTGTGTACAATGAATGTATGCATACCCATGGTTTTTAGCGGAAACATTCACAATTCTATAACTTTATCACACAGCAGCCAATAAACACTAGCTGGGTTTAGCATTTAGCGTAGGCAGCCTGGGAAAGTTATCAAATATTGTCCTGTGAATGTATGGAGGGTAGAGGAACTACCCTTCTTGGCGTAAATCGCCAAGAAGGGTAGTTCCTCTATTTCACCTCCATGATGAAAACTATTTGACATTTTAAGAAATGTTTCTACTCATAGCTGTCAAAAGTAGACAATAAATGGGTTTTATGCAAGTATGTGCTTGATCGTCGATTAAATAAAAGAAATGTCTTGTCTTAATGACAATGCTTCGATGTTTGTTTTTTGTGTGTGCAAGTCTTGTTTAATACTTACTATGGGTAGTATAGACATTGTGAAAAAGCCATAATTGATTAGAATATCATAATTTTGTATGTTACTTACTTTTTTCACTAGATGCTGTTCTGTTCAATGCCTTCAAACTTAATTCCAATGCTTCTTTTTCTTTAGCTAGCCCTTTATATGCAGCAACAACATCTGAAACAGAATATTTTGTATCAAAATTAGAATCAAGTATGTATAGGAATAATTTCAGTTGATGCATCCCGATTTAATCAAGCTACATAAGACTTACCACGAAGGCGAGCTTCATAGCGTTTTATTTGGTCGGCTTGTTTTGTAATTGTTGATATCAACTCTTGCTTTGATAGCGACTCCATGTTTCTATGTAATTATATTAAGAATCCTTAAGGTAGAATATGTACATTTGATGATAGTACTCAGAGCTCCCGTTCACTATATTTTTGTCAAACAGCTGTTTTGTAATTTATAAAGTGATTAGTATTTTGCACGCAACGTTGGAAAACAAAAAATCAGAAACGTGTGTACCTACATATGTATGTTTAACCAATACACTGGTGTGGTCTCAAGTCTTAACAAACACTATTATGTTTATTACGATTATTTTAGTTTACTAAATCCACTTTTTGTAAATTAAAAAGTACGCATATAGTGACATAAAGACAGTTATACACAGTGTTGCCAATAGCAGATAGTTAAATATACCGTAAAATGGGGTGAATAGAAACATTTTCAGATTTGAAATAAAAATTTAAGTATAATTTTACTACTTTCGGCAAGTACCGACTACTTTATCATGCGAGTAAAATTGAAATAAATTATTTCTTCATGTTCCCAGGATATGAATGTGTATTAAATATGTGTATGATATAATAAAAATCTTAAATATGTGTTTAATATAAAAGTATTAAATATATTTCCGTTGTCTGGTACCCGTAACAAAAGTTTTATCTAAAAAAATCTGCAATTTGCGAACACACACTGGATTAACCTCGGCATTACTTATGATTTGATAAGCCACAAGTACTGGCAAAGGATGATACGTGAGGCTATAGAAATTAAAAAGTACCCTAATTTTAACCGAGAAGATGGCTGGGTGCTGCCATCTAGTTGGGATCCAATAATTAACAAAATAAAATGTACTTAATATAAAATCACCGCGGCTTCAAAATACTGTTAGTATGTTTTGCATGGATCGGAACACAAATAATAATCGAAGAATCTTCGGGTAGTTTGAACAACTTCAAGAAATAGGACAATGTCCTCAGTCCTCCCGTGACCACGGCTGCTGGAAAGTAGCCGAAACGTCGGGAAAAAGAAAATTGCACCGCGACACAATCCGTAACTGTTTAAAACATTGAACAATATTTGCGTAAACATAAGAAATCAATATCTAAACCAGTACGGACTGGATACCGCAAATCAAATACGTCGACTGGAAGATCTCAAGATAAAGCGCGCAAGATTCGTAACATCGTTAAATTTCTTGAAAAAATGTCGAGACCACAATTTAATCCCTACGTGTGTCAAAATATCACCCAAAGAAAACATACGAGGGAGCGCAAAGATCTTATACCAGGCCAGTATGAAGTTACTAAAAACCATGATTCATCAAAAACGTTCCGATCTCGCTGCCCTTGAAAAAGAAATAATAGTTTTGACAAATAACCTTAAGACCGTTTTGACAACATTTCATTTTGAAAATGCATTCAAATATTAAATAAACGTGATATATAAATATAATAATTGTAAAAATAATCAGGTATGTATTAAAATTCAATAAACTCAACCGAAAAAGTACCATAGACACGACCGTCTCTTGCGCAGTTGTCAATCTGTCAAAACAAGCGTTGTTTATGTTATATTCGATAAACAATCCTCTACACTGCAGTTAACTTCCTCAAAAGGTATTTTTCGCGGTGTTATTGCAAAATTCAAGCCCTTTTCTAAAACTTTTATTGTATTTATGTCAAAAGTTTGTTTTGACGGATTGACAACTGCGCAAGAGACGGTCTTGTCTACGGTTGAATTGTCTATGGTCCTTTTCTGTTTGGGGATGTCGCTAGTGTACAGGTTATATAGGGAGGGCGAGAGGACCGAGCCCTGCGGTACTCCCGCCTCCATATATCTTGGCGACGACAGTGCGCCTTCTACGCGGAAATGAAATATGCGATTTTTAAGGAAGTTACTGATTAATAAAACAAGATTATTGGGTATGCCCATTTGGTAAAGTTTGTATAACAATCCGTTATACCAAATTTTGTGAAAAGCTTTTGCTATGTCAAAGAATACGGTGCATGTCGTCTTCCTTTCGTTTTTGCTAGCAATTATTTACTCCGTTAAGCGGTGTACTTGAGCGGGATAGCTGTGCATTTTTCGGAAGGCAAACTGCTCGTATGGAAGGAGTTTTTTATCGGTTATGTTGTCTATGAAAATAAAAGTCTATGAAAGAGTAATAAAAAGGCGCCTCAATGACGTCGATTATCAAACATAAAAAAAGTTACAATTTTTTAATTTTGTTTTACAAAATGAACTTCAAAAGGACTATGTTTTATACAATAATATAAATACTTTCTTTGTATTATAATATAACTTAACTAAAGCTACAATAAAATATGTATAATAAACTGAAAAGAAAAGGAAACAGAAAAACTTCTCCGAAAATGTTCATACTAAAAGCCAGTTTCGTGGTAAGTTGTGCTCTTTTGTCACATTTATTGTAAACATTTGCCACAAATGTAATTGAAACTGGTTTTTTCTGTATTTAAATCTTTTTCGTAGTAAGCTATTGTTTTATTGAGTTTTTCGACACTGCTTAAAGATCTTTAATTTGTAATTTATTTTTAATTTCTGTAAACGTGCATTGAATGTGGGATTTGTTTTATGTGTTTCTCTTTCCCTTTTAGTTTCATTTTTCTTTGCTGACACATTCTTCTTGTTTTGTTTTTGCAGTTTTTGCAGTCCACTGTTTTATTTTTTTAATTTCTTCTTCTTCCGTCATATCTTGAATCTTTATTGTATTTTTTTTATTCTTTCTCATTTCTTTTTTACGTACTTATTTCTTCTTCTCTCCAGATTATTTTTATTATTTCTCTATAGCGTCGTTTCTTTTCAGCATTCGTAATGAATAAATTTACCTAAAATCAAACTATATGTGTAAATTAAAGATTTTCTTAAAAATTTGGCTTCCGCCTTCGGTAAAATTTGTTTCTTAATCAGGTGGTTCAATATTGTAAAATGCAGATATCCGTTTAAAAGTATATATAAATAAAATAAAATAAATGTGAATGTAAGTTTGTTTGTTACGCTTTCACGCGAAAACTACTGAACGGATTTTGATGAAATTTGGTATGGTAGTAGTTTAGATTCTGGATTAAAACATAGGCTACTTTTTATCCCGGAAAAGTACAATATTCCCGCGGGATACTCGATAGCATATTTGCGCGGGCAGAGCCGCGGGAAACAACTAGTAATCTATAAAATGCCTCACAGTCGCCGAACAGCCTAGCTATATAAAATCTATTCAAATTTAAATATCAAAAGATTTTCTTGAATTTCATAAGTAGTATTAAAAATCATCTTTAAAAAAGGTAAGTATACCACGGTCCACATGACACTTGTAGAATTACGTATGAGTACTTGACCTTATAGTTCTAACTTCAACGTTCCCCATGTATGTAACCAAACAAAATGGAAGTAACGCTTTACTTGAATATTAAGATACAATTGCGTGTAGGTACTTTAACTTTACTGCTATTAAATTACCAAAATCACAGTTTCTTAATTTTTCCTATTATTTATTCTTTCAATTTAAATCACTTGATAAATAAAACATACAAACTTACCAGCAAAATCACAGTTATAAAGCGGAACAAAAAATTTGCACAGTAACGCTTTGAATGACCGATACGAATTGACTTTTTAGTGACATTTGACAATCTCTTCAAAATGGCGGTATCAAACCATTGTATCAAAATAGTAATGTTGCCAGGAACAAAACGAGTGGTATACTTAGTAGTTTCTTTTTTAAATTTTTACTATAGACGGGTTACAAAGTGGAATTTCCGCACATTAGAAAATTTATGAAAAATATTGTAGCAGTACCCATATTTCATGTTTTATTATGATAGGCATATTTGTCTTAAATCCGCCTTAGCTTCGCATTGAATAATATATAATATAATTAAACCGAATACAAAATTTAACTGGTCACTGTAGGACATGTGAAAATAAGGGGGTACATAACCAAATTTTATTTAATATTTCAATATATTTTAAAATAATTGAGTTATTTGTATGTGTTTTTAATATAATTTATAAAGTTATTAAATAAAGTGAATATCCTAATATACAAAGTCTTCTGTTTCTATGAAAAATAAGTAAGAACTGATAGGACAAGCCTAAACACATAATTGTGTGGACATATTTTGACGAAATCGCCCATATACTATTTCTTCTGAGAACTTACTCATATTTAAGTGTACTATTCATTAATGCACTAAAAAGACAGTCGTCTAGCCTATTTCCTTGTGTCACCCCTATGGAGTGACAATTTCCTTGCCGCCTCGGTCGAGTGACTTTAGATCGAGTCACAATTTCCTTATTAACACAAGGAAATTGTGACTCGATCTAAGGTAGCTTCAGGAAATCGACGTCACTCCATAAAGGAAATAGTCACTCGACCGAGGCGGCAAGGAAATTGTCACTCCATAGGGGAAATACGCTAGACGACTGTCTTTTTTATTGCATTAATGAATAGTACACTTAAATATGAGTAAGTTCTCAAAAGAAATAGTATATGGGCGATTTCGTCAAAATATGTCCACATAATTATGTGTTTTGGCTTGTCTTATCAGTTCTTACTTACCCTATGGAGTGACAAGGTCTTCCTAGGTGGATCGATGCACGGAACAGCATCCTTCCTTAGCACGATGTTATGTCCATATACAGCTCGGAGACAGAGACGGAGACAGCCCAGAGCTTGAAATACATCATCATACTTGGTCACAATTTTGTCACAGGTTTTTTGATACATATTATAAGTATACATTTTGCTCAACATTCTTGACATTTTCATTTTTTATAGAAAAGTTTTTTGTTATTAAATTTAGCTTTACACATGTGGGTAAACCAATCACATTTGGTCAATTTAATCTTGTTATAACAAAAGTAAAACAGTTTTTAAAACTCTCCATACGCTTGGTATTAGTAAAATGTTTGTGTACCGGGCTATTATTAGGTACAATGGAGACCTCCTATGCTTGTGACAGAAAAAGATCGTCAAAGCAGTAAGGGAAAGGATTCGAAGAAATACTGTCCGAAAGCAAAAGATTTTGTCTCGGGAGATGGAGATAGCACCTACAACCATGTCGCGTATTTTAAAATATGACTTAGGACTTGCAGCCTATAAGAGACGTACTGGTCATTTCTTAACTGATAATTTAAAAAAGAATAGGATGGTAAAATCGAAACAACTACTGAAGCGGTACGCAAAGGGAGGTCACAGAAATTTTTTGTTTACGGATGATATTTTTTTTACAATTGAGCAACATTTTAACAAACAGAATGACCGTATTTATGCTCAAAGCTCTAAGGAAGTTTACCAATTAGTCGACAGAGTGCAACGTGGGCACTATCCGACTTCAGTGATGGTTTGGTGTGGTATTAGCTATGAAGGAGTGACTGAGCCACACTTTTGTGAAAAAGGTATCAAAACATCGGCACAAGTGTATCAAGATACCATTCTTGAGAAGGTAGTGAAGCCCCTTAACAACACCATGTTCAATAACCAAGAATAGTCCTTCCAGCAAGACACGGCTACGGGTCATAAAGCTCGGTGTACGCAGTCTTGGTTGGAAACGAGTTGGTTGGTATGTTTCGGACTTCATGAGAGCTGAAGACTGGCCGTCGTCTGGTCCCGATCTTAATCCGCTGGATTATGATTTATGGTCAGTTTTAGAGAGTACGGCTTGCTCTAAACGCCATGATAATTTGGAGTCGTGTTGTACCTACGTCTGGCAGTGAAGAATTTTCCCATGGAAAGAGTGCGTGCTTCTATTGATAATTACTGGTCTCAACGACTGGACAAGGACTGTATTGCAGCCAATGGAGACCACTTGGAATAAGCTTTTATACCTATTTAAATTTGTTTTATATCTATATATTAAACTAACACAGTGCAAAAGTAAAGAATGTTATTTACAATAGATTTTTTTTTCTTTGTTTCAGTATTTATGGCAAGACTTTAGTATAGGGTAGTTGATGTCATAGTCATCACATCACTTAATCACATCACACAACACAACTATTCTCTAAAAAGTAAATACTTTTTCTTTGACCCATGTTTTTCTCTTCTTTCACTTTTTTACCCGACTACGGCAAAACCAAAAGGAAGGGTAATGATGTCAAGCGTTATTTCAGTCTATGTATGTATGTTTGTTCCATCGTAGCGCCTAAACCACTGATCCGATTATGGATTCGTTATAATGGGCTAAGCATCGTATATTATAATTATTAAATTAGTAGTGAGTGCTACGGCAATCTTTCAACGTCGGCCTCTTGCGTGCGAATGAGCAAGCACGTTATTCAGTCTGGTGTAATAGCGAGCAGTCTATCTAGTCTCAGGCTGGGACTATATGCAACGGAATCCGGAGCTCCGGTGAAAATTCAGAGCACAGAAAATAGAGCTCTGCGCTAATACAATAGACTTGAAAATCGAACACATGAGTATCGAGTTAAATGTCAATGTCATATATGACAAATCGACACCTGACACTTAGATTTTCAACTCTATTGTATTAGCACAAAGTTCTACTTTCAATGCTCAAGATTTTCTACGGCCTTCCGGATTCCGGTGCATATAGTCTCAGCTTCAGACATACAGAGGCCGGAATAACGTGTGCATAAATTATACAGATATATACTAGTATAGATGTGCAACTCTAAAATTTGAACTAAGTCTTGCTAAGTTTCGGGATATCGTATGTAGATGGCGTTGTAGCGTTTTAGTTATTATTAAACCCGCTAGGTGGAAGTAGTACTGCCTGATAATTTATATTGAACCGAAATATAGGCAGAAATTATGTTATTATCAATAGTCAAACATCTACCAATGATCCAGAATGATCATATTTCCATATAATTGTAAGATATGGTCACAGCAATACACATTTTTTTTCTAAATGGTCTACGCTGACGGTCGGGTTAAGACCGCTGTAGTTACGTCGGACTATAACTAGCCTGGTGGTTAGTTGATAATACTCGGCGCGGCGAACCTTGATCCCTATGACAGTTCGTGTTAGTGATGGGTCGTGTCGATTTTTAATTTTTTTATAGACAAAGGTTTGGCTTGCATTCAGCCACGTTGGTAAACATGTTTTGAAAAATATTATAATGTGCATTTTTAATGTCTTTTATGTTGTTGTTGTATTACTTCGCGTTACTACTTTACGTTCGCTACTTCAGTACGAGTGCCAACGCCTTGTATGCGCCACGTGTTTTTTTGTTATCGGAGTGTTACTTGTTATTACTGTTTTTTGTTTTTGTTGCTGTTTTGTTATTGTTGGTATTGAAAAATGCCGAAAAGACTACGAAAAACTGTACTCATCAGTGAAACGCGGGAGTTTGTTGTGCGTTTGCGAGATTACTTTGCTCGTGAACAACAAAATGGCGGACCTTTGTTGCCACTTGACAACGTACGCGACCGTGTTGCTGATGCTCAGGGATTGGCAAGGCTACCGTTTCCTGAATCACAACGGAAAAGTTCGGCGTATCGTCGATGGAGGAGAACAAACTCTCAACTCCAAAGAAGAAAAAATGTAATAGGGTACATCACGTCACCAGTCCTGATGACTTCGAGATGGCAGTGATACGTAACAATATTTACGGTTACTACTTCCGAGGTGAACTGCCGACTTGTAAAAAGTTATTGACGTCGCTGAAATCAGCCAGTTTATTTAAAGGCGGTATGACTTCGCTCAGAGTAGTCATAAAAGAATGCGGATTTCGGTATGGGAAGTGTGACAAAAGAAAAGTATTAATGGAGCGTAAGGATATAGCATTGATGAGGTGTGATTTTCTACGGAAAATATAGAAAATCGAGAATTGGGACAATGTGGTCTATCTGGACGAAACGTGGCTTAACGCCAATCACACAGTCTCCAAAACATGGACAGACGATACAGCGAAATCCTGTATCATAGCTCCGGAAGGCAAGGGCCAGCGTTTGATTATCTGCCACGCTGGTACAGCCAAAGGTTTTGTGCCTAATTGCTTGTGGGCCTTCAAATCAGTTAAAACAACAGATTATCACGAAGAGATGAATTTCGAAAACTTTAAGCAATGGTTCATAAAACTTTTGGATAATCTGCATGAGCCCCACCATATTTTGATGGACAACGCCCCATACCATTCCGTACAAGTAAACAAACCACCCACCAGAAAAAAGGTGAAATACTAGAGTCGTTGCAACGCAATGGTGTGGTGGCTGACAGTCAACTGTTAAAAAAGGAGTTGGTCAGATTATTGAACCTACAGAAACTCCAAAAAAAGCGGACATATTTTTTGGATAAAATGTCAAAATACAAAGGTCACACAGTGATTCGATTACCGCCATACCACTGCCAATATTGAGATTTGAGATGATATGGGTGCAAATCAAAGGTGGGTAATTTGTATATATTTCAACTTTTATGTACAAATTATGTACTTTTACTTCAATCTCATTCTTTTACTTTGCATCATGAATCATACTCAATCTAAATAAATATTGTTTCAGGTTGTGAAGCCAGGCTTAACACCACTCCGCCATTTACAGCCAATAAAATGCTGACATTATTAGAAAAAGCTTGTAGTGAAGTGACTCCGGATAATTGGAGGAAAGTCGTAAAAAGGCCAAAAAACTTTGCTACGATGATTGGGATCGAGATGTGCGATACGACACTATTGAAGATCAACCATAATTGATAAACGTAGGCGACAGCAGTTGCAGTTCAGATTCCGAGTCTGAGACGCAAACACTCATGTCATTATCAGATTCAGAATAAAATACAGGGTGTAACAAAAGTAAGTGATAATACTTTAGGGTGTGTATGTGTCCCTTATATAGAGTTAACTGGCAAAGTGGCAGCGCTGAAAGCGAAAAAATTTTTTTTGTGATTTGTATGGGGAAGCTCATGTATGTCACTGGGGCGCTTACCCATACAAATCACAAAAAAAATTTTTCGGTTTCAGCGCTGCTACTTTCACAGTAAACTCTATATAAGGAACACATACAAACCCAAAAGTATTATCACTTACTTTTGTTACACCCAGTATATGTAAATAAATAATCGTTTAACAGCTTTTGTTTCATTTCGTTTTGTCCTATAGTTATTTTTTTTTATTTTTTTGGGTATATAATCATGTGTGTATGTATGTATGGTATGATCGTAATCTTCTATTCCATTCAATAATAAATGAACTAAAATTTAAGTATGGAAAAAAAATTGTGCACTCGTTTCCATTATCGACATTTTTTATCGATACTTTCGCACTAGTCGATAAATGTCACACGACGTAAGTTTTGTAAGGACGTAAACGTAAATTCAGATTGAGATAATTTCTTGTAAATGTTAAGAATTGTTAAAAATTCCAACGGAATATTATTGTAATGACATAAAGCTAAGTAAAATTTATAAATGGCATTTTTAGACGCATCCAATATGATCCTAATTTAATGGTGACGCCACTACAATGTTATGTCGTGAGATTAACTGTCAGTGTCATATTCGCAAGGGGTTCGCAATAGTTCGCCGCGCCGAGTATAGCAATACACAATGTTCGCGACCCTCTTAGACAAACGCTTGGTGTCGATAGCGCGATGTAGAAGCCGCTTAGTGTCATCTGTTGTGCTATCCGATTTTTTTTAAATTGTTAGTACCGAATAGTCGTGTTGAGATATCTCTGTTCTCTGTAAAGTTGTACATGCATGAGAGTTTCACCCCCCTGAACGTGTGCTTTAAGAAAGCGCAATCTAATAAGCACTTTTAGGAAGCAAATACTTTGCCTAAAAAATATCAATACAATCAGCTGTGTGAGGTTAATGACCTTAAAGAGTGTAATGTAATTTTATTGAGTACCTTCTACATTTTTATTCGAATTTTTAATTATTTTTCAGTCTAAACATCCTGACAATATAATTCAATAGATCATATTAATATGCTTAAAATATTCTTGTGGAATTTTAATACGGAATCTTCATTTTAAGGTAATTTATCCAATGGAGTAGAATAAAATATACCCTATTGATTTTGAACAACCTAATATAACGATACAGGACTCATGTGTGATTCGTTTAATAATATCAATGAATACTTACGACAAACAGCTGTTGAGTTTGTACCCAAAAAAATCAAAATCAGGGGCGGTATTCGATCGGTATCGAGGTGTCGTTGACCTTTAATACGCACGCACGTCTCGGGGAAGCAAAACAACATTGTAGAATTTGTAGACAGGATCCCCAAGTCCCAATGTAATCCTTTAGATTCCAAATATGGACTTTACTTTTACTTCATCTTGTTGAAATGATGATTTAAGATTTTAATTATATTACGTAGATACTAGCATTAGCCCGCGGCTCATCCGCGTGAAATTGTTTTTTTAAACAATTTATCTTTATAATAATTTAAAATTTTCATCCCCAATTTTACCCTCCTAGTGTCAGCACCTAGGAGAGGAGGATTTTAAAACGCTGAAATACGTAACTCATTATATTTTTTCAACTCAATTCATACGAAATATCATGAAAATATGTCTAAGAAATAAAAAGTTTCATACAAATTTTTACCCCTCATTTTACCCCCTTGTGGGTTGAATTTTCCAATCCTTCCTTAAGTGGATGCCTACGTCATATGAGAAATACGTGTGCAAAATTTCAAATTTGTAGCCTTAAGGGTTTGGCCTGTCCGTTGATACATCAGTCAATCAACTTTGCATTTTATATATTACTAGCTTTTTCCCGCGTCTTCGCCCGCGCAAATATAGTATCCCACGGGAATTAGCCTATTTTTTAATCCAAAGCCTCAACTACTACCATTCCAAATTTTATCGAAATCCGTTCAGTAGTTTTTGCGTGTGCAAGTAGAGTAACAAACATCCATCCATCCATCCTCACAAACATTCACATTTAAAATAGTAGTAGGATTGACATTATTGACACTAATGACGACCAGTAGGTACCAGTGCTAGGTTTGCAGCCTGGACGGTAAGGCGTATATCCCATTTGACCTGTATGATTGATATTTATGTCATTATGTATGTATTTATGTTACGTCCCACGGGAACGGGATAAAAAGTCCCTATGTCCGTCTCCTGGCTCTAAGCTACCTCCCCACCAATTTTCAAACAAATCGGTTCAGCCGTTCTTGAGTTATAAATAATGTAACTAACACGACTTTCTTTTATTTATATATATTAATTAACTATAAAATAAATATAAATCAAATTAAGAGCCCTATTACAAATCTGAACTCTGCAAGATTAGGTATTTGAAGCGTTCCCGACATTTCGCATTTTGTAGTAATTTCGCAGTTGTATTTCGTCGTATTATCGTTTTTATTGAAATAGGCTAATAAATTCATGCTTTAAAATTATAAAATATTTATTCCTCATGAAGTAACAATTGTTCTTGTATAAATGTTGCTTAATATTATCGTAGATAGGTGTAATTCACAGTTAACTTAAAGCGATTTTCGAAGTTTTTTTGGCTTAGAATAAGATTTTTTTTATATTAAATCAAAGATATTTCAAAATTCTAAGGCCGCTACGAACTATACGACTATATAGGAGATAACATTCTCATTTTATTATTTCATTTGCTTAGAACAGTAGTTCAATCCAGGAGCTCAAAAAAGTGCCTTCGCTCATTTTATGAAAATCTTTCTCTGTAAATTTGGGTTTAATTAAAAAGTTAAGCAAAATTAACAAAAAAGTGAGGCCGCTACGAACTAGGCCAATAACTATTCTGCACTATTCAATATGTTGAAATTGTTAATGTATCTTTGTTTATGAGATCAAGAACGCCATAATTGGCCATTTTACGCAAAAATCACAGTCGAGATGTAATATGCCTCTTAAGGACAAACTTTCGATAATAAAGTACATGGGTAAGGTGAGTATAGTAGGTACCGCTAAAACCAGTTCTTTAATAAATTTAAATAGAAATTCGAAATCTAATATACATAATAATAATATCCTGTTTTATCTTTCTTATTGTTACATAATTATGAAGCATTTAATTTACATTTTATAAAACAACTTAATTATCAATATTTGTCAATTTTTAGAGTAGCATAAATAGATTGTGCTAATTTTAAAATTTTCAAGCAGCCTTATTATTATATAATAATAATATCTATGGACGCTTCACACCACGTCAATCTGGCCCCGTGCTAAGTATCTGAAGAACTTGTGTTACAGGTACCAGAAAACGGGAAGTTTAATACTTTTATACTATAGGTACATATATTTAAGATTTTTAATATATTTTACACATATTTAATACACATCCATGACCCACAATGAAAGGAACAGAGAAAAACTTTTTGTTCCTTCGGCGGGATTCGAACCCGCGACCCCTGGCTTGAGCGCGCTATACCACTGCGCCACAGAGGTCGTCAATTTATATAGGTATTATGTACTTATTTAAAATGCTATGTAAGAATCCTAGACTCGGAAGCTACAGTTTGTAGAGAGGGAAAAGGATTTAGGTAAGTTACTAAATAATATTTTTTCTGTTTTGAATATTGTCTGTTCAAGCGACGTGTTCAAAACGTGCTTAAAATTTAGCGACCTACTTTTGTGTCGAAGGGTGGAAGCGAGAATAAAATCTGTCATGTCATCTAACGCATATCTCCGACTAGAGTCCAGCGTCAATCAAGAGTTCATCGACCTTGAGTTAGGGTGCTCTCTCCCCTCGCTTTATTGCATCAGTAAATATATGTTACCAAAAACTCTCATATTATATTATATAGGGCCCGAATATCGCGTGTTAAAAATTGTCCTATCTGATCTGGGGTTTTCGGGCGAACATTATTAGTTTTTGGAAAACCTGTTAAGTAGCATAGACTCTACACGAAGTGAATTAGTAACTGGACACATGTCCTAATTTGTTTAACAAAAACGGAAATACTTTGTGCACATTAACTACTTAGAATGTAGAAATCAAAAAATGAAAATTATATAAGTTTTATTGGCCATTAACTTGGCTGTTGTATTTCATACTTTACAACCGTAATCAACAATTTAGCAGAACACAAATGACTTTTCTACGGAAGTAATTTGGGTACCGCCAGTGCGCTGCTTGGCCTGACCTAATAAACAGAATATAAATCATTGAAAATATATAATAATAAGAGCATTATTCTAGGATTTCCATAATTATAGACAGGGTTGGTAGGTTTTGCCTTGCCATACACACAAATGTTTTAGTTTGCAACAAATGTTATTAGCCTTGGAGCAGAATAATAATTATTTAGTATTTACATAATGATATAATCAATATACAAACCCCTCGCATTCTACCTTATGTCGAATTTTATTCGAATTTACAACGAGTAAAAGTCATGAAAGTAATGTTAGTAGGTAGGTACTCCCTAATCCATAACAGTCAACACAAATACCTACGTAAATGGTCAAGCAAGAAAAGTAGAGAAAACGTTTGAGAAATGTTGCTCATCTTACACTCTAAAGTTTAATACTTAGGTACGGCATTATGCATAGGTATAGGCATAGGCGCTGAATAGTGACAAAAAATATGAAAATTTTATGTTAAAAATTTAGGTCACGTTCTCCATATTGGAATTATACTTGAACCTTCACGTCGTGCGATGGGTGAAAAGTAATTTAGAAAAAAAGTAAGAATAGGTAGTTACACAAAAAAGTATAAAATAAATATTATTTTCTAAATAATTCCCCTTTTAAATTTGGCAAAAAATTTAACTATTTCTCTACTCAATCTTCTTAATTTTGAAGTCGGTATACCAGCAAATTTGAACGTGAGATCCATTTTAAAATATGTTGTTTTATCAGAATGTTGTTTACTTTGGAAGTCGTTTAATTTTTTGATTAAAAATATTCATTTTTCCCTTTTTAGTGATATTAGTACATTATTATTAATACATTTTAGGAACGTTTAAAATTAACGATCTAATGTATCTATAATTGAATACGCGCCAAGCTTCCGTAGCATTTGGTATTGTAAATAAGATGATGATGATGATTACTAAAAGTAACAGTGGCATATGCTTGCAGTTCTTTAAACAGCCGAAATTTCCAAACGCGTATCTTTAAAGACTGAGGAGTTCTGTTCAGGGATTATACCTCCCTATACATAAAAAAAACTATTTTGATAATCGGTCCACAGAAGGCGGAGTAATCGTTGAACATACAAATATATATGCAGCCGAACGTATAACCGCCTCCTTTTTTCGAAAGTCGGTTAAAAATGAGAATATTTTTCCCCAGAAACATACATTTCCGACCCACCTAGTTACTTACTTAAATCTACATATTGATTGCTCTGGGCTTTGTAGACGGTTCCAAGATAAAATAAGGTCGCAGTGGGCCATAACCCTGTCTCTATGTTAGTTCACAAGAGCAACATCCTCACTGGTCCCTGCAAGTTGGAGTTTTGATTGCATCTACTTCTGTTCTGTCAATTGTACGTGACAATGGACTCGGAAGGAATGCATTGCACAGAGTAGGAAATAATTTTTTTAATTAATGAAGAAGTTAACTGATATCAATAATATTATTTTTAACGTAATTTTATTAAAATATAACTAGATCTAACTAATCAATGATTGCAAAAATTTTTGGAATCCGTCAATAAATTACTGAGAAATAGATCATTGAAGTTCGTCAACTTTTCGTCAACGTTCCGTCGAACGTCTGTGACCCTGTGACGTCATCTGACCCGAATGAGATAAAATGTATGGCCTGAATTAGTGACGGATCAACGCACAGCCTAAGCCGCTGATCGTAGAAGTCTGAAACTTGCAGGGTGTGTTCTTTGTATGACGTAGACATGACGTAGACATACGCCAAGAAAGGATTTTCTGAAATTCTACCCCTAAGGGGGTGAAAAAGGGGGGCGTAGTTCGTATGGAAAAATCGTTAAATCTGTACCGATTTCGATGAAAATTGAGATTCATGCTTTTGAATACATCTTTCAGAGTTTATTAGAATTTACCCCCTGAGGGTGTAAAATAAGGGTTGAAATTTTGCATAGTTAAAATTAAAAACTTTACCAATTTGCATGAATTTAAATATCCGGGCTAATAAATAGAGATGATTGAACATGTATTTGGTATTTTTTTTAATTCAACCCCTAAAGGGGTAAAATGGGGGTCCACAGTATGTATGGAAAATCTTTCATTCTGCACCGATTTCGATGAAAATTGAGATTCATACTCTTAATACATTTCATTAGATTGGTCTGTCAAGGTTCATTAGAATTTACTCCCTGAGGGTGTAAAATACGGGTTGAAAGTTTGCATTGTAAAATTTTAACTTCGAAGAAGTTTCAATTTTATATGGATAAATTATAAAAATTCAAATAAAATAAAACAAACACGTGAAAGAATCGACAAAATATCTCAAGAAATAAGAAAGTTATGAGACTTTAAAGTTGCGCTTGCAAGAATAATTTTGTTACACGCGGCGCTTCATCGTGTGTGAATGAATTAAAAAATGAATGAAGGTTGCCCTTTTTAGAGTTCCGTGATAAGTACTAAAAATATTTTTTAATGTATTTTTAAATTAAGGTGATGTGTATAGATCTCGGTTTTGGCATCATAAAATAATAATAATAATTTTATATTTTTAGCTCTCCATACGTCTACATGTGAAGTGGGGATGAAAAATATTTTTTCATTCTACCCCATCGTGTGGGGTATCGTTGAATGGGTCTTTTAAAATAAAGGTAAGGTTTCATACACGACTTTTTTCGAATAATAGGCCTCCAAAGTGGTTTACAAGTTGGTCCCCTAGCATTTCTAAACTATACGAGATAGAAACTTGTATGTTTCCATGCTGGCAGATATTGCTTAAAACTCGTTGGGAAATATGATTTTGGGCGAAATCGGACAATAACTTTTGAAATAATTCAAAGAAAACCTAGACATCTCACGTATCTCCATTTTCATCGAAATTGGTACAGATTAAAAGATTTTCCATACAAACATTAGAACCCTGGTTCAGCACTTTATAATAAATAAAAATAATTATACAATACGTTTATTGCAGACCATAGTGTTAGTACTTACATTAAAACCTTACACCTATGTTAGTAACAGTATATTCTAACTTTATATATACTTAATTATTATTATTTGGCGTATCTGCGCCACGGTACCGGCGCACTGGGCACATGCACGTGGACGTGCTCCCAGTGCCACGCTATTGCACCGTCAGCTTGCCTACCTATCGCCTTCAGTATGCTGTTCTCGCTCCCGCGAACCATGCACCTCAACATGACGCGAAACGCTTACGTACTATTGACGAGAAATCTTCATTTCTAGCGTAAGCGAACATGCCAGATGCACTACAGTACCGCGGGAGCGCCAGCAGCATCGTGAAAGCGTTATTATATTATATTCGGAGAGCATCAAACGCCCGCCACGAATATACCACCCACAGAGCACAAGTGCAATTTTGACCTCCACTGTACACCGCGCAAAGCGGCGGAGCAGTATGTTGCAGCGTACAGCTAAAGCCCTTCTTTTCCTCTCTAAATCATCATCATCACTAAGGTTCTCATTTACGACATGGCCCAGGTATTTAAATTGCGAGACTCTTGAGCGCAATACCGTTTAAAGCCACAGGCGGAATATGCAACGGTTTTTTTTCCAGCCTTAAAAACCAAAAGCTCACTCTTAAATACGTTATACCAAAACATTAGTCGTCTGAGCGCGCTGACTGACGGGCTCAGCAGCACCATGTCGTCCGCGTAGCTGATGCTGTTCATGCAAACACCCATCAATCGAGCAGCCGACACTAGTACTGCCCAGCTCCTCAATCAGCTCGTTGACGTAATAATTAAACAGGGATGGTGACGTCAGTCCACCCTGCCTCACTCCACACTCTAACCTATATACTTCGGATAGCTCTTTACCCCACATAACCTGATTAGTCTGTTGGAAGTACCATTAGCCGAAGGTACTGATAAGTGGCTCAGGTACCCCAGCTTGTCGCAATTTGCTCCATAAGATGTTAATATCTAACTAGATCGAATGCCTTTGATATATCCAGAAAGGCTGCATAAACCGGAGTATTTCTCTGTGTATAGTACATAACAGTGCTTGAGCGACATAATTGCAAACTCAGTTGACAATTTAGGTCTAAACCCGAATTGCACATCACTTATAAGATACTTGAAAAGTTGCCGCTCAAGCAATTTTGAATAAAAAAAAGAGCCAAATACATGTTCAGTGAAATGTATTTATTAGCCCGAATTTTAAAATTCATGGAAATCGGTAGTTTAAAATTTGTACTATGCAAACTTTCAACCCTTGTTTTACACCCTCAGAAGGTAAATTCTAATAAGCCTTGAAATACCAACGTAATGATATGCATTTAAGAGTATGAATCTCAATTTTCATCGAAATCGGTACCGATTTCCAGATTTCCCATACAAACTTTGGATCACCATTTCACCCCTTTAGGGGACGAATTTAAAAAAGGGCTAAATACATGTACAATAATTTATATTTTTTAGCCTGTGTAGTGTGTTGACACTTATAATAATAAATATATTCACGCACACTTGTGGGGCGTGGTATCGGTGGTGTAGTGGTGGTTGTAAACCAGAAGTGGGGAGATCAAGCACCCACTGGCCACGGCCATTCCAATACCGACCACCGACCTAGTGGGTCTGTTATACAGCATTCTAGAAGTGTTTCTGTTACCCATTCCAATCCTACAGCCTGGATATTTAAATTCATAGAAATCGGTGAAGTTTTAAATTTTAACAATGCAAACTTTCAACCCTTGTTGTACACTCTCAGGGGGTAAATTCTAATTAGCTCTTAAAGATGTATTTGATGAAATGTATTCAAGAGCATGAATCTCAATTTTCATCGAAATCGGTACAGATTTAAAGATTTTCCATACAAACTACGCCCCCCTTTTTGGGTGGATTTCAGAAAATTCCTTCTTATCGTATGCTTACGTCAAACAAAGAACGTATGTTAAAAATCCTAGTTTCTACGATCAGCGGCTCAGGCTGTACGTTGATCCGTCAGTAATTCAGACCATACATTTTATCTCATTCGGGTCAGGTAACCGTGGAACCGTGCAAGGGGATAATCCCATGCAGCGCAACTTCAAAGTCCCATAACTTTTTTATTTCTAGAGATATTTTACTATTTCTTTCACATTTTTGATTTATTTTACTCTAATTTTTATAATTTATCAAAAAAAATAAGGTAAACTTCCTCATTGCTAAAAATTATTTCATATAAGTATAGGAGTTTAAATAAAACATTATTGTTTACATTATTGCTAATGTCGATATATTATATGTCTATATCAATATCCCTACGTCAGATTACATTCGTTGACAAAAATTCAGATTGCATGTAGGTTTCCAAGCTCAAATTCCGCACATGTTGGATATTTGTACTTTCTTATTTTTAGCTACATCCTAGGCCAAACCTTACTTTACAATACCGAAACCTGCCCATAAGAAACAAAAAGGAAACTAAAATTTACTAAATATTTGTTAGAATGTATAAACACTTAATAAAAGAAAATGTTAGTTAAATAAATGATACATACTAAACACAAATTATTAGCACAAAATTAAAACAAAACAATATAAATGGGTCAGATGTGCATGCAGCCTGAGCCACAGATCTAAGTATCAAGGGAAGAAATCTGGTCTTTGCCTCGTAAGTAAAGGTGGCGCTACTGTACAACAGGACCATAATGACACTTGACCCAGTGTCATTATTGAGAATGTGTTTTGTTCTCTACCCTCAATTAATCCAAAGGTCGAACGAACATACTAAAATACAAAAACTCAGTTGTAGCGGCGCGGCGATACGAAACACGTTTTCATGATCAAAGCCGACTTTGGTGGGCTCAGGCAGCTCACAGCAAAAGTGTACAGTAATTTAGTTGGCCGAGTATTCACTTCCATAATCGTCGTACCTGATAAAGACTAGCGGTAATTTTTCGTTTCGTATTCGTAAAACTATACAGTGGTGGGTTTAGACACTACACTCGCAGCAGTCTTTATATTGAGAGTTATGCATAGCATCATTATAGTATGTAATATAAAAAAATATTGTAACTGAGTAGGTAACTAGTAAGAAAAAATATTCTCTACTTGTTTAAATATTGTGTTAGCATGATGATTTAATAGTCAATATTATTAAGGATACTTTTTCAATATGTTAAAGCAGTGAATATATAATTACTTTCTTTGTTTCTACTTTTTGTATTTATTTAAACTGCTCCATCATATAAAGCTATATAGAAAGAAACAAAGACAGAAAGTAGTAAATTGCTATTAAAGAAAGAACTTACAACTTTTCAACATTTCAATGAGTGTGTGTTTAAATAAAATCCTAGCCTCATTCTGCTTCTTATCTAATCATAATATATTACCAAACAAAAATTTACTGCCAGCCTCACACACAGTATATCAATACTTACTTATTATTATGGGATTTTAAGTCTGGGACTACACAACACATACTATCCTATAGCCTGCCTATATTCAAAACATTTTGGATGACTGTGAAGCGTTTTTATTTCGATCAAATGTATCAGTCACTGTAGATTGTATTATAAATATCAATCCATTAATTATGCTACACATTAAGCTTACATTAACACTAAACAACACTAAAATATTTAATTGTAAGATCATATTATAAGGAAGTGTAGACGTTTTAGTCAAAAATTTACCTCTACATTATTGCTTCTAAGTAGACATTTCATACAATGTTCTTAATTAAACCGTATGAATTTATGAAAATAAACTGCACCATGGCTACTTAATTACTGTTAATGAAATCATAACACCCAAAATATTTTGAATCGTGACAAAATTAAATTTATTGAGAGGTACATTTTTACCTGTGACTAGTTTTTACACACCATTTTCATTTTTATTATCGTGTGATTTATATTATAACTATTTAAAAGAACACCACACCAACATAATTTTAAAGTAAATTCCTAAACAGCTACATTTAAATTAAAGAACACATATTTTTTAAATACTTATTTAAAGGTACTTAAAAATTTAATGTTGCGCAAAATCGTAACTGACTAGTACAATGTAGTTAAGTACAAATAAATAGTAATAATGAATCATTTTATCCTTACATAGAACCATAGAAAACAAATGTCACCTATATTGAAATGCATTTACAAGCCCCATTCATTATGAGAAATTCTGACCTCAGCAGCACTTTTCAAAATGATATGCTTTCGTCATTACTCATTATCTATAATTTAACTATGTTGTCACAAAAACTACTTAACATGAAATCTTGGATTAAATACAAATAATGAATTATTCATAAATTTTATGGTACTGAACTAATATTGACCTTATACTAATGTAATATATTATTAATTAACATCAAAAGAATATTTAGTCTAATATTATAATAAATTATGAATAATATACATTACTTAAATGTAATAATAAATAGGGATTACACAAATTAATAAGAGAGACAATATCATAATGCAATTAGCATAAATGTTTACAACATTTTCTATTCCGACAAAAAGTAGTACCTAATTAATATACGTACCAATTAGAACTTGACTTCTCCTCTACATGTCAATAAGTAAAATGAACATATTCACACAGAATTTTGTTCACCAATGCCAAACATAAGTTAATACAAAATGTTATTATATTGATCAATTGTAATTTAGTTTGTCATGGTCTCCAAAAATTATTTTTTTTTGCCAATTAAAAGTCAATGTTTTGGTATGAGTATGTATATTATGATATCTAATATTATGAATTAAAATTACAAAAATCTATATTAATCTTACAAAATAATATGATTTTTATTTTTTCATATAATATAATGTACATAACTTATTTTTGATTTTGTGCATAGTCAAATTTCAGATTTCTCAATCTTGTCAATATTAAAAATTACAATTAGTAAACAGATCTTCCATTGTATCATGTATAAAATTGTCTACATATTAATAAATTGTATAAATTGTCTATTGGCATGGATTTAATTTTACCTCAGTCATAACATCTTCTTTGGTAGATTAGAGACACAGTGACAGTACATTTAATGTAGGTAATAAATATTAGACATTATTTTAATTTATGAACGGCAAACGCTTTGCTCCAAATTATATAATTGCACTGATTTTTTTTATGTTAAATAATATAATCATTTTATACTTTTACTTATAGTAAAATTTAATATTGCACTGTCAATTACTATTGTATAAATATTAAATAAATATATTTCTTTCACTTATTATGTTTCAATATATGTCCTTTAGAGACCACATTTATACATTTTGTTTAAGATCAGATTGAATAAATAATAACTTTTAACTGCTGTATTATTTGAAAAAGTGTCTAGAACATCAGACACAGTTGATGTTACGGGAGGAATTATTGTAAATGTTTTCTAGCAAATATTATAACATTATTAGTTTCTTATGATTGACTATTGACATCACACACATAATATCATAATATGGCATTAATGGAAACTTTTGTAGTAAAATGTTTGCCACAAAAATCTTAAGTACTTTATAATGCTGTGTGTGAAATATTGTGATGATAGTAATATTAGATGATTTGTACTTCCTTTTGTGAACACTGGATAAAATAAAATTGTCATGATCTGCAACCGTCGCTATCTCTAAAATTATCAAAACTTCTGATCGCAAACCATGACAGTGTAATGATCAACATTTTGCATTAGCTACAATTTATTGACTAGATTTTAAGGAGTTTATGATTTACTCTTATTTGTTTTGAAGCTGACCTGCAAAACTTGTCCGTTTAGAGAGTATCCGTTTAATGATTGTATGGCAACTACAGCTTCATCGTAATTTGTCATAGTTACAAAACCGTATCCTTTGCATTTGTTGGTTGTCGGATCTCTTATAATTTTCACACTCTGTACTGCGCCGAAGGGGCCGAAAAGCTGCCAAAGGATACTTTCTTCTGTGTCAGCACCAATATTGTAGACAAAGATACACCAACCAGATCCACCCAATGCATTACCTTGAATCAGAGGGTCTGCCAAGGGAGAGTATCTTTGGAGACCTTTATTAATAGCAAGTAAAGCCTTACCAGCAGGACCAATGAAGCGACGAGTTGTAGTTGGAGCCAAATACGCTGCGAGTGGAGCAAGTGCTTTGTTCTGATTACTGGGATTGTTTGCACACTTAACTGTAATGGGACCGGTGCCTCCTGGTGGTATGGTACCATTTAGTTCACGTATTGCAGCCTCAGCTTCACATCTCTGGTCGTATCTGATAAATGCCACACCTCTTGATGGTCCTTGTAGCCCCTGTTCTTCCACACCTTGCAAGAGATGGCCAACATTCATATTCTCATGAAGTATTCGGGAACTTATTATAGTGCCATATGGGCTAAACAGGTTTTCCAAATCTTGTTGAGTCATATGCTTCGGCAGACCAGAAACGTACAGATTGGCACCTTTAATTGCGTCGGAACTCGGACGGGCGTAAGACACTTTAATAATTTTATTTTGTAATCGAAGACCATTTAAAGTATTCACAGCTTTTTCAGCATCTTCTGCTTTGTGGTAGTTTACGAAAGCATAACCCAAACTTTGACCATTCAGAATGTGGTCTGGGAATACTGTTACCTTGTCTCTGATCAGCTTGCAACTCTCTACTTCGCCCACACTTGAAAACAGTGATCTTATTTCTTCTTGTGTCATAGTTTGTGGCAAATAGTTCACTATTAAATTAGTTTTTGATTCATTGTTACATGGCTGAACCTTACTACCATTTTGCGTGGGCTGATTCGCGTTTACGGCATCAAGTGAATTGGCCATCATTTTGATTGTTTTAAAAAGAACAGCAAAAAACTCTATTTACGTGGTAGCTTTCGAGTAAAAGCTATTTTAAATTAGACCATAGATTCGTCACACGTAATATTAACTTCAGCCCGCGTTGGTTGAATGCATATGCAAGGAAAGAAAATCAATAAGATGCTGATCACTTTCGTACTTATCCTGTTTTCGGCGTAACCGCACCAAGTCCGGTAAATCAGAATATAACCAGTAACTCAAATAAATGTTAGTTTATTAGATCTAGAGAAATTTTAACGTAAAGTGAAAAGGAAATCAACCAAAAATCTATACGACTTGCGACCTATTCTCGTAAGTTCATTTCTTTCACTTCACTTTCTTTTTTGTGTTACCATAAACCATTTTCCAATATAAAATTAATGGTAAAATTTATTACCAGTCGAAAAAAAATCTAAAATATAATTTTGCTTTACAAGTTATCGCAGAAAATATAATAAAAGAAACTGAATAAAAGTATTTTTCATTTTCAGATGGTATTTTTAATTAATAAAACTCGATTTTAGTTAGTAAAATCAATTTAAAAGTATATTTTTGCAGCTTTAACGTATTTGAAACTTTCCGATAGATGGCGCTGATAATGTTAGCTATTTAGTTCACGTAGTACTTTGTCTGTAAAAAAGAGGGCGTTACACATTTACTATTAAACTATATAATAAGATGTTAAGCATAAGTAATATTATGATTTATGAGTTAAAAAACTAAAGTAGATGATGATTTATGGATGACCCGACGTTCCCACTGCTAGAGCTCGTATCTCTTCTCAGTGTTAGGAGAGTGAATACACTCTCATACAAATAGCTAGCCTACTGCGGGACTGCGGGTTGGTTAATCTATAAATTAAAATATATTATCTTCTATAAATATAAAACCTAACCTTAGCAAAATCATGTCAGGACGTCATGCCTAAGGAAGGTTCCGTAACTATCAACACGAAATAGGTTTTCTTTTAATTACCTACTTCAAAAGTTATAAAAAATATATAAAATATAATATTATATAAAAGTTAGTTTAACAGCCTCCGTGGTCTAGTGGTTTAGAGCTTGGCTCTCGACTCGGAGGTCGTGGGTTCGATTCCCGCATTGGAATAACAAAAAATCTTGTTTCCAAGTTTGGTTAGGACAATGCAGGCTGATCACCTGATTGTCTGACAAGAAAGATGATCCATGCGTCGGATGGGCATGTAAAAAGTCGGACCTGCGCCTGATATCTCACCAGTCGTGTCGGTTATTCGTCCCACTGGGTTACGAGAGTAAAGGAAGAGAGAGTGCTCTTGTGTACTGCGCACACACTTGGGCACTATAAAATAACTCCTGCGTAGCTGGCCTGGTTTCAATTAAACCGGCCACCGTCACTGAAATCAGTGTGGGTAGCTATTCAAAAGTTATTGTCCGAATTCGCTCAAAATAATTTTCCTAAAGAATTTTTAGCATGATTTATCAGTATGGAAACTTACAAGTTTCTATCTCCTATAGTTTAGAAATGTCAGAGGGAGACCAATTTATAAACCACTTTGGAGGCCGATTATTAAAAATGGTTTACTTTGTAAAAAAGTCATCTATGAAAATTTTTAAAAGATCTATCACACGTTGGGGTAGAGTGAAAAAAAAATAATCCCCACTTCACATGTAAGGAGAGCCACCCCTAAAATATAAATTATTATTTTTGATGCCAAAACCGAGACCTAACCACAATATACGAGGGCGGCACTGAAAATTTCGGGAATCAAGGAAGTGACACAACATTACTATTTAAAAATGTATTTATTGCTTTTCGAAGTATTCTCCGCGAAATTTGACACATTTTTCCATACGATGGAACCAATCATTGAAGCAACCATTCCATTCGGAAGTTGGGGTCTCCAAAATGGCCGTTTTGTAGGCGTCCACAGCTTCTTCAGGTGATGAAAATCTCTGACCACGCAATTTATTCTTTATTTCAGGGAAAGTATAGAAATCATTAGGGCTTAGGTCGGGGCTGTACGGCGGATGGTCTAATAATTCTATGATTTCTTGCTCTAAAAACTCTTTTGTTCTGTGCGCGGTGTGAGAACTCGCATTGTCGTGATGGAGGATGATGCGGCGGTTGCAGTTCTCTTTACGGAGTTCAGAAACGACCTGTGGCAAACAAATGTTAGCATACCATTCTGCATTAACCGTTCTTTGTCCCTGAAGAGGAATAGTCGCAACATGGCCGGTTTTGGAGACAAACGTGGCCACCATTTTTTTTGCAACACTCCGTGAACGAACAATTTTTGTTGGCTTTAACTCATTTTCGAACACCCAAACTCGTGACTGGTTTTTTGTTTCGGGTTCGTACGCATATATCCAGGATTCGTCACCTGATACGATGTTGTATACAGCATTTGAGGATCCTGCGTGGAATCTTTCGAGAGTTCTGACGCACCAAGTAACGCGAGCCGCTTTTTGCTCTTCACAGAGCAAATGCGGTATCCATCGGGAAAACAACTTTTTTACACCTAATTGTTCATGCAAGATTATTTGTATTTGACTCATGCCAATGTCTAAAATTGCCTGAATTTCGCGGTATGTCACATGTCGATCTTCCTCAATCAGCTTACGCACAGCATCAACGTTTTCTTGGGTGACTGCAGTTTTTGGACGACCTTGACGGGGACCATCACTGAGCTTGACACGTCCACGTTGAAATTCAGCAAACCAGCGATAAATTGTGGTTTTGGATGGGGCTTCATCACCAAATGCAGAAATCATCCGGTCAACACACTGTTTTTGTGTTAAGCCACTTCGAAAGTCATAACAAATCATCGCTCTAGAATTTTCTCAACGACTAAACAAGTTTGACAAGACCTTGTGACAAGACCGAGAATCTTTTTTTAAATAAATAAACGGTATTCGATTTTTAAAACCAAGGAGTTTTAAATTAAAAAGATTTTAATATGACAGGAACAGTGGAAATATTCCATTCCCGATACTTTTAGTGCAGCCCTCGTATTATTATACTTAACTGTACCAATTTTTATCAATTTATATCCACGACGGACGGACTGAATGCTATAAGGGTTCCTTAATTATTACGGAACCCCAATAAGGGACTTTGAAAAGTTACATCCTTAAAGGAACCCAAAGACATCAAAGAAACAAATCGTGTCATCTTTTAAAAATAAGTTGAAACATCACATTAGAATACTTTCATAAATATTACAGAATAACATTTAGGCTAGTAACGCACTTTGTAACTCCTCCAGTGTACTGTGTACGTCAAGTATAATTTACCAACAGGTGATCCATTTGCTCGTTTATCTACTATTTTATAAAAAAATCATAAAACATTTTTTGCAATAAAATCTAACATAAAACATATTTAATATTAAACTAATTTTAAGAAAACAAAGAAAGTTTAAGAAAATACCTACCATACACTAATAAATACAAATACCTAATAAATATTTTACCCTTGGAGGGTCGTGTTTGTTTTTAAAGGGGGTCGCAGTCTGTTGAAAAATAATAGATACCTACAAACTACATATGTAGTTTGTAACTATTATTAATACACTAGGTACACGCTTTTTTACAATAATAAACATTTATTTTTCATTTACACTATTCTTAATCCAAATTTATTAAATTTTATTTTTTATTTTTTAGTTAGATTTTCTATAAAAGCGTGTTTTTTTAGTTTTTTTAAACAATAATTTATTTTTTTGTATTTAGTACGATTTGCCAAAGAGTAAGCCTGGAACTGCACGCATGCGTAGTTCGCGCACTAGTTCTATCTCTCTTACTCTCATGCAAAGGATGCGGAAAGAAATTGATGAATCCTGGCGAATTTACTCAGGATAATCGGATATTTTAATCGAATTATTGCATTGTCATCGGTCTTTGATAGGTGTGCAAAGTTTGAATTAAATCTGATCGTTCAAAGTAGGGCAAAATACGCAAATAGGTAGTTTGGGTACAACATTATTGTCATTGTACAAACTTTAAAGTCGAATGTCGCTTCTAGGTACGCTCAATCTATGTTTTACCGATAAGCGCAACGAGTTTGAACCAATGCAATGCATTGCAATTATTTTTCAATTTACCCTCGAAATAAAATGTAGGTAGATACATCTATTGCCTGGCAAAAATAAATTAATATTGAAGAGTGATATTTATTTTGAGTTATTGTGTATTGCATTGTTTTAAAAATACTAAAATTACTGTTTTGTGTCGCCGCACCGTTGTCAAAATATAAGTTAAATATATATGTTTAAATAATGTTATGAATGTAATTGTTCAATTGTATTCTTATTATAATAGTGTTGGAAGTTTGTATGGAATATATATCTCTTCAAATCTGCACCGATACCATACCATCGATAATATACCGATTTAATAAATCCTGAATTACGTATCGGCGTAAGGATTGAAAATTTGTATGGTAAAATTTTTAAACCTTCACCGAATTCTATGAAAATCGATGTTCACTTTTCATAGAAATCAAATTACAAATGATTTAACATATATTTTACCTTTCTTAAAATTCATTCCCCGGGGGTGTAAAATAGAGGTTGAAAGATTGTATAGTAATAATTTAAAATATTTCCTGATTTCTATGAAATTAAATAGTATACGGACCAATAAATACAAATGATTTAACATGTACCTACTTACTTTAAAATTCGTCGTAAAAGTACTATGGGGTTGAAAGTTTGTAAGGAAAATCTTTAAATCTGCACTGATTTCCATAAAAATTAAAATTAGTGCTCTCAAATACATATCATTATATACATATTTTAGAGTTTATTAGAATTTACTCACTGACAATGGCAACTGGGTGTAAATTAGTGTTGAATGTTTGTATGATACAATTTTTAAATCTTCACCAATATCCATGAAATTAAATATTCGAGGTAATAAATAAATAATTGAGTACGTATTTTATATACTTTTTTTTTAATTCGTTCCCAAAGGCGTGAAAAGATTGAATAGTGAATTGGTCTGGTCGGAATGCGTTGAATTTTAGAATAAACGACATAGAAATCCGTTAACATTTTTTCGAAATATAAGTATACCCCACGTGCACAATCTTGACCGCGTCACAAAAATCTAAGCTCAGAGTCTGTCAACGTAACGGGCCTTGGAGCACAGAATTTTAGGTGTCAAGAGGATCGACCGAACCGAAACACCACTCTGCGCTCCAAAACGGGATTGACTGACGCGGGAAAGAAAGCTGCCAGCTTAAAATGGCGGGGCATTTGTCTCGCATGCACCCAGATAGATGGGCTCATCTTATTACGGAGTAGCTACCGACTGGTCGGCGAAACAAAGGCAGACCCAAAAAAAGGTGGCGTCACGTGACAAATTTGCTTTTGATAAGGACTGGCCAATCATAGCGAAGGATCACGATTTATGGAGAAAAAGAGGAGAGGCCTTAGCCCAGCAGTGGGACACAACAGGCTAGCTGCTAACATAAGAATTATAGTACCTACCCCACGGGGGCAATGGGGATCCACGCGGACTAAGTCGCAAAAGCTAGTTACTACGACTAGTTAGAGCCACAGCTCAGTGGTTCACCACGTTGGTGCTCAACCCGGGGGTTGCGGATTCGAATCCCACCGAAATAACAAAAAGTTTTTCCATGTTCCTGGGTCATGGATGTGTATTAAACATGTGTATAATATAGTAAAAATATTAAATATACTTCCCGTTGTCTGGTACCTGTAACACAAGCTCTTCGGATACTTAGCACGGGGCCAGACTGACGTGGTGTGAAGGCAACGCACCTGCAGCTCTTCTGATGTTGCGAGTGTCCATGGGCGACGGTAGTTGCTTACCATCAGGTGACCCGTTTGCTCGTTTGCCCCCTTATTTAATTAAAAAAAAAAGAAAAAAAGAAGCGTCCATAGATAGAGATATTATTAACTATAATAATAATTTGATTATAAAACTGAGTAAACAAACAAGTAACACCACAATGAGTGGCGCAGATAATATTGTTTTTATTAACATAGTGGTAAGTTGATAAGAGAGATTCTAAATAAAATATGTGTAGCGGAAACCAGCTGTTTGACAATGATAATACTGACTCAGGAGTCAACTCATAGTAACTTTAATAACATAAGCGGTCACGTTTAAATCTTCATTCTTCATCAATAGTCATCACAGCGCACGGATAAGGTAAATGGTGGTGGTTCTATACGAGTACTATAAAGTATACATTCGTGTTTTGGCGACCTCTGTGGCTCAATGGTTGAGCGCGGTGCTCAAGCTGGGGGTCGCGGCTTCGAATTCAGCCGAAGGAACAAAAAAGGTTTTCTGTGTTCCTGGGTCATTGTAATAAATATGTGTGTAATATATTAAAAACCTTAAAAACGTCTACTATAGTATAATCATGTTTTTTCAATGTCGATTTTAAGCATTAATGCACAAACACCTCCATGAAGTTAGTTGGAGCAAGAGGTCCCCACACTCAAGATTTCTAAAATGAAATCTACTCAAAATGCCTAATGTTGGATCGGCCGGCGCCGTGTCTGATCATCATCTATATTTTAAAAAAATCCCCTTTTTTCTTGGTCATTAATTGCATGAACTGCTAGACCAATTTTCATAAATCTTTTTTGTGGAGTTGTGTTGACAGAAAAAGTTGCGGGGAAATAAAAAATGTGTAAGAAAATTTAACGATCCTTAACTTTTCTAATAAGATTTTCCTCGATTCCTCACGGATCCCAGCATCATTGTTGTTAGGGTTTACAGGCTTGGCACAACATTTCAGTTTTTGCTATCTGTGAATGTTCAAAGGTGTAAAATACTATGAGAAATACCTATATCAACATAATATCATGTTGTATGGTGTTATGATGGTTGTGCTGATGATGATTATTATTTAATAGTGATGCTTGCAGTTCTTTTAATAATGTTGAAATTTCCAAACGTCTATCTTTAAAGACCGAGGAGTTCTATTCAGTCCTTTTGAAACACCTTGGCACAACATTTCACTTTTTGATACCTTAGAATGATCAAAGAAATCGATATCGGTGTAAAAGACTATGAGAAATACCTAGAAAAAAAAAATGAAAAAAATGTTTATTCGGTATCTTTTACAAATATAACATACAAGTTACTAGGGTCTCCTTTTAAGTATAAACCTGTGTTAGGAGACCTCGCTCTTTCGGTAAACAAACAAAATATAGATATCAACATAATATCATGGTGTATGGTGTGATGATGGTGGTGGTGATGATGATTATTTAATAGTGACATTCGCTTGCAGTTTTATAAGCAATGCTGAAATTTCCAAACGTGTATCCAGGGTATACCTTGGCACATTTCACTTTTGGTAGCATGTGCTCGAGTTACTTCGAAAGAAGTCAAAATCACAATCGGTGTCCCTATAAATTTTGAAGACTTCTCTCGATTCCTCATGGATCCCATCACCAGGTCTACCATTTGGTGACAGTGGCACTGATTCAGGAGTCGACTCTTTACAATAAAAAAGAATTTTGAAAATCGGTCAACAAACGGCGGAATAATCGCGTAACATACATACAAAAAAAACATACACACGAATTGATAACCTCCTCCTGTATTTTGGAAGAAGAAAAAGATGCGCGTTACTAAGAATGACAACGTTATTACCGTGATTTTCGAAGAAATAACATATTTTTGTGGACTAATATTGTTTCCAGTATAGGACAATAATGATAAATTTAGAAATTAGTATAATTTTTCACAGTTTTGTACAAATTTTCCATAAAATCTAATATTAATTCCAAGAGACCAGTTTTTAGGTATCGAAAAGTATTTTGACTCCCAACACGGATTTCGTTGATGGTGGCCGGTTTCATTGAAACCAGTTCAGCTACGCAGGAGTTATTTTGTATTTCCCAAGTCTGTGTGCAAATCACAATACACAAGAGCACTATCTCTTGATGGGTATCTTACTAGCTAGTAGCTACCTACTAAGATTTTGAGTAGTTTAGTTGAGCAATAGAAAACCGCTTCGCTTGTGACTTACACAGACAGTCAGTGCAATCGGTGCACATGTACTGAAGACGGTAGTACGAAGCGATTTTTTCCAATCGCATTCATAATTTAATTATATACGAGTAACTCGATGTACACATACACTGATCCTTTTTTATTGTGGAAGAAATAGCTTTGAGTAGAAATATTATGTAGAAAACAACAGAACATTTAACTAGAACAATAATAATTTATTAATTGCCCAGTGGCGTAGCGTGCCTTGGCGGAGCCCCGTATGAAAATTTGTTTGGAATTGAATTGAATTGAATTTGTTTGGAACCCTTATGAAGGGTAAAGATTTCTCACAAAATAAAAAAGAAACGGTTCCATAAAATTAAAAGAAATATTTATTCATTATAATTATCTATCTGTCACTTTTTCCAAAATTTTTACAAACAATTCAAATTAAATATACACTCTCCTTGCCTTTTTTTCGGCAAATTGATTTATTAAATCATTTATAGCTGATGATAACTAGTTTTTCTAAAGTAAAAAATTTGGGAAGTTTTTATTAATTTTTGCTTACGCACGTCGGGGGCTGCTACCGCCGTATCTGCTGTATAATTGATACGGCAGATACGGCGGTAACTACGCCCCTGTAGTTACCTAGGAACGACATTAGCGAGTAAGGGTTGTAAGATAGATTAGATTGGATTGACGTCACAGACGGCGAAGAAATTATATTGTTTTATCTTATGATGCCTGATATACAGTACGTAATATGAAAATATGTTATAGTATCTTCGCCGTCTGTAATAGTTCATACAAACTGTATAGCACGCGATATCTTATCTTAACATAAAAAATATTATAGTATCTTCGCCGTCTGTGATGCCCCTTAAAATGTAAGTAGGTACGTACTTTACTACACTGGACTAGGTCTAACTGATTGATTGTACTGTTGTTTCTTAGTGAAAATTCATGTCCAAATTACATTAATCTGCACAATATTTTTGAATATTTTTTTATGTACTTACCTATTTATATTCAATTTACACCTGATGATCAGTTAATCGAAACCGGTCGTGTTTATATATAAATAAATTATTGTAAAAACCTAAATAAATAAAGTGGAAAAGTGTATAAAACAGTTGTGTGATATTATTATGGAACTAGGTCTGCCTACTTATTTATCCTGTTCCAGTGCTGTTGCCTATTGTAGTAGAAAGTAGAAGGAGAATCATTATTGATTAGAATAAAACCTGTTATTATATTCGCGTAAACATAAGAATATCCGCGTAAACTTAAGAAATCAATATTAAAAAAAATATTGAATTCTTATGTTTATGCAAATTATATTATCTATTGTCCTTACTCCTTAACACTTACTGATTGTGTCGCGGTGCACTTTTCTTTCTCCTGATATTTCGGCTACTTTCCTACAGCCAGTACTACTTTGACCACGGCTGCTGGAAAGTAGCCGAAACGGCGGGTCGCCCTTTTGTTTAAAAACCAAAAGGGATCAAGCGTCCCCAATTTCCTACACATAGATCCGATTTGGTACTGGAATACGTGGAATTTGTCTGGCTACAAGAATCTGCGACAAACAACAGAATATCAGTGAACAAAATACAAATTTACCTACTAAAACTAATACAGGTAATTGTACAAAGTGTCCTCTATTTAAGGGACACTTGATCCATCCACACAATTACTATGCAACATAAAGAGAAAAAAAACGTAAATTTAACCTTTGTTTATTGCATAAAAGTGTTATTGTATATTCGCAATTTCGCATGCGGTTTTTAGCATTAATTTCACCATGACTTTTTGACACAACTTTTTATGGTTTGGTATTTTTTTATTGAGTACCTTCTCTTGTTTTTTATATGAAAATATTCAATAATTATACTATAATAAAAATATTTAAGGCTCACCTAATCTAGGGGTATCAAGTCTCCACGAATAAAAAATTGTACCATGTGTACCCGGGAGTTGTATAATGCTATAAAAAAAGTATAATATTAATAAAAGTTGTTTAACATTAACACTTTAATTTAAATAAACGAAAGTCATATAGAAAAGGATTAGTTCATCACCTAAATAGAGATTCTAAATACGTAACTCTTAAATCAGAATAAAACTATAGCAACCAAACCACATTTTGGGAAATAAATCATTAGGATTAAAAAAAAACTTACAAAATAAAAGTTGATTGCAACATAAATTCATTTATCGCCCACCGTTTGAAGAAGGGCTATATCTGACAATAATTTATACTCATTTGGAAAAGTTTGCTGGTATCGTATACTATCGACATACCCACTGTAAAAGTAGGTACTGTCGTATAGGTTCTGTAAATCGAGTGTACCTAGTCTCCCATAACGATCAAGTATGTCCCTTCGCTTCGCGTCAAAGTAGCTTTTCTTGTTTTAGATCCAAAACAACTCGGTAGTAAGTTCAAACACTGCATAATATATTTAATACTATATATTTAATAAGCTTTTGCCCGCAGCATCGCTCGCGTAGTGTTCGTGACAAAAAACTTCTTTAGCAAATTAAATACTTATAATACATTTTTTCATTTTAATATATCTCCTAGTTATGGAGTAGGTAATATTGTATCCGTCTAAATAGCTTCTGAAAATACCACATTATTTGTGATAATTTTTTTAAACTTAAAATGGGTATAGTAACCTATTCTTAAAAGATAGACATATTATCTATGCCATCGCAGACTTTTCTGTCCGACTTCAAAAATATGAAGATTGAGTAGAGAAATAATTAAATTTTAGCCGAATTTAAAAGAGAAATTATTTGGAAAAGAAGTATTATTTCATACTATTTTGTGCATTTTTACTTTAGGAAATCGATTTTAATTTATTGTTTAAAAATTATAGATTTCCCTTTTTTATATACTTATTATTATTAACACATTTTAAGAAAGTTATTAATACAAAAAAGGCTCCGGTATTCTTACTCTCTCGGCAAAACAAACTCAAGCGTTTTTTATGCCGGTTTTCCGTGGTATTTCCTCAAATAAGCATTACCGATCTGTGGACCAAATAAACAATCACCAGTGATGATAATGATTAGACACTATATAAATTAATAATAATTATTATCTATTGTAGTAGTCGGCGGAAAAAATGAAGCAGTCAGCAATAAATATAATATTATAGTGATGATGACGATCATGAATATAATTTTGGCAATAGCAGCATTTCAAATACATTGATATATGTGTACAAAACTACGAGGAGTACCTATGTCACCATAATAATATGTAGGAAGTAATAATAAGTGCGATATACGTAAGAAGATGGTGGTGATGATTATGATGATTATTACTGTAAGTGGCATATGCTTGCAGTTCTTTAAATAATGCCGAAATTTCTAAGCGTACATCATTAAAGACTGATGAGTTCTGTCTAGTGCTTTTGGATCTAGGGTACCTACACCTTGGCACAAAATTTTACTTACTATAAAAGTCGAAATATCCTTACTAATATTATAAATATCAAAGCGTGGATGTTTGTTACGCTTTCACGCAAAAATTACTGAACGGATTTCGATGAAATTCGGTATGGTAGTAGTTTAGACTCTGGATTAAAATATAGGCTACTTTTTATCCCGAAAAAGTAGTGTTCCCGAGGGATACTATACTTACGCGGGCGGAGCCGCGAGCAACAGCTAGTATACTATAAATGTCCTTATAATTTTGTGGAGTTCTCTCGATTCTTCAAGGTTGCCATCATAAAGTGTCTAAGGGATCAATTGCGAACAAAAGAATTTTGAAAATGCTTCGACAAACGGCAGAGTAATGTTCAAAGACACGTGTCTTTATAAAAGACTATGAGAAGTACCTATTATCATCATAATGTGATGGTGTATGGTGCGGTGTTTGATGATAATTACTTTTATTGACATAGTGGCATATGCTTTCAGTTCTGAAATCCTCAAACATGTATATATAACGACTCGGGAGTTCTGTTCAGTACTTTTGGATACAGGGTATATCTTGGAGCAAAATCATTATTTTTGGTAGCACATGCCTGGACTTCTTTAGAAAAAGTCAAAATCACTATATGTGTGCATATACATTTCTGGATCCCATCATCAGGTCACCACTTTGGTGTCAAAAAGACCAATTGGGGATTATACCCTTTAAAGCAGAAAAATAATTTTGAAAATCGGTCCATAGGCGGTGAATTAATCGTTTAACATATAAAATAATAAAAAAATATTATAAACAGCCGAATGTATAACCACCTCCTTTTTTGGAAGTCGGTTAATTTAATTTTAAGTGGAGTGGAGTAACCAAAACGCATTAGTGAATGAAAACCGCATTCAAATCGTCTAAGCCTAGCCGTTGACTTCATACGCGCAAAAACAAATATCGCGGGAACCCAAGAAAACATTTTTCTGCAATAAAAAGTAGCCTATCAGCTAATCCAGAGTGTAAACTACTACCGTACCAAATTTCATCAAAATTCCTTCAGTAGATTCTGAGATTAGCGCGTACAAACGTACAGATAAACAGACAAACAGAAAAACAGTCAAAATTTCTAAAAAGCATTGTTTTGGGTTCTGTCGTTCATAAAGCCAAGCAAGCAATGTAATAGTTTTTCTTATATATCTTCCATGTACAGACAGCGACCAGTTACGATTTTATTATATGTATAGAATGATTTTATTATAGATATAGCAGTGTTTGGGCTTACTACATAGACAAACAAATACATTAAATTGAATTCAAACAATATTTCATTCAAAATTGTCGGCGCAAGTATAAAGTAAAGAGAAACAAATTCTATTACTTATCAGCTTGTGACTTGGTCCGTTTCAGTCAGTCCGCACTACAGACGGGTCGATTCGGGTGCGTTCAGTGCATGCGTACTGAGCGCTTGCGAAAATCAACAAAGCCAGTAGCTAATCAACCGCTTACGAAATGAAATACGATAAAAATGATCTAAGCGATAAAAGAATACTAAGGAAAATATTGGCTAAACATGACCTAGTTTTTTGGATATTAAACGAAAAACTGTTACAATTTTTGTGCGTTTGTCTTTTCTCTTTTAGGATTTAATTTAACACTCGCTCGCATCTCGCGTCGCGCTCTGTGTGCTGAGTGGTACTTTTTAACCGACTTCCAAAAAAGGAGGCGGTTAATGGATAAATATTCGGCTGTATATATATATACCCCCTTACTAATGTCTGATGTGTTGGAAAAGTCACTTAACAAAGACAAAGACAGCAACGTTGTTTAAGTTATCCGTTGTGTAAATCTTTTTATATAGGTATATTTTTTTATGTTCAATGATAATTCCGCCGTCTGTGGACCGATTTTCAAAATGATTTTTTTGATGTATAGGGTATAATTCCAAGTTGGTCCCATTTTCACCAAAATGGTGACCTGAATTTGGCATCCATGAGGAATCGAGGGAACTCCTCGAAATTTATGTAGATATATATAGTGATTTCGACTTTTTCTGAAGTATTTCAAGCATATGCTACCAAAAAGTAAGCTCTTGTACCACGGTATACCCTGGATCCAAAAGTCTTCATCAAAATTATAAAGATTGAGTAGAGAACTAGTTAAAATTTAAGCCGAATATAAAGGGGGAATTATTTAGAAAAATAAGTTTTATTTCATACTTTTATGTGAATTTTTACAAGTTATTATTTAACTTGCAATGTATGTCTTTTGTTCGGGTGGAACTTTGCAACTCAATTTTGAAGCAGATATTTTCAACCGATTGAATTGAAATTTTGTATACACATGATGACATGATGAAAATGCATGGTTAGCTATGTGACGTAATTCTAAATTCAACATGGCGGAACACACAAGATGGCCGACAAGTTATTTTTAATGCATTTCTACAATATGGTTATCAAATAAAAGGGCTTGATGAGATTGAAACGAAAAATAAAGTGACGTCATTCTAAATCCAACATGGCGGGACACCCGAGATGGCCGACAAGTTATTTTTAATGCACTTCTACAATATGGATATCAAATGTAAGGGATTGCTAAGAATAACTCGAAAATATTTTTTTACTTTTAATTTCTTTAACATAATTGTTACTACTCGCCGTGAAGAAACGTTAACTAAAATTTGTATGGCATCGTAATTACGCCCATAGTGGCAAACAATGGTAACTAATTCGATGCCATACGGCACATACCATATCTTCACGGCTAGTAGTGACAAAAACTCACACAATTCAGTACACTGAAGGCAAAAGAAAATCAATCTACCACTACGCTCCAAACAGCTGTTAGTCAGGACTAACATAAGTCTAACGGTATGCACCTTGCTTAGAAAACCAACATCTGATCAACACGGATAATGATATTCTTCGAGGAATTTGTATGATAAAGAGTTTTTTCCGCGCAAATGTTGTTGCTACGGGTATGAATCAGAAGTCAGTACATCCAGTGCACGCGTACCGGAGGCCCAACAGCCTTTGTTCCATCCGTTGATATGACAAGAATGAACCATGTCCCACTTCATAATTAAAATCATGTGACGAATAAATGTTGAATGTAAACTGTCTATAGAGTTGACAGAGACGTTATGTACTTAGTATGGGGCAAGAGCATATTTTTTTTTTGGTTCAAGAACATACATTTTGTTTGGCGCCTTTACATATATGATGTATACTATTTTGCCCCAGCTGACAATACCTAATTTAATTCCATAAGGCTTGTCATTAGGCTGCAAAGATTAGGAATAAAAAAAAATGTCTTATAAACATGTAATTTCCATAGCTCAACTGCGAAATTATGACTTGGTAATACAATGCTATCGAAGTGATGTAAAAGACCTATGTGCTTGACGCCCAGTCTTACAATAATGGCTGGGAGCAATGTTAAAAATATCTTATTTAACATACATGTTGAAAAAACAACATACGTACAAGGACGCAACGAAAATATCTATTTAGACAAAATCTTGCGGCATTTACCTACTCCTCCAATCTTTTTTCGAATTATTTTGGTTTCGATCCCAAACCAGCATGCCCATTGAGGAGTGAGCACTTTGTCACCTTTAAAATCATAATATCAAAGTATTTTTAACCGACTTCCGAAAAAAGGAGGCGGTTATTCGTTCGGCTGTATGTATTTTTTTTTTGTATATTCAACGATAACTCCGCCGTCTGTGGACCGATTTTCAAAACTATATTTTTGATCTAAAGGGTAGAAGTTGATCGCTTTTTCACAAAAGTGGTGACCTGATGATGGGATCCATGAGGAATCGAGGGAACTCCTCAAAATTTATATGGACACATAAAGTGATTTCTACTTTTTCTGAAGTAACCCGAGCATATGCTACCAAAAAGTAAGATTTTGCACCAAGGTTTACCCTGGCTCCAAAAGCACTGAACAGAACTTCTCAGTCTTTAAAGCTACGCGTTTGAAAATTTCGACATTGTTTAAAGAACTGCAAGTATATGCCATTATGTATCTTACAGTCATCATCATGATAATCTTATATACAATACCTAATGGAAGCTCGGCGCGTATTCAATTATACAACCGATCGTTTATTTTAAACGTTCTTAAAATGTGTTAATAATAATTTAACAAAACATATCACTAAAAAGGGAAATATTATTATTATTTTTAAACAAAAAATTAATCCGACTTCCAAAGTAAAAATGCACAAAAAAGTATGAAATAAAATTATTCTATTCTATTCTTATTTTCTAAATAATTTCCCTTTTAAATTTGGCAGAAATTTTAAATATTTTTTTTACTCAATCTTCAAAATTTTGAAGTCGTACAGCCTTAAAATGTATGTATTATGGTTAAAACGGTATCTATTTTAAATGTTGTGGCTGTTAGCTTAGAATGTTTCATGTCTCTGTTACTACTAAAATGAAATATGATTTATGTCTCGCAAATTTTATGCAGTTCGCGAGGGACAAATAAAATTTATGTCTATACGAAAGATGTCAACTACGAATAGTACGACCATGATCTCAATAGCTTTCGGGAATCGTCGTTTTTCATACACCGTCTGTCATTTTCATAGAAAAAAGACGATAGCCGAGCGCCATTAGCAGAATGGTTTTACTGAACCTCCTAGTAGGTACTTATAAAATATATGAACTTGCGGTTTATAAGTTCGTAATTTGTTTTAATTAGTATAAGCACGCAATGTAATTGCAAAACTGCAAACTGCAATTCCACTTATAACTTATGAATATGAATAAAAATATTATATATTTCTATAAGAACGCCTGTTATTCTGAATAATCTGAATAACTCACTCATTTCAAGACCATTATTGCTAACGCTGAATATTTCTATCATGCCTGTCATTTTTATGAGTAGTGAGTTTGCATCTTAAACTACATACAGTGAAAGCATGTTGCTAATGACCCTCGGCAATCTTCGTTTTTCTATGGAAACGACAGACGATGTATGAAAAACATAACCGACTTCCAAAGTTAAAATGCACAAAAAAGTATGAGATAATACTCATTTTCTAAATAATTCCCTTTTTAGATTCAGATAAAAATTTTAACTACACAATTTGCATAATTTTGAAGTCGGTACCAGCCAACTTAAACGTGAGCTCGATAAAATAATGATTATTTAGGATATTATATTTTGGGCTGGTACCGCCTCCAAAAATTGAAGATTGTGTTGAGAAATACTTAAAATTTTAGCCGAATTTAAAAAGGGGGGAATTATTTAAAAAATATTTTTTTTTTCATATATTTTGTGCATTTTGACTTTGGAAGTCGGTTTAATTTTTTGTTTAAAAATAATAATTTACACACATATCTGTATTGTACAGAAGCTGCAGGCCCGCAACCGCAGGGGGCGCGGGTAAAAACCGCTTCGTGAGTTCTTAGCCTTGGGTTGAAGTATTCGTATAGAAGCATATGAATCTACAATTTGGGTTTTCAGGAGACGGTGCTATCTCTCAGATCGAAGGGTGACTCTCACAGGAGCATGACTCTCTATCATATCGATTTTTTCAGATAAACTTAAACCAAAAGTCACCTGTATAACATAGAGACTAGAGAGCCAATAGGAGCAAATTATGCCCAGACGCAGATCATTTAAAGTGATTGCCGCTAACCGACGCTAATTGTATGTTAACGAGAGGCAATTGCCCGGCAATTCAATACAATGAATCTATTGCGGCCACATGGACTTCAATAAATAAGTCAATGGCATTCCAGTGCAGCGGGGATCGCCAAACATTGGTTGCGCGATTTTGAATCCAATTCTGCTAAAGGCAGTGATTAAAAAAAAGTAAAACCTGACCTAGAGCATATCAGGACATGTCTAAGGAGGGTTCCGTAACGATCAACGCGTAATAGGTTTTCTTTGAATTACTTCAAAAGATACTGTCCGATTTTGTTTAAAATAATTTTCCTAAAGAGTTTTAAGCATTATCTATCAGCATGAAAACTTATAAGTTTCTATCTCCTATAGTTTTGAAAAGCCAGGGGGGGGCAACTTTTAAACCCCTTTGGAGGCCGATTACTCGAAAATGGTTGACTTTGTAAAAAAGCCATATATGAGACCTTGCCTTTATTTTATACCTATTTAACTATATCCCACACGATGGGGCAGAATGAAAATATATTTTTCATCCCCACTTCACATGTATGGAGAGCCACCCCTCAAATGTAAAATAATTACTTTTATGATGCCTAAACTGAAATCTATGCACATTATATAACTATAACATATTTCATCCATTTATATTCATAATTACAGAAGTTAGAGGCGCAGACAGATAGACAGACAGACAGACGGACGGACAGAGCGAAACTGTAACTCCTTGAGTATTGCGGAACCCTAAAAAGGAAGATTTTTTGCTTCATTTACACATCAAGCAAAAAACTTGGCATGCAAGTAAATCTTTGTTCTCCGGTGCCATCCCATCATCCATCCCTGCTTGACTAGCTGTTTGCTAAATCTGAGGGGCGGTTGCGTGTGCTAAGGAGATTTTTGACTCTCAATCGAAGAAGGAAAACAATTGAGAGGAACTCTCAAGTACGTATCTTAGAAGACTTTAACAACCTTCTACATGTGAAGCCTTCGCTTTATGATGATATGCGTAATGCGTGACAGTGAAACGTGTTTTTGGGTAGTGAATAAAGATGAATTTTGAATAGCTATCTTAAAAAGCTGCGCCGCTTCGCATGGCGTATCGTCGCGGTGTCGTAGGTAAGGGTCACCTGTAATATTGAGACCAGAAGTTTTCAATATTTTAAGCCTTTCTTGGGAATTGTACGTACGGACACGAGATAAATTTAAATCCCACCAAAACATTAACAACAAATGCTTTTCCAGGTCTAATCTATGTATATTATCTATCTTATTTATATTAAAATATGAAAGCCGGTACCGGACATTTAACTCTTTAAGCGCTCATTGCCAAGTCACCATTTAATAATATAATAAATTATAAAAATTAAATTTTCCACATACGTTTGCAATTTTTTTATGAGTAACTAATTAAATGGACTATCTTGAATTTCTTACTATTGGTCTCTACGACATTTAATAACTTTTTGCAAAGGAAATACTTGGCTTTTTTCATTTAGGTAATGTTTTGTGGGATCTCATTTCTTTTTGTTGGTTACCCCCGAGCACCAAAGAATTTGTGGTTTTAAAGATCGTGATTGCACTTATAATTTCTTCGGTGTTGCGAATGTCTAAATGCGAGAGTAATTGCTTACTATCAGGCGATCCATTAGCTTGTTTCTAGATCAATTCCATATATAAAATAATTGCTGGCCATGGACACCCGCAACATCACAACAAGGAACCACAAGTGCGTTCTCGAATCAATTCCCTACCTCCATACATACCTCCATCTATCCATATGTTTCAAAATCGCGTTTTTTGCCGCTTAATATCTCCTAAACTATGGAGTCGTTTTTTATGAAATTTAAACAATAGCTGGTGCCGCTAACGACTGCTCTGCGACGAAAATTCAGATCACTAGCTTTGTTACAAACGAAAATATTGGGGCACGAAAAAGCCGCGAAATTCTTCAAAAAAGATAGTTACGGCCGCTTAATACTTGGCGATAGCGCTGCCACACTATCAGATTAGTCTTATCAAGTTCTCATCAATTAATTTAACATTGTTAATACTAATTAACACGGTAGATATGTTTACACTAACTATAATAATGATTACAATCATTATGACCAACTTAGAATGTTTGGTAAGCGCACGTGCGGAGTTCAAAGTTCACTCTTTGTCTTTGTCTCACTCAAACAATCAATGTATAAGTTTTATTGACAATATGACATCAGTTCAGTATCAACAAAACGCCCCTTATTTAGTTCTTCGTCACTATAATTTAAAAAGTTGTCCAACTTTGTCCCTTCTAATGGGAAATCGTTAACGGAAATCTAAATTTATTGGGTCAAAAATATTATAATATCTTTATATATTATAATATTTTATAATAATGAGATTTACGTACAAATATATGTATATAATACAAGATGATGCCCGCGACTTCGTGCGCGCAAAAAGATATCCTATGTGTAAAGTAGCCTATGTGGTCTACGCTATATCTGTGGCAAATTTCACCAAAATCGGTCCAGTAAATTCGGAGCCTATTCAATGTAAACAAACAAAAATCTTTCCTACTAGGAATATATTTCCTAGATAATACTTAATTATAATAACAATTCGATAGTTTTAAAACGAGATAAGAAATCAAAGAAAGCCTAATGACTTTGGACACACATGAGTCTCAAGTATGGATTTTAATAGTAAAAGTATTTAATTCATATACAGCTGATGAACAGTTATCTGAAATCACCTTAGATTAATAATAATAACTAGAGGTCGCTATATAACTATATTCTTTATAATAACTATATTCTTTTGCCTCTTAGAAAAAAAATGTTGTAACAGATTGACAAACGTCAACATAATATTAGGTCTTTACCTATGAAATTGCCGTTTTGTATGAAAAAATTTAAACGATTTTTTTCACGTATTTTTTATTTCTATTAATCGAAGTTATCACCCATGCAGTGGCAGTTTATTGATGCCCTTCTTAAAGAAATCAGCTGGACCACAAATGCCTGGCCACATTCTTCAAAGGCATTTTGTACTGCCTCTCGAGTATTGAATTTTTTTCCCGCCAAGAAGTTATCCAAATTCTGGAAAAAGTAGTAGTCTGTAGGCGCAAGGTCTGGTGAGTAGGGCGGATGACGGAGAGCTTCCAACCTCAGTTCTTGCAACTTGGAGACCGTCTGCTGTGCAGTATGAGGTCGCGCGTTGTCGTGCAGGAGCAGCGGAGACGAGCGATTGACCAATGCTGGTTGGAGATGTGCCAGCTTCTCCATCATTGTGTTCAGTTCTTCACAGTACACATCTGCAGTAATGCCGTTTGGTAAGAAGCTGTGATGAATCACACCGGCGCTAGACCACCAAACAATGACCATCACTTTTCTAGGGGTAAGTTTTCATTTAGGGCATTGTTTAGGTGCTGAACCATGATCCAACCAACTTGCTGAGTGCTTGTGGTTATCAAACAGAATCCATTTTTCATCGCAGGTAACAATGCGGTTAAAAATTCCTTCATTTGTGTGTCTGTTGAGCAGTACAAGGCACGTCTCGATGCGTACTTCGCGCTGGCGATCATTGAGTTTGTGGGGCACCCATTTATCTAGCTTTTTTACCTTGCCAATTTGACGAAAATGGACCGATATTGTTTTGACGCTAACGTCGAAAGCTGCTGCTAATTCAGCCGTAGATTGTGTATCATCAGCTTCCACAATCGCCTTTAATTCGTCATTGTCGACCAAATTCTTCGGACGACCGCGAGGTTCATTTTTCAGGTCGAAATTTCCAGAACGGAAGCGAGCAAACCAATAACAGGTGGTGCGTTGGTTTGTAGTGTTAGCTCCGTAAACGTCGTTATTGTTGCGTGCCGCTTGTGCCGCGTTGCTGCCACGACGGTACTCATATTCCATAATTACTCGAATTTTTAACGTATCCATGATGACGAAAAAGATTGAAATGCGATGAAAATGTAACACTAATCAATAAACAAATGACTACTTTTAGAAAAAGAATTCCATGTTTTTAAAATAAAATTAATTTGAAATAAGAATTCTTAGCCAAACAAAATCATTTTGATTTGAAATTGCCAGTACTGCAGAACGGCAATTTCCTACGACAATTAACCTATTATTATAACAAAATTGTATCTAGAGTTTTGCCGGGGAGTTCAATGGGTGACGTTGTGGTATTCGTATTTCTTAATAAATTTGTGTTATTTCGGTTCTTAATGTGTAATATTTGTAGAATATTAACCATTAAATATTCGTTAACGTGCACAAGTGTGGGCAAGTGGTACAACTTCCTAAATCGTGCTATTTTGTGTTTCCCGCCAAAACTCCCTAGGAACTTTCAGTAAAGCTTCTACCACTTTACTGAATCGACTGACTGACTATATATTTGGACTTTGACTAGACTTTAGACTTGACGATATAGAAATACGGTGTTGAAAATTGAAACGAAAGTTCTATTTCCCGCCTTTTTAACTTGACACTGGCAAATGGTTATAAGCCGATGCCATAAACTAAATTAAAAAAAAATAATTGTATCTATCAAACACACGGAAGTGTGTGTTATATGAGATGTTGGTTGTTGTTGTAATTTATAAGCATTATTTAAAAAAATATTATATTTGTGCACACCTTCCTCCATATAAACTTTAAGTTACTGGCCAAATTTCATACTCCTCCGGTTGCACAATTCTCGTAAAACTAGTTCACTGAAAGTTTTTGATCCACGTATTAATCTATACATCTATATCTATACATATCATAAATTTGTTACTGGTTGTTGTCTGTACATGGAAAATAAATAAGAAAAACTATTACAGATTGTTTTTCTGTTTATCTGTTTGTCTGTACGTTTGTACGGACTAATCTCAGAACCTACTGAACAAATTTTGATAAAATTTGGTATGGTAGTAGTTTAGACTCTGGATTAACACATACTCTACTTTTATTGTGGAGATATGTACAAATATAAAAGTTATGTCAGTCTAAAGAATATAGCACATCAAATGATATATTATATAATAACTGATCAGTTGAATTGGCTGAAACTTAACGTTTTCATTCATAATTCATTGGTGTATATTAATACCAGGAGTAATAAGTGAGAAGTTTTATTATGGTCGTAGCGCTAAACCACGTTAAGCAACGCCGGTCATGGATTCAACTAGGATGGGTGACCACAATCCTAATTATTTTTAGTCAAAGTCTATACGCCTAATACCTACTTACGTTTGCCTATTCAATAGATTTTCGAAATCATTAAAACACGACGACGAACATATATCTTACTTATAATATTATAAGCGCGAAAGTTTTATGTATGGATGTTCGTTACTCTTTCACGTATTTAACAACTGAAAGGATTTTAATGAAATTTGATATGGTAGTAGTTTAGTAGACATTTTTCCAATTAATAAAAAGTTTCATACAAACTTTAAAAAAATCCTTCCTTAGTGGATTCCTACGTCATATAAGAAATACGTGTGCAAAATTGAAAATTTCTAGCCTTAAGGATCTGTGAGTGGATACATCAGTCAATCAGCATTGCCTTTTATATATATAGAAGATAGATAAGCCTATATAAGTCTCAAAAATATGATTGTTATATAAAAAAAATATAAAATCTACACGAAGTGATGTTAATTGGTCATAATATCAACAATTGTAGTTTTTTATCAAAATAACATAATTTATCGCCTCAACAGAAATTTTAGAGTGCAAAAAATAGAACTCTGCGTTAATACAATAGAGCTGAAAATCGAACACACAGGTGTGTCGAGTCAAAAGTCAATGTCACATATTAAGACAGCTTGACATTCGACACTTCGATTTTCAGCTCTATTGTATTAGCGCAGAGTTCTATTATCAATGCTCTGAAATTTTCCCGGCTTAACGGATTCTGGATAATATTGTCCCAGCCTAAGGTCGTGTTAACAGGCGTGGGCGGATCAATACGCACACTTTCCACTTTTCTCTAAAATTTATTATAAATATAAGTCCCGCCAAGTCTGTCTGTATGTTCGCGATAATCTCAAAAACAGTAATTTCAGCAGAAAGGATTTTCATGCAGTTTACATTAACCGACAGAGTGGTTCCTTACGAAGGATTAGGTGGATAATATGTTAAAGTTTTGTGGAAATAGTTTGATTTATGACTATAATCGTTGAAGATGTCGGAATAAAATCAAGCTGTCTGGGAGCTTTTATCGAAAACGCTGCCTAACCTAACCCGTTGGAAATAATTTACTTATAACAAAACAATATATTATGATGAGATTGTTTCTCTGCTTAAGGTCTACAAAAAAATTCGCGACGGCATATAATGTCTATCTTTTAAGGATAGGTTACTATACCCCTTCTAAGTTTAAAAAAACATCACAAATAATGTGGAATTCAGAAGCTATTTAGACGGATATAATATTAGTCCTTATCTAGGGGATATTTTACTCTGTGCTATTATTATTTACCATATTGCAGTATACTTATTATCTATAGAAGTTTTTTTTCCACGAACACTATCCCACGCTAGCGAAGCTGCGGGCAAAAGCTAGTATAATAATAATCGTTGACAACCACGAACTGTAGCAACAGGTGAGTAACCTTAGATAAGATAAGCATTAATTTATCTTGTCAGTAATAGGTTATGTGCACTAAGGACTAATTTTAGGAATAGCTTTAGGTACTAGGTTGTAGCCAATAATACAACTGAAGAATAAAGATAACTTAGTAATCCGGCTGAGCAAGATGATGCAAGCAAAGCGATTATAACATGCAATTTAATTTTACTCAACGAGCTTTTGTTCGTTGCTTCACTTGCGGTTAATGGTAAATCGGGTTGTAGGTACATGATATTTATAATAAATGGTATTTATAATTTACCTATGTCCTATAACACTTACAAATGCTACTAGACTTTCGAAAATCGGTTCACTAGTTCCCGAGATTATCCCCTACAAGGTTTATCACAAACTTTACCTCATTATAATATTAGTATAGAAATTGGATAATTAGGAATAGCTTAAATTAAAAAAAAAATAGAATGTATGTACTCGTGGATGGATGGTTGGATGGATGGATGTTAGTTTGTTACTCCTTCACGCAAAAAATACTTAAGAGATTTTGATGAAATTTGGTATGGTAGTAGTTTAGGCTCCGGATTTATCACGATAAAGTACAGTGTTCCCGTGAGATACTTTATTTAGGCGAGGAAGCCGCGGGCAAAATTATTTTCCAAAAAAAATATGGAACCGTAATAATACAATAATCTAGAGAGACTTTTCTTAAATTGTCTGCCGTAAAGTTAAACCGCGTTTAAGCTTCTGTTAAGTATCGATGAGAATCCAAGTCTCTCTGTGGTGTCTCGTATTTACTGAATGTAAGATAAGAATTATCAGTCGTTACTATTCAAGGGTAATGTCGGATATAAATATAGTTTTACTGAAGTCGCTTTATTTTATGGTTTGCGTAAATAATTCTGCCAGCAACGCACTTGTAACTCCTCTGATATTGTATAGGGCCGCGGTAATCAATTGGATATCTCACCTTAAGGCAATCCGTTTGCTCGCTGTCCCATTCCTTTCCCATTAACACCTTATAGTATATCGTAAGATATTGAAATGTTCCAGTTCTTGTTTTTCACACTATAACTAGTTCTCTATACTTTTAAAATATTTGGGCATGACTTAAGTTACTTTTGCCTTGGCAAATGTATTATGTTTGGTACTTAAATAATCCGATATAAAAACCTAGCAACATATCAATATCATAACTACAACCATATAACAACTAGCTTTTGACCGCGGCTTCGCTCGCGTAAATAAATTATCTCTCGGGACTTTTTCTGGTTAAAAAGTAGCCTATGTTTTAATCCAAAGACTAAACTACTGCCATACCAAATTTGATCAAAATTTGTTCAGTAGTTTTTGAGTAAAAGGGTCACAAACATCCATCCATCCTAACAAACTTTCACATTTATAATAGTACTAGCTGTTTCCCGCGGCTCCGCCCGCTTAAATATACTATCGAGTATCCCGCGGGAACACTGTACTTTTCGGGGATAAAAAGTATTTCCTTTTTCCTATGTTTTAATCCAGAGATCAAACTACTACCATAACAAATTTTATCAAAATCCATTCAGTAGTTTCTGCGTGAAAGCGTAACAAACAAACTTACATTCACATTTATAATATTAGTAGGGATAAGTAGGCTATTGATAGCCTGTAGATAATATTATATTTTCCTTGTATTTTTTAACTGTCTCTGTTGGTGTGATAAAATAATAAGGATAGCATGTTACTCTTAAGTGTCTCTTAATTTAAGAAGTGTTTGAGTAATCGGCCGTCAGAAACTTGTTTCGAGAATTTCTAAATAGCAACAAGTCATAACTAACATTTATGACTACTGAAATCACATTAGACCGTAATAATATTGCAAAATTGCACAAGTTAATTTTGCAATTAACGAAATTAAATATGACCCCATTATTATCTTTACAATACAATCAGTAGTATTAAGGTCATTTCATGTGACCAAACTTTATTATTATCAGCCATTTGTTATCACCACCTAACTTATAGTGCATTTTGTCACTCAATATTTTATTCAAGTGTGTATGCACTCAATGCACTGAAACATTTAACTTTGATTCACTCAGGCCTAATCATAAATTAAGTAATTCTAGATACAATTATTATTAATTTAAATAATTGGATTTGGAATTGCTGAAATTGTGCAAGATTGAATTAAATTGTTCTCTAAAGTCCTTATCACGCTCGGAATGATCTGGAATAACTATAATTTTTATAAAAACTATAACCCGACTACGTAAATTATATATCCTCTGTTATTCGAGCAATTATCACGAATCTATTGACACCAAATTTATTAAAACCGGATCAGTAGTTCGGATAGACTGCCAAAATCATTACCCTTCCTTTTGGCTTCGCCGTAGTCGGGTAAAAACCTGAAGATATAGAGTTGGACATAAGTAAATAATGATATTGTTCCAAAACAAAAATTTTACTTTTCACCAAAAGTTTGCATTGTAATCCTGCAGTGCTAAAATATCAAATGGCCTCATTACGATAAGATGAATAATGAACAGAGATCAAATTTGTATCGTACGCCTAGGGTTACCATTTATGATTTAGATATTTCAAAAGTTCTCACAAAAAGCCAGATAAATAGTTCAAAAAAAGTCCAGTAAAAGGTAAATGAAGTCACAAAATGCATTAAACATTAAAATTCACACACTTAAAGAGAATTAGCGTTAAGGCTGGGATTATACTATAAATCGGAATCCGTTGGGCCCGGGAAATTTCAGATCACTGAAAATAGAACTCTGCGCTAATACAATAAAGCTGAAAATGGAACACACAAGACATGTCGAGTCAAATGACAATGTCACACATGACAGCTCGACACTCGATACTTCGATTTTCAGCTTATTTGTATTAACGCAGATTTCTAATATCATAGCTCTGAATTTTCCCGGTCCCGCCGGATTCCGGACCATATAGTCCCAGCCTTAAGTTTGATTATTACGTCAAACGTTTTTGTTTTGAAGCAGATATTTTATGTTTGAATGTTTTGATTGTTTGCGATTACAATAGCAAATGGTTTGATATCTTTTAGTTGATTTATATTAAATAAAATGTATATTTTGTTTATGAGTGGGAAGTTAATAAAGATTAAAGACTGATTTGATATTATTTATGTATGTTTTACTAATCATATTCCTTTTTAACCAAAAAAAAAATCCGATCAAATTCAAAAGCCGGATCCGTCCGGATAGTCCGGGAAAAAATTTATACCCTAACAAACCTAATTGTAGTTTAACTTACGTAAATTTACTAGGAAATCGGATCATTCTTCTCTACATCAGCTGTTAAAGTAAATAAAACTGCTTTAAATGTAATTTTAAAATTAATGAATTTAATATTTCCAAATACTCCTCATAAGTTAATAATAATCTTGCTAGATTTGTTTTAAACCGGGGCCATGGTTTTACATAATATTATCATCTCCTTTATTACATATGGAGCGTCATACTCGTTTAGACTATCTCCTTTAAGAAATTGAAATTCATCCTTTCTATTATGCAAGGATTGAAAACGGCAAACGAAACGCAACCGCGGTCGGTGACCCCGGCGGACCCGGCTTCGCACAGACATGAATAACGGTAGACGGTAGTTATGCAATAGATATAGCTGATGTATACTGAAAGTATACTGAAGTATGAAGTATACATATTCCAGTACTTCGATTACGTAGAACAAACGGAAACGGAACCCTAAGATAATAGTAACCTAAGTTAATCCTTATAACATAAGCTATCTGCCAGTGAAAGTCCGATCAAAATTGGTCCGTCCATATCAGAGATTAGTTGGAACAAATAGACAGACAGACAGACGGACAGACATACAACTATTTATTTAAGTGTCTTGTTATTTTGCCGTAGGAAAACCACGGGCCGTTTCGATCGGACATATACCACGATACAGATTGACAGCTTTATATGAAATAAGTAATGTCGCTTGCACTGTGTCTTCCCATTTAACGGTCTTATGCCATAAAAATCCACGCGCTTGTAAATTCAATAAAAAGGTATAGCATTTTGTACCGCAGTATGCAGGTTATTGGATTTCAAGATTTTATCGTATTATAAAACTATCTACGTCATAGCTACCTTATTCGTTACTAGTAGTAACGAGTTATGTGCAATGTACATACATAGAATGTGCTGTACAAGATTTTGAGTGCCCGTTACTTTGGTAGTTTTCTGGGCCCGTAATGTAGGTGTGTATTTTCTGCACTGCAGGGAACAAATTAGTGACCTACAAAATATATTCCAGCAAGTTAAATTTCAAAATAATAGCCATGACATGGAAACGATAATCACCTTCAATAAAATATGGTTCGAGGGACGAGGCGCAGGTGCAACGACCTATTTCATTATTCACTACCGTTCATCAAGCAGCCACGAAATTCTCACACTTATTTGAATTGTAATTTTAATGATAGTAAAGATTATTGTTAAGTTATGAGTTACGAGGACACTAATTATTAAATGTTAAGATTAAATCTTCAGCTTAACCAGGACTATGAGAAGTTTGTAAAATATATATTTCAGGTCTTTCTATCTGCTTCTACTTTTCTGCCAACCCACAGTAGGCTGGTTAGACCCAAGCCCTAACCTAACCTAACCCAATCCACTATAATATTGGGAATGAGGACATTCCCAATATTATAGTGGCGGGTGAGTGGCGATATAATATTATGATATTGGCTTTCTCTCGTACGCCATTCATAGCACGTGAGTGTAAAATGTCCTCAGCCAAAAAATATCTAGCTTGTCTAGTTTAGCTAGAAATAGTTCTATCGTAATAGCTGCAAATGCCAAGATTTTGATTAAATGCATTATTACCATAATAGAATGCACTGTTTTTTTTTCTTTTTTTTTCGAAATGGTCTACGCTAACGGTCGGGTTAATACCGCTGTAGCTACGTCGGACTATAACTAGCCTAGTGTCTGAAGATTTCTTTAAATAGGGCAGTTAATCTTTGCCTACACCGAAGTTACCCCATGTCCGCAATGTGCGTGAGAACGAGATAGGGCAATATATATAAAAGAGATAGAAGGAATGACCGAAATCGATCTCGATCGAGTTAGACTGAAATAGACACAACTTTTGTCTCGCTCCACGCCGGTACGTGTGTACCGAATGCACCGAGGTTTGTTAAGAATCGTTTGGGCATAGCATTCGAACGCAGCTGATAATGTGACAAAACACGTCAAATATCGACCTTAGGACCTCAAAATATTGATTAATTCCAGTCATTAGTACATAAATATTTTGTAAAATGTACTTATTTGGTGTCTGTCAATTACAAAAACAATCGTGATGTAACATCTGACGTTTGTCGATTATATACCACCCACGTCATAGATTACGTATCGAAACCAACGATCTTATATATACAGGATATAGAGGATACATATGATATCTTATGATTGAAACAGCTGTAAATGTACGCGTGAAATGATACTAGGTATGTAGTTTCAATAGGTCACACACTAACTAGCTTCTCTAAGCCAGACTACCTGCCGATATCGACGATTAATTGATATCCTTTGGAAACTATCTACGTTGTTGAGCACCTACTCAAAGCCTAGTAAGTATGCAAAAATCTGTCATATTTTATGCGACTCCAGGACCTTTTTGTAGCATTTATAAGTTATTAAATGAATGTAGGTATAAAATAAAATATTTTTCCAAAAATCTATATGTATAAACTCTAAACCATACCCATAGCAAATTAGCAAAGGTATTAAATACTTGAAAACCGACCAAGTGTGAATCGGACTCGCGAACAAAATACAAAGCAAAGAGACACGTTTTGTATGGGAGCCCCTCTTAAATATTTATTTTATTGTTTCAAGTATTGAATATTTTAACTGTCTAGATATAACGGTTCATTAGATACAGCCTGGTGGCAGACAGACGGACGGACAGCGCCGTCTTAGTACTCTTACTCTCTAGCGCAGTCTTGGACTCTCAAAGCTCTTTTAGTTTTCACACCATGGAGCAGATATTTGCTCCATGTTTTCAAACATTATATTTCTTCGAATTTGGGAGTTCAGCCAACAGATTTTATGAAAAAATCGTACTACTAGTTTGTGAGGACGGATGTACGTATGTATGGAAAGATATTTGTTACTCTTTCGCGCAAAAACTACTGAACGGATTTCGATGAAATTTGGTATGGTAGTAGTTTAAGCTCTGGATTAAAACGTAGGCAACTTTTTATCCCGAAAAAGTACAGTGTTCCCGTGGGATACTGTATTTACGCGGGCGGAGCCGCAGGATAAAGCTAGTTATAATATAAACTTTGATTTATTTAAAGGGAAAAATTATTGTAGAATATTATAAAAAAATGTTTGGTGCATATCAGATTTATGAGAAACAGATACATAATTCAGAAATGTTTGCAGGACGACAATACTCTAGTCTCTATATTGTGGTAGTACGGTCGTCGGTCGTATTAACTAATAATTTAGCTACAATGACATATAACACAGAAATCTTTTAGGTTTTGTTATAAAATTTGGATGAACTGTATATCAACAGATTAAAATAAATAATTGAAATAATTAAATCCTTGAAAATGTTTGGATTTATGTACTTACAGAAAAATCTGTTTTAATAAAAAATCATATTAATCACGTATTGTAAGCGAAGGTCTGGTGCAAAGGTCAGACCTTCAAATATGTTTACTGAGTACAATGAATTAAAAATATTATCGTATAAATTAACTAAATATACTATCTGAGTAACTGCGGAAATGGAACCACAAATATTGAGCCGTGGTAGTTTTCATTCAGTCTAGACAATTCGGTTAGGCATCCTAGTCTCTAGTTCTGATACAACTCTATAGTAGGAAGTCTATACAGTATAGTCCCTTACAATTTGAGATCTGGAGCTACCTACTATTTCATGTGGCAAGTGAAGCTTTTGGCAGCCATAAGAATTCTTTTTTTTTAAATATCGTATAATATTAAGTCTTAAGAATCGTATAATAGTAGTAGAAGGCTAAGTAAGTATTAGCATTAAATAAGTGTTAGTGACAAGAAGTTCTTGTATGTTTTAATTTTAGTAAACAAACTTAAATTCGTGTTTGTGAAACGCCTTTAAAATCCCCGGCAAGGGCGTATCCAGGATTTCAGCGGGGGGGGGCAGCTCATACCTGTTTCGAGAAGATGGTAGGTACTGGTACATTGAAAATTGGAAAATTGACGTTTATTTTATCTTCTAGGGGCGGCGGGGGGGGGGGGGGGGCAGCTGCCCCTCCCTGCCCCTACCTGGGTACGCCCATGATCCCCGGTTATTTTCTCTGATATCTTACAAGTTTTTTGTTGCTTAGATTGTTACACTAGCAACTGGCCCCTTCCTCGGCATGGATGCAATGAATTGAATGATATACATCATACACTAAATTATAAGCCTTCCATCTATTGCTCAAAACTGCATTAACATGCGTTATGTACTTTAAAATATCTAAGTGAACAGGACGCGGAAGCGACTACATTTTATACTATGTAAAAATGATAAAGGATAAATCCATCTGTAGCTGCCGTAACGGATCGACCTTTCCCATACAGGCATACACGTATAAATAGGAAAAGGCATGACAAATATTATCAAAAAAAAGTTCATAAAAAATGTCCCATCTTTAAAAAAAACCGATCGAACAACGCGTCGTACGCGTATTATCGTAGGTCGCGATAATATAGTATACTTAATACAATAGGCTTTAATTTTAAATCAATCGTCATAAACGTCCTTAGTTCTTGAACTTCTTATGTCCTTCTAAATATGTCCTTATTTCGAGTCCCCCAATAGAATCGACAAGCCCTGTCCGTAGTATATGTATACGTCTATGCTTTAACCTAAAACCTTAATTTTAGCTTTGATGTCAATGGCTATGGATGACCTTTGATCTTGTGTTTGGAACTGCTGCTGTCTGTAGTCTGTACCCATGAGGACTGTGAAAAAAATTCCTAAACAATAACTAAACTGCGTTTTAAAAATGATGACTCTATGATATTATGAAGCTCTACATTCAGATTTCAAGTATTTCATTCCTAGTCTGAAATAGTTTCCGGCATCACCATAACTATTTTTGAAATAAAAATACGCATTTGTCTATGATTATCTGATATAATCAATGCCTGGATTCCTGGCAATAAAATAAATCACAAAACAAAAACAATAAATTTAGAAACTTTGTAGAAGCTGATGATCAAATCAAATAAATAAATACAGTACCTACTACTATATTAATAAATAATACTTAGTTGCAAGTAGAACTGAAGGAATGTTACAAATGCATATTATGTGTAAAGGCCTTCGGAGTTCCGTTTTATAAATCACCGGTTTCTTTGTTCAACATTTTCCAGTAATATGCGTAATGACTCAACTGTGGTCGTGTCGCATGATCATTCTTATTCCAAATTCAAAAGTTGTGATCAGTCATTACGTCACAAAACTCGCACATCACCGGCATCGATTCGCCATGTCTCGGGTTCAAATATTAAACAGCTGTGATGAATCGGGCAACTTCGTCTTTGTTCGTCAACGGTACAGGCGTGCACGCTCGCTGTACGAACAAAGTATAGACACGAACTACACGATTGTACGCGAGTTCGTTGTCGTCCGCCAATCGCTTCGCCAAGCGTGAAGCCACCAGCCAGTTGCGAAAGAGTAATAATAGGAGGCGGATGTTTCACCGTCTTTTTTTAATCCAGTAATATTATTTTTATTTATATGTGCGTATTCATCCATTGAAGACAAAAAGTGCAATTGTGCTGTGTTTTAGTGGATTTAAATTTTCGTCAGGTAATTATTGTTTTTATTATTACAGCTTTACGCCGAAACAATGTTTTCGTGGTCTTTCTTCGTGTAATGAATAAAAGGGTGTAGATTATTATGATCTAGAATCTAGATCGTTAAAAGTAAAATATTATTCATTGCGAGACTTGTTTGCGTTACTGCCGTGTCGTCGTTCTGATTAGAAGTTGACAAAGACAAAAAGGATGCACAATGCAGCCAACCATTGCAGTGTTCTCATAGTGTTTACTTTTAATGACTGAAATGTACAAAAATAGTTATTTTAGTCGAGTAGTTGTGTATAACGTGTATGGTAAATGCATTAGGATAAGCAAAAATGAAATCGGAAGAAGATCACGAGTCAAAAAACCGAAATATCTTCTTCCATGAATTTCTAAAAATGTCTTAATTTACTATAAGGTTAGAATTTAGAACTAGTAATTAGTATTACTACGTGTTTTTATAATTAGTATTATGCTCTAAATTTTGACTGTTATTTAATCATAACTCATAAGATTACAAGGACCATCCAACTTATTAAAATCGATAATTTTACTGTCACTGACCATGGTTAGTTTAGTTAACTTCCTCTAGACATAACTACATTTTTAGATCACATAAGATGTTACATAGAAGTAAATTACTACCATGGTCAGATTCTGAAATTACTAAGCTAGAAGAGAAGATTATCTACATAGACATACATGACGACCTCTGTAGTTGTTCAGCGCGTTGTTGCTCAAGCCGGGGGTCGCGGGTTCGAATCCCGCCGAAGGAATAAAAAGTTTTTCTGTGTTCCTGGGTCATGGATGTGTATTAGATATATGTATAATATAATAAAAATCTCAAATATATGTATAGTATAAAGATATTAAATATACTACCCGTTTTCTGGTATCTGTAACACAAGTTCTTTGGATACTTAGTACGGCGCCAGATTGACGTGGTGTGAAGCGTCCATAGAATATATTATTATTATAGACAGAAAATAAATTTTAATGATTATCATGGAAATAGTTAAATTCAAATAATCTACTTGTAATAAAAAAAAACTTAGGCCTTTCATCCGTTATTGGATGATTTATACAGTATTCTCCGAGCGAAGTAAAACCTCTTGAAATACTGTAGTGCCTGGGACAGTTGGTTTTTTAAATGTCGCATGGTTGCCCAAGCACATACGGAATTCTCACAACACAGTCAGCCTAGTCCAGAGGAATGACTGGTCAATACGTCTGGGGCCAACAATGTGCGGGTTTCCTCACGATGTTTTCCTTCACCGTTAGAGAGCCCGTATAAAGTACTTGAGATCTGAAAAAGTCTCATTGGTACACGCCACAACCTGGGAATCGAACCTGCACTCTCTCGAGTGCGCATCAAACGTTCTACCGACTAGGCCACGGAGCTCTTCACTCCTTCTAAATTCTAACTTGTAATAACCAGAACGAATATAGCAATAGCCATCCAAATGCAATTATCGTACAGCATTTGTGTTTGAAATTGAACAATTTACTAAAGATTACAGTGTACTACAACAAATGGTACTTTTTTTGTACTATACTATAATCTTATGTTAATTCAACTACAATCTAACGTATTCAAGTCGCAAAAGTTATTTTTGTTAATGATGATAATACTAATAATTATTACCATCTTGGACCTTACTTTTCTACATTTCCGGGAACTGGCTGGTCACTTCTCATGGTGGTCTGATACTTTTTCGATCTTTTTGTGATTTTAATCAAAGTAAGAACAAACAACACGTTACGAACACGATGCTAAATGCATTTCGAATATCTTTAATCAATTGCAGATAGCGATGTTTTTGAATGATGAAATAAAACATTATATTATTATAATAAACCCTTTAGCACATACAAGTAAAAACGAGGTACGATCAAAAACAGCGGAAGGAAGAGATATCTTAGTCATAAATCACATTTCAGACAAAATTTAATGGAAATACCATTTGAGGACAACAGAAGAACTGATGAGAAACAAGAAATTAAAGTGGTGTAGAGCAATTGCAAGATATCAGGCAAAATTATTATCCCACAAACACCATTAAATGAAAAAGAGCCAATTCTTTTTCACGTAAAAAGTTTTGACATATCGTAGAAACCAAGTCTAATTTAGGTTAGTCTCTAATTATTAGTTACTAGCTGTTGCCCGTGGCTCCACCCGCGTAAATACAGTATCCTTCGGGAACACTGTACTTTTTCTGGATAAAAAGTAGCCTACGTTTTAATCCAGAGCCTAAACTACTACCATACCAAATTTCATCTAAATCCGTTCAGTAGTTTTTGCGTGAAAGAGTAACAAACATCCATCCATTCCCACAAACTATCACAAATTTATAATATTAGTAGAATTCATTAAAATTTTGTGACTGCATGTGAATAATTTTATTTTTTTATATTTACTATAGTGACTTGGCAATGAGCACTAGATAAATTTATCTATAATATGGTTACTAGTGATTATTTAGGTTAAAATGTGCTATTAAAATGTAATGAACACAGATAAAAACAAATTCCATAGACTGATGTTCATCTATATACTTACATATAATATAATAAAATCGAAACTGGTCGCTGTCTGTACATGGAAGATATATAAGAAAACTATTACACCCCTGTATGAACGACATAGAACCCAAAATAATGATATTTAGAGTTTTTGTCTGTTTATCTGTTTGTATGTATGTACGCGCAAACCTCAGAATAGACTGAACGGATTTTGATGAAATTTGGTATGGTAGTAGTTTAGACTCTGGATTAACATATAGGCTACTTTTTATTGCGGAAAAAAGTACGGTTTCTGCGATATTTGTTTTTGCGCGTACATAGTCAACGGCTTAACCGATTTGAATGCGGTTTTCATTTTTCATGCGTTTTGGTTACTCCACTCCATTTAAAATATAATCAACCGACTTCCAAAAAAGGAAGCGGTTATACATTCGGCAATTTATTATATTTTTTTGTATTTTAAACTATTATACCACCGCCTGTGGACCGATTTTTTAAATTCTTTTCTTGATGTAAGGGGATGTAAGGGTCCTCAATTGGTTTTTTTGGACCAAAATGGGGACCTGATGATGGGATCCAGAGGAATCGAGGGAACTCCTCGAAATTTATATGGACACATATAGTGATTATGACTTTTTCTGAAGTAGTTCAGGCATATGCTACCAAAAATAAAGAAAAACATAAGACCTCTCCTTTTACTTTACTGCACATAATTTCCACTAAATATTAATGAGATAAGGCTAGAACTATATGATCCGGAATCCGGAAGGCCGGAGTAAATTTAGAGCGCAAAAAATTGATAAAAAATTGCTCTGCGTTAATACAATAGAGCTGAAAATCGAACACACAATTAGTGTCGAGTCAAATGTCAATGTCAGATATTAAGACAGCTCGAATTTCGATACTTTGATTTTCAGCTCTATTGTACTAGCGCAGAGTTCTATTTTCAATGCTCTGAATTTTTTCCTGCCCTAACGGATTCCGGACAATATAGTCCCAGCCTAAGGTTTAATACTCATACTTTCCACTTTTCTCTAAAATTTATAATAAAATTAAGTCCCGCAAAGTCTGTCTGTCTGTATGTCCGCGATAATCTCAAAAACTAACCCGTTGGAAATAATTTTTAACAAAACAATATATGGTGGGATTGTTTCTCTTTTAAAGGTCTACAAGTTCGTGAAGGCATAGGTATAATGTCGATCTTTTAAGAGGTTACTATACCCATTCTAAGTTTAAAATCGCAAATATTGTGGTATTTAGACGGATACAATATTAATCATATTGTATTTATATCTAGGAGATTATATCTTTGGATATATATTTTACTCTGTGCTATTACTACGAGTATTTACCATATTGCAGTAGATATACTTATTTGCTATAAAAGTTTTTTGCCACGAACACTCTCCCACGCGAGAGATTAGAATATAAAGAAGGTAGAATAGACCCTTGCACATTGCACAATAGCCGATAAGCTCAGAAAACATTTCGATACTCACTTACTATGACAACTCTTTTTCATTTAATAGTTTTTGTGGGATCTCATTCTTCTTTTTGTGGATAGGTTAGGCCTATTGTGGTTAATCACTACATATTGTAAAACAAAGTCCTCCGTCGCTTTTGTCTGTTTGCGATAAACTCAAAAATTACTCCATGAATTTCGATGCGGTTTTCACCAATAGGTAGAGTCAACCTTGAGGAAGGTTTAGGTGTATAATTTATAAAGTTTTTATATATTTTTTCTCGCTGGTGAAGCCGTGAGCAAAAGCTTGTTTGTTGTATTCAGCATATTTTAGTATTCACATGCTAATAATATTATAGTTGTAAGTCTATAATGCTCGTGTTTTTCTAATCTAATCTAGTTCACTAGAGGAGCTACAAGTGCGCTCCCGGCGTTTAACACCACCTGCCCCTTGGGCCACCGATACTCTCCATTAATATTATTATGGAATATATCTGGAAACGGGCAAACCGAACGCCTGGCGATAAGAAATTGTAGCAATTTCTTACCATCAGTGGTTGATGGTTTTAAGGACCGGGAACGAACGTGTTTCATGTTTAAGTGTGCTAACGGATCGCCCTATGGGCTATGCTTACCCACCTGCTTGCTTGTCGCTCATAGACATCCACAACACCAGAGGAGTTACTAGTCCTTTTCCGATCTTTACAACCCACTTTGGGCCACCGGTATAGGTATAGGACGCAGTGAAATATATAATAATACGCGCTATCAAATTATATTATCTACACTCATATGATAAAGAGGAAAGATTTGTTAGTTTGTTTGCATTGAATAAGTTCAGAAACTTAAGACTGATTTTGGTAAAATTTGGCACAGTTATAGAGTCGGCGAAGGACATAGGTATTCTACTTTTTATCGCGGGAAAATAAATGTATGGTTACTGCGGGTTTTTTTTACCCGCCCAAAGTTACGGGAAACATCTAGTAAAATATAAAGGTACTGTCAAAAAAAAGTATATCAGTACAATTGAATAGAATTACGAAATTATCTCTGGTGTTTATGCTATATTTTCCAAACATAAACTCTAAATTGAAAGTGGTATAATCCAATAGAGATAATTCTCTCTGATGAAGATAATATCTAGCGAACTGGTCAAGGAGATCTTGACAATCAATGGCATTTTTCTTCGAGAACGTTTTAATTACTTTAGAAGTGCTTTAGTGAATTATCGTATCAATTCCAAACGGGTGATTCCGTTCAAAGCGATTCCTTCATCAACATCGACTTCTAATCTTCGGATCTCTCGTCAATGTCACAAGTATTCAGTCCACCACGCTGACTTAACTCGCAATTTTAAAAACTCCTCCATCTCCCGCTACTAAACACTTAGCGAGGTTGTATTTCAGTGGCCTAGCTTTACGTCTTCTAAATAAATGATGCAAGAATTAAAAGACGGTACCTTTTTGTCTGCTTCAGGTAAATATTGCTTAATATTTATTTAACTGGCCTGCATTAATTCGGTCACAGAAGCCGCATGCTCTAGAAATGGTTGCAACCAAATTTGGGTCACAACCCGGTACGCTCCGAAGCTAAATAACAATCATTGACTCATAGAGCTCAGTTAAATTTTACTGGTTAAGTGAAAATTCAGTTTATACGTTTCAATATAAAATAATATAATTTTAGTAGTTGGTTCTGGGTTTGTTGAAGTCAGGGTTGTTTTATAAATAATGGTTGAAGTAAGAAGAAATAACCCATATCTATACAATACATACACACAAATAAATATAAATTGTCTGTTTGTAATTTGAAATTAACAGCTTTTGACTAAATGTATATAGAAGTATATACGGTACTTACAATAATATTAGGTCATTACATATGAAATTGGCGTTTTGTAAAGGAGGAACATAAAGTCGACTTTTTTTAAACATATTAAAATTTAATCAAAGTATATACCATCGCTATCTATGCACTTTTGCCATCTCATAGGTAGTTCATTGATTCCTTTATTAAAAAATCCATTCGGACAGGAATCAATAATTTCTTTGAAGGCGCTTTGGACTGCCCCATCGGGGTTGAATTTTTTCCCTTGCAAAAAGTTATTAAAATTTCGAAAAAAATTGTAATCTGTTGGAGTAAGGTCCGGGGAGTACGGTCTTGGAGTACGCTCTATGTCTTAGACATTCCAATATAAACTTCTCTAATTTGGTAGCCGTCTGTTTTGCAGTGTGTGGTCTAGCGTTGTCCTGAAGCAGCAGTGGCCTAGAGCGAATGACCAACCTCGGTTGTTTAGTAGCTTGCTTTTCCATCATGATTTGCAGTTGCTGGAAATAGACATCTGCCGTCTGGCCAGATTTAAGAAAGCTGTAGTGAACGACAGCACTAGTCTACCAAACGCTCACAAGTAACTTTTTTTGAGTAAATTTTCGCTTGGGGCAGGCTTTGGCTGGTTCGCCAGGGTTCAGCCATTGCGATGAGCGTTTCCGATTATCGTACAGGATCCACTTTTCATCACAGGTTCAATAATTCGATTTAAAATCCCTTCATTATTCCACTCAACCGGCACACGGTTGAGTAATGTAACGCAGCAGTCGACGCGCGTTTGTCGGTTTGCTGCACTCAATTCATGAGGTACCTTCCCTTTTTTTTTCTTTTTTTTTCACCTTCCCAATTTGCTTCAAGTGGATTAAAATAGTTTTAGCACTAGCACCTCAGCCTGCAGCTAACTCGGACGTGGTTTGCGATGGATCCACTTCCACAATAGCCTTCAATTCTTCATTATCAAATTTGGTCTCCGGCCGTCCACGGGGCTTGTTCTGCTGGTCGAAATTTCCAGAACGAAAACGTTGGGACCAAAAACGCACTGTGTTTTATTTTGCGACACCGCCGCCATACACATAATTAATCCTTCGAGCCGTTTCTGCAGCACTGGTGCCACGGTGGAACTCGTACTCGAAAATAATAGGATATTTCAAGTTTTCCATTTTGTAAACAGAGTGACGCAAAGAAAAAACCAAAAGAGAATATAGGTTTTAAGAAGTTTTGAGTGTAGATGGAAAAATACATCAATAGAAGAACAATTTAACGATATGTATTACCCATAACTGCTTCATGGATCGGTCGTATTTGTAGAGCCGTATTTAAAATCTACGTTTAGTAATAATAATATACTTTAAATCAATATCTAGATATTTACCATAATTATGAAAGGGAGGTATTCTTACGCATAACCACAGATTACAAAATAGTTACTACGTAATGGCATAACAATAAAACAATTCCTACCATATTTTGCACCACATTTAGGAATTGATCTTATCGGCTTATCGTATTGAAATAGCACAAAATTAGAAACACCTAAACACGCACAGCCTTGAAAATACTCGTTTCTAGTCGGGCTTCAACGTGATTACTTCACCTAACTTTACGTGGGTAAAACGAAAGTACTTTTTATGGTCCTGTCCTACGTCTAATCAATACTACTGTCAATAGTTCCTCACTGTTTAAGAACAGTGAGGAACTATTGACAGCGTATTCGTAACGTTATCGAAAGAGAATTGTATAAATATTATGACAGTAAGGTCACGAATACGTAGTTGTCAATTGCACCTACTGTTGGACTACTGTTTCTATTATATCTTTCTCCGTGTTTACTTATTTATGTAACCTCTTTGGAAAATGTTTTAGAGGTTTGAGTGGAAATGAATAAGATATGAATACAGTGCAAATATTCCTGGTGTTGGCATGTCGAGCCAAAGCGCCTGTTATGTCGTCAATCGTTATTGAACCAATTACATTTCAGAATATAATATGATAACAAATTAGGTGTGTGTGATTATATCTCCTTACTCATAAAACATTTATACAGTGTACAAGCTATACAATGTTTTATCCTTATATGTCAAGCGACATTTCCAACGTATAAGACAAGGACAAAACATTGTATAGCATAAATATTTTTATTAATAAGGGGGATAATATACACATAGAAACTTATAACGTGAATGTATCAGTATATAATATATAGCTAACTCCTATATATTATATACTGATATAATATATAGGAATTATATTTTCGAATTTAATCTAAATACATTTCCAAGCATACATCAACAGAAAGTGAACGAACCATTAATTGGTATTACTCGGACTCCTCAGACAGTATGTCGCTTACATATTATGGACCTATCGTAATTCGTTACTATTTTTGAACGTCTGGCTCTATCTTTGGCCATTCTTGACACCACAGCTGTGGCTCGCGACCTTATATTTTATTTACGTTCGCTCACTATGTACCGCGAACAATCGATGGCTAAACATTGACTTTGTCAAAGTGAAATATGTATGTATTATGTTTGTTACGCCTACCACACCAAAAATGTTCGTCATTTCGTCTCGTTTTTCATTTTGGGTCAAGGCTTCTCTCTAATAATATAATATGAGAATCGAGTTTACAACTGGAAATTATGTTTGCGTGTATCTTTATCTATTTTGAATTATGTTGGAAAAAAAAACACTTTTACAATGTTTGATCATATAAATTTCATTAACCATAATTATAGGTAATGTTAAAATGCTATGACACGGCATAATATGAATACGGCATAGTATTAAATTCTGAGGGTAAAAAAAGTAGAGTGTGTGCTTAAGACCGCACGCCAGAAGTGAACACTTCATTGGCAATCGTAATCAATTTATATATAAAATATAAAATTGTCATACTCATATATATAAATATGAGCATGTCAATTTTTTTACACGTGAATAACACCTTAGAGCGTGGCGGATCAGCCTCACTCACAGCCTACGAAGAAATGTGTGTGTGGTGCTTTCTCGCTCGGGTACACTCGGCGGTCCCGAGTTCACTCGATCGAGTCTTTCACCTCAGAGCGTGACGGATCAGTCTCACAGTGTACGAAAATGTGCGATGCGTCAATTTGATTTGATGCGTCAAAAAGAAGTTTACACTTCAAGAAGCAAGATAGCTTGTAGTTGTTACAATGTATTACTTGTGTAATATGGATGGTAGTAAAATATTTTGCAGAGTCGAGCGTCACAAATCACAATGCTAGTTCAATTGCCTTAATTGGCCATAAGATTGAAGTCGATGACCGTCAAAATATCATAGCTTTTTAAAACAGTAGGTAAAAAAGAGTTTTATGTATATTTTTCGAAGTCTATTAGTATATTATTCTAACAGTAGTATATTATTCTAAATAGTAGTTGTTGCATATTCAAAATATATAGGACATTAAGTAGATTTTGCTAATATTTGTTTCAAATAATAAATTGCATACGTAATACGTACCTATAGGTACTTGCCGAAAGTATCTAATAGGTAAATTTTTTATTTAAGATAATTTAGATATATCAACGTGATTATAGTATTTAACTTCTAACTCACGTCAATTACCATAAATATTCATTCATTATGCTGCTGATTTTTTGCATTTACATTTTAGACCTTGGAGAAGTAAAAAATAAAACTTGAGTCATGAATATTTTAATCTAACTAGCTTTTGCGCGTGACTTTGTCCGCGTGGATCCTTATTGCACCCCCGTGGGATGTATTTCGAAAAATCATTTCTACGTAATAATAACTATCTGCGAGACGAAATTCAACACAATCCGTCCAGTTGATAAATATTTCACTATACAACCTCTGGACACCCATTTCACCCCTTAAGGGGATTGATTTCAATAAACTATACAATACAACTCAATAACTTGTATTTACTACCTCTGATATTAATTTTCATGAAATTGAATTTTTCAAAATCCTTTCTTAGTGTGCGTGCGTGAGCTTTATAAATGAAAACAATGTCCAAATGACGACTGAGCATTTTCTATGGAACTATTTGCTACGGCGACCAATTAGGCTAGATGCAAACCTAACTACTACCAGATTATGACAGAGGTCGCATATCTGCAGGAGGTGGAAAAAATTCTCATTTCTCATTTTTCATTTCTCATTTCTCATTTCAACGAATATTCATTCAAAATAATTATGATTAACACTATATTGATTATCTCCACTTCTCCGTGGATCTGAATTAATATAATTATTGATGTGAAAAGTCAACCTGTAGAAAATAAACATTCGGAACTAAATTTAATGTATAAAGGACAATAATATTACAGAACACATTTTTTTATTATTTATTTATCAGTTTATTTAAGTTTGAGGAGAAATATTTATGAGAGTTGGAACACTGCACAAAAATCGGAATGCACTGTAAATAGCACTAGACTAAATCGGTACGTGTGTAAGCAACATAAGCAAACAAGATAAACGATCGAAATAAAAAGCATTCGAAAAAGAATTTAATGTTGTGTCAAAAAAACTTCATACTCCGTAACATTCTTTAAAAAAATGGATAGAAAATCTTTAAAAACAAAAATAAAGTTTTTCGAATTTAAAGTAACTTTATTTTTTGTCTCTTAATGTTTTCAAATGTTTTCTTGATCGACTAGTCTCGATAAGAAAGCAAAGTTAGACAACACCAGACTTAAAAATTTATCATAGCCCTTTCACCTGAAAAATGTGCTGATGATTTTTCTGGAACTAGGCATCAGTATGCGTCGTACTGCAAGAATGGAATATGTGATGTTACGAACCGTTTAGAAGATATAACGAAGGCACGAAGAGACTGAAAACATCTGAAAAGACCTTGTAATGACAGACCCAGGTGTAGTAGCACTCGAGAAGACCGTTAAACTGTTTCCACTTGTTGAAAATCGACACTTAAACGAAGTTAAGTTAAGCAACACCTTCTTCAGACCCGAAGGGACTACATTACTGACGGTACAGTGAGAAGATGTCTTGCTTAAGCAAATCTGAAACCCCAAAGACCAGCGAGTGGTCTCAACTCTCAAACTCGAGAGCTCTGGTATCGAGTAATACTGTGATACGACCGTGAACACATATAGTAAGATGAACGAGAATGGACAAGAATTTTGTTCCCAGACGAGTTACTCATTTTAACTTCTGAAGTTAAAGTGAACTTCTGAAACTGGCAAAAGATATACTCAAGAGATTCTCAAAGAGTATGCAAGGCCGTATTTAGCAAATATGGGTGATGAATCGATACTAATGCAATTTGAATGTCTAGATCTTAACCCGATTAAGCATATGCTGAGATGAGCTTGGAAGGCTAGTCTGTCAGAGCACTAAAAAACGTCCTAATAGAAAAATGGGAGAATATTGCATAAGTCGGCCCCAAAACCTCGTTTTCAGTATGACAAACCCGAGTATGACAAAGCTGTTGTTAAACCCCGAGGAGTTATCAATAACCGCAATAATATGTAAAAGTACTTAAAAAATATGTCTTTAAGGCTAAGATTAAAATGGTTATAGTTTTAAAAATGTTCGAAATTTTAAAAGATTTGTACTTAGTTTTGCAGGCCAGTGTAATTAATACCTTACTCTATTGTAATAATCAACTCAAATAGGTATATATTTATTTTAATATTAAGGTAATTTTTTTTTAACATTCAGTTTTAAGGATTCCGTAATATTTAAGCAACCTTTATAGTTTCGCTCTTTCCGTCCATCTGTCTGTCTGTCTATCTGCTCTTCTAGCTTCTGTAATTATGAATATAAATTGATGAAATTTGGTATAGTTATAAATTGTGTCTAGATCTCGGTTTTGGTATAATAAATTATAATTTTAATTTTTATATTATATTTGTATATTTTTATTTAATTTATAAAAAAATATATAATTTTATATATTTTAGGGGTGATACACACGTGAAGTAGGATCAAAAATATTTTTTCATTCTAACCCATCGTGTGGGGTATCGTTGAATATGGATATGTCTTTTGACAAAGTCAACCATTTTCGAGTAATTGGCCTCCAAAGTGGTTCCAGGGCCCTGCCATTTCTTAACTATGAGACTTAAAAACTTCCAATTTTCCATGCTGGTAGATCATAAATACTCTTTAGGAAAATTATTTTGAAAAGATTATTTAAGAAATTTGAAAAAAAAAACGTATACGCGTTTAAAGTTACGGAACCCTCCTTAGACATAACATGCTCTTGGTTAGGTTTTTTCAACTGTGCGTGAGCGTGGCGTCATTTCGCTGTTTTTTTGTGTGTTTAATTGTCTGTAGGAAGTATGATTTATATTCTTTTACAAACAGTGTAGTAAAATCAATTTTCAGATATGTTTGACGACAATATTAATAAATAATAATAACAATAATGTGTTAAATAACGTAAATTTCCGTTTTTCGGGTTTTTTTACTATTATTAACATATTACTGAAAAATAAATAAATATATTCGTACTATTCGAACACTGATTCTAGTATATATAGTCTACTATAGTCATATTCGTATAATAAAATTGACGTCCTACTAATATTATAAATGTGAAAGTTTGTGAGGATGGATGGATGTTTGTTGCTCTTTCACGCAAAAACTACTGAACGGATTTTGATGAAATTTGGTATCGTAGTAGTTTGTGCTCTGGATTAAAACATTTAATCCCGAAAAAGTGCACTGTTCCCGTGGGATCCTGTATTTACGCGGGCGTAGCCGCGGGCAAAAGCAGCTAGTATTAGAATAAAACGAATATTCGAATAATATTCCCTAATTAGGTATAAAGCATTTAAATAACGCCAACAAAAAACGTGCTAACCACCGCAATTATCTTTATTTATTCTCATGTAAAGTTTCGTTCCGTACCGTTACAAATTTTTAGTCGTAATTATCATTTTTTATAGGTGCTAAAACCTTTGACATTATTTACCAGTTGGCTGAATAACCATGTCAAACATTTTAATTTTTATGATTATACCTTAGTTGGTAATTGGTTAATGCCTACGTTTCGTACCGAAGTTAAGCATTTACATATCCTACTAATCAAAAAAAAATTACACAACTTGCTGTCTGTCAAGTGACTTTTCCAACATATCACTTTTGGTGTAACACACACATGGTTCGTGACTTATTAGTGACTTTGTGAATTGGACTTGTAGCCTTATTAATAAAAACTCACTACACCGGGCCTTATCTCTTATGCGACACAAACACATTAACCAAGAAGTAACATCGGATAGGTAGCCATTGCTAATAAACACAGAGAAAGCTTTGACTTACAAAGCATTTCTTACGTCTGGAGATAAATAGTAACTACTGGAAAACATCACTACATAGTATAAAGTCGCTTTTTCTGTCTGTCCCTATGTATGCTTAGATCTTTGAAACTACGCAACAGATTTTGATGCGGGTTTTTGTAGTAGATATGCTGATTCAAGAGGAAGGTTTATAAGTATATAACATGCTTAATAAATAGTAGAGAAACACTGATAATTTTAATTATTAAGAGGTTTCTAATGTCGTAAATAAACACATTTTTTTGCGCTTACATTGCAAACGCTGGCTGAACCCTACAAGATAGATCAAAATAATTTACTACAGTATTGTACACCGTAAAAAGGTCTACAACTAAGTCCGCGATGGTACATATCTATCTCTTAGGGATAACCCAAAATAACTACTTTTTATCCTATACTTTTTACGAGAAATAATGGCTTATTTACGAAGCGATTTTAAGCAATACAACATTTATCATTATCCAGTTAAGTACATAGTGCATTTAATATAGATCAATATAGCCCTGTACAAAATGGAATTTAAATTAATATTTTCGAAGATATTACAGATTTAAAATACAGGGCATAGCGGTTGGACCGGCCGGGCGGCCGGTGGCGTACACAGTATATGATCAACCATACAGTTTAAATTTATACCTTAGATTTAGAAGATATTGTAAAATTTATATTCAAGCGCGAAAGATATAATATATCAAGGGGTCTCGCGGGTCGCGTTGAGGTAATAGGGTCCAACACCTACTCTGTTAATAAACTCTCGGTATTAGTAGGGTCCCGTAGAAGTATTTTCTCCCTGAAGAAGTATTTTCTCTAAGCACACTATTCCACTCGGGTGAAAAGCTAGTAATCGATATGACGTAATAATAATTAGCTTTTTACCTAATTGGCACTTTCTATTTTATATTCCTACTAGCTGTTTCCCGCGGCTCCGCCCGCGTAAATATACTATCGAGTATCTCGCGGAAACACTGTACTTTTCCGGGATAAAAAGTAGTCTATGTTTTAATCCAGAGTCTAAACTACTAGCATTTCCGCAGACCTTACTCACCCGATAAACTAGGTCTAACGTTTACGCCAGGGATTACATATTCCTTACCATTTCCCTACACTTTGTTTATAAATAACGGAATAAAGTAAATCTTGCCTTAATTTTCGTTAATTAATACGGCGGCATATGTTTAAGCCCTTTATTAACATTCTGGCTTAGTTTTGATAAGTATGAGGCGTTACTTTGATTAACGTACAAAATATGAATTTGACTTAAATAACAGTACTTACATATTATGTCAATAAATTTATGTATGTAGCCTTATTTTTTAAGAATACGAGTATCCGTACATCCATCCATCCGTACGTAAGTCCCAACAAAGTTTTTTTTTGTAAAATACAAGATATTGTCGGCATTTGACGATTCGAAGTCATTTGTACCAAATAATCGCTCAGAGATGCCGAAATTAATTGCGGTTTCAAGGCAGACGGCGACTTTATATTCGTGGACAAAAAACCTCTTGAAGCGTCTCGAGTTTTTTTATATACACACACCGGCATATTTAGCGGAACATAAAATAAAGGTTTGATATCAGTATCATATAAGGTTGCTGGCTGGTTTATACGTCATTTAATTTAAAAAGAAATATTTTCAAATTAAGAAAACAACTGAACATCACATTTTATGCAATTGTTTTAATTTTATTCAAATACACCTTATCTGGAGCGAACTTCGAGTATTTCTTCCTTCTGAGTTTGATTTAAAATTTCATTGAAATACTGTTTTTTGTTAGTTTTTTTTTAAATCGCGTATCTTTTTGGAGTTGAGAACTGAATTATGCCTGATTTAGCCCCAACGGAGATTGCCAGGGCACTCGAAATGCGAAGAAATGGTTAAACCTACAGAGTGATATCCAGAGATCTTCGTCGACCAGTTTCAACGATCCATCGCAGTATCCAAAGGTTCAGGGAGACCGGTACTTATGTGAGAAGAGCAGGACAAAGCAGAAAAAGACGCACTTCGAGTAGGGATGATCGTTTCATTCGGCTTCGTGTACGTAGGAACCCCCGTTTGACGGCCGTCCAAGCCCGACATGAGTTAGAAGCAGTGCGGGGTGTAACCGTAAGTGAGCGTACGGTACGAAGAAGGTTCAAAGAAGCTGGTTTGGGTTCATTTGTGCCCGCCAAGGCTCCAAGGCTCAAGGTAAATCATCGTAGAAACAGGTTAACTTTTGCTCAGGAACATCGACTTTGGAACGCGGACCAATGGAGTAAGGCATTGTTTAGTGATGAGTGCCGAATTCTCTTAAATCAAATTGACGGCAGGCAAAGAATATACAGACGCAAAGGAGAACGATACATTCAGACAAATTTTGAAACTACAGTTGCATACGGTGGTGGATCAATAATGGTTTGGGCGGGCATTTGTTTGGGAGCTCGCACAGACTTGGTAGTGATTGACAGAGGTAGTCTGACTGCAGACCGCTATATCAGAGAAGTTTTAGAAGAAACTGTCGTACCGTTTGCCCCATATAACGGTGACGATTTTGTTTTTATGCAGGATAATGCTCGGCCGCATACCGCTCGGCAGTGGCGTGCACAGGATTATGGCACTGGGTATGCGGCGAAGTACTCGGTCACAAAAACTTTTTCGTTTATAGATTTTTAGCATAGCTACAGCCAAGCGACGGATCTCTAAGTCGAAACCATGCCAACAGAGCAAGTCTTATATGTACTACTATTCATGTACATCTTCTACGGCAACGCAGACAAAACAGCGATCGATCGTCGCGGCGGAAGAAATTCTAATAAGTAAAATAATAAGCATATTTTAAAATATTATAACTACTCACTAGTCAGTCAGCTTCAATTTTCACATATTCAAGGTTCCGGTTACTTGAGATTACTATATCCCGATGTAAATTACTAAATAATATGCAAGGAAAACAATATAATTTAATCGTGTGTACACAACCACACAGCCAGTTATACGTTTCATAACTTTTAACATCTAATGAAGTACATGCTCAGTACGTAAAGATGTCGCTACGAGTAAGCATTGTGAACCATGGAAAAGTAAATCACATTAAAAGCACAATTAAACCGCCATGTAACTTGTTTTGTTTTACGTCAGTGATTTATTTAGTTTTATTCTTCAAAATTTTCAATGATTACTGAATAAAATATGAATTTATAACAATATTTTATTCATACAACGCCCTCTTTTTTAAAAATTGAACTGATAAAGTACATCGGCACTACGGGACTCTTCGAATTAAATATCGTCAATTCACGATAGATGGCGGCCTAGTTAAAACGACGACGCAACGCGCAGACGGCGCTATGGGCACTTATTTAACAATTTATCTTTATAGCACAGAGATAATAATATACTACATTAGTACGTAGATAATAATATACTTAGTTATGTTTGGTTATGTTCGTTCTCTGAAAATAGTGTCATTTATAATTTACACGTAAAGTGCCATCTAGTAAGTTTTCTTAGTAAATAACATTATACTGACAATCATAGAACTCGTTGTAGTACCAAGCTCGCGCCACGGGCGGCCGAAGCCGAAGGCCATCTAATGCCGCATGAGTTCGCCTATATAAACATGTCGATATTCATGGGTGTGTGCGTTTGCGAAGTATGAAAATTACACATACTTGCGATGATTTGTCCTGCAGCACGCACCGGCATGAGTTGCTATTTATAAAATATTAGGCGTTTTAAAGTTATTATATTTTTTAAATTAATTTATTTACTATTAATTAAAGTCATCTAAAACGTACGAACGTTTTATTAAAATATCTGCGAATGACAAGTAAAGCACTGCATTTCTGCCTGTATGGAGCGCACGCCCCTGCCGCTCGGGTAACTCAAGCTTATCTTAATGATATGAATATCACTGTTATGGAGTGGCCGGCGAGATCACCGGATATGAACCCAATAGAGCACGTTTGGGACTTGCTGAAAAGAGAAGTTAAGTCCAGAATTCCATCTCCTGCTAACGTGGGTGAACTGCGAATCGCCGTAGTTGAGGAATGGCGGAGACTATCCCAGGAGACCATCGATAACATCATTCTCAGTATGCCTAGACGGGTAGAAACTTTAATAAAAGCACGTGGAGGAAATACGCGATATTAATCACCATTTTTCTAATTTAATTAATTGTTATTTTAATATTAATTTTCACTTTTCCTGGTTACATGAAAAGTTCAAAAATGTACCATTTTTCACAAATAGTCTTTACTCGCAAAATCTTGTTCTTAATGTGATCAGATTTTAAGTAAAACAAATGAAACTTTAAATAACAAAAGAAGTGTAGTAAGTAGATTTTAAAATAAAACCATAGTTTTTTAATTATGGACCTTTTTTTTGTGCTCCGCTAAATATGCCGGTGTGTTTATGTTGTGAAGTTCGTTGCGCATAGCTCGTGTATCCGAGCTGAGTGATCCTTATGATTTTTAGATTTTATAGACTTTTAAGCGAGATTTTTTATTGATTTGAAAACGTGTTGTTGCAATGTTGTCGGCAATGTTGCAATACAATTTAAATGTTTCATCTGACAGGCTCCCCAGTAACGGTTCATTAGTTTATATTTAATCAAATTAACAGCTAATTTTAAAAGTTTTATCTGTATAATCTATTTTTGTAATTAATGCCTCAATAGAGAAACAGCTGTTCCAAGTAGTATGGGTTAAGCCGGGGTCAGACTAGCGCAAGACCATAAAATAATTGTCCTCATCCGAAGCCATTAACATTTCCGTACGTGCCAACAAAGACGGCCTTGTTGTCCATCTCAGCCCATAAGAGTACGGAAACTGTGGGCTTACCCCACAAACAAAGTATTCGTAACGTTATACGTTTATCGAATGAGAATTCTATAAAAATCATGACAGCGCTTGTCTTATACTTTAAACGAGATAATCTTGATATATATATATATATATATATATATATATATATATATATATATATATATATATATATATATATATATATATATATAAATGAGCATATGAAAATGAGCAGTTTCCCAAGGATAAAATTTAAAACAAGGATAAAAACTGCTCATTTTCAAGTTACATATATTATGTTTTTCTATATATTATGTTTATTTAGTCCGATTGGCAGTTTGGTTGATTCTTGCGTTGTTCGGAAATTCGGAATGTGGTGGGTTCGAACCCCGGTAAAATATTTATGTGATTCTTTTTTTTTATCTACTACAGCTCCAAAGCTCGGTTTTTCAGGTACTACAAATTACACTCGATTATGTTACGAATACGTTGAAGTTAATTGTTCGTGCTTACCCCATTGTTTGCTTTGAAAGTACAGATATGTGTACGACCGAATGTGTCATTATAATGTAAACAAACGGCAACATGCGTTAAATAAAAAGTATTGTTAAGAATGGTTAGTAATAAAATTACTAATCATTTTTAATATGAAAGGAGCAAGCAAAGGGGAGCTCAAATTGTGGGTAATAGTTGCTTAAGCTGGTTTAAGCTAAAAAAGCATCCAATTTTTGTGCAAAAACAATTAAGTTGCCATTGGAGATACTCTTGATACATACAAACATTAACAGAGTATTCAAAATATAATAGAGATTATATTTTAAATACTATATTCAACATCTACCTAATGACTGCAGCACAAAAATTAATGAAAAATCTTTTTATTTTTCGACATCTGTGGCTCAGTGGTTGTATGTACAGTAAAAAGTATTAAATATATTTCCGTTGTTGTCTGGTACCCGTAACACTAGTTCTTCGATAACTTACCCTGGAGGAACCTATACTAACTATGCTAACCACCGAGGCACAGTCGTCAAAAATGCATACATTTTTTGATTAATTAATTTTTTGATATTTTTTAACTGTTTCCATTACATTATAGACTAGGAATTTAGGTAATTATGTATAGTCGCGTGTCACTACTGTGTTTTTGTAAGTCTTAGTCTAAAATCTTGTTTTTAGGGTTCCGTACTTAAGGAACCCTTATAGTTTCGCTCTGTCCGGCCGTCTGTCTATATGTCTGTCTGTATATTCGATCCTCATGGTCGCGGCATTGTTAATGATAATATCGGCACAATAAGTTAATAGAAATTAGAAACAAACACATCAACCGGTCAACTTCAAAATTTCTAATTGTCAATTTATTTATTATTTATGATGTCCATCTCCTGGTTCTAAGCTAACTCTCCACCAGTTTTCAGCCAAATCGGTTCTGCCGTTTTTGAATTGTAATAGTGTAACTAACACGACTTTCTTTACTTTCTTTTATATATAATATATATATATTTCTTTGTGTTTACACATAATTTTTGTGCTATATGAAATCTTAAGGAATCACAAAAAGACACAGTAAAGTCTGCCAACCCATAGCAGCGTAGTGGATTACAATCATCTCACATAGTGGGTGAATTCAACATTGTGATAGCGTTATGAAAAATTTACTTTTTCATGTATTTTTCGATTTAAAACTTGATACTTACTAGGTGGATCAATTATATGTAGGTGGATATATATTCTCTGTTCTATGTATGTAACACAAAGTGTAAAGGAGAAATAAATAAATAATAATTATTATTATTAAAACTTTATAAAGCATTTGTAAATATTAAGATTTTGCAGAAGTTTGCAGTGCGAATTTTTTATTACTATAATATTTAATGCAACCTTTTTTATCGCTTATTCAATATTCATAATATATATTATTATATTTTTTTCTGTTATAATAAGATAAGTGTAAATAAGTAACCTTAGTAATATTAAAAACGCAAAAGTTAGTATGTATGTGTGGATGTTTGTTACTCTTTTACGCAAAAACTACCGAACGGATTTTGATGAAATGTGGCCTGTGTTTATCCAGGGTTGAAACTACTATATATAATAGTAGTAGTAGTACCATAGTAGTTTAGACTCTGGATTAAAACAGGCTACTTTTTATACAGTTCCCGCGGGATTTATTTTTGCGCGTACGAAGACACGGGCAACATCTAGTACTTACTACTTATTACATGAATTTGTTGCGATAATGCTTTAACGCATGTTTTTAATATTGAAATGTATTTTCAGTTGCTAGTCGCTACTCGCTACTGAATAACGTAACCAATTATAAAATACTTTTTGGGTGAATACTAGTTTCTAGATTTGGCACGCACCCAATTACATGGTATGTGCAAACGGATGTTTTGTTTAGAATATTAAAATTGACATGGTTATGTTAATATACAAGGAGTATTTTAAACTGTAGGTTAGGCATTTTACGTTATTTGACTGTAGGTTGGATATCATTGATTACGTACCATAAGAAAAAAAAAATGGTTGTCTGTTAAGCCGGTTTACGGACGACAATTTTACGTGATAACGTCATCACAAGCCGAACGCTTAGGCCGATCGTGCCTTTCTATCGCTTGTGCCGCGCTCTCGTTTGCACGCTCGGCTCTGGCGGAACGTGACAACGCACAGGCCAAACCCTTAAGGCTAGAAATTTGAAATTTTACACGTATTTCTCATATGATGTAGGCATCCACTAAGGAAGGATTTTTCAAAATTCAAACCCTTCATGATAAAAGTTTGTATGAAACTTTATTCCTTGAACATATTTGCATGATATTTCGTATGAATTGAGTACGGAAAAAATAATAAATTACGTATTTCGGCGTTTTCTAAAATTCAACCCCTATGTAGTTACCCATAGAGGGTGAAAGTTTAAAACCTAATTTCACGCGGGCGTAGCCGCGGGAAATTAATGCTAATTCAGTAATAAAATTATATCGTATGGTTTTATTTAATGCGCGTGTATCTATTTAAGTACTCGTGACGATTCCACGTCAATAAGAAGTTTAAGGCCGCGATAACTATCCTTGAAAACACGCGGTGATCCGCAAATATGTCTTTAAGAAACTCTGTTATCACTTATCAGTCACTATACTCCCTTATCATGCAATCACGCTATCATATGAATTGCCTCCGATATAGTACCATTGTAACAAGTTAATGACTAAGATCTATATGCATAATTATATAGATATTAGTCATTAATCCAAATAAAAGAAAATTAAGTGTCTATTTGTAATTTAAAATTAACAGCTTTTCACTTAATGCATTTGAAAGAATATACGGTGTTAAAAATATTTTTTTAAAATTTTTGTCTGTTTTTTCCGGCTAATCTCTGAAACGGCTGGACCTATTTTCGCGGGATTTTAATTAGCAGATAGCTGATGTTAAAACCTAGGAGTAATTTAGGATATTTTTATCATCATCATCATAATCAAACAATGTTTAACCCCCAACGAAGTGGGCTCGTTTTCCAAGTAAGCGTATTTTATAAGTTAGGCGTCTATAAATTCTAAACTTACGAGGGCGGCACTGAAAATTTCGGGAATCAAGGAAGTGACACAACATTACTATTTAAAAATGTATTTATTGCTTTTCGAAGTATTCTCCGCGAAATTTGACACATTTTTCCATACGATGGAACCAATCATTGAAGCAACCATTCCATTCGGAAGTTGGGGTCTCCAAAATGGCCGTTTTGTAGGCGTCCACAGCTTTTTCAGGTGATGAAAATCTCTGACCACGCAATTTATTCTTTATTTTAGGGAAAGTATAGAAATCATTAGGGCTTAGGTCGGGGCTGTACGGCGGATGGTCTAATAATTGTATGATTTCTTGCTCTAAAAACTCTTTTGTTCTGTGCGTGGTGTGAGAACTCGCATTGTCGTGATGGAGGATGATGCGGCGGTTGCAGTTCTCTTTACGGAGTTCAGAAACGACCTGTGGCAAACAAATGTTAGCATACCATTCTGCATTAACCGTTCTTTGTCCCTCAAGAGGAATAGTCGCAACATGGCCGGTTTTGGAGACAAACGTGGCCACCATTTTTTTTGCAACACTCCGTGAACGAACAATTTTTGTTGGCTTTAACTCATTTTCGAACACCCAAACTCGTGACTGGTTTTTTGTTTCGGGTTCGTACGCGTATATCCAGGATTCGTCACCTGATACGATGTTGTATACAGCATTTGAGGATCCTGCGTGGAATCTTTCGAGAGTTCTGACGCACCAAGTAACGCGAGCCGCTTTTTGCTCTTCACAGAGCAAATGCGGTATCCATCGGGAAAACAACTTTTTTACACCTAATTGTTAATGCAAGATTATTTGTATTTGACTCATGCCAATGTCTAAAGTTGCCTGAATTTCGCGGTGTGTCACATGTCGATCTTCCTCAATCAGCTTACGCACAGCATCAACGTTTTCTTGGGTGACTACAGTTTTTGGACGACCTTGACGGGGATCATCACTGAGCTTGACACGTCCACGTTGAAATTCAGCAAACCAGCGATAAATTGTGGTTTTGGATGGGGCTTCATCACCAAATGCAGAAATCATCCGGTCAACACACTGTTTTTGTGTTAAACCATTTCGAAAGTCATAATAAATCATCGCTCTAGAATTTTCTCGAGTCAATTCCATTTTCTCAACGACTAAACAAGTTTGACAAAACCTTGTGACAAGACCGAGAATCTTTTTTTAAATAAATAAACGGTATTCGATTTTTAAAACCAAGGAGTTTTAAATTAAAAAGATTTTAATATGACAGAAACAGTGGAAATATTCCATTCCCGATACTTTTAGTGCAGCCCTCGTACAAATTGATGATACCCCACACTATGGGGTAGACAGGAGAAAAAAAAATCATCCCACTTTATCTTTACCACATATTTATCTTTATCACATATTTAAAAATCGTGATTTTACGGAACCCTAAAAAATATAGTATTTCCGTTTCGGATTCGTAGGCTCTCGCTTGGACACCATAATGATGTATCATCAGAATATTTTGTATGTCCTCTCAAATTGGTGGTGACACTAGTAAACGACAAGTGAGGTACCCCGTACCCGCCATAGATCTCCCTCTAAATCTCTATGTTTCACTAGTGACGCCCGCTGGTATCCTATTAATAACTAGCCTATGTCCTTCCCCGTGGTCTACTGTGTATCTGTGCCAAATTTCATCAAAATCGGTCCAGTAGTTTCACAGCCTATTCGACGCAAACAAACAAACAAACCTTTCCTCTTTAATATATTGTTATAGAAAATATTAACACAACACATAATAGCTAATCCGTGTTTGCTTGCTTGTTTGACAGCTAATGCTGTCTTTGCATGATACGTTGGAAAAGCCACTTGACAGACAAAGAGAGCAACATGGATTAGAGTAGCCGTGGTGGACATTTTTAAAATAAGGGGGCTAGTATCCTTACCTACATTTTGTTTCACATGTGGCGCGGCGGTAATCTCTATAAAAACAAGCCTTTAGATAACACCGACACTTTTCTTATAACGGAGTAGAAATGTATGAATAATTTAATTTCTACTCTTTTCAATTTTTGACGTGACCTACAATTTTCACCAGGTCAACCAAAGATAAAAAAAAACCTGGTGAAGAATGTAGGTCTCCTTAATTTTAGATTCTGGAATGTAGGTTTCAAAGTAATTTTAAATATAGTATCTAATATTAAAAAATATATTATGTGTAAAAAAACGTAATACCTATTATGCATTACGTAGCAAATTCACGTTTCAAAAGATATTTCAAGGCACCGAATACATACATATACGTTTATAATAAGTACCTGGGAGACCGAGCTTTGCTCGGTGTTTTAGTACAACGATAAAATAATTAAAAATAATAAATAGAAAAATAAATGATAAGAATCACAAAAATCTTACCGGGATTCGATCCCACCACATTCCGAATTTCCAAACAATGCAAAAATTATACGCAGGTACGCATACCAAGCTGCCATCAGACTGACGCGAGAGAGTCGAAATTATTCATATACTAGCTGTTGCTCGCGGCTCCGCCCGCGTAAGTATAGTATCCCTCGGGAACACTACTTTTTCGGGATAAAAAGTAGCCTATGTTTTAATCCAGAGTCTAAACTACTACCATACCGAATTTCATCGAAATCCGTTCAGTAGTTTTTGCGTGAAAGCGTAACAAACATCCACTCTTTCACATTTATAATATTAAGTAAGGATTGTAGCATGACGAAATAATAAAACATAATATATTAGGTCTTTACCTATGAACTTACCGTTTTGTGTGAAAAAATTTAAACTATTTTTTTTCATGTATTTTTTATTTGTATTAATCGAAGTAATCACCCATGCAATCAATGCATCTTTGCCAACGCAGTGGCAGTTTATTGATGCCCTCCTTAAAGAAATCAGCTGGACGGGAGGCAACAAATTCTTCAAAGGCATTTTGTATTTCCTCTCGGGTATTGAATTTTTTTCCCGCCAAGAAGTTATCCAAATTCTGGAAAAAGTAGTCGTCTGGGCGCAAGGTCTGGTGAGTAGGGCGGATGACGGAGAGCTTCCAACCCCAGTTCTTGCAACTTGGAGACCGTCTGCTGTGCAGTATGAGGTCGCGCGTTGTCGTGCAGGAGCAGCGGAGACGAGCGATTGACCAATGCTGGTTGGAGATGTGGCAGCTTCTCCATCATTGTGTTCAGTTCTTCACAGTACACATCTGCAGTAATGCTTACCCCGTTTGGTAAGAAGCTGTGATGAATCACACCGGCGCTAGACCACCAAACAGTGACCATCACTTTTCTAGGGGTAAGTTTTCGTATATGGCATTGTTTAGGTTCTGAACCAGGATCCAACCAACTTGCTGAGCGCTTGCAGTTATCAAACAGAATCCATTTTTCATCGCAGGTAACAATGCGGTTCAAAATTCCTTCATATTTTGTGTGTCTGTTGAGCAGTGCAAGGCCCGTCTCGACGCGTACTTCGCGCTGGCGATGATTGAGTTCGTGGGGCACCCATTTGTCAAGCTTTTTTACCTTGCCAATTTGACGCAAATGGACCAATATAGTTTTGACGCTAAAGTCGAAAGCTGCTGCTAATTCAGCCGTAGATTGTGTATCATCAGCTTCCACAATCGCCTTTAATTCGTCATTGTCGACCAAAGTCTTCGGACGACCGTGAGGTTCATTTTTCGGGTCGAAATTTCTAGAACGGAAGCGAGCAAACCAATGACAGGTGGTGCGTTGGTTTGTAGTGTTAGCTCCGTAAACGTCGTTGATGTTGCGTGCCGCTTGTGCCGCGTTGCTGCCACGACGGTACTCATATTCCATAATTACTCGAATTTTTAACGTATCCATGATGCCGAAAAAGATTGAAATGCGATGAAAATTTAACACTAATCAATAAAACAAATGACTACTTTTGGAAAAAAAGTTCCATGTTTTTAAAATAAAATTAATTTGAAATTAGAATTCTTAGCCAAACAAAATTTATTTTGTTTTGAAATGGCCAGTACTGCAGAACGGCAATTTCATAGGTAAAGACCTATTATATTACTTAAAAATGCGCATTTTCTAAGGGATAAGACCTAGCTCGATTGATTTCAGCTGTTTCATACAAACTGCTTATCTGTGCCGTAGCCCTTTTGTAGGAAACAGTAGATTTTTTTTCCTTTTGTAGGAAACAGCAAAATTTTTTTTCAAGTAGTAAAGTTGACCCCATAGTAAAAGTTGATTCAATTCAAGAGTATATTCACTCCTGATAGTTTTTACAGTGCCTGAAAAAACACCCAGTATATATACAAGATCGTCTCGTTTAAAGTATAAGATATATTGAGTATCCAAGTCATTATTACATTGATCTCTATGGTTACTACTTACTAGGAAAGTAATAAGGCGTTCTACGTTGTCACTAAAGGCGTGCTTAGGATTGGCAATGAAAGCATTTTTATCGGTAAAAGGATAGAAATTATTCTTTACTTTACATTTTTTTAGCTTACCACTTAAAAATTAAGACTTAATTCTTAGAAAAATCTTGATATTTTAACATGATACTAGTTAATATTAACACGAATGAGAGATGTTTTAAACAACATTTCGGTCTTTCAGTCTGATTTCATTCTTATTTACCGAAAGTGTAAGACTCCACGCGCAGTAAATATAGCAGTCGACAATGATGTATATTTAATGCTTACAAGATTAGGATACCTTTAATTGTTCATATCAAGTAATTAATAACAAAAAACAGTACACGTGGTAGAAGTGAAATAATTTCATTCATAATTTAAAATATATTATATATAATATTTTATAATTATATAAAATCGTGTCGTGACGCGTGATGTGACGCGACCTTTAAATTTCCATCTTAACGCCGCTAAAGACGTTTCACATCAATAATATCCAATTAAAACTTACAGCTAAGATCCTCTCGTCCAATAAAGTCAATGTCATTTATTAACCTACAGTATTGTCATGCATGCTTCTCACGTACTGTAACTTCAGCTGTACCCTCATTGCATATTCATATTGCTTCGGAAGTGGAAACCGGCTAATAGTGGTAGGTATTCCGGACGTTACTGTGATTTCTAATCGATGAGTATGTCAAAGATGCAGAATACTATTCAGAGGGAATTAGGAGTACCAATCCTCCTAAAATGATATGTAATGCATATTACATGGTACTATTTTATCAAATGGTATTCCGGGCTTCGTAATTTCTAATCGATGAGTATGTCAAAATTAAAAGGGATCATGGCGAAGAATAACTAAGCCCGGAAACCATAATTAAATGGTATGCCGGGATAATATCTAATATAGTAACTGAGGCCAGAATACCATAAGTAGATGATATTTACTCTCTGTTCCGGCTTGGAACATTGCACAGTCCCGGCGCGGCGTCGCGTCGGCGTCGGCTGGTTTACGCCAGATTGCCGGAGTAACCCCCTTCGTGCAGTAGTCCGCGATCCTTCTAGCCGCAAGACCGGCTAGTTGGGAGGATACCCTGTGATATAGTGATCTGCGCCCGTAGACAGCTTAGTGCGGTATCCAGGCGAAGCGCTGGCGGCTGACGCGCCCTATCAAAATCTAAATACAGGGGGTATTTTGTTTTTGGTAGATAACCTAATAACTAATGACCTTCCCCTATGTAAAAAAATAAGGTTAGGTTAGGTCATTTATTTTTATTATTATTGAGTATTATATTTTACTCCACAAAGCTATCGTCTTACCAACTAGCAACTGTTTATAAAATAAAATATATGTAAGTAGAACAGTAGTGTCAGTAGTGTTCAAAGTTTTAATGGGTTGCGATGATTTCCCTGAGGAGTATTACCTAACGAGGACGGGCATTTACATAACTTTCCCAATTAAAATGTTATATACAATAAGATACCTACCAGCAACCTATTAAGAATATAGCAAAGTCAGAAAAGTAGGCAACCTAACGAGTAAGAACCATTTTTCGATTGATTAAGATAATTAATTATATACCTTTTTTCCCTCTCGATATTTTCCGTCAGCTAAACGAATATAGAAACGTCATTAGATCGTTAGCTTTGTAATTGCTACTTTTCACAAGTTCAGTTCTAAAATAAGTTATATTCTATTCCATATTAGGTTTGGGAATCCAGAAAATAATTTTCCATAATTCATGCAATAGAACCGATATTACACACTAGGCGTTACTTGTTGAATCGCCCATCGATTCAATTGGGTACTTGTCTGATTTTTTTTATTACATAAATGAATAGTGCTCTGAAAAATAAGTAAGCTTTCAAAAATTATAGTATTGTCAAAAGAAATAGTTTTAAAGAAACTGCGGATAGCTTGAAGCATTTTTGTGAGTCAAAACGCCGCGTAAAAAAGTCCCTGGATTGTAACGTCACATAACAATAGCACGTAAGTTGCTACGTTTGTGCATGTTTTTGCACATTTGCAAAAAGTCTGAAAAAAAAAATTATTGTGCGTTTATATTCATACGTTTACTATGGTCAATCGTTTAATATTTAACGTAAGTGTAGGTTTTAATGTAAAAAAAAATCCAACTTTTTTGTAACTTTGACGCACGTCATTTCATAGCAACACATTAAATCTTATTTTCTTATACTTTTATAAAGCTTCTGAATGTATTAAAAATAAACTAAATTTTTACATATCATCATATCATATACTCAATTAGAGAACCTCGTCATAATCTTATTGATTTTAATGAGTAATTCAAACCTATAAAGGTTTGTAAACCTAATGGTTTACATATCCAATTATCCACGCGTGACACGTGCCTTTAACAGAGAGGAATTTTCAAAATAATAATTTAAAAAAAAAACATCCAACTACACACAGTATCTTGCTCTATACATCAGTGTCAGTATCGTGCTTTTTCTGTGGGTGATAATTTCTAGGTAAAACTGAATCTCTATTCAATGAATTCATGTTAGCAATTAGCATTCCATATATTATAAGACCGGTTGAGCTCTCTACCCCGGGGTATTTAGAATAATCTATTTTATGCTAAATAAAATAAATTATTCTATTTACAATTATTTAGAACATATTATACCACAATATTTTTCTAACAAGAATAAATAATCTGGGGGTCAAAAAAGGCCACTTTAGGTAGTCTGACTTAGGGCCTGTTTTACAATCATCTAATAAGTCACAAATAGTTCCGGAAGTTTTGTCTCTGTCGCTCAGTATAATGTAAGCAGCGACAAAACTGCCGGATAACTATTTGTCACTTATTAGGCGATTGTGAAACAGGCCCTAAGTCAGACTTACTGTTGATTAAACCTAGTGGAGCCCATGAATAATGTTAATGTAGAGTCATGTGTGTTATGATATTCTGTGGGCTTAGCACGTCTACAATAAATAACGTCTATTTATAGTTTACAAGAGACCTTTGATTGTATACATTCTGGATATTTTTTGGTTGATTGTACTATTATGTATTCTGTGGTTGAAGTTGATAATAATTTTTAACTTTTTTGATCTCAGAAACTTTTGCGTATAAACAGCTTTTGTCCACAACTCCGCCCGCGTAAAGTATCCCACGGGAACACTGTACTTTCTCGGGATTAAAAGTAGCTTATATTGTATTAAGCAAGTAATTAAACTACTACCATATCATTCGGGTAAAAATTAAAAACATGCGTTAAAACATTATTGCAATAAAAATATCAATATCACGCGTGCACGGCGTTGCGCCCGAGCCCCGCTCACGTGTTGTTTGTTATCTGAAGGCCTCCATAGACGAGAGGCCGATCGTTTCAGTTAGAACTGACGTCAGTTCGGCCTGAACGGATTCGAGCAGAGACACGGAAAAAATCGCATCCGATCCAACTGACGTCGTTTCTCCCTGAACGGATTCGAGCACATACACGGCATAATCGCATTAGTTCGTTCTGGTCGTGTTTAATAATTGTGTAATAATTAAACACCGCGAAAACTCACTACGCTTTTGTACACGATACACGCCCGCACGGCCGTGGCTCTGGCGAGAACTGAAGCGATTTGTCCACACATGGTCCGTTCAGTCCATCCGTACAGTCCATAATTTATGTTGCCAACTTAGTTATTTACAAAGTTTTACTACTTAATTAAGTATTTTATTCCCTCCTTAGTAGAAATTTAGTTGTTAGTAGTGTTTTAGTAGGAAAGAGCCAGACAGTAATCATATGCAAAATGGTATAGGTTAGGCACAAAAAAAATACACCTTATCATAATATTACATTCGTCCGTATTTGCTTATAACTACCCGTTTAATTACTATATACGTAAGATTTCCTAGTATATTTTATAATAAAAACAATATAATATTTTTTAATATAACAAAACCTAAAATGCCGTGGTTTTTTGGGGGCTTTACGGATTCCTAAGTTTAGTAGCTTTTTTACAGTTTTCAGTATTATTTTAGTAGTTTTTAGTAGAATTCGACGCGAGTTTAGTAGTTTCGCAAAAATAGAGCTGGCAACACTGGAACGAATCGCTTCAGTCCATCCAGCCGACTGATGCGATCTTGAAATAGCTCACAGACGGTACGATTTTCCATCCGTTCAGGCCGAACTGAAGGAAAACCGGACCGTATATGGGGCCCCTGAGCGTCTATTGTAGGTACTTAAATTATATTGCGCCGTGGTCCGTGTGCGATAATACTTGTTATTTATTTACAAATATATTCCATTGACTTCAGTAACTATGAAAATTGATATACCAAGCATTGATATACACTATACCAAGCAAAAGATGATGAATGGGAGACTGTATCGAGAAGTAGAAAGAAAAGAGAAAGAAGTACCGAAGTATATATTTTGCACGAAATGTTACCTAAGGAGTTTGCTTTTGCAAGAATTTTCCAAAAAATTGATGTTATGGATATTGAAGCAATAAAATATTGAACACCTTACAAAATTCGTGTACAATTAGACAGCGAGATGTGTGTTTTTCAAACTGATGACCTGTTAAGAATTGATTAAAAAGGGATGGAAGTTTCAAAGTTGATTGATTGATTTATTAAAGTTAAACCAAAAAATCACATAAACATAATTTAAGATGATGTTGATGTGTGTGCATGTATAGTGTGTGTGTGTATGTAAAATAAATAATATTTATTATTTATAAATAATTTACAATATAAAAAATATTACCAATATCCTGCCAAAAAAACGGCAGGACAAAAAAAAAGAAAAAATATATAATAATAAATATATTTAATAACAAAGTAATAATTTTTATAAATTTAATATTATGTCCACTGAGAAAAAAACACAGGGTTCCTTATGTATCACGGAACCCTAAAAAAACAGTGGGTGTGTGCTTTTAACGTTACCTGCCTCTTACACGTGTCCGTTACGTTACCTGTACCAATTTTAAACCGGGCCCAGACGGGTAATAGTACTGGGAGAGTTAGATACTAAAGACGGCACAAGACAAACACCAAACACTGGACACACAGACCCAGGAAGAGACACCAGATGCCAAACCAGATAAAACCACGTTTATGGGCGCCAATTGTTACGGGTAATTTAAATGAAACGAAGAATTACCAACGTGACAAATATATTTAAAAAAAGGGGGGACGTGGGCAGAAGGCCGAGAGATCTGGTTTAGCCTGTTGGTGTTTGTGGGAATCGGAGGGGCTTTAACCACGCGGGCACTTAGCTGGGTCCAGGAGTGTAGTCAGCACGTGGCGCGAGCGAGTTGGGCTCCAAGTTCCGGTAGCGTCCGGAGTATAGATCCCTGGAAAATCCATAAAAACGTGTGGAATAGGAGTCCCAAAGCCGGCGTGATCTTAACCCCAAACGATTAAAATCACGGGCCACGGGTGTGACCATCACAAAATAAAAAGTGGTATGCAAAATAAAAGATGATATACAAGAATAATTAAAGTATGGATACAAAAATCGTAATCCTTACTAATATTATAAATGTGAAAGCGTGGATGTTTGTTACGCTTTCACGCAAAAACTACGGAACGGATTTCGATGAAATTCGGTATGGTAGTAGTTTAGACTCTGGATTAAAACATAGGCTACTTTTTATCCCGAAAAAGTAGTGTTCCCGAGGGATACTATACTTACGCGGGCGGAGCCGCGAGCAACAGCTAGTATTATATCAATGCAAAAACGGAAAGAATGAGCACGTGGTTTGGCCAATCAAATTTTGACAACTAATTTTACAAGGTGATAATTTACATGAAAAAAATAATGTGTTTTGTTACAAGCGTGATTTACGAAATAAAACTTAACAACACAGACAAAAAAACTCACTGTGAAAACGGGATTAAGAAATATAACGACTACATGTCGAGTCTATAGAAATTTTTATTCCAAAAGGAAAACGTCAACGGTCAATCGACGAAGTGCGTTATATATACCCTTCTCCGTCGTCTTTTTTTTTAACTTTTGACAACTAAAAAACTAAAGCGTAAAGAGAAAAGTCCAAATCAAAATAAAATATATTATATTAATAATCAATATATTATGTAATATAATAATGCAACTCTAATGTATTTTAATCATTATTCAAAATTAAATAATTATTTTTTAAGATTTAAGTCGGAAGTAAAATCGATCTACGAATCAAATATTAAAGCAAGGCTAATGCCGTTTTAGTAAGGACGTGCGCCGATAGATGGCGCTAAAGCCTCCAAATGACTAAAATAATTAAGTATACAAATCATAGATGACGCGAGTAACGCCGAAATAATTGATTGTACGGAGAGTAAATGTAATTACGTTACACTATTATATATCTTTCAAGGAACTAAATTTTATAAGTGCAAGTTTATAGGTTTACAAAAACTTTATGCGTTTATTCTTGTTCGAAAAATGGTTGCTCACAACATTTTCGTATATGAAAGTTATAATAATTATGGTGTAAATATTATTTTTATTTATTTACGTACAATAAGTGCCGATGGTTTTCTTTTAATTTAATTTTTTAACTTATGTTATGTAAATAAGTAGTAAAAAAATCTAGAAATTTAATTATTATCTGAAGCCAAGATCATTGTAGGCAATACTTACGTAATCAATCCTATTATTATTTATTACAATTCTTATTATTACGAATGAATATATAAAAACCGAATATTGAAATCAGTGCGTGATTTAAGATTAGGTCAATATCCGTTGCTAAGCTCTTAGTACTTACGTAAGTACTGATAATAAACTAATTATATTGAAAGATTACCTAGTAAATTATACGCCAATCCGTCGTAACTATATACTTTTAGTTTTAAGAGTGTGTGTATACGTGAACGGTGATGTTCGCGAATTTGAGCACTACGCTTATTCAGGTAGGTTCATTGAAGTATCATAGTAGGTACTCGTATCTAGGGCATCCCATTCATATTAAACAAAATCCGCGCACCGAGATTTTAAAGTAAAAACGCGTGTCATTTATTTTGCTTGTCGTTTCAGTATGTTATCCTGACTAAATATATTAAAAATGCGAAAGTTTGTATGTATGGATGTATGGAGGTTTATTACTCTATCATACAATAACTACTGAACCGATTTTGACTTACGACTCCGGATTAAAACGAAGGCTACTTTTTATCGCAGCAAAATGTACAGTTTTTGTGTGGACGAAGTCACGGGCAACATCAAGTAAAATCCGTCCCGCTCGCCCTGTGCAATGAGCAGTGTGTAATTTTGATCTTTTAGGCGGTCTTTTCCAGCCGAAGCAAATCCGTATCGGTCTGCCGTACGACCATCCGTATTCAGCATCAAAAGTTCGGCTTTTCTTTTAATCTAGAATGCTCATATTTGCCTTGTACCTTTAGCTGTTATTCCACGGTGATTTTCGATGGGGTGTGATTTCCTGAGGTGAGGCACGTAATGACAAGGAGGTTATTATAAAGGCTCTATCCTAAGGGATAATTTACGCAACATAATAAGGAGATAAGGCCTAAAGTGTGTCTCAAGGATTTCGAAATGTTTCGTGTCTTAACATTGCGTCCTACTAAATTGTAATTTTGCTTTAAGCTTTGAAACGTTTAAAATTATTGTAACCTTCTTGGTAATATTTTACTTGTTTTGATGTTAAATAGTAATGCTAATAACTTTTTTAATAATAATAACCTATAAATCTTATAAAAGCCGCCGATCTGATATTATACTATATATATATGGATGGGCTATGAATTATGAACACACGACATAAAAACTCAAAAACGATAATACTGTACTTTTTCGGGATAAAAAGTAGCCCATGTTTTTTTCTTGAGTCTAATAACTATACCAAATTTCATCGAAATCCGTTCCGTAGTTTTTGGATTTCGATGAAATTTGGTATAGTTATTAGACTTAAGAAAAAAACATGGGCTACTTTTTATCCCGAAAAAGTACAGTATTCCCGTATATTTACGCGGCCGTGCCGCGGGTAAAAGATAGTCTATAATAGGTATACTAGCTGTAGCCCGCGGCGCCGCCCGTGTAAATGCAGTATCCCACAGAAATGCTGAACTATTTCGGGATAAAAAGTAGCCTTTATTTTATTCCATAACATAAACTGCTATATCGTACCAAATATATACCACACCAAATTTATTCGAAATTCGTTCAGTCGTTTTAGCGTGAAAGAGTAACAAACGTCCATCCATCCATCCATCCATACTCACAAACTTTCACATTTATAATAGTAGTAGGATAGGTAGGTCCATGGTTTTACACATTCATGAAATTAAAAACAAAGAGGCCTATTATAATGACTGTTTTGTCTGAGGAATATCCCAATCTAGGTTAAACAAAGTAGGAAGCTTGTATTTAGTTATCTGGTTAATTACGCTATGTACAAACAGACATTGCATTATACGTCTAGCTAGGGCCTAGGTCCTTAACCTGTTTTAGTTAGGTAATAATAGTGAGTTGTGTACTAAGGGTACAGTTTAAAGAAAGTTAGGTCCAGATAAACAGCTACATACATAACTTTGGGTTAGATTGCACTACTACAAGCATACGACGTGTGCACAATTCTCCTATCGCGTACACGGCAATAGTGTCAAAAATCCGTCAAGATTGTGCGCCGTCGAAAGGATGTCTATATTTTCAAATTTCGTTTTTGAGTTTTTATGTCGTGTGTTCTTGGTTGTCATGACGACAAATAATATTTTAAAAATCCTATATTTGTGTCCAATGAATATTTCAACTTTATATTATAAGAATATTAAATACAAAATATAATATCAAACAAAAAAGTGGTTATGTATTGTACCTACTGTGTGTATGAAAAATAATAAATAAAAATGTATCTTATTTTACCTATCAAATATTTCATTCTCTAGGAGATGTATTATAAGAGCGTCCATGACCAGGCTTTATTATAAGAGCGTCCATGACTAAGTCACTAGTGAATACACTCCCTGAGTCACACGCGTGATCATACCCGGTTCGATGCCGGGTTGTGGTGTGTACAAATTAGACTTTCTCAATAACCGTATACTGACGCTAGACTTAGTTTAATTTACCCCAATCTTCTGTGACTACCCTGACAAAATTTGGATTGTTGTATGAAAGTTGTTCCTCTGTACGTAAGTATTTTAATCTCTGTGCTAAGGGCTCTTCAATTCTATCCACAATGCATAATGCACTTAGGTACTATCGAACAAGTTGCCGCTCTACCATAGACAAAATAGACAAGAATAGAGAAAATTACTGACAAAGAAAATCTGTCATTTGGACCTTATTATCTATCAGTATGTCTATGTGTAGACAAAACGCATTTCTATGGTGGTCATTCTGAGTGTGCAGGCATAAGACGAAAATCGTTTCGCGCCGTTGAATCGTGCGCACGCGTATGTGTAGTTCATTAACGTCGGTAGTCGTTGCGGTCACTTCATTTTGTGTTTAAATATTTTGAGGCGTCCTAGTGCAAAGGAAAGTGTGCTAGTGCAAATATATAGAAACTTGTCGATCAGGAACTTTGTCGATATTGTACCTTCTTGAATCTAGTCTGCATTTTTTTAAATGATGATAATGGGAGCACGAAACACTTAAACCACATGCTAATCATTAATTAATCACTACATACATAATATAATATAAGTATTATATATATACAGATATATTTAAATTATTTTTGATATAAAAGGCAAAGCTGATTGACTGATGTATCAACGCACAGGCCAAACCCTTAAGGCTAGAAATTTGAAATTTTGCACACGTATTTCTCATATGACGTTAGCATCCACTAAGGATGGATTTTTCAAAATTCAACCCCCAAGGGGGACAAAAAAGGTAAAATAGTTTGTATGAAAATGTTTGTTTCTTTGGACATATTATTTGCATGATATTTTGTATGAATTGAGTACGGTAAATTAGTGAGTTACGTATTTCAGCGTTTCATAAAATTCAGCCCCTAGGTGGGTAAAATAGGGGATGAAAGTTTCAAACCTAATTTCACGCGAGCGAAGCCGCGGGCAATTAATGCTATACATTAATATGAATGCATGCAGTAAGTATATCTTAAATGTGATTATTATATTTATAGTCAAGGAGACTAACCACCTTTTAATAAAATAAAAGTTACGTCGTATGTACGTTTCCATACGGCAGCAGGTGTGCGCAAATCTTGATAATAAGATTAAACTACAGATATTAGACGTATTAAACAATCACTATTATAATCCTTGACTGATAAGTGTCATGTTTTGTCTTGGGGGAAAATGAAAATCATAAAACATGATTTTGAAACAATACGACAATCACCCAATGAATTAACGACATCTATGGCTCAGTGGTTAGCGCGTTGGCGCTCAAGCCGTGCGGAGGTCGTGGGTTCGAATCCCGCCAGGGGACAAAAAGTGTTCCTGGGTCATGTATGTGTATTAAAGGCATAGCTGATTGACTGATGTATCAACGCACAGGCTTAAGGCTAGAAATTTATAGCACAATCATTTTTTATATGACGTAGACATCAACTAAGGAAGGTTTTTTTTTAATTTAATCCCCAAGGGGGTTAAATAGGCGATAAAAATTGGTATGAAAATTTTTATTCCTTGGACATATTTGCATGATATTTCGTATGAATTAAGTACGGAAAAAATAATGAATTACATAATTCGGCGTTTTCTAAAATTCAGCCCCTAGGTGGGTAAAATTAATTCATCCCCTGAAAGCTTAAAAACTAATTTCACGCGGGCAAAGCCGCGGGCAATTAACGCTAGTAAGTAATAAGTATAGTATAAAATTATTAAATATATTTCTGTTGTCTGGTATTACCAGATTGACGTGGTGTGAAAGGCGTCCATAGATATTATATTAGCATTATTAATGACGCTACGTGATTTTACTTACTACCCGAAAGTTTGCTGAGGGCCTACTTCGCTATCTACTAATAAGTGACGGATAGCTTATTCGGAAGTTTTGTTCGCCTCTTAGTTTATAATGAGCGACAGAGACAAAACATGCAAATAAGCTACAGATGTCTCGAAATGTTAGAACACTTATGGCCAAATACTGAAACGCTAATCAAAATTAGGAGCCCTCCTATTCACATGCTGTCGCTATCTCTGATAGCCGAAATGACAAGGACAGCATGTGACTTTAGCGTCACTTAATTTAACTATCGTTTCAGTATTCAACCGTTATCAGTAGATTGTGCAATAGGCCTTTTGTTAGTTATAAAAGTGCTGATTTATAAGAAAATAACCTATGGTTTTATAATCTGAGAAAAATAATTTCTTATTTTCCTGAAGACTTTCCGGTTTTTTAATCATAATACAAAAGTGAAGTGCTGCCTCTACAGTAGAGTGTTTGTTTTCAGCTCGTGAAAAGGGGTGGCGTTAGATGTATCGTTTATTCATAGATACAGACCAACACTATAATTCGTAGAACATTTTTTTCGCGTAAACCGTACATTTTAAGCGATAAAAAGTAGCCTTTGCCCTTCCCCGTGATTTAATCTACATCTGTGTCAAATAACAAATTATATCAAAATCAATGCAAACGAACAAACAAACAAACAAACTTCTCCTCTTTATAATAATATTAGTATAGATGTGGCGTATGTCTATGATAGTGCTCCCACGTAATTCTACGTCGAGGGTGAACACTGAACATTCATAAGTCTGCCTTACGTAACTCCCCACACCCCCGGCGCTGTTGCACGTGTCTCATTCTACATATTGTAATATATCTATGTAAACTTCAGCTTTCATGTATTTGCCTTCTGTTTCTGCTACTTTATTTGTTTTTGAAATAGAAAATTGCGTTTTATATGTTGATTTATAGTAACAATATCTAATTTAACAAGTTTGATTATTATTTCTAATAATTTCAAAACTGAGGATAGGCTATGACGTAGGTCTTACAAAGAATTCTTTTTAGAAAAAAACTTCATACAAGTAAAAGTTACGCTATCCTGAGGGTCAATTCTGCTAAATAAAAGCTGAAATAATACAATTATACAGTTACAATCAAGTTACGCTAAAACTGTCAAACCGGTATTATCGTAAACTTTAAAGCAGCGTCTAACGCCTCCTGATTGGTCCAAACGTCATAAAATCAGTTTATGATAACAATTCGCTTCACTTATAATACAATCAAAGTAAAATGAAAGTCTACTTTAAATACGAGAATTGAGGTTCTGATTTCAGATGATTTTGTCAATTAAATGCCGACTGATTATACTGCGAAAACCAAATGTCAAAATGTCGAAGAACAAGCCTAAACTACCCTAAACAAACCCAAAAGTGTGTCAGTTTAAGTGTGGACACTTTTTTGCCTCGACATGCCTCGTCTATAATATATAGGTCTATGATTTTTTCTATGTTACACGAATTCAAATCTGAAGATAATATTGTTTTTCTGAAAAATTAAATTGGGGAGTGGGGAATAAAAAAATATGAAAATTGCGGTAAATTTCATACTACCGGTTAATAATAATAAATTTCTTCGAATATCATCGAAAACGTTAAAAGTTGGCACAGTGCCAGTTTTCCGAACCAGCAATATATTATTTTCTCGTTACAAGGGATTCTAGCTGACAGTGTACATATGCATGACTTTAAATTTTGAACTTGGGTCATTAGTAACGAACTAACAACCTCTTATAACGTTATTATAGAGGCCTAAAACACCAGTAACCCTAAAAATCTTTTACAGTCAGTTCACACGGCAACGAGAGTAACGCGACGTGGCGCTTCATTTTTAAGGTAGTAGTAATTAAGTTCAAATTTTAACTTTATTTACTACGCAAGAAGATACACGTTTCACTTCATAGCAAGCAATGCAAATTAGACCGCTCTGCATAGCGCCGCTCTTGCATTGAAACGTGTATCTTCTTGTGTACTGAATAAAGTTCAATGTTAATCACTTTTTTAAAAATGCAGCACCGCATCACTTATCGTCTCGTTTCGGTGTGAACTGGGTAGGTTCTGTTATGATATAATTCGTTTAGTTTAAGGTAGGTTGCTTATGATATAATGCTTTTACTTTAAGGTTGGTTGCTTATGATATAATGCGTTTACTTTAAGTGTAGGTTGCTTATGATATAATGCGTTTACTTTAAGGTACGTTGCTTATGATATAATGCGTTTACTTTAAGGTAGGTTGCTTATGATATAATGCGTTTACTTTAAGATAGGTTGCTTATGATATAATGCTTTTAGTTTAAGGTATGTTGCTTATGATATAATGCGTTTACTTTGTGACAAATAAAATGAGCTACTTACATCATAGACATACGATATGTTAACTTATTATTTGTAGCGATCTTGTCTCATACCCATTCTTAAAGTGTTTACTATAAAATAGCGCATTTGCGCTTGACTAAACGAAACATTTTTTTTTATTTTTCTATAATTCCCTGCCACTGATCCACACGAGACCAAAAGTACAATTTTGTATTACTTACTCATTTCTATGTAATTATTTCCAGGGATTCCACCAAGATGGCCCGGTGACCGGATCGAGGATGGAGTCGAAGGGCACTCAGATCCACCTGCCGCTGATGGGGCGCGGCAGTCGCGGGGAGCTGAACGACAAGGTCACCTTTTCCGCGGTGAAATCGCCTCCAGAACAGCTCAATAATGGACAGCTGTTGGGGTAGGTGTTTTTATCGACTTCCATGTTCAAAAAGGAGATTCTCAAATCTATTTATTTTTATGGCATGAGACTCGACCGGTCTCGGTGCATCATTTATAGAAATAAAAAAAAATTGAAATACAATGACACATTAATTTTGTCAAATTACATTGAATCGGAACAGAGTATATTACTATCAGGATATTTAATGGTAAATGATCAGACGGCTCTCTCTCATAGTACATGATAGAGCCGACCATGGACGATTAATGTTAGAAATAATTCTGATAACCTTAGCTGGTTTAGAAAATGACTCTGTACTCTACAAGCAAGGTGAAGAGAAAAATAGATTGCCTGTGATATGTTGTACTCAGAGGAGAATTTTTAACAAATACTAAGGCTCACCTGAGATCTGGGTTAAAATATTATGCCTCTCTTCTCTTTCATAGATATGAAGAACGAGAGAGATAACATAATATTAAACCCGGGGTTAACTTTAACCCAGATCTGCGCAAGTCGGCCTTAGAGAAGAATTCTGAAAAAAGTAGGATTTTTAAAAAGTATAAAAATATTAGGTAAGTAATGCCTATGTGAATTATTATTCTAATAAAAGGGGTCTGTTTCGCCGAACCATCATGGTGGAATCTCTGGAAATTATTAGATAGAATTGAGTAAGTAAAGTTTCTGGGAATTATAGACAAATCCAAGAAAATACAATAAATTAAATATTTTTCCTAATTAGTAAAGCACAAATGTGTTATATATAGTAAACACTATAAGAGTGGGTATGAGACAAATGAACCCTACATATAATAAGTTAACGTATCGTATGTAGACCTCAGATGTAGACTTTGTTACAAAGCACACAATGATACGAGTAAGTGACAGATAGCATTTTTTGCTGTATATCTTTTGTCCCTGTCGCTCGATAAAAAGGAAGCAGACACAAAACTTCCGAGTTCCGAATAAGTTATCCCACACTTTTATATAGAAGATTGTGAAACACCAAATAGGCCCTAATTAGATTTTTTACACAATGGATACTGAAGTTAAATATATACGTTTGTCGAAATCACAACAATCCATTATATTTTTATGAAACTTCTGTAGTGCTTTATTATTATACGAGCACAATGTACATTGTTCTGGGACTGTAATAAAACAAAACAATATAGAATCGAGGAGTCACAGAGCTATGTTGCTATTACTTAATAAAAATGTGAAGACAGAGTTCTGTTAACCACACAGTGAGTCCGGTCTAAACTACGCCTCAACGTGTAATTACACAGTGTCATGCACACATATGTAAATAAACTACGCTTTACTTTTAAGGCGTCGTTGTGTGTGGTGCGTAGCTAGACGGAACCCTGATTTGACGGTTTTTTATGTACATAACCCTTATGGTTTCGTCATGTCCGTCCGTCGACGTCTCTCTCGTCCAAACGCTTAGTGCTAGAAAGTTGAAAATTTGCATGGATATGTCTATGTACTACGTCGACAAAGTGCTAAAATAAAATTAAGAAAAAATTTTTGTACCTCTTACACGTAAAGTGGAGATGATTATTTTTCTCGCGTCCATACCATAGTATGTGGTACCATTAGATAGGTCTTTTAAAAATATTGATAGTTTGCTAGGTACGATTTTTTGATTTACGTATCCGTTTGCGAGATATTAAACTTTAAAGCCACCCCTTGTTTAACTTTAAAAGTTAAACAGCTGGCTCGAAAAATCTGAAAAAATTCATGATGGACGTTCATGTAATGAACTTTGAAGGAAAAATATAACAGCTTAATATATAATTTTGTTAGTTCAGGAGTTATAGAGACTTAACTTGTATTATTTTTAAACAAAAAATTAAAAGAGTCATTATTTAGAAAATAAGATTTATTTCATACTTTTTGTGTATTTTTACTTTGGAAGTCGGTTTGATTTTTGTTTAAAAATAATATTTTTTCCCTATTAAGTGATATTTGTTAAATTATTATTAATACATTTTAAGAACGTTTAAAATAAACGATCGAATGTATAATTGATTATTGAATACACGCCAAGATTTTATTAGGTATGGTAAATAAGATGATGATTACTGTAAGTTACATAGGGGCGTATGCTTGCAGTTATTTAAACAATGCTGATATTTCCAAACACGTATCTTTAAAGAGTGAGGACTGGAGGAGTTCTGTTCAGTGCTTTTGGATCCAGGGCATACCTTGGTGCTAAATCTTATTTTTTGGTAGGATATGCTTGTGTAATGTGTTACTTCACAAAAAGTCAAAATCACTATATGTGTCCATTTAAATTTCGAGGATTTCCCTCGATTCCTCATGGATTCCATCATTAGGTTTCCACTTGGGGATCAAAATGACCAAATTGGCATTATACCTTATACAACAAAAAAAAATTTTGGAAATCCATTCACAGGCGGCGGAGTAATCGTTGAACATACAAAAAAATAAAAATATAAACAGCCGAACGAATAACCGCCTACTTTTTTGGAAGTCGGTTAAAATGCGCTTACTTGGTAAACTTCGTACAAAAATAACGAAATATTAAGTAAACATGTAAAAGATTGGTATAATAGTACGGAACCCTACGTGCGTGAGTCTGACTCGCATTTGGCCGGTTTTGAGAGGAGTTATAAGTGCGTTGCCGGTCTCACCCCTTCGTCTTCCGATATTCTCTTACTCTCCTGGGCGAAACACCTCTCTAGCGCTATTTAACGAATTGGCTCTCATACGATATTGTGTATAAATAATATAAATGAAAATATTTAAGTATACCCCGAGTACTCAAGCAGTAATCGAGCTGATGATGATGACTTATAGCTAAAAGTTAAGAACACTCTTGATCATGTCAGCTTCCAAAACAAAAAAAAAAACTAGAACAAAAACGGTTTATCCGTTTGAGAGCTGCGATGCCACGGACAGACAGACAGACACGTCAAATTTATAACAGCCCTATTTTGCGTGGGGGTTTAAAATAATTTGAATGAATTTCCTTCTTTTTATTTGATATGTTTTAAATTCAGCAACACAAACACAAAACAAAGGATCATCCAAAATCGTCCCCACCCACCAACAGCTTTCAAACCTATCTCAGTTAATAGCTCTTGCCACGCTGATTATTATTTAGTATAGCGATATCCATCTCTTGTTTATTGTTTCATATTAGCGACCCACTCCAGCTTCGCACGGGTGCGATGTACCATACATATTCTATATATTATACATAGCTTATTCTTGAAATCACTCTATCCATTGCTAAAAACTGCATTAAAATCCGTTGCTTGGTTTAAAAGATCTAAGCGAACAAGAAACTGAGCAACTTCATTTTATACTCCTTCTCACTAGTCTTTTGTTACTTTATTTTAGCATATTCTTACTAATAGTAAACTTACTTTAAAAGAATTTCACTGAAAAACTTTACACAGTATAAAATGAAGTCGCTCAGTTTCCTGTTCGATTAGATATTTAAAACTAAGCAGCGGATTATAACACAGATTTCAGCAATGGATGTAGTTATTCAAGAGAAAGCTTTATATGTATAATATATGCACCCGTACGAAGCTGGAGTGGGTCGCTAATATGAAACAATAAAAAATAAAATTCTAATTTTTGTCAAAACCCCACTCCTGAGTTGAATGTCGGCATAGTGAATAATTATCAGTGTGACAAGAGCTATTAACTGAGATAGGTTAGAAATCTGTTGGTGGGTGGGGACACTGCCCATACAGTTTTTGCATGGTCCTTTATTTGTTTCTTCGTTGCATAATCCTAGCGTTACTTATGACGTAAATGTAAAATACGAATTTTGAGGTGTTAATCTTAGTGGGTTTCTGAGAAAGGCAAAACCATTTTTAACGTTTAGTTATCAGTTATCAGGCATCAATGAAAATTCTCGGAGGTCATACAAGGATAATTATAGTATTATGCTAAAAAAAACCTAACTAAGAGCATGTCAGGATTGTCAGGACATATGTATTGGAGGTAACTATCACCGCACAAAAGGTTTTCTATAAATTACTTTATGTTATTGTCCGATTTCCCTCAGAAGCCTAATTTCATACCTAAAGAGTTTTTAGCATGACATATAAGCATGGAAAAATACAAGTTCCTTTTTCTTATAGTAGAAAGGACCGGACTATATGCTCCGGTATCCGGAACGGTAGAAAATCTGAGCTTTGAAAGTATAACTTTGCGCTAATACAATAGAGTTGAAAATCGAACACATGAGTGTCGAGTCAAATGTCTATGTCATATATGACAGCTCGACACTCGAAATTTCCATTTTCAACTCTATTGTAATAGCGCATAGTTCTATATTCAGCGCTCTGAATTTTCTCCGGCGTTCCGGATTCCACAGCATATAGTCCCAGCCTTATGAACCACTTTGGTTTCCGATCACTCCAAAATTGTTGAGTTTGTAAAAAAAGCCACGTATGAAACCTTGACGTGATTTTAAAAATTTTCAACGATACCCGTCACGGTGGGGTAGAATGAAAAAAAAATTTTACATCCCCACCCTATTAGTATGGAGAGCCACCCCTAAAATATAAATGATTATTATTTTTAAATTCCAAAACTGGAATCTATATACAATCTATAACCCTTAACGAAATTTCATCTATTTATATTCATAATTACATAACTTACATAATTACAGACAGACAGACGGACAGAAGGACAGAGCGAAACTATAAGGGTTCCTTTCGTACTACGGAACCCTAAAATCCTACGAGCAGTATGCACAACAATTGCACAGTGCACACAGTGTAATTGTGATCGTACTATGTTTTGAGATAGGAAATGTTCAATTATAAAAAGGAATTATTTTATTGCATGACTTGGCTGGACAGTGAATTAATGATAAGATCTGGGTTTTTTTTTAATCTAAATTGGTGAAACACGTAATATTTTTTTCTATGTTAGGCTGGGACTACATGCTCCGGAATCCGGAACGCCAGAGAAGTGCACTGAATTTTCTCCAGAGTTCCGGATTCCAGGGTATATATTCCCAGCCTAAACGTAAGATCAGTATAATAAGAAAATATAATATTCTAGAAATTCATACAGTAAACGGTGCTATTACAAAATATTTATGAATTCTTGACGTCAACAACTTATTTGTGTATAAAATTTCGAGCAAAACAGAAACAGAAACGGGGGCGGGCACAAACAAATGAAACATGTGATAGTGGATCAATATTGAAACAGCGCTTCTAGGCTCGTTATTGTAAAATATGTTAAGGTTGAAAAACTTATTAATATCTATTGTGTAAGGAATAGGGACATAATATAGAAATAAATAATAATATTATGTTTTCTTTGTATCAGTTCACATCGAGACGCGACGTGGCGCGCACTTTTTGAGATAATGATTCAAAATTGAACTCTATTTACTACATTAAAAGATACACGTTTTATTGCAAGAGCTAGCGATTGCACGAGCTGCGCCGCGCTGCGCATCGCGTGCAACCCGCAATTCGAATTCATGCAATGCAAGGTATTTTTTTGTGTAATGAATAAACTACAATTTGAGTCGCTTTCTTACAAAGTGCGCGCCGCGTCCCGTCTCGGTGTGAGCTCATCCTTACAGTGAATTTCCTTACCTACCCACGAAGAAAATACTTTTAGCATTATTCTATTTCAAAAAGATATGTCTGCCTTTTACTCGGAATACCTTCATTCTTTATTCATGTTGAAGCATTTACAGTAATTGCAGGGTTAATTACTGCAATTATAACGGTTCACAGTCGAGAAATGTTGAGCACATCTGCACGTTAAGTGACGTACATACTAAGGAATTTTTCGCACTTTCTACTTACAGGGGGTAAGTAGAAAGTGCGAAAAATTCCTAAAAATACTAATTAAAATATTAAAACAGTGGATATGTATACAATGTTTTGTCTCTGTCTGATACGTGGAAAAAGTAGCTTGGGAGACAAGGACAAAACATTGTATTGCTTATCCGCTGTGTAAATATTTTTATTAGTAAGGGGGTATTTAGATAATCTTCTTATATATAAAAAATTAATTGCAATTCCAATGTCTCTCTAAAACTCGAGAACGGCTGGACTGATTTGGCTAATTTTGGTCTTGAAATAATCGTGGAAGTTCAGGGAAGGTTTAAACGGTGAGAAATAATAGAAAACGTATAGGTGTAGGTTGTTGGAGTAGGTGTAGTTGTAGGTGTAGACTGTAGATGTAGGTGTAGATGTAGTTGTAGGTGTAGATGTAGGTGTTGGTTGTAGTAGATGGAGTTATTTATTTATTCCAGTTCATAGTTGACAGAACAACGTGTGTCGGGACAGCTAGTAAAACTGAAACCTTTGTTAGTAATTCAGTGGCTTTGTGCTAAAAAAATTGCAAAAATTTTTTTCTTTGTGAAAAATATTATTTCAAAATTCCATTTATAATTTTTTACATTTTATATTAGTTTCTTAGATTTTTTTGTTTTATTATATTTTTTACGATACTATTTTAGAGCTCAAAAATTAAGGCTAGACGTTATAAGTAAGCTATTAAAGCAAACTTATCTTTATTAATATTTTAATTATTTTAGTTACTAGCTGAAACTCATATTTAAGTTTAAGGTTTCAGCTTTAGTGTATTTGTAATGGCCAAACCTCGAAGCTCCGGCTTGACTTGAAGGTTTGACTAGTCAATGCTCAAATCTGATTTGACGTCCTAGTCAAAGCCCAAATAAATTGATGTTTGTCGGACTTTAACTCGAGTCATTTAGTCAAAGGCCGAAATTAGAACTTACCTATTTCGGAGTTTGCTCGAAAGCTTTGGTCAAATCTAGGATAAATTCCAGAAAGAGACTGCATAACGACCTTTGACTGTAACATATTAATGATATAGGGCAAAAGCTAACGTAACGTAATCGTAGCTTCAATAATGTGAAAGGTAACGCTGCTTTACGCCTACTTACAGGAGCTTCAAAGCTAGGTACGCTATCTTTGTCTGAATAAAAAAGCAACCTAGTTTTGTACGAGAATGTAAATTGCATACCTATTAATACCTTAGTTTCACAATGCTTCGTATATTGTCTTGGAACGGTTCCAACTTTCAGTTCAAGTGTATATTACATGTGAGACGATGATAACGGTTACGTTCGGCAAATTGATTTTTCTTTTCCCAAGCTGGGGATGATATTTGTATCGTCATCATCGTAATGTCGTTGAAGTAAAATGGAGGCTATACTTAACATATTCGTGCTAATTCTTATTTACGAGCTTGGAGGATGTATCACACTGGATATAAATTTAAGTAACCACTGCTCTCGAGTAATATAAAGTCATTCACATCTTTAATCAACACAGCATATACGCGTGGTTTCAATCTTTAATTTGAGATGATGACGGCCTATGTGGCTCACTGGTTCACTCTCTGACTCACTAGCGCGTCGCCGCTCAAACCAGAAGTTTCGCGGTTTCGAATCCCGTCGAGGGAACATAAAGTATTCAATGTTTCTGGGTCATAGATATTGTGTATTAAAATATATGTTTATAATATAACTAGCATTAGCAAATAATATGTCCGGGAATAAAAAGTTTCATACAAACTTTTTTCCTTTACGCCCTTGAATTTTGAAAAATCCTATCTTAGTGGATGCCTACGTCACATGAGAAAATCGTGTGCATAATTTCAAATTTCTAGCCTTAAGCTTTAAGCCTTAAGGGTTTTGCCTTTTATATAGGTAATAATAAAAGTTAGACATAATATGCCGTCGCTAACTGTTTTGTAAGCATTATCAAGCTCTACAACTTTTCTCTAGGACTTAATCATAATTATATCTCCCATCGGTAAGGCAGCGTTAGCAGAAACGTTTACGTTCGACCATTTTGTTGACAACGAAAAAGTCTTTTCATTTTTCGGATTAATATATAGCCTATGTTACTCAAAAATAACGTAGCCTTCTATTGGTAAAAGAATTTTCAAAATCAGTTCAGTAGATCCAGAGATTACCCCCTACAACCTCACAAACTCATAAACTTTACCTCTTTATAATATGAGTAAATAATATAGACAAAAACCTTAAATATACGTTTAGTATAAAAGTATTAAATATATTTTCCGTTGTCTGGTCCCCGTAATACAAGCTCTTCGGATACTTACCACGGGGCCAGATTGACGTGTTGTGAAGCGTCTATAGATATTATAATTAATTTATAACCATTTGTAATTTTATTACAGGGGCTCCCAAATGAATCTTTGCAACGGCATGGTCGGCATGACCGGGCTGGTTCCAAAAGTACCAAATGGCTGCGGCGAGAAGAAACCAATGGCGGCTCTCACTCACCTTCCGAAAAGACCGCCAGTGGACATCGAATTCTCCGAACTCTCGTACTCAGTAAGCGAAGGGAGGAAGCGAGGGTACAAGGCCCTGCTAAAGGGTATTAATGGGACCTTTAAATCTAGCGAACTGACGGCTATTATGGGACCTTCAGGTGCTGGAAAAAGTACACTTATGAATATCTTAGCTGGATACAAGTAAGTATTATTGTTTTATAGTTTGAAATTCAAAATACTCATAAAATCAAGAGCATGTCAAGACATGTCTAGGAAGGGTTTTGTAACTATCAACACGCAATAGGCTTTTTCAAATTACTTTAAAAGTTATTGTCCGATTTCGCTCAAAATCATTTCACTAACATATCAATTTATATTTAAAATTATTGAAGTTTGTAGGGGCGGATAGATAGACGGACGGCTGATAGACGGACGGACAGCGCGATATTAAGGTTTCCTTTTGGTACTACGGAACCCTAAAGACTTGATGACGTTAAAAAATTCTAAAATCATGTTCTGCTTATAAATAAAATCATGCTTAGGTACAATTAAATTTGTCTCATTTCAGAACATCAAACGTCAGTGGCTCAATACTAATCAATGGAAAGGAAAGAAACTTGCGCAGATTCAGAAAACTCTCATGCTACATTATGCAAGACGATTGCCTCCTACCGCACCTTACCGTTACTGAAGCTATGCACGTCTCTGCAAATCTAAAACTAGGAAAAGATATGACAATAACCGCTAAGAAGATCGTTATCAATGAAATTCTGGAAATGTTGGGCTTAGTGGAAGCCTGCGACACGAGGACGATAAATCTCTCGGGTGGTCAGAAGAAACGTCTATCCATAGCTTTGGAGCTGGTTAATAATCCTCCTGTGATGTTCTTCGACGAGCCCACTTCTGGTTTGGACAGCTCATCATGTTTCCAATGCATATCCCTATTGAAATCTCTGGCGAGAGGTGGCAGGACCATCATTTGTACTATTCACCAGCCTTCTGCGAGATTGTTTGAGATGTTTGACTTCTTGTACACATTAGCAGATGGACAGTGTATATACCAGGGCCCAGTGCGTGGATTAGTGCCATTTTTATCCACCATGGGTCTAAATTGTCCAAGCTATCATAATCCTGCAGATTATAGTGAGTATTTATTTCTAACTAGCGATCCGCCCCGGGTTCACACGGGTATAATGTATTATACATTTAAACCTTCCTCTTGAATCACCGTATCTATTGCTGAAAACTATTAAAATCCGTCTTAAATATCCAAGCTAATAATACTATGTAAATATTTATAAATCGTTTTGAATGAATTGTCTATTCTTTCTAACTTTATCTATTCTTTTCTAGTATTGGAGGTAGCAACTGGCGAACACGGGGAGTGGGGAAACAAATTGGTAATGGCAGTAAACAAAGGAAATTGTGGGCGGGGACAAACATCAACTTCATCATCATCATCATCCGGACCAGTTAATTGTAATTATAACAACCAAAGTAAAAATAACGTGACGAAAGAAGCCTTAGAAATTGTAATAGGTAAGCACGCAATACTACACATGATCAAGTTTCACTTAATGTTAAGTGTAGAAAATCAGATTATTGTATTAGTAATTATTATTTACTAAATATATTTAGTTTTGATTAAAAAAAAAAACTTTCACACGTGACTTTGCTCGATGTATGTTTGAACGCAATGAACCTTACAGCAGTGAAGCTTGTGGTGTAAACTGTTATCTATCTTCTATCTATATATATATATAAAAGGCAAAGCTGATTGACTGATGTATCAACGCACAGGTCTAACTCTTAAGGCTAGAAATTTGAAATTTTGTACACATATTTCTCATGTGACGTAGGAATCCACTAAGGAAGGATTTTTCAAAATTCAAGGGGGTAAAATAGGTGATAAAAGACAAAAGAAATGAAACTTTTTATACCTTCGACAACTTGCATGATATTTTGTATGAATTAAGTACGGAAAAAATAATGAGTAACGTATTTCAGCGTTTTCTATAAAATTCAGCTCCTAGGTGGGAAAAATAGGGGATGACAGTTTAAAACCTAATTTCACGCGGACGAAGCCGCAGGCAATTAATGCTATATTTTATATTCCACGAACTTTACAGACAAACCAACATGCACTGTGATAGACATGTCCGAACCAATCAACACGGAGAAGAAACAGCCTCCCAACCCAAGTAATCTAGCACCAGTTACCTGCACCACATCTTTATTAGACTCTAGCGAAAGTTTCACAAAGAAGACTCAGAAGACAGGCTTTCCAACGTCTGGTTGGAAGCAGTTTTGGATATTATTGAAGAGAACTTTCAAGAGCATAATGCGAGATCAGACACTGACGCATTTGAGGCTATGCTCGCATACCGTAGTGGGTCTTCTAATTGGCTTCTTGTATTATGACATTGGACACGACGCTGCGAAGGTCATGAGCAATGCTGGGTGCATCTTCTTCACTGTCATGTTCACGATGTTCACATCAATGATGCCTACTATTCTGACATGTAAGTTTCTTTGTTTTGTTTTTCTATAAGAATCGTAAGTTCCTTATTGTTCCATTTAGCTAAAAATAACAAAACCGGTATATTGAGGTATAATCGTACTGCGGACGAATCTGCCTTATACCGTTATTCATGTTTGTTTTTTTCCAAAATTTAATTCCTGAGATAAAAAAAAAAAAAAAATTGTGTTTTCTCTCCATTCCAGTCCCTACGGAAATGAACGTATTTGTGAGAGAGCATTTGAACTATTGGTACTCTCTGAAGGCGTTCTACTTCGCGAAAACTATAGCGGATCTTCCATTCCAGGTAAATATTTAAAAACCTCTTAACTTGTCTGTTTTTTATTTTTACTTTTTTCTTTATTGCACTACAATATTAGAAAAAAAAAGTTTATAAACTTGTTTTGATATTTGATTACAATGAAGCTCCAAACTTATTAAACTAATTTGGATTTTATCTCTTTTCAGATAGTGTTCAGCGGCGTGTACGTGATAATAGTGTACTTCATGACGGGTCAGCCGATGCAGACGGATCGAGTGCTAATGTTTACAACCATAAACATTCTAACAGCACTGGTGGCGCAGTCGCTAGGCCTGCTCATAGGAGCCGCTATGAACATAGAAACTGGGGTATACCTGGGGCCCGTGACTACTATCCCCGTAGTATTATTCTCCGGTTTCTTCGTCAACTTCAACGCTATACCCGGCTACCTACAATGGCTGACCTACCTCAGCTACGTGCGCTACGGCTTCGAAGGCGCCATGCTCTCAGTATACGGCTTCAAACGAGAGAAGCTCCACTGCTCCGAAGCCTATTGTCACTTCCGAACGCCGAGTCACTTCCTCAAGGAGATGACCATGGACCAGGCCAATTTCTGGGTTGATGTGGGTGCACTCTGCGCCTTTTTCGTATTCATCAGAATTATCTCCTACTTAGTTTTAAGGTTCAAGTTGAAGATGATGCAGTAAGTAGGTGATTTCTACTTTTTCCAGAATTCCTAGTGAGATTACGTTCGTCGCAGTTTACTAGCGCCATCTAGCGCGCGAGTCCTCATTTTTTGGTAAAGCGAGATTGTCATTTTTATTGGAGTTTGGAACCGAGGCCTTTATTCTGAGATTACAAGCTGACACTATGGTCTATAGTCGAAAGCATCACTGGAGACAAATTGTATTGAAGTATTGTGTAGCGCCTTGTGTTAAGCAAGGCGTACGACAATTTCACAAAAATAAGTCGTTAGTGACCTTCGATCACCTTAGATTGGCTAGTGCTAGCGAAGTAGTAAATGGGGTCATGATAAAGAACACTGCCCGTTTGCTTAGTGTGATTTTAATGTTTGAATTTTAAATGAATAAGATTCGATTAGAAGTTTAGCGAGAGTGGAGTATCATTACGCCTTGTACAGATTACGCGTTTTCCACGGTTACGCTCGTAATCTTGCGCATAGTTTCTTAATTGCGCGCGCGCAAATAGTCCGTAGATGTAATATAGGTATCGAAATATATAGCTTTATAGAGAAGTTCGGTAATGTTTATACATAGTTGTAAGATTTTATAGAACGTAAACGGGAACGAAAGGAGTTTTCTTCCTTCTTGATTCCTTCACTTTCCGATTGGGCCCATGACTTACTTTTAAGTTACTTAATGATATTATTTTGACTATTATCACACTGTAGACATTTTAAGTAAGTACGCTTGATGTAACTTTATTGAAAAGTCTGTCAAAGTTACGCAAAAGTTACGCAGAGCCATCATTTCATTCTACTTATTATTATTAAAAAAAACATTCCTTTGTTCGACAATATTTTCGCATCAAACCTACTATAATTAATTAATAAATGAGAATATCTAAATATTTTTCTTGTTTGTGTTTACTGTCTATTTATGTTGCATGTGAGGTAATAAGGCAATACAAAAATGTGATTTCGTAGTGTTTAAAGATTGAATTTTTGTTACCTAATATTTTTAATTTTTATTGATTAGCAAAATATACAACCATTATGTATTTAATATTAAGTTATATATTTTATATTTACTCATATTGTTTATTATTTAATATACATAATTAGTATAGTCTTCAGGCTTTTTTTAAACTGAAAATTGCAATAAAAGCTTTAATTTTTTGAAGATGCCGTTTGTACTAAGTTTTTTAGAATGGTACTTAGTATTTGATCTCAATGGTGTGCTTGTACTATTTTAAAATGATTAAAAATCTGATCACCTAAATTATATATATATATATATATACTCATATATATATACTCATTTTGTAAATTACCTTTTGTCAACTATAGGAATTATGTACTTACTATATTTGGCTTATTTAACGAATTAGTGTTACTGGAGGAGAGAGTATTTACAATGAGATTAACATCTACCGTCCATTTTGTGCTTACGGGAATCTTTGGCATTTTATAAGTTTATGTGACAGTTCTCTGACTTGGACACCCTGTGGCGACGGACTGTTAAAAAAATGTCAGTAATTTTTTCATATTACTTCGATATTACTAGGTGCATAATTAAAAACAAATCTTGAGCTCAAATTTAATTCACTATGAAACGAAACGATACGCGAAATTGATTTTCAGGATAACTATTCGTTCATAATAATCATTTTCATCCATTGTGGTGTTTTTCCACGCAAGAAATACGAAACATATGACCACAGATAGCACAGTAAAAAAATATTAACATTTGACAGATAACACCATTGTAAGAAAAACTTCTTCGTTCATTGACACCAATGCCATCTTTATTAAAGGTTAGGAACTAATACACGAAAGTAATGGCTTAGCACCTTTGTAATGTTATTGGCGTATACATTAAGCACCTTTCTAACTAAAAAAAACACAAAAATTTTGAATAGTTAACACCTTTGTAATTTCCAGCCCTCAATTGTAACATGTAACACGTTTCATGGTAAGAGTTTGAATGTCGAATTGCACCGCGCTTCACACAGCGCATGTGCAGTGTCTGATGTGTGTACTGATGTCAAATGAACGTGTACATCTCCTTGTGTAGTGAATAAATTTCAATTTTTATTTGCTATCATAAAATTGCAAATCGTATCGTCGCGGTGTGAACTGACCCTAACAGTACCACTGTATATAATATTAAGATTATTGCGTGTTGGGCCAAAATACCAGTGCCCGTCAAAGATTTCAAAACTAAATATGACGCTATGACGTACATTTGACAGAACAAAATATCTACATACAAGAGTAAGTTACCATCTTAATTTCACCATACCTCAAATGTCAAAATGGCCCCAAACAACCCTACAGTGGGCTAATTTAAGTGAAGACTGTTTTTGCCTCGACATGCCTCGTCTATAATATATACGTCTATGGTGTACGTACCAACCTTAGCATTTCTTTTCTGAGATTAAGCAGGTACACTTGTACATCGGTTAATACTTAAACTTTAGCATTACGTGTTACTTTAGCACCAAAACATTATGCTTTAATGTGTAGAGACTCTTAGAGAGAGTACAGCTTGTAGGAAAGGTTGGTTATTGGTATGCTAAGCTGCATACCATCCTTACCTTTAAGCTGTACTGTGTTTACACATTGCATCGTAATATTTGGGTTTTGGCTATAGTAACTCATAGTGTTAAAACTTTAACTATTAACTGATGTACATTGTACTTCATCTCAGAAAGTGGACATTGCATAATGTAGTATGAAAGAGAACAATGTTTAAAACAAGTATTTTTGACTACAAATCTTCATTAGCATCAAACATCATAATTCTCCATTCTTATGTACTTAAGAAGCATTAAGTTTGTATTGGAAAAGGTAGAAAATATAAAATATATCTACTACAATACAGCACACAGCGTTATATTTTAAGTGTAAATTAATTATTGTCATTTACAAGTAGTCTTAATAGTTTTAAGTAGGGGTTTTTTTACGTAATTTTGACAGACCATGTGATAAGCTGATAGGCGTACATATCTATACATAATTCGGTAATCACATTAAATTATAGAAAGTAATAGAGTACCTACGTTTCAAACTAAAGGTTTTGGTAATTCTCTATGTCTAATTTAATTGACGGTATTTATTAATAATAAACGACTGTGATTTTTATAAACGAGTGTGTTTGATTTTTGTTCATTCAGGGTAGCAGACTAAAAGGCATTTCAGGTTTGGAGAACAGCAAAAATCTTCTTAATGAAATGAAATCTGTTTAAATTCCTTTCCATAACGAGCCTCAGCCATCGTCTAAGATTGACAATAAGCCATAATATAATAATAATATACATAACCCCTTACTAATAAAAAGACTTGCACAACGGATAACTTAAACAACGTTGCTGTCTTTGTCTGATGCGTTTTAAATGTCACTTGACAGACAAAGACAGCAACGTTAAGTTATCCGTTGTGTAAATCTTTTTATTATTAACGGGGTAAATAGTTAAGGTAGATAATAAAAATAGCTTCACAACGCAAATAAATAGTGTGCACGCACGCATACTCATATTGTGTAACTACGAACTTCAACAACGTCTGCAGTCGATACGATCACATCCTGTGTGCTACAATATTTTGAGACGACCTAGTGTAACGGAAAATGTTATTAAACTAGTAGAGCATGAACTTTGATAATAACATTTTAAATATATAATAACAATAATTATCAAAATAGATGCTTACACACACCCGTAACATATTTTACAAAGATGCTACACATCAAGATAAAAATAAAACTTTAAAAATTGCTGTCCGACTTCAGAGTTTAGATTCTTACGTCATGCGCCATCTATGTTTAAACTAACGCAAACTATGCCTAATAATGAAATACTAGCAACGCGTAAATTTGCAAAATATCCGTGCTTTTCATACGGGATTAACGTAAAATGTTTGTTACATAAAAGTAATTTTATTTTAATTATTCTTCAACTAATAATAAAACAATATGCTTATGTTTATTGATTTTCCATTTTCGACAAGAACCAAGTTTTAACTGCAGTATTGGAGAGTTAGATAGCCAGTAGAAACTGACAGTAGTTCACGATAATACCAGAGATGTCGCTTTAACTATGTTAAATCAAAATAAACCAAGAATTTTATTTATGCTGAATAATTATAATCATCAAACAGGTACATTATTTATTGAAATTATTTAATACGCTATCAATCTTCCGTGGTGCTGTAAGTTCCTTCCCACTTGTAAGCAGCTTATTGTGCTAGCAGCAATGTGTATCAGCAGCATTACTAATTAGTAACTAGACTAATTAGTCTGACCTCGGTACTAGTTGGTTCCTTCCCATTTGTAAGCAGCTTATACAGCTGTAGCAGCTCTGCATCAGTGGTCATTTTCTTACCACTTGTAAGCAAGTTACTTGTGCTAGCAACTTTGCGTATCGTTGGTGTTATGAGACGTGTCATTACTTATTAGTCTGATCTCGGTGCTAGTTGGTTTCTCACCACTTGTAAGCAAGTTACTTGTGCTAGCAACCCTGTGTATCGTTGCTATTACGAGACGTGTCATTACTTGTTAGTCCGCTTTCGTGCACCGGTCTCCGCAGTGCAAACAGTCATTTGCTAATTGATGTAGCAGCGAGCTTCCGTATGTATATTTTAAATTGCCTCATATTTACATCGAAATCGTCGGATTTTAACGTAAAATGTTGCTACATGTTAATTACAATAAATAAGTAATTTCTTACGTCACCATTATCACGGTACATTTTTGGATTTTAAATATTTACTTTAATGAGTGAAAGTAGTTTGTTTTAATGACCGTTTAGAATCACTATTTTAAATACGTCTTATTTATTGGAAAACTCATAGGTATCCCAATGGTAAATGATTATCTCGATATCTAAACAACAGCTCAGTCCAATCAGAAGCGTCTAATTGTGAAGGCATTGTTATATAAAACGTCATTAATGTTAATACTTTGTCCGTACGTCCTTATTGATCCGCCGAAATTGATGTTCGCGGAAGCGCAAAAGTAAATATTCGGAAATGGGGCGGTTCAGAAATTGTTTCGTCTGTAATGAGATGGTTCGGAGGCGGAATTTGTATGCGTGATGTCCCACGCTGATGTATTCGGGGACGTGGCGATAAGTGCCAGATATGTCGTGACGTCATCTTTAAGCTTCTAGAGAGTTAAGGTATAAAATAATCGATTTGCACTCAATAAGTAACTATAGACTTGCTATAAAAATATACCACTTTTACTAAAAATCCCTTACATAATTTTTTTTTTTTAATGGTGTGTAATTAAAAAAAGTAACGACAGACCAAGAAAAGCTCTCGGTTCTGTGACGAGAAAAGAAAATATATTTTCTTTTTTTTCATCCCGTAATAATTTTAGAATGTGGGCCGGGATCTGCCCGCGCGGTATCTAAGTTTTAACTTCGTCGTATCACTTCAATCAATCTTTATGAAAATAATTTTAGAATAATCTAATTATAAAGGTTGTTAAAAATATTAAAAATTTCCCTTCGCAATACAAGGGTAGGTATCATGTTTAGAGGCTTTGATTTGCCAGCCTTAAAAAGGTATGTATGTAGGTATAAGGTATAATAAATTATTTGTGGTATTATTATATTTCAAGCTTAGAAGATTTTAACATCATAATATTATCTTATACTTTAAACGAGACAATCTTGTATATATATAATCGTAATCTCGGCAAAGTCTGCAAGTGATTAGTTATATGAAATTTAGTATCCAGGGAATTTTCGGAGAGAAAAATTGGTCTAGCTAGGTTTTATCTCTGGAAAACTGGGCATTTTTAAGTTATATATGTTTTTTCTTTCGTCGTACAACAATACATCAATAATTTCGATTCTATAATGTCAGTCCGATCGGCAGTTTGGATAACTTTTGCGATATTCGGGAATTCGGAATGTTGTGGGTTCGAACCCCGGTAAAATATTTTTGTGATTCTTTTTTGTTTTTAAATCTACTAGTTACCGTTAGTTACAGGTACTATGATTTAACTACGCTTATTCCTTATGAAAATAAACTTATCATATTTAATATAAAATAGAATTTGTGTATATCTCGAAACATACCCAGGTAACAACTGTAAATACTCGTATATCTACATTTGTATGTGTTTGTACAGGTGTGTGGCAATTATTAAAGTTTCAGATTCGTTATAAATAAAGCATTCCTCAGGAGAAACAAAGTTGAAGCTGTGCAGCGAGGCTGCGGTCTGTGCTAACAGCCCGGGCTAATTAATTTCATTTGTTATAATTATAAATTATTTCTTTAAAAGTATACTTTTAGATTTTATAATATTGTAATTTAAGGGCACGCTTACATGTATTGTTTAACAGGGACCTAGTACGGACTGATATTTCTTTATAATATGATATTACTCACACCCCCTTACTAATAAAAGTATTTACACAACGGATAACTAAAACAATGTTGCTGTCTTTATCTGATGCGTTGGAATGTCACTTGATAGCAAAATATAGCAATATTGTTTAAGTTCTCCGTTGTTTAAATATTTTTATTAGTAAGGGGGTTAGACGTTACTTCATAATATTTAAGGACACCAAAGTTTGGTCATCGCATGCAAAAAACGCTCCATTAATTTGATGTTCGATCATGAAGAAAGGCTTATTTAATCCGCCATATTTTGAGGTAAAGAGACTTGGCCAGGTTTTTGTACGTAAAAAAATGACGGACTAAAAATACAATTCCTCGTCAAGTCGACTTCCCTGCCCTTTCGAGCACGAAGTCAATTCGGCGGAGACATCCCGAAACGTGATTGAGAGAAAATTGAAAATCGACTACCACGCAAATACGTTTACACAGCCTCTAATGATCTGAGGGACACGGACGTCCTCACATTGTTTTATTTTATTTATTTTTATTTAATTTATTTATTTAATAATTTATGTACACATAGTAAACCTTTGACATTGACAACTTGAAAACAGAAAACAGTTTTGTACAAAAGCGCTACTTATTCCAAATTGGAATTTCTTCCAGCAGACCTGATACAGGAAAGTTTAGTTATAAAAGTAACAATAAATGGTGCGTACAACGAGTACTACAATTTACATATAACAATAATAATAAATGAATGCATATATATACGAATACTTACATAGATATATTATAATAAACTAATATATATATCATAATCATTACAATTGCAAAAAAATATTGGATAAAAATTACATACTTATAAATAATAATCAATCATACTATATAACACTTTAATTAAAGGCTATGCTGAGAAAGTGCTCACGCAGCCTTTTCTTAAATAGCCCAAGTGTCTTACACTCGCGTATCTGAGTTGGTAAGGAGTTCCAGAGCTTAGTAGCGTGGACCGTGAAGGAGTAGGCAAAAAAGTCAGTACGATGGGGAGGATTTTAATAATTATTTAAGCTGAAGCTTAATATTTTTCAATGTATTAAGCTTTTTTTTGGTAAATTCAGGAGGCAGGCGCGCAGGCGGGTGATTAAAACCTCTGATTTCTGAACCAAGGACTGACATCTGTAAAAAAATATCTAATTTTTTTACATGCGACAGAAGTGAAACTTTCAATTCAAATGGGTCACCTGTTATTAATAGCGCTCGAGTATTTTATACCTAAAGTGCTTTTTGCAAAAAAACTAACTATTACGTTTTTTTTTTCTAGCTGAAAATCTCTTAAATACCCTTTTACTCATAATATGCAGGTTAAGATTTGGTGGCATTTGGAGGTCTCTAAAAACCGCGTTACATGGGAACCTCTTTAGCTAACCGAATATCAAAACCAAGTGCTTTGCTGTAAAGTAGGTATGTGGTTAGACGGTTAACCACATACCGCTCGATTTTATGCAGACGCGACGTGTACCTAAGTGACACCATGAAATCCAGCTTTTTTCCTCTGCAGAACCGCAGGAAAGGGCTAGAATTAAAACCGTTACTTCAGGGTTAACATTTATTAAGTTTTACCGTTTTAGGGTAACCCTAAAACGCGTAAAACGGTATTTTCCTCCTTTCTTTCATTTTGGTAACACACTAAAAGGATTTTCTGTGGGTTACCAACTGCAATAATTGATGAAAAAATTACTTACATCAATTGATACAATTATCTTATAACGAGACGATCTTGTATATATAGGTCTTTACCTATGAAATTGCCGTTTTGTATGAAAAAATTTAAACGAATTTTTTTCATGTATTTTTGTATTAATCGAATTTATTTGTATTAATCGAAGTAATCATCCATGCAATCAATGCATCTTTGCTAACGCAGTGGCAGGTTATTGATGCCCTTCTTAAAGAAATCAGGTGGACGGGAGGCAACAAATTATTCAAAGTCATTTTGTACTGCCTCTCGGGTACTGAACTTTTTTCCCGCCAAGAAGTTATCCAAATTCTGGAAAAAGTAGTAGTCTGTAGGCACAAGGTCTGGTGAGTAGGGCGGATGACGGAGAGATTCCAAGCCCAGTTCTTGCAACTTGGAGACCGTCTGCTGTGCAGTATGAGGTCGCGCGATGTCGTGCAGGAGCAGCGGAGACGAGCGATTGACCAATGCTGGTTGGAGATGTGCCAGCTTCTCCATCATTGTGTTCAGTTCTTCACAGTACACATCTGCAGTAATGCTCACCCCGTTTGGTAAGAAGCTGTGATGAATCACACCGGTGCTAGACCACCAAAGAGTGACCCTCACTTTTCTAGGGGTAAGTTTTCGTTTAGAGCATTGTTTAGGTGCTGAACCAGGATCCAACCAACTTGCTGAGCGCTTTCGGTTATCAAACAGAATCCATTTTTCATCGCAGGTAACAATGCGGTTCAAGATTCCTGCATTTGTGTGTCTGTTGAGCAGTGCAAGGCACGTCCCGACGCGTACTTCGCGCTTGCGATCACTGAGTTCATGGGGCACCCATTTCTCAAGCTTTTATACCTTGCCAATTTGACGCAAATGGACCAATATTGTTTTGACGCTAACGTCGAAAGCTGCTGCTAATTCAGCCGTAGATTGTGTATCATCAGCTTCTACAATCGCCTTTAATTCGTCATTGTCGACCAAAGTCTTCGGACGACCGCGAGGTTCAATTTTCAGGTCGAAATTTCCAGAACGGAAGCGAGCAAACCAATAACCAGTTTGTAGTGTTAGCTTCGTAAATGTCGTCGATGTTGCGTGCCGCTTGTGCCGCGTTGCTGCCACGACGGTACTCATATTCCATAATTACTCGAATTTTTAACGTATCCATGATGACGAAAAAGATTGAAATGCGATGAAAATGTAAAACTAATCAATAAACAAATGACTACTTTTTGAAAAAGAGTTCCATGTTTTTAAAATAAAATTAATTTGAAATTAGAATTCTTAGCCGAACAAAAATTATTTTGATTTGAAATGGCCAGTACTGCAGAACGGCAATTTCATAGGTAAAGACCTATTATATTATATAATCGGTGTTAATATATTGTTGCACGACGAAATAGATAAACATATATTGCTTAAAATGCGCAGTTTTTAAAGCATAAGGCCTAGCTAGATCGATTTTTCTCTACCAAAACTCCCTGCATACTAAAATTATCATAACTAAAATCGATCTCGATCCTGTTCGTGTTTCCTGTCACCAAAGTGGTGAAAACGGGACCAACTTGGGATTATACCAGAGTGGTGACCTGATGCTGATATGGTACCAAAAAGTAAGATTTTGCACCAAGGTATACCCTGGATCGAAAAGTACTAAACAGAACTCCAGACTCCTTGTAGATACATGTTTGCGGATTTCAGCGTTGTTTAAAGAACTGCAAACATATGCCACTATGTCAATTACGGTAATAATCATCATCAACACCATCAGCACACCATACATCATCACATTATAATATGTACTTCTCATAGTATTTTACACCACACGGATATCTTTGAACATTAGTCTTTTAACATTAGTTTTTTTGAACATCAATACTTTGCCGTATGTGAACCTATTTACTTGTACTGTTATATATTCTGTGCCTGTTGTTGTTTTTTTTAGCCTTTACAACATTGTTGTTGTAAAGGCTATAATTTCGATTAAGATTCGAAATTTGTCCCTTAGTCACCAAAGTAGACCTGATGATCCATGATAAATCGAGGGAACTCATCGAAATTTATATGGATACATCTAGTGATTTCTACTTTTTCTGAAGTATTCCAAGCATATGCTACCAAAAAATAACCTTTTGTACCAAGGTATACCCTGGATCCAAAAGTACTGAACAGAACTGATGATTGATACATGTTTGGGGATTCCGGCGTTGTATAAATAACTGCAAGCTGTATAATGGCATATGCCATCATACCACTTAGAGTAATCATCATTATCATCACCACCATCTTCACAAGAAATATCAACATATAATAATAATATTATTATGGTTACATAGGTTCCACTCAGGTACTCACTACTCATCAGGGTTTTGTGCACCGATGTCAATGTCTTTGCAATTTTGCTATTGCTGAAACTATATCCGTGATCATCATCATCACTATAATATATCACTATCACTATAGTATATCACTATAATATGTATATTATAGTGATATACTATAGTGATAGTGATAAGCATTACCGATCTGTAGATCGGTAATGCTTATTTGGGGAAATACCACGGCCTCTCAGAAAACTGGCATAAAAGAACGCTCGAGTTTGTTTTGCCGAGAGAGTGAGAATAGCGGAGGCTTTTTGTATTTATAACTTTCTTGAAATGTATTAACAATAATAATTTAATAAATATAACTAAAAAGAGAAAAAATATTATTTTTAAACAAAAAATTAAACCGACTTCCAAAGTAAATTCCCCTTTTAAATACGGCTAAAATTTTAACAATTTCTCTACTCTATCTTCATAATTTTGAAGTCGGTACCAGCCAACTTGAGCGTGTGTTCTATAAAATATTGTCTTATCAGGATGTTGTTCGGGCTGGTACCGACTTCAAAATTATGAAGATTGAGTAGAGAAATGGTTAAAATTTTAGCCGAATTGTAAAGCGGAATTACTTAGGAAATAAGTTTTATTTCATCCTTTTTTGTGCATTTTTATTTTTCATATTTTTTATTCATTTTAAATTATTCTATCGTTCTACTAAAACTCCGAGCAAAGTACGGTCCCAGGTAAATATTAAATTATAAAAATTTATGCAAATGACACTTCGCCCTAACAGTTGCGAAGTTTTCGATTTCTACACAGTAAAAAGTCTGCTTGCGGGCAACTAGAAATAAAATGCGTGTAGGTTTTAACGGTAGGTTATAAAGAATTTTTCATAAAACTCTTTTATTAAATATTAGGGTTAGTTAGAGTGAGATGGGCAATGGACATTCTACTTTACTTTTCTTTCCGGGTCAAGAGGAAATACCATGAACATCTTTAGCCTTAGACTAGGGTTGCCAACCATCCTGTTTTCCACGGACATGTCCTAGTTTTTCAGTGTCCTGGACTGTTATATATACTGGATAGTTTTGAAGCAGCGTCCTGGATTTGTATAGTACCCTGATAATGTCATGTATTTTAAAATTCGCGCGCCTTTTTTTTCAATTTTTCTTTCTAATTTAATTTTATTCAAATACTTTTATGAAAAAATATGATTATTCGTATTACATGTAATTCATTTAATCTATTTTCACTACGTAATATAATTTAACTGTTGCAACTCTATTACTGCGTCCTGTTTTTTGGGTCCTGGTTTTTTCAACTTCAGATCCTAGTTTTTTAAATTTGGGTCTGGCAACCTAAGGCCCGTATTAATAAAGCGTTCTTATCTCTAAGACAATTCTCAAGAAAGTACTTAAGACGTTGTTTTAATTAATAGACCGTACTTAAGTACAGCTGTAGGTACGGCGTATCAAGTGAGTGCGAACGTATTAATAAACGAGACTCGTTACTCAAGTACGCTGTCATTGCTGTCAAACTGTTACTTGAGACGCGGTTTCGTGGGTACAGTCAAACCTTGACTTGAGAACAGCTTGCTTGGGAATTGGGATACAGTACATTATTATTTGTGGTGTTTTTGGGTGTGTTACAATTATGTAAACTAAAATCTAAATATTTATGATTAAACAAACTCAGAATTTACACTACATACTCAACACAAAATAAAGTTATAAAAAAGATGCTATATTGATACATGATTGATACTTATTCTTCTTTTTTTTGGTAATCGCGGTTGCAAAGGTTTTGCACCATTCTGCCAGTGTCTAGTATTTGTAGAAATATTTTCGATTTTATTTAAATATATTTATTTATTTATATTAAACGAATTACCTATTTGATTTATATTAATTGAATTGATTTGACACTTGACAGTAGAACTTTTTTTCGCTGCCCAAAAAACAATCCTCATGATATGATCCCTCCCTCCTACAATTCCTCGCCCTATCAACCATAAATCTGTTCTGTGTTTTGTAATTATTATTTTTTTTTAGTAAATAAGGGGGCAAGCAAGCAAACGGGTTACCTGATGGTAAGCAACTACCGTCGCCCATGGACACTCGCAACAACAGAAGAGCTGCAGGTGCGTTGCCGGCCTTTTACTGAAACTTTATGTACATACTTTGGTACTGGCCCTAAATTTGTCTGTTCTAGGTTTTAGATTATTCAACAGACTTCCTCCTGTACACCGTGCCCTTGTTTATTCATAAAACCAACTCATAAGGCAGAGTTTTCGTCAACACAACACATTGGCGAATCACTAAGGAGCCACTTTAAAGAATAAGAAGAAGAAGAACTTTTGTCGAATGGCTATGGCATTCCGTTTTACGTAGTTGTTAAAAAATACGGATATTATTATGCTAGACAATAATAAATATTAATATATACGTAAAAATTAATGAAAATCAGTTTTTTCAATGTAAAGAATACAGACTAAACTTTTTTTGGTATTTATATTATTAAATATTACATTTAAAAAAAGAAATATTGATGGAATGTATAATCAATAAATCCGTTCTTTGTAGAAGTGTAAACGAAACGTTATTTTATTCGTTCTTTGTCGTGTAGATGACGCTTAAAAGTTGAGTAAGTGATCTCAATAACGTTATCAACTGAGACGGTCTTGAGATCATACTATGACACCGTCTTGAGAAGCTACTTACTTGAGACTGTCTCAGCCAAGAAAGGTCTTGAGAATGAGTTTGAGAACGGTTTATTAATACGGGCCTTAGACCATCTTGTCCTATTTGATAGGTATTATTACTTAAATTAAATTCGTTGACGCACAATGATTAGTTGATACTTGATTTTATATTTTATGCAAATACCTGTATTATAAACGTAAAGGTTTGTGAGGTCAATTGTATGGATGGATGTTTGTGACTCTTTCATGCCAAAACTACTGAATAGATTTCGATCAAATTTGGTATAGTAGATTAGGCTCCAGATTAAATTTTATCCAAAAAAAGTACAGTTTTCTTTTGTGGTTTATTGATTTATCTTGAAATTAATAACGTAGGTAAAACTGATACAATAGTTTGCTTACTATCTTGGTGGCACCAAATTTATCGCCATCACTATGAAATGAAATAAACAGCTCAGCCGAACAACTTAGACAGTTTTCATCGTAGTTAATTTATGCAAACTGGTACACACAAGTTGAAATTAACTAGCTTCGCCTACGTTGTATAGTTTCTGGTAAACAGATTGGTAAGTCCCTTTCGTTATGCCCATAGTTTGCGTATCAAGCGCTTGACTAACCATAGAATTTTGTATTCGATTCTTGAGCTCGTTTTTATAGCTTCTTGGGTCTTACCTACTTTTCTATTAAAGCCCTGGACTTTTCATAGAATAGAAAAGTAGGTACTTACTTCATAAGCAATGCTGGAGACGCATAAAGAAAATCAATGTTTCTTTTTTTATATTTCAAGTAACGGCATATACCTAACAAAAATGTTAACTAGTGCGTACTTAAAACCGGCCAAGTGCGAGACGGACCCGCGTTCGAAGTACAAATCGGCAAAAAAGCCACGTTTGTTGTATTGGAGCCCCCTTAAATACTTATTTTATTCTGTTTTTAGTATTTGTTCTTATAGCAGCAACAGAAATACATCAGGGAAAATTTAAACTTTCTAGCTATCACGGTTAAGGATTTATCCTTAACCGTGATAGCTAGAAAGTAAACAGGCTGTATCTCCTTAAATTGTTAAGGAGATACAGCCTGTTGACAGACGGACAGACAGGCGGACGGACAGCGAAGTCTCAGTTTTTCCGTTCCCGTTTTTACCATTCGGGTACGGAAACCTAAAAATACACCCATCAAAAAGGTTCCGTATCCGATGTTTTATCAAGCGAAACAAAATGGCGCCCGTTCTACCGGTACTACAACCTAAAAATACGAACAATAGATGCATTAGCGGACCAATTTCTTTGCCGCCAAAATAATGGGACTATTGGAAGTCATCGGTTAAAGTGTTCGCCCGGGCTTTCCTAAAGCCATCTTTAGAAAAGTAGTTTTAAAAAGGTAAAGATTGGTGTGTGTGTTTTATTTAAGATGCGTTTGTAGTTTGTAAGTTTCTAGTATTTGGATATGTAGGTTACTTTGTTTAGAATTTAAATAAAATCTCACAAGTGGTGGTTAAACAGAAATCGGAAATCCCATCGGGATCAGAATCTAGATTATTTTTCAATTTTATTGTATCTTTTTATCACCCGACTGTGTAATGTTTTCCACGATTATTATTGTATGTATGTTTTTAAATTCCTTTATTCCCAAGTATCTTCGAAATGGCTGGATGGATTTCGACACTCAAAGTATCGTTAGATTTGTTTAAAAAATCTAAGTGTTTTTAGATAGCTACATCAAAGAAAACAAAATGGCGGATTTTGGCACCAAATTGTAAGTAGTTCAAATTTTTTTAAACTAAACCTATCGAGTAGGGTATCAAAATAGAGGAAATTAAACGAAGATTTCAAAAATATACATATGTCATGTATTTAAATTTAATAAGGAATAAGTAATTACAACCATTTTAGTAATTAAATCATGCGAATAAATTTGTAATCAATGCATTCAATTACTCGTATTTTTGCTTAAAAGCGACCAAGTGTGTCTTCGATAAACTAAAAAATCTAAAATAAAAAAATAGAAAACCCGACTGCAAAAAAGTCAGATACCTAAGCAACGCACTAAAAAGACCGAAACAAGATTGAGAAAACGGACTACACTATAAACTGAAAGCCTAATTGACGTTATGTTTGGTAGCAGCGCCTGCAGGCGGGACCCATTTATTTTTGTCGGATTTTTTATATTTTTAATTATTCATTAGCGAGTCTAAAAATAATCTCGCAAATGCTAATAACATAATAATTTAAGGGGGTTAACAAAATTGAATTCTGCCTTAAATTAACGAAACGAAATAAAACATAAACAGCCGCAGTTCTTGCACGATTGAGAGAGGAGCTCGGAACTGAAGGGGTTTAATTTTCCTATAAATAGATTTCCCGAGTGTCGCCATTTAAAAAAAACATAATTACTGCTCTCAAATACGAATTTACGTCCAATTTATTCAATAAGTATGAATTTAATTTGCATAAAACTTTTCATTTTAAATTGGGATTTATTGTCTACCTATTGCCATTTTAATGCTGTCTGTTTCATAATTTAATTATTGTATACCGACCGTAGGTAAATATAAAATAATATTTGATAATATAATTTATTAATTAAAAGTGAAATTCATATCACTTATAATACTAAATATTGTGATGTATGACTATAATTAATTATTGTACTAATGTGATATTTAAATACGTACTCGTAGCATCGAGCTTTTTCCAGCAACTTTTACTATGGCTTCAACTTTCCCATTTGAAAAAATCACTCTATATAATTAGGCTACCTGTGAATGTGATAATACCTCGTACATTAGGATTTTTGAGTTTGAGGCTTAGTTCCATGTTTGATTAATCATCTAAGCAAAAAAACTTACCAAGTCGGACTCGCGCACGAAGGGTTCTGTACAAACGGCAAAAACCACGTCTATAGCAGCCGCCCATGTTTATTATATAAATTATTTATTTTAAAGCGAATATACATATGATTAATATTCTGTAAATATTTATTAATAATATAATTTCATAACCGTCTAGATATCACGGTTCACGAGATACAATCTGGTGACAGTCAGACAGCGGACCCCCGTTACTAAGACTCCTGTTTGTACTGTAGGTACCCTTTGGATACGGAACCCTAAAAAATGTCGCAGGCGCTCAGTGAAGTGAGTGGTGGCATTGAAGACAGAATGGTCGCGTGACAAATGATGGATCAAGTCGGAACAAAGACATTGGAGTGCAAATGTTTAATGCGCCCTAAATGGATATATTTTGTTCGTTGGAAAAACGTTTTATTACTAAAATATCCAAATTTTCCGGGTTGCCGTATTAATTAAAATGTCTGTTCATCGTAGATGAATTAAGCAATATAGAAAATGTTATTATTTTATGAAGAGACATTTTAGTTGTCGAAATTCTTAGGGCTTTCAATACCTCCATGTTTTTTGAAAATGTTAAGTAACAAAAATGCTTCAACCATTGCTTCAACATAAGCATAAGTGTGCGGTACGACTTTCCACATTCACCACTTTAAAAAAAAAACTATAACCCAACTACGTAAAAAGGTTTCTAAACAGGCCGAAACAAGAAAATAATTCAGATAGAAATCCAGAAATGCATAGGTACAATAATGGTCAAGTTAGAGCCGTGGTCGCACCTACTTTATTTTGGAACAGTCGGTGTCATGTCTGTATCTTGGGGTATGCATGTGTACAACGAATATACACATTTTCTAGAAACTTCTATAGGTCTTAGGGTCAGCTCACACCTAGACGCAACCAATCTCGGTGTGAACTGACGCTTGGATGCTATTAGTAGGTGCGACCACGCGTTGCTTATCGTTGCTCTGCTAAATCAAAAAAAAATGTGTGAAAAGAACATCAGGATTGAAGAATGGTGGTTCCAGGCTCCAGGTTCCCCGATCCAGGCTGAGAAGTCAAAAGGTCAGTAATAGTGTGTAGTCTTTGTGTAGTGTAGTTAGCTAATGATTCAATTTGCTAAACTAAAACAGGTACTATCATAGACCAATAAAACTACTTTGGTTTAATAATAATTCCTCCATGGTACTATTAACAAAATCTTTGTGCTGGAGCCACTAGTGGTAGGTAAATCTATGTGGTGGACCAATTAGCGCTACAATCCTGAATCGCGCTATCGAAATTTTCACAGTTCGGCGCTATAATATTATGGTCAACATCCGAAAACTACTACAGTGGGCTTCGATCTGACCGAGCATACCACCCGCTTGTTCGGGGATCTGCCGTTGGATCTTCCACTTATTACACACCTATCATACTTCTAGTTACCCCGAAGCCAAGGAATTACGGTTAAGAATACCAATTTTGAAAACCATAAATAGCCCAACAAACAAAAACGTCATATAAGGCAAGGCTTGTACGACTTCCAGTTGTATTGCAGTTTTATAATAATGTAATGAGGTGACTAATCGTCACGTGGTCGTGCGACCAATATGCCATAATAAAGCATAGCAACGTCGGCAAGACTAAACTACATGACGTTATATTATAGCTTTATAGCTTAAACGTTTCTACGACAACGCAATAGTCATACTAACGGCGCAGTGTAATAAACGAAAGTTACCAAAAAGTAAGATGTTGTACCAAGGTATACCCTGGATCCAAAAGTACTGATCCGACCTCCTCCGATCCGACGCCGAAACCCCAAACATGTATCTATAAGGAGTCAGGGACTCCTTATAGATACATGTTTGGGGTTTCGGCGTTGTTTAAAGAACTGTAAGCATATGCCGCTATGTCAATTACGGTAATCATCATCATCAGCACCATCATGATGATATAATAGGTACTTCTCATGGTATTTTACGCCGACACGGATATCTTTGAATATTAGTCATTACTTTGCAAAAAATGAAAACCTACTTCCAAAGTATGAAATTTAACTTATTTTCTAAATAATTCCCCTTTTATTCAATTTTGAAGTCGGTACCAGCCCGAACAACATCCTGATAATACAATATTTTATAGAACTCACGTTCAAGTTGACTGGTACGGACTTCAAAATTATGAAGATTGATAAGAGAAATAGTTAACATTTTAGACGAATTTAAAACGGGAATTATTTAGAAAGTAAGTTTTATTTCATACTTTTTTATGCATTTTTACTTTGGAAGTCGGTTTTCGTTTTTCTTTATATTAAAAATATTACAATGTTTCAAACACAAAACTACGAAGGGGCGTGTGAATTTGAATAGTATTTACAAAGGTATATTATAATAAAACTTAAATCTACAGTCGAACTAAATGGTATTAGTTACAGATAGCAAGATATGAAAATTAAATAACATGATAACACTCATCTTTTATTTTTTTGGAAATACTTATTTTGCACTCAAATCTCTTGCCAAAAACTACAAGCAACCAAGTCACTGACAAGAGAAAAGAAACAGACGTACAGGTGTTGTTACTTGACTCAAATAAACCGTTTTAGCCATTCAAATCACCTGTACGACCACAATATGACAAAACGAGTCGCTGTAAAGTATTATTAAACTACTGTGCGATGAAAGTGGTAATTTCTTAACGTTCACACGACTTTTGAATGACTTCAACGAAAGACACTGGTGACTTTTGTATGACGATTGTTTAATCGTCATACAAAAGTCACAAGTGTCTCATTTATAGTCAAAAGTCACTCATTTATACCACCACCGTTGTATAACAACGTTGGTCGTATAAATGAGGCCCCTATCGCGTTTCATAAACGTTATTAAAACGTAAGTGTGACTTAGCTGTGGTAATATAATAACGTGAACTAAACTATTGCACGACGATAAATCGTTACTTGGTAAAAAACTCCTCGAGTAATAGGCAAACGAAATATTGTATTCAAATGGCTCAAAGTCATTATTTAAATTGAAACAAGCACGCATCGGTATGGCAAATCAGATAAAACTGATTGCATTCAGTTCCCGAAAAACTATCTCAAAAGCTTTTAATACGACTATAAAAGCACTTTATTTGGCGTACACTCTTGAATCCAATATTGAGTTGAATAAAATATTTCACTTTTCAACGGTTTTACCTACTTTTTTATTTCTAACTCATTTTTTTCTAAAGTGGCCTAGGTTTTATGGACTGCCAATTTTTAAAAATTCTTTTCGAGAAATCAAAAGAAGAGCTTGCAAAGTTCAATTGAGCTTTTGCAGCTGAATTATTAGACTAGTGTTTTCTGTCTAACTAGAGGTCGCCTAATGGCCGAAAATATACATATAAATATATTATGTGCCAAGGTTGTGACAGGTTGACACACGTCAACGTGTAACAAAATTGCGAATTGTGTTTATCAAACGCACGGTAGTGTGTGTTAATAATCTTAGGTAGTGTGTGTTGTTGTTATTTTTATTAATTTTATGTATTTCTAAGCATTATTTAAAAAATATATTAGCTGTGTGCAGAACACACCTTCCTTCACATAAACTTTAATTTACCGGCCAAATTTCATTCTCCACCGGTTGCACGATTCTCGTAAAACTGTACTGAAAGTTTTTGCTTTACGCGTTTACATAATAAATAATAATAATGATAACAAAACGAATAACACAATAAAATATTAACTTTTCTTTTTTTTGTGCAACCATGCGTAAACCCATCTCCAAGGGTAAGGATACCTACTAGCTCGCCATCAGCCGCTAAAGGGATACGTGGCCTTCTCCTACAATTAATTTGGTAAAAGGTCCTAAGGCTTCCTTCTCTTCTTAAGCACCCACGGGCACCCCGAACATCATAATAGCACAGGGTTATACTCCGTTTCAATCTAATTTAATCTTACTGATGAATAGATGTACCTATATGTATGACTGTTTGTTGCTCTTTCACGCAAAAACTACTAAACGGATTAGCATGAAAGTTGGTATGGTAGTAGTTTAAGCTATGGATGTGTGTTAACACATGTTACTTTATATCCCGAAATGATACAGTATACTCGGAATACTGTGTTTACGTGGGCAGAGCCGCAGGCGACAGCTAGTTTATAATATAAGTAGGATTAGTAATAGAAGTAAGGATAATGAATGGACGAGGATCAGACCGTATCATTATTTAATTACAGTTTTTTCAGCGTCAACTATAATGGGTGTGGTATGTTTATAAGCTAAAAAGGTACCGTCCTCCCGTGACCACGGCGGCTGGAAAGAAGCCGAAACGTCGGGAAAAAGAAAAGTACACCGCGACACAATCCGTAAGTGTTTAAAACAATGAATAATATTCGCGTAAACATAAGAAATCAATATAAAAAGGTGCTGTTTATCTAATCTTGTAGTATATACGGTTATAAAGGTTATATTTGATAATAACATTATTATCAAATATAACCCTTTATTGTTATTAACATACTAACGTAGGATACTTTTTATCCCCTAACAGTACAGTGTTCCCGTGGGATACTGTATTAAAGCGGGCGTAGCCGCGGGCAACTATCAAAGATAACCCTTTCTTGTTATTAACATAACTACTAACATAGGATACTTTTTATCCCGAAAAAATACAGTGTTCCCGTGGGATGCTGTATTTATGCGGGCGAAGCCGCGTGCAACAGCTAATCCCTACCTAATATTACAAACGCGAAAGTTTGTTTGTATGGATATATGGATGTTTGTTACTCCCTCACGCAATAACCACTTAACGGATTTTGATGAAATTTGGTATGGTAGTAGTCTGGACTCTGAATTAAGACATAGGCTACTTTTTATTGCAGTAAAATGTACAGTTCCCGCGGGATTTCTTTTTGCGCGCACAAAATCGAGAGCAACATCTAGTCATTTATAACTATCCCGTCCCCGTCCTGCGCCGAACATTAATCATACCAATTACTACAAAACTCCAAAGAACGCTCTTGTAAACCTTACTCAAGTGGAAATTAGCTGGATTCAGCTTTAGTTTTTCATGAAAATTACTCGGTGTATTTTGATTGCCGTATTTTTATTGCAGCTGAAGATAAAGCTTTTGCGACTCAGATTTTTTAAATAAAATCATTTCTTTTTTCTTACCCAAACTGTGCAAGATAGATCAGATTTTTTCAGCCTGAAGCGGAACTGTCCGGTTAAAATAGGATTTTCATCTTTACTACGCTAGTAAGTATACTGTTACATAAGTGTCTTTACATTTTGTTAGCCAAGATTAATAGATAACAAAATCGTGTTGTTTTTCCTTGATTACTTTTTAGGCACGAAAAGGAATTCCCTGCTTCGAAAAGGCATAAAAGTTTACGTCGCGTGTCTCAATCCGTCCGGATCTGCAGACGATTTATTTTCATCAACAATATACATTTAACAAAGTTCCACTCGTGCAAATCCATTAAAACCGGCTACTTGCCAATTATTGACCGGTTCTGGAACGTATAACCGGATAAAACTAGATCTCGAATACTTTGGCACTTTCTTGGAAGTTGTGCAATCTTGGGTGATAGGTTTAATTTGAAATCGTCAACCGTTCCGGACCTAAGTTTAATTTCTAATCTATAGTCTATTCGCGTCAAGTTTGCAGCTGTGAGTAATCAGTGCAAATAATAATAATAATAATATCTATGGACGCTTTACACCACGTCAATCTGGCCCCGTGCTAAGTATCCGAAGAACTTGTGTTACAGGTACCAGAAAACTGGAAGTACATTTAATACTTTTATACTATGCATATATTTAAGATTTTTATTATATTGTACAGATATTTAATACACATCCAAGAACACAGAAAAACTTTCTGTTCCTTCGGCGGGCTTCAAACCCGCGACCCCCGGCTTGAGCACCAACACGCTGAACCACTGCGCCACAGATGTCGTCAAAATCAACTATACCCTTGGTTTGCCAAAGATGGCCTAATAATAATTTGTTAATGTGAACACGGATTAAGCAATTTGATATTTGCACGGCAAACTTAACACAAATGGACAACCTACAACTAGGTTCCGGGTCACACGCTGTGTTCAAATTATTTGACAATCTAAAATATTATATTTCCAACGATACGCTTATTGAACTCAAAAGTCGTAACACCTTTGCGGCAAACATTTAAAGCTCATTAGCTTCATGAATTAATGAAGGGTCGGAAAACGTTTATAGAAAATTAAATAAATATCAGAAAATGTTGGTCCATCATTTAATATCAGCAGTGTTCGGGGAAGTAAACGAGTTATTTAATATTATAACTCTGGCTGCCTTTTAATGTGTAGAGTTGGTACAGCACAAACAAAATACATGATAATTGAACATTTTTGAATAAAAAAAGTGTTATATTTTATATTTTTGCACCTAATAAATATTATATTTCAGAGCCTGCTACGCAATTACCTCGTTTGGAATAGCGGGTGCATGTGCTACTAAACCATCAAAACATTCTTTTTTTTTTTAAGTAACTCTCGAATTGTCAAGCAGTGAGCGAGCTGATGACGATGAATCATTGCTAAGTAAAAATACTCTCGATCATGTCAGCTTTAAAAAAAACTAGATCATAATCCATTCAATCGCTTTGGAGCTACGACAGTGGCTATTCACTGTAGTAGCTCCAAAACGATACCGCGGACAGACTCAAAGACAAACACATGAAACTTATAACACCTCTGTTTTCGTCGGAAGTTAAAAATAAAGTATATTACGGTGGTATACCCACCTAAGTTATACCTAAGTTATACCAAAGTTATAAGCTTAAGCTTAAGCTGAACTAGGTACCTACTACCTATTTAATATTTTGCAATTCGTAACATAACTCACCCATGATAAGATAATAAGTACTTTAAATATATGTTTACGATATAATACAATTATTATTACGCTCATAAAAGCGTATATACAAATACATTATCCCTATAAATTTCTTTATAGGGATAATGTATTTGTCAAAAAAATTACACTATTATGATTTTGTTCATATTCATATTTTATTTTTAAAATCATGCCACAGGCTGAACTACTTATCATTTGAAAATAACCAAATAGGTGCATTTGCGAGAATTGTATCGTACGTGAAAATTAGAAATTGTAAAAAAATGTAAGCTATTATTATATAGGGCTTGCCAAAGAAAATAAATACGAACACATTCACATACGTTTGAAAAATATTTTCTTATTCGGCAGTCCCGTTAACGACAAAACAGTTAGGGTCAGTTCACACCGAAACGAGACGATACCTTTCGCGGCGCTTAAAACAGCGATTGCTGATTCAAAATTGAACTTTTGCAAGATTCCAAGAGCGGTCTAGTTTGACATTAAAACTCTCACAATTAAACGTGTATCTTCTTGTGTTGTGAGTAAAGTTCAATTTTGTATCGCTATCATGAAAATACAGAGCGTAACGTCTTCTAAATTGACGCCTTTGGCCGTTTTTATTCCCTAGTTATTAATGTGAGGTATTTCCATTAACCACCCGGCTTCCGGGGGACTGACTGACTGCCATGCCGGGCCGGTAAGTGGAGAAGCAGCGATTGACCGGGTAAGTTACAAAACATTAAAAAAATCCCGGGTAATATTCACACCGATAAAACGTTATTTATACGCAAAATCCGTGTTGCTTTTAAGTTTTTAATATAAATAATGTTAAAACATAACGAATGTAACATTATACTTCAATCCATTACCGAACCACGGTAATAACATACACAGCTTAGGCTTTTGACTCGATTTAGGTACGGCGTACACTAACGCAAAAGCTATTATCTTCTTCTCATATATATAAATTAATTGCAGAAGTCTCGCTAAAACTCAAGATCGGCTGGTTCGATTTGACAAATTTTGGTCTTTTAATAATTGTGGAAGCTTAGAAAAGGATTAAACGCAAAGAAAAGTTTGAAAAATTGCGGAGAAAATACTAAAAACGACGATTGAATTTTTCTATACTAACTGTTCAATTTATCACTTGATTGTTAAATATATAAATAATTGACAATTGGTTTATTTCAGGAAGTTCGACAGACCCCAGTAGGTCAGAGGTGTAGTTGTGGGTGTGGATGTAGTTTGTAGAAGTTGGTGAACTTTGTATGTGTAGATGTAGTTATTTAATTATTCCAGTAGGTACATAGTTAAGACAGAACAACGTGTGTCGCGGGACAGAAAATAAAAAAGATAAAATAATATTTTGAAAAAAGCAAAAGCAATTATAAATATAAAATAATATTTGAGTAGATTTTAAATCCGTATAAAATTTAACACATTGGTTTAAACCAATACCACAGAGTAATTAAAACTACCAATACTATCGTAATTTTAAATCATATTTACTGTACGATATACTGTTTACACAAAAAAAAAACACATTTGTACAATATACGGCTTACACAGAAAATCTTAAAATAAAGGTTATTGCAACGTAAATGAATTGAAATAAGTGCTGGATAAACATAAAAACAAATTCTATGAAAAAAGAACATCAATCTAAAATACGTCATTGTATTTCTATGAGTAGGGTTGCCACATTGGAAAACTTTAAAAAAAAAACACTCAACTTCTCATAAGATTTTGATTGTAGGACTTTACAAAATTTTTACCGAAGTAGATAAAGGACATATTTACCATCCAAAGCCAAGAAAGCCATAATTTGTAAACAATCCGAAATATATCATTTTTAAAACAATTTTTTTTTGTGTATTTTTACTTTGGAAGTTGGTTTAATTTTTTGTTTAAAAATAATATGTTTTCCCTTTTTAGTCATATTTGTTATATTATTATTAACACATTTTAAGAACGTTTAAAATAAACGATCGAATGTATAATTGAATTCGCGCCAAGCTTCCATTTGGTATTGTACCTATATAAGATGATTAGAATATAATGAATGAAATGAATGAATGAATGAATGAATGAATGAAAAACTCTTTATTGCACCAAAAACAAATAGGACATACAGAACATAGAAAAACTAAACTTATAAAAGCACAAAAGGCGGTCTTATCGCTACAAGCGATTTCTGCCAGACAACCTTTATAATCATGACACATGTTTACATGTAATATACTGGTAGGTGGCTTTATAGACACGTAAAGAGAAAATTATTTTAATACATATTGTAATTTAAGATTTCATAATACTTTTATATGACATATACTATTTAGGTACACTACTTTATAATATTCGTTAATATATACACAAATACTTACATATCGTACTATAGAATAAATAAATAAATACTATTATTGAAAGTAGAAATAATGCATACAAATTATGGACTTATAGTAAAGATCACCATGTTAATTGTGACAAAAAATGTTCCTTAACTCCATTTTTAAATACGTGCAAAGATTGAGCGCGTCTTAATGAAATTGGTAATCTGTTCCACAGACTGACTGCACGAGCTGTGAATGAAGAGTCAAAAAATTTTGTATTTCTCGTAGGGGGTTTTAATGATATATTAGAATTTCGAAACGATTTTACACTATCGTCCAAAAATTTAAACCTTTCTTTTAAGTAAGGTGGCGACTTGGGGTCATACAGTATACCATACAGGTGGGACAGTATATGAGCATTCCGCCGAAGTCTGATTGGCAGCCACTTGAGTTTGGTACGAAATTCGGATATGTGATCATATTTTCGTAAACCGAAAATAAATCTAATACAAAGGTTTTGGAGACGCTCAAGTTTATTAAGCTGCTCTTCTGAAATATTTGTGAAACATGTGTCAGCGTAATCTAATATAGGAAGGATAAGCGATTCAGCAAGCAGAATTTTGGTCGGAATCGGCAGAAAATGCTGCAAGCGCCTCAGAGTACTCCACGCACCAAAAACTCTCCTACCGATTTCACCAATGTGCTTAGACCAAGACAGTGTTGAGTCAAGATGAATTCCAAGATTTTTAACGGATTGTGAGAATGGGATAATGTTTCCTTCGACCATTACTGGGCAAAGATCCTGTAATCGAACCCTTGTCATCAACCTTGGACTGCCGATGATAATCGCTTGGGTTTTCATAGGATTTATGACTAATCCATGAGATTTACTCCAAGCACATATACTTTTCAGATCTTCATTAGTTCGTGCAATAGCCGACGGTAAGTCATTAAGTGATGCGTGGAGATAAATCTGCAAGTCATCAGCATACATGTGAGAGCAGGAGAAGATGTTTTTGGCGATGGTATTAATGAAAATGCTAAACAGTAAAGGCGATAGGACACCGCCTTGAGGGACACCAGCCGTGACTGTTGACCACTCAGATACGACTTCTTCCACCGCAACACGTTGAAGACGATTACATAAATAACCACGGAACCATGCAATCACGGTAGGTGAAAAATTTAGAGAGTTCATGAGTTGCAAGAGAATATCATGGTCAACTGTGTTAAAAGCATTTGTAAAGTCCAAAAGTGTTAAAATCGTTAATTCCCCATTGTCCATGGCACAGCGTATATCGTCAGTCACCTTTATTAATGCAGTAGTTGTACTGTGGCCGGGACGGAAACCAGACTGAAAGGGGTTGAAGTAATTTAACCTATTTAAAAAGTTAACAGTCTGCTGATGGATGAGACGCTCTAATACCTTAGATAAAAATGGTAGGATAGAAATTGGTCGATAATCCTTACAAAATTGTGGTTTAGGCTTTTTGGGTAAAGGGATAATTTTAGCTCTTTTCCAGAATTCTGGAAAAGTACCTGTGGACAAAGAAAAATTAAGGATATCTGTTAAGACGGGACATATAATATCAATTATTGGAACAATCATGTTACGACTATGTTCATCACTACCAACCGCATTAGATGAAATTGACATTACACTTTTCTTAACCTCACTGATACTGACTGGACGAAAACAAAAAGGAGAGTGTCTTTCAGGAGGATGAAAAGAGAGATGTTGTAGCGTATTAGTTTTGTCGGTCGTACTCAATGACGTTGATGGCGATGAGAAAAATTTATTAAGATCATCTTAAGATCAAGCTTAATATTATTGGTTGGGACCTGCCCACCACGATTACCTATACCCAGAGACTTTAAAAATTTCCATGTTTTAGCTGTCCCACCGCTTTCTACAGATGAATGAATGTAACGCCTCTGTGCATGTGTGCAATATAAATATCACACAACTTTTTTCATACACTTTTCCACTTTATTTAGGCTTACAGTAATTTATATATAAACACGACCGGTTCCAATTAACTTATCATCAGGTGTGACGATGAAGATGATGATGATTACTGAAAGTTCCATAATGGCATACTATGGAACAGTTTGCAGTTCTTTAAGCAATGCCGAAAATTTCAAACGTGTATCTTTAAAGACTGAGGAGTTCTGTTGAATGCTTTTGAAACCAGGGTACACCCTTGGCACAAAATTTTACTTTTTGGTAGCATATGCTTGGGTTACTTTTGAAAAAGTCAAAATCACTATATGGGTCCATATAAATTTTGAGGGGTTCCCTCGATCCCTCATCATCAAGTCACCACTATGGTGACACAGGATCAACTTGGGATAATACCATTTACATAAAAAAATATATTTTGAAAATGGGTCAACAGACGGCGGAGTTATCGTTGAACATATTTGCACACATGCTGATTTTTTTCTTCTTTTAAAAAAGTCGATTTTTCGCTAATTTTCAAATATTTGTATCTTAGCTTGTATAATTTAGACAGGAAGGTTTACTTTGATAAGATTAAAATTGCACGATATTGGTTTTGGTTAGGTTAACTTTTAGATTTAAGGAGTTGAGCCAGTTAGTGATGGTTGTTAAAGTTTCGTTTATTTCCTTTTTGTAATCTTTTACATTTGCATATATAACTTTAATACTCCTTGCCCAGCGGCATTTTTCTCAGTAAGACAACTAAATTAAATATTGTACCTTCATAAAACTTTTTTATTTTATAAATATAATTTATTATATACAATACATAAGTAAATGGCAATGGTTTATGTCACACTGTATAGATTAAGCTTAATGTTTGTATTCTTAGTTTATAAATAAATAAATAAATAAAAAAAAAATAAAAAAAAATGAAATAACCCCTGAATTGTCAAGCAGTGAACGAGCTGAAGATGATGAATTATAGCTAAGAACACCCAATCAGTCAGCTTTGACACAAAAAAACTAGATTAAAATCGGTTAATCGGTTCACTCGTTTTTAATTAAAACATGCAGATGAAATAAATTATTAGCACTTTTATTCGTTTGCTACGTTCGACAGATGTCACTATACGGGTCTTACATATTTTTGAATCGCAGTATCGTTGTGCTTGATGTGAGGATATAATTAATATTCGACTACATAATATTACACGGTACATAACTATTAAGTGAAATGGTGTTGAATGATCTCTATAGCATTTCTTGATTATCATAATATTATTATAAATTTCATTTCATTATTATCGTTCTTTAAATCTAGAAAAAAAATTGTCTCGCTCCGCGCTCGTGAATAATATATTTTTAATTTCAAGTTTTTTGATTACTTATTAATATTATTCCAAATATATTATGTTCGATTGGGAAACGGAAAAATACGAAATAAAAAAATTAAATTAAAAAAACTATAACCCGACTACGTAAAAAAAGGGGTCTAAAAAGGCCGAAACAAGAAAATAATTCAGATAGGAATCAAGAAATGCATAGGTACAAAAATGGTAGTATAAAAAGCATTAAATATAATTCCGTTCTCTGGTACCTGTAACACAAGTTCTTCGGATACTTAGCACGGGGCCAGATTGACGTGGTCCAAAGCGTCCATAGATAAAAAACTATATTTGGATTTTTTAATAAAATCACAAATTCTTCTATGCAAAGTGGCATTTGGCACCTCGTAACACCTCGATATCTTGTTCATAATAGTATCTTCATATCCTCGATCTGGATCCGCATATTCAAAATCAATTTATGTTGTGAAAAAATGGCGTCAATTTTATTTATTTTTTTGGTCCTATCACCAGGCCGGCCGCGGTCCAATCAACGGAAAAAATGTAGACTATTGATAGCAACTACATTATGTCCCCTCAATCTAATACTACTTATGAATTATATGTTAAAGAAAGTTGTTTTGATCACTGTTTCGAATGACTACAATTGAGTACAGAATTAGTTAATACCACAAACAATAAATAAATAATAAATAAATATCTATGGACCCTTCACACCACGTCAATCTGGCCCTGTGCTAAGTATCCGTAGAACTTGTGTTACAGGTACCAGAAAACGGGAAGTATATTTAATACTTTTATACAATACATATATTTAAGATTTTTATTATATTATACACATATTTAATACACATCCATGACTCAGGAACACAGAAAAACTTTTTGTTCCTTCGGCGGGATTCGAACCCGCGACCCCCGGCTTGAGCACCAACGCGCTGAACCACTGAGCCACAGAGGTCGTCACAATGGGATAGATAAATAAATAACTTACTTGCACTTTCATGACGCGAACAAATTAGTTTTGGGGACGTCCAAACAGATAAAATAACTTACACTCTTAACGGCTGCCGCTCGAGAACTGGCTACAGTGCAAGTGATTGGTCACACGGGGCTATGTTGTAAGGTTCCGTAGCTTACGTCTCGGAACCCTTATGGTTTCGTCATGTCCGTCCGTCCGTCTTCGGCTTACCGTCCAAACGGTTAGTGCTAGAAATATGAAACTTTGCATGGATATGTTTTCACTACGTCGATAAAGTGCTAAAATAAAATTACGAAAAATATATTTTTTTGGCACCTAGACGTAAAGTTTTTTAAGTTACTTTTTTTCCCGCGTCTACCCTATAGTGTGGGGTATCATTAGATAGGTCTTTTAAAAAAATTGAGAGGTTGCTAAGATGATTTTTTATTTAGGTGTCAATTTGCGAGATATTCAACTATAAAGCGCTTTTTTTGTTAAGATATCCGTCCCCCTCCCTCTAAAACATAAACGGCTAGCTCGAAAAATATGAAAAATTCATGTTGATAGTCCATGTTATGAACTTTGAAGAAAAACTATAAGGGCTCACATTACTTTGTTACTTTAGTTCTAGATGCCAAACTTGTAAAATGCGCTGACTTGGAAAACTTCGCACAAAATTAACGAAATAATAAGTAAACAAGTAAAATATTGGTATAGTGGTACGGAACCCTCCGTGCGCGAGTCCGACTCACACTTGGCCGGTTTTTTAAATCTCTTATTCGCCTCTAGGTATGTCTGTCTCCGAGATATTTCGGTGGTCTGATCAAAGCGTCGGTCCATTGAACCTTACCCTATGTAATATTAACAATTGGGTAGGCGACTTCATGTAAAATAATAGGTCTTTACCTATGAAATTGCCGTTTTGCAGTATTGGCCATTTGAAATCAAAATAATTTTTGTTTGGCTAAGAATTCTAATCTCAAATTAATTTTATTTTAAAAACATGGAATTCTTTTTCCAAAAGTAGTCATTTGTTTATTGATTAGTGTTACATTTTCATCGCATTTCAATCTTTTTCGTCATCATGGATACGTTAAAAATTCGAGTAATTATGGAATATGAGTACCGTCGAGGCAGCAACGCGGCACAAGCGGCACGCAACATCAAAGACGTTTACGGAGCTAACACTACAAACCAACGCACCACCTGTTATTGGTTTGCTCGCTTCCGTTCTGGAAATTTTGACCTGAAAAATGAACCTCGCGATCGTCCGAAGACTTTGGTCGACAATAACGAATTAAAGGCGATTGTGGAAGCTGATGATACACAATCTACGGCTGAATTAGCAGCAGCTTTCGACGTTAGCGTCAAAACAATATTGGTCCATTTGCGTCAAATTGGCAAGGAAAAAATCTTGACAAATGGGTGCCCCACGAACTCAATGATCGCCAGCGCGAAGTACGCGTCGAGACGTGCCTTGCACTGCTCAACAGACACACAAATGAAGGAATTTTGAAACGAATTGTTACCTGCGATGAAAAATGGATTCTGTTTGATAACCGCAAGCGCTCAGCAAGTTGGTTGGATCCTGGTTCAGCACCTAAAAAATGCCCTAAACGAAAACTTACCCTTAGGAAAGTGATGGTCACTGTTTGGTGGTCTAGCGCCGGTGTGATTCATCACAGCTTTTTACCAAACGGGGTGAGCATTACTGCAGATGTGTACTGTGAAGAACTGAACACAATGATGGAGAAGCTGGCACATCTCCAACCAGCATTGGTCAATCCCTCGTCTCCGCTGCTCCTGCACGACAACGCGCGACCTCATACTGCACAGCAGACGGTCTCCAGGTTGCAAGAACTGGGGTTGGAAGCTCTCCGTCATCCGCCCTACTCACTAGACCTTGCGCCTACAGACTACTACTTTTTCCAGAATTTGGATAACTTCTTGGCGGGAAAAAAAATTCAATACCCGAGAGGCAGTACAAAATGCCTTTGAAGAATTTGTTGCCTCCCGTCCAGCTGATTTCTTTAAGAAGGGCATCAATAAACTGCCACTGCGTTGGCAAAGATGCATTGATTGCATGGGTGATTACTTCGATTAATACAAATAAAAAATACATGAAAAAAATTCGTTTCAATTTTTTCATACAAAACGGCAATTTCATAGGTAAAGACCTAATATTTAGTTTAATTTATAGACTCAGAAATATTGAGGTGGTGTGGTGAGGACATAATATTTTATGTATAGTTTGGTAATTAGATACAATATCTAAGAAATACAGAAAAGGTTTCAATTTTTTTTTGCTAAATTAGTAAAAAAACCTATATCATTAGTTTACTTACATCATATACAAAAACATTCATTATGCTAAGTATTAATTTAAACGCATAAATTGCGGCCTCGTAACTTCTTACACTTTTACCTAATTGTGACGTCACAGTTATGTACGACTTTTGTATGGAGCGTTTTCTCGAGACTTGAAATTTAGAAATTTAAATATAATAAATAATATATTAATAATAAATATATTAATATATTATTAATATATTAATATAATAATAATATACAATAATATATAATAATATAATAATAATAATAATAATATATAATATAAAATAATAATAATAATATTGTTAATATATTATTAATATATTTTTATAATATATATTTTTTAATATAATATTTTTATTTATTTATTTTTTTATTTTTTTTAAATTTACTTTTTCTTCATAAATTTCAGAAATTTTGTAAACAAATCACTGTAAGTATGAAAATATTGATTTTTTGTAACTCATATAAATGTTATAGGTCGTTGTGTAAACGAAGCGAAACTTAAATGACTATATCCGAGGAGATCCATAACAACGCTACTTGAAGGTTTATATTCGCCATAAGACCTTCATCAATCCCACTGCCTTGCCACAGCTTACATAGTGCAATTTAATAGCTTATAAAACTATTTTTGATTAACTTTCAGCCTTTACTGTTTGCATTCATCCAATTTCACACTATTTCAAGAAATAGTCGCATAATATTTCGATATGTAATATTTTACTTTACTAATAAAATATAACATACTAGCTGACCCGACATATGTTGTTCTGTCATAACTATGTTCAATCCTTATTTTTAGTCTTTTCCTTGCATATTTTTTTCCAATATTACTCACCGCTTACACCTTCTCTGATCTTCCACAATCCAAATCTGATCCAAAATCAGCCAAATCGGTCCAGTCGTTCTCGAGTTTTAGCGAGACAAGTTTTGCAATTCATTTTCATAAATAAGAAGATAAATATTAAAATATTATATATAAACAAAATTAAAAATGTAGCGGGCTACGGCCCTTGATTTGTATGTCCTTCTTGTGCTTGAGTGGTGATGATAATAATACAGCAACAATTCTTATATTCTCCTTTATTGGTGCTTATCACAGATACGTATTACATATTATGAGATATGTTTAACATAAAATATACGTCTACACTATGTATAGCCTTTTGGCTAGAACTAGATAGGCTTCATGACATCTGTCAATATGACATTGACCGTTACATCTTACTGTTGACATATGTAACATCTCCTTTTTCGAGTATAAAAGCAAACTAATAATATAAGTACATAACTAATAACGATACATTACTTATCTACTCAAATTTCTCATGCATATACAATTTAGGACGTCTTATATTCCTACCAGACCTGGTTACGTAACCGGTATTTTCTAGACTCTCCATAGGAACACAGTAATCATCGATAATGCAATTTTGAACAGGACCGTTTCCGAGTTGTGCCGAACTCATGGGATCTATACTTTACTGCATGGGAGGCATATTGTCAGTGCTGCCGTCGCCATAAAAAGAAGGTGCAGGATTTTTTTCTTTTAAATTCTTTTTTCTAGGTCTAATGTGTTTTCCTCCTATACATAACACCATTTGGATCCACAATATAATAAGATCTACCACATTCTAGTTTCCCTTTAATTATTCCCGGAGACCAAAAGGATTTAGGATTTTTTTTGAAGTAAATGTCATCTCCCGGCTGAAACTCATAAGATGTATGCTTCACATTCCTGTCAAAATAAAAAAACATTTTGTCTCTGCTTTGCCTATGACACTTTTCAAACGTCGAAAATTTTACAAGCTTAGGTTTTGAATTTTCTGTTCAGAATTGGTAAATTTACTCGCAAGTTTCTAGACATTAATAATGCGGCCGGACTGGGAAAATCTCCCTTCGCAGCGTTGCGATAGTGTAATAACGCTAAATGTATATCCGAGCCATCTTCCTTGCATTTTCTTAATATTTTTTTGACAATTTTAACTCCGCTTTCAGCCTGGCCATTAGACCTGGACCAATAAGGACTGGTGGTTATGTGTTCTACATCCCAATCTACAAGAAAAGACTTGAATTTTCAGGAGTTAAATGGTGGACCATTGTCAGACACCAATGCTTTTGGTATCCCATGTCGAGCAAAGAAGGATTTGATGTTCTTAACAACATTATCGACAGTGTAATTCTTATGCAAAGAAGCTAGCTCTATGTACTTGGAATAGTAATCCATGCAGACAAGGAAATTTTCTCCATCAAAATATAATAAATCTATACCTACCTTCTCCCACGGAAGATAAGATATCTCATGGCATTTAAACGGTTCATTGGGTGGTATTGATCTGAATTTGGCACACACCGAACATTGATCAATTAAGTTCTTAATATCCGCGTTTATATTTGGCCAATAAACTGTTTCTTTGGCGATGTTGAGTGTTTTATTAATACCTAAATGATCACAGTGTATTTTATCTAAAATCTGTCTTTGCAAGGACTTTGGAACAATAAGCCTATTACCTTTAAATATTAAGTCATTCATTATATGTATTTCATTTTGAATGTTCCAATATGGTTTCACTAGACAGTTTACTTTGTTTTTGCTTTTTGGCCAACCATTATGAATATAAGACTTGAGCAGATTTAAAGATTCAAGATTTAAAGATTCATTTTTACTTTCTAATAATATAAATTCTAAATATGGCCTACGTGGATCATCTTATGCAGATAGGAAGAGAGTTTGGATCTGATAAGATGATCTTGGGAGGCGACGCGAACGCTAAAAGCCCGTGGTGGGGTGGCGACGCGGAAGACCCGCGAGGAAGGGAAGTGTCTGCTGTACTGGAAGCAATGAGTCTACACATACTCAACACTGGAGATACCCCAACTTTCGATACCGTCAGAGGGGGAAAAAGGTACTCCAGTTACGTGGATGTGACAGCGTGCTCCGACGACCTGCTGGACCGAGTGGGCGACTGGAGAGTTGATGAGGGTCTGACGAGCTCGGACCACAACGGCATATCATTTGGCATCAGACAACAGAAATCCACAGGCACAAATATAATACGTTCCACACGCATGTTTAACACAGAAGGCAAACTGGGCCCAGTTTCATGAGAAACTGACCCAGCTGATGTCGGACAGACAATTAACTGTGTACAGTTAATTGTCTGTCCGACATCAGCTGGGTCAGTTTCTGTTATGTATTATATAGTTTCTATTATGTCCATGTCCTGTAGGACATGGACATAATACACAGCACACGACAAATAGAAGATGTAATAGACAGATAGACGGAAGTCATAACACAGACATGCAGAGACACCATGCCGACCAAAAAACACACACAGAGATTCACCTTGTCGTGGTGGAATGATGAGCTCGCGCAGATGAAGAAGGAGGTCGCCACGAGGAAACGCAGGATCCGTAACGCTGCGCCTGATCGCAGAAACCGCGTGGTTGGACTGTACCTGGAAGCGAAAGAGAAGTATGAAAAGGCAGTAAAAGAAGCACAGACTGAGAGCTGGAAGGAGTTTTGCCGGAAACAGGATAGGGAGGGGGTCTGGGAGGGCATCTACAGGGTGTTAAGCAGAGTCAGAGGGAGGGAGGAAGATCTGCCCCTTACGAGGGACGGTGAAACCCTCGACGCCCAAAGCTCCGCGGAATGGCTGGCGGAGACCTTTTACCCCGAGGACCAGGAAAGTGGTGAAAGCGAGGAACATCGGCGGACGCGCCGGCGGGCGGAGTCCTTGGACACCGAACCGCCGGCGGGTCCGGACGACCCTCCTTTCATCATGGAGGAGTTGAAGAGAGCCGTAAGGTCCTTCAACCCCAAAAAGGCCCCCGGGGCGGATGGACTCACGTCGGACATCTGCCAACATGCTGTAGAATGTGACCCGGAATGGTTCCTTGCTCTGCTGAATAGGTGTCTCACCGTCGCCTGCTTCCCCAAACAGTGGAAGCGGGCGACCGTGGTGGTGCTAAGGAAGCCGGGCAGGGAATCGTACCGGGTACCAAAAGCCTATCGACCGATCGGCCTCCTGCCTGTTCTCGGCAAAATCTTCGAGAAGATGTTGGTCGCCCGACTTAGGTTCTACCTGCTGCCCAAGATTAGCCCTAACCAATATGGCTTCATACCCCAAAGGAGCACCGAAGACGCCCTCTATAGGTTGGTGAACCACGTCAGAAAGCAGAGAGAGGAGAAGAAAATTTCTGTCGTGGTGTCGCTGGACATAGAGGGGGCCTTCGATAGTGCTTGGTGGCCGGCCATAAAGGTTAGGTTAGCTGAGGTTGGGTGTCCGGGGAACCTGAGGCGGGTGATCAGCAGCTACTTGAGTGAAAGAGGAGTGAATGTAAGGTATGCGGGTATGGAAGTGAGCAGGGAGACCAACAAGGGGTGCGTGCAGGGATCCATAGGTGGACCGATCCTGTGGGACCTCTTGTTGGACCCCCTGCTATGGATGTTAGAGGAGATGGATGTTTTTAGTCAGGCTTTCGCCGACGACATAGTGTTAGTGTTTGAGGGAGAGACTGCTCTCGAGATCGAGAGAAAGGCTAATGGGGTCTTGGAAAAAATCAGTAAGTGGGGGGAGCTGAACAAGCTGAAATTCGCCCCCCACAAATATGCGCCTTATTAATTACGCGAAAACTGAAGTATGACGTGCCTCGACTCGCTATGGGGGGTATTTACTTACAGTACTGCGACGACATCAAGGTATTGGGCCTAACAATTGACACCAGCCTCACTTTCAACGCACACGTCACAAACATATGTAAGAAAGCCATAACCAGGTACAAGCAGCTAGCAAAAGCTGCAAGATTAGGATGGGGGCTTAACCCCCAGATAGTTAAAACGATATATATGGCCGTGATAGAGCCGACTATTTTGTATGCATCGGCAGCGTGGGCACCCACCGTGGAAAAGATGGGGGTCCAAAAAAGGCTCAACTCCGTCCAACGGGGTTTTGCCCAGAAGATTTGCAGAGCATATCGGACCGTCTCCCGGGCACCCACCGTGGAAAAGATGGGGGTCCAAAAAAGGCTCAACTCCGTCCAACGGGGTTTTGCCCAGAAGATTTGCAGAGCATATCGGACCGTCTCCCTGAACTCTGCGATGCTGTTGGCTGGGATACTCCCTCTTGATCTCAGGATACTCGAAGCTTCGAGGCTCTATGAGATCAAGAAGGGAGTACCGCACCCGGCGTTGAAAGATCGGGAGGTGGAGCGAATGGCTCCAGCGATCGAGGACCCACATCCGGCAGAGCAGGTAGAGCTGATGTTCGGGTTGGTAGATGAGGACTCGTATGCAGACGTGGTTAACAGCCACGTCCATAGGATCTATACGGATGGCAGCAAGATTGAGGGTCGAGTCGGAGCCGCACTCTCCGTATGGAAGGGTGAGGTCGAGACGAAGGCCGTCAAGCTTGCGTTGCCGCCATATTGTACCGTCTACCAAGCCGAGCTTCTAGCGCTCCAGAGAGCAGTAAGTATAGCCTGCAAGAGTGGAATGGCGAAGGTCGGTATCCTTAGCGATTCCAGATCGGCTCTCCAGGCAGTCACCCTTAGTTCCCCTCATCCCCTGGCAGTGCAAACAAGGGAGGCCCTCCGAAAAGCTGCATCGCAGAGGCGGGAGGTCTCCCTGTTTTGGATTAAGGCGCACGCAGGGTTGAGAGGGAATGAGAGGGTTGACGAATTAGCCAAGGAGGCCGCGCTGCGATTGAAGAGGAAGCCTGACTACGATCTGTGTCCTGTTTCATTCGTCAAGCGTATCTTAAGAGAGGATACGGTTGAGGAATGGGACAGGAGATACGAGGTGGGAGGGACGGCCGGAACCACGAAGCTCTTTTTCCCAAGCGCTGCTGCTGTATACAAGATAGTCAATAAAATAGACATAACACACCACATTACACAGATACTGACTGGACCCGTCGTGTTCATGTCAGCCAGGAGTTGCGGAGACGGTTCCTCACCTGTTACTCGAGTGCCCGATTTTTGCTAGCAGTAGATATGATACTGAGCAAAAATTGGGCATATCGATTACGGGTGAGAGCCTGTCTTCCATCCTGGGGGGAAAAAGGAGGGAAAAATTCCTTTCCTTTTGTAAGGAAATTACTGTTTATACAAATAGAAAAAACTGTGATAAATTGGTGTGATTTTAGTATAGGCTCTAGATTAATTTTTACTGTGATAGTAGGGTTAAGTTGAATGTGTGTGCCGTAGTTTTATTGTTGATATTTTAATTGTATTTTTCTTTAGTGTTTTACTGGAATTATTATTATGAATTATTTTTATGGAAATCATTATTATTGTCTAACTATTATTCTTCGAACAATTTTTATTGACTGTATCCAATTCTATGGTACTAAAATAAGAAAAATTGTAATTGTATTGTATTTCTAATTGTAAGTGGAATAAAACACACTTTTTAGTTTTACAAGTATTAAAAAATGATTGTTAAAAGTATAGAATAACAATATGTAATGTTAAAAGAAAAAGAACTAAAAATGATAAAAAATGAAACAAAAGGAGCAACCAAACAGCCCTGATAATGTTAGGGGGACGAAAAAAAAAAAAAAAAAATGGCCTACTCACTGAGAGATTGAATATTGAATATTAATATTGAATTTACATGATACTGTAAGTCTTGTTCATACTGAGGTATGTATGTATCACTAAGTGAGGCTCTTGATAAAGTATCTGCTATATACATATATTTACCAGGTACATCCACTTGTAGGTCGTAACCCTGCAACGATAACATCATTCTTTGTAGTCTAGCAGGTACTTCATGAAGAGGTTTTTTAAATAGGTAAATTAAAGGTTTGTGATCAGTATGAACAGTTGTTTTACTGCCATAAATATATTGGTGAAATTTATTACATCCAAACTGTATGGCAAACAATTCCTTTTCAATCTGAGCGTAGTTTTGTTGAGAGGAGGTAAGTGTTCTTGAACTATATGCAATGGGTCGTTTGTCTTGCATCAAGACCGCTCCCAGTGCATTATTTGATGAATCTACCGACAAAATCACAGGTAAGTTGCATAATTAGTTAACACAGGTGCTTTAGATACGACTTCTTTTAAGAAATCAAAGCACTTTTGACAATTTTCATCCCATAACCATAATATATCTTTTTTTAACAAATTTCTTAAGATATTAGTTTTTTCTGCTAGATTTTCTATAAATGGTGCTAAAAAATTAATCATGCCTAGAAATCTCTGCAAATCTTTAATATTTTTAGGTATGGGCATATCTTTTATGGCACCTTCTTTACTAAAAATATAGCCCAAATATGCTATTTCTTCTAGAAGAAACTTGCACTTGGCTTTATTTAATTTTAAATTAACTTGCCTAGCCCTTTCCAAAAACATTTCTAACCGTTTATTGTGTATTTCAATTGTTTCACCGTATATTTAAATGTCATCACACCAAATTATTATACCTTCAATGTCTCCGAAAAGATCTATCATGGTTTTATAGAAAATTTCTGTAGCCGTGTTTATTCCAAAAGGTAATCTTAAAAATTTGTATCTGCCAAAGGGAGTTTGAAATGTACATAGATCACTACTTTCTTTAGTTAATTTTATATTATAAAACCCAGAAAACGCATCTAAATGTGAAAAATAAGAGGCTTTGGACAATTTAGACCTGACTTCGTCTGTTTTTAATTGGATAGTGATATCTCAATAAATTTTTATTTAAATTTCTAGGATCTAAGCAAATTCTCAATCCACCATTATTTTTCATAGCTATAACTAAACTACTCACCCAGAGAGTAGGTTTGTTCACCTTCCGTATATACGACTCCCATGTTTTCCATGAGTTGAAGTTCTTTCCTTAACGGTTCAACCAACGCGAAGGGTACCTTTCTAGGGGGATCAACGCACGGAAAAGCATCCTTCTTTAGCACGATGCTGTGTTAGTATAGGAGGCAGCCTAGACCCTGAAACACATCATTATATCTGGTCACAATTTTGTCACAAGTTTTTTGATACATTTTGCTCAACATTTTTGATATTTTCATTCTTTATATGAAAGTTTTTGTTATTAAATTTAGCTTTATACAAGTGGGTAAACCAATCACAGTTGGACAATTTAATTTTGTTACAACAAAAGTTTTCTGGTTTTGAATTTGTTTTCAACTAAACAACAAATGTTTGACACTGAAATTATCGGAATTCTGTGCCCACTGTAGGCAAAGATATTATATTTTTTACACATTTCTTTACTCTGTTTGTCAAATTTAAGATTCAATTCTTTAAATACTTGATAAGACATTACATTAATGTCTGTTCCAGTGTCAATTAGGCAATCTACATTTTTGTTGTTTGTCTTAAGAGAATAATGCTAGGAATTGTCTGTGTTAATCAAATTTGTACTAGCATTTTGTGACTTTATATTCTTAATGTTGAACAATGCCCCTATTGTAAATCTCTCAGCCTCAGCACTTTTAGGGCTTAATTCATTATCGAGATTTATGCTACCTACCCCAGAAACAATAGTCCTGACACTATTTTTCTTAAAACATAGATGAGTAAAATGTCCATATTTAAAATATGACCTGCATCTGTGTTTCCATGCTAAACAGTTGCGGCGACCATGCGATGTGTTGCACTTTACACACGACGATGTTCTGGATCCAGGTGTAGCTGACCTTGGGTGACCTTGGCGTGATGGGGATCTTGAGTTTTTTCTTTTCTGGTATGGGGGAGAACTGGACCGACGACTTTTGTGTAGCTTGTATATTGTGGCTTCTTTTCTTCCATCTGCTGCATTGATTGATTCTTCACTTTTCTGCGCCATCGTGAGTATTCTAGCTTGTAGGAGCTTTTGACGAAATTTCGAGAAGTTTGTGGCCATATTAGCAATGAGAATGTCCTTTACAAGGGAATCGCGTAGCGAACCAAACTCACAGGCATGACTTGCGTTTTCTAATTCCATTAGAAAATTTTCCAAGGATTCGTTCACACGTTGTTTCAACGTAAAGAATTTGTGCCGCGCCACGGTCAAATTCTTTTTGGGTTCAAAATACTCGACGAATTTTGCCTTGACTTCTTGGAATGTAGCAGTGCTTAGGTCCAAATCGAAGGAATTGTAGATATTTAGACCCTTATCTCCCATGGAATGCAGCATGATTGCAATTTTTTCTTTTGTCTTCCGTTTTCTCCATGCCCGACGCCAGTAGGAATATCTCGAATGACTGCGTCCATTTCTTGAAATTTTCAGCATTATTGTTGATAATTTCTGTAGAGATCTCAAGCTTCTGCACTCCGTTTCCTGCCATTGTTAAGTTCCCACACTCAGATTGTCTCGAAGCTTCCGGAGTTTTCGATGTACCCTCTTTTGCGTTCATAATTTTCGTTTTCTTTTCAACTTTTTCTTCTGACACCATGTAGCAGGCTACGACCTCTTGATTTGTATGTCCTTCTTGTGCTTGAGTGGTGATGATAATAATACAGCAACAATTCTTATATTCTCCTTTATTGGTGCTTATCACAGATACGTATTACATATTATGAGATATGCTTAACATAAAATATACGTCTACACTATGTATAGCCCTTAGGCCAACTAAAATAAACTAACTAGATAGGCTTTACTTCATGACATCTGTCAATATGACATTGACAGTTACATCTTACTGTTGACATATGTAACAAAAAACATAAGTAATCCTCAAATGGTCCAGCAGTGAGCTAGCTGATGATGATGAATTTTAGCTAAGAACACTCTTGGTCAGGTCAGGTTTTAAAAAAAACCTCGATCAAAATCGGTTCATCCATTTGGGAGCTACGGTGCCACGGCTGTCCGTGGCATCGTTGACAGAAATTTTGACGTGTCTGTCAGTACATATCAGTATATACAGACTAACACGTCAAACTTTCCCCTGTGTTTTCATCGTGGATTAATAAAGTTGTATATATGGCTGGATGTTATGTATATTTCCGACCTAATTTACAAAACTACTTCCACAGATTCAAGAAAACGAGAGGAAATATGCTACACACCAAAAACATTACATAACGTAAAGTTTAAAATATATTAATAAGTATACACACTCTTATTATTCGAAGAAATTAAATTTATTTAATAATAAATATACACTTAATATTAGAATCAAATAAATTAATGTAAATATTAATTAATTAATTAATTAATTAATTAATTAGTAAAAATTAATTAATTAATTAATAAATAAATAAATTAATTTTTTTGTCTATAGTTTATTCTATTATATAAGTTATCTTTTATAGTTTATCTTTACCAACCTATGTCAAGCAGTCAGGATGCAGGGACCTCTAATATTTCGACCGTGTCCTTTGGAAATCTGTTGCAATGCTCCCACTGTTCCCGATATTTTAAAAGCCAGCGGGGTTTGAACATCCACGTAGGCAAATGCCACAAACAGCTTCTAACACTCATTCCCCCAATAACCAATTCACTTCCGAACCCAATTTATGAAACAAATTTCTGGCAAGAAATATCCAAATTTAAACGTTTTATACCAGTTCTAAGACGGATCCCTAGGGGTGCCAGAGTGACTGTAGCCCAGAAGCTTGCCGAGACGATACGCCACACAGTGCTGGAGAACTCGAGGCAAGCCTGGGAAAATCTTCTCACCTTTCCCTACCGTTTTCTGCATATCACTAGAGATCCGCTCAACAATGCCTCCTTCACTTCAAGAATCAAAAAGAATTGTGTTTCGGATATTAACCTCAACCCAAATTTTTCTTCACATTCCACGGTCAAACATAACATCGTGAAAACTGTGGAAAATAAAATAAGTGAGGGAGACATTAAGGGTGCAGCGCGGCTCCTGTTTTCCAATGACACGGTCGCCCCCGACTGCCCAGAAACCCTCATCGCCCTGGAAAACAAACATCCATCACAATCCAATCCTTTCACAGTTTCCGATGACGCATTACCACCACTACAAACGTCGACAGACAAAGTACGCGGAGCCATCATGTCCTTTCTTCCGGGTTCAGCTGGCGGCCTCGACGGTCTCACCCCTCAGCATCTGAAGGACCTCACCAGCGGTTGCTGCGGGGAGGCCGGCGGGAAGCTCCTGCATGAACTTACGAATCTGTGCAACCTGATGCTACGTGGAGGGGTCGCATCAGATATCGTAGACATTCTGTATGGAGCTAACCTCTGCGCCTTGAGGAAGAGAGATGGTGGCATTCGTCCGATTGCTGTCGGCTCCACATACCGGCGCCTTACAGCCAAACTAGCTTGCAAATCGGTAACTTCCCTCGCGTCATACTTCCAGCCAAAACAGCTCGGTTTTGCCTGCAAAGGAGGTTGTGAGGCCGCCGTTCACTCTTTCAGGACAGCTATCCACAATCAAGGCGATGATGTGTTTCTGAAGGTCGATATCAAAAACGCTTTCAACTCAGTTGACCGAGGCGCCTTGTTGGCCCAAATTAAATCTAAAGCACCTGCCATTTTACCATTTATGCTCCAGTGTTACAACGACCCCACCAAACTCATTTACAAAGACCACCTCATCTCATCCGAAGTGGGCTGCCAACAGGGCGACCCTCTAGGTCCAGCAATCTTCAGCCTTGCTATACACCCGGTCATCGAGCTTCTAGATTCAAAATTTAATGTTTGGTATTTGGATGATAGGAACCTTGGAAGCGATGCACCCACTGTACTATCAGACTTCCGCACTCTGATCCGCGAGTTCCAAAAAATAGGTCTGCAGCTGAACCTAGGTAAGTGCGAACTTTTTGTGCCAGACAGTTGTGGGGATAGAAACGCGATTATATCCAGCTTTAAAGAAATAGCTCCACAACTGTCTGTCATTGACAAGGATTCGCTCTTCCTTTTGGGCTCACCTATTTTAGACGAATCTCTCCCGGACTTCTTAGATAACAAATTACAAAATTTTAATGAAACTTTAGACCGCCTCCTCCAAATTAACTGTCACATGGCCTTTACCCTAATCCGTTTTTGCATTTTCGTACCTAAATTGACATATGTCTTACGGTGTTGTCAACTGTGGAAGTTCCCTCAACTTCTCAAACAGTTGGATGATACCATAAGACAAACGCTCTCCACTATTTTGAATACAAATTTCGATGACCGCGCATGGACTCAGGCAACGCTTCCAGTTAGGTTCGGTGGCCTGGGTGTTCGAAAGCCCTCTGACATATCGCTTCCGGCCTTCTTGTCCTCAGTCCACGCGAACCATAGTCTTATCTCCAAAATACTACATCACCCATCCTACTCCAATACAGTTACCTTTCTGGACGAGGCCAAGGACGCCTGGAGCGTAACTAGTGCTTGTAGCGAATTGCCTGACAATACTTTTTCCCAAAGGCTCTGGGACGAGCCACTCTGCAGACTGGTACGGAATAATCTTCTTAATACGTCCTCCAGTCCTGTGGAGCAGGCTCGCCTCTTAGCTGCGGAGAAGTGGGAGTCGGGCCTTTGGCTACAAGCATTACCGTCACCCAATACGGGCACATTGCTGGATCGAAAAGCTTTCCGGTTAGCTACTTCCCTGCGTCTTGGCATCCCCCACGTCGTCCCCCATCGCTGTGTTTGTGGTGCAAATGTGGACAGCCTCGGACACCACGGGCTGTCCTGTCAACGAAGCGCCGGCCGCATCTCCCGACATCACTGTCTGAACGATCTCATCCGTCGGGCTCTTGTCACCGCCGGAGTGCCAGCTGTGCTGGAATCCTCTGGTTTGGCGCGCGACGATGGCAGGAGACCAGACGGTATGACCCTGGTCCCTTGGAGAGTGGGACGGGCTCTTGTATGGGACGCTACTTGCGTCGATACACTTGCTCCGTCCCATGTCCAGGGCACCTCGAGTTCTGCAGGTGCGGCCGCTAATCAGGCGGAAAACCTCAAGCGGCGCAAATATGAGAACCTTAGTGGGGATCTCACATTTGAACCGTTTGGGGTTGAAACCTTAGGTACATGGGGTCTGGGTGCGCACAAACTTTTCGGAGAAATCTCCAAAAAACTCATTGAGGCCACCCGAGACCCCAGAGCCGGCACCTACCTGGCCCAGAGAATAAGTATCGCAATCCAGCGAGGAAACTCTTTGAGCCTTCTAGGTACTCTGCCTGGTGGGGATGACCTGGGAGATTTCTTTTTTTTGTAGCATTTTAAGTTTTGGAGTAGTTATTATTTTTTTAGTACTTACCTACTTTTATGGTTAAATTATATTATTATGTAGTATAAAAGATTTTATTATTTACATATTATAAACATTAACTCAATAAATTAATATAAAGTCATTATTACTATATTTATATTTTCACAAAAAATATAAATCTAGGAGTAAAATCTAGTAAAAATAGTTCACTGCCCGTGCTACTTTATAACGAGAGTTGCCAAAAATATTTGACGAGAGCGCATTAGCATGATTATCATTTTAATAAATGCCGGGTGTTGGGATAGAATATTCCAGGCCTTCAAAGCCTTATAAAAAGTACCTCTAGTGGTCTAGTTCTTTTATTCAACATATAACTGAATAAATAAATGTTTTTAGGCTATTTATACTTTATAAATTTGGTACATTTGTTGGATTTATATATATTTTTTTAAAGTTAAAAAATACTCATACAAAAAATGGCGGTTGCTTGAAATCTTGGCGGTACTATGTATTATATTATAAAGAGGAAAGATAATTTATGTTTGTTTGCATTGAATAGGCTCCGAAAGTACTAGACCAATTTTATTGAAATTTAACACAGACATAGACCGCGGGGAAGGCCATAGGCTATTTAAACGCGGAAAAATTTACGGTTCCAGCGAGATTTCCTTTTGCGATTACGAAGTCGCGAGCAACAACTAGCCAATGAATAATCTTGTGTTTCGAATTCTAGTGTGTCTGTCTTTTACAGCATACAACATACAATATCATTCCTTAACAATATTGTATGAGTATTGAGTATTACAGTTGAGGAAATATCAAGAATGTTAACACTGCAACAAAGAGAGATTAAGCCGAACATCAATGATGCATGACACAAATTTGAAGCGTTTAACGCGGGGTTGGTTCCGTAGACCACATTAACAAGACGCATAGACAAAGCGGCGGATTTGAATATGTATCGCTGCATTTGAATTACAAACTAAGGTAAAAGATAAAGGAATATTCTAGCACTAGATTCTGGCATGAAATAAATTGTTACATTGCAGCGTTTTAACGCTACACAGTAACACACAGTGACACAGTTGACACAGTGAAAAACTTTATTTTGACATTGGAAATGTCTTTTCGTTGGCTCCGTTTTCACGAAAAAGTGCGATCCTGTAAAGAGCTGTAAGGTGCAAAAAGAATTATTCGAGACAGTCAAAACCAAAAAAGTTATGGCTGAAATAGAGATTTTTTTTTTCACTCGGACTGACATAATAGTGTCAAAATTTTTGATAATATTGGTGCACGACGAAAGAAAAAAAAGTATAAGATAGTAACAATGATACAGTTTATTAATTCACTATATAAAAGTGCGTTGTCAGGCGGCAGTGTGATAACCCAATACTGCGTTAAAACAAAATAGCAGCTCTTAAACCGTTACTTTTATTATATCCGCAGATAAGATGCGGTTCCTGCCACGCCGGAAAACTATGCTCGCTCATGTATACTTTATTCCGGGAGTGCTCCAGGCATTTACTACCATTGTATAATAAAAATAATCTTGGACTACCCTTCTGCGATTTCTTATATTATTTTAGATATGACTAAAGATTATATTTTAATGCATGTAACTCATTCAATTATTTCGTGACAATATGGAAATATCCGAAGGAAATTTTTAGAAGAAAATTTAGTTCAAGCGGGGTGAAAGTATTGTAACAATAACTTAAGCGCTATTGAGAAAGAAGCCTTTTAAAATAGAACGCGAAATTCAACCTTTAAAAGGGGTTAAGTGGCAGAATGCAAAGTTCGAATGATTTATTTACGAGAAAAACAGTCAATTGTTTATAGGCTGAGATGGTATATTGGAAATCTGTAAGTAATTTTCTTAGAATATTTTTTATTGAACAAAACGTCCTTTGAACCCTAAACTTAATTTGCAAAAATATGGTACAATAATATTAAATGACACTCATATTTTGTCGGATTTACCCCGACGTGCAAATGTTTTGTGAAATTAAATTTAATAATATAGCTAATAATAATGATTAACATCAGATAAGGGATAAATTAATGACAAATTATTGTAAAATTAATATTAAATTATAATGATCACATGTTATGAACGATTTATTAATTAAGTAAATAAAAAAAATAGTTGGCAGTTTGTTACATATGTAAATAGCCAAACAGTATGCATTTTTTGAAAACATTGTAAGCTTTTGTTCAGGAATATATAATTGGTCTCCTTTTCTACCTCTATATATGTATAATCCTTATTTTTAGGAAACGGATATGCATGCTTGTAAACAAGAATTGCCATTTCATAAATTTATAAACAAGGCAGTGGCAGTACATTTAAATGTTTAAACAGAGGCTTGCAACTGTCTAAATATCCAGCACCACATACCGATCTTATACATTTTTTCTTTACTTTTTTTTTTCTTTACTTTAAATGCTCAAATATTCTCGCTTGAATTACCCCACAGTATAATTCCATATCGTAAACTAGATGACAGGTATCCGTGGTAAGCAGTAGGGCTTGTTTGGATGCAATTTGTCTTAACCTATTTAGAGCATAAACAAATCTATCTAATTTGGTTACAATTATGTGAATGTGGGTTTTGCAATAAAGGTGTTTATCAATAGTTATTCCTGAAAATTTGGTCGTGGTAACTTCTTCTATTATATTATTATTGTCATTAAAATTACATGTTATGTCAATTTTCTATTCATTTTTATTTATGGTTTGAAATTTTATATCTTTACTAATGTAATAACCATTCAAGTATTTTACTAAATTCTTGAAGAATATCTGCATATAAAATATATAACTTTATATGCAGATATTCTTAAATATCTGCATATCAAGTTATATATTTTATGGCATAGCGGACAAGTGAGTTAAATGGATCGCCTATGGATACCTGAGATACAGGGGGAATATAAGTGCGTTGCCTTTTAAATCTAGATAAATTATGTATATATTTTGTTGCGTTCGATCAAGGCTTATATTCTGTGAAAGACTGTGTAGCTTTTACTAAGATTAAATAATTCTCATTAAATATGTCGCCGTAAGTTCGGGAATGTTTACTTACTCAACGAATTTCGGAAGACATCAAATATTAACGTTATGTAAAGAGTCATCTTTGTCACAAACTTTACCATCAATACGGGAATCAGCGATGACAACAGATGTTGCGGCAACAATATATATTATTATTCAAATACAGTATAGTAAAACCACGTTCTTAATGTCATACGGAAATCTTTGCGTTTTTAGCCCCCGACAAAAACAGAGGGGCGTTATAAGTTTCACGTGTCTGTCTGATGTCTGTCTGTGTGTGTCTGTCCGTGGCATCGTAGCTCCCAAATAGACGAACCGATTTTAATCTAGTTTTTTTGTTTGAAACCTGACATGATTGAGAGTGTTGTTAACTATAATTCATCATAATCAGCTCGCTCGCTGCTTAACAATTACTTAATTTTTATACTTACTTAATATTTTAATTTTGTTTTTCATAGAGATACGATGATTGCCGAGGGACATAAAGTATTTGTAGTTATACTTTAAAACAAAATATTAGTTACGTTTGAAATTATTTCATAATATATTTTCTAAAAGTGCTCATACAGGGAAGTTGTACTCGTATAACACTATAGAATGTTAGTACGTTTATAAACCCGCCGCAGCTCCCGCGGCACCGCTGGACTAAGATTTGTAGAGATTCAGTTCCAAGGCGCCGCGTCGCCAGAAAATAATATAATATGTATATTACTAATGTACCGGTGGCGGCGGTAAAATCCGGTTCCCCATTTTTTTCACATAAAATCCTATGTCATAATTCAACTTGGGATAATTTAACTTGTCTAGTAATAGTTACGCATAATATTAATTTGGCATAAATGTTTAGGCATTTTTTTTAGATAATCACTTTAAGCATAAATATCATTACGCATAGTTATTGTTAAGTATACTTTTACAAAGCATAAACATATGTAAGCATAATGATATAAAAATATTTAAAGACGTTTTGAACGCGATTAAAAGTTCTAACCTAACCTAACTCAAAACTACACAAACGTTATTTCACGCCTAGTTTTCGTGCGGCCATGTTACTACCCCGAAGACGTTTAGGACGTGATAAAAAGTTCTAGCCCAACCCAAAACTACACAAACATTAAATCATGCCGGGTTTTTGTGCGGCCATGTTACTACTCCGAAGACGTTTAGAACGTGATAAATAAGTTCTATCCTAACCTTACCGAAAACTACACAAATGTCATTCAATCATTTTCATATGTAACATGATTCTGTTAAATAAAAAAGTTTCTTCTAAATTTTAAATTGTTGGTTTCTGACTCGATGCTCTAGACGTGGCCATTATGTTGCAGCAGAAGTATTTCCCACTCGTTCCCATTTTTAGTGCTTAGTCGGTTGCATCATTAATCTAAACTTGGCGTCGGTCGGGAAACACTACAGCATCATCAATCCATTATTTTCCTGCACCGTTTAGACCGCTATCTCATTTCGAGCTGTTACACAGCTTCTTACCCGACTACGGCGAAGCCAGAAGGAAGGGTGATGATTCTGGCAGTCTATGTATGTATGTATATTGTATGGAATGTACTGGAATGTTTGTTACATCATAGCGCCAAAACTACTAATCCGATTTTAATGAATCAGGTGTCTATAGATTTGTAATAAGAGCCCAGGGGGCATACACAATTTGCGTAGTCGGGTTATAGTTTTTATGTCTTCTTTTGATTATGTCTTTTTTCCTAATCATTATAATATGTACCAAAAATCATCTGTTAAAAATGATGAATTTAATTTATTATGTTAATTTCAAGTATACTATTATCGTATCCGCATATACACGCCATAATTTTAAGGTCGATTAAATTTCATAAACAATAAACATATTTGTGAATGAATGAAACTATGACAATAATTCTGAATAAATGACTCGACAAACGTATTTCTATATAATAATTATTTTCCATATAAATAAACTACAACCACAGTGGTTAAATTGTTTATTTTATGTTACGTTATGTAGGCATCGCTGCGCGCTCTGTTTATCACTGCGCGCTCTGCGTAGCACTACGTGTCACTGTGTAGCTCTGGGCATTCTGCGTAGCACTGTGTAGCACTACGAATAGTAAGCTACGGCCTACTACACTTCGGTGCTGCGGGGTAACTTTTACATACTAGATGTCCCGACACAATATTATGTTGTTCTGTCTTAATTATGATCTGGAATAAATAAATAACTGCACTTACACCTACAACCTACACAAAGTCTACACATACACCTGCATCTACACCTACATCTACACCTATCGACTTACTGAGACCGGCTCTACTTGAAATAAACCAAACAGGTACACCTAACGTACATACTTTACGTACTTACTTTTACACAGTAAACAGTCAGTATGGGAAAATTCAGTCGTCGTTTTTATATCCCCGCAATTTTTTCAATAATTCTCACCGTTTAAACCTTCCCTGAACTTTAACGATTACAAGCCAAATGGGTCCAGCCGTTCTTAAGTTTTAACGAGACATTGAAATTGCATTCAATTTGTAGGGTTCCGTAGTTCACGTCTCAGAACCCTTGTGGTTTCGTCATGTCCGTCTGTCCGTCTTAGGCTTTCCATCCAAACGGTTTGTGATAGAAAAATGCAACTTTTCATGGATATGTGTATTTACCACGTCGACAAAGTGCTAAAATAAAATTATGAAAAATATTTTTCTTTGGGGTACCTTTTACAAAACTACACTTTTGCTAAACTTTACATACAGCAATCTGTAAACAACCTCCTCCTCTCAACCTTTTAACATTGTCTATGCCAGACCATGTTAAAAGGTTTGAAAACTATAAAATATGAGATTGACATATTCCATCACTAAATCACGTGGTCAATCCCATACATTTTAGTATAGAGTTGCCCGCGATTTCGTACGCGTAACTCTATTCTACGTAACTCTATAATAAAATAAAGAAAATACCGTGGGAACCGTACATTTCCCGCGGTAAAAAGTAACATATGTCTTTCCTCGTGGTCTACTCTATATCCGTGCCAAATATCATCACAATGCAAACAATCAAATCTTGAAATTAAACTACTCGACCGATCTTGGTGAAATTTGCCTATGGGAGACATGAGAGATATGGAGCAGACACGGGAAAATATATAAGCTACTTTTTATCACGGTTAAATGTACGGTTCCCGCATATATACTTTTGCGCGGAAGCAATCGAATAATAAAAATACGAAAGTTTATATATTTTTGATTTTTTTCTAACTTAACCAATGAAAAGTGAAATGAACATGTAATAGAATCAAATTTTGCATTTGTGTAATATTTTAACCGGATTAACATATTAGGCAGTTCCAAATAACGTCGTGTGTTATAATTTAATGTGAATTCTGCATATTCGGCCATCAGCTATGGCGGGCAAAGGGAAATCAGTGCAGAACGCTCGTCCAGGCGTTTGGCGCTAATGAAACCGTTAGCCGTTCGACGCCGAATGTTTTGCATCGTCAGGTGATACAAATTCGAAACGATCTGTCTCTATTAAATACCTGCCATTAAACTGTCCGCACTTCGGAATGTAATATTAGTATTTTTTATTTCACCGAATTTGTTAAAAACTAAATGTTGCCCGCGAGTTGGTGCGCGCCTGAGAATTTTTCGCCGTACATTTTTCTGCCATAAAAATAGTGCAATGCCTGTGGTGTCTATCTATGCTCATCAAAATCGTTCAATGAAAAACAAATAATCAAATCTTTTCATTAGTATAGATATCCTAGCAGCTAGTTCCGTGGCCATTTTTTTATGTGGAAACATTTTATCTTAACCACATTACAAATACCTATTTAAACCATAGTATTCAAGCTCACGTAGACTAAAAGACCTCACAGATTTAAAGCAAAGACGTTGCCGAAATAATATTAATAAAATCAGCTGTGTGAGGTTAATGACCTTAACAGCGCCTTAAATTTACGCCATATTTTTCTGCTTAAACGTCTTGATGTAAGCAATCAATTACAGATATTTGGGCAAATGATCTACTGATCATTTGCCCAAATATCTGTAATTGATTTTGAACAACCTCATATACATAATATGCAGCAATCACCGCAGCTGTCAGTCTCCTAGCACTAGCACATACGTCACGTGGCTTATATTATTATTACTAAGCACTATCACGCAGCAGGAACTATAGATATTTACCTACAGGAGCTCTGACAACAGGTAGGAGCGATATTTCAAAATGGCGGTTATCTTCGGAATTTCCCGCCGAATGTCACTGCACATACGCCGCAATCACAGCAGCTGTCAGTCTCCATTAAATTATTTACCAATAGCATAGTGTAAAATATATACTTACAGAGGTACAGCTTTCAAAGAACGATCCGAATTTTGTCAGGGTTGTCATAGAAGATGGGTTTCAATTAAACTAAGTCTAGCGTCAGTATACGGTTATTGAGAAAGTCTAGTTGGTACACACCACAACTCGGCATTCAACCTACGATCACGCGTGTGACTTAGGGGTCTATTCTCTAGGTAATGGACGCTCTTATAATAGAGCAAGACATCTTCTAGAAAATGAAATATTTATTAATATTACCCTTAAGATTTATTTTATTCTATTATCTTTCATACACACAGTACAATAATACATAACCACTTTTTTGTATGATATTATTTGTATATAATATTCTTTTAGAATAAAGTTTAAACATTTATTAGACACAAATATAATATTTTTTAAAATTTGTTGTTTGTCCTCATGACAACCAACAATTCTCAATCTCAAATGAGTAAAAACTCAAACACTAATTTTGAAAATTAAGACGGCACACAATGTCAACCGAATTTTTTCACTATTTCCGTACCACGATAGGAGAATTGTGGACACACCGTTTGATTGTAGTAGTGCAATCAAATCGAAAGTTTACTATGTAGCTGTTTATCTGGTACTCTTTCTATAATCTGTGTCAAAAGCACACAGTTGCTCTATATGTAGACATTAACCGGCGCTCTGACAACAGGTAGCAAATATTTCAAAATGGCGGTCATCTTCGGAATTGCCCGCCGAATGGTACGTGCACATACGCCGCAATCACTGCAGCTGTCAGTCTCCATTAGTACACACGTCACGCGGCTTAAATTATTAAGCAGTAGCATGGATAACTATCCAGTATTGGTACGCCACAGAGTAAAAAATAGTAGTAGGTTAAGGCTAATTTTTTTTTTTGATCATGCCTCTCATGTGTTTGTTTTCTTTATATTTTTGAAGAATTTTATTGAAGTGTACTTTATTTTCTCGTTGTCTGATATGATATATGTATTGTCTCAAAGATACGACGCAACTGGGTGAATTAAAAAGTTGACATTCCACGAGACTGTAAGAAAAGTGAAATAAATAAACAAAATGTTCAAAAGTAAAATAATTTTTTTAATAGGTACTCGCAATGCAATTTAGCTTTTATAATTTTGCTGACACAATTTTACTGTGACATCTCAAATATTTGCTTTGGACTTCGCATTTATACCTGTTTTGTTTCCACTTTTAGTCATTTGAAAGGTATAACAAGCGAATTTAATTAAAATTTCAGCTGTAATGAACAAATCGAATAAACAAACTTTTATTAGCTTTATCGAATGTTTTTCTGGCTTGATTTGTTTATCATATTTTGTTGGGAATACATTATTTTTATCAAAATAAATCTATATAAAAGTATGTCAACTTTTTTCACTGAAGCGATTCGCGGAACTCAGTTAAAAATAATTACTACTATTGACGGCACAGTTGCATAAAATGAAAAAGAGTTAAATGAATGCATTTGTCATAATTGTAGTTTTTAGTTATTATTAGCGGTTTTTAATTTTATATTTATTATTATACAAACGATTTTTTGTAAATCGAAGCTTCCACACTTCGGTGGTATTTATTATAAAACCTGAAAACAACTACAACTTCGCCCTGACCGAGCATACCACCCGTTCAGTCGGAGATCTCCCCTTCCATATTGCCACATTGGTGACCCTCCCCCCGCCCCGATCGCCCGCTCGACGCTAGCCAGCTTCAGCCTCATCACGTATGTCGATCAGCCTCAACGCACCGCGGGCTTGTCGAACAACCATCGGCTTCATCGAGCACTTTCATTACAACGACCTGTCAGCAAGCAGAGCATTTCTCTCTTAATGAGCATGTAGCATCACCCCCGCACGGCAGAACTACGACTCACTGGAGCCCGTGCAGCGGCATCACAATTCCGACTCACTAGGACTTCACTGCAGCAGTTGCGTCTCGCTTTAACTTGCTCCACTGGCACTGGTGACTCAAGGACAAGACTTATCAAATAATTCGACCTTCGTGCCGTTATAGGGGGAGTGATATAACGGACCAATTATCGCCACACTCCTGAATTGCACTATCGAAGTTTTCAGTTTGGCGCTATAAATACAACATCTGAAAACAACTACAGCGGGTTTCGGCCTGATCGAGCACACCATTTGCTCGGTCCCTAAGGGGCTTCCACTGTCCCAAATACTCTAAAATTAACCATAGATAAGTGGAATGTACCTGTGATTATATAAGTTGTTAGTCAATTATTATATCTACCAATAATAAGAGATGCTAGTCGAAGATGTTATATCAATATAACTCACATATAATTCTGATGATTTTAAAATTGTAAAATAGCTTTTTTTCTAACCTTCGCCCTAGAAGAATACTGCCCATTTGCTATTGTATTTCATTTTACTATACATATGTATGAATAGACATACATATGTATTCGACTCTAAGATTTATACGCCTAACGTTATACATCTTAGCATGTTAACGAGCTATTAACATACAATTACACGAACGAGACCGTCGTTAGTCAGAGCTCTAAAGGTTATTTATCGTGAACATTACAACAAGTTGGATATTTTTACAGCGTCTAAAAGCCCTCGGGGGAGCCATGCATTACCCCTTACCACGTGCTCTCCACCTCGGGAACTAAGAAAACTCATTCAATATTGATCTAAAATGCGGATATGTCTGTATTAGTTAATACTAGTCGTGCAGCCTGGTTTACGTTGATATATTTATTTTATTTTAACAATTTATGAACACACAGTAAAACATTAAAAACTTTAAATCAGAATACAGTTTTGTACAAAGGTGCTACTTAGGTATTCCAAATTGGAATTTCTTCTTTATCATTATCTGGTGCGTACTTCTACAATTTACTAATAATAATTATACTAAATGAATGCACATATATACGAATACTTGCATAGATATATTATATACTAATACATATTAAATACAATTAATTTGTGAAACATACTGTCGTCCTATGCAGTGTCTAGTGTATGTATATTCGGTATGGCGAATGCTGTATATATTTGTCGTAAGTTGTCGGGTTATATAATCCGCCTAACTAAATTACGGCTAGTTGTTTAAAAACAGTCAGTTTTGGTTCAACGATTAGCCGGATTGAACGCGGCTAACTGAAAATTTGCCGGAAGTATTTCGTTCTTCGATACGGCTAGCCGTAAAATAATGTATACATATTGCCGAGTGATTGGCTGCCTCTTGACAGTTTTAACGCTCCCGGCACTGCCTGATATAACAACACATATATTAGTAGATTTATAGTATAATACACATAATAATAATGTTTGATTAGTAAGGAATATCGTAAAAAAAAATCTGTTTGTTTTTTAAAATTGATTTTAATTTCAATATTAACTTGAAAGCTTTATTTTGTAATTATAATGTACAATATAGTAAATATATAGTAGTTGTGATACGACTAAACGTCTTATCGACGAACCTATCGCAATCACAAGCCGGCTAGTCGTTGATCCGCCGTATTTCAGATCATTGCATTGTTTTTGAAAACGGCTACCCGTAATGTAATACGGCGCGATATACGATCCGACTGTGACACAATATCTACAGATATTCCAATACTTCGAAGACAATTGCCAGCAAATTACATATTCCTAAGCTAAACTTGAAAAATAAGGACGTGGTGAAATATGAATATGCTTAGACACAATAAATGCTGAATACTTGTTGATGTAGTAGTGAAATTGAAGTTATATTATATATAAGTAGAAGAATAGAGAAGAACTCAGTTGAAATGAGACAGAGAATTAACTAAGTATATTGGATATTTTGCTTTAAACTAACTAGAAATACATTATTAAATACTAGAGGTTAAGTACGGCTAGTTCTCGATATTCGACCATTATTCATATTTTAATTTTCAATTTTTTTGGATTCTTTTCCCTCTTTAGATGCGCAATAAAAATAGTTAAATGTTGTCTATGGAATGATAATATACAAACCTATGGTAGTGTGAGATAGGTAGTGTGTGTAAATTTATTTTTATACATTTTGTGTTTCTGAGCATTATTTTAGAAAGTATTAGCATTATTCTCACCTTCCTCCACACAAACTTTAACTGAGCCATTCATACTCCTCCGTTCGCACAATTCTCGTAAAACTGTAGGTACTTAAAGTTTTTGTTTCACGTATTAATATATACTACAGGTCGCCCTGTGGTCGTAATTCGCCCATAATTATTATATAGTTTTTAATCTTAAGCGTTATAAGGGTTATTTTGCCTCTTAGATGTAAAAACAAAATGTAAATGTTATGACAGAGTGCCAAACATCAACTTGTAAGAAAATTGCATCTATTAAACGCACGGTCGTGAATGTTAATAATCTGAGGTTGTGTGTTGTTGTTATTTTTAGTCATTTTTATATGTATTTCAAAGCATTATTTGAAATAATAGTAGCTGTACACCTTCCTCGACATAAACTATAATTTAAAATATAAATTTCTTACCCCTCCGGTTGCACAGTTCTTGCAAAACTGTATTGAAAGTTTTGCTTCACGTATTATTAATATAATAATATTATGATGACAAATTATATTATAATTAATGCCAAGTACCAATATGTTCTACCTCTATACTAAATCTTTTTAATGACAAGAAGTAATTTCAAGGAATCGTATGATCAAATGAACGAATATTAGCGTGTCATGTATTTGACATATTAATATATTTGCTGTTGAAGATTACCAAGAAATCGTTATGTCACTATTATCCTTTATTAGTTCCTTGACACGAAAAACTTATCTAAAGCTATTAAGTTTTTATTCAAATTTGCCTCAAGAAACAATTTAAAGTTAGCGGGAAGTTCATTACCCATTCTTAATTAGTCCCAGCAGATTAACTCAAGAACACGTACGTTTTTATAACGCGTACAACGGGTAACTCGGTTATAAGTTTACCCAATTTTCCACAAGCCCCTGGGGATAATTGGGAACGTATGTGCCTCATGAGATCAAATAAAATGTTCAGTTCCCAGATTCTGGCTTTATAATAATAATCATTGTTATTTAAATAACCATCGTAGCATGAATCCATCTAGCATAGCGATTGTAGTCTTTTGCGAAATAACAAGGTGTACTAGAGGTCGGATAGAGGTAAAAATTCGACCATAATTCAAAATTAATTTTTAAGTTTCAACTTTCTAGGTTTTTTTTTGCCTCTGATACACAATAAAAATATGTAAATGTGTGAATGAGAATCAGATAGAAATTCTATGGATTTGACAATTGTGTCAATCCCACTGTTATTATATTATGGTTATTGGTTATTATCATCTCGTTATCATGTTATTGTAAAAACGTCTGGGGAGAAACATGGGAGTCTGAGTGAGGTAGTGTGTGTAACATTGTTTTTATTAATTTGAAGGTATATTATATATTATAATGACATTATTTTGTATATAAAAAACGGGTTCCACCGGTTTAGTAGAATTATTTGACACCCAAAAATAAAAATATTAAATATTGACAATTGAACCGATGAAACACACAAAGTTTCCAACTGAAATTTCATAACCAAGCACCGCAAAAGGAACAATTTAAAAGTATTAAGTTGTTTAATTAAAAAAGCAAGTTTCCAGTGAACTCCTAAACAATTATCTTTGAAACAATAAACAGTCATTTATACGGGACACTCGCTTGTCCACTGACAATTGAATATAACTTCTGTACACGGAATAATTAATTCTGCAGAAAGCATATTTTGCTCCAATATTTATTAATTTATATTGTTTGTATTAAACTTGCAAATATAAAGCTAGCTAATTCCCGCCATTTCGTATTCGTTTTTATAATAAGTTTTGTATACGGATATGAAAAATCAAATACCTGTGAAACAAATTAACCGTTCATATACATCGAATATTTTTTTAAGTGAGATTAATGTAATATAAAAATAATCAGGATCAAATTAGTAGCTACATTCGAGGACATACAGCTAATTAATTATTATTTACATACTAAGTATTGTTTATGACTTGTGTAAGGTTCTATGTCGATGTATTTTGTCCGCTTAGCTAATGTTAAAAATATGATATAACCTTTATCATCACTTCACATCACATCATCACATCACATCACATCATCACATTAATTTATTTATTTATATAATAGATACACCAACAAGGAAACATTGTTAAATAGTTATAGGTGCCTTAATTATAGGTGTAACACAGCTTGCATCTTTTATAAGTACTTACATAATTTCTGGGAGACTATATAATGTACATCACATCACACCACAAATAAAATTGAAGTGTCTGTTTGTAATTTATAATTAACAGCATTTCACTTAATGCATATGAAAGTATATAAGGTACTTACAATAAAATTTTTGTCTGTCCGTCTATCTGTCTGTCTGTTTGTTTGTTTCGGCTAATCTCTGAAATGGTTGGACCTATTTTCACGGGACTTTCACTGGCAGATAGCTGATGTTATGAGGTCTAAATAGTCTACTTTGTATTAGGGTTCCGTTTACATTAGTTCTATGCAAACGAAGTGGCGGACACCCGTTAGTTGTTTGATATAATATTTCAATCCATTACTGGTACAGTTTCTGTACAGCGAAAAACTGCTACAGAAAAGTCCGCGGCAACCTCTCGCATTAATTGCATTAGCAAAGTAATGGGCGTGAGGTAAACTACGAAACTAAAAGTAACAGACGGTCTAGGCTAATAAAGCTTATGAAATGTTATTTAATGAACCCACTTTCAAGCTCAAACTCACTAAAGATGGACCGGACCGCACTTCAGCGAGATTCCTGAGCCTTATTAACCACTTGAGAAGACACTCGACATAACTTCAAAACTGTAAGATTGATAGCTACCGCCTAAGGGACGGAAATTTCCTTTAATATTTTAAATGCTCCACACTGTTTGACTGAAATTTAAGAGAAATTTGTCAATTTATTCTGTTATTATTATGTTCAATAAGATTATGGTCAAAACCGCCCACGCTTGTATTACACCATAGATATTAGAGCAAATAAATGTTGGTATTAAAGGCATTAAGAAGTGCTTTTGAGATCCTATTTTTTTTTAACTTGGCTTTTTAATATCATATTTAAACTAGCATTAATTGCCCGTGGCTTCGCCTGTGTGAAATTAGATTTTAAACTTTCACCCCTGTTTACCCGCCTAGGGGCTGAATTTGAGAAAACGCTGAAATACGTAATTCATTATTTTATTCGTACTCAATTCATACGAAATATCATGCAAATATTTCCAAGGAATAAAAAAATCATACAAACTTTTATCACCTATTTTACCCTCTCGGGGGTTAAATTTTGTAAAATCCTTCCTTAGTGGATGCTTACGTCATATGAGAAATACGTGTGCAAAATTTGAAATTTTTAGCTTTAAGAGTTTGGCCTGAGCGTTGATACAGCAGTCAATCAGCTTTGCCTTCCATTAATATTATATATATATATATATATATATATATATATATATATATATATATATATATATATATATATATATATATATAAGATAGATAGAAAGTGGTCGAGACAGAATAGTTTCATTTTCAATTTTAATAAAATTTCTTAAAGGGTCAATTCATACTAAAGCGTCGTATCAAATGTGTATCCTTTATATACGACGCGGCACTGGATTTTTCAGATAGCTATTAAAAATTAACTTTATTCATTACGCAAGAAGAGACGTTTCATTGTATGAGTTCGAATGTCTAGTTGCACCGCGCTGCACAGTGTATGTAATGTAGTAATTCTGCTGCATGCAGTGTATTACTTATGTCTTATTAAGAAAGTTATATATTGTTGTGTAGTGTATAAAGTTAAATTTTTAATAACTACCTTAAAAATGTATCGTTATGCAGAGCGGTTCAGTTTGATATTTGAATTCTTGAATCCTTTTTGTTTACAATTCTGGATCTTCTTGTGTAGTGAATAAAGTTCAATAAAATGCAACGTCGCGTGTTGTCTCGTTTCAGTGTGATTTGACGCTAATACTCTACTGCTGTGATTATAATTTGCTAACGTCAAACCAAACAAAACAAAAACTAAACATAATAATAATATCTATGGATGCTTCACACCACGTCGTTATGGCACCGTGCTAAGTTTTTTAAACCGAATTTTGAATTACAGGTACCAGACTACGGTAAATATATTAAATGATTTTATATTTTACATATATTTAATACACAATATTCATGAACCCAGTAACTTAAAATTATTATTTTTTTCCCTCGTGGGATTCGAAACCGCGAATTCTGGCTTGAGCGCCTACGCGCTAACCACTGAGCCACAGAGGTCGATTATACCTACATAAAGGCAAATAAGTGCCAAAGGACAAAAAGTATTTCTTTTCTTTTCGAAAAAGGCTTTTCCGCCATTTACTAAACCACATTGATAGCTTAATATACTTTTATTCACTAAAGTTCTATTTTAAATTCTGTTTGAAATGTAATTTTTTTTTAATGTTTGCCTTAACATTGCCGTAAGCGTTATTCCACCGAATTAACGATTGGATGCATCTACAAAGTAAAAGGTTTAAATGTTAAAAAAAAAAGTTTTCCCGCCAGCGAAATTAGTTGTCGCTTGTTTACGACGTCTAATAAACAGAAAGTTTAGGGCAGCCATTAAAATAACAACCTATTAACGTTTCGTTTCAATTTAGTTGCCGCGCCGAACCGCGTTTTAAATGTGTTCAAAATTATTTATATATTATATTTGATTTTTTTGCCGCCATAGTGTTTTCTATAGCACTATCAATATATATTCATAGCCATCTCGTTATGTATTATTTAATGAATTATTATTATTATTATGATAAAAGTGTTAAATCAAATGACTTGTGGTAAATGACGAATGGAATTTGTTTGATCTTACATTATGTTAATGAAACAGTATTGATCTTCTTGGAATCAGTATGTTTAAAGTAAAGTAAGCCATATATCTCCGTTCGACATTTACCAAATTTTTTTTACTGTACCACTTTATTAATATGTATACTATAATACCTACATAATGTAACCCTGGTAAAATCTGTTTAAACCTTGTCCTTTAGGTTATAATGTTTTACAAGTTAAAAAAAACGTGTCAGTTTACTCTATAACATATTAATTAAATGTCTTTCTATCTGTCCGTCCGTCCATCCGTCCGTCGGTCCGTCTGTCCGTCGGTCCGGCCGTCTGGCAATCGGTCCGTCGGCTGGTCCGTCTGGCCATTCCGACATTCCGTCGGTTCGCCCGTATATTTTATAGTATCGGCTATCCCACGGGAATACTGTACTTTTTCCGGATAAAAAGTAGCCTATGTTTTAATCCCGAACCTAAACTACTACTATACTAAATTTCATCGAGTAAACATCCATACATCTATCCATCCATCATCACAAACTTTCACAATTATAAGTAAGTAGGATGTAGTGTTCATATATAATTGGTAATGCAATTACGTACCTAGTTAAAATTATGTATATTTATTACGTAAGTAACGATGTTAGTTTTTTTGATCAATGAAATAAAATATGATAGTTAAATAAATTACTTTCCATTTACGTAACAATATGGGTTTTCGAAAAAGAGTAGGCAAAATTAATCGAAATACGCCTCTGCTTTTGTGGTTTTTATAATTGGTAATGCAATTACGTACCTAGTTAAAATTATGTATATTTATTACGTAAGTAACGATGTTAGTTTTTTTGATCAATGAAATAAAATATGATAGTTAAATAAATTACTTTCCATTTACGTAACAATATGGGTTTTCGAAAAAGAGTAGGCAAAATTAATCGAAATACGCCTCTGCTTTTGTGGTTTTTATGCACTGCGATAGATGGCGTTTAATAAATGATGAAAAACTATATATTACTTTACGACTGAAAAGTCCTTAGAAAATACTGTAAAAAGACTTTGGTACGTATGATGATTAAAATAATATACATATTAATATTGAAATCTAGCTATCTATAACATATTTTTAATCCCCATGTCCAAAGGTAAAACGTCATCTATTGGCGTTATATATAATAATTTCCAATATAACCGACGCTAAGAGACTTTTCTAGAACAATTATTATAAATTTAGTTTTTAATTACTTACACATGAAATGTAATGCCCTCAATAGCACCAGAACGCCTATCCGAGTAATGTTTACAAGATAAGACACAACACTTTATCCTTTTCTTTTTAGAAACTCGAAAAGTTATATATAGTTAGACAGTACAATGATTTAGGCCACGCCCATTGTTATGACTTTAGGGCCGAGTAAAAATCACAGTGCACAGTTGCTTAATATTTAAATATATCTTTATATTTATTGCTTTTTGCTTTTCTCCTCTTTTAACTAACTCCATGTCAACAGCCTCAATCCCGCTGGCGGCTACTCATCTAACGTTTTATCGTCTCGATTTAACGGCGTAAGCCAAAATGTGCAGTTTTATCTATCGTGAATGATAAATCTATTTCGTTGCAATTTACCATACACACGATCGATAAAACTGTACGGTTTGGCTTTACACCATAAAATTTTAACGATTAAACGTTAGGTGTGTAGCGGGCATAACTCACCCCAATTCAAGCCCCATCAGTGTTAGTTGTTTTTTTTTCAAATTAATATCCATGACAACAAACGACGAATTCTTTTTTTTGGTTTTTAGTCATCATCAGAGGCCCCTATGTTGATGACTTAACAAAAAAATGTTATTCACCGATATGGCTGACGTTCATTCGACGTTCAAAAAATTATATTCTATGTTGGTGAATGAAAATTTAAATATGCAGGAACACTGATCTTTGATGGAGCGCATGCTGTGTCATTCACACATTTAACTGCCCCCCTGCTCGATAGTTGGATTACAACCTAATCCTCGTTAGGTACTGACGTACTGAGGTACTGGGGACGGCTAGTCGTCGGTGATGATGATGATTTTAAGTAAAAAAAGTACCTTCAAAATCCCTACTAATAATAATATAGATGTGAATGTGAGATTGTTTGTTTGGTTGCTACGCTTTCACGTAAAATCTACTTAACCCAATACCCATCATCATGAAATGGCACAGATATAAAATACACCACGGGAAAGGACATAGGCTACTTTTTATCGCGGGAAAACCTACGGTTCCCGCGGGATACTGTATTTACGTAGGTGAAGCCGCGGGCAAAAGCTAGTAAAAAAATAAAGCACCATCTTATTCCTAGATTTTTTTAGATTTTTTAGTGTTCAATTGTGCACTTAACGGATAGTTACGGACTTGGATATTTACGAGGACTTACGGACGCTATTTGACTGGCAAATTTGAATGTCGTATAAAAGCACTAAGCTATAAAGTATTGGAATTACAATACGTTGTAGCAGCCATAACAATAGTCATACCATCAGAAAGGAACAGATAAGGAGTAATTACTTCGGAGGCAATTCATGCCCGTTTAGATAACACAGTTTCGGTGCACGTATTTAATACTAACGGAACTTGTAACAGATTCTGTCTTAGGGTAAGTTCACACTACGACTATACGTGATGCAAACCTACGATTTTAAGATAGCTATTCAAAATTAACTTTATACTGAGGGTCAATTCTGCTAAATAAAACCTGCAATAATACAATTATAATCAAGTCACGCTAAAACTGTCATACCGGTATTCTCGTAAACGTTGAAGCAGCGTCTAACGCCTCCTGATTGGACCAAACGTCACAAAATCAGTTAATGATAACAAGTCGCTTCACTTATAATACAATTAAAGTAAAATGAACGTCTACTTTAAATACGAGAGTTGAGGTTCAGTTCACAAGAAGGGTACACGTTTCAAGAGTGGCGCCGGGCTATGCAGAGCGGTGAAGTTTGACATTCGAACACTTCAAATTTTTGACTTGAAAATTGAAATGGTCCAGTTTGATTCATTCTTGTGTAACGAATAAAGTTCAATTTCGAATTGCTATCTTAAAAATGCATGCTACGTCACGTATTGTCTCGCTTTGGTGAGAACTGTCGCTTATACGCGATATCGGTACCCGAGACTCAAGAGTCAATTATGAGGATTAATTATCAAACTTACTTCAGATTCAGCACGGGTCTCAGTGTGATGAGGATAAGATCAATCTTAAGTGCGTATTTCTATCAACAACACCCTTTAATTTATTAAGATCGAATTTAAGCGTAAACAAAAAGGTTTCCCGCGGTTTTCCCGCGGTTCCGCCCGCGTAAATACAGTATCCCACGGGACGTTTCACTTTTTTGAGATAAAAGTAGCCCATATTGTGTTAATCCAGAGCTTAAACTACTTACCATACCAAATTTGATCAAAATCCATTCAGTAGTTTTTGCGTGAAAGAGTAACAAAAATCTATCCATCCAACCATCCATTCATCCTCACAAAATTTCACATTTATATATGTATATATATAGTAGCACGCGAACGCAGTACATGGCAACACATGGAGGAGGCATTCACTCATTTTTGGGTGCCTTAACCAAAAGTATAGACTTAATTTTGGTTTCAGAAATTTTTATTAGTTATTTAATTTATGGCAAATAAAGGCTATTTTATCTGATAGTGCGGCAGCAGTATAGCCAAGTATTAAGCGGCAGTAACTATCTTTTCACGAAAATATATAAAAATGCTGCTTTTTCGTGCTCCTATGTTTTCGATTGTGACAAAGCTAGCGGTCAAAATTTTTGTCGCAGAGAAGTCGTTGGCGGCACAATCTATTGTTTTTAAATTTCATAAAAATCGAGTGCATAGTTTAGGAGATATTAAGCGGCAAAAAACGAGATTTTGAAAGATATGGATAGATGGAGGTAGGGAGAATAAGCAAAATTCGAAGCTACATATAAAGGGAAAATATAGAAAAAGTAAAAATTCGAATTTTTAATTTTCGAATTCACAGGAACAAAATGTATGAATACAAGTTGACTGATAACTTCGTAATCGTTATTTATATAACAAATCTCATAAATTGAGAAGTGTTAGGTTATTTTAGGTTACAGTAGAGGCACAGAAAACTGATGGGAAATAGCACTTGCGTTGTGTCTCACTGCATGAGGAAGATACCGGTGTCCCAAAGTGGGTTACCGGTACCTTCCTCATGCAAAGCTCGCAAACACACGTGTAACTCTTCTGGTGTTACGGATGTCCATGAGCGGCTGTAAACGTATTAACTATTGAATAGATCTGGACACGAGCAATCGGATCGCCCGAAAGTATGAAATTGTAATAAGTTCTTACTAATTCATTTGAAAACGAACAAACCGATCGCCTGGTGCATGATGGTTAGAAATTGTTATAATTTTTTACCATCTGAGGTTGGTGGTTTTAAAGATCGGGAACGCACTTGTAATTCTTCTGGTGTTGCAGATGTCTATGCTGGGCGGTAATCACTTTAATTATGAAATAGTTCTGGAAATGAGCACACGGATCGCCTGATGGTATGAAGTTGTAGTAATTTCTTACCAAAAGGTGATCCATTTGCACACTTCATCGGAAATACACTGGTGTTAGTGGTGGATTCTGGTGGAGTTACAAGTGCGTTCAGTTTTTTTATCTCCAAACCCTACCCTGGTCAAAGAATTGTAGGCCTATGGGGGGTGGGGGGTTGGATTTTTCGAAAACGCACTTGTGTTGCGGGTGTCCACGGCCAGTAATCATTTTATTTATGGAATAAATCTAGAAACAAGCTAAGACCACCTGATAGTAAGCAATTACTTCCGCATTAAGACTTTCGCAACACCGGAGAAATTATAAGTGCAATCACGGTCTTCAAAACCTCAAATTCCTTGGTCTTCAGGTAACCTAAAAAAAGAAATGAGATCCCACAAAAAACATTACCAAAAATATTGCAAAAAGTTATGAGATGTCGTAGTGACCAAGTGAAATTCAAGATAGTCCATTTAATTAGTTACTCATAAAAATATTGTAACCGTATGTGGAAAATTTCATTTTTATAACTTATTAGGTATATTAAATAGTGACTTCGCAATGAGCGCTAAAAGAGATAAATGTCCGGTACCGGTATTCATATTTTAATATAAATAAGATAGATAATATACATTTGACCCATGCAAGTCACTGACAAACCTGAAAAAGCATTTCGATGTTAATATCACTATGCCAATAAGGATTCAATATATGCGGGTTATCCATACCTTAATTTTAAAGATTGTTGACCATTTCGAAAACATTTCATAGGTATGGTTAAGTTTTGTAATTTAAAAATCGTCAACACAATCTAGATCACAAATAATAGAATGACTGCAGGTAATAAGATGTTAGCACTAGCGTTAAGCTTCTACTAGAAGCAATACCAATATATATTGCAAAACCATAATATTTATATATTGATTTATTAAAGTGATCATTGCCAAGTCACTATTTGATAAAAATAAAATTTTCCCCATACGGTTACAATTGTTTTATGAGTAACTAATTAAATGGACTATCTTGAATTTCACTTGGTCACTACGACATCTAATAATTTTTGAAAAGTAAATACTTGGATTTTTTCATTTAGGTAATGTTTTTTGTGGGATTTTATTTACTTTTAATAGCAGGATTGTATTTTGTATTGCACGGTCAATAAGTGTTTCACGATAGATAATGCTCAAGTGTCAAATAGCTTATTGGCATGTTTGGTCTCTGTCACTACTCGCTCGATATAAAGTAAGCAGCGACAAAACTTCCGAATAAGCTGTCTGACACTTATTAAAATACTAGCTTTTGGCCGCGGCTCCGCCCGCGTAAATACAGTATACCACGGGTAACACTGTACTTTTTTTGGGTTAAAATATAGTCTATGTGTTAATCCAGAGCCATACCAAATAGGTAGAGTTAATACCATACCAAATCTCATTACAATCTCTTCCCTTCCCGTTTTGGGAAGTCGCTTAAAAATATTATAGATTTATTACTGAGTGATTTGTTTTTAGGGGCATAGCGCTTTAGGATATAAGGACCTAAATACTTCGAAGAAATCACTTCGACTCGATATTATCTCTGTTCCTTATCAAGTAATAGGTAAGAGTGTACTTATATATATATATATGTCGTATCGTGATACGAAGAAATCACTGTGAGCCTTCAAAGATTTGTTTCTAATTTGTTGTAATAATAATAAGGGAATCCATATCCAATTATGAAATAAATTATTAACAATTAAAATTAGTAATAATTACTTGTTACTAAATGCGATTTATTTGATTAGAAATCTTTCTGTGATTATAGTCTTCAGTAATTATGAATATAAATATATAAAATTTGGTATAATTATAATATAATGTATATAGATTTTGGTATTAGCATCATCTTATATTAATAAATAATATATTTTAGAGGTGAGCCTCCTTTAATGTGAAGTGCAGATGAAAAAACACTTTTTCATTCTATCTCATCGTGTGGGGTATTGTTGAATAGGTCTTTTAAAATAAAGGCATGATTTTATACATGAAATTTTCACAAAGTCAATAATTTTCGACTAATCGCTCTCCAAAGAGGCTTATAAGTTGATCCACCCTGGCATTTCTAAACTGGAAGGAGATAGAAACTTGTAAGTTTCCATGCTAAAAACTCTTTATGAAAATTATTTTCAGCGAAATCGGACAGTAACTTTTAAAGTGCTTCAAAGGAAACCCACTGCGCGTTGATAGTTACGGCACCCTTGTCCTGACATGCTCTTGGTTAGGCTACTTTAAGAAATACAATGACACATAAATTTGGTCGAATAAATTATTATTTTTGTATGTTTAGATTAAATTCCATCTGAACAGAGTTTAATGTACCACAGGAAAATTTCACCGAGGCGTAACTCAGCCGAAATAATATGTGAAATAGAAATATTGAACAGTTAGCCAACTAGCTATATTCTGTGAAACGCAAATCGCGTTTTGTGCATATTCCAATTTCCGAAGCCTTTGACAAAATATGTGGATAGTATTAATATCACGTTAAAATTATGCGACACGTAACGCGATAAATATTATTTTTCACGTCTACCTTAAATTAGTTTTTTGTATAATATAGAAAATATATAGCTTATGTTACTAAGGATGTAATACTGAAATAATTTTTGAAATAAGTCCAGTAGTTTTTGGCTGAATCAATAACAACACAAACAAAAATAAAAACCTTTCTCTACGAATTAGTAATCTCCACACAATTATAATTACGTGCCACATAATTATAATTATGTGGAGATGACTAATTCGTAGACAAAAAAACTTTGCTGAGATAAAAAGTAATCCACGTGTCACACACTATAAATAAAGGATCATTATTATACCATAGATATATACCTGTGGCGGACCAATTAGCGCCACAATCCTGAATCGCGCTATCGAAGTTTTCTATGATCGGCACTATATATAGGACATCTGAAATTCATACATGTGGGGATCGTTCTGTCTTCCATAGTGCGCGCGTAACAGTGTCCCGTATCGACTACGTCGTAGCCCTGCTCCGTAGCATACGTCGTAGCCCTGCTACGTGCCGTAACGTGCCGATCCCGCTCTAAAGTGCAGTGCCTACATACTCTGTACAGCGTTCTTCAATTATACACTTTATTCCTTTAGAATAAGGTGTTAATTGTCGATAGGCTGAGGAATTGCCCCCTGCCTTTGGCCTCCCGCTGTAACTTGTTTACAGTGTTGGGTCACGGGGAGTCAGCCCTCAAAGTTGTATTCAAACAGTGCAAGTACGTACACTTTTTAGTGACTGCTTAGACACTTAATTCGTGTTTCGTGTCTAGTGATATCTGTGTTGTGTGTGAGTACCTTGTATTATAATTTAGTTCTCGTTATACATGTACATGTCTCGCGTGTGTAACACCATGTGACGTTATAGTGCGTCATGTCCACGTACGTGTAGTACTTTAGTGCTTGTGTACTTCGACCATGGCCGACCGTGGTTCGCGGCCGCACAGCCGCGACCGCCCCAGCCATTCCCGCGCTAGCTCCGTTGCGTCGCGCAGCAGACCTTCATCAAGGTCCAGCTCGCGCACCTCAGAGCGCGCATACCTGTCTGCCACTGAACCCAGCTTGAGCGGCATGGATACCGCTCGCCCCGGGCCGTCCTCGGGATTTTCGCGGGGGTGTACTGACACCCTCCCGCCCCAATGTCCTCCGACGGCGACCCGCCGCGAGTCTGGGCCGCCGCCCCGCTCAGCCGAACAGGGTTCGGCCTCACCGCCGCGCCCCGCGCGCCTTCCGACAGAGGTGAGCACCCCCCGCCAACCTCCAGCAGCCGCCTCAGTGAGCACCAAGCTCACTTTCACCGCCTCGCCGGCCTCACCGCCGCAAGAGGAGCGCAGTGCGGTAAGTGCCCCTACTCCTAGGGCCCCCGTACCAGCCCCCGCGTCGAGTATCATGCCTCCGCCTCCTGCCCCTCCTGTGCAGGTTACCAAGCGGCAACGCCAGCAGGTACCGTCTGAGGTGTCTCCGCCTGCCAAACGTGCTGACCGTCCGGCCTCGTACGCCGCAGCCACCTCTACCGCTCCGACCGGATCCGGATCTCCATCGGCCTCGACCTCGAGGGCCCCATCGCCGATGGACACAACCTTGGCATCCACATCCGCGCCGGCGACGAATACAACCTCGCCGCCGCCCCCGCCCCCTCCTCGCTGTCCACCTCTGATAGTTGAGAATTTGGACAATTGGACCACTCACTTCAGGAACCTAAAGATACTCCTAGGCCACGCCCCACACGCAAAGCCTTACGCCCTTGGTGTTAAGTTCAACCCGCAGGGCGAACAGGAGTACCGGACTGTCCGGAGGTACCTGGTTGACCTGAGCCAGTCTACACCGGTCAGCTGGTACTCCTACGCCCTTTCACAGGAACGAGGACTGAAGGTCGGTATCCGCGGCCTCCCAGTAAACACTCCCACCGAGGAAATTGCCGCCAACCTTAATAATCTGGGATACGATGTGGAGCACGTATCCCGGATCATTGCAAGGAAAGACCGCCCAGGATGCAGTTACTTCGTACTGCTCAAACGCACCTCAAATCTGGTACCCGGGATCTACCAGATTACTGAGTTGCTCAACATGCCGGGCATTAAGATTGAGGCCTGGCGTGGAAAGAGCGGCCCCGCCCAGTGCCACAGATGCCAGCAGTTCCGGCACTCGAGCAGGAACTGCCACCGCCAAATGGCGTGTGTGCGGTGCGGCGAGGAACACGCCGCCAGAGACTGCCCCCGCCCAATCACCGAAGAGCCCACCTGCGTAAATTGCAAGGGGGCCCATCCCGCAAACAGCAGGAACTGCCCAGTCTTCCGCAGGGAGGCCCGTAACCGTCAGGCGGGCTCAGTTGCCCGCTTCACTTGAGCTCCCCGAGCCCCCCGAGTAAGCCGTGACCCCCCCCATCTCGGAGAAAGAGGTCCCTCCACCTCCGCCGACTGCCACTTCCCTAATGGCAGAGGCGAACGACCCTATCCCCCGCCCCACCCCCTCGGCCGCCCCCCCCCCCTCTTCAACCAGGAGGCGTAGGAGGAGGAGGACCACCAAAAAGAGGTCCAAATCAGGTGCCACCTCTACTGCCGCTACAGACTCGGAGTACGAGCCTCTCGCACTTCCCCTCCCCTCTGCAGACGCAGTTCCGCCGCCCCCCCCGCCCTCAGCGCCCCCCGCGCTTGACCCGTGCCCCGCGCACGGCCCCTCCGACCACTGCTACAGAAGTGGCCGAGGTGACCACCATACCCGCAAACCCAGCGGCAGTTGCTACTACTCTGCCAGCTATTGCCCCCCCGCCCCCCCACCGTCGATCCAGGAGGGAATCCCCCAAATCGACCGCTGATCTCCTTCAAGCCCTCTTTTCCCTAGGCATGGCTATCTACTCAAAATCCATGCCGGCGAGGACATTTTCAAGACCCTCCTCTCGGCCCTCCCTGAAGGAGCCACCCTCATCAGCCAACTTATTTCCCAATGGCTCCCAATGCCCCAACCTCAATTAAAGTTGTTCATTGGAACATCCGGGGGGCTCGCGACAAGGTGGCCCCCCTGCGCCACCTCCTTCGGGAATACCAGGTGGACGTCGCTCTGTTAAGCGAGACTTTTGAGCCCGCAGGACCGCTTTCACCTCCCGGGTTTGTGGCGTATCGCCAGGACTTCCTGGGGGGAAACCGTGTGTGTCGAGGCCTCGCCGTCCTGGTCGGCAGAAGGTTACTCCACCAAGTCCTCCCAGCCCCCCCGGTTACCTCCCTTTATGCACTGAGCATTGAGCTGGCGCTCGGCTCCCATCGCACCCGTATTTACGCGTGCTATAAACCCCCGGGATCGCATTTAGATATCTCCGACATCCACAGGCTCATATCAGATGAGCCGACGGTGATTGCCGGAGATCTAAATTGCAAGCATCCCGGGTGGGGTTCCCGCACGACCAACGCGGATGGTCGACGCTTGCACGCGGACTCCGTTCAGTCCGGGTACTCGGTAGTGGGTACTTATACCCCCACCCACTACCCCGAATGTCCCCAGCACTCGCCTGACGTCCTGGACGTGGCTGTCACCTCTCGGCTACCAGGAGCCTTCGATCAGGAAGCTCTTGACGAGGCCCACGGCTCGGACCACCTCCCTGTCCTGGCCTGCATCCGCGCTTTACCCGCGAGAGTCCCCCCCTCCCCCCTCACCCAGTCCGTGATTGGGAGATTTTCACCGCGAAGCTGCATGAGAGCACGCCCAATTTCCCGGTCGATTCTGCAGAGGCCGTCGAATCGATGACTCTGCAAATCACCGGGGCAATCTCCGCTGCAATGGAAGCGGCCACCGAACCGCCAACCCTACGGCAGCAGTATAAAAGGCCTCCACTACCCCGCCACATCGCCGACCTAGTGGCGCAAAAGAAAAAACTGCGCCGCCAATGGCAGCGCACCCGCTGCCCAGTGATGAAGAGCCAGCTCAACCGCCTCACTGCCAAGGTAAAGTTTCTACTTGTAGAACAATACGCTGCAGACTGGACCTCGCGCATCCAGGAGGCGGGCGAGGACTGGCCCTCCCTCCACCGGTTCTGCCGCAGGTTAACCGGTACAGTTGCTCCCGTGAGCCCTCTACTCCACCCGGACGCTCGGTAGCGCAACTTGCGCTACCGAGCTGAGGATAGAGCAGAGATCCATGCCAGACACTTGGAACGACAATTCCAACCGCTGCCCACGACCGCAACGGATCACGTCCGGATGGTCTCCGAGGAGGTAAAGGTCTTTCTCCTTCCCCCCCCCCCCCCCCCTCGCCCCCTACCTTCTCCTTCTCCCCGAGAGAGGTCCAAAGGACTATCTCTCGCCTCAAACCTAAAAAGGCACCCGGCGCGGATGGTATTCCCAACGCAGCCCTTCGTCACCTTCCCTTTAGAATGGTGGCCGCCCTCACCCGCCTGTTTAACGGCGTTGTGAGGACCGGCCACTTCCGCACCCCCTGGAAACTAGGGTTAATTATTAATATTCCCAAGCCCCACAAAAATTTGAGACGGGCCGAGGGGTATCGGCCCATAACACTGCTCTCAACCCTCTCAAAGTCCTTTGAAATCCTTCGTCTTAAATACCTCTCCCCGTACCTCCATCCTCGAGAGGAACAATTCGGCTTTAGGTCCCAGCTGAGTACCACCCTCCAGCTGGTACGCGTGATTCACCACCTTTCCGTTGCGGCCAATAAAAAGAACTCGTCAGTCGCGGTCTTTTTAGACATGGAGAAGGCGTTCGATAGTGTCTGGCACGAAGGTCTCCTCTATAAGCTTATCCGTGCCGACGTTCCCCCCTCCCTGATAAGGTTCATGGCCTCATTCCTCACCGGCCGGACTTTCCAGGTACGCGTTGATGGAGTCCTTTCAGGTGAGTACCCCATTGCAGCGGGAGTCCCCCAAGGCAGTGTGATCTCTCCGGGGCTATACAGCTTCTTCGCCAGCGACGTGCCCAAGGACCCCGGCACCATCGCAGCGCTGTACGCGGACGATACAGCTTTTATCGCCAGCTCGCTGAATCCTGACCATGCCGCCATCAAGCTTCAGAGGACGCTGGACCTCCTCCCTGACTGGCTGAGCAAATGGAGACTCTCTGTTAACGCAGGTAAGTCCCAGGCGCTCGCCGTCACCACGAGAGTAAGTTTTCCAGCGCCTCTGAGGATTGGAGACGCCGTGATCCCATGGGGAAGAACGGCGAAGTACCTCGGGGTAATCATTGACCGCCGACTCTCCATGCGCGCCCAGTGTCAGTCTGCGGTGGCCAAGACTGGAGCAGCCATAGCCCAGCTGAGACCAGCCTACGCGTCCCCTCAGATCCCTCTAAATATGCGGTTAGCCCTTTTCAAGACCTATGTTAGATCCCGCCTCACGTACGCGGCACCAGCGTGGCACCACCTGCTCTCTGCGCCCCAGAGAGTGTCGCTGCAGAGAGCCCAGAACCGCGTGCTTCGCCGAGTCGTAGGTGCCCCCTGGTACGTGAGGAACGACACCATATCAAGAGACCTGAGGGTGGAGAGCGTCGAGGCTTTCGTGGCCCAGCTCTCCTCCAGACTTTTCGCGCGTGCGGATGCCTCGCGCCTGGTTGAACTAACCGACCTGGCGCCTTAGCACGCCCACCCGCCCGACCGCCACCGCCTGCCCAGGGACGCCGTCCCACCTGGGGACCCAGCGGAGCCACGCAGCCCGCCCCACCGCCCTGAAGAGGAGGAGCCCAGGCGCACTGGAGCGCCACACCCGGCGCACTGACGCGCCTTGGCGCAATCCGCGCCACCACCATCGTGGGATTGTATCCCCCCTTCACCTTCCCCCTACATCGGCAAACCTAATGCCGGTGCAACCATTTTGCAATCTCGTCCGGAGTCTGGCGAGTGGCAGCCCTATTGCCACCCTGCCGACCCCGTGGCGTATCTTCCCCCCCGATATCAAAAGTCGGGGCCCGGAAGCCCCTAAAAAATTCCTCACCCTTTTTCCCCCAGGTCGCTTGTTTCCGCGGTCCGGTAAACGCGGCGCGTGTGGGAGTGGACCCAAACACGTTTCCCGGCCCCCGGGTCGGGACCCCCACGCGCCGTTTGGAGCCGACCGCTGGTCCTGGTTGTGCCTGGATTGGCAATACGTCATTCCCTTGGTTTTTGTGTTGCCCTCCCTTGGGTTCCCCCGCGTTCTGCCGCGGGGGTCTTCCCCTAAAACCGACTAAATGCGCCCAGTATTAGTACTGGGTGCGTCTTCCCACCCCAAGTAGAGGGGCTCTAGCCCCTGGTTTTGGTTCCCCGCCCAAGGCCCTTTTCAGGGGCCCGACGCGCGAGAAGAGTCTCCCTTCTCGAAATTCGAAATACATGTGGGCTTCGGCCTGACCGAGCATACTATCTCGTTTGGTCGGAGATCTTCCTTTGGGGCTTGAGCCTCAACGCAACGCGGCCTGGTCGAACCCTCATCGGCTTCAACGGGCACACTCACTACAACGGCCGGTCAGCAAGCAGAGCACATCTCTCCTGGTCAGCACCGTAGCGTCGACCCGTACGGCAGCACTCCGACTCACTGGAGCCCGTGCAGCAGCAGCACAGTTCCGACTCACTGGGACTCTCTGGCACTGGCGACTCAAGCACGACGACTCAAGATTCGACCTCAGATATTCGGGGGAGAGTGATGTGGCGCACCAATTAGCGCCACAATCCTGAATAGCGCTATCGAAGTTTTCTATGATCGGCACTATATATATACGACATCTGAAATTCATACTAGTGGGCTTCGGCCTGACCGAGCACACCATCTCGCTCGGTCGGAGATCTCCCTTTGGGGCATCCACGATATCCCACATACCTATTCAAATCCATTCAGTGCGTTAAAGCAATAATTATGATAATCACTAATATCATGTTATTGATCTATTACTGATATCTCAACACTCTTTTATACGAAGATGTATTATGGAACGCTCCAGGTGTATATAAAATTTACTTTATAATTAACCACGTATGAATAAGATCTGGGACAGAGCCGATACCGTATTCTGGCGCCATGATTACGTGATGCGGCCACAGGCTAAATATGACGTAGACATTGCAGTAAATAAGTATAAAAATTAATTGCATTCAATATCCTTCCAATTAGTTGCACTGTATTCAATAAATTATTAATTATGATGTTGTGCATATAGCTTGTTTGATACGCAAAATAAAAAATTAAATTAAATACATTTTTATTAAAACTTCAAAGCCGAATGCAAACAATTTGTAAGTTAAATAAATCATTGAAGAAAAGTAGACACCTACATTAGATAAGTTAGGAAAATATAACAGGGACGAAGATAGATTAATGAGTATCCGTGTTTTTTTCTTTTTGACTACCAAACAGGGTTTTCCACATTTTTTATATTAATAAGTAAGAGACAAATTTGTTCAAAGTTCAAGATATTTTAATCAATTCCAACGTGGCAGTAACAAGGAAAAGGCCAAATCATTTAACTCACTCAGTTTGTCAATCAATTTTCAGAAGGGTTATAAACTTCAAAGCCGAGTTGTATATGGCGGCGACGGTGGAGTGCTAGGACAACACAGCCATAAATAACAGCGCCCGGGTCGCCTGAAAATAAGAAGTTTCAAATTGACCGCTCAATCGAAAAACTGAGCTATTCTGTACTTGAAAACCAGACTTAATTTGTCCGGGAGTTTTGTGTTATTTTTGTAAAAATGTTGGTATTTTCTTTACTTTGTATCCGTATATTTTTGACGTGACAACGTCTAATAAATCGATGAACGCCGGCTGCACGCACGAAAATGGATGACTCATTGTCCCGGTACTCTGTCCCGTTACGTTAGTATGCAATCATTTCATCAATGTTTTGTTATGACGTTGTCACGTTAAACTATCGTCCGTAACCCGACTTTACAGACAACCAATTTTTTTTTCTTTTTTTTTTCGTATGCAATAACATAAAAATATAACAGCTGTGATAGTAACGCAAATATTGCAGATATTAGTGGGTCTAGCTCTAGCTTTAAAGCGTATGTATTAAAATTTATATCACGGCACTTAGTACTAAAATTCGATACAAGAGCAAAGTTTTAAAATGTATAAGTCTGGACATTGTCTGACGTCGCTTTCATTCAGCGTTTCAAGTGAAAAGTAATTTAAGCGTTACATTGTCTTTTACATCATGTTGTAACTTTTTACGATACTTTGTTCATTCATGATACAGGCACAAATAAAATACGTGTAGTTGAGTTTAAAGATGTTCAAGTCTTGTCTAGCACCGATAAAAGCTTGTAGATCTGATTTGTTTCGAAAAATACAAAAAAAAAAACATGAACTTCATATCGATAGGTACTTAATATGAGAAAATTTTTGTTTGTTTGTTTGCATTGAATAGCTCCGCAGCTACTGGACGGATTTTAATGAAATTTAGCACAGATATAGAGTAGACCACGGGTAAGGACATAGGCTATTATTTATCGCAGCAATATATATGATGCCCGCTGGATTTTCTTCTGTGCACGCCGTGTCGCGGGAAATATCTATTTAGTTTATAATTTCATGATAAAATCACGCGGGATTACGTTGCGACTAAGCGCAGTTGTGAACTTCGAAGAGATAAAGTTTGGTGAAAGTAACCGTCGTATCTTCATAATAAAGTGTTGTGAAATATTTTTAGCCGCATAATTCCAACAGTTGGAAAGCGTTTAACATAACCTAAGTGATATTGATCATTTCGGAATATGACAGTGATAAAACTCACTTGTTTCAAAAGACTAAATGTTATTGGATTGGAAACATTGAAATAAAAATACAATATCAAAACAACGAACAACAACTCTTCTTTGCACCTGGCATATTATTCGCTCTGTGTTTTCGCTACTCTGCGTCGTACACAGGCGTATTTCGTTAAGGAAGCATTAGCTAGGAGGGCATGACGAGGGTACCCTTATATCGTATTGCTAATCCACTTATTTGGATGTCCCTCGAATTGTATTAAATTCGTAATCCAACCATTAAGCTTATAGGAATATTAAAAGGTGACAGATTAAATATAATGTAAAACTAAGATAAGGGGCTAAATGGTTGATGGATGGATGGATCAACTTTTACATGTTACCAGGAGCAGTAACATATTGTATAAGTTTAAAATTTTCTCAGATAGATATAGACGTAGGTAAACTTATTATATATTATATATATAATTATATTTTTTTTAGATGTGTAAAAATATCAATACGTGAAGCATAAACTTATTTACATTATAAAATACATATAAAAATAAAATTACACACACTACCTCACTCATACTAACATGCGTTTGTATTTTAACAGTAGGTTTGACACAATAGGTATGTTGCCTAGTGTGGAATATTACATTTCTATAAATAAAATTTAAAAATAATTGTTCATTCAAGATACATAAATCTAAAAGAAATAGGTATTAACATTGACGCGATTATAAATTATAAGCAAATAAAAAACAGAACGCTTTGTTACGTCACAAGTTGCTACCGCCATACATTTTGTAATGACAAATGTATGGCGGGTGCAACTCGTGGCCTCATAGGCCGATATATCGCTCTCTTTCATATTTTAAATTTAAATTGTTTGTATCTTCGTTATTTTGATATTGGAAATGTCTTTTCTTTCTCTCCAGTATAGGAGCCAAGTTCACGAAAAAGTGCGATCCCCTTATATATAGGAGAGTTGTGAAGATATGATATTCAAAAAAGGCTCAAAAGACGCGTATTTACGAAGATTTAAGAATTATTCGAGAAAGTAAAAAAACATAAAAGTTATGGCCGAAATTGTGAAAAAAAATACTTTTTTTTCCGAATATTCGATTTAGCGCTCAATATTTAAGAAACGAAGAATGATATCAAAAATTTGAGAAAAATTCCTCTGGAAAGTTTAGTCAGCTACAATTTGAGCTAAAAACAAATACGATCGGGTTAAGGGTTTGCCCTGTAGCCTAACCTTTTTGAAAAAAGAAATGAAATATCTTATACTTTAAACGAGACTATCTTGTATGTATAATCAGAATCTCGATAACGGCTACAATTATTTACATGAAATTTAGTACGAAGTGAGTTTTGAGGGATAAAAATCGATCTAGCTAGGTCTTATCCCTTAGAAACTGCGCATTTTTAAGCAATATATGTGTGTCGTGGATCAATATAATACCAATAATTTCGGCTCCCTTACGTATGTGCGATTGGCAGCTTGGTATACGATACCTATGTACAATTTTTGCGTTGTTTTAAAATTTGAAATGTGGTGGGTTCGAATCCCGGTCAGATAAATAATTTTTGTGATTCTTCTTTTTTTTTACTAAAACTCCGTGCAAAGCCCGGTATTCCAGGTACTGTACTTACACTTACTTCAAACTTCGATACATGTGTGGAAATACGTTTATACGATATACGGAATATAATACGGAAATACGAAAACGTCGAGGATACTTATGTTAATCTATTAATTTTATAATCTTCTACTAGCTGATCCGGCAAACGTTATTTTGCCATTTACAAAAGATGGATTACGACCGATTCTCAGGCCTTCCGTCTGGTTTTAACCGACTTCCAAAAAAAGAGGCGGTTATACATTCGGCTGTATATATTTTTATATTTTTTGTGTGTTCAACGATTACTCCGCCGCCTGTGGACCGATCACAAATCGGTCCTTTTGACATCTAAGTGATGACCTGATGATGGGATCCATGAGGAAACGAGGGAACTCCTCGAATGGACATACCATAATGGAACTTATGTGGACACATTAGGCAATTTGAAATTTTTCTGAAGTAGTCCATATGCTACAAAAAGTAAGATTTAACACCTAAGAATACCCTGGATCCAAAAGTACTGAACAGAACTCCTGACTCCTTATAGATAGCTGTTTTGAGAATTTCGGCGTTATTTAAAGTACTGCAAGCATATATGCCACTATGTCAATTACAGTCATCATTACCATCACCACCATCATCACACGTAACAACAACATATTATTAGGATGATAAAGGTTCTCACTACTCATCAGAGTTTTGTGCACCGATATCAATGTCTTTGAAATTTTACTATAGGCGAAATTATATTCGTGATCATCATCATCACTATAATATTATATTTAATGCTTATTGCTACATTTTTTTCCGTCGACTACTACAATAGACAATAATAATTATTTAATATTATAGTATCTAGTGATTATCATCACTGGTGATTGTTTATTAGGTCTATAGATCGATAATGCTTATTTGGAAAAATACCTCTCAGAAAAGTACATCTCAGAAAAGAATAAAATAACGCTTGAGTTTGTTTTTCCGTGCGAGTAAGAACAGCGGAGGCTTTTTTATATTTATAACTTTCTTAAAATGTGTTAGTAATAATATAATAAATTAATAATTTTGATTATGAAGATTCAGTAGAGAAATAGTAAAATTTTAGCCAAATTTGAAAGTGGAATTATGTAGAAAATAAGTTTTATTTCATACTCTTTTGTGCATTTTTACTTTGGAAGTCGGTTTTCATTTTTAAAATATAGTTATATTAGTTAGATAATATTATATAGTAACATGTCCTGACTGACTGATTCGTCAACGCCGAGGCAAAACTACTGAAGCTAGAAACGTAATACTTATTGTGGCTTCCTTTTGTGACTATAGGCCCACTAAGAAGGGATATTGCGAAACTCTCAATTCGAAACGACTCAATTACAAGATGAAATTTTATAATATTTTCTCTTAAGAAGTAAAATAACATCTTTGCAATACGAAGATTTAAGATTTTTAGATTCTTTCTTGTTTAGCGAAGCTTTACCTGAAACGTTTAAGTCCGCCAAGACAATCAATAAATCTGGCACCGAGCTTAAAGCAAATACACCTGCCAAAACTAAACGACCAGCCCCTTCTTCTTCTACGAAGACTTTAAACCGCAATCCCCCGGGTGCAGCGTACAGGCCGCAGACCCAGACAGGGAAGAAATACCAGCCTGCAGCTCCCCATACGCAGCAGCTCGCGCACTCATCGAAGACGTTGTTGCGTCAGCCGGCAGCGAAGACAGCTCCACAGCGCCGCCGATACTAGATACGGTTAAGTATGCTGGTCGTCTTCATTATTACTTCGAACAGTGGTCTCTTATAACAAACGATCGTACCATCCTATCCTGGTATATTATATATATAGTCCTATTAGAGATTACAAGATACCTCTTTTAGACCCTGTACAACAGGATACATTACCTCCATTGCGCAAACATTCAGAACCAGATAATGCTTTGATTCTTGAGGGAATTACTGATTTACAAAGAACCGGTGCCATTTCTGAGTGTAAGCCGTGCAAGGGACAATTTATTTCGAGTGTTTTTCTGACGCAAAAGCCGAATGGTAAAATGAGCTTTATTTTAAACCTTAAAAAAATAAACCGATTCATAGTGACGGAACATTTCAAGCTGGAGAATCTTCAAACAGCAGTTAAATTAATTACATGTGACTGTTTTATGGCAACTCTTGATCTCAAAGACGCCTATTTTTTAATAAAAATTCACGAAGATTCAAAAAAGTATTTACGATTTGTTTTTAACAATAATTTATACCAGTTTAATGTTCTACCATTCGGCCTTAGCACTGCACCTTTTGTCTTTACAAAAATAATGAAACCCGTAATTAAACTGTTACGCTTTGCTGGAATGATATCCACGGTATATTTAGACTGGTTGTTGATAGGACAGTCTCAAAAACAATGTCTTATAAACATTGAAACCACAAGGGCCTTACTAACATCGCTTGGCTTTATTATTAATAAAGACAAAAGCTGCCTCCGATCCTCTAGAGCTTGTAAATATCTGGTTATGATTATTAACTGTCATGAAATTAATTTAAGTCTGCCAACGGAGAAAAGAAACAGAATCAGGAATGAATTAGAAAAATTCAGGAATCTAAACGTTGCAAAATTCGAAAACTAGCTCAACTCGTAGGTCTACTTGTATCCGCGTGCCGTGCAATCGAATATGCTCTTCTTCACACCAAAGAAATGGAGCGTTCTAAATTCCTAAATTTAAGATACGATGATGACAACAGTAAAATGATGACCGTAAGTACCACATTGTATCCGGATATGCAGTGGTGGTTGAATAATATAAATAGTTCCGTTCATAGAATCCTAAACGATAGCTATAGTCGTGAAACATATTCAAATGCCTCAACTACGGGGTGGGGGGCTGCGTGTAACGGATTGACATCAAATGGCCAGTGGTCTAATTCCTAGGCACAAAAACACCATATTTATATTGAAGTTTTGGCTAGTTTTATTGCGCTCAAATCTTTTGCGCGGGATCTTTACAACTGCCTAATCCTCATGCGTATTGTTATTCCACTGCGATTGTTTATATCAATCGAATGGACGGAATCCAATATCCTCCACCTAACAGAAATAACGCGAGAAATTTGGCAGTTGTGTGAGGATCGTAAACTTTTTATTTTTGCTTCTTATATAAAATCAAAAGACAAGGCAATAGCAGATTTTGAATCGCGTAAATCTCATCCGGATATTGAATGGGAGCCTACTTTGCTTTCTCTCGTATCGTTAACTCGCTTGGCAGACTAAAGATAATTTGTTTGCCAGTCGCATTAATTATAAATGTATATTTCCTGGCAACGAGATCCGGATGCCTTTGCCATCGACTCATTTATAGTGCCATGGGCGAATACTTACTTTCTTCTATGCATTTTCTCCTTTTTCGATTATTTTAAAGGCTCTTCGTAAAATTATTTTTGAAAAAGCACAAGGCATTATGGTAGTTCCTTTATGGCCTAACCAAGCCTGGTATCCACTTTTTCAATCACTTATTGTATCTAATATGTTAATGTTTCCACCTCATAAACATGTCATAATATCCCATTGCAGCTCGCGTCGGATACACGAGACGATTACCCTGGTAGCAGCAGTCTTATCTGGAGCGCACTATCAAGACGTGCGTGCCCGCATGTTCGCTCGACATATTAATCCGAAAATTCCGCCTAGTTTTCAAACGTATACTTCATTCGAGGACCTATTATTATTAATATTGCGTTATTAAACGCATTCAATCTCGTCTTGAAACTGTTGAACCCGAGGTTAAAACTGAGGTTTATACAACTGTTCGAACGCCGAGGTTGCCTGCGATTGAGATAATGTAAAATACATTGGTGACATACAAAATTGGCCACTATTCTATGCCAGTTTTAAAACAACGGTACATGATAATAGCTCGTTGACTGATTGCCGACAAGTTATATTATTTAATAGGTAAGTTGGCGCCAAGGGCTCAATCAGTATTCGCTGGTGTCACCCCCCGTAAGAATTGTGGCGTGTTGAGAATTATGTTAACGTATAAGGAAAAGGAAATATATATAATATTTCCTGGCAACGAGATCCGGATGCCTTTGCCATCGACTCATTTATAGTGCCATGGGCGAATACCTACTTTCTTCTATGCATTTTCTCCTTTTTCGATTATTTTAAAGGCTCTTCGTAAAATTATTTTTGAAAAAGCACAAGGCATTATGGTAAATCCTTTATGGCCTAACCAATCCTGGTATCCACTTTTTCAATCACTTATTGTATCTAATGTGTTAATGTTTCCACCTCATGAACATGTCATAATATCCCATTGAATAATTGGGATATTATAACATATATATTATATTAACGTTATGTTGTATTCATAATATTATCCTGACCCGTTCGTGTGTTAATTCGCGCGCTGAGAATTATCAGTTAATATTTCAGTCGCTGGTGGACAGGTATCAAGATACTCGTATGCTCGCCTCCACATATTTTGACCAAGCCTTAAATTTAAAATTGAATGGTTCCGCATCTGTTTCGAATTTTCAGTCATTTATAAATAATTTCGTAACGGCGGTTAATTCGCTTAAAAACTTAAATTTAGAAACTCTTTCCGATTTTATTTTATTACAACTCGCATTGAAAAAATTCGATACATAAACTATTCGCGCCTTTGAAATGACGGTACGTAATAATAAAATTCCTACACTGGAGAGTTTTATCTCATTCATAAAAGATCAGTGTAGAATATTTAGAAATACGCAGTCTAGTTCATCTAGCTCATCCAGTAATATCAATAAACAAAGGTTAATTAACTACCGAAATAATAACACCGCGCCTAATCCGCAGTCTTATGTAGCATGTTCGGATTCTAGTAATAATAATTATAACCCGCTCAGATGTATGTGTAATAACATTATGCATGATCATCTTTACAAATGTCCCGCGTTCAATGATTTGGCCCCGTTGGCTCGCTTTAATTATATTAAAGGAAAGAAATCTTGCGTTAATTGCTTAAGCATAAAACATAAATCGAACTCTTGTCTTAGTAAGTCTAAATTCCGCGTTTGTGACCGACGACATCACACGCTAATACACTTCGATAAGATCCGGCAGTCAGCTGACACGCGTGACCTTGAACTTGATAATAACAGTTCTCGCCGTCCGATGCCGACGCCACAAACCGATCGAATACCTACGCGTATAGGTGTTCGAATCGAACATAATAGCGAAGTGTCGCTGTGCTCGACGTCGCTCGCACGTAAACAAGCGATAAGAAATAATTGTAGGCAGAAAACTTACCCCGCGCGCGCTCGTTATATAACTCGCGACTCAGACAAACAAATGATTTTGTTACCTACCGCCCAGGTTATTGTTTACGATGTAAATGAAACTACTTTGTGAAGCGCTGTCTAGTAAACATCGCACGACTATGGGTTTGTACCCATAGTCGTGCGATGTTTACTAGACATCTCTTAACAAAGTTGTTTCATTACGTCGCAATGTTATAATCGTCTAGGGCTTTTGAATAAATTTAAAAATACTAATTTGATAGTTAAAGGAATTGGGGTTCGAAAAATCATGTAAGGGTTTCGTGGATATTGTTTTATACTCGCGCTTAAATAAAAATATTAGTTTTAATATTTCTCCGCATATCGTGGAACGTATTACCGATAGATAGGTTACCGAACACTAACGTAGACGTGTCTTCGTTAACGCACCTGAAAGCCCTCCCGCTAGCAGATACTGACTTTTCGCGCCCGGGTGATGTGGATATCCTGATTGGGGCTTCAGTATTCCCGCATTTGCTATTACCTAATATAGTACGTAGTTATCAATATGATTTACCTCCCGCTATTGAGACGGTATTTGGATTTGTGATTATGGGTTCCGTACCTACGACGCATATGTCTAATTATACTACATCTTGTTGCTCTGTGCTTCAAGAAAATAATATTAATTCTCTCGTCCAGTGATTTTGGGAGCTTGAGGAATTGGCGGCACCGCACTCGAAGAGCCATAAGGATCTCGAGTGTGAAGAACATTTCCGCGCTACCACTGTTCGCGACGACAGTGGTAGGTATGTTGTCGCGTTGCCGTTTCAAGATGACCCTTATTCATTAGGCGATTCGTACGCTATCGCTCTTCGACGCTTTTATTGTTTGGAACGTAAACTCGATGCATCACTAAATATGCGCGCCGCTTATAATGACGTCATGCGCGATTATATAAATAAAGTGTTTTTGAGCCCGGTTGAAATTAAGAAGGACAATAATTCGGTTCCTTCATATTATATTCCGCATCACGGCGTATTTCGCGAAGATAAGACCTCCACTAAACTACGTGTAGTTTTAGATGCTAGTTGCCGGACTACATCGGGTCAGTCTATCAATGATATTTTACATACCGGCCCGAATCTACAGGGTGATTTATTTAACGTCATAACAAATTTTCGTCTTTTTAAAATTGCTCTGTCAGCTGATTGCCACCAAATGTTCCTTAATATTGGTGTTCGCGAATCTGGCCGTAGATTTCAACGGATTCTTTATCGCTTTAATAACAGTGAACCTTTAACCGTGTATCAGTTCAATCGAGTTTGCTTTGGACTCCGCTCCAGTACTTATCACGCGTTACGAGTTGTCCGGCAATTGATCGCTGACGAGGGAGAGAACTTTCCCGCTGCCGCCTCAGTTATTTTTCCCGCTACCGCTACTGCTACCGGGCGCGCACCCGCTACCGCTACCGCTCGGCCGCTTGCTACCGCTACCGCTACCGCGCACGCACCCACTACCGCATCCGCTACCGCACCCGCTACCACACCTGCTACCGCACCCGCTACCGCACCCGCTACCGCACCCGCTACCGCACCCGCTACCGCACCCGCTACCGCACCCGCTACCGCACCCGCTACCGCACCCGCTACCGCACCCGCTACCGCACCCGCTACCGCACCCGCTACCGCACCCGCTACCGCACCCGCTACCGCACCCGCTACCGCACCCGCTACCGCACCCGCTACCGCACCCGCTACCGCACCCGCTACCGCTACCGCGCGTGCTCACGCTACCGCTACCGCTACCGGGCGCGCTCCCGCTACCGCTATCGCGCGCGCTCCCGCTACCGCTATCGCGCGCGCTCCCGCTCTCGCTACCGCACCTTAGACGAATAAACGAAAAAAATTGTTAGGCAACATGCCTATTGTCAAACTTTCTTTCACATCTCATAAGCAACATTTACATAACACGTATTTTATTGTTCATCTAAGAGGCAAAAGAATCCTAAAACAGTTGAAACTTACAAATTAAAATATGACTTATGGTCGAATTTCGACCACAGGGCGATCTATAGTTAGTTTATATGTCTCGTATTATATTTACTTACAGCCTTCGTGGTCCAGTGGTTCAGAGCTTCGTCGTTGGTTCGATTCCCATGTTGGAACAACAAAAACTGTTGTTTCCATGTTTGTAAGGTTTGTTTGTTGGTAAGGAAAATGTAGGCTGATCACCTGATTGTCCGACAAGAAAGATGATCCATGCGTCGGATGGGCATGTAAAAGTCTGTCCTGCATCTGATCTCTAGCATGTCGTGTCGGTTATGCCTCTCACTATGTTACAAGAGCAAAGGAAGAGAAAGTGCTCTTGTGTATTGCGCATATACTTGGTACCATAAAATAACTCCTGCGTAGCCTGGCCTGGTATCAATGAAACCAGCCACCGTCACCGACATCGTTGTGGCGAGCTGTTATTATTATTATTGTATACAATTTTACAACTATACAGCTATTCTCCAAAACTTTTTACCCCTTTTAAGATGTGCAGCTCCTTTGCCAAAGAGTATATAAGATTAATTAATGAAGTTGCTCTAACTCAAGACGTTGGATTAGTAAAGGTTGGTGTTTGAATGATCTGCATACGACTGTGTACGCCGCATCGTACGAAACACGCTATGCATAGGTATATCTTATAATTAGCTTTGGCCCGCGGCTCCGCCGAGAACAAAAACGAAAAAAGTTAAATTTTGGATCGCTATCTTAAAAATGTAGTGCTTAATTGTAACGTTAAACAACATGTTTATTGTTACGGCTAAACAAAATGTTTGTCATATTTTTTATCCGACGTCTTAACGTATATTGATCGTTTACATTTAATTCGATTTATTGGATCCAGTCGCCCAACTGGGCGTAAGAAAAAAGAGTAAACAACGTAACTACGTTGTTTATTCTTTTAACGCAAATCGCTGTGTAATCTATACATAGTACCGAGCTCTAGTAGATAAAAATAAAGGAATCACAAAAATATTTTAACGGGATTCGAACCCACCACATTCCGAATTTCCGAACAATGCAAAAACTAACCAAACTGCCAATCGGACTGATATTACAGAGTCAAAGTTATTGATGTATTTGTTGCACGACGAAAGAAAAAACATCTACATATAGTTTAAAAATGCGCAGTTTCCAGGGATAAAACCGACCGATAGCTAGACCGATTTTTCTCCCCCAAAGTTTTTTGCATGCTAAATTTCTAAAAAAATTTAAAAATATAACAATCCGAAGATTTTATTCTCAGATTTTAGCTGCCAGTTTCAACTAACTTTATTCATTCATCATTCATTCTCTTTATTTTATACTTTAAACGAGACAATTTTGTATATATATATTTTAGCGACGACTTAACTAAATGAGTAAAAAAATAATATTAGAAGTACAAAAATTATTTTAATGATCAACAAAATTAATTTAACAATTTAAAAGGAAATAACGTAGGCACTTATAACGAGTTTCAAGAGATGTTCACGCTACGAGAGCTCAATGAGCAAAGAGGGAGAACGAGGCTTCGTCTTCTTACGCCGGGCCCCTGAAAGGGCCTTGGGCGGGGAACCAATACCAGGGGTTAGAGCCCCTCTAATTGGGGTGGGATGACGCGCCCAGTACTAATACTGGACGCATTTTGTCGTTAGTTTTAAGGGAAGACCCCCCGCGGCAGAACGCGGGTGTCAAGAGAGTATGATGGTGGCGAGGGCCGCGGGCGGCCAAGACCTGCGGTCGACTTCGGCGACGCGTGGGGTCCAGCTCCGGGGACCAGGAAGCGTGTATGGGTCCACTCCCGCACGCGCCGCTTTTGCCGACCACGGACACAACCGACCTGGGAAGGGAGGAGGGGAGGTGTTCCCGAGCCCCAGACTTTTAATGTCGGGGGGGAAAAGGCTGCCACGGAGTTGACGAATGGGCAATAGGGTTGCCCCTCGTCATACTCTTGGCGCACGAGAAAAGTATTGAGACGCGCAAGGGGGCGTCTCAGCAACGTGGCTCCGAGATGCTCCCTGCTGACTGCGTGGACGGTTGCTGTTTGGCGAGCAGGTGTGCCACAGCAGCGGGTCGGCGTTTTGACCGGGCACGTGGCTTCCGCTCGCTCGGAGAGATTTGGTGATCCTTCAACTCGAGAATAAAATTAAACCGCGTTCGAGGAGCGTGGGGGGGCGGTGCATAGGATGCGTGTGTCCCGAGTCCAGGACGCGCGTCGAAGATCTCCGGCAATCACAGTCGGCTCCTCTGATAGGAGCTTCTGGATGCCGGAGATATCCAGGCGCGGGTCCGAGCTAGGGCCTGGGGAGTCGGGAGTATATCCTCCCCGGCCAGAACCTTCTGGACGAAGTTCACAGCCAGGGAGAGGAGAGACTGCAGAAGCACTGCTGCGGATGCGGGGACCTCGCTTTGCGCCAACTCTTGGGGCAGCGGAGGAAGCACCGGAGGCTGTGAGTGCGGAGCAGCCGCGTGATTTGCGGGCTCTAAGGCGGAAACTATTTCCACGGCTGTGGTGGCCGCGGAGGTGTCACTAGGTGTGCGCGGGGAGCGCGGGGGCACTGTGGGCGTCGAGTGGACCGCTTGAGGTCCGGCTGCAGTGGAGCGAGCGTGGGTGGCTCCAGTTCCAGTTGGGTGCTGGCTGTGATAGAGGCGGCATCGCAGGGGGTGGCCACAGGGGATGCGGCATCTTTCCTCCTGGTGCTCGGCTTCTTTTTCCTCCTGGAAGGCTGCACGGGGGAGTCGGGAGCCGAGGGAGTGACATACCTGGGAATATGGTCGTTTGCCTCCGCCATCAATGATGTAGAAGTCGGCGGAGGAAGAGGGGCCTCTTGCTCGGGGGGAGGCGAGTCGGCAAGTACGTAGGGGGGGGAAGAGCGGGTATTGTCAGCTCGCAATTTCCGTGCGGCCCTACGGAAAACTGGGCATTGTCTGCTATTTGCAGGGTGGGCCCCCCTGTAGTTAACGCAGGTAGGCGTCTCGGAGGGGGGGCGGGGGCAGTCCCGCACGGAATGTTCCTTGGCACACCGGATACAGGCCACCTTGCGGTGGCAGCTGTGGCTCGAGTGCCTGAATTGGTGCCGGCATTGGCCACCGATGCCACCAATTCACCGGGACGCTACGGCCTCGCCAGGCTTCGATGCTAATTCCCGGCATATTTAGAAGTTCACTGACCTTGTATATGCCGGGTACGACGTCTGGGGCCCTAGCGATAAGGGCGAAGAATATACAGACGCCGAGATCAGACCTCGCCTGGACCAGGGAAACGTGCTCCGCCACGAATCCCAGTTCGGCGAGTCCGCCCTGATATCTTCGCTGTCCGTAAGGGAAGGTAGGCCCCTAATACCTACCTTGATTGCTCCTTCCTGCGGCAGCGAGTAGGAGAACCAGGAGGCTTGTCCGTGCTTCTCCAGGTCAGTAGCTCTTGACGACCCTGTATTCCGATTCGCTTTGGGGCATAAAGCTGATCCCACGGCCGTTATACTTACCATTTGGTGTGTGCCCTAATATGTCGCGCTTGAGCGGGTTTCTGTGGCTGCAGTGGGTGCGGCTCGGCGGTTGTGGCACGGCTGTGGGGCCGGCGAAGCATCAGGCGAGCGCGGAGTGCTCGCGGTGGGCTGGTGTGGACCGCGCGGCTGAGAAACCAGCGCGGCGCGGTGGTGTCGCGGCTGAGGAGCCGGCGAGGGGCGGGCTGAGCCCGCGGTGGTGCGGGGTGTATCCGCTTGAAGGACGTTGTCAAGTCCAGGGTGTGCGGCAGGCTGGCTAGGGTCGCTCGCGAGCACAGAACGGCGCGAAGCGCGCATAGATTTGGCTGAACCCTGATCAGCTGTGCGGGGCGGGGCCCCAGACTCGCCGCAGGCTGCCGTCGGGGGGCATTGGGGGGGGGGGGTACCAGTACACCCACTCGAGAATGCCGAAGGCGACCCGGGGCGGGCGGTGTCCTTTCCGCACCAGTTAGGTTCGGCGAGCAGGCGGTGGTGCGTGCGGTCCTGGGTGGAGCGTGAGCTGGACCTCGATGAGGCTGGGCTGTACAACGACTCGGATTCCGCACGGGAATAGTCTAGGTGATCGCGGCTTAGCCACGGGTCATGGTCGGTCATGGTTACGCAAGTAACATAACATAGAAACACACGAGTCACAAAAAAAGTAACAAGTGTACGTATCACAAAAACAGAGAGTACTCACACTTAACGTGGACAGACGATATACTAAGTGTACGCACACGAAGACGGACACACACTTAGGGGGGCTGTCTCCTCGTGACCCAACGTTGAGCCGAGATTCAACGGGAGGCCAAGAGCAGGGTAACTCCCCAGCAAGGCGCAAATCCACACCTTATTCTAATGAATAAGGTGTGAATTGACGATCGCTATCGGGAGTTTGTAGGCACTGCACTAAAGGCGGGATCGGCACGTAGCGGCGCGTAGGCAGGGCTACGACGTAGCGAAAACGGAGCAACGGCTACAACGTAAACGATACGGAGCGACTGAGAACGCGCGCGTAATAGCGGAGACAGGACGATCCGAGGGAGAACGGCGCGGGCGCTGCGCTTTTATAGCCAGCGTGGCTGACGTCACCGACATGGCTGCCTCCGAGACAGCTTTATGCTAACACGGCCTCTCCTGACAAGGGGCCGTCCTCGGCCACGACATCTGCGCCAGCTTCATCGGTGATGGAAGTCTTTGGTGGTACGGTACCATCATGGTGTACGTCCTCATGCACATGGTTTGGTCCAGCTACATTCTTTTCGCTTCTAGGAGTGGGTCTTCCAGCGCTAGCAGATTACTCTGGAACTTCGTTATCCGCAACTGAAAAGATAGACATCTCAAGTTAATAAAACAATAAATCAAAGTCTTAACATCCCGTAGGTGGTATGTCCTGAACAGAAATAATCTTAGAAACAACTGCTGGGAAATTGAGTTTACTTTAGCGTACCTAACGATCAGTGGTAATGTTATAAGCTCTATAGAGAATATTTCTACCCAAATTTGGCTGCGCTCAGTGGAGCAACGCTCTACACTAACTCAGCGGGGCAGCGCCCAACACACATAGCCGTGCTCTATGCCTATTACTATAAACAGTAAGTGACTAAGTTCAAACACTTACTATCAAAGAACGTGGCGCAGGACTCGGGGGTCCATTCTCCTCTCCAAACCACCATTTGTTCGACGGCGACGTGTGTTGTCTTGCAGCGGGAATTACCAAGCAGACGTAGCTCATAGCGATTGTGCTGTAAAACTTTAGTAACACAATAAGGACCCCTCATACCAGAGTCTAACTTCCCAGTCTTCTGTGCATTTCTAATGACGAAAACCAAGTCATTATGTTTAAAAGTGCGAGTGGTTTTGCGGTTTTTATTGATGTAGGCATCTTGTTTCTGTCTATTTTTCTCCAACAAGTCGGCAGCACGTTGTCTTTGTAGCTCGCGCAGTTTCTCGCGGTTTGGCCGCGTGTTTTCTACGATCATATCACGGCGATATCGCGAATCAAAGCCCGTATAACAGGAGTGGCACCTTCAATACCCACGAGTAATTGCAGAGGTGAAGTTTGTGTAGTTTTGTGTTTGGTGGAGTTAAGAACGAGCTGTAACCGCCACAAGCAATCGGACCACTCTTTCTTATTAGCGGCCTCAATACGCAACATATTTAACACGGTCCTACAGTATCTCTCCACCTGACCGTTTTCACCGTGCATGTCAGGCGTGATAAAATGCATTTGGTACCCCATCTCATTTACCCATTTTTGAAACCCCTTACTCTCGAACATACGGCCTCAATCGCAAACTAACAATTTCGGCGTACCGAATAGAGATATAGTATTAGAAAACATTTGTTTTAACTCATTTGTATCTTGTCGTTTCATCGGATAAAGTAAGCAATTCTTAGAATAGGAATCTAAGTGTAGTAATACATATTTGAAACCGTTAGATTCGGGCAGTGGCCCCAGTACATCTAAATGTACAGTACAAAAAGGAGTGTCTGGCTTACGCCAGGAAGCTATTGGTTGGTGAGGAGCACGGGGAAGCTTTTTTGAGGATAAGCACACTAAGCAGTGACTGGTGTATTTCCTTGCGAATGCACGAAACCCCGGGAACCAGAAATGACGCAAAATGAGTTCGACAGTTTTGTCATAGCCTATGTGTTCGTGTTGATCGTGAAATATACGTAATAGACTTAACCGGTGCCCTTTGTGACATAACATAAAAGTTTGGACTCCTACCGGTCGGAGCGTACTTGTAGTAAAGTATATCGTTGCGTAATGTAATGTATCTTAGTAATGTATCTAGAGTAGTTTAACTCATTGTTATTTTCTTTATCAATCAATGTACGCGTTTCTTCGTAAGCCGATTGCGCAATTTGAGCCGAGTTCCGCAGTCGCGTTATATGCTGAACGTCAACAGGATTTGGCTGGCCAGCCTAGTGGCTAGTTGATTAGGTAAGAGACGATGGGAGTGTTTGACCCTCCTTAACATCACCCGGGTGATGTTCAGACCGGATATTGGGGACAGCTACGGGTTGTAAGGTATTTTTATGACAGGAGAGACGCGGGTCTCTCCTGCTAAGGGGTCCGACCCCTTCCTCACTCTCTGAGGAGTGAGGTTGCTCGCGCGCGGTAGCAAAAACTATCGGCGTGCGATTTATTGCGATAGAGGAGCTCGAGTTATTATCGGTTTCGGTACTGAGAGGGCCGTCCCTCTCCGATTCCGCGTACGGTCGGGATGACTCGCGCGCGTAAGTCCTAATGTCGATGAGGTTCGCGGTATTGGTAGAGCTCTCTATATCAATATCGCGGTCGCGGTCACTATTTTGTAGTGTACCTAGGCTACTAGGATGCGAACTCGAACTCGGGTTCGGGTTCGGTCCCGTGTTTGGGTCGGACTGTATGTCTGTACGTGTTGTCGTGTCGGATGTGGGACCTCGGGGTAGGCACCGGCGTCGACCCCGGTGCGATACTTACTTCGCGGGTGCGTGTGATTTGTGTTTTCGTAACTGTACACATTACGTTACGTATTTTGTGATCGGGTCGATGGGATCGGCTAAGATATGCTTAGGCCGCTTGTACGGGTGTCGGAAAGTCTGTGCGTCGTGGTTGTAGTCCAGGGCCTTTTAGATAAGGGGGGTTTGGATGTTTTTTGCCTTTATCAAAGAATCTCTCTACGAGTTCTTTGATATAGGCTTTTATGGTGACGAGTTCGCAGTCTCTATGCAAGTCGATGTTACGCATGTAATAGGGGGCTCCTGTTGCCATGCGTAGAAACCGGTTTTGGACTCTTTGCAATCGGGCCAATTGAGACTCGCTTATTTGTGCGAAAGAGACGCACGCATAAGTGAGTATCGTTCTTATGCATACTTTATATAATGTAAGCTTATGTCTTAGGGACATTTTGCTTCGCGAATTAAGTAGCGGATATAATTTGAAAAGTACAAATTTCGCTTTACGTAACGTATTGTGATGTGACTCTAAAACGTCATCGACTTGTTTAGTACTACGCCTAAATATTTGACTTGAGTGACCTCTGGGATTATGTTGCCGTGCAGGCTTATAGGGCTTATTATTTTACGGGCACATGTTCACTTCTTTGCACAAGATTTGTTATCGAATTGGATGGCGTGACTCTTGTCGGGAATAACTTCGATTCTCTATTTGGAGAACCATTTACCGAGAGCGGTAACTGACACCTGGAGGGCTTTAGACGCAGTACAGGGACGGATGTGGGAATAATAAAGGGCTGTGTCATCCGCGATCATAGCTAATTGCACCTTAGCGTGTTTGGATGTCGCTAGTGTACAGGTTATATAGGGAGGGCGAGAGGACCGAACCCTGCGGTACTCCCGCCTCCGTATATCTTGGCGACGACAGTGCGCCTACTACGCGAAAATGAAACTTGCGATTTTTAAGAAAGTTACTGATTAATAAAACAAGATTATCGGGTATGCCCATTTGATAAAGTTTGTATAACAATCCGTTATGCCAAATTTTATCAAAAGCTTTTGCAATGTCAAAGAATACGGCGCATGTCGTTTTTGCTAGAAATTATGTTCCGTTAAGCGGTGTACTTGAGCGGGACAGCTGTGCATTTTGCGGAAGGCAAACTACTCGTCTGGAAGGAGTTTTTTATCGGTTATGACGTCATTGAGGCGCCTTTTTATTACTCTTTCATATACTTTTCCAAGGGAGCTAATGAGACTAATTGGTCGGTAGCTACCAGGTGCCTTCCGAGGTTTCCCTGGTTTGTGTATACCTATGACAATAGCTACTTTCCAAATGTCTGGAAATGAACATCCTACTAAGAGGGTGTTAAAGATGTTCACTAGGAGTTGAATTAGCTCGGACGGTAACATTTTAAGTGTTTTGTTTGAAATACCGTCATGGCCTGGGCCCTTTTTGGCATTCATACACTTTATAATGTTATTGACCTCCTCCGAGTCCACCATCCTCACCCTATCGTCATCAGGTGGCCTCGAGAGTCGGCTGTTGACCTCGCTATTCACTAAGCTAAGATGCTCGGGATCAATCGGGAGAGTACTCGGCCGGCACTGTTGTTCGATATTATCAGCTAGGCATTCAGCCTTGTCTATGTCTTCGAGTGCAGGGGGACGATTTGGTATGTCTCACGGAGGCATGTCGCTCTCCGTGTTATTTTTGAGGGTATTCGCGAGTGGCCAGTACGCCACGTGAGTCGGTTCTAAATCACTGAAAAGTCGATCCCAACTCTCGGCTTTGTGCTGTTTGCTCTTAAACTTAACTTCCCTCTCGTAGTGACGGAGGGCTTTCCTCCACTCTTCCGACGGGTAGCGATCATATGTGCGTTTGGCCGCATTACGGAGTCTGATGGACTCCTTTATGTCCTCTGGAAGTCGTTGGTACCTCCCTAGATGAATTTTCTATGGTCGCTACCAGGTGATCGGTCAAGTGGGAGGCGGTCTCTATGGCTGTCTCTTCACTATCTATAGTATCGGGAATTTTATCAAGGTGACTATCTAGTCACTAAACAAGTATCATTAATCATTAAACCGGCTTCATTAATCACAGTAGAGCGCCTTGATCTTACTGATCAAGACTTGATGGGCTGACAAAGCTTGGATGTGGTCTGTGGCCGACCCTTTTAGCTTTGTGGCTTAAATAGAAAGCTCCATCGGGTCAATAGGCCCGATGTTGCTTAGGAACTGCGTGACGAATGAGAGGTCGGCAGTGAAACTGGGAGTCGGGAGTGGGGCGTGGCCTTAGGCGCTTTGGGCGCGGAGGGCATGGCCTTAGTGGGGAGAGCGGGGAAAACCTCAAGATTTGAAATGTGATTCTGCGTGAATTAGGTCCACGCAGATTTGGAGGGTAGGGCCAGGGGCAGGGGGGCAGGGACGAATCTCTGCTTTGGGGGGGCACCTTTTGTATGTGGTGAAATATGCTTTTTTACTTTGGGTGCTTTTTAGTACCCTCTGTAATTGGCGGGGTGATCTTGGGTCTTACAGAGAACACAGCTGGGGAGTTCGGTTTCCTCAGCTGGGCTCTTACGGGGACAGTCAGAGGTGCCGTGGTCTCCCAGGCACTTGACGCAACGCGGCCTAGCTCGGCAATTCCGTGCCGAGTGTCCGTAAAGTTGGCATCGGTGGCACTGGCCAGGGATGCCCCTTTTACGGGGGGGCTCGACGCGGATGCCCGTGATGTGACAAATGGCTCGGATATTGAAGATATCCTTGCCTTCTGGTGAAAGAGGGAGGGTTACGAGTACCATATTGTACTCGTGTTTCTTAATTGGATGGTACATGCGATGTACCTCTGTGGCGGGATAACCCTGGCTTGGATGTCCATAAGTACCTCTTTTGTGGAGCGGCACTTATCGACACCGGTTATGACGACGCGCAGCACGCTCTCGTCTTCGAGGGCATAGGTATGGTAACCTATGTTTTTAGTGCGTAGGAACAAGGTGAGGAGGCGGTGATCCTCCGAAGTTTTAACTTGAACTTTAATTCCAATAGGGGTCGTATGTGCAGAAGAGTAACGAAGCTTTTACTCGTTAATGGCTGCGCTAATGATGTTCCATTTTGCCTTCTCCTGTATGATTACAGGAGGAGGAATTTTTGGAGAAGGAACGGTCTGCGAGGCCTGAGGGGCCTGGGAGGCCGGAAGGGCCTGGGAGGTCCGGGGGACCTGTGAAGCCAGAGGGGCCTGGGAGGCCGGGGGGCCGGGAGAGCCGGTGGGGTTACGAAGGCCGCGGAGCCATGAGCCTGCACGGTTTTCCTACTTTTTACGGCCGATTTAATCGGGGAGGATAAGACTGGAGAGGAGGTGCCCTCTGGGCGCTTCCTCCTCTTCGCCTTCTTGTTTTTGACGGTAGTGAACTCGCCTAGTTCACTACGGTCGGATTCTTGCTCCGAGCAAGACATCTCTGAAGGAGATGATTGGGCTTCGGCTTCGGCTTCTGATACCGATCAGGGCGACGTCGCTATCGGGCGACGCCGGTGACTCTTTTTTTTTAATGGGACCATTTCTGGGCCTAATTGTGTTACCCAAACAGCGAGGTCAGGACAATTGTTTTCTTCATTTAATTACTACATGTATATTTTATTTATTTTCTAATTAATATTCTTAATTTCTACTACTGTACTTATTTACTATTTGTCATGTTTCTACATTCACTTATATTATTTTTTACTAATCAATGTTACATTTTGCAGCTTTACATTAAGTTTATCTTGCAATTACAGTTTCCTCCTACTTTATCATTTTCGTCTATTTACATTTCCACTTTTTCTTATATGTTATATTAGTTCTCAATTTTTCATTTTGTTTCTTTACATTGCTCTTATTTGCTATATCCATTCTTACTTTCTTTCCTTATCTCTACTTATTTTAATTTCAATTCTACGTTCTTATTTACATATTTACTATTACAGTTTCCTTCTACTATCTTATTTCCGTCTACTTATATTTATTTTTGTTTATAATATGTTTACTTGTTAATTTTATATTTTGTTTCCATACATGAATACGCCGGTGACTCCAAGTCATGGGTGCTCACGAAGCGTTCCCATTTTGTCGCGGCATCTGGGAATTCGTTCTTAAGGAACGTCAGGAACTTCCTGATTAAGGCATCTGCCATAATTAGGAAGTTTTATCCTGGTTGTGAAATTCTGCTCTCTATTTTTAAATGGTTGGGGATACAGCCCCTCCCGGCGACCGGGAGGGGAGGTGTGTAAGGAGGAAAAACTCCTTGTGTAGTGTGCCTAAACGTGTTACGGTACTTACAATTGTTCCTCGGGCGGCTGGAACACACTCACAAACGTTACGCTAAACACTAGGGCGCTAGTGTTCGCGAAGGAGAACGCGGCGGAGCGCAAGCAGAAGGCTCGCGATAAAAGCGGGACGGACGATACGACCGGTCGCACGCTCGTCCTAGTGCGGCGGTTACTACGCGGCGGGGGTGCGAGCAGAGGGCTCGCAATAAAGAGCGAGACGGACGATGCGAGCGGTCGCACGATCGTCCGGTATGCGGCGGTCGCGGCGCGGCGCGAGACACGGTACGGCATGGGTCGGGCGGCAAGGCGGGTGGTTTTCTCTCTTCTTCTTCGGTCTTCTTTCTTCACTGGCTTCACTTTCGCGAGCGGATGGCACTTGCGAGAGCGAGACAGAGCGCTCGCTATGGCAGCGAGCACTTTTGTCGGAGCGAACGGAGCTGTTCATCGGACGGTGTCCGAGAACAGATTAGGGAGAACGGTTTTTTTTTCTTTTTTTTCGAAAGGGTCTACGCCAAGGGTCGGGTTAAGACCGCTGTATCTACGTCGCACTATAACTAGCCTGGTAGCTAGTTGATTAGGTACGGGACGATGGGAGGGTTTGACCCTCCCTAACATCACCCGGGTGATCTTCAGATCGGATATTGGGGACAGCTACGGGTTGTAAGCTATTTTTAAGACAGGAGAGACGCGGGTCTCTCCTGCTAAGGGGTCCGACCCCTTCCTCACTCTCTGAGGAGTGCGGTTGCTCGCGCGCGGTAGCAGAAATTAACTGCGTGCGAGTTATCGCGATAGAGGAGCTCGAGTTATTATCGGTTTCGGTACTGAGAGGGCTGTCCCTCTCCCCTTCCGCGCACGGTCGGGTTGACTCGCGCGCGTAAGTTATAATGTCGATGAGGTTCGCGGTATTGGTAGAGCTCTCTATATCAATATCGCGGTCGCGGCCACTATTTTGAAGTGTACCTAGGCTACTGGGATGCGAACTCGAACTCGGGTTCGGATTTGGTTCCTTTTCCTTATTCCTTTTTTTTTATTCCTTTTTTTATTTATACTTTTTGATATAAGATGGCCCCGCGCGAGTTTCTTACGCCGGTTCTTCTCGCCGGGCTAGAAGTGCTTCCCGAACCGGTGGTAGGCATCATGTAGACCGACGTTCAGAAAGTGTATAAAATACCTCTATATATATATATATATATATATATATATATATATATATATATATATATATATATATATATATATAACGGCCGCAACTATTTACATGATACTAGTTGAAATTGGCAGCTATAATCTGGGAACAAAATATTCGGCTTGTTCTATTTTTAAGTTTATTGTTTTATTTTTAAAAGGTAGCGGTAGCGGTAGGTATACAATCATATTATTACCTAGTTATTATAAACTTGAAAATGCTAAGAGAAACTTCAGAAATTCTAGAAAAGATGCCACCGAGAGGTAAAGTTGGCGTAACAATGTGAAACTTATTATAACCTCACAAGAAACTATTAGGACCCTATGACTACATAGGGTCCTAATAGTTTCGCTACTATATATACTACGCACGGAGAACGTTATTTCGCTAATATTGTTAAAAAAATATGGTGGAAAATAGCAATTTACGTATGCAAAATTTTATGTCTAATAAATATTTTGTATTCACTATTTATATCAAGGAATATATAACTTTAACCAACAAGCATTTTAATAATAATATGAAAGTAATAAACACATTAAATGCTACATAATAATTACAAACCAAAAGTATGTGGGCTTAACTCAAAATAAGCATAGTATTCGCTACATATAAATATATAGATATACAATCAAAGGTACTTATGGAAGAGGTTTATAGGATTGTAATATACGCCTAATAAAACATTATATCAATGGAGATTTACATAAAGTTATCTCGGGTTCTGTAAAATGAAATGGCTCCCATGTCAGTAGTTGCCTCGGACTACCTTCAAACTTTCTCACCTTGGATACTCGAGGCGGATTATAATAAAACCGTTGATTATTATGTTCATAAAAAGCTTCGTATGTTCGCCGCGTGGAAATTATAGAAATTCAACATCATCTTTTTTGGATGCTTCGCAAAAAATCGTCTAGAAACTTGACTTGACTTTTTTATTACATATTCTTATCTTATATTTACATTTTAATAATAAAATCGTAACTGGTCGTTGTCTATACATGGAAGATATATAAGAAAAACTATTACAGGGGGACCTTATGAACGACATAGAACCTAAAATAATTTGAAGAATTTTTGTCTGTTTGTCTGTATGTCTGTTTGTTTGTACGTTTTTACGCGCTAATCTCAGAATGTACTAAACGGATTTTGATGAAATTTGGTATGGTAGTAGTTTAGACTCTGGATTAACACATAGGTTACCTTTTATTGCGGAAAAATGTACGGTTCCCACGATATTCGTTTTTGCGCGTACGAAGTCAACTTACCGATTTGAATGCTGTTGTCACTAATGCGTTTTGGTTACTCCTCTCCACTTAAAATTTAATTAACAGGCTTCCAAAAAAGGAGGCGGTTATACATTCGGTAATACATAAATATATATATAATAATAATACATAATATATCAATTTCAATATATATATATATATATATTTGTATGTTCAACGCCGGCTGTTTTTTTGCTGTAAATCTCCAATTGGTGTCTCTTTGACAACAAAGTGGTGACATGATAATGGCAATTTTACATATAATTTTGACATTTTCTGAAGTAGTCCAGGCATAACCAAAAATAAAGATTTTTTACCAAGGTATGAAACTAGATTGAAAAGTACTGAAAAGAACTCCTCAGTATTAGAAGATACACGTTTAGAAATTTCGGCATCGCTTAAGGAACTGCAAGCATATGCCACTTACAGTAATCATCATCATTATCATTATCATCACCACCATCTTCTTACGATACACCAACATATAAATAGCTCCCTACCCTGATTTCGGTGACGGTGGCGGGTTTCATTGAAACCAGGCCAGCTACGCAGGAGTTATTTTATAGTACCCAAGTGTGTGCGCATTACACAACAGTAACCCAGTGGGACGGATAACCGACACGACTGGCGAGATATCAGACGCAGGTCTGACTTTTTACATGCCCATCCGACGCATGGATCATCATTCTTGTCGGACAATCTGGTGGTCAGCCTGGATTGTCCTAACCAAACTTGGAAACAACATTTTTTGTTGTTCCAATGCGGGAATCGAACCCACGTCCTACGAATCGACCACCACTGGACCACGCAGGCTGTTATTATTATTATGGTGACATAGGTACTCCTCATAGTTTAGTACACCGATATCAATGTAATTTGCAATAGACAAATTATATTATATTTAATGCTGACTGCTATATTTTACCGCCGACCACTACAATAGATAATAATAATTATTTAATAATATAGTGTCTAATCATTATCATCACTGGTGATTGTTTATTTGGTCCACAGATAGGTAATGCTTATTTGGGGAAATACCACGGCCTCTCAGGAAACCGGCATAAATTCGCTTGAGTTTGTTTTTCCGAGAGAGTGAGAATACTGAAAGCTTTTTTGTATTAATAACTTTCTTAAAATGTGTTAATAATAATAAATATAACTAAAAAGGGAAAAGTTATTATTTTCAAACAAAAAATGAAATCCGACTGCCAAAGTAAAAATGCACAAAAAAGTATGAAATAAAAATTATTTTCCAAATAATTCCCCTTTTAAATTCGGCTAAAATTTTAACTTTTTCTCTACTCAATCTTCACATTTTTGCAGTCAGTACCATGTTGTGTACAAAAAATTTCGCGATGACATAGATATATGTCTATCTTTTAAGGATAGGTTACTATACCCATACTAAGTTTAAAAAAACGATCACAAATAATGTGGTATTTTCAGAAGCTATTTAGACGGATGAAATATTACCTAATTATATATCTACGAAATATATTAAAATCAAAAAGTGCGTGTGAACATTTATTATAAGTATATATTTTTACTCTGTGCTCTTTCTAACTTTATTGCAGTAGGTATATTTGCTAACGGAGTTTTTTGCCACGAACACTCTCCCATGCGGGCCAAGCTGTGAAGAAGCTAGTATAATATAAAAATGCATTGCAGTTTCTTTGTTTCGCTCAAACTTGAGAACGGATGGTTTTTGGATTTGGATAACTTAGATCTTGAAATAATTGTGGAACTTATATCAGCACTCATACACTGCATATGCGCTGACAGCGCGGACTGATCTCGACCTGACATTTGAAATCTGAAAAATTTAAATTTTGAATAGCTATCTTAAAAAATGCAGCTATGTCGCACATAATTTCAGTGTAATAGACCCTTAGGCATAACAATTAACATTAGGAAAAGAACCGTGTCCCGGTTGTTACTGGTAGTTGATGATAATTTTTTATTTCTTTTCACTGATCTCGATAGCAAATGATGATGAATTTTAACTAAGTTACTAGTATTGTGCATTAACAGTGGCGAAGGCTAGTTCTCCTTCATAAGGAAGCCCTAACCTGAATAATAATAGGGATTTAGATGATGATCTTTAAAAGGAAAATGGTAAGTGAAGCCGATACGAATGGAGTTACAGGAACCCCACGCCACTGTTACTTAATAACCCCTTTCGTTATTTACCCGTTCTATACTTATTTTCAACTCGTGCTCTCTTCTGAATCGTTTCAGCGAGAAATTAACATGAATTAGTAAAAGGCTCGAATGTATTAATGAGCTTTCAAAATTTGACTCCACTTTTAAATTTAAATATTACTATTTAAATAAGTAATTAAGATCGCAACAGAAATAAGTACTAAAAGCTTTAATTTTTTTCCTTGTATTATTTTGATAAGTAGTAAAAAAATGTATCCAAATACGGACATTATTTTGTGTTATTCCTGAAATGATACACCTAGTATTACAGATCTGGTGTGCTCTAAAGAAAATATACTCGCTACAATAATAATAATTTACAGCGGTTTTGTTTAAATTCAAAAGTTTTGCAGGAATATCAGTTCAGAGGTTATATTTAAGCGTAATAACGTAACAGACAGAAGGTTACTTTCGCATTTATATAATTAGTAAAGACTATGGTTTCAACACTTTCAACTTCTGCCACATGTCCAGTTTTCACGTACATTTTCATAATTTTCAGGCTCTTCGATGTTATTTGTTTTATAGCACTTAAAGTGTAATATGAAAATACTACTATGTCGCTAAAAATATGTTGTATGTAATATATAAGTATACACATACAGTATACTCTATCTATACATATACCACCTTACTAATAAAAATATTTACACAACGGATAACTAATACAACGTTGCTGTATTTGTTTGTTATGTGACTTTTGCAACGCATCAGACAAAGACAGCACTGTTGTTTAAGTTATCCGTTGTGTAAATCTTTTTATTAGTAAGGGGGTTACAATATAGATACATACATATTACTATTAAAATATCTTTTTACTAAAAGTTGACCTCGTGCAACTCGAACTTACGCCGGTTTTTCTCGACGGCTTAGGGTTCAACCGGTGGTAGCTCTTTCAGTTGACTTACAGAAAAAAGATTGTGAAGTTTCATTTGGAAATGAATAATCATTTAATGTTCATTTCATTTTTATTAGAAAAACATCCTTCTAGAGCAGTCGGGAAAAAGTTTAAATTTAATCTAAACATATTACCTAGTACCTACTATAATATATTACGCTTATAGAAAGATAACGCCGCGTCTTCGTGGATCTATGTAGTGTGCTTAAAATTTAACCACAATGGATTACACTATCCTAGGAACTCCACATGTAGAGCTTGATATCGGTTTTAGTTTAGCAAATGTGTACATAGGGACTTGTAGTTTATTTATAGAAACGATCAAAGTCGTTTGAGTTGCCAATATTATTTTCGCCTTTAGACTAAATTCGCACATCAAATTTTTGTAAGACGTTCGATAACTGAAGTATAAAATAGCAAAAAAAAGATAAATAAGGCTTAAAAGCTGTAAAAAATGTAATGTCTAATGTCTAAATGTTGGAAAGGCAGAAATTAAGTCTTCAATAGCACTTTTAATTGGATGACGCAATAACCTTTATAACCAATAAATTTAAGGCGATATTGAATAGATAAACTACCGATAAAAAACGACACTTGCCGGGCATAAGTCCATTAGATTTAATTTAAACCACTACTAGGTTGCAAGAAATCTCTTATAAATTACATGAAGGATTACGTAGAACAGCTAAAACTAAGGATAAACTTATACTTTAAACGAGAGAATCTTGTATAAATATAATTGGTTTCTCGAAAACGGCTGCAAGTATTGCAATGAAATTTAGTATGCAAGGAGTTTTAGGAGGAGAAAAAACGATCTAGCTAGTAGGTATCTATAGGTCTTATCCCTGGAAAACTGCGAATTTTTAAGCTATAAAAGATTTTTCTTTCTTCGTGCAACAATATTTCAATAATTTCGACTTTATGATGTCTGTACGATTGGCAGTTTTCTATGCGTAAGTATAATTTTTGCTTTGTTCGTCAATTCGGAATGTTCGAATGGGTTCGAATTCCGGTCAGATAAATATTTAGTGATTTTTTTTTTCAGAACTCCGAGAAACCTCGGTTACCTGGGTACTAACATTTAAGTATGTGTATAGTTTAACCAGTTACTCTTTAACCAACTACTAAATACTAAATTGTAAATTGAAATATTAAAATTTTTATCTTGATGAAAAGGCTAGCTTCACTTCTTCACTTGAGACCCTCCCATCCCTTGTGTTGCGGATACTGTTATTCCGTCACGCCCTAACTGCTAAACCGATAATCATGAAACTTTTAGTCATTGTCAGTGCTACAGGCAAAGGTATAAGTGTGCTTCATACTTCTAGTTTAAGTATTCGTTCGTTGTTATCTATAGATTTCGCAATTTATAAATTCGACAGAGCAATGTGATACGAAAAAGCGCTTAGTACTGTACTGTACTTAGTACTTATATTAGACATTAAATACAATATAATTATTTTTAAATATGAACTCTTAACATAATTTAATGAATGAAAATACCGTGGAAATCAGCTTTACCGAGAATATTATAATCCTTTGAATGTTTTTGATGTAAATAAAATATCTGAAAATTTAACTTACCCATAAGCACATTTAAATTATACCGAGCTTTGTACGTTAACATTTTATTGGATTTTCATCACAAGCGTCATTTTGTGACTGTAGGAACGACTATAGGACGTTCATCTACCACAATTTTTTTTTTCTTTATTTACCAAAAATAAAAAGATACAATTTAACTACAATATAAACAGCATTAAAATCAGCAGCAAACAGCCTTATTCGCAATTGTAGTTTAAATACACAGTTGCTTTCATTTTAATATAATTTTTTTAATGAATATTAAAACAGTTTGGAACCAGATAGAATTTCTTTACATGTTTTAGGGTTTCTACATTAGTGTTTTAATTTTAGATACCTACTTAATTACTATGATTTTAATTTGTATTTTTTTTTCAGTTAAATTATTTATTACATCTGTAGGTAAATCATTAATAAGACGAGGAGCTATGTAGCTAGTCATTCGCTCGCCATATCGGTTGTAGGCTCGAGTCGTCACTAGGCGGTTTTGTGCGACGGCTCGAGTGCGTACAGGCTGTTCAGTTAATACTTTTAAACTCTCGTTAAAATATTGTTCTTTTAACAGGGTATATTTAAATTAAGTAAATATTGGTAAAACTTTACAGTGTTTAAATAATTCATCATCATTGTTGACGAGTTTTTGTTTTATATTCGGAGAAACTATTGATTTTTAAATTCTGAGATGTAAGTTGTAAATTTGATTTAAATAACTTTTATAGGTACGACCTTACGTAAGTACTTAATCCGTAATTTATATGCGCCTCAGCGAATGAATTATATAGCATGAGTTTCAATTTAAATGTATTTTTATGTTTTAAAATAGTAATACTAGCCAGAAACTGTCTTAGTTTATCGCATACGTTTTCAATATGATGACTGAATGATTTTATTATCTATTGTTATACCAAGGTACTTTTGTGAGCTTACTTCCTCAATAGCTGGGCACCTACACGAATCAACTCTGGTAAGATGTAAACAGCTATGGTCATGAGCAATTATATTAGTATTTAGAGATTGACGCCGAAGATAAGGCGACCTGATAAATGATAATTTTGTTTTTTCCGCATTCAGTACTAAGCCAGCATCATGACACCTGCGTTGAATCGTATCAAAGTCAGTTTGTAAGCGCTCAAGTGCCTTGCCAGTGTCTTCGTCAGCAGACACCAGACACGTATCGTCAGCAAACTAATAACATGAACAGTATTTTAGGCAATTACTCATGTCGTTGACGTATGATAAAAAATGAATATGCTCCAGCACCGAGCCCTGGGCGGTGCCCTAATGTACTGTAATTTGATCACTGAGTGTGTTATCAATTTTAAATGACCTAATTTTCATATAGTTTTCGTCTAAATGCCCGTGAAAAATCGATAAAAAGAGCGAGAACAACTTTCTTGTTATCGAGATTTCCATTGGCCTCATCAGCAAATAGAGAAAGAAGATCGGTGGTACCTTTCCCTTTCTGAAAACCAAACTGATTTTTATATAACGCCATATTTCGTGTACAAGCTATGAATTTGGTTGCAAAAAATAAATTCAACTATTTTATTAATCGCAGGGAGTAGTGTACAGGGACGATAGTTAGAATAATCATTTCGTTTCGCTTTTTTATAGATAGGTCTAACGCATCCTTCTTTGAGTTCATCCGGATAAGCAGCGACAACCACACTACTATTGATCAGATTCGAAATTGCTAATGCTAGAGCCTCTCCTACAATTTTAATATCCGATACCTTAATATTATCGACTCCTGGGACTTTGTTTGTTTTAAGTGTTTTAATTATTTTATGTATGGAATGATAATTTGCTTTTTTCAATAAAATACTGCAATCAACTGGTTTGCTGTAACTAGCAGAGTTTAAGAGGTTTATTTTGCATTTACGAACGATTGTTTTAACTGCTTTATCAAATTCGCTAGCAAAGTTCTCAGCTAGTTCCATCATGTTCCACATGGTTTATTATCTGAAATAATTTTTTTGTAATATTAAAATTCTCAATAATTAGATTAATGTAGGATGTATTTCTTTTATTTTCTACAACCTTGTGTACTCTGTTTCTAATTTTATTATATTCTAATCTTAAAGCTGGATCGTATAGGCTATTTTTCCAAAGTGAATATAATTTATCCCTTTTTGCACATAGCCTATTTATATTATCATCCATCCATGGGACTTTAAAATTTTTACGTATTATATTTTGCTGTTTTAAGTTGTATTTTTTTACAAACTGTTTAGCGTTACTAAAAGAGTTATTAATATCATTTAGAATATAGTTAGGGTTTTTTCATATTATTTGTCTGAGTACAGTTTATCTTTTAAGTTCCTCATAGTAATGCTTAAAATTAAAGTATTTTTATTTTCGATCATACTGTATACGGCTAGGCGGAGTGTCGTGTACGCAGGTAAATATAATTGCACGGTGATCGGCCAGTACGACATCGAGCGCTGCCGCGTAAGGATCTGATGTGGGGAATCGCGCGAATATATGGTCGATGGACGATTTTGTTAATATATTTGATTTAAGTTCCACTCTAGTGTAATCAGTGATTCCACACACCAATCTATACGCGTTAGTGTTTCTTTGTATGAGTCTACGTATGCTTTAGTAGATTTAAAGTCAATATTGGTGTCACCAATGCAAATTAAATTCTTTTCACAATTAAAATTAGAGATGTATCTATCTAGTTCCTTTATAAAATGTGGCTTGTTTGTTGAAGGCGGCCTGTAGATTGCAGAAAAAACTACGGTTTCATGGGAGGGAAGTTTTAAGGTGCCTGTTAAACTTTGAAACGTAAATGTTTTATATAGACAACAAGGAGTAAATTTTATGTAGTTTTTGGCATAAATAATAATCCCGCCACCTTTTTTATTATTGCGTAGTTTTGTGTGCATGTTATATCTAGGTATGTTAAACAGATGAGATATATTATTAGATATACGGGCCTCGGTAATTATGATTGTCCAGTAGGTATTAATTATTATGAGCTATTTGCATAATTTTTAATCATAGATCTTATATAAAGTATTAATAATTTTAAAACATTGCTCAAACAATACTATCTAAGCCACTAAATATTTCGTACTAAGTTAATAGTATGTAGATGCATAAAGTTTAAGTTCTATCATTACGAAATAGGAATATATATTAGTATATGTATATAAAATTATTTATGTATTAGTATAATATAGTAGGTTATTAATACGTAAGTTTAAATTAGGTATCATTTAGTGTTATTTTCTTTATTTTATGTTTATTAAGTTTGTGATATTTTCTATAGAGTAATAGTATTATTAGTATGTAAGGTTTTATGTTTAGTTCTAGTTTTTGTCATACTTAGTTCCGTAATTGCACTGCATTATCTTTTTATTTCCATGCGCCAAGAAATCGCTTTTTAGCGATAAAGCCGACTTTGTGTTCATGCTAAAATTGTCAACTGTAATTTTAATCTTACCTGTACATTTGTGAACACAATAAAGCATATTCATTCATTCCTTCATTCATTAATGAGCATACAAGAAAATTTAAAATGACTTTTTCGAGGTAATGTTTGGACAAATTTATTGATTGAAGTACAGTTAAAGATTTATTTTATATGAGATGCCATTTTTATCTAAAAAATTAAGTAGGTACAGACATTTGATACGAGATGATAAAAATTAATGAACAAAATGGACATAATATTATTTACGAGTTTTTTTTTTGTTAGAAAATTCTATTTCAATTTGCATAATGTCATGTAGTGAACGAATAAGATAAATTTTACTGTTATTTGTTTTTCTGGCAAATACATTACCCTATTTACCATACGAATTCAAAGAATGGTTTCAATTTAGTTTTGGCATGATATAAAATAGTTTTTATATGCTTCGTTAGGGCTTCTCTAATAAATATTCTATCCTCGGCTTTTTTCTTAGATATGTTAGTTTTGATCGAAGCAACAGTAAGACATTTTTCTTTTTAGCTGCTACCCACTTCCTAGAGGCTTCTTTGGAATTTATGTCTAAGATAATCACTCCGGGCTTGTCATTTTTAGTTGCCAAGCACTTTGCCGATTGAATATCCCGGCTATTCATATCCAGTTTCATAGCTAGGTTCTCAATGGTAGTGTTTAGGTTTTTAGCATCTAAATCTGGAATTCAGGAGACATATAGGGTCGAAGACAGAGCCTTTTGTTCGAATTTCTGCATGTTTTGTTCAAGCGAGGATACCCTCAGTTCAAGATCAAGTAAATCCTGATTTTTGTTCTCGAGATCTTTGATTTTTTTATCTTGATTTTTAATAGACTGCTCCGTGAAGTGTAGCCACTGCTCCGGAGCGCAATACCGGTCCCACTGTGAGGGGTTTAAAGTAGGAAGCACAGCATGCTGTATAAATTGTCAAGTAGAGAATCTAGATAGGACGGACCATAACGCGTTTAGCGCGGAGTGCCCGGTAAGGCGTCGGTGGGACGCAATAGCACGATCGACCGTTGCATACAGCGACGAAGAAGACATAGATTGCCCGTAACAGCACCAGTAAAATATGAATGTGTATGTTATGTATATGTGTGTGTTATAAAACAAGCAGTTGGAAATTTATTAAAGGGGTTTTTAATAAGCCCACACTCGCAAAAAAAAAAAACCCTGCTTAGCATATATGGCTATAGCATAGCACAGCATATATAGCTACAGCAAAATAAATGATAACTGAATGAATGGATGGATTAACCGATTAAATGTAAAATGTGATGTAAAATGTAAAATGTTAAATGTAAGTTGGTGCTGTTATGGGATATTAGAAAGTAGGACGGTATGCTTTGCAGACCACCGACACTTGTAATAAGAATTTATTATGTAATAAATTTTTTCCTAAAAATGCCCGCCGGACGCTTCACGCTCAGCGCGAGGGGAACAAAATTCACACATGAATGTGTGAATTTTGTTCTGAATTGAAACTGAAATTATACATAGTAATAATATTGTAATAAGACTAAATTAAAATTTGATAACATTAATAACAATAAGGAATAATAAGGAATAATGTAAAATGTAAATGAAATAGTAATGAATAGTAATGTAATAAGAGAAATAAAAATGAATGCTGTCAGGTTTTTAAGGAGAAGCGGGAAACAGAAATATTAGGAAATGTAAGTTATAATTAAATAATGATGGTTCTAGGTAAATGAATGATGTAACAGTGAAACATGAAATAAATTAAAAACAGAAATGTGAGGAAAAAAGTAAAATGTCATATAAGTAAAGAAATGATAAATATGAATGTATACAAACAAAGTTAAGGTAGATAAAATGTAATAGTATGTACTGTAATGTAAATAAGGGAAATGTAAGATGCTAAAAGATTTAAATGTATAGATAGAAAACAATGTAAATAACTATAAATAACTATAAAATTTGACAGAAATAGAAATGTCAGTAATAAGAGAAATAAAAATGAATGCTGTCAGGTTTTTAAGGAGAAGCGGGAAACAGAAATATTAGGAAATGTAAGTTATAATTAAATAATGATGGTGCTAGGTAAATGAATGATGTAACAGTGAAACATGAAGTAAATTAAAAACAGAAATGTAAGGAAAAAAGTAAAATGTCATATAAGTAAAGAAATAATAAATATGAATGTATACAAACAAAGTTAAGGTGGATAAAATGTAATAGTATGTACTGTAATGTAAATAAGGAAAATGTAAGATGCTAAAAGATTTAAATGTTTAGATAGAAAACAATGTAAATAACTATAAAAGAGAAATGTAAAATTTGACAGAAATAGAAATGTAAGATCAATTAGTGAAAGTAGAAACAATACTGTAATTAGAAAAGAAAATATACGCTGTAACAAAAATAATAAAAGCAAAAAATCCTCATCCTCATAAACGTCCTCGTCTGGAATTATGTAAGAAGATCTGCGCGAGAGGTGGTTTAAGCAGTCTTCACAGCTCCATTCGATCCCGAGGGAATATCGAAGAGTATTCAGCTGCTTGTTGGTCAACTTTACGCACACTGGGTTGGCATGAACAATCTTTTCACATCTACTGCATTCCAATCCTGGGGATTTTTAGTTACAGTTTTTTGCACGTAACACACTTTTTAAGTACCATTTCGGGTAGAATAAAAAAGTCAAAAGCGATATTCTTCTGACTATATTACTAATTATTTCAATATTTTCTGAAGTTGAACAAGATTAGCGTCAAAGGTAGTATTTGACTGCAATGTAACATTTTGAAATACGTCTTTGAGCAGAAGAGTTACAGAGAGTTACAGAGAAGGATGGATTACATTGCAATACATCCTTCATAACTTTTTAAGTACTATAAAACCACAAATTATGTTCGAAACTTGGATGCTCTTAATGCAAAATTAGGCAAGGTTCGCCAGTGTCCTTTCTAGTAAAACATATAATTGTTTTCGAAGTCTCGCGGTTTTCGTACACTAAAATCACGGTCGCTGGTGACCTTCGTTCTCTCGCCCTTAAATAATGTTGTTCTCTCAGACAGTTACATTGCCTACTTCGAATGCTGAGGAGATTCGGGAGGCGATCCTAATAATATAAAAGTGCATATAATAATTTATTTGTAAAATATCCGAAACAGTCTAAATAACATAATTAAAGTTTTTACAAAAAAAAAACGTTATTTATCGACATATTTACATAAAATAACACTAGGTACATCGATTTCGCAGAAATACAAAAACCTTTTAGCAATTGATTTCGCTTGCCAACTTATTTGTTTCCCATATCTAAAATAAACATACATTACAAAAAATAATATAAGTTTTTTATTTATTACTACTATTTTATTTGACGGTATAAATGAATAAAGGTCACGGCTTACTTTCAGTCCCGTAACCTACTGCAAATAACACTATGAGCTAGTTTTGTCTAATTAAGATGGTTTTTATTCTTTACAAGACATTGCACGCGACTTCGTGCGCGCAATAGGAAATCTCGAATGAACCGTACATTTTTCTGCGTAAAAAGTAGCCTATGTCTCTCCCCGTATTCTACTCTTTATCTGTTCCAAATTACATCAAAATCATTGTAGTAGTTTCGGAGCCTGTTCAACAAGAAAACAAACATACAGAAAACAATTAAATCTTACTTGAGCTATTATATTATTATCATAGACGTATATATCATAGACGAGGCATGTTGAGGCAAAAAGTGTTAAATGTCCCCACTTTTGAGACTTTTGGGGCCATTTTGTCATTTGAAGTATGGTGAAAACCAAGATGCCGTAAATATTTATTGTGTGAAGACTTGTTCGGTCCTATGTACCTACGTCATAGCCTATCTTGAGTTTTTGAATGATTTATTATACATTGTTTTGTATTGATTGTTGAAACAGCCTCCGTGGTCCAATGGTTTAGAGTTTGTGTATCTACTCGAAGGTCGTGGGTTCGATTCCCGCATTGGAACAACAGAAAAAGTTGTTTCGAAGTTTGGTTAGGACAATGCAGGCTAATCAACTGATTGTCTGAAAAGAAAGACAATTCATGCGTTGGATGGGTATGTAAAAGGTTGGTCCTGCGCCTGATCTCTCGCCAGTCGTGTCGGTTATCCATCCCACTGGGTTAAGAGAGTAAAAGAAGAGAGAGTGCTTTTGTGTACTGCGCACACATTTGGGCACTATAAAAAACTACTGCGTAGCTGGCCTGGTTTCAATGAAACCAGCCACCGTCACCGAAATCGGTGTGGAGAGCTATTATTATATTATAGATTGTTTAAGCTACATATTGGGTCTGATATTGATTATTATAGTTCTTATCTACTAAGTAGGTGTGTGAGGGTGAGGTCGAAAATGAGTATTTGTCTTACCAACCCTCAGTAATGCTTACTATCGCTCACCGCCCAATCCTCGATGTTGGAGCGACCGGATTGAAAACGAATTCGGCCGAAACGAATATATTTATCTCACGGGTTTATGTGAGATAAATATATTCTGTTATTTATATACAGCCTAACGGTGAATTATAATTCTTTATCTTGATATAGCCTCAGTTTCATAGTTAGCTCAAGAATCTGTGGTGCATCATGTAGACTTTTAGAGTACATATTTTAAAAATATTTTTTTATAAAATATTATACAATTACAAAGCTACATTAAGATGGTGAACATTCAGAAGAGTCTTCTAATTGAAATACTGCTCGTAGCTTACATTTTTTTACTCTGCGCCCTGTTGCGTATCGTTTCGTTTGATGGTTATTGACCCTTAGAGTAGTCTACGGGTCAATTAACACCGAAACGCAACGATACGCGATATGGTGCTGCATTTTTAGAACTTTTTTCATTACACAGGAAGATAAACGTTTAATTGTAAAAGTTCGAATGTCAAGTTGCACCACGCTGCACAGCGCATGTGAAGTGTGTGACTGATGTCATATGAAACGTATAGTGAAACGTTTTTGTGTAGTGAATAAAGTTCATTTTTGAAAAGCTATCTTAAAAATGCTCATCTAACGATCTTGCATGAGTTACAGCGTTTATACATTACGCGATACGATAGCCGTCATCAGACCGGAAAACGATGCTCTTATGTCATCGGCATACGAGCGTTTTCACATTGATTATTATCAGATATCGCGCCAATATGTCATGTAGGGACAAAAACAGGTCTATGTGACAATATAAAACTTAAAGCTCCCTCTCACAATATCGTGATTCGTGCGCTATATCGGATATCGTTATCGCGTTATGTAAAAACGCTTTAAGACTAAAGCTATAGCAGATAACGTCAATAATGAGCTAAATTTCTTATATTGCAAGATATTCTCTACCCATATTGTGGCGTATTTGACGTTAGGAATTAAGCATGAAAAACATATTATTAGCAAGCTGTTTTAATAATAATACTAATAACCCCACACAGATTTCGGTAACGGTGACCGGTTTCATTGAAACCAAGTCAGTTACGCGTAGGAGTAATTTTACATTGCCCAAGTGTGTGCGCAGTAGACAAGAGCGCTCTCTCTTCCTTTACTCTCATAATTATAGGACGGATAACCGACACGACTGGCGAGAGATCAGGTGCAGGTCCCAACTTTTTACATGCCCATCCGACGCATGGATTATCTTTCTTGTCAGAAATCAGGTGATCAGCCTGAATTATCCTAACCAAACACGGAAACAAGATTTTGTTGTTGTTCTAATGCGGGAATCGAACTCACGACCTCCTTTGGACGCTTTCACACCACGTCAATCTGTTTCCGTGGTAAGATCTCCTGTATACATCGCAATTTTTTAAAGATATAATACACGAGTATAGTGCAATATTTGCAAATAAACGTAAACGATTCGTCACAAACTGTCGAAAATTTCAAGAGATTGAAAACCAGGCAAGCGTTGACGCCGTAACATCTTTGATATTAAATCCAAATTCAATATGTTCCAACACTTTCAATGTAACAAGATATGAAAAATTTCTACCCGTACAATATATGAAGCATTAAATATTGAATAATGTGACTACTTTTCGGAGTGGTTATATTTCGGATACTTAGATATATTATAATTCTGTATTTCGTTCTGTAGGTGGGTACCGTTTGTACCGTGTAGGTGGGTTCTTCAGGTTTGGGAATAAGTGGAAGTCGCACGGGGCCAGATCCGGGGAATAGGGTGGATGCGGTAGCAATTCGAACCGCAATTCATGGAGTTTGGCGACTGCAACCATTGACGTGTGTGCAGGTGCGTTGTCATGGTGGAACAAAATTTTTTTCTTTGCCAAATGTGGTCGTTTCTTCTGGATTTCTTCACTTAATTTTTGCAGCAAGCTTGCGTAGTACTCTCCATTTATTTTTTTTCCTTTTCCACTAAAATAATCCCTCGAGCATCCCAAAAAACAGTCGCCATCACTTTGCCGGCCGACAAAACCGTTTTTGCTTTCTTCGGCGCAGGTTTTCCGCTCTCAGTCCACTGCTTAGATTGTTCTTTTGTCTCGGAAGTATAATGATGTATCCAGGTTTCATCGATTGTTGCATAACGCCGCAAAAACTCATTAGGATCTCGGTTAAACAGCGCCAAACACTCCGATGAATCGTCCACTCGACGTTGCTTTTGGTCTACAGTGAGCAAACGCGGTACCCATAGCGCGCAAAGCTTTTTCATTCCCAAATGTTGGTGCAAAATATTAGAAATGCGTTCAGATGAAATGCTCACCATCTCTGCTATCTCTCGCAATTTTAAGCGCCGATCATTCAATACAATTTTGTGAATTTTTTTGATCATGTCCGGATTCGTGACTTCATTTGGACGGCCAGACCTGTGGGCGTCTTCGCAGCTCTGTCTTCCGCGTTTAAAATCAGTTACCCAGGTGTGAATTGTACTCAATGCAGGAGCAGAATTACCTAAAACACTGTCTAGCTTGGTTTTAATCTGGGTTGCTGTTTTCTCTTTCAAAACGTAAAACTTTATCACCGCACGAATTTCGTTTCATTCCATTGTTAAGTAAATTTACGACAGAGAAAGTTCTACGTCCTCTCAAACAAATTCCATCAGTTCGATTAAATTCAAATTTGGCGTTCTATTTTCAAAAAGATGCCGGAATATAATGTAATATTCCTTTTTTGCGTATAATTTTTTAAGTTCGTCGTTTCGGCCAGTTATCAATCAGCCCAGGTATACGTATCAGATCAGAGCGATCGCGTACTTTCCGCAAATGTGGCGTCAAAAATGTTGATTTTTCTAATTTTGCTATGCTGATATCTCATAAAGTAATTAAAAATATGATAAGACAAATATATTGTTTTCTTTGTTATGTTCAATACTAGCCCACTGAGTGCTAAGTGTGAGTTTTTCTTTTCGCATTCGATCGTGAGTGCGTTTGGCGTTTACTAGGAATTTGTATGTGATTTGACCTAGTTGTCGCGTTTATTTTGCGATAAGAAAGGTTATTTGTGCAATTTTTCAATCAAGAGAATGACCATACACCAAGCACCGAATATGCAAAGCATGAACCTATCAATAACCATTTTTGAAGATATTCGAATTGGAAAACATATAATACCCTTGACGACAAAAACTATAAAAATTACCAGATCTTAGTTCACAATAGCCCCAGTACAGAAAAGAAGTTCACTATTCGTAATTAAGATAATTTATTTACACATCCCTAGTGTCTCCATCTCCATTTGTCGATATAATTGTAATTGGTTGCGGTACGTATTATTTCTGACTCGTAACCTAGGAAGATGTCTCCTACGGACGTGCTATATGAATCACATATGATTCAGGAATATATTGATTTAATTAGATAATATCTCGTAAAATAATTTTAGGAACCCCGTGATACGGAAAAACATACTTGTGTCATTCATGTAAAAGCCATTTTTGCATAAAAATTAAAGAATTATAGAACTAAAGAGAAAACGACTTACAAACAGTGTACTGACTACGAGTCAGAAGTGATACGTGCAGTCGGAATAGAAAGTCTATGATGAATCAGATCTGCCTCTTATAGCATTTTGGGAAAATCTACTAGTTCGGGCGCAGCACCGTGGGTGTTATTCAACTGTACTTACTTGGAATAGAATAGAAAACTATTTATTTGCACAAAAAAGAAAAAAAATCACACACAACAATAATTAAATAAAGAAACTGTACAAAAAGGCGGTCTTAATGCTTACAGCATTTTCTTCCAGACAACTTTACTTACTACTGTCCCAAGAGGTGCTAGTAAGAGTCAAAGATCTTCTATTTTGGTATACGTCTCGTGCAAAATACCTATATGTGTTAAGACGTTTTGAAATCGACAAAAAGCCATTAAATACACCTACATTAAAATTAGCAACAGAAAAGTATCGTTTGAGTGTAAATAATGTACATAATGTTTTCGAAGAAAAATAAATGATGGAATATAAAAGGAGGCGACAGTAACAAGTGCTTTTAATTTAACTTTTTGATATCTTCTCGAGTTCGGGACACCAGATGAATCTGAATGAGGGGCCACCCTGATTCTTTCGTAACTTTTGTAAGCTATTAGTATTAATAGTTATTTAGTATTAATAACTTTCCTACATGCCGGATAACGCGACTGCAACTTTTCCTCGCTTTAACTGAATACATACAAAGGTTTTCAAGAAATTATGCTATTAAAAAGGCTTTAAAGTACTATTAATACCTATTACCACATTCTTCTTCTTCTTCGTAGGTTCAAATATCCAAGCGTACGGCCCTAAGCGACTTTGAAGATTTTATTGACTATGAAGTTTTTATTAGAAATTATTAATTAGTTTGACGAAAAACGTTTCTTCTTCCTCACTATTCAAGCAAAAACTCGCTACGGGTAATTTAAATGAATTCGGGAATTACAAACGTGACAAATATATTATATAAAAAAAGGGGACGTGGGCAGAAGGCCGAGAAATCTGGTTTAGTCTCTTCGTATCTGTGGGAATCGGAGGGGCTTTAACCACACGAGCACTTAGCTGGATCCGGGAATGTAGACAGCACGTGGCGCGAGGAGCCCAACTTCCGGTAGCGTCTCTGTCTCTCTGTCAGGCCGGTATCCTCACCGCGACGTAGATCGTCCTAGTGGCGGTACAAACTGGGTCAGAAGCCAGTCAGTTCAGTCTGGAATATAGCTAGCGGCACTCAGAAATCCGGATATGTGGAATTAGCAATAAATCCATGCGAAACGGTGCGTTGAACCCGAAGTATAGATCCCTGGAAAATCCATACAAGCATGTGTTGAGTTGGAGTCTCACAGCCGCCATGATCTTAACCCCAAACGATCAAAATCACGGGCTGTGTGACCATCACAAAATAAAGGGTAAGCAAAATAAAAGAGGATATGAAGAACAATTAAACTATGGATACAAACATCCTAATATTATATCAATGAAAAATCGGAAAGAATGAGCACGTGTTCGGGTAACCAAATTTTGCCAACTAATTTTACAAGCTGGTGATTTACATGAAGAGGTAAATATGAGGCTAGAGAAATATGATACACTACATCTTGAGTCTATAGAAAATTTTATTCTAAAAAAGAAGCGTCATTCGACGAAGTGCGTTATTTACCCTTCTTCTTTTTCCTTTTTTTTCACATTTGACAACTAAAAAAACTAAAGCGTAAAGAGAAAAAGTTCAGAAATCAAAATAAAAAATATTATATTCAATATAATTATTATGTTATATAATAATGCAATTCTACTGTATTTTAATTAGTATTCAAGAGAAGGTTAAAAAATGATTAATTTTAAGACTTAAAACGAAAGTAAAATCGATTTTGAACCAAATATTAAAGCAAGGCTAACGCCGTTTTATAGGGCGTGCGCCGATAGATGGTGCTAAAGCCTCTGAATGACTAAAATAAATAAGCATACAAATCATAGATGATGCAAGTAGCGGCGAAATAATTGATTTTACGGAGAGGAAATGTAATTAGGTTACATACTACTGAATTCATTTTGTGAAGCCATTCTGAAGCTTCTAACATTTAATGAGTGGTGAATGTTGAAACTGTAGATCTTAACATTCTTAGTCATTTTATACATCTTTTGTTACTATTATTTTTAAATACGTCTTATTGCAAATATTATAATTACAATGCTAAAACTAAGTTGTTTTACGCACTTAGAATTATTTCAGCAGTTTTCCATAATCATGGCCTTAGGCGATTCTTACATTATCACGCTAACGCGTGTGGGCACGTATTACAGCCGAAAATACGGCGCAAAATCCGGGCAAAATACAGCGGAGAATTTGCCTCGAAATCCGCGCGTTTGCGAATCCATGTGCGAATCCCCTTACTATTTTTGTACCATTTTCGGAACAAAATCTAAGTTTTCTAGTATTGATCGTCTAATACACTTTGCATACAAGTTCGCCAGTAATAAATATCTTTTATGCGATGTTTATGTAAACACACGGCTATAAACTGATACATGCAGATTGAGACAAATGAGATAGAACGGATTCCCTTATATTATAAGGATATAACTTTTGCACTTGAGTTAGTTTCAACTTTTGTAAAATATAAACCTTTCAAGAGTTGATCTTACCCTATTTTACAAATAAAAATAGTATACATATACTTCTATACTAATGTATTTAAGAGGAAAGGACTGTTTGTTTGTTTGCTTCGAATAGGCTCCGAAACTACTTTACCGATTTTAATAAAATTTGGCACAGATATAGAGTAGACCACGGGAAAGGACATAGGCTACTTTTTATTGCGCCAAAATGTACAGTTCCCGCGAGAATTACTTTAGCGCACACTAAGTTGCGGGCAATATCTGGTTTAATAATAATATAATAGTTTTAGGCGCATAATATAATTATATGTCACCATCAATGGATATACGTCGAGGTGGGTATCAGTACCCTCAGGCGTTCCTCAAGGCTCGCTATTGGGATCTTTATTATTCGCGATATTTCTGAATGATGTCAATTCTTGTTTCCACTATTCTAAATTTCTATTATACGCGGATGATACCAAAATAATGAAAAATGTTTCTTCACTTCGTGACTGTCATCTTTTACAAGAAGACTTGGACTGGTTTAGTGACTACTGTATCATACATAAATTAAATCTTAATGTAACGAAGTGTTATGCGGTGACCTTTAGCCGTAAGTCTAATTTGATAAAGTTTAATTACAAGATTGAAAATAATGAGATAGTCTTTAAGGATACAATGAAGGATCTTGGAATAATAGTGGATTATAAATTATTATTTGATGAGCACATAATTATATTGTAAATAAGACCTCAAAAGCATTAAGATTTGTCAAAAGGTCTTCTACTAATTTCAAATCTATTAAAGCTATTAAAATACTTTACTGTTCGTATGTGCGTAGTATCCTAGAGTACGGGTCAGAGATTTGGAACCCCTCCTATGGCATTTATAAAAATAGAATAGAATCTATACAGATACGCTTTTTAAGGTTCCTTCAGTATAGGTGCCGCCTGAACCTTCCTAACGAATCGAGATGTAATAAATTTCACTTTTTTCCCCTTATATTACCGTAGAGACATTTCGGATTTAGTTTATTTAAGTAAAATAATTAATAATGTTATCGATGCTCCTGATTTATTAAGTAAATTTAATTTCAACGTGCCAGTAGATACTTTCGTAATTACGTTCCATTTCATGTCCCACCATATAAGACATTCTATCGCCGTAATTCATTTGTCTGTAGATCTAGTGCCCATTTCAATCGACTCTATACAGATTATCGTGTCGAAGATGTTTTTTCAATAAAAGCATCTAAGATTTGTGGACTTTTATCCGATGCGTATTTTATCCATGGGAAATTATAATTCACATCCAATACCAATCTGTGATGGTAAAGCAGGCTGTGCGTGTGTGAGTATTTCGGTGCATACGAGAGCAATATAATATTATACCCGACCTTTTCTGGTGACACCCGGTATTTCTTTTTATTTTAATTTTAATCGCAACTCTCGTAGCATGATGTGGTACTTTAAATTAAGTTCAAATTTATAATATGTTATTATTTCTTTTTATACTTTCTGTTACAACACCTTATGGTTAAAACTTGAGTCACAACTATATACTTAATCTCTTACTTATCAGTGAAAACTTTTAATTGGCTTTATGGTGTCTATAAATGTATTATTATTGTAATTATCTGTAATCTGTAAGTTTTCCGAATACAATGAAATAAAATAAATAAAATAATGCGGAAAATAAAATGAAAGTTCTAATTTATGTCTTTAATCGACTTACTAATGACAGCTTCATTTAAAATTATTAATATATCACTAGAAGTAGCTAGAAACCTGAACCTGTAGACGACGAAACGAACTTTATCAAGTTCGAGTTTCAACACATGCGAGATCCCATACTAGCGCGCCCGACGGCGCTCTTTTGTCCCACTCACACGCAAGGGAAGGTTCGCGGCGATACCAGACGCAAAACTACTACGCCTACAACCCTACTCGTGGATACTCATATTTTAATTGACCTTTTTTATAAAGAATTATTTTAACGTTGTCAAACCTTAATATAATTAGTCTAAAGTATTCAGAATTTCATTTATCTCTTATGTACTATCGTACATAAAGTGGCGACCGTGAAAAAAGAAGATTTCTAGATTTTCAGCAAATATAAGGCATCGGATCAAAGTCACTGGAAAGTTCCAGCCATTTTGCCGAGGCATTCTCGGCCAACGAAGAGGCAATATTTAACCATTAATTGAAATCTATTGGATATTTATGATAATATCCAACAAAAATAAGGGATTAAGAAGAAGATTTGGTATTTTCACCGAGATAAAGTGAGTCCGTTCCTTTTTTATTCACTCATCACCATATTCACCCACATTCTATATGAGCTTGCAATAATTGTTGAAGCTCGTAAATGCATTTAGGTACATTTCTTCATCATTTTTAATCGTTCATTTTCTTTCAAAGCGCCTATTTTTGCATATTTGTCTACTTTTGCGGTCGAAAGCCTAAGACTATTTAGTGTCGCTTTCCGACTGTCTATTTTTTACATTTATCCCTACTTTTGCGACTTGAAAGTTTAAATTCATAATTATTAAACAACCATTCGCTTTCAATTTGCCTATTGCAAAATATTTGTCTACTTTGTGATCTGAAAGTCAAGATCTTATTTGTCGCTTTCAGATTTCCTAAACCCTTGCGTTTATGCCTGTTTTTGCGACTTGAAAGTCTAAATTACAATATAATCGTACCTATTTGCTTGCATTCAAATTTATTAAAAAATTACTAAACCAATTTGGCCTTATATTTAAGGTTATATAAGATTACCCGCGCACGCGCATCAATTCATTATATTACATTATCAAATCACTTAACAAATTTCATTTCAATTTGAAACTTTAATAGTGATACAGAATATTTAAAATAATTTCAGATTCAAGATCAAGATAGATAAGATCAACAGATCAAGGCTTTGTATAGTAATATTTCATTCCCTCACTATAGGTATATACCTACAAGTGTAATTTCTCGATAATACAAAAGATCGAAACATTCAATTCCAGGGTCACAGCGCGGCGCGTCACAGCAACCTCACACATCCGAGAGCGCATACGAACTGGGAGTGTGCATCGACTAACGCCGGCTACCTGCAGCGCAGTACTTACTGATCCTGAATTCCTGCGTTATCAGTATAGCCAGCTGTTCTATTCATTGAAGCGAGGCCGTATTGTATACATTTTATTTATATAATTAATTTACCTATCTTTGTTTTGCGTGTTAACTTTGTGCCATGGAGGCATCGCTTAAAGTTTTAAATGTTAAACGGGCCTCAATAAAAGGTAGCGTTACTAAATTCGCTAATTCGCTAATCAAATTAACGACTTAAAAACTTATACTAAAATCACACAAACTGATGTCAACATATTAGCACAAAAATTAGTAAAAATTGAGGCTTTATTCGCTGAATTCGATGGTGTGCAAAGTCAAATAGAGGGAATAGACGCAGATAATTTAAGCAACGAATTAGATACCAGGGAATCTATAGAACTAGCATTTTATACTTCTAAAGCTACCGCTCATGAAATTATTGAACAATATTCGTATTCTAAAAAATCATGCCACAATCAAGGTCAAAACAGTTTTGTTAGCTCAGATGACGATGACCAGGAGGTCATTGGTTTTCATTTGCAAATAATTAAAATTAGTAACTTTGATGGTACCTACTATAAATGGCTTGAGTTTAGAGACACATTTAGCTCGCTCATTCACAACAATTCTAGGATTGAAAACATACAAAAATTCCATTATTTAAATTCATATTTGGAAGGTGAAGCTGCTCGAGTCATAAGTAATTTACAAGTAACTAACAGTAATTTTCCTGAAGCTTGGAATCTTTTATGCGACCGGTATAACAATGTTAGGCAATTGATAAATAACCATTTCAAACTTTTATTAAATACTGAGCAATCTCGCGAATCTGACAAGTTACTTAGATTTATTGTTGATCATGTCACAAAAAATTTGCGTGCCCTTAATAATTTAAACCAGCCCACGGAATACTGGGACACATTAATTATATATTTAATTTCAGCAAAGTTAGACGACAACACTAGAATAAAATGGGAGGAATATATTCATGCTAACGTTAATTCTTCGGAGATGCCATCTCTTGACAATTTTATGACGTTTCTAAAGGCTCGCGCCGATGTACTCGAGTCAGTTCTTCGTAACAAACAAATTTCCAAAATAAAAACGTAAAATTAGCTCCTAATTTCTCTCATATCTCGAAGCATTCACAAATACCGCAATCAACTAAATGTTTCTTGTTGAAAAGACGAATAATTCAAATAACTCAATTGGTTATAGATGCGTTGTGTGTAGTAAAAATCACCGAATTTATGAGTGTCCACAATTTTTAGATAAATCAGTTGCACTAGTAGCTAAATTAAAACTATGTAGAAATTGTCTACGCGTTAGACATAATTTACGTGGATGCAGAATCAATGGTTAGTAAAAAATATGTCGGGATCGGCATAGTTAACTTTGTAGGTCTAAAACACTACTTTGTAGGTCTAAAACGGACTCCGAGTCCTACAACTAAAAATTCTATAACTACTAGAGCACTTCTTGATTGTGGAAGTCAGTGTTCGTTTATTTCTACGAAATTAAAACAACAATTAAATTTAAATTCATTAAATTCCAATATCCAAAATGTTATAGGTATACACTTCCTTGCAAAAAAAAAAACACAAAGCGTTGCAATATTACACTAAAATCACGTTTCAATTCATTTACAGCTAATATTACATGTTTAGTTATCCCTGAAATAACGAAATAATGAAATAATTAATAATAAATCCTATATTAATATTAAAAATTTATACTTAAAGTCATTCGAGTTCGCAGACCCCAGCTTTAACAAGCCCCGCTGACGTAGGACTACTTATCGGTGCTGATATTTTTTGATATGTTATTGATTGTACTGTAGGTTCTTGGTGGAAATTCATGTTTCACAGTAATAACACACAGGACTTCTTGCCATATTTCCACTTTAATAAGTATTTTACATTTATTTTAATATATTACGCGACCGGTTTCGACAAAGTCATCATCAGGTCAACACCTGATGATGACTTTGTCGAAACCACTTAGCGATGACTTATGTCAAATCCTATAAATTTTTGATTTCGAAGTTCGCCGTCGAAATCATCGAATGCGTCTTGACTAGAGGCCTTGGGTGACCGAACTCTTGTAGATAATAAAACAAAAGTATTTTACCGAGGTCGAAGCAACCACATTCCGAAATTCCAAACAAAGCAAAACTTATAAGTACATAAGCAAACCAATCTGCCAATCGGACTGACATAATAAAGTCGAAATTTTTGATTATATTGTTGCATGACGAAATAAAAAATATATGTAGGCTTATAATACGTACTTTCACTGTGATAAGACCTAGCTAGATCAATTTTTCTCCCCCAAAACTCCCTGCATACTAAATTTCATGGTATCACTTGTAGCCGTTTTCGAGATAACGATTATATAAATAGAAGATTGTGTCGTTTAAAGTATAAGATACTAGATTAATAAAATATAACTACAATTTCTATACCAACAACTACACCTACAAACTATACCTACAAGTTACGACGTACACCTAAACCTACAAACAACACCTACAACCTACACCTACAATCTACACCAACAACATACACCTACAACCTACACCTACAACTGACAACCTAGGTTGTAGGTGCAGGTACAGGTACACCTACAACTTACTACCTACACCTACTACCTACACCTAAAACCTACCTCTACTACTAACACATACAACCTACACAATACACGTACACCTACACTAACTAGGAAATAATCTGAAACACGGGGTCGGCCGATTCAACATTAGGCACTTTTGACGTACGACGTGTAGGTGTAGGTAGTAGGTTGTAGGTGTAGGTACACCTATAACTTACTACCTTTACCTAATACCTGCACCTAAAACCTACATCTACTACCAACATCTACAACCTACACAATACACGTACACCTACGCTAACTACGAAATGATCTGAAACACGGGGTCGGCCGATTCAAACATTAGGCACTTTTGACTACATATTTTATTTTTGAACCCGTGATAACTTCCAAAATAAATATCCGATTTCGATGAAACAAAGAGTTTTTAATTTATTAAACAATCCTCTTCATGAGTACGCTATTTATTTGGATAAGGATGTCATATTACTAAAAAAAATAAAAAATAATGATCCCAGTAATTAAATTAAATTTTAGAAGACAGAATGACACAACAATGACAAGACAGTTGTTTTAATACCTTAACTATAGAGTAGTTAGCTAATGGCTATATGCTGTCACAGATTTCTTTGTAGATATTACCATGTTCTTTAATATTGCAGAACATTATTTTGTACGATCATCAATAGTTTACGCAGCGTAAGCGGCTATTTTTTTTTTTCACCTCGTGTCACATTATTGAAGTTTCAGCAGGTATCCCTATTTTTTTCTAGTAATAAGTATAGCATATTATAATATGTAATGGGAATGTATGCTAAAAAATTTTTTAATCGGTCCAGTAGTTTTGGCGGGATTCGGGAACAAATATACAAAAATTAAAAATACAATAATCTTTCCTCTTTATAATATTAGTATAGATAATCAGAATCTCTGAAACGGCTGCAAGTATTTCAATGAAATTTAGTAAGCAAGAGGCTTTGGGGGAAAATAATCGATCTAGCTTGGTCTTATCCCTTGAAAACCACACATTTTTAAGTTTCGTCATGTCCGTCCTCGGCTTACCTTCCAAACGCTTAGTGCTAGCAATATGAAACGTTGCATGGATATGAAGTGTATTTACCACGCTGAAAAAGTGCTAAAATAAATTCATGATGGTAGTCAAATCTACTAGAACTCCGAAAAAAGCCCGGTAACCCAGGTACTTTATCTTATTAGCATGAAATTTAGTATGCAACTAGTTTTGGGGGAGAAATATCAATTTAGCTAGGTCTTATCCCTTAGAAACCGCGCAATTTTAAGCAATATGTGTTTTCTATTTCATCGTCGTAAAACAATATTATATCAATAATTTCGTCAGCCTGATTGGCGGCTTGGTATGCGTACCTACGTAATTTTTGAAAATTCGGAAAATAGTGGGTTTGAATGCCGCTAAGATAAATATTTTTATGATTCTTATTATTTCTTTTTCTTTTATATATTTTTTAATAATTTTGTCGTTCTACTATAACACCGAGCAAAGCTCGGTCTCCCAGGTACTTTTAATTAAAGTAAACACGTGCATAAGAGTTTTTATAAATGTCACTAGTTGTTTTTTCATAAACTGTTTAAAAATTAAAAAACAGTGCTGCAGTGTAGTGTATTGTAGGTATCTGGGGAGGGTACAAAATGAATACTTTATGCACGTGTATGTTTGTTAAGCCACAACTTTAGACAGAATTGGACAACGTACCTGAGATTACCTACAAAGGACACGAAATCCAAATCCTGTTAAACCAGCGTTTCCCTGGAGACATTGAGAATCCGCTTAGCTAATAAAATGACCGTTTTGGTATCGTATATAAAATGTGGTTTATAGTTTGGTAGATTGTATTTACTACGTAGTTTGCGTTTTTGGGGCTCCATAATTCACGTCTCGACTGTCCGGAATTTAGGCGCTACGATGGAACATACATACATACACATACTGGCAAAATCTTCCGTAGTCCGCTTCGCCGTAGTCAGGTAAAAAATGAAAACTTCTTTAAAACTGCTACATTTATTTATCTCTTAAATATAAACTTAAAATTGAAATCTTTTCGATTGAAACCATTTTCAGTATTTTATTATGACCAAAACTGGTCAGTTAACCACTTTTGACAAAATACAAAATGGCGAATATCTCAGAATCGATCCAATATCGGTGATACAATAATGAGATTGAAATGGTTGGTATTTTCCCCAGTTTCTCTTTTACACGGATTAAACGTAGGTACGTTCCATCAAACACCCAGTAGATATCTCCGAAGTTTGTGCATAGACGTATTATATTATAGACGAGGCATGTTGAGGTAAAAAGTGTCTCCAGTTGGCCCTTTTAAGATTTTTGGGGTCATTTTGACATTTGATGTATGGTGAAAACAAGATGGCTGGCATTTGAAATATGGTGAAAACCAAGATGGCGTAACTTCATAATTTATGAAGTTTTGTTCAGTCCAATGTGACGTACATTGGACAGAACAAAACTTCATAAATTATAGCCTATCTTGAGTTTTGAAATCTTTGAATTTGTGCGTTCATACTTACTATAATTAATGTTTTTGTAGTATATGATGTAAGTAAACTAATTATATAAGATTTTTTAAATAATATCGCAAAAATAATAAATATTGACACTTTTTTGTAATTTTTAAATTATAAAACTATACCTAAAATCAAATAGTTTTACAGTAATTGACATGTAGATATTCCTCAGTATTTCCGAATATATAAAATTAACCAATTTTACACCTGTTGCACAGAATATTTCAAAGTTATATACCAACGTAGATGGAACAATTAAAACAATTTAATGCTTATTTTCTTAAATAAAGTCAATCACTTCTAGAAAAAACTAAAGCAACAGGAGCCGGAAATGTTTGTGTTGGAAAATAAATACAAACTCCACGCTCTTAAAACTAAGTACAAAATGCTGTGACGGCTAGCGTTTGTCTATCAGCTGGCGTGACTAGGCTATACATTTCTTGTATCTTTTCACATATTTTTATTTTATTATTATTATAAGTATTTTACTATTACTCTATTATATGGAATTATTACGTCTAATATTAACGGTGACAATAATTATATATTTTATTATTTTTATAAATATTACTAGTTGTATTGTACGGCGTTATTTCCATTCTAAGGAATTTATTTCACACCAATAGGGCAGCGGATCGGCCAGCAGCATTACTGTCGTAACCTCATTTAAAACTTTTGCTTCATCACTTTAAAACTCAGTTTCGCTTGAGACAAACCCGGCCGCGAATTGTCGCTAGTGGCCGCGGGTTTTCATATTCTAAAGCGACAATAATAATTTTATGTATCATAGTAATGAAGATAAAGTTTACAATTATATGTCAAAAGATGCTGCTGGCCGCTGCGCTGCCGAATGTGTGTGTGAATTGACCCTACAGGTCTTCATAGTAACTTGTATGCTTGTGGCATAGCATATGATTGTCCATTGATAATAATTACTTACCATGATCAATTTACTCGCAACTAATTATTTTTTGGTTATCAATAGAAAATCGCAGCTAGTATTTTTTAAAGTCTTTGAAAATCAAACACCTATGTCACCCTAACATCAGTCGTAAGAAGCGTTGCGAAGTCGCTGCAGAGGTATTTCTTTTGCGTTAGTTCGCTCTGATGCTTCTTGAACAAACCTTAATTAGCTCTTATATTATATTATGTTTCAGTAAAAGGTCGATACGCAGTCTCTTCCCGGAATGACTACCTTATCTTAGGTTTCACCATAGCTTTCTGGCAAATCCTGAAACAAATTCCAATTTCGGTCTCTGACTAAAGTGTTTTTGGTCATACCTAGAAGTAAAATATATCTGTTTTGGGATTTGCCTAGTCGATCTTAGAAGCGACTGGCGGACTTTAATCAAAGGCCAACAGACTTCAATTATTTGGGCTTTGACTAAGGCGTCAAGTCAGGACTGAGCATTAACTAGTCAAATCTAGGAGCACCAGAGCTTCGAGGTCTCACTATAACATAATATAACATATATCATTTAATTATCTATGGAAAAAGGAACATTGTTTTTTTTTCTGACACACAATAATTACGTGTTTATCTTTTGTTTTTCTTATTCTTATATTTATATACTATGGCGTTTGTGGGGGCTAGGTCTACCAATGAAACCACACAATACGATAATAATATCACATATTTTATTTATTTGCACAATATACAAATATGTAGACAGGATCAATCGCAACTTACGCCCTACGCACTCAAAACCGTTGTCTATTTAATTTCTGACGTAGCGGATGACATAGAACTCTTAATACAAATATTCAAATCTTGTGTGCCTGGACCTTCCAAAGAGTCCAGTCACAGATACCCGCTATATCTTACCCCTTTAGCCGAAATTTTTGTCACCCTAGTAAACAAAAATTCTAATGAACCAATCAGCGAATCCCTAGCTCTAATGGGGAATCTTTACATAACACATTCTGAGTGCCGAGTTTTACTAACAACCTGACATGTCCACGACTATCTCGCCAGGACTTACTTTGCATCTATATGCATAAAAAAGACTGTGTCGTGTAGGTGTCCCAACCGAACAAAATCCCCACAAAAAGTTCGGCTACGTCACTCAGGGTAATATCGTCAATGAACCGTGCGCACTAATTCACGTGTAAATATAGAATTCAACCAAGTCAGCAGTCAATGCGGTCACTTCCTTTGTGTTTAAATATTTTGAGGTGTGTGGTGGCTAGTGCAAAGAAAATTGTTTAGAAACTGATCGAGCAGGATTACCGATATTGTGCATTGCGTGATATGAAAAATCTGAGAAGTAGACACTCGAGTACTAGCGACAGCGTAAGCTTAGGTTAATTAAATACTTTGTCATTCACAGCCAAGAATTTAATTTTCCAAGAAATATCACCTCAAAAATATTGTGATTCAGAATAAACATAGGTGCAGACTCAGATTATAGCTATATCTGGGGACACGGTAGTGTCCCCGCCAAGATATGCCAAGCGAAGCGCAAGGGCACTACCAGACCACCTTTTCTCGAAGCCTTTCGTCGATTTTTTGAACCCTGAAAACTTGGGTTTGGATTATACCAGATAAATGAAATTTTCAGGATATGTTCCCAGTAGCGTACTTATTAGAATGAAGTTCCTTATCGCGCGTTGCAAAAGGGGGCTAGACGGAAAAAATTAAGACCAAAAGTTGTAACGACCCTTTTTGCTATAGTTGTAAACCGTGCGGCGTGGAATAAATTATTCTCTTCAATTTTTTACCACAAGCCAATTATTACTTAAATTGAGCCTACTTATTAAGTTTATATTACATTATATTTGTTAATAATAAAATTATAAATTATAACTTAAAAAAAAATATTACAATTCCTTCAGTAATTAATCGAAAGGAACTTCGTTCCATCCGGGTGTCCCTTGACACCTCTCAAGTTTTTAATTTAATCATGTAATGTTTTGATTGCAAAGGTTTTATACTTAAGATTTTATCTATATCTAAAAACCCCTGAATTCGTCACTGACTCACTGATGATCAACCAAATTATATGGTATATCCGAATGTCCTAGAAAACTGAAATTTGATACGTAAGGTTGTATTAGTACACAAGCAACATAATAATTGTCAAAATTTGAACTTTTATCTTCCAACCCCTTAAACTAGGAGATGAAAGTCAAGTCTCAAGCCTTAAGTCGCGTAAATTATGAACTATGTTAGTCATGTCGTCGTTCATCGCTTGGATTGGAAACGAATTACCGTAACTGTAGTAATTTCAACGGAAAACATTGGTTTAATTTTCCGTTCACCATATAAATATTGACTTTAGTAGTATTAAATATGTATAGTATAGTATAGTTATAGCTGACTATTGTAGTCAGCTATAGTCGAAGAGCCAAGAGTCGCCCTGATCTGTCACTTTTTATAAATAGGAGGCCAATAACGAAAAAAGGCAATGATAAAAAAGTGGGCAGTAAAAATGCGCCTTTGTTGTGAAATAAATATACCCTAAAAAGAGAAAGAAAATAAAAATATTGTCATAACAACTTACAAAAAGAAGTGAAATCCCACCAAACGGCCAAGTCACAAAACTTAACTAAGGTGTAGAGTTTGTGTAGTAAACTTGTAGAGTTAGGGCGTGAAGAGTCAGAAGCTTGGTATTACATGAGATCTGATAACATTTTGACAGTGCGATCTTGGCATCACTTTACATGAAAATGTTTTTGATGGGATTTATTTCATCTGAGGGTACAGAATTAATTTTAGGCGACATACACGAACAGATAAATACAACCCCGTAAAATCCAAATAGCAGCAGCTTCCTCAAACAACGGTATCACTTACAAAGATTACGCACATATGCTAACAAGCTACGACGATGCCTAAATCTAGATATTGCAAAAATTATAATATTATTATGTAGGTATATTGGTCGAATTCTCAAACACTGCGTAAAGTTAGGGGACTCCAAAATTAGTGGTTGTCATTTCTTCTGCTTGGCAGAATAACAAGTAAAATAAGGAACTTCAGTGCCTTGTACACACTACAATCCTTTTCTAAATGACTAAATGTTGTTACCAAGTTTGGTTAGGACAATTGAGGCTGATCACCTAATTGTCTGACAAGAAAGATAATCCATGCGTCGGATGGGCATGTAAAAAGTCGGACCTGCGCCTGACCTGAGTCTTTTGCACTAAAACGCCTCAAAATATTTAAACACAAAGAAGTGGCCGAATCGGCTACAGACGTGGTTGAAGCACAGATTAATAAATAGCTACTGCGTAAGTTGAAGTCCGTATCTACACATAGGTTTGTGTGTGTACGCAGGATTCATCGGCGCTGTTAAGTGATTTTGATCTTATGTTTGTGTAAAAAACACGTTTGTTTTATGGGCCCTAAAATATTTATCTATTTTATTCTGTTTTTCGTAGATAACTATTTGTTGCTATAGCGGCAACAGAAATACATCATCTGTGATAATAGTTATCTATCTGTCTAGCTATCACGGTTCATGAGATACAGCCAGATGACATATATACATACGTATATAGACAGATGGACAATGTAGTCTTAGTAATAGGGTCCTGTTTTTACCCTTTAGGTACGGAACCTTAAAAAGGCCGTCCTTAAAAATATTAACCCTCCTAACCTCTTTGGTATATTGATTCTATGTTATCTACATTTATTTATAGATAAAGTCAGAATCTTTATTTATAAAAGCTTAATCTATTCATATAAAATCCTTTGTCCTGAATGACTGACTGACGGATCAACAGCACAGCCAAAATCGCTGATTGTAGAGACCTGAAACTGCAGGGCATGGCTCTTTGTAGTGCATAGGCATCCGATAAGGAGAGATTTTTCGAAATTCGACTTCTAACAGGGTGAAAAGGGGGAAAAAGTTTGTATGGGGCAACGTGATTCCTTGGTCCAATCTAGGTACTTCATATTTTGCACAATCATTCTGTAATAGAATTGATGGAATAGTTTATTGAAATTCGTCCCCTATCGGGGTTAAAACAGGGAAAGAAAGTTGTTTGGGAGCGATTTGCATTAAATTTGATATCAATTATACTCCTTAGTGCTTTTGATTTAAGGCTCCCACTTACAAGCGATCTGTTATGGGGGATTTTGAAAAACACCTTTTTAAAAAAAGAACTTTTATTACACTGAAAAGTTAATTGAATACAAAATAAAAAGTTTACTGGCAAAAGGCAAATGTCGCGCGCGGATACTCAAAACTGAGGAATTGTCTTAATGAGGACTGGAGATGAACTAACTGGCAGGGCCGATTACGGGGATTATATATCAGTAGGAAAGGCTGACTATAGGCACTATTATATACCAGTATATAACAAATCGATCGATTTAGTCTTTACAATTTAAACATTTACTGGACTCGTAACCCGATTTAAACCCGATTTAGACCCGAGTAAACCGATTTACTTGCAACTGCAAGTAAATCGGTTTAGATTATTGATCAATATAGCCTGAGATTCGAGGCCCGCCAAGCTACACTTTTCATATACAAGTAAATTTTTTCGTACTTTTGGCGCCCACCGCAGAAAATAGCGGTTATGAACTATGCATAGGTATATTCATTATACACGCTTATATTACAAAATGAAATTTAATTTATCAGTAAGTGTAAGTGACAAATGTAGTCAGGCTGGCGTGGGATCTCAGTCTATAAATTATCGTAACAACTAAAGCGTTCGTTGTTACCAATTTACCCTTACGAATTAATTTCCAATTTGATCGTAACGATCGATTACCTGTGAGTGGGGTCCATTATCTTTATTTTGTTTTGACACGTCATATTATTGTCATTTGTTGAAAAATAAATCTGATTAGAATTCGAAATTTAAATTTTATATTTTGTTCTTGGTCATTTGATGAAAAACTCACCTTATACCTTGATTTTCCTACCTACCAGCGATTGCTCCATTAAACTTGTTTAACTATTTCATCAGAATATAATATAATAGTATAATCAATTTCTTTATGTCTGATTTGTTAGTGTATAATATAGGTTTTAGTTTTCACATTTCATTAGAATATTTTGAGTGTAGTTAATTTAGTTTCTTTTTCTTTTGTTGTAATAATTAATTTCTTTGTGTTTAATTTATTTGTGTATAATATCTGTATCCTTTTTTAAAAAATGGGATCAGAGTTGTTTATCGTTAATGGGAAAATAATAAAGCTTACTGTTGTATCTTGGGAGATGGTGCATGCCTTTTCCGTGCGTTGTCATATTTATTATACGGCACACTAGATCGCTCCATGCCAGTTCGCAAAGAATTGTTCGTCATGTGACAAACAATTGGGATGAATTTGTTGCTAGCGGGAGTAGACTTGAGCGGAAGCTGCTTCTCCCACGGCCAATTATATGTGGCATGCTCGAGAGTAAGCGCACCGTGTAGCCTGGTGATTCTAGCACCCGAAAGAAAACAAAAAATATTGTTTACAAAGAAATAGTGCAGTAGTACCGTACTCAGTATTTCTTTGTAAACAATCATAGTCGTAAATAATTAATCGTTGCTTACACAATATTGTTTACAAAGTTTTTTTTTTTTACAATTTATCTATTTCGTTGTAAAAAAGTATCACTCCGTGTAACTTCCACCAAATCAAATGCCGGGCTTTGTGTTCATAAAATATATAAAAAAAATATATTTTCATGTTTTTTGGTACTTACCTTAATATCGGCCATAATAAATATTGTTATATTTTATAAGCATTCAAACATTTTAACATATTATTAATATAAAATAAGTTAAAAAAAAATTATTAACGTAAAACGAATACAAAATCCTTTTAGAATCATTTTCGACTCTTACGCGGGCGAAGTCGCGGGCAAAAGTAGTAGCAATATGAATCTTGAATAAGGAATAATCGTCGCACGATCGAGTTTTTTTTATGTGCATGGCGCAGCGCTTTGATGACTTGAACCGAAAAGTAGTTACATTACTGCTTTAAAAACTGCTTTACTCCTTTAAAAATAAATTCATAGACAGGCACGATTATAATCTAAGGATTAAGATAAGTCTTCTCGTCTAAATGGAAACATCTATTTCGATTCAGTATCGAGGGTATTATGGAATAAATAGCGACGTGTTATGTAAACGTTCAGCCCCTCGATGGAGTTTTTGTTCGTTATAAGATGTTCCAGGGCGTGCGAAATATAACATAACTGCTATTATGTAGGAAATACATTTTCGATGTTTAACTTCGTCTCCCTAGATCTACGCAATCAATAATTTATCGAATAAATAGATCTACGAAATCTAATTGTAATATCAGAGAATTTCATACTTTAGCAGCCCTGTGCACGTAAAGTTCGGACCGCGCATCGGACTGCGTTCCGAAAGGATGGATCTGTGCGGTTTGGACTGCGAATCAAACTGTCGTGATACTTTTGACTAAAAATGCTATTTTTTACAAAAAAAAAAACATGAATTGATGTTTAATCATAAACGGAACAACCATTTCTGTGAATATGTCGCACTTTCGCTGTAATAATATCTTGCAAAACGATTTCTCACAGCATAACACTATATACTTACATAGAAACAAGTAAATTAAAAGTAAATAGTTTGTCTGTAAAAAAGTTAGTACCCGTGTATCCGAGATTTGCTCCGAGTTCTAATAAATAAAATACCTAGTTAGTTTACGCTCTGCATCGCAGCCCAGTAGTGGCCATAGCGTCAGTGAATTCCTTACAGAATTGTTCTATATACCTAGTTAAGGTAAGTTTTTGATGATGATGATGATGATGAGTATATTTGCAATCATAAATTATCATAATCGTTCATTACTTCTTCGAATACAATATCGATTATTAGCCGGCAATATGCCAAAAATGATTATGTTTACAGTTACGTGGGTACTCGGTAGGTGATATTATTTATTGTAATACTAGCTGGGCCGACTCACGTTGTTTTGTCTTAATATCAATGAACTGAAATTAAAAAAATAACGCCTTAATAATACGCCTACAACATAATGGGGCCGGCCGACTTTTTTTTTTAATAAACCAAATAGACAAACTGAATGCACCTATAAATATTTAACAGTCCAGGGACAAAGTATAACATAAAATTTAACACAAGCATGGGAAAATTCAATAGTAGTTTTTAGTATTTTCCCCGCAATTTATCCAATAGGTATTTCTCATCGTGTAAGCCTTCACCGAACTACCATAATTATTTCAAGACCTGTTGTTTCATCCAAAATTGTTTGAGCCGTTCTCGAGTTTTACAGGACATTGGAATTGCAATTCATTTTTATTATACATATGAAGATGATTGTCTTTTCTAGTATCGAGTACAACTACGCTCTATAGCGCCATCGAGGAAGCAGTGTACTGAACTTACTAATAATAATAATTTGTAGTACTGTGTTATGTAGTGTGTATTTAGTAGATACTTCAAGTTAACCAAGTCATGACGTCGTTCTAGTCATCTCGTACTGGAACTAACGACGAGAACTACGTCTAATATACAAGTATAGAACCACTCTATACTTATATATTAGCGTTAAGAATGCAGTGAGTCATCAGTGCAAATGTAAAAATTGGTACATGTAACGTTTAATCCGTGTTCACATTCACATTAATTAAAGTTGACTATTTTAACACAAAGTAAGCCATTTTAAAATTTGCACTGATGAGACACTGCATTCTTAACGCGAATATTATAGTACAGGAAACGAGCAGACGGATCGCCTGATGGTAAGTGATTACCACCGCCCATTATTTTATGATTTGGCATTTGAAAAATACAATATATTCTCAATTTTCACCATTCTAACACTAACCCCCATTGTTTAGTAGCGATATTAGTACTGTAATAATTTCAATCCTCGGTGGTTGATAACTCTTTCACACATCACCTGTAAATTCTAGGGGTAGGTAGTAGACGTAGGAAGTAGGTGTAGATACCTACACCTACAGGTGGAGTTATTTTATACCTATACAGGTGTAAAATAACTCCCCCAAACCGATTTTCGGTGACGGTGGCCGGTTTCATTGAAATCTGTCCAATTACGCAGGAGTAATTTTATAGTACCCAAGTATGTGCGCAGTACACAGGAGCACTCTCTCTTCCTTTACTCTCGTAACCCAGTGGGACGGATAACCGACACGACTGGCGAGAGATCAAGCGCAGGGCGGACTTTTTACATGCCCATCCGACGCATGGATCATCTTTCTTGTCGGACAATCAGGTGATCAGCCTGCATTATCCTAACCAAACTTGGAAACAACATTTTTTGTTGTTCCAATGCGGGAATCGAACCCACGACCTCCGAGACCACGGAGGCTGTTAAGGTATTAGGTAGTAGGTGTAGTTATTGGTTTAAAAACTGTAGGTGTATGTATCTAGGAAGTTATTTAATTTTTTATCCAATTAATAATTAAGACTGAACAATGAACAATATACATTAAAGTACGAGTACATACGCATGAAAACTGCAGATGCCGCCTTGTTTATTTGATTTGCATGGTGATGGAGTTTATGATTGTATCCCATTTACATATACATGACTCGTAAGGATAGGCCTTGTATAGGCGTTAAACTGTCTCCAACTTAGCGAGTCACGTATTGGGGCCAACGTACGTTCCTTGAGACTCGAGAACGCTGTGCGCACAACATGACAGCTTTCAATGTGGGCGGCTATAATGCTACCAATTTTAATGTCACATATTTACCGCGCAATAAAGAAATATAATGACACTTTTATTTGAACGAATTTTTTTTCTTGTTTATATTTAGATTATATTGAATCGGAACTGACTGTATGTCAGTTTACTGGCGCCAAGGGGTGTATCCTTACTTTTTAAGTTATTGTTGTATCTAGCTAAGCCGCTGTCACGGTCACAAATATGGGATAATAATCCTTAACTACCACCACGCAGCGCCTAATCCACTAAAATGTTTACTTTATGTACCGAATCCAAAATTGCAAGTTACTTAACAAGATTCAATAGAATTGCATTGTATGGTAAGCGGTAGTATAATTTAGACGTATAGTATTTGTAAGTAAATATAAGTTAATTATATGAATAAAAAATTTAAAACGTACCAAAAAACAAAATAGCGTTAAGGGTGTACAATCGTCAGAAAAAGGTGTATCGATGGAAGGGGTTGCCGTCCGTTTAATACTCAAGTTGAGAACCTTAGTTCTTTGGACACGTCAAAATTTTTTTATCCAATTAATAATTAAGACTGAACAATGAACAATATACATTACTTAGTTCTTTGGACACGTCAAACATTTTATGTACCCATTCGTCCCCCATTAATGCGAACTCACTATGATGGCCACTTTGTTTTTCCAAAATTTTCCTTCCAAAACTCTCAGACCAAATAAAAAAGTTCCGCGAACCACACACTGCGAACGGTCTAAACTACGCCTCGCTGTGTAACTACATAGTACCATGTGCACACGTGTAACGAAACTACGCCATACCTTGTGAGGCGAGTTGTCGCAGTGTGTGGTTTCATATGTATGTAGTGCATAGCAATACCCAGTTTTTGTTTGACAAAGCACTGTCTTCACTTTTCATTTGGTCTGAGCCAAAACCATACAGGTTCATATATACATATCCATTTAACAACGAATTGTTTAGCCTAATCACAGCGCGGTAAGCTGTAGCAAGAACCATGATATCGATTACGACATAACCAACGATATAATACCAAATAATCCTGCGAGGCTTGTATATGCTTGGCTTAAGCTTAACCTATAGTTAGATACTAGGGAAAATAGTCGTTTAGATATTTTTAAATGTCAGTATTTTTGATATTGATATTGCGACATAGAAATAAAGACAATTAGGTATAAATAAAAAACCAAGAGAATATTGGGACATGCATTAGGGGCTGTTAAGTAGCGATGGGTGTAACGATTAAACTGGAATAAACTGGTTTCGTCGTAAGCTAATCGTTTACGACGATCGTAAATGATGTTCGTATACGATATCGTAAACGACCTGTCATATTTTATTGACCGAGATCCCGTGTCCGCCTGACTTCATTACGGACGGCCTGATTGTAAGCGATTCCATCTCCGCCCATGGACACCGCAACTGTGTTCTCGGTCCTTAATTTTATGTATTCCTAATAATTCCTCGAGAGAAACTTTAGGTGTGCCAAATTTCATAAATATCCTTTAGCACAATTCTAGTAAAACTGTACTCAAAGTTTTTGCTTCACGTATTAATATAAGTACATGGGTAAACGAGCTTTGCTCGGAGTTATTATAAATTTAAATAAATATTATATTTAAACCAAAAATAAAAAACGACTCCTAAAGTAAAAATGCACAAAAAATTATGAAATAAAACTTATTTTCTAAATAATTCCCCGTTTAATTTCGACTAACATTTTAACTATTTCTCTACACAATATTCATAATTTTGAAGTCGGTACCAGCCAAATTAAACGTGAGCTCTATAAAATATTGTTTCATCAGGAAATGATTACCATGAAATTTTGTATGCAGGTAGTTTTGGAGGAGAAAAATCGATCTAGCTATGTCTTATCCCTTAGAAACTGAGCATTTGTAAGCAATATGTGTTTATTTCTTTCGTCGTGCCACAATCGCTCTCTGTAAATGGAAAATAATTATAAGTATAATAAAAACTATTTCTGTATGCTCGAAATCATCAAAACATGAAGACGAACATACCCTTACTTATTATAAACGCGAAAGTTTTATGTAATGATGCTCATTACTCTTTCACGTATTTAACAACTGAATAGATTTTAATGAAATTTGATATCGTAGTAGTTTAGTCTCTGGATTAACACATAGGCTACTTTTTATCGCAGGATAAGAAAGGTTCTCCCAAGATTTCTTTTTCGCGGTCGCGGCTAACATCTAAACTATACTAATATTATAAAGAGGCAAAGCTAATATTATAAAGAGGTAAAGTTTCTATCTTTGTGAGTTTGTGACTTGTACTTTTGTTTGTGTACTTCAACCGACATTTAAAATTCTTTTTACCAAGAGAAAGCCACATTATTTGTGTCATAGGCTACATAATATTAACCCGAAAAATAATAAGACTTTTTCGTGGTAGTCGGATTTGCAAAATAAATCGAGGAAAACGAGCGAACGAAATCGTTTTTGAGTAACGATGAGAGATGAACTCAATAGAGTTCTAGAGAAAAGTAGAGTTTTATAGTGCCTGCAAAAAATATAAATAATTTTACCTTACCCGCGTGAAATTGGGTTTTAAACGACTTATTTATTAAAATTTAAAACATTCATCGCCTATTTTACTTTCTTAGGAGTTGAATATTGGAAAAGGCTAAAGTACGTGGCTCATTATTTTCCGTACTAGGAAATAAAAAGTTTCATACAAACTTTTATTCTCTATTTTACCTCCTTGGGCCTTGAATTTTGAAAAATTAAGGGTTTAGCCATTGCGTGGATACATCAGTCAATAAGGATTGCCTTTACCAGCATTAATTGCCCACGGCTTCACCCGCGTGAAATTAGGTGTTAAGCTTTCATCCCCTATTTTACCCACTAGGGGCTGAATTTTAGAAAACGCTGAAATACGTATATATATATATATATATATATATATATATATATATATATATATAATAGTAATAGGTAAGAATATTTCAGATCACACAAAGTCACAAAAAGATGATTATTATATAGAAAAAAAAACAACAAGAAGTGCTGTTTATTGTTCATATTGTCAACAATCAATTATGATTTTTTATCAAAATAACTCCTGCCGAGGTTGTCTGTCTGTATGTTCGTGATAATCTCAAAAACTACTGAAAGAATTTTAATGCAGTTTACATTTACCGACAGAGTGATTCCTTAGGAAGTTTTGGGTAGATAATTTGTTAAGTTTTGCGGAACCGTCTGGGAGCTTTTATCGAAAACGCTGCCTAACCTAACCCGTTGGAGACAATTTATAACAAAACAATATATGGTGGTGCTACTTAAAAGTTCGCGACGGTATTTTATAATGTCTATCTTTGAAGGAAAGATTCCTGTATCCATTCTAAGTTTAAAAAAAATAAAAAAATAATGTGATATTTTCAGAAGCTATTAAGACGGATACAATATTAATCCTTATCTAGGGAAATTATATCTAGAGGATAATATATTAGGTCTTTACCTATAAAATTGCCGTTTTGTATGAAAAATTTTAAACGAATTATTATCATGTATTTTTTATTTGTATTAATCGAAGTAATCATACATGCAATCAGTGCATCTTTGCCAACGCAGTGACAGTTTATTCATGCCCTTCTTAAAGAAATCAGCTGGACGGGAGGCAACAAATTCTTCAAAGGCATTTTGTACTGCCTTTCGGGTATTGAATTTTTTTCCGCCAAGAAGTTATCCAAATTCTGTAAAAAGTAGTAGTCTGTAGGCGCAAGGTCTGGTGAGTAGGGCGGATGACGGAGAGCTTCCAACCCCAGTTCTTGCAACTTGCAGACCGTCTGCTGTGCAGTATGAGGTCGCGTGTTGTCGTGCAGGAGCAGCGGAGACGAGCGATTGACCAATGCTGGTTGGAGATGTGCCAGCTTCTCCATCATTGTGTTCAGTTCTTCACAGTACACATCTGCAGTAATGCTCACCCCGTTTGGTAAGAAGCTGTGATGAATCACACCGGCGCTAGACCACCAAACAGTGACCATCACTTTTCTAGGGGTAAGTTTTCGTTTAGGGCATTGTTTAGGTACTGAACCAGGATCGAACCAACTTGCTGAGCACTTGCGGTTATCAAACAGAATCCATTTTTCATCGCAGGTAACAATGCGGTTCAAAATTCCTTCATTTGTTTGTCTGTTGAGCAGTGTAAGGCACGTCTCGACGCGCACTTCGCGCTGGCGATCATTGAGTTCGTGGGGCACCCATTAGTCAAGCTTTTTTACCTTGCCAATTTAACGCAAATGGACCAATATTGTTTTGACGCTGACGTCGAAAGCTGCTGCTAATTCAGCCGTAGATTGTGTATTATCAGCTTCCACAATCGCCTTTAATTCATCAATGTCGACCAAAGTCTTCGGACGACCGCGAGGTTCATTTTTCAGGTCAAAATTTCTAGAACGGAAGCGAGAAAACCAATAACAGGTGGTGCGTTGGTTTGTAGTGTTAGCTCCGTAAACGTCGTTGATGTTGCGTGCCGCTTGTGCCGCGTTGCTGCCACGACGGTACTCATATTCCATAATTACTCGAATTTTTAACATATCCATGATGACGAAAAAGATTAAAATGCGATAAAAATGTAACACTAATGAAAAAACAAATGAATACTTTTGTAAAAAGAATTCCATGTTTTTAAAATAAAATTAATTTGAAATTAGAATTCTTAGCCAAACAAAAATTATTTTGATTTGAAATGGCCAGTATTGCAGAACGGCAATTTCATAGGTAAGGACTTATTATATTTTACTCAGTGCTATTACTATTTACCATGTTGCAGTAGGTATATTTATTTGCTATAGAAGTTTTTTGCCACGAACACTCATCCACATGAGCGTAGCTGCAGACAAAAGCTAGTATATCAATAATTTCGACTCTCTTACATCAGTCTAATTGGCAGCTTGGTATGCGTATATAATAAAAATAATAGCCTTTATTCAGACAGATTATACATTTTTATGAATATAAAGTTAAATTACGACTCTTCTGAGTCGATGACACCAACAACTTCATCTGTTTCCCCAGATTTGGCAAAGGCCAAAAGAAATGGAGGATTCTTTCCACTCTGCTCTGCTTTGCGGTTTACTTGTCCATAGTTTACCTACTCTTTTTATCTCGTCTTCCCACCTTCGAAACTGTCTACCTTGCTTTCTTTTTCTATTACTTGAATGCCAGAATATTATGTTTTTATTCCATTTATCAGTGCCTTTTATTATATGACCTGTCTATTACCACTTGAGATTTTTAATTCTTGCCGTAACGTTTTCTGTTGCTGTTCGTTTTCGAATAGTTTTGTTACGTATTCGCTCAGATTTTTTTTATATTCAACATGCTTCTCTCCATTGCTGTTTGAAAAACTTCTAGTTATTTGTTTTGCGCTTTGGTGAGAGCCCAGGTTTACCCCCGTGTGTTAGAACTGGTAGTACGCAGGTGTTGTACAGCTTTGACTTGACGGACATCTTTATTTCTCTATACTTCATTACTTCTTTTATCCTCCAGTAACATTTCCATGCGTTACTACTAACTCTAGTACCTATTTCCTTTGTCATTATGCCTTTGTTAGAAATTAGTTGGCCTAGATAAATGTATTCTTTCACGTACTCAATTGGCTCGCCATTTACAATGATAGGATCTTTCGAAGCAGTTGTTAATGCTTTAGTTTTGGCAGTGTTCATCGTTAGGGCAACATTATGGCTTTCTCTTTCTAGGTCTCTTATCATGTTTTGGAGATGCTCTTTTGTTTAGGCAAAAAGTATGGTGTCGTCGGCCGTAAGTGGGATAGTTTTTCGCCGTTTATATTAAGTCCGTAGTCCTGCCATTGTAGTTTCCTGAAGATCATTGCTTTCTTTTCCTAATTTAATTTTAGCCTTACTATTTGTATAACCGTTTCTGATAATTAACTAATGTATTTTTGTTCCACCACTTGCTTCTATACCAAATACTTTCATGCTCAACTGAATCAAATGCCTTGTTATAGTCTATAAAGCAGCAGTAAAACGCCACGTTAATTCCTCGTTCTTCTCAAAAATTTGCCTAACAGTATGGATATGGTCTAATGTTAAATAATCTGCTCAAAAGCCGGCTTGCTACCTAGGCTTATTTTCATCCAGAGTTTTAGTTATTCGACCTAAAATAATTTTGGCAAAGATTTTATAGATATTTGACATTAGGCTTTTGTCACCTTTGTCACCCTTTTTGTGGAGTAGAACGATCGTTGATGTTGTCCAGTGGATCGGAATTATTTCTGTGTTTAATATGTCATTAAAAATATATTTCAGTAGAGGTACAATGTGGTCGCTGCAGTTCAAGAGTAGTTCGTTGCTGATTTCATCGGGGTCAGGTGTTTTACCTTTCTTTTGTGTTTTGATTGCATTGAGTATTTCAGCTTCTAATATATTAGGTGGAACACTTTCATTGTTATTTAGGTTGGTTCTTGCAATTTGGTTCTTGCAAGAATATATTTCTTTGTAAAATTCGTGGCTATTGATGAAGTGTCAGAAATTTTTGTAACAGTCTTGCGTTGTCGGTCTTTTAAAATATTAGGTATCTGATTGGTTTGTCTCATAAGAGTTTCAGGGTTTTTGTATACCACCTGTCTTTTTTATGTATTTTCAAAAGTATTGAGTCTCAACTCTTCTCTATCTTTCCTTAATTGTGTTCCAATTTCTTTGCTTACTTTTCCTAAATGTTCTCTGATAGTTTTAATTTAATTTACTATACTTATTAGTTTTATTCTTTCTCTAGTAGCTGTATAGTTTTTTCTGATGTCTTGATTTACTTTTCAAATTTTTTTCCATTACTGTTTACAGGTCTTGCTATTAGTATTTCGTGCACTGCGTTGTATTTATGATGGGTAATTATTTGCCCAAGGGATTTTACTGTCACTGACCTCAGATTTTCCTTTATTGTGGCTATTCGAGCATTGGTCTGTAATGTCGTTGTTGTTACACCTATGTATAATTTTTGCGTTGATTGGAAATTTGAAATGTGTTGGGTTTGAATCCCGGTCAGATAAATATTTTTGTGATTATTAGCATTTATTTTCTTTTATATTTTTAATATTTATTTTTCATTATTTTATCGTTTTACTATAACTCCAAGCAAAGCTCGGTCTCCCAGGTACTGTATACTTATGCTCCAAGGTGAAAATTAATCAAACTTCGATACACGTGTGGAATTTTTGCAATTTGTTTGTTCACAGGCGTTATGTCAAGGATACATAAGTTAATTTTCTATTAAATAAAGACTCACTAACTGATTCATCAACGTTGGGGCAGAACTAGTGAAGTTAGAAACGTTACTCGTATATAATATTTGAACTGTGGCTTTCTTTTGTGACGTATAGGTTCACTAAGAAGAGATTTTCCGAAACTTACCTCCCCAAGGGGTTAAAAGGGGTATCAACGTTTGTATGTAACTTTTTGGCTTGTGGTCAGATCTGTTTTTCAATTCGCTCTTGAAAATGATTGGCCACGCGGGCCACCTTTGTCTGGCGTATAGCGAATAATCTCTCTTCGATATTTTTGTGGACTATATTTCAGAAGGTATCTGGCGTCGCCAGGTGAATATGCAGTAATAATTAGATGTAATGGAAAGGTAGAAGGAGATGGAGATACGCTTACCGGGAATACCACTTCGGCGAATGGCGTCATGCGGCTGGAATTTTCGTCTCTTCCTTCTGCTCACAACACTTTAGTCTTTCCAAAATTCTTATCACGTTCCTATAGAAATATATCTCACTTTCGTGGGCGGGAATCAGTAGCGGAAAAGTCTAAATAACACATGCGGTGTCGGCCATCGTACACGCACTCTTCGTGACGACTTGCAATGTCCTCGTCGTGTGTCTTCGTATTTCTTCGGTTTGCGTCACAGAGGAAAGGGGGGTGGAATACTGCTTATCAATATTATGAGATGCCATTTATAGTGGCGTTCGACGCTCATAGATGGCGCTACCATTTCCCCCCGGCCTTTAAGGGTTGCCTTTAAAAAATATATAAAAATAATAATAATTTAGCTATGTTAGGTGTATCCATTATCGCATAACCTATCCATAGACTAAGACAGCGGTATTCTTACATATACTTCGCTGTAGTAAATTAACTAAAGCGAAGTAATAACAACTAATCTTATTACCTAGATGCCTAAACTAAAGGAGATCCAGCCTTAGCTAAACCTCACTGGGTTGGCAGTGGGCGAAATTTAAAACAAGTGTTACATTTATGTATCCTGTGGCGAATTATTCGCCGCGCAGCAAAGATCCAATATTTATGCCGGAGTAAGGACATAAGCAACTCTGGACCAGCGTAGAGATGCTTCTTGTGATAAAAGTTAACAAACCTCCGTTCCCTTGATATCCAAAAGTCGAGTGGGTCTGACGGAATCCCTCCTATTGTGTTGAAAAAGTGTGCTCCAGAGTTGACACCGGTCTTGACGCGTCTTTTTCGGTTCTCCTACTCTTCTGGCATCGTCCCGGCTTCTTGGAAGTCAGCCTTGGTGCACCCGATCCCCAAAAAAGGTGATCGCTCAAACCCTTCCAAATACAGACCAATCGCTATAACCTCTCTCTTCTCGAAGATAATGGAATCCATTATCAATAGCCAGCTTCTTCGATACTTGGACGGCCAGGGATTACTAAGCGACAAACAATACGGGTTCCGTAAGGTTCGCTCGGCTGGTGATCTCTTGGCGTACCTCATCGTTGGGCTCAGGCAATTGAGTCGAAGGGAGAGGCATTGGCTGTTAGTTTGGACATTGCGAAGGCCTTTGATCGTGTTTGGCATATAGCGCTGCTATCAAAGCTTCCATCATACGGGCTACCCGAGAAATTATGTAAGTGGGTCACTAGTTTCTTAGCAGATAGAAGCATAAAGGTCGTAGTTGACGGCGAATGCTCGGAAACTCAGTCTGTTGATGCTGGTGTCCCTCAGGGCTGTGTGCTATCGCCTACCCTATTCATACTGCATATCAATGACATGTTACGGACCAACGGCATTCATTGCTATGCGGATGATAGTACAGGTGATGCTGTATATACCGGCTCCCCCAATATTTCTCGGCTAAATGTCATTGAGAGTCGAAACGAACTTGTGTCTAAAATAGAGAATTCATTGGAGAAAGTCTCTGAATGGGGTAGACGTAACTTAGTCAAATTCAACCCCGTCAAGACACAAGTCTGCGCGTTCACCACTAAAAAGTCTCCAATAGTCGTATATCCTCGTTTCGAGGGCACATCTTTAACCATCTCCCCTAGCATTGAGATACTTGGCGTCAACATACCGAGCGAAGTCCAGTTCCGATATTATCTAGAGGGTAAGGCCAAGTTAGCCTCGAAGAAGCTTGGTGTTCTTAACAGAGCGAGACAGTACTTCAGTCCGGACCAACGCCGGCTTCAAATGGAATATTGTTCTCATCTCTGGGCAGGGGCGCCAAAATACCAACTGCTCCCTCTGGATCGTATCCAACGAAGGGCCGCTCGAATTGTTGACTGCCATAGTGTTTCAAACAGCCTGGACCCCTTGGAATTACGCCGAGATGTAGCCGAGATGTTGTATCACGGGGAGTGCTCTGAGGAATTGTTCGGAATCATACCACCTGCAACTTTTCGCCATCGTCCCACGCGAAAAACATACCATCCTCATCACCTTGATGAGTGGCAGTCTTCCACCGTGCGCTTTTCGCGTAACTTTTTTTTTTCTGCCGCGCACTGTAAAACTCTGGAACGAACTGTCACCAGCAGTATTTCCGGACCTATACGACCTGCAAACCTTCAAGAAGAGAGCGTATTCCCTCTTAAAAGGCCGGCAACGCACCTGCAGCTCTTCTGATGTTGCAAGTGTCCATGGGCAACGGTAGTTGCTTACCATCGGGTGACCCGTTTGCTCGTTTGCCCCCTTATTTAATAAAAAAAAAAATAAGAAGATCTACTACATGATCATGACGCTGTAGAAGATAAGGATGCTTATAATTGTACGGTTCGTCCGAATTCGACAGACGACCACCAACGCGTATTACGCCGTGCTGATCAAGGAACGGCTTAAGTTTAAGAAGCGCGGGAGAACAAGATTTATTATTTTTCAAATTTTCAATATAGTTACTAAAGTAAACCGTCTGTACGGCTCGTAATAATCTATACTCCGCTAATTCAAGATCGGAACTTGAAATAAAAGTCCCGTTAGGTAATAACCTAAGAAACCTATAGAAATAAACGATGGCGCGTAGTAATTTAGACCACGACGACATGCGTAGTGCGAGTATGTATAGTGGGGATTCCACAATTTCCACGACTACGGGGCGAGACATAGATTTCCGCTCAGGTACGTCTTCGTTTATCGTGCTCAAAGGGTTCAACGGGCCACTCTGACGGATCATGGAAAATCCAGGTGGGTCCATGATGCCACAATGAATGATTCAGAAGCTTACCAGGAGTAATACCGCGAGACAGGCAATCGGCAGGATTTTCAGTATCTGCGACGTGATTAAAATAAGCGGGGGCGATGAATTTAATTATCTTAGTGACGCGGTTTGCGACAAAGGTATGCCAGCGGTGCGGAGAGGAACGAATCCAAGAGAGGGCCACCTTGGAGTCTGTAATCGCGTATATTCCCTTAATGGGATAGTGAGACGAAAATGTGTCTTGAACTCTGCGAAGTAGTTGAGATAACAGAAGGGTCGCGCATAATTCCAGCCTCGCAACCGAAATAGTTTTAACCGGCGAGACTCTAGACTTAACACAAACCAGCTGAACAGCGTAGTTAGAACCAGTACCGACCCGTACATACTCGTACACGACTCCTCCTAAGTAAGAAACCTATTAAGTTGACAGTGCAACCATCGACCAATCCAAGATGACGCTGTATATTAATTTGGTTGAGTAGGGAAGCTCAACGCAAAACTGCTTCCAAGCTGCGAATATGTGATCGGGTGGTGCGTCATCCCACTCGCACTTAGATAGCCAAAGCTCTTTTATTAAGAGCTTGGCGTACAAAATGGGGGGAGCCACGAAAACCATTATGTCCCATAGTCGAGCCACTGTGGACAAAATAGTGTGTTTTTAGCACTTACCATCAGGTGTCGCGACGTCAAACCGAAAACTATCACAGGCTCTGCCCCAGCGTACGCCAAGAACCTTGTGCGGTTAAGACTTCTCAAACTCAATTCGCGCGCGCGGTAGCGGTAGCGGGTGCGGTAGCGAGAGCGGGAGCGCGCCCGGTAGCGGTAGCGGGCACGGAAGCGATAGCGGGCGCGGTAGCGATAGCGGGAGCGCGCCCGGTAGCGGTAGCGGGTGCGGTAGCGATAGCGGGAGTGCGCGCGGTAGCGGTAGTGGGCGCGGAAGCGATAGCGGGAGCGCGCGTCGTAGCGGTAGCGGGTGCGGTAGCGAGAGTGGGAGCGCGCGCGGTAGCGGTAGCGGGTGTGGTAGCGAGAGCGGGAGCGCGTGCGGTAGCGGGAAAAGTATCTGAGGCGGCAGCGGGAAAGTTCTATCCCTCGTCAGCGATCAATTGCCGGAAAACTCGTAACGCGTGATAAGGACTGGAGCGGAGTCCAGTCTGTAAATAAAATTGATAGAACACAACCTACGGATAATTTAAGACGGACAACCCGAGTTCTTAATCTACTTAGAGTATCACACTTAAATAACGAAGAAAAATCTGCTCTCTTTAATCTCTGTGCTACTTTCTCTGACATTTTTCACTTACCTGACGAAAGCTTGACACATACTAATGCCCTGAAACACGAAATCAAAACGACTTCTGACATACCAATACATACTAAGTCTTACCGATTCCCTGAAGTCCACAAAGCTGAAGTTCGTAAACAAATTGAAAAAATGCTAGAACAGAATATCATTGAACCCTCCGATTCACCATGGTCTTCACCCATATGGGTGGTTCCAAAAAAATTAGATGCATCTAACGAACAAAAATGGAGAGTTGTTATTGACTACCGTAAATTAAATGATGTAACAATAGGAGATACTTACCCGCTTCCTCAAATTACAGAAATCCTAGATCAACTTGGTAATAGTAAATATTTTTCCACAATGGACTTAGCTGCCGGATTCCACCAAATCCCTTTTAATGAATCAGATAAACCAAAGACCGCTTTCAACGTTCCAGAGGGACACTACCAATTCCTTAGAATGCCTTTCGGGCTGAAAAACGCGCCTGCTACTTTCCAAAGGCTTATGAACACTATTCTATCAGGACTTCAGGGTATTCGCTGCTATGTATTTCTTGATGACATTGTTTCCTATTCGTATGACCTTGACTCACATATCGAGAATTTGACTGCTATATTCCAAAGACTACGTAAATTCAATCTGAAACTCCAACCAGACAAATGTGAATTTCTAAGACGAGAAGTTGGCTACCTAGGACATATAATAACTGAAAAGGGAGTAAAACCAAATCCTGACAAGGTCAAAGCTGTTACAAACTTTCCTGTTCCCAAGTGTCCAAAAGACATAAAATCCTTCCTAGGCTTAGTCTCATATTATCGCCGATTCATCCCTGAATTCTCTACTATTTCCAAACCACTTACAAATTTACTAAAAAAGAATGTCCCTTTTAATTGGGAGAATCAACAACAATTATCCTTTGAGACACTGAAATCCAAACTTACTACTGCTTCTCTTCTAGCCTATCCTAATTTCATACAACCTTTTATACTAACCTGTGATGCGTCAAATTATGCAATAGGTGCTGTCTTGTCCTAAGGACAGATTGGTAAGGACCAACCAATAGCCTTTGCGTCTCGAACCTTGAATAAAAGTGAGTGTAATTACAGTACCACAGAAAAAGAATTGCTCGCCATTCTTTTTGGCTGCAAAACATTTAGACCCTATCTTTTTGGACGTAAATTTCAGATAGTGACTGATCATAAAATCAAAATCAAAATAAAAAAATCAAAATCAAAATACCATAGATATCATATCAATATCATAGACCATTAAAATGGTTATTCAATCATAAAGATCCTAGCAGTAAACTGCAAAGATGGAGATTAAAATTAGAAGAATTTGAATATGAAATTGTTTATAGAAAAGGTAAATTAAATTCAGCATCTGACGCACTCTCAAGGTACCCTGTTAATCCAATTTATCCTGAAAACAAAGAACTTACCAATCCTAGCAATGACCCTTAACTATTGTCCGCTCCGCCAAATCCGACATCTCCTGCTGATGTACCTGATGTATCTATGTCTCCTATCGATTTTAATGTTGATTTTCCAGAATTTCAACATGACATACTTGATTACTTACCCATGACTGATGAACTGGTAACAGACACTGAAAATCCTATTCCCTACACTGACTCTAATAATGCAAATCCTAACTTAGACACTGATCCTAATAATAAAAATGTAAATACTCACCCTGAGCCAGGAACTTCAGCACAACCGGAATCTTCTATACCTGTTGATATTCCTATTCCTGATAACATTGATAAAAACGTATCTACTTACCCCGAACCAGGATCTTCAATACCACTGGAATCTCCTACGTCTAACTTACCTGTGATCGTCGATAAACCTCCTACGCCTGACTTACCTGTAGCCGACGAAAATTATTACTACTACTAGACCTTATAATACCATAATCAATGAACATAATGAAACTCTTCTAAAGTCATCGCAAAAATTATTAATTGTACCTACTTCAATAGACTTAGACGAGTCAGTACCATATGTACAAGATTTATTAAGTAATTGTTCAAATCCTACTGTCGAAGAATTTCTGAAAATGGAAAGAGAATTGTATACTTTTAACCCTTTAGTTATTGAAGATAAAATTTACCTCTTTTTATATTTTAAAGTGAATCATTTCGATGAATGTACTTACCCTGACTTATTCAAAGCTCTGAAGTATACACGTGATCAGATAATTATGTCATACCCTACATCACATCAAGTCGCTGTAACTGACTTTAAAAGTCCCTTTGATAAGTTCTCTTTTGTTAAAACATATAATATGTTAGGATATCTTTTCGATTCCACAAATATTCAATTACACATATATCATAATAGCATTATGTATCCGTCGTTAAGCGAAATAAAAAAGATATTAAAAGAAAACCATGATCTACCTATTTCCGGTCATCTAGGAGCAAACAGAATGTATGACAGAATAAAAGAAAAGTATTATTGGAAACGTATGCGAGCTGACGTCGAACATTACGTTAAATCATGCACCCTTCGTCAAGAAAATAAAGCTTTCAGACAAATAAATAGAGCACCGATGCAAATTACTACAACTTCTACCGCACCGTTTCAACGCATATCTCTTGACATTGTGGGACCCTTACCGGAAGTAGGTACCGCAAAAATCAAATTTATTATAACTCTACAGGACGATCTTACGAAATATTCAGTCGCGTATCCCATAAGAACAATAACAGCTGAAGAGACCAGCGAATAACTACTTCATTTTATTTCACTATTCGGAATTCCAAAAACGATACTTACCGATCAAGGCACAAATTTTACTGCTGATTTATTCAAAAAGACTTGCAACTTTCTGAAAATAAAACAAATTTGGTCAACTCCTTACTATCCTCAAACTCAAGGAGCACTTGAGCGTAGTCACTCTACACTTAAGGAGTATCTCAAATCCTTCGTAAATGAAAATCAAGATAATTGGTCCCGATATGTGTATACACAGCTATGCTATCTTATAATACGGCTGTTCATACCACTACAAAATTCACACCTTACGAACTCGTATTTGGCCATAAGCCATATCTTCCAGATTCAGTTTATAATTCAAACATCAATGACGCCACGTATCCAGAATATGTCAAAATGTTACAACATCGATTAAAACATGCTCGGGAGAAAGCGATTGAGAACATCATTAAGTCAAAACAAAATTCAAAAACTTATTATGATAACAAAACAAAACCCGTGTCTTATAAGGTTGGAGATTTGGTTTATTTAAAAAATCATTTACGCTTAAGGAAGGCCTTATCCCCTCAATGGAAAGGTCCATACAAAATTGTTAAAGTTCATGGCTATAATACTGTTTCTCTGCTCATTAATCGTAGACATGTTAAGCATCATGTTGATCAAATCAAACCAGCATCGGTTCAATCTTTATAGTAAGAATAAAATAAAATTTAAAGTAAAATAATTTCAAGTAAATTTCTTTCTATTTCAGCATTTCAGCCTTAGCGGCTCAAGACTCTATTCAACAAATAAATTCAAGTCCGGGAATTTACTTTGATCCAATAGGACAGTTAAAAATGTGTTCAGATTATTTAGATGTTGTCACTCCAGTAGACATATCGCATTTTCAATCGCATATAACCAATATAAATTCAATTCTTGGCACATTACGATTTTTATGCAACAAAGTAGAAATAGAATTTGACGATACCCTAGAATGTCATAATGTACTACAACCACTTACCATTAGAAATGACGAATTGGTAGAAGATTATAATTCCATATCACATTTAATTGATCACAGATTCCGTAGATCTGTATGGTTTGGTGGTGTAGGCTCTGTTTTTAAAACCATTTTTGGTACTCTTGATGAAAATGACGCCATCAAATACGATGAAGCTATACGAAATGTATAATCAAATCAAAAAGAGTTGGCTTCATTAATCAAAGATAATATTCTCATAACAACTACTACTTTAACAAATATTAACGTTACTTTAAGAAAAATAAAAGTTAATGAAGACAACCTTAATGAAGCTATCGACAACCTCTCTAACAAAATAAATAATATATCTACGATGTCTAAAAGCCTAATGATGAAAACTAATATGATTACTATATTAAATAGTCTAGAAGCAAGTATTATAACTTTATCATTTCGAATAGAGGATATTGTTAATGCAATTATGTTTAGTAGCCAGAATATACTACATCCAGCTATATTACCGCCTAGTCATTTATACCAGGAGCTTGTCGATAACTTTCGTCACTTACCTGTTGATGCGAAATTACCTGTAAACCTAGAATTAAATGAAATGTTTACTCTCATTAATGTCTCTAGTGTATTTAGTTATAGTGTTAGCGATAAAGTTGTGTTTATCCTTAGAATTCCTCTTGTATCCTTAAAATAATATAATCTATATCATAATATTGCTCTTCCGACACCACATGATGTATCTAAACCTAGTTATTATACTTATATTGTACCTAGTAGTAAATATATTGCAATGACCAATGACAAAAGTGCATATTGTAACTTAGACTCGCTACGGGAATGCAAAGCGATGAATGCCCGAACCTATATCTGCGACGTGACCACGATCTTCTCCACCAGCGAGCATCCGAGTTGTGAAAGTGAATTACTAGTGAATACCATAAAAGCTCTACCAGTGCAGTGCAAAACCGGAAGTGTTAACGGCTAAATCGATATTTGGAAATCTATCTCGTACAGTAAATGGATATTTGTACAATCCATTTACACTAAAGTGTTAATTGAATGTCGTAACAAAACAAATGTTGATCTAAATGTAATAGGTACAGGAATTGTTTATGTACCCAATAATTGTATTGGTTATTCTAAGCATACAAAAATAATACCTAAATCTCAAGCTGTGAAATTTAGAGTAAATAAGATATTTTCTAATGTCAATATAATAAATGATTCATGTTGTAATTTTAAGATAAATGATGGAGAGAATAGTGAGTTTCATACTATAGATTTACAAAATTTCGATCTAGACACGATTAGTAACGGACATATATTAAAGTTCAAATCATTAACAAAAGAAACTGACAAAATCATTAATCAACACAGTTTCATTAAATATGAAGCACATTATTATTCCACTCTTGTAGTTATTTCTTTGATTATTTTTGGATTTTGTTTTTTTTAAATGTTTAGTTTTAATAAAAGGGTACAACTGTGGTCATCCTTACATCCTTCCACGATTTTCCCAACCTCTTTCCGTCAATACATCTCCAACACAGGAAACCCAAGATGAATCTTCTTCTTCTTCTTCTTCTTCTTCTGGCTCCTCTCCTCCTTCTATTCCTCTTCAAGACCTATCTAAAGACAAAGCTAAACCTAAACCTATTCCTACTCCCAGCCTTAGAATCCATGTTTAATTTCTTTTATTTCGTTTTCCATAAACTTCGACCCCGAAGTTTAGTCTACCCCGGGGAGGTGTTATATCTGGCATCTGTACCCTATCATGCTTACCCTAGCTTTCCGACTTTGCTGATCCCGCATTTCTCCTATCGTCCTACGCTTCAGTTCAGACCCCTTCAGGGCATTCCATCTCCGACTCCTGACCGCGACAGTTGTCTCAATTCTAATTTCTTTGTTTTATTGAAGTACTATTTCAGTTAATTGTAATAAATCTTTTTTTAAAAAGGGAAAATAGTAATCCCGTATATGTTATACGGGATTACTATTCATTAGGTGACCCTTATTCATTAGGCGATTCGTACTGTTGTACGAATCGCCTAATGAATAAGGGTCACCTTGAAATGGCAACGCGACAACATACCTACCACTGTCGTCGCGAACAGTGGTAGCGCGGAAATGTTCTTCACACTCGAGATCCTTATGACTCATCGAGGGCGGTGCCCTCAATTCCTCAAGCTCCCAAAATCTCTGGACGAGAGAATTAATATTATTTTCTTGAAGCACAGAGCAACATGACATAGTATAATGAGACGTATGCGACGTAGGTACGGAACCCATAATCACAAATCCAAACACCGTCTCAATAGCGGGAGGTAAATCATATTGATAACTACGTACTATATTAGGTAATAGCAAATGCGGGAATACTGAAGCCCCAATCAGAATATCCAGATCACCCGGGCGCGAAAAGTCAGTATCTGCTAGCGGGAGGGCTTTTAGGTGCGTTAACGAAGACGAACGCTAACGTAGACGAAGACACGTCTACGTTAGCGTTCGGTAACTTATCGGTAATACGTTCCATGATAAGCGGAAAAATATTAAAACTAATATTTTTATTTAAGCGTGAGTATAAGACAATATCCACGGAACCCTTACATGATTTTTCCGAACCCCCAATTCCTTTAACTATCAAATTAGTATTTTTAAGTTTATTCAAAAGCCCTAGACGATTATAACATTCCGACGTAATGAAACTACTTTGTGAAGCGCTGTCTAGTAAACATCGCACGACTATGGGTTTGTCATTTACATCGTTAACAATAACCTGGGCAGTAGCTAATAAAATCGTTTGTTTGGTCGAGTCGCGCGTTGTATAATGTGCGCGCGCGGGGTGAGGTCTCTGCCTACAATTTCTTATCGCTTGTTTACGTGCGAGCGACGTCCAGCACAGCGACACTTCGCTGTTATGTTCGACTCGAACACCTGTACGCTTAGGTACTCGATCAGTTTGTGGCGTCGGTATCGGACGGCGAGAATTGTTTTTATCAAGTTCAAGGTCACGCGTGCCAGCTAACTGCCGGATCTTATCGAAATGCAATAGTGTATGGTGGCGTCGGTCACAAACGCGGCATTTAGACTTACTAAGAGTTCTATTTATGTTTTATGCTTAAGCAATTAAAGCAAGCTTTATTTCTTTTAATATAATTAAAACGAGCCAACGGGGCCAAATCATTGAATGCGGGATATTTGTAAAGATGTTCATGCACAATGTTAATGTTTTTGCACATACATCTGAGCGGGTTATAATTATTATTACTAGAATCCGAACATGCTACATAAGACTGCGGATTAGGCGCGGTGTTATTATTTCGGTGTTTTATCAACCTTTGTTTATTAATATTACTGGACGAGCTAGATGAACTAGGCTGCGTATTTTTAAATATTCTACACTGATCTTTAATGAATGAGATAAAACTGTCCTGTGTAGGAATTTTCTTATTACGTACCGTCATTTCAAAGGCACGAATAGTTTCTGTATCGAATTTTGCAATGCGAGTTGTAATAAAATAAAATCGGAAAGATTTTCTAAATTTAAGTTTTTAAGCGAATTAACTGCCGTTACGAAATTATTTATAAATGACTGAAAATTCGAAACAGATGCGGAACCATTCAATTTTAAATTTAAGGCTTGGTCAAAATATGTGCACGCGAGGATATGAGTATCTTGATACCTGTCCACCAGCGACTGAAATATTAACTGATAATTTTCAGCGCTGGGGGTAACGCCAGCGAATACTGATTGAGCCCTTGGCGCCAACTTACCTATTAAATAATATAACTTGTCGGCATCGGTCAACGAACTATTATCATGTACCGTTGATTTATAACTGGCATAGAATTTTCTGGCCTGAATTAATTTGGCTAGAATTAACTGGCCAATTTCGTATGTCACCATCAAAATACATTATCTCAATCGCAGGCAACCTCGGCGTTCGAACAATTGTATGAACCTCAGTTTTAACCTCGGGTTCAACAGTTCCCGAGACGAGATTGAATGAGTTTAATAACGCAATATAGGTCCTTGAATGAAGTGTACGCTTGAAAACTAGGCGGAGTTTTCGGATTAATAGAAAGCAACTTCGCGTTGTAGGCATCTAACAAGTTATGAAAATCTATTCGAATATCACCTATTGTCATACATTGACTGAGAAATAATTCCTTATCTGCTTCGGATGACTCGGCAGTTTGCGAACGTTTATATATATTTTGAACACGTTCGAACAAAATATTACGTTTAGCGACTAGAATGGCTAACTTTGGATCCTCCGCCATTTTGAATTAGATTTATTATAATATTCAAAATACTATGCGAATTATATACGTAAGTATTTATAATATACGTAGGTTATGCGATATTTATGTTACACCCAAGTATCTATTTACTAATTTACAAATAGAATAGCTAAGAATATATGCGGTTTAATTATTTATTCCTATAGGCAACGACCTTAAAGCGGTTTGAAAATATAATAGCGTTTGAAATATGAGATTTATAATAGAACTATGATAGTTCGAATAATAATTCCAATAAGGAATCTCTGTAGGTAGCCACGTTATATCGTGTATTACCTACGGCGATGCGGTTTCCCAAGTAATGGATTTATAGAAGCGTAAATATGTATTATCACTGCCTAGTTAGGCACTTTTAGAAGCTACATATGCGGGAAATTAAATAAAATCTGGATATAAATCCGTGATGGAAATGGATTAAAATCCGGACCAAATATGGTCCGGCTCGAATGGACCAAACAATGGCCACGCGGGCCACCTTTGCCTGGCGTTTAGCGAATAATTTCTCTTCGATATTTTTGTAGACTGTATTTCAGAACTATCTGGCGTCGCCAGGTGAATATGCAGTAATAATTAGATGAAAATTGGAAAGGTAAAGGGAGCGCTTACCGAACCAGCTTCGGAGAAGGGCGTCCTGCAGCTGGAGTTCTCGTCTCTTTCTTCTGTTCACAACACTTTAGTCTTTCCAGAATCCTCGTTCCTATAGGAATATATCTCACTTTCGTGGGCGGGAATTAGTAGCGGAAAAGTCTAAATAACACATGCGGTGTCGGCCATCGCACACGCACTCTTCGCGACGATCTGCAATGTACTCCTCGTATCTCTTCGTATTTCTTCGGTTTGCGGCGGAGAGGAAAGGAGGGTGGAATACTGCTTATTAATATTATGAGATGCCATTTATAGTGTCGTTCGACACTCATAGATGGCACTACCAATGAACTTCTAAAATTCTAATTTAATATTTTCTAAAATTCGATCTATTAATTTGTTAAAAAAAGGTATTAAACTTTGTATAGCGAAAAATATTAAATGAGCATTTAGGTTTGGATCTTGGAAACTGAGTAAACACCTATATCACGATTTTACGATATTCAACCCTTAAAAGGGTGAACCGGGGACAAGGGTATGAATGTATTTTTTTCAGAGTCAGACTCCTCCTTGACGATTTTACGAGTACTGTATTTGTTGTACATTTTTGGAATTTTCTCTTCAAGATTTTTTTTTATACCTGTAACACCCAGGGCACACAAACGGATAAGATAAAGTCGTGTTTAAAGTCATATGGAGTGTAAAAGTCATATACATGTGGAGTAACATACAAAAGATCGCTTTAAAAAAAACATAAGAGTCCATATTTTGAGAGGTAAACCGTCTGCTAAACAGATTTATGAATTCTTGCTTATCATAGGAAACGGCGATTACCCTACAATTGATGGTAACATTACGCACAGTTTGGCAACTGTGACTGTGTGTGAAAATATCACTTACAAAACTCACTAAAGCAGTTTACCCTGATGTCACCAATCACATGACAAAGCCCATAGAAAGGTTATATTGTGTGCGTGCCATTTTGACTCCCAAAAATGAAAACGCAGCCACAATAAATGAACTTTTACTTAAGCCATTTGAAGCAGATGAAGTATAATATAAGTCAGTGGATTCAGTAGTACAAACTGATGATGCAGTAAACTATCCCCTGGAGTTCCTTAATACTCTAAGCCCAACAGGTCTTCCACCACATATTTTCCGTTTGAATATTGGAGCACCAGTTATATTATTAGGAAATATTAAGCCTCCAAAATTGTGCATAAAGTTCTCCATCGCAACATGGTCGAGGCTACTGTACTCACTAGATTGATCAAAGGGAAAATATTCATACCTAAAACACCATTGATCCTATCAGAGTATCCATTTGTATTTAAAAGACTAGAGTTTACCCTAAAAGTATGCTTCGCCATGAATAAAGCTCTGGGGTAGCCCTTGAAAGTGGCTGGGATAGACTTAAGAGTGAACTGTTTCTCACACGGACAGTTCTATGTTCCAGAGTAAGTTCGGCTAGCAGTCTGATGATCCTTGCCCCACACGGCAATACAGTTAATGTTGTATATAAAGATTTCCTTCAATATCATAATACACTCTAATAATAAAAAAATCTTATACTATTTACCGTTTAATTTATTTTTTGCACAATTAATGTATATTTCTAAAAATATTAGGAAATTAGTCACCTCAACATCTACGTGTACGAAATTGCAGGCAAAAGCTAGTCTAAGAATAAAATAATTCTTATCATTCGACGTTGTAGTTTAATTTTGTAACTTTACCTTATACCGATCGTCGCTCAGCGACAATATTTTTTAGAATTCCGTAGATTCGTTTCCAATGTAGTTGTGTGAGGCATAATCTGCGATTTTTGTAATGAGCAATAATATTGGTTGCATAATATGAGACGAGAATGCAGTGATTCTGTTATTTTATTTCCGTTTATAAAGAGGAAACGTTGATTAGAGTCGTCGTCGTCGGTCGTCTTTTATTTTTGTTCATCAAAAACTTTTTATTTACCTATCTAGTAGAAGTAGATTTTGCCCGCGGCTTGGTACGCTTTAAATTTGATTTGATTTATGTATAAAATAAGCCTGGTCTATCTCCTGGTCACTGGCTCGGCCGATTTATTTAATTTTGGTATTTAAATGATTGTGGAAGCTCAGGGAAGGCTGAAACGGTGAGAGATTTTGAATCGATGGCTACTGCTTGGAAAAATACTAAAACGTCGATTGAATTTTCCCATACTAACTGTTTACTGTGTTCAATTTGTCACTTGACTGTCAAATAATTATAGGTGCATCAGTATACCTGTTTGGTTATTTATTTATTATTTATTCCAGTTAGTAGTTAAGACAACAACGTGTGTCGGGACAGCTAGTATTCAAATAAAGCTGAAGCTTCAGTATATCTTATCGTCGCAATTAGAACATGACACAAAATGTTGCTTCGAATTTAAACTTATCTATAATGTCACTCGAAACATACATGGCATAATCTGTGTAACATATTAAATCCCTAACAAAGGAACGTCTTAAGACGGATTAAACTAAAAATCGAGGCGTCTCTCAAGATTCTTTCCTATATTCTGTACATAAAATTGGAGCTTCTTATATTTTCGTTTAGGCAGATAATGGCCGCCACTTTTTAGTAAGATGATATTAAAATTTTAATGAGACGTCCTGTCGCAACTGACGAGGGGGCTGTATTCACGAGACATTAAATAATGTTTATTCGCCTTGAATTTTTGATAAGTTGAAGAATATGATAATAATTTATATTATGTGATATTTTGTATGTCTGTCGTGATGTTTAACACTGTTACATTTTATATTTCCTTTTACGTAAAAAACACGAAACTTTACATAAAATTGCGTACTTTCGTCAAGTTAATTATTATTCCAACTACTAACGTAAATAAAAAACAAAAAATTAAATAACCTCCGAATTGTCAAGCAGTGAGCGAGCTGATGATGATGAATTAGCTAAGAACACTCACATCACGTCAGGTTTCAAACTAAACATACGTATATAAATCGGAACTTTCGTTTAGGAGCTACGATTTCACGGATAGACACACAGATAGACAGACAGATAGATATACAGACAGACATACAGACAGACGACAGACAGACAGACAGACACATCAAATTTATAACACCCTTCATTTTGCGTCGGGGGTTAAAAACTACACCATACTCCGTTAATAACATAATTTAAGTATAATAATTAATTAAAGAAAAATCCGTTAATACAATCAGTGTATACTATAGAAATAATTAGTACCTAATTCATTGTAAATACTCCGAAACACATTATATTATAACTAGCTTTTTCCCGCGGCTCCACCCGCGTAAATACAGTATCGGGCATCCCACGATAACACCACAGATTAAAGAACTATAACATCTACATAGTGAACTGTCAATTAGATTGCACTACTACAAGCATACAATGTGTGCATAACTTTCCTATGGCGTATACGGCAGAAGCATCAAAAATCCGTCAAGATTGTGCGCCGTCTAAGGGACGTGTAAACTTTCAAATTTCGTGTTTGATTTTTTATGTCATGTGAGATTGAAAATTGTGATATTGTGTTGTTTTTTAATTTTTTAATATTATATTTGTGTGCAATGAATGTTAAATCTTTATAATATTAGAATATTACATATCTAATATCAAAGAAAAAAGTGGTTATGTATTGTACCTACTGTGTGTATGAACAATACTGGAATGAATTAAAATATATTATAATTTACTTATCCTAAGAACAATATACGTAAGTTAATAATTCATTTTCTAGGCGATGTCTTGCTTTATTATAAGAGGAGCGTCCATGACCTAGTGAAGCCTTGAGTCACACGCGTGATCGTGCAGGTTTGATCCCAGGTGGAACGTGTGTAAGGAAGGTGGAAAGTGGAACCAATCAGACTTTCTCAATAACCGTTTACTGACGCTAACCTTATTTACCCCCCATCGTCTGTGACAACCCTGACGATATTTCGATCGTTCTATGAAAGGTGTTCCTCTGTACGTGTTGTGTTACGGGTATTTTTTCAGTAAGTGTCCAAACTTTCATGAGTGAATATACTCTGGAATATAAACAACTTTTACTATGAGATCAACTTTCCTACTTGAAAAAAAAAAAATCTGCTGTTTCCTACAAAATGTTATCTATGCCGTAGCCCTTTTGAAAAAACACCAAATATATTTTTACTCTGTGATAAGACTATACTTTTTCGGGATAAAAAGTAGCCTATGTTTTAATCCAGAGCCTAAACTACTACCATACCAAATTTCATCGAAATCCGTTCAGTAGTTTTTGCGTGAAAGAGTAACAAACATCCATCCATCCTCACAAACTTTCACATTTATAATTACGTATCTACATTTAAACCGACTGAATAGCTAAGGGGGGCGGTATGATGATAACTTCCTACTGATAAAGTGAGACCTGAGCCCGTGATTTTCCATTTTATCACCATCGACCCAAATCTGTCATAATTTAATACAGTTTACCCTAGTAAGCTAGTTCGGCGTTTGTTAAAAACTTTTTGAAACCCAAACATAACTAGGTCGTTTTAGTTATTAGCTAATTCGGGTGAAAAGTAGGTTAACACTGTTGGAGTGAAATAAGAGTCGATTAAATTATACCGAAACATGTGTTCATTTGGGGAATTTTGCTAATACTATCATTATGTATGGACTTAGCCAACATGCTATAGTTAATACATTGACGAACTTCGAAACTGTAAATATTAAATTAAAATAATTTTACGTTATTTGTATTTCCTGTTTTAATACCTCTGTTTCATTGTGCAATTTATATTAGTTGTGTAGTTTATATTTTTTGTTGATTTTTGTTTTCTGTTCACTATTTTATGATTTTTTTTCTGTTCTTTTATTGTGTTTTTTTTTGTAACGTCTAAAATAGTTTGTACTATATATGTCCTTATCTGTTAAACAAACGTTTTTTTTAAATTTATTTATAAATAAACTAGCTATTCCGACACACGCTGTTCTGTCTCAACTATAAACTGGAATAAATAAATAACTACACCAACATCTACAGTATTTTCTCCGTAATTTTTCCGATATTTCTCACCATTTAAACCTTCTCTGAACTTCCACAATTATTTCAAGACCAAAATTAGCCAAATCAGTCCAGCCGTTCTCGAGTTGTAGCGAGATATTGGAATTGCAATCCATTTTTAGGGTTCTTAAGGAACCCTTATAGTTTCGCTCTGTCCGTCCGTCTGTCTGTATATCCGTTTGTCTATTCGATCGTCTTGGTCGCATCGTTAATAATAACATCCCCACAATAAGTTAATAGAAACTCGAAACAAACATCAACCGGTCAACTTCAAAATTTCTAATTGTCAAATTTTCAAGTTATTCCATGTCAGTTGCGTTTTGTTATACCACGTTTTATGTCACGTGACACGTCCCACGGGAACGGGATAAAAAGTATCATATGTCCATCTCCTGGTTCTAAGCTACCTCTCCACCAATTTTTAGCCAAATCGGTTCTGCCGTTCTTGAGTTATAAACAGTGTAACTAACGCTACTTTCTTTTATATATATAGATATATGGGAATGACATAAGTGATATAGCGCATCATAGTGCATACGTCAATACGCGACATATAAAGTCATCGTAATCAATTCAGCGGAAGCGCGCGTTTCAAACTAGCCGTTCAGTTTTATTTTAATAAATTCACCATTTCTTGAAATTGCTGCAGGCTGCAACAGAATAATTTTACTGTAATTTAAACTAAACATAAAACTATTATAAATGTTACGAGTTCAAAGCAAATATTTTTATATTTGAACATTATCTTTAATATTGGTATTGCTTTATTTGCCTGAGTAATAATTTAAAAAATGAGTTTTCGTGAGAAAATGAGGCAAAACGTAAAACTACACTTTGCTTCGTAGAACAAACTTGAGTCCCGATGCTTGTTTATTTTTAAGGTGATACATAAATATATAGTTGTCTCTTTCTTGACAGTGTGGTATTGTGTTAGTGTGTAGAGGGTGACAAGAATGATTCGTTCGCAAAACATCAATCGAATCCAGAACTTTCCGCGGAAGATTATTCCGACAAATTTTATATTACTCAAAGTAAAATATCTGAAGGCGACATCCCCTTGGCTTTGGAACAGTTTGAACAATCAATTTTCTCGAAAATTAACATCATGTTTACTGAGTTGCGCTCGGAACTAAATGGTAATCTAAAAGAATTTCACAACAACATAAGTGCAACGGTTAGGAAGGAAACTTCTGATCTTACCAACGCTTTGCTTGAGATAAAAAAAGAAATTTCTGAATTAAGATCTGATTTGGCCAGCTTACAACAGCACACTATATATTTGGATACTATGTGCAAGAATCTGGACAATGAGTTAACATGTATGAAGAATTCCATCGATTTTCTATCAAATGATCACGACAATATAAAAAAAAAACAATGGATAGTCTGAATCACTCTTCTATAAACATTTTACCGGATAGATTTTTGGAATTACAGCATAAAATTAACATAATGGAGCAGTAAGCGCGACAAAACAATATTGAGATCTGCAATATTCCTGATAGACGTGGAGAAAACTTACTTTGCCTCTTGGAATCAATAGAAAACTTGATCAAATGCCCCAATTGACAAAAATATTGTTCCCATTATTCATCGTGTCCCTCACGCCCGAAATGAAGACAAAAGCCTACCTGAAAACATCATAGTTAAGCTGTGTTCCCGTACACTGCGTGACAACATATTGAGCTCCTTTCGTCTGGCCAAGCGAATCAAGACGGACCAATTGAACATTCCAGGCCCATCTCGTAACATCTACATCAACGAACATCTTACGTTACAAAACAAACAAAAAAGTTTGTTTAAAAACATAACTGTAAATATGTGTGGATCAAGAATGCGGCTGTTCTGGCTCGTAAGTCTGATACATATCATCTATTTTCGTAATAATACAATTGGGTATTTGACAACATGTAAAAATTTAGTTTTTTTATATAAATTAAGAAATAATTAGGTATTACATGTCATATCTTATAGACAAAAACCCTTATTAAATATTAGATTAAAAAATAAACTAAAATTAACTAAAATCTATTTAAAATATTTACAAACTATAAAAGTAGGTAAGTACTAAAAAAAATAATAACTACTCCAAAACTTAAAATGCTACAAAACAAAGAAATCTCCCAGGTCGTCCCCACCAGGCAGAGTACCTAGAAGGCTCAAAGAGTTTCCTCGCTGGATTGCGATACTTATTCTCTGGGCCAGGTAGGTGCCGGCTCTGGGGTCTCGGGTGGCCTCAATTAGTTTTTTGGAGATTTCTCTGAAAAGTTTGTGCACACCCAGACCCCATGTACCTTTCAACCCCAAACGGTTCAAATATGAGATCCCCACTAATGTTCTCATATTTGCGCCGCTTGAGGTTTTCCGCCTGATTGGCGGCCGCACCTGCAGAACTCGAGGTGCCCTGGACATTGGACGGAGCAAGTGTATCGACGCAAGTAGCGTCCCATACAAGAGCCCGTTCCACTCTCCAAGGGACCAGGGTCATACCGTCTGGTCTCTTGCCATCGTCGCGCGCCAAACCAGAGGGTTCCAGCACAGCTGGCACTCCGGCGGTGACAAGAGCCCGACGGATGAGATCGTTCAGGCAGTGATGTCTGGGAGGTGTTTGGGAGATTGGTGCATAATGCTATTTATCCAATATTACATAACATAATCATACCTCAATAGCATGGATTTGTCAAACAACGCTCGACTTACACTAACCATAATATATACCAACTTTTATTTGAAAAAATTGACTCTCGTATCCAGGTAGACAGTGTTTACACAGATTTCCAAAAATGTTTTGATAAAGTAAATCACGAATTATTGCTACGAAAAATTGCTTTCAATGGAATCCGTGGAAACTTACTACGGTGGTTTTCATCATATTTAACTAATAGATTCCAAACAGTAGTAATCAACGGTTTCAAATCAAAAGTGGCTCACGTATCTTCTGGTGTACCTCAGTGTCCAGTTATTGGTCCATTTCTATTTACCCTGTTTATTAATGATGTCAAAATTTGCTTTTTTATTGTGATTTTCTTATGTATGCTGAAGATTTGAAAATATTTAGAATTATAAAGATTATTAATGATGCTATACTACTGCAACAAGATTTAAACAGATTTTCAAATTTCTGTGTCCAAAATAAGCTTAAAATTTATACTAATAAGTGTTTTGTTATTACATTTACAAAAAATAAACATTTGCTAAGACATAACTATACATTATTTAATAATATTACTTTAAACTCGGTGGATAAAATTAAGAATTTGGGTATCTTACTAGGTTCACGCTTTCGCCTAGATCAACATATACATGCTATTAAAGATAAAGCGCTTAGGATGTATGGATTTGTAATGAGATCTTCATATGATTTCAAGAGACCCTCTATACTCATATATCTATATAAATCACTTATATGTTTTCAATTGGAATACGCAACTGCTATATGGAATCCTTTATATAATAAATACACTGATCAGCTGGAGATAATACAAAACAATTTTGCGTTCTGACTTAAAAACCAGTGGTATGCGAAAAACATACGCACAATTGCTTAATAAGTACAATTTGCTAAGCTTAGATAACTGACGTACACTCTGCGCCATGCTACTGTACAAGATATGTAACAACAAATTCGATTCTATTGAGCTGACAAAACTCTTTTGTTACATTGTACCCACTGTATTGTGTAATTGTACGCACTGTGCAGCGGCGCGAGGTGCGCGTGCGCCGGGTGTTCCACACTGGCCCGTGTCAGACAAACGCAGGCGTCCGCGCTTCTCTCCGACGTATTGTCGAAATATTTAACAATGTTTTTGCTGATCCAGACATATTTGATAGATAAATAAGTGGATAACGGTGTTGGTGTAACTAACATAACTAACTAAATTATATTTTATATTATGTAAGCACTAGATTTTAAGTTTTAACACTGTTTGTTGTCCGTAATAAAGAAAAAAAAAGATTTGATATCACGCTATCACGATGACTTTGATTCTGCGATAAGAATTCGGTAGATCGAATCCAATTGTACTTTTGTATCTCCCTAAATATTTAATATAAAAATATTGTGTATGTTTATTAGTCGTTCTTGTGAAAGTTTGCAAAACCGATAACAAAAAGGATTTTGAATAGTTTAAACATTTTTAGTTGCATTATAAAACAACGTATTTTATAAGTACTTAACCCTGTCCATTGATCCAATTTGGAAACCGATAGCAAATGGCTACAATTTTTCACTAACACATTTAACATTGGCCCGCTTTATCTTGTAGCAGAGTGGAGGATCCGTTCCAATGGCGGTCCATTTCTCACTTTTTCGCATGTATGCACCGATGTGAAGACAATAATTTATCTCCAGATAGCCTGAGTACATAAATCACGTCGGGTTTTTCACGCGCGACTTAGATAGGCTTGCGTTGAACACACAGGTTGATATTTTAATCGAAATGTGATAGCAGGTTTTTTTGGGTAATTTTAATTGTTGATTCGCATGGAGATGAAATCTGTACCTATAGATTTAGCAAAATAGTTTAAAACTTTTAACAGTCAAATTTGTTAAAAAAAATATATTATTATTTTTTAAATAAAACAAATTATTTTTACAGTAGTAATGATTACTATCGTATTAAAATACCTTATACCTACATAAAATTTAAGGTAATAATGATTTATTCGATTTATTAAATAATTTAGTCCTGAAATTGCAGTCTGAGCGCATTGCGCTACAGGATTAACTGAATGTATAATCGAGTATCGCGATCTAAATTGATTTACCCCGTTCATGTACCTGTACCTGATATCAGATTCAAAGTGAATACTCAATAGACCTTCCACCAGTGCCTATGGTGTTAACTGTTTGGGATCAGGACGCATTTGAGCACACAAGAGTTGGTATATTCTGTATGTCACGATCGGATTTATGGGTTTTGTGTATGTTTTATTATTATTCTGTCTTACTTATAATCCTCAATGACTTCATGATCATAGGACCTGGAAGTGTACCTATACTTTCATACAAGTAAAGAATTGTCTAAATCGGTCCAGGAATCTTCGAGTAATCAGGTAACGCACAAAAAATATCCTCACGAATTGATAGCTTAAACACATATGGAATTGAGATATTTTGAAACAGATCAAAAGGTTTTACTTTCTTCTGAATTTAAAAATGTTAGTTATTATGAATTATTAATATAGCTATAATTCATCTGTGTGACCTACGTACCTACTTTAAAACAGAACAGTAGCTTTACCCCGTACATTATCGTTCTGTATGTTTACGCGCGGCCACAGAGCTTCACTTACCACCTGACACTCGGACTGGACGTATAAAAAAGGCAATGGGCATTGGATCATGACGGCTCGAGCCCGCACCACATAACTATTTCACATATATTGGCTTTTATATGTAACACCTGGGTACTTTTGTTTTTGATACGTTACTATAAAATATTTATAGTTATAAATGATGAGTGTTATAGTTAAGATATCATGTGATACCTTTTTTTCTAGTCTGATCAAAAGTATTATCCCCTTTATAATCATATATAGTATGATCACGTAAGATCTGATATCTTAATCGAGACCATAGCTGCAGTACTATTGTCATCCAATACCAATTCTTTTAGCTCTATAATATCCTGACATAGCAGCTATTGTAAATTGAAATGAATAATTACAGCATTGATATAATAATTAAATGCTATGAGCATGACATTATGTTATTAATATATGACATTTTGAATAATATTGAATTATGATATTAATCAGAGGAATATGAAATATTAATTGACTAGAATTAATCAACTGTTTGTATAAAATGTACAAGTTTTATTTTAATATCGATTACTTTTGTTTTTTAATTATCAATCAATCAATACATACTGTAAAATCGTAACTGGTCGTTCTGTTCCGGTCTGTATATGGAATATGTATATAAGAAAAAAACTTTTATGTTATTTTTTTTTTATTTTTTTTTATAAAATGAACCAGGAAACGAGCAGACGGATCGCCTGATGGTAAGCGATTACCGCCGCCCATGGATACTCGCAACTCTGTTGCGTGTTGCGACTCGCGTTCCCAGTCCTTAAATTCCCAACCCTCCTTGGGCCTCCGATAACCACACTAACTCATAAAAGAGAAATGTAGAATATGACGGCTGGGAAATGAATGTAACAGCTAAACATGATATAAACTAAAAAATAGAAATGTAAGTGTAAAAGAGAAATTTTATATAAGCAAAAGAAACTATATGAATATATGCAAGTAAAAATTAAGATAGACAAGAATGTAATAGTAAATGTAACATAAATAAGTAAAGAATAGCCCAAAACAGAATATGTCAATAATGAATGTAATGTGAATTAATGTAAAATAGAAATGAATAAGAATGTAATAGAAAATAATGGTAAGAAATAAAAAGAGAAATGTAAATTATGATAGAAAGAGAAATGTAAATTGATTAGTGAAGAAAATAAATGTAAGTTGAATAGAATTAATGTAAACATATTAGAATTAAAAATACTGTACTAGGAATAAATTAAAATACAAGCTGAAATTAAAAACAAACGCAAACAATTGTCCTGGCTAATGGCTGGGGGAACAAGAAAAAAAAAACAAAAAAAAACACACTGACTCGGCGAAACACAACAGAAGCGTTATTTCACGCCGGTTTTCTGTGAGGCCGTGGTATTTACCCGGTCGAGCCGGCCCATTTATGCTGAAGCGTGACTTTCCCACAGTTAAATATTATACCCCAAGGGGGTATAATATTTAACTGTGGGAAATCATTTGTTTGGGTTCTAATTTGTTTTGTTCAGCCTATATACTAATAAAAAGATAAACACAATGGATAACTTAAACAATGTTGCTGTCTTCGTCTGTTTAGTGTCTTTTCCAACGCATATAGGCTTAACGAAACGAATCTATTTCGTTTCGTTAAGCCTATATGCGTACGCGTACCCAAACAAATGATTTTTAGAATTTTTGTATGTTTGGTGTATGTTTGTGGACGCTAATTTCAGAAACGGCTTAACGGATTCGAATCCGGTTTTCATTATTACTTTTTAGTTTACTTTGTGCTTCTTTTATTTCAATCGGTTCTTAAATAAAACGTTAGGTATATAAATCTAAAGATATATCATATATAAAATTATCGTATCACTGTGTTTGTTGCAGAACTCGTCCAAAACGGCTAAACCGATTTTTATGAAATTTTTCACCAACCCCTATTATTTAATAGCAATATTATTATAAGTGTGATAATATTCAATACTCAGTGGTTGATAACTATTTGAAAGTTACCGACAGGTTATGTATGAACTTTCAAAGAGATCAAAAACACCTATTACCTATACATATTATATAACCTTATAGGTAGTAGGTGTAGGTGTATATGTAGACGTAGGTTAGGTTAGTAGGTGTAGGCAGTCAATATCTCCAGGCCAGTTCCGTGCTCTAGTTTCAGAGGCCTGGGCCTGGATGATACTTCATGTAGCACGCGAAGGTGGTTACTCCGGATCAAATCTGGGTAAGTGCAATCCGCTCAAATAAGAGAGAGACGCGATCTGCGTTAACTCGCTTGCCAGTGGCGATGATTTACGAGTGGGCGATTAGGCGACTTCACCGAATGCCATGGAGTGATGGGGTTCGAAGGCGGAGGAGTGGGTCATCGGAGGACGCATTTCGTGCCCTTCGATAACTCTCTGTTCCGGGACCAGGAAAAGCTGGAAACCTTTACCCAATGAATGGTGGCATCGGCAAGTTTTCGTCACTTGCCGGAGTAACCCCCTTCGTGGAGTAGTCCGGTACTTTAAGCCGCAGGACCGGCCAGTTGTTACCCTGCGAGGTTACCCTGTGATTGACAAATCCGGGGATGCCGGATGCCATCGGCCGCATAAAATATCAAAAGGTTATCATATTTTATGTGGCCGATGGCATTCAGTCCCACATACCTTCGGGGCTGGGACCCCCAAACCCTCGTAAATCCCTGACGATGAAAAAATTGTAGTTGCAGTTGTTGGCGTAGAAAATGTTTACGTGTATGATAGGTAGGTATTTATTTATTCCAGTTTAGGTATAGGTAAGACAGAACAACGTCTGTCGGGGTAAGCTAGTCTTATATATCAATCAAGAAGATCTGACATATTAAGTAAACTCAACAGTAGCAGCTCAACCATAAAACCTAGTGGACTTAGCACCTGGTGCGAATGGAGAAACAAATTCAAATTAAAAAGTTTTATTTCTATATAGGTTGATAATAACACTTACGGAATTGTCCCTACGTAATGCCTATCACCGGTTCGGAAACTAACCTGGCGAGAAAAACCGGCGTAAGAAGCTCACGGGACCATCTTTTAGCAAAAAATAAAAAAATGTTATTTAATAAATTATATATATTTTTTTCGCAATAATTTCCAGTATTCGTTCATTGCCCGAAGGTCAAATTTAATTATTAAATTTAATCACTATCACATTAAATTAATGTTCATCATATGGCGATAATGAAATAATTAAACTGTTAACGTAGCTTTGAAAATCTCTCTATGGTTATATAAAGTAGGTATGCAAAAGCTTTTCAAATAAAAGTAAAGCGGTGTTAAGACCCTTAAACTCGTTGTGGTGTCCCACACAATGAATTACAATTCCCCTAAAGTTGTGTAAGTGTAAGTCTTACGACCTCAAAATTACAAGTGCTTTTTCTCTCCGCGTGAATATTTGATGAGATTTGAGCTGAAGTTTCAAAAGTTCAATATTGTCGGTGGACCATGGAAGGCCACGCTCCTTTGAACGCCAACTATTAAAAAGTCGTAGTTATTGACATGTAAGGACATATTCCATCGATTACATACTAAGATCTATCAAACTCAAGGCCACGGTGTCTGTACACGGGTGCAAGTCGCTCGCGCCGCTATTTTGGCAGTGCGATCCCACGTTTCGTAGACTTCGGTCGTCGACGTTACAATTGTGATTTACGTGCACAGCAAAACGTTAGTTTGTAGTTAAATAATCTATTATTTTCTCATATTGTTATACTGTGAATTGTCATATAAGGAATTTTTTATGGTAAATAAGAAAAAATAATTATTTTTCTTTGATCTAAGTTTAAAATATTGCTAGTGTTTCTAGGAAATCCGGTAGTTAACAAAAATTTTACGGTTGGCCTTGCTAGGGTACATGGGCCATACAAGGAACATCTGTAAATCAGGAACATGTAAACACTTAGCTTTTAGTTAAAGTTTTAGCGTTAAAGTTAAAAAAATGTTTTATATTAATATTTATATGTTTTATAAGAGTTAGATTAGGGTTAACTTAGAAAGGCCAAAAGAGAAGCATTTTGAACTTACGACTTTGGACCCCTTAGTACGCACATTTTAGGTAAAAAAAATAAAAAATTATAATATTATCAAACGCATTAGAAAGTTATTTGATATCAAAATAATATTTATTACTACAAGTAGTATTTTAAATAATTTCTATTCATATATTTTTAGTAATGCGGATGGTGTTCAAATAATGTTCGTTGAGTTTTTAATACATAGATAACAAAAAAATTGAAAATAAATCGATAAAACCAACTTACGTGACGCCGAAAGTAAATAAATATACATGTTTAAGTATTTGCAGTAGAACCAAATATAATTTACAGCGCCCCAAGTGGGCCAAACTGTGAGTAGATATCCCAAGCAATTCTCCCATACAACTGACAAGACCCGCGACGGAGGAAGGAACAAGGCCCGCAACAGAGGAAGAAACGAGGCAACTCCGAGAAGCTGTATGCTAATTTTTTTGCGAAAAGTGAGCCAACTGTCACACGCTCAAGCCTACATTCCCCCAGAAAATGACCATAATATAGTTCAAGGTTTTTTTTAATATTAGTTAAGCAGTTTTTTAATTTTTTGTCTATAGTTTATTCTATTATATAAGTTATCTTTTATAGTTTATCTTTACCAACCTATGTCAAGCAGCCAGGATGCAGGGACCTCTAATATTTCGACCGTGTCCTTTGGAAATCTGTTGCAATGCTCCCACTGTTCCCGACATTTTAAAAGCCAGCGGGGTTTGAACATCCACGTAGGCAAATGCCACAAACAGCTTGTAACAGTCATTCCCCCAATAACCAATTCACTTCCGAACCCAATTTGTGAAACAAATTTCTGGCAAGAAATATCCAAATTTAAACGTTTTATACCAGTTCTAAGACGGATCCCTAGGGGTGCCAGAGTGACTGTAGCCCAGAAGCTTGCCGAGACGATACGCCACACAGTGCTGGAGAACTCGAGGCAAGCCTGGGAAAATCTACTCACCTTTCCCTACCGTTTTCTGCATATCACTAGAGATCCGCTCAACAATGCCTCCCTCACTTCAAGAATCAAAAAGAATTGTGTTTCGGACATTAACCTCAACCCAAATTTTTCTTCACATTCCACGGTCAAACATAACATCGTGAAAACTGTGGAAAATAAAATAAGTGAGGGAGACATTAAGGGTGCAGCGCGGCTCCTGTTTTCCAATGACACGGTCGCCCCCGACTGCCCAGAAACCCTCATCGCCCTGGAAAACAAACATCCATCACAATCCAATCCTTTCACAGTTTCCGATGACGCATTACCACCACTACAAACGTCGAAAGAAAAAGTACGCGGAGCCATCATGTCCTTTCTTCCGGGTTCAGCTGGCGGCCTCGACGGTCTCACCCCTCAGCATCTGAAGGACCTCACCAGCGGTTGCTGCGGGGAGGCCGGCGAGAAGCTCCTGCATGAACTTACGAATCTGTGCAACCTGATGCTACGTGGAGGGGTCGCATCAGATATCGTAGACATTCTGTATGGAGCTAACCTCTGCGCCTTGAGGAAGAGAGATGGTGGCATTCGTCCGATTGCTGTCGGCTCCACATACCGGCGCCTTACAGCCAAACTAGCTTGCAAATCGGTAACTTCCCTCGCGTCATACTTCCAGCCAAAACAGCTCGGTTTTGCCTGCAAAAGAGGTTGTGAGGCCGCCGTTCACTCTTTCAGGACAGCTATCCACAATCAAGGCGATGATGTGTTTCTGAAGGTCGATATCAAAAACGCTTTCAACTCAGTTGACCGAGGCGCCTTTATGCTCCAGTGTTACAACGACCCCACCAAACTCATTTACAAAGACCACCTCATCTCATCCGAAGTGGGCTGCCAACAGGGCGACCCTCCAGCAATCTTCAGCCTTGCTATACACCCGGTCATCGAGCTTCTAGATTCAAAATTTAATGTTTGGTATTTGGATGATGGGACCCTTGGAAGCGATGCACCCACTGTACTATCAGACTTCCGCACTCTGATCTGCGAGTTCCAAAAAATAGGTCTGCAGCTGAACCTAGGTAAGTGCGAACTTTTTGTGCCAGACCGTTGTGGGGATAGAAACGCGATTATATCCAGCTTTAAAGAAATAGCTCCACAACTGTCTGTCATTGACAAGGATTCGCTCTTCCTTTTGGGCTCACCTATTTTAGACGAATCTCTTCCGGACTTCTTAGATAACAAATTACAAAATTTTAATGAAACTTTAGACCGCCTCCTCCAAATTAACTGTCACATGGCCTTTACCCTAATCCGTTTTTGCATTTTCGTACCTAAATTGACATATGTCTTACGGTGTTGTCAACTGTGAAAGTTCCCTCAACTTCTCAAACAGTTGGATGATACCATAAGACAAACGCTCTCCACTATTTTGAATACAAATTTCGATGACCGCGCATGGACTCAGGCAACGCTTCCAGTTAGGTTCGGTGGCCTGGGTGTTCGAAAGCCTTCTGACATATCGCTTCCGGCCTTCTTGTCCTCAGTCCACGCGAACCATAGTCTTATCTCCAAAATACTACATCACCCATCCTACTCCAATACAGTTACCTTTCTGGACGAGGCCAAGGACGCCTGGAGTGTAACTAGTGCTTGTAGCGAATTGCCTGACAATACTTTTTCCCAAAGGCTCTGGGACGAGCCACTCTGCAGACTGGTACGGAATAATCTTCTTAATACGTCCTCCAGTCCTGTGGAGCAGGCTCGCCTCTTAGCTGCGGAGAAGTGGGAGTCGGGCCTTTGGCTACAAGCATTACCGTCACCCAATACGGGCACATTGCTGGATCGAACAGCTTTCCGGTTAGCTACTTCCCTGCGTCTTGGCACCCCCCACGTCGTCCCCCATCGCTGTGTTTGTGGTGCAAATGTGGACAGCCTCGGACACCACGGGCTGTCCTGTCAACGAAGCGCCGGCCGCATCTCCCGACATCACTGTCTGAACGATCTCATCCGTCGGGCTCTTGTCACCGCCGGAGTGCCAGCTGTGCTGGAACCCTCTGGTTTGGCGCGCGACGCGAGACCAGACGGTATGACCCTGGTCCCTTGGAGAGTGGGACGGGCTCTTGTATGGGACGCTACTTGCGTCGATACACTTGCTCCGTCCCATGTCCAGGGCACCTCGAGTTCTGCAGGTGCGGCCGCCAATCAGGCGGAAAACCTCAAGCGGCGCAAATATGAGAACCTTAGTGGGGATCTCATATTTGAACCGTTTGGGGTTGAAACCTTAGGTACATGGGGTCTGGGTGCGCACAAACTTTTCGGAGAAATCTCCAAAAAACTCATTGAGGCCACCCGAGACCCCAGAGCCGGCACCTACCTGGCCCAGAGAATAAGTATCGCAATCCAGCGAGGAAACTCTTTGAGCCTTCTAGGTACTCTGCCTGGTGGGGATGACCTGGGAGATTTCTTTTTTTTGTAGCATTTTAAGTTTTGGAGTAGTTATTATTTTTTTAGTACTTACCTACTTTTATAGTACAATTGATTTTGTTATCATAACTGATTAAATGTATATCATATTGTAGTATTAGTGAGTTTAATAAAAGTAGAGCCTTACATTAAAAAAAAAAAAAAAAATTAAATACTAAAAAAAAAAAAAAAAAGTTATACATATAGAGGTATATACTTATAGGGGTATAGACATATAGAGGTATAGATGTCGATAAAATATTCTTACTTAATTATGAATCAAACATACCTGATAACAAAAATATATTTTAGCGTTTAATGTTTTATTTAAATGAAAGAGCATATTATGTAGTTTTATTAAAAGTGGATATATTAATTGTTACAACTGCATTTTTAAGTTGAACGACTGGTCTATAATAGTGGCCTTGTTTGGAGCCCTGTTCCTTGCAATGCCATTATAAAGAGCTTAATAAAACTTATGTTTAATTATTAGTGCGTACTATATGGTACAATGAAACAAAGTATTACTTAATATTTTTTTATTTCATTTATCCAGTAAATAAACGAATAAAAAGCGTTTACTCGTTAGAATGGCCTTCCATAGTCCCTAATTCTTCAGTCGTTTGTTACTTTCATTACTATCCTGACGACATAAAAATCACCTATCTCCGTTGTGATACCTTAACAGACCATCATTCAGCCATATTTCCGCTCATAATTACCTAAGTCAAAGGCAGTCAAGGAAAAGGCGATAAAGTCGTAAGGGTAAAATCACACCCAAACGAGACAATACACGACGTGGGACTGCATTTTTAGATAGCTTTTCAAAATTCAGCTTTATTAATGTATGACTGATGTCATATTATGACACGTGTATATTGTTTTGTAGTCATTAAAGTTCAATTTTGAATAAGCTACCTTAACAATGCAGCGCCGCGTATCGACGACCATATTTCCAGCCATATTTCCGCTCATAATTACCCAAGTCAAAGGCAGTCAAGAAAAAGACGATAAAACCCTAAGGGTCAATTCGCACCAATACGAGACGATACGTAACGCGGCGCTGCATTTTGAAAATAGTGATTCAAAATTCAACTTTATTCAGTACACAAGAAGATACACGTTTCATTGCAAGAGCAGCGCCGCGCGATGTCAATCTTCTTGTGTAGTGAATAGTTTAATTTTGTATCGCTATCTTAAAAATGCAGCTGCGCGTCGCGTATCGTCTCGTTTCGGTGTGAACTGACTCTAGCACTCAATTTAGCCGATACCTCATTGTTTAATGAAACGATAAAACATAAGGAGGGAATAAAGCGGTCTTTAACTGCGCGGATCATAGACCAATGTAATTGAAAAGGGGTTGGAAAATTATGTTTGCGACCTAAGCATTTTGGATGTCGCCGCCTCATTTACACGATAGTTTGCTCAATATATTTTGGACTAATGGATTTATGACATTCTGTCTCATTTCACTTCTTATGGATGACAAAAATAGAATAATATTAGTGTTTACGCTACTTTTTATAACTTGGCTCCTATTAAACGAAACAGGTTGACTAAAATTTATTGATTTAGAATATAAATAAATCAGATTGGTAATAACATGTCGTGCATTGAGCGCTATAGAACGGTCGCGCTCCGCATTACACACGAAGCAAATTTAATTGCTTGCGAGTCGCGTGACTGCGCCGCTGCACGCGCACCATGGCGTTGGTGGCCAACGACTTGCTGGCGTTCATCCAGCACGGCATTGACACTATGGACGAGGACAGCATCATGCAGATCTTCCTTCACCAGCGAGGATATTTGCACGGGCAAGCAGCTGCTCTACGAGACGCTCAGCCAGAGCGCGAACATGCCATCACAGGCGAGATGGCGGCGAACGACGCGAAGAAGGACATCATCTCCCTGCTGAAGCAGACGGATCAAGACGACGTTCCGGCCTTTGTGGCGACAGATCTCCACAAGCTGCCGGTGGTAACGATGGACCACGTCGACGTCTCTAGCCTGCTGCAGAATTTCAACAGTATGAAGGCAGACCTGGACGAGATGACAGGTAGATTGGATGCATCGGAATCTACCATCCGTGACTTACGTAGTGAATTACTGAAGTTATAAATGTAATAATTCAGTAAGTAGGTCACCCGATCATTCAACCGCCTTTGTCAATCTACGTTGTGGCTGCGCGTGAGCTGGCACATCGTTTTGCATATCAGCGGAATCCGACGAGTCAGCAACCGCCGCCGCCCCCGCCCGCCTTCCCCTCTGAATTGTGCAGACGCCGAGTCAACAAGCGACTCAACATAATAAACTTGCGACTGTCGCCGGTCGCCCCGCACCAAAGAATAAGACAAATAAATAAATATCTATGGATGCTTCACACCACGTCAATCTGGCCCGGTGCTAAGTATCCGAAGAACCTGTGTTACAGGTACCAGAAAACGGGAAGTATATTTAATACTTTTATACTATACATATATTTAAGATTTTTATAATATTATACACATATTGAATACACATCCATGACCCAGGAACACAGAAAAACTTTTTGTTACTTCGACGGGATTCGAACCTGCGACCCCCGGCTTGAGCACCAACGCGCTGAACCACTTGAGTCTCCTCGACCTGGTAAGGACGAGAGCAGAAGTTGCGATGAGGAGGGCTACATACTGGTGGAAAGAAGAAAGAAGAGGAAGCCCGCCGCCCGCAATCATTGCGGCATCGCACCTTACACACCGGAACTGCGCCTGTGGTGCGAGGTACCCGGGACGCCGTTGTACGTATGCCACCTGCACTGGTCCATGGAGGTCGAAGACGTCATGGACTACATCCGTAAGAAAACGTCCATCGCCTTGAGGGTCGAACGTCTGGAGTCTCGCCATAATTCCTTTGTGGTAAGAGTGCCAACGCATATTTTGCCGACCTTAGAGGTGGAGGAGTTCTGGCCGACGCGACGGGTGTGGTCTACAGAAGGTTCCGGGGGAGACTCCGGAACGAAGCGCGTATCAGATATGGTTATATATAGAGGTATAGATAACTATACAATATTCTTACCTAATTATGAAGCAAACATACTTAATGTTGCTCGGTGATAAAATACACAAGTCAGATATTAATTTAAATAAAACACATCAATTTGTTTCGTTACTTCCGTTAATTATTTGGCAACACCAATATTAATGCCGTTTGAATAATTATATTCAAACGGCATAGTTATTAAACTACTATGTTAAATATTATTTAAACCTTAGTTGGTTATAAGTTGATGTAATTATTAATATTAATACAAAAGAATTGTGTAATTATGAAGACATAATGTATAAACGTATTTGTCTATAAAATGGCGAACTACACCCGGTTAGCCTCTCACACTAAAGCTGATATTGTCAGGTGACGTACTTGTTTGCTATTTGTGTAATTTTAATTTGTAAATATAAATATTCCCTGATGATATTTTATGGTTATTAATTCTGTTTTATAATTTTAAATAAAATCGAAACAATAAAATAATGTAATTATAATTGGAATAAATGTGGAAAGTTACGATTGTGCAAAGTATAATATCGTCTGGTTTTATTTCTAGCTGCTATGCATATTGCTTTATGATTTGAATTGTTATAGGCGGCACAAACGGTTTTAATGTTTATAATATCTGAAGTATCTGTAACTACTTAATTAAACCTATGTAATATAATAATATCAAGGGATATAATGTCATTAGTAATTATTGTGTTGTTAGATTAATAGTGTTCTGCAATTAGAAAGCGAGTCATTTATTAAATTTCATAGCTACCCACATGTGGTTTTATGTTATTTCCGAATTAATAAACAATTTTGACTAATCTCTTTGTTTTATGTTTTGAACTGTGATATAAAGATCTTTTTAGAAAATGGTATATTTCTATCTACCTACCTTTAAATGCTTAGGTAGGTTGAGATAAATGTATTTGCTATAACAATTACATGTTCGAATTGAAATGTCAGTAAATAAATTATTTTTCTATATATAATAAAGAAATATCAGTAAATATTTATTAACTAAATATTACATTAAGTTAATAAAATTATGTCGGTATCCTGATCCGACAATATATTATTTGTACATTGTTTTAATAGGTTGACTTTTGAAGAGTCAAACATTTGAGAATCAATCGTTAAATTCTATATTATAAACTTTTAATTTTGATAATCTATAGCCCAATGTATCACGCGCATGACGTCGCCGACAGCACGTGATAAAGTGTAGTTAAGTATATAATAATAATAATAATAATATGTATGTTAGTCTGTAAGGTATTTATAATATGGGCCTATGCCGCCCGAAATAAACGTTATTTCATTTAATACGATACGCCACGCGTAGATACACTGCACATGCGCTGTGCAACTTGACTTTCGAACTCTTACAATGAAATGTGTATCTTGAATAAAGTTAAATATATAATAATTACTCTGCACTTAGCAGATATTAATCAACTAAGATATTTACTACTTAAGGTTAATCAACAAGTCATCTAGCTTATTGTAACTAAAGCAATAGTTAACAGCACTCAAACAAATTAGCCCCGAGTCCTGACGCAAAAATAATGTAATAAGTTTCACGTGCCTGTCTGTCTTTTCGTGGCATCATACCTCCTAAGCGAACGAACTGATTTGGATCTAGTTTTTTTGTTTGAAATCTGACATGATCGAGAGTGTTCTTAGCTATAATTCATCATCATCAGTATGCTTTAAATTTTTAAGTTTGTTTTAGAAATATTTTCCATTTGTTTACATTGGAATTGATAGAAATACAACTCTTCTCAGTCAAATAGTAAGAAAAGTTATTAATTTTATACGAAGGCACGATTTATAAAATTCAACTAGCGTACTAATTATTACTAACCGATGCGGCCTTTATGAAAATAAACTTGTTTTCCACAAAATGAACTACCCAATATAATATTGTTTTGAAAGAATCCAAAATGAGGTTGAAAAAAGATTTTCGCAAAGAATTCCGCTTAATCAACCCCAATCAGACGATCGGATCGAAGCCAGTGATTGTTGACTTCGGAATCGAGTTGAAAATTAACGAAAGGAATTTGAATAGAATGGCCGAAGTTTTGGAGGACTCCTCGAGAAATTTCGTGAGGTATATTAATCATATTTTGATATTGGCATACTTGACGTGATTTCGAAATATACCAAGTCGGTTGTTGTAAATTTTAATATTTTTGAATATTGTAGCTAAACCTTATTTGAACATCGCGTAGAATATTAAAATATTTTTAACTGCTATTTCAGCTTGTTGTACTTTTTACGTACAAAAATCTTAGCGTACAAGTAAAAAAAAACGGTCAAGTGCGAGTCTCACTCGCGCACGAAGGGTTTCGTACAAAACGGCAAAAACATACGTTTGTTGTATGGGAGCCCTACTTAATTTTTTTTTTGTATTTGTTTTTATGCTTTGGAAACAGTATCAATACATCACCTGTGAAAATTTCAAGCTGACATATAACACACGATCAGTGAAGTCTTCAGGGTCCCGTTTTTACCCTTTGGTTACGGTACCCTAAAAATGAAGGATCAGGGCTTGTCAAACCTGTAAGCTGTCAAATTAGGAAAAGCTTCCAAATGTTAGTATACTACACTTCCTACACTTCCTTTGGGACATATAATACCTACCTACTTTAATCCCTTATCAATAAAAATATTTACAACACGCATACATACGCCAATCCATTATATACTGCAAAATCCACTTGCCAAACAAATACAGCATCATGGAAAAGCGTATTTGTGGTGTAAATATTTTTATTAATAAAAGCATATTACTCGGTCTCGGAATAACTTGCACCAGCTCTAGTGTTAATCGCCCGTCAGCCGGAATGACACAGATGTACCCAAAAACTCAGTGTCTTTTACGAGTAGGTACGTCATTGATAGGTTTTCAGGTGGTTGAACGCTGTATACTTAATTTTATAGATTACAGCCCTACAAGGACAAGTTCAGCATTCTGTGATTACTCGCGTCACTGAACCTTTGTACAGTACACAATTCTTATCAATCAATCATCGCCTAGATTCTAAAACGAAATATTAAATTCGACCAAATTCATTGTAATTCTTTACTAAACAATAAATAGTAACTGACATTTAAAGGATACTGAAACCATTTCATACATTCTTGGGCTAATAATGTAATAAGATAAAAATGGTAAATATAGAATCTGAGAACAAAGTTATGATCTGTTTAGTGATAGTTATTAGTTCAATACCAATGAAAGAAACTTTTGTAACACAATATATTATTAGGTGGAGAACGGCCTATGACAAAATTGTCAATTTTAAATGACTTGTACAAAAAGTATTTACTGTAATACTAAAATCGTCTGTATAAATGGACGATATCACGAAACCTGAACATCTTTCTCATTTTTCTCGGCTCTCTGATTGAGAATTGATTTGATTTTTTATATTCTAGGAGAAAAAAAATGACGATTTTTTTAAACCATGTCTAAAGCCATTACATTTTGGCCCACGATGTTCAGTCTCCTATGTTGCATTATAGTGAGCCATTGTCTCTTTGTTTATGTTTTACTATATTGGAAGCACATGTACCTACTAAACAAAAAAGAAAAAGACAACATATTACATATTTGCAAGCCGTTTTGGGCTTTAATGTAAAATGTCATATTATGTTCCTGCTTGTAATTACAGTTATCGCGAGAGCAGAAGTTACGTAGTAACTATTTATTAATCTGTGGCAGAAGTGCGTAACCGGTACGGCTCATAATGGCATGCATTTTGTGTTCACCACAATGCGGTCGGATGCGTTATGATGCACCGGGAAATGTCGCGTTTGTCTCCTAAATTTATTTATATACAACAAGACATACCTATATTATATTGTAACAACATTGTAAAGTGATTTACTTTTTACGCTTGATAAATAAATTTCGTTCAATTTTGTAAGTTTTAGTATATACCTAATACATATTTTCACATACAATAAATGTCAGATGGGAAATATACTTTATTTTCTAGTAAAAGAGAAACTCACACTAACCCACTTTCCCCAGAGAATTACCCAACGAGGTAACTGTTCAGATGCAATAACACACACTTATTCTTTATAGTGAAATAATATGTTACTTAGCTGTTTGGTAGTCTATGGCAGAGGTGACTGAAGTTAGCAGGATGATTAATGGGGAGTAGAAGGTGATAATTTACGGAAGACACTCACAAGTCACATGCTATTAATCAAGTGATATAATATGTAATACGACACGAACACTCTGGTTATCAGTATCATATCAAAAATCAAAAATCCATAATTTCAAACCCATTAGTGACAAATAAGGAAAACTACTTTATAATATAAAGGAACTTTATAATATATAAAAGATAAGGAATAATTATTGTAATACTATAAGTAAAATTATATTATACCTAATAAACATCACTTTACGACTAATCGATGCTGAATAATCCATTTGCGATTTATGTTGCCTGGGTGTGTATGATAACAGTCAGGAGTAAATTAGTTTAGCATGCAATACACTTTGAATACTATATTATTTTCAAGTGAGACTGACTGATAGTAAAATTTCAAGGTCACGTAACGCAGGTCTAGTTATGGCACGAGCGTCACGCTTTTGGAATTTAAATGTGACTAGTGACATAGTCTGTTAAGTAGGTACACGTCATGCTTTTTCTCTCCACAATATGTTGCGATACTGCTAGTGTAAATCGAGATGATAAGTTTTGATTTCATACAATTTAAACAACACAGAAAAATTCTTTGCGCGTACGGCATAAAACATTTTAAAATTTGACATACAAACGTACAAAACACTTATTGCTGATCTGATGCTGTTGAATGCAGATTGTAAAAGGAAAATATTATTTACTAGCTGTTTCCCGCGGCTCCGCCCGCGTTTTATGCTATGGAGTATCCCTCGGGAATACTGTACTTTTTCGGGATAAAAAGTAGCCTGTTTTAATCCAGAGCCTAAAATACTACCATAAAAAAATATCAAAATCTGTTCAGTAGTTTTGCGTGAAAGAGTAACAAACATCCATCCATCCATCCGTCCATCCATTCGTCCTCACAAACTTTCACATTTATAATATTAGTACGAAAGTGAAGCCGTGCTAAACGGATAGAATAGTTCACACAAGAAACGTTAAAAATATATCTAACCGTTTCGACGCAAATTGTTTTTGATTATTTATTTTGTCCGTGGGTACATGTTTATGTAAAAAGCGTTTAAAATATTAAAACTACATAATTATTATATCTCAGTCCTCATACATGTTAAAAGTTTTTTACCAAAAGCAAAAAATTATAACTCTCGTTCCAATCGTTTATCATTTTGTAGTGAACGTGGCCCGAAAATTGGTTGTCAAATGACATTAAGTAGTACACATTGCATTCAAATTTGATCCAATAATTTGTTGTTGAATGAAACTACTTATCGTGTCTGTGGCTAAAACTGTTCAAAAAAATAAAAGATGTGCTTAGTACATAATGTATAGACTTCAAATCATTAGTTCTTTAGTAGCTACTTCAAGATAAATCATGCTCTATTAAATATCACAAAGTACTGGCAGATCTCGTTGAGAAACGTTATTCTAAGGAGAAGCTTGAAATAACATGTTGCGTAGTTTCCCTCTCACAAACTCCACTTAACACATTAGCAGAATCATTTGTGTAAACACAGCGAATGCGGACTAGAGGTTTGCTCGGTTGTATCCTTTTTATAGTGCTGTGTTTGCATTTGAAACGAATGTCCCTGTTAAACTGGACATTTTATTAAAATAAAACTAAAATAGGGACATCATTACGCATCGCGACATAAATACGAAACTTTTTAAAGAACTGTGACTGAGACATTTCTATTTTCTACGTTAACTGCATATTTTTTTAACATTTTTTAAATTTTCCGTGTGACTAATCTAAATACTTATAATATATGTAGCAAAAAAAACTTTGTGCCTCTTTTTACGGAAATTATGCGAACGGAATTATGACATTTCTGTAAAGTTAGAGTTTATATTACGGAGAAGTAGGTAGTGCTGAAAGCTATTAATATTTTTATAATATAAAATTATTATATAATAATATTTTAAAAATAAAATAAAATAAACACACACAACCATTCGTTTGATCCAATTATTGCCAAACGTGTGACATAATTGGATTTTTACATCTAAAAGCATTTGAAAAAGATAAAATTTGGCTCAGATTACACCAGATTGCGTCGACGCGACGCAGCGCTGCATTTTTATGATAGCGATTCAAAGTTGAACTTTAAATAAAGTTCAACTTTGAATCGCTATTTTTATATGTATTAAGTAAGAACTTCGAGGAATATGTTTGGTTCTTGGGACTTTGACTATAACAGCTTGTTTTTAATATCGTCTTTTTGTACACACCGCGGCACCGATACACTAGGATTTGTATGGATTATGTGCCGTAGCGCCGGCGGTGAAACGATGCAGCTGAGGATCAGCGGCGAAAAAATCCATACGAATCGTAGTACTGCGCGCGGCGCCGAGACGCCAGAGCTACGTCACGTCTGAATATGCGCTTAGTGTTTTGAAGAGATGAGAGACAATATGGATGCGATGATTCGTCATCAACGCACCAAAATTATTGATTGTGAATTTTCCTCATTATAATGTGAATATTAATTTTAAAAAAGGTAAAGTTTATTTAGTTTTTGTCACTGAAAATTTGCGGCTTCTACATTGTAAGCAAATTTTTCTCAGCGGAGTCACGGGCAACATCTTGTTAATAAATTCGTCAGGGTATTTAAGGTTGGCACAGTTAGCCGATACGGTATTAATTAAATCTCCAATTTTATCCACGTCCAAACCATACCTACTCAAATTATGTTACAATAATATAAGGTTTCCACCGACATAATTAAAACAATTTTAATTAAGACTCACATTTAAAATCCATTTAATCTGATTTCTAAATTAATGAATGGTTAATTACATTCGAAATTATATTTTAAACTCCCTAATACATTGAGAAGCAATAAATTATAATACGATCGAGGAAAGTTGGCAAGCGTGCAAATGGCTCACTTAGGGTGATATAGCCGACCCCATAGCTGTTATCACCACGAAATGGTTTTCAGGTGTGACGCCTTTAAAAATGTTTTTGCGTACCATCAACGAAGTGGCCGTTGTTTCAGGTTTCAGAAGGATGTTGTTTGCATAAGAGTGTGATAGGTAAGCACGAACATTTGACAAGCGCGTATTGATTTGATTTTCATACAATTCTCTTTCGATACTTTTCAGAGATAACAAATCATGCATTACAGATCTTTTAAAAATAATGTTCTAAATCCTGTTCCTAGCTCACACCATTAAATATATTTAATACATCTCATGCTAGATGCACATAATAGAAATAAATCTGAATCATAATAAAAGTCGCCTTTGATTAGTAGGCAGGTTTATTTTGACAAAAAATGTGTATTAAGCGTGTAACGTTAAATTAAGCCATCAACGCGAGATGAGGCAGAATGGGGTAAAATAGGGAAGACGGTATAGGACGGGGTAAGACGGAGTAGGATGGGGTAAGACGGCCGTTAATCAAAGAGTACCGCCGCTTGACATCAAGCCATCGATCGCGACTCCCTGAACCCCAAATACTATTACAACTGACAACCTCTTTTACATTATATCTACTTTTTTGTAGATAAAACTAATTTAAATTTTAGGTTTGCTAAAAAATAGTATTGTTTCATTTGCATTCCGCCATATCCGCCATTACACACAACAAACAACATAAGTACGGGACAATTTCTTTTTTGATAATATTATGTCATTAGCAATAAAATATAACAGTAGATTTTAAGGCTATCTATCTATTAATACATGAAGCAAAAACTTTGTAAGCCTTTTTACGAAAATTATGTGAACGGAGGAGCATACAATTTGGCACAGCTAAAACTTATATGCAGGAGGAGTGTTATGCAGCACAAAAATGTTTTATTATGAGGCTTAAATATACATTTAATTTAAAATAAATACATTCCACACACTAATTCAGATAAGAAAATTTGTAGTATAAGTTTTTTGTTCATGCGATTGACACAATTTGTTTACACGTTTGTCAATCTACGTCTTTCATATTCAATTACATATTTTTTTACTTTAAGGGCATTTCACAAAATAATCCTTATAAAGCTCAAATTAAAAAAAATAAATCATAGGCAAACTTCACATGACCCTCACCACTAGTATTTCTTTTATTTGACATAATCTTTTTATGTTCCAAACAGACTTAAAACGCATTGGGAATAAGTCATATCAGAAGTCCTGCTAGGCCGACTAACCACTTTGAAAGGCCTCTTGAGAAGTAGATTGGAACTTTAAGAGCCCAATTTCAAACTTAATAAATCTAGATAGGATTTATTGAAGGAGATTTCATAAAATTTATTTCATATTACGGATTCTTAATGAAAAATCTGCTTCTAATATCAGCAAAATATAATAAATATAGCTCCCACACCAATTTCGATGGAGGTAACGTTGTCCAGCTACACAGGAGCTTTTTTATAATTTAAAGAGTGTGTGCGGTACACAAGAGCACTCTCTCTTCCTTTGCTCTCATAACCCAGTGGGACGGATAACCGACACGACTGGCGATAGATCAGGCGCAGGACTTGTCTGACTTTCTTGTCAGACAATCAGGAGATCAACCTGCATTGTCCTAACCTGACTTGAAAACAATATTTTGTGTTGTTTCAATGTGGGAATCATACCCACGACCTCCGAACTCGAGAGTCAAGAAGAGAAAGCTCTGTACGTATATTATATTATTTAATATGTGAAATAAGCTAGATGAATTGATATTAGTCTTTCTTCAAATTGTAGACATTGTTCAAAATTTTAGAACTTAATTACCTTTCAACTGTAAAAATATATAATGGTTTAAAATTAAAACAACATAATAATGTCAATTTAATTTGAAACCAGTCATGGTTTATTAATATTATTTTGATCTTCAATTTATTCATAGATCCTCTGTTAACAATTTATTATTTTTAGAAAAATACGTGTGAACGCTTGGATAGCGTTACAAGAAAGGTTAGGAGTAAAACTTCCAGAAAAGAACCTAAGCAAGAGCTTGTCAGGACATGTCTAAGGAGAGTTTCGTAACAGCTATCATCGCAAAGGTTTTCTTTGAATAACTCCAAAATAATTGTCCGATTCCGTTCAAAAAAAAATCCCGCTGTTTCCCGCGGCTACGCCCGCGTAAATATACTATCGGGTATCCCGCGGGAATACTGTACTTTTCCGGGATAAAAGTAGCCTATGTTTTAATCCAAAGCCTAAACTACTTACTAGTAGTTTTTGCGTGAAAGAGTAACAAACATCCATCCATTCTCACAAACATTCACATGTATAATGTTAGTAGGTTCAACCAAAACAACCAAAAAAGGACCAATTACTTACCTGCCTACAACCTATGTAATGTAATTGAAATAAAAACGAAGTAATTTGTTATAATTAACAGGTAAGAAACCTATTTATATAATTAAAAAACAAACATGAAGTATAAGCCTGCCAATAACAAACCTTGGGCCTATATTAAGTACAATGAGTTTTTAACAAATCGCTAGTGCTTTGAAAATTCGCAAATCGGACACAACCGTCAATGACGTCTGCCCTCACGCGTCTGCCCGCGTTCGGGTCGCGCACTCAGCGATGAGCGACTTCTTCCCCCACCTCACCCGCCGTGCGTCGGACAAAACACACAATATATACTTTATAAATTGTAGCCTATGTGTTATTCTGATGTATAAGCTATATTATTGTAAATTTTTCATTAAAATCCATTCAGGAGTTTTTACTTGTAACATCCATCCATACCTACAAATTTTCGCGTTTGTAATATTAGTAGGATATAACGATTGCATTTATAACAAGTATGACGTTTCGAGTCCAGTTGACTCAATTTCATTCGATAGGTAACCCTATCTATCTCTTGGTTCAAAATCACCTTCAGAGCTTCTTTGGCCAACATCAATTTCGAAGTCACAAAAGGAATCATCACAAGAATTCTCATCATCAGCTGATTTGAAAAGACTTAAAAATCTACTTAAGTTTTATTATTATTATTTATTTATTTATTTAAAGGTCGCTTGTAACAACTATGGTCATTAGCGACCACAAGAATTTACAGTAAATACAATATTAAATCAAAGAATAATAGCTAATCAATTTTAAGAATTTTACAGTATTTTCGTAATCACTTAAACAATCTTTAAGCGTTTTATGCAAATTAACAATACATCTTTCTGAAGAGAACAATGGACAATCAATTAATAAATGTTTTATACTTAAATTACTATTACACCTTGTGCATTTATTTATAGGGGCTTTAGTGATAAGATGAATATGTGTGACATTACAGTGACCTATTCTTAACCTATTTACAACAGTTTCGTCTTTTCTATTGCTAAACTTTAATTTTCTTTTTTCAAAAACAGATTTTCTTATATTGTACAATGCACTAGTATTGTTACTAACCCAATAGTCGTTCCAAATATTCTTTACTTTAAATTTTAGGTATTTTTTAATATCAGTCATACTAGAAATTTTAAGATTACATTCATCAATGTTTGTAGCTTCTTTGGCTAGCACATCAGCTTTTTCATTGCCTGGAACGCCTTGGTGGCTGGGAATCCAAATTATTTCTATGAAAAAGTTATTATTTATCAAATCAACTAAGTTTTCTTTTATATTGTTAATTAATGGATCAATATTTTGACTATTTGATAAGGCAGTTAGACATGATAAAGAATCTGAAAAAATAATATATTTTTTGGAATTTCTAGGATCGTTTTTGTTGATGTTTTTAATGATTTCTAAGCACTTTAATATAGCTAAGGCCTCACATGTAAAAATTGATGAAAAGTCTGGTAGTCTGTACTTGTAATTGTTAAAATCCGATACAATCGCACAACTCGTTCTATTATTTAAAACAGAACCATCAGTAAAATACAATACACAATCATTATATTTCTCAGTAAGTTCAAAATATAAATTTTTATAAACATAATCAGGAGTACTTTCTCGGGGATATTTATTTGCTATAGCTAAATTAATTTTAAATTCAGTTTTATTCCATGGTGAAATTGAACAAGGTATTTGACGAGTAATTATTTCGGGAAAAACAAAACCAATTTCTTTTAGATAATTTCTTACTCTTACTCTTAAAGGCATAGAAAGAGAAGGACGCAGGCTATATTCTAGATCTGACGGTAACGGGGGGTTTAAAAAGGGAGATTGTTTATTGTTTACTATATGTTTTACAGCGTACGTTAGACATTGTTCCTTCCTTCTAAAAACTAAAGGTATTTCGTCAGATTCAACAAGAATGCTATCAACTGGACTTGTTCTAAATGCTCCTAAACTTAATCTGAGACATGAATTTTGTACACTTTCTAAAATTTTTAAAATATTACTAGAAGCTGAATCGTAAATAACTGAGTCATAATCCAATTTTTGTCTTATTAATGCATTGTAGGTATTTTTAATACATTTACTATCTGAACCCCAACTTTTTGACGACAAAATTTTGATGATATTCATCCTATTACAGCATTCAGACTTAAGATTCTTTATATGTGGTACCCAATTTAGTTTAGAATCAAAGGTTAATCCTAAAATTTTTATTTTGTTCACCTCATTTAATCTACAGTTATTTATAAACAAGTTCAATTGATTTCTGTTATAATATTTCTTTGATAAAATCATAAGCTCCGTTTTAAATTCTGAAAATTTAAAACCTGTTTTTGTACTCCATTGCCATAACTTGTCCAAAGTGTCTTGCAAATTTTTTTCAGAAATGTTTAAATCATTGCCACTACATACTATTGTTAGATCATCTGCAAATAAGAAACCTTTAACCGGACGTTTAATAGCTTCAAGGACATCGTTTATTGAAATTAAAAATAAAACTACACTCAATACTGAACCTTGTGGAAGACCGTTTTCAGTGGACAGTAAATTTGAGAGAATATCGTTAATTTTAACTCTTATCTGCCGATTTGATAAAAAGTTTATTACGAAAGCTAGTATGTTTCCTTTTAGATTAAACTTTTGTAAAAGCAATATTACCCTATGTTTCCAGACCATCTCGTATGCTTTTTCTATGTCAAGGGCTACTAATATTACTTTATTTTGGTTTGCAAAAGATTTTAGTATGTGATCTTCCAAGAGCATTAAATGATCTATTGTTGATTTGAACTGCCTAAACGCAAACTGAGATGATGATATAAAATTATTACGCTCTAAGTACCATTTCATTCGGATACTTATAATTTTTTCTAAAATTTTGCAGAGGTTGCATGTAAGTGAGATTGGTCTATAGCTTGAAGTCATAGTAGGCAACTTTTGAGGTTTAAGAATGGGAATAACAATTGCCTCTCGCCACAATTCAGGGAAAACTTGGTTCATCCAAATATAGTTATAAATATCCAGAAGCCGTTCTAAAGCTAAAATCGGAAGTTTTTTTATTAAAATGTTTGAAACATTATCCGGACCAGCGCTAGAATTACCTAGTGTTGGAATAATAAGTTTAATTTCATCCATAGTTATAATTTTGTTAATAGGATTACTATTATCAAGAGTGTCAAAATATGAATGGCTCTCTGAAGAGAGTTTTTACAATTTATGAAAGACATTGAAATGTCTTTCATAAATTGTAAAAACTCTGGGCTATAATTATTTGAGCTAGAATTTGCTGCGAAACCTTTAACTAATAATTCAGAAGTGAGTATAGGATCAGAAGTTAGTTGCCCCTGATTGTTTTTTAAAACTATGACTTCTTTTCTCCTTCTCATTCCGTTAATAGAATTTATTTTATTCCAAATTAATCCTGACGATGTTTGACTATTAATCGAAGAAATAAAACTTTCCCAATTTGTTTTCCTACTATCCTTAAAAACCCTTCTAGTTTTAGCTCTCAATTTACGATACTCAATTTTTAATAATTCTTCTTTACGCCTGTCATCTTCATTAAGTTCTTGAATAATTTGTTTATTTATATTTTCTTTTTTAACTTTTATATATTTTCTATATATTCGTTTCGTTTCTTTTAAAGATTTAGAACATTGATCATTCCACCATGGAACTTGCCTTACTCGTAACTTTCCACTGGTTTTAGGAATGTATTTTTCAGCAGAATCAATTATTATTTGGTTAAATTCATCGACAACCTTATTTATACAAATATTTGAAGTGAGATTAAGCTTTTCCAATTTTTTAATTTGATTTTCTATTTCGTTACAAAAATTAAACCAATCAGCTTTAGAGTATATCCAATGCTTGGGAACCATTTGTCATTCAGGGCTTAAGTTAATTACAGTAGATAATACTATCGGAAAGTGGTCACTGTCATACAGGAAGTCTAATGCATTCCAGTCGAAATATGCAGTTATATTCCGCGAAGCAATAGACAAATCAATGTTACTCGTATGACCATTACTGCTGTTGAAATGTGTAGGTAGATTTTTATTCAGCAAAATCAAATTGTCATTTGAATCCAACCACTCGGCTACTATTTTTCCCCTAGAATCACAATGACTAGAACCCCAATTTAAGTGATGGCTATTAAAGTCACCTAGAATGAGAAATGGAATAGGAAGCTGATTAATTATATTGTTAAGCTCTGTGTCACAAATGAAACAACTATTAGGCAAGTAAATATTACAAATAGTAATCGCAAGTGGAAATTTTATTCGTACTGCAACTACTTCATAACAACTGTTGACATTTATTAGTTCTGGTAGCGTGTGAAACTTAACATAAGTAGCAACGCCGCCACTGGCAATACTGCTTTGTATGCGATTTTTATAAAAACATTTATAGTTTTTTAGACTGGCATAATAAGTATTTTTAAAATTAGTTTCTTGAACACAAAAACATATAGGATTTATCTCGTTCAAAAGTAACTTAATATTTTCATATCTAGCGTGGAAACCATTTGTATTCCACTGAAAAATTTTCATAGTAATGGACTTAAAATGTATTATATAATAAAGGTAACAAAAAAAAAAAAGCGAAGTGGGAAAATAAACCTTGTAAATTGAAGTATAAAAATATGAATATAAAATATTACTTATCTTTCCTAAAATTTAATTCCTGAAGCTTTCTTGCGAATCTCGAGCACCTATTTTTTAAATTTCTATTTAGTTTGGGATGCAAAAATAAACACATTTTAATCAAATCATCCGTATTATCAGTATAATCTTGTATAACGTCTCGAATATTTTGTTTACTGCGGGTTTCGTTTAGAAGATTCCTAAATTCGTCCAAAGTTAAGGGAAACTGGGGGAGGGTATTTTTACTAGTTAATTTCATAAATTCATTTGTTACATCATTCCATACTTGTTCTTCCGATCGATTGTCCAAAGTCTTCTTTTTCTTCTTCAGCGCTTTCTTGGTAGTTACTTCTTCATCCACAGAAAAATTGCTGTCAGTATCATTTGTGAGGTCACTCAGTGGTATATTTAATTCCATATTCGTATCAACTGGGTTCCAGTCCGATTGCGAAGGTTCCGAGGTCGTATTTGAGTGTATTCTCTTTATACCCTTGTTCTGGTCCAATATAGTCGAAGGGAAATTTAATATTTGCGACTGGGGTTTTGAGGTATCTTCTAAAATGGGGATAGTGTCATCACTAATAACCTGTGTATTGTTTTGAATATTTACAGCTGCAGTTTGAGCACCTTGAGGACAAGATTTTGCTAAATGTCCCATAGTGTAACACACAAAACACTTCATAGATTCGTTAGAAATGTAAATCCAATAGTTCGTATCTTCATATTGAATTTGTAGTGATTCGGGAAGTTTTTTCTCGTCCTCTGGAGAAACATATAATTGACGTCTGAAACTCATGATGTGGGAAAACCCAGCGTCCGGGATACCAACTTTCATGAACGAAATAGGACTCAATATTTTAACATTAATTTCATTAAACTTTTCTATAAGAATCTCGTGGGGAATTATAGGGCAGACGTTGGACAAAACAATACGCTTGTTTCTTGATATCAAAGGTCGAATTTCCAAGACATGGTCCTTAATTTTCACTTTTTTAGTCACTTCCACGAGTTCGTCAACAGTTTCTTTAGAGTCCATGTAGACGCATATTCTCGAATTTGAAATCCTTGAAATGAAACGTATTTTCGATGACTTTGTAACTGTAGATAACGAAATAAGATAGTCTTTCAACATTAATCCATCAATGGAATCAATAACTATGGCTTGGTCCTTCTTTGGGTACATTATTTTAGAGGTTACATTGGCATAACTCACAGTAGGTATACTAGTAATGTTCTCCATATTTAATTAGGTGCCCCTGCAGGCAGGAGCACCCGCGATAATTAGTGTGATAGGTAGTTACTATAGGCGCGAGTTGTGCGTAGGTCGGGCAGCGATAACGCGTGGACCAGTCAGCACGGTGGTCGCGGGGTAACTGTACTTAAGTTTTCTTCGTATGAAATGTTAATAATTTAACTAAAATATGTTGCATAAAGTCAGCAGTATTTTAAGAAGTATAATTGTCAATATCACATTGACAGATGTCACAGGTACAGCCTATTTAGTTTATTTCAGATAGCCAAAAGGCTATACTTAGTATAGACGTATTTGTATTAGATATATCTCATAATATGTAATACGTATCTGTGTTAAGCAGCAATAAAGGAGAATATAAGAATTGTTGCTGTATTATTATCATCACCGCTCAAGCACAAGAAGGATATGTAAAATCAAGAGGTCGTAGCCCTCTAGAAAAATTATATAAAAAAAAAACTAAAATATAACGAATATAAACCAAAAAATGTTTACTCGAATTTGTAACCCGAAGCGTAAGGTGGGTGTAACACACCCAGGCGCAGCTTGAACTCCATCTGAATACCTCAACAGTCGGCGGACAACTTCGTCGTGAAACGCAACGCTTACTTACCAAATATATAACCCCCCCCCCCCCCCCCGCAGCTCAGTACTCAGATGGACAACTCATTCTGACAAAAAACTGACAAAAACTCGGTTTTCTCTTATAATGAATATTACATTTTAAAGAACGAACGCCAAAACCGAAACTTACACAATGATTCGACATCATTAAAAACGTTGAAAATAATTTTTATTTTACGAATGTAAGAATTAAAAATCCAATTATATTAGTAATTGAGTAACTTTATATTTTTTTGATTTAATGAGAACATAATAAATAATATGAGGAGTGTAGATGTCAAAGCAAAAATACGTCATTACTTCCTGTGTTGTAATTAATTAAGCTCGTACCTAAACTTGTATGAGAACTCGGAATTCTTGAAATCATTGTTTGAAAGTTTATTATAATTATTATAAGCATAAGTTTTGTGTGATGGTTTCTAGATAGTCATTATTCTTTCAGTTCTAGATTCATTATTATTCTTACACAATAAGTCTTATACATGCAATTTATGAAGTAGTTATTATTAATTGTGTTGTGAAAATGTTATGATACTTAGGTATTTAGCGTCAGCTCACACCGAAACGAGACGATACGCGACGCGGCACTGCATTTTTAAAATAGCTATTCGAAATGAAACTTTATTCACTACATAAAGTTCAATTTAGAATGGCTATTTAAAAAATGCAGCGCTGCGTCGCGCATCGTCACATTTTGGTGTGAGCTGACCCTTAATGAAGTCTCCATAGATTTTTTATACTTGCATAGGTAACAGTCCCTAAAGGCACGCGAAGTCGTTAGTTTACTAACCCGTAGTAACTACCCCTAGCTGTAGTAGACTTACGTAGCCAATGATTTTTACTACGAACTACATTCGCGAAGAAGACAACATAAGCGCTCATAATGTACTTGGTAGTAAATAAGGCTTGTGCCATAAACTAAGAAAATATTTTCTTGTAAAAGTAAAGTCCGCCTTGTATAGGGATTTAGCCGTCCTAAACGAAGGCTATGCTCAGAGACACGTAAAACCGACGAAAGGGCATTACTCTCCTCTAAACCTTACAAGAGAAGAGACTAAGGGTCAGCCCACACCAAAACGAGACGATAGGCAACGCGGCGCTGTATTTTTAAAACAGTATTTCAAAATTTAACTAAATTTAAAACAAGAAGATACACGTTTAATTGCAAGAGCTAGACCGCTCTGCATAGCGCGCCGCCGCTATTGCAATTAAAAGTGTATCTTCTTGTGTAGTGAATAAAGCTATAAAAATGTAGCGCCACGTCACGTATCGTTTCGTTGTAACCTAACCCTAAGAAAGGCGTACAGATTAGACTTTGCTAACGATGTATCTCGTAGCAACCAGCTGGAAACAAATACTGGGATGGGATCCAATTTAAGAAGTATTAGTTCCTGTGTCTTTTCTCTAAGACGATTCTCTTAGGAACTCTTATTGTCTTCCTTGTCCCATGCTTACAAAATCAGTCATTATATTTTTTAATGTTGCTATTATAGGTAAAATAAAACAACATACTCGATTACTAGTTACGATGCTCAATATGTCAAGCTCTACGATTTAAAATGTTTAAAGTATATCGTCTTGTCGGTGCTTAACGAGCGAGGCTTTACCAAATAATTGAAACTAGTGGTCGGAATAATTCTTATTTTAATTTTTAAGTCTTTATTGGGGTCTTATTGGGGGGGTATATTGAATATGAAAGAGATTAACTGTGGTGTGTGAGTTTATATAAGTACATACAGTAATGTAAGTGTGTATGAGTAAGTATATAAAATGTATATATGTTAAGTATATTCATTCAAAATTATTTCGAACTATTTAGAATGGTAAGAATAATCAATATTATACTATTAATATGTATTGATAGATATATGTTGATATAAAATTCGTATACTTAAATAAAAATAATAACCTACTTAAATAAAAATAACTGTAATCAATTTTTTTATGCCGGTGGGCGTGTGGTGTGCGAGTACTACATATATAGTAATGTAAGTGTGTATGAATATGTTTATAAAATGTATTTGTATGGGTATTGACACATTGCAAATAGGTTGATAGGAATAAATCGCGCCCTAAGGGCCAATTTACACCGAAATGGCAGCGGAGCGGCGAGCAGCATAACTGCCCTAAGCTTAATTTTAATCTTTATCTTCATTATTTTAGAACACAGTTTCTCTTGAGAGATCCGCCGCCTCCGCTGATGGAATGGATGGATGGAATAAATATTATCTAACATTTATTTCTTACCACTAATAAATAACAGATGATGGTATATATTTCTTATACCAGATCTTGGACTATAATAAATTATAGTTAAAAAAAAACTAAAAAAACTCGCTTTTATAGAAAATCTAACTAAAAAGTAAAAAATAAAATTTAATAAATTTGGATTAAGAATAGTGTAAATGAAAAATAAATGTTTATTATTGTAAAAAAGCGTGGGGTGCAGTGTCTTCACCTGTACTTGTACTTGTACTTACTTGCTTGTACTTCACACCTTTGTTTGTATGTAACCGACTCCAGTGGATTTGATTTTGATCCACTTCAAACGGTCAGATTTCGTTTAAAATGATTTTTAAGATATTATCAAAGTGAAGATCCTTCTCATGTCTGCCAATAAAATGTTTATAACTATTGACACTATGCACCCCACGCTATTTTACAATAATAAACATTTATTTTTCATTTACACTATTCTTAATACAAATTTATTAAATTTTATTTTTTATTTTTTAGTTAGATTTTCTATAAAAGCGTGATTTTTTAGTTTTTTTAAACAATAATTTATTTTTTGGTATTTAGTACTATTTGCCAAAGAGTAAGCCTGGAACTGCACGCATGCGTAGTTCGCGCACTTGTTCTCTCTTACTCTCATGCAAAGGATGCGGAAAGAAATTGAGGAATCCTGGCGAATTTAATCAGGATAATCGGATATTTTAATCGAATTATTGCATTGTCATCGGTCTTTGACAGGTGAGCAAAGTTTGAATTAAATCTGATCGTTCAAAGTAGGACAAAATCGAGCCCAAAGGAGTCTGTTACAAACAAACAAGCAAGCAAGCAAACATACAGGTGAAACTAATAAAAGCGTTATAAAAAGAAGATTTAATTGACATTCGATTGCCTTTTACGCTGATCACAGGCAACCTAATGTCAATTAATACAAAAAATCCTACTAATATTATAAATGTGAGAGTTTGTGAGGATGGATGAATGGATGGATGTTTGTTACTCTTTTACACAAAAACTACTGAACGGATTTTGATAAAATTTGGTATGGTAGTAGTTTAAACTCTGGATTAAAATATAGGGTACTTTTTATCCCGCAAAGTACAGTTTACCCGTGGGATACTGTATTTATGCGGGCGGAGCCGCGGGTAAAAGCTAGTAACTCCTAAAGAAGAACTAGAACTTTTTAGTTCTCCTTTACGAATTATTTTTTGCTCAGAATGAAAAGTAAATAACCCTTTTTATATACATGGCGAGAATAATAGAATAATGGCATTCATATTCGGATGATTATTTTTCAGTCGCTTATAAAGAGAAAATTATAACTTTTTATAACACATGGTGTGAGAGAAAAGGTTATGAAAAAAATGTGTTCTGAACTGGCACATCTATTGAGCCTTGTACTAGCAATTAAGTCATAAAAGTAACGGGCCTTCTTGTAACTATCGATATTTCATACTATACCGACAATTTAATCTACTAAAAGGGTTGGGCCATTCTTGAATGGAACCTGGCATAATATCTTCTATTTATCCGGCATTTTTTAAAAAAGCTCTTAATCAAGGGTCAGGTAATACCGCAACAATACGCGACGCTACGCGGCGCTGCATTTTTACGATAGCTATTCAATATTGAACTTTATTTAATACACAAAAAGATACACCTTTTATAATTAGGTCTTCACCTATGAAATTGCCGTTTTGTATGAAAAAATTGAAACTAATTTTTTTCATGTAGTTTTGCACCCATGCAATCAATGCATCTTTGCCAACGCAGTGGCAGTTTATTGATATATATCATAAGATATTTCTTAAAAAAATCAGCTGGACGGGAGGAAACAAATTCTTCAAAGGCATTTTGTACTGCCTCTCGGGTATTGAATTTTTTTCCCGCCAAGAAGTTATCCAAATTCTGGAAAAAGTAGTAGTCTATAGGCGCAAGGTCTGGTGAGTAGGGCGGATGACGGAGAGCTTCCAATCCCAGTTCTTGCAACTTGGAGACCGTCTGCTGTGCAGTATGAGGTCGCGCGTTGTCGTGCAGGAGCAGCTGAGACGAGCGATTGACCAATGCTGGTTGGAGATGTGCCAGCTTCTCCATCATTGTATTCAGTTCTTTACAGTAAACATCTGTAGTAATGCTCACCCCGTTTGGTAAGAAGCTGTTATGAATCACACCGGCGCTAGACCACCAAACAGTGACCATCACTTTTCTAGGGGTAAGTTTTCGTTTAGGGCATTGTTTAGGTGCTGAACCAGGATCCAACCAACTTGCTGAGCGCTTGCGGTTATGAAACAGAATCCATTTTTCATCGCAGGTAACAATGCGGTTCAAAATTCCTTCATTTGTTTGTCTGTTGAGCAGTGCAAGGCACGTCTCGACGCGTACTTGGCGCTGGCGATCATTGAGTTCGTGGGGCACCCATTTGTCAAGCTTATTTACCTTGCCAATTTAACGCAAATGGACCAATATTGTTTTGACGCTAACGTCGAAAGCTGCTGCTAATTCAGCCGTAGATTATGAATCATCACTCATCAGCTTCCACAATAGCCTTTAATTCATCATTGTCGACCAAAGTCTTCAGACGACCGCGAGGTTCATTTTTCAGGTCGAAATTTCCAAAACGGAAGCGAGCAAACCAATAACAGGTGGTGCGTTGGTTTGTAGTGTTAGCTCCGTAAACGTCGTTGATGTTGCATGCCGCTTGTGCCGCGTTGCTGCCACGACGGTACTCATATTCCATAATTGCTCGAATTTTTAACGTATCCATCATGACGAAAAAGATAGAAATGCGATGAAAATGTAGCACTAATCAATAAACAAATGACTACTTTTGGAAAAAAAATTCCATGTTTTTAAAATAAAATTAATTTTAAATTAGAATTCTTAGCCAAACAAAAATTATTTTGTTTTGAAATGGCCAGTACTGCAGAGCGGCAATTTCATAGTTAAAGACCTATTATTATGATATTAGTCATACACTGCACATACGCTGTGCAGCGCGGTGCAACCTGACATTCGAACTCTTACGACTCGATAAAATCTGTTGCTTCTTGCGTAATTAATAAAGTTAAATTTTGAATAGCAATTTTTAGTTTCGTTTCCGTATGAATTGGCCCTTATGTTTGATCCATAGCTGCAAAATCATTTTTTTTTTAAATTGAAGACAATATCCTATGTCTCTTTGCATCACATAGAGCCTTTGATATAATTGATTTGATTAAATTATTATATAATATTTTAAGGCAGTAGTAATGAAATAAATAGTAATTTTGGTTAACAACAAGTAAGACAATAAACAAAAAAGGGGATTACATTTGGAAAGTTATGTAACAGTATCAAAAATTATTCACATAAAACTTTCCCAGCAAGTAAATACCTAATTATTATTTTCATAAAATTCTAATATTGATAATGAATTATAATATCTATGGACTCTTCCACACCTCGTAAACCTGGCCCCGTGCTAAGTTTTAGAAGAACTTGAGTTACGGGTAGCTACTCTGGTACCCACCCGTACCGTAAACGGAAATATATTTAATAATTTTAAACTAAACACATATTTAAGTTTTTAATTATATTATACACATATATTTTAATACACATCCATGATCAAGGAACATAGAAAACATTTTTGTTCCTTTGGCGGGATTCGAACCGGCGACCTCCGGCTTGAGCACAGACGCGCTCAACTACAGAGCCACAGATGTCGTTAATTATGTTTACCTAGCCTCTCTACCTACCCGTACCGTGAACCGAAATATATTTATTAATTTTATACTAAACACATATTTAATACAACATATCCATGACACAGGATCATTGAAAACTTTTTGTTTCCTCGGCGGGATTCAAACCCGCGACCGTCGGCTCGAGCGCTGACGCGCTAACCATAGCCACAGAGACAGTCAATATAATGGAATATAGTACAACATTATGGTCGGCGCCTTAACATACCAAGTTGACAGAACAATGCCAATATTGTGGGTTTTCTTGCGATTCTCTTAATAGACAAAAGTTTTATGGTAGTCCAATTTGCCAACTATTAAAGTACTTCTCTCACTTATAACAGTCTTAGAAGAAGAAAAATACATGGAAGGATTAATAAAATCGAAACCGTAAGCAGCTATCGGTCACACAGAACATGAATGGCAAAAACCCTTAGGACTGAAGACAAAGCAAATCCATGACTTTTCGTTTTTTTTTCTAAGGTCGTCACAAGGCATGACACCTTTTTGACGTGATAACGTCTTATAATTCGATGGAGCCGGCTGCACGCACGAAAAAACATGACTCATGCGTTACCTCGCTGGCCGCGCCTTAGGTATGTGAGCGGTGGGTCGTAGAGGCGGGGGCGCTTGATGTTATTACTCAGTTCGGCGCCGGACTTCGCGGCGGCAACAAGCCTACCTAAGGCGCGGCCAATTAGTTCCGCGCGCACTATAAACATGACGTTGTCACGTTCAACTATCGTCAGTAAACCGACTATACAGACAACCGATTTTTTAAACCTTTTGGTATCCTTTTTGAGGATGTAGAATTACGACTTTATGACACATAAGTGTTAGAATTTGGAATAAGGAACGATATAATAATATGCTTTATAATTATTAATCTGAGATAATTACAACAGAGTATCTGAATGACGGTTGAAAATTATTTTTTAATCTGTGATGAAGAAAATTAAAACTGTCTCATAATATTGTCTAAGGTTTTATTATTTTCTATAGGAAAACAGAGTATAAAATATAATATGGTTGAATTAAAATAAAAGCGCTTACAGGTCGTGAAATGTTAAAAATAATAATGAATGAATAGAGAAACGGATAACCCTTGCCTACAGCAGTTTCGTAGAAACGGGTAACTTGAAACACAAATATAGTTCAAATTACTTGTTTACCCAGAAAGCTGATGTGTGCTCAGCTGATATCCTTCTTAATCTCCAACGTCAAATATTAAGTCGATTTCCGACCTCGTGTCTTATCTACTGAAAGAGATGTCACTGTCTAAGAATTTTCCAAGTAATATAAAAAGAAATCTCTTTCCGTAGAATACATTTTCAATCTTTTGAAATTACTTTTCGGAATGTCTATGAGGAATGCTAGAAAAATACACGTTGTAAGATGTTTTTATTTTGTATGTTATGTGTTATGTAACTAGTTACTAACCAAAACAAAACACTTTTTGATATTTGATACGCTCGATATATTCGAGATATATAATTATATGTCCAAGGGGAAATTTTCGTAAATATTATCGGTTTAATCTCGTTTGGATGTTCCGGCTGTACCGCTCGCTTACATACCGCTATGTTATGTTGACGGATAAAGTAAACAAAAATCCACTTCAACGACGCTAAAAATAAAAATAATTTAATCTTACATAGGTACCTAGCTTAAAATTCTTAATTTATGAAAGCAATGCAAAAATTTTGCAGAAGAATTCCATCCACGTATTTATTTAAGCTCTATGCAAATTTTACTGAAATTTGAGGCAAATTTGAAATACTGCAAACACAAAAGCGAGAGCTATAGGAGCCAGGAATTTGCCCAATTTAGGGTTATTAAATAATCGGTTCCAGGAGTTTTCGAACTAAGAGGCTCGGTCTATTTATATAGAATTATTTTAATGAACATATTATTTTATAGATATTGCCGGCGACTACGTCCGCGCTAAAAGAAATCTCACAGGAACCGTACATTTTGCCGCAATGAAAAGTAGAATTTGTGCTTCCCCGTGCTATATCTGTGTCAAATTTCATCAAAATCGGTGAAGTAGTTTCAGAGCCTATTCGATGCAAACAAACAAACAAACCTTTTCTATTTATTATATTAGTATAGAAAATATCTTATAACCTTATTTAAATATATCAATAACCTTCTTAAATGTTTATAAAATAAAATACTCTAATAACCTTATTTAATGTTTATTAAATAAAATACTCTAATAACCTTTTTTAATGTTTATTAAATAAAATACTCAATAACCTTATTTAATGTTTATATAACGTTAACATAAAACTTCAACAAATTACCTTAATGTATATCCTATATCCTTTAGTTCCTGTTTTATTTACCTTTAAATCAGCAAGTTTGAATATTTTTATATTTATTACTTAAGAAAACAAATATAATAATTGTAGGGGACTGTATAATTCCACAGGGTTTCAACCGCCGGCTCAGACTAGACTCGAAGATAGCAAGGTTACACCGATTTGGGCAGAGCCGGGGCGATAATAAAACACTTATTTTGAGGAGAACGATTTTCACTTTTTTCGCTTTGCTTACCTGGCTCATGGCAATGCCGTATAGAGAGCCGTACGCCTCTTTCAGGCCGGTTTGCCATCTCACTTTTACCTCTCTATACGGCTATTTTCCATAATTTTCCCTATTTTTCATGAGCCAGGTGAAGCAAAACGCGTTGTGTGAAATTCTTTATTGTTAAGACCATATACATAAACCCTTATATACTAGAGATCTTATTCTATAAAAAAGATATTTACAACTAAGGATAACCATATAAGAAATGTTCTACATTTTTACCATTATTTTCTTAATAACTATTTAACCCTTTATTATATATTCTTAATCGTTACGCTACACCTTAGGTATTATGTTTATTCACATAAATTAAAAGAAGCTACGTTAAAATTAGCTTTAGTTAAAAATATATAAGCAAAATAACCTGCACTTGATAAAACACCATATAACACGATTTTTACACACTGATGCCATATAAATCTATACATATAGTCACTGAGTATTCACTATTATAGTTTTATGTACTGTTTTTAATTACACGTTTATCGTTCACATTTAAATTCACTCATGTTTTACGTTACGAGGCCGCTATCCTTAACAATAATTATATATTACATATTAAAAAGCGACTAAAAGCTTTCTCTAACTACGAAGCAGAAGAATAATCCAAGGATTCATAAATATGAAAGGTTCCTCCCTTACAAAATCTTCAAGGAGGAAAATCTAAAGTCTTCCTTTTCCGGGCTTTCCTTTTCTGTTGTTGTTGTTGATGCTTACCTTCTATATAATCTAATATGATAGTAAGTAGTAGATAATATGATCTAATAAGATTAAACAACGTAGAAGGGGAGCATCATTATGCTTACCTGTAAATGACGTCAAGAACTAAAAAAATGTATTTACGTAGTCCGTATGTCTTACTACTATTATAAATGTGAAAGTTTGTGAGAATGGATGGATGGATGGATAGATGGATGGATGTTTGTGATGTCGTCTTTCACGCAAAAACTACTGAACGGAGTTCATGATGTTTGGCATGGTACTAGTTTAGGCACTGGATTAAAACGTAGGCTACATTTTATTTCGATGAAGTACCCGTGGGATACCTTCTGTATTTACCTACTGTTATTACTGAGCCGCAAACAAAAGCTAGTTATAAATAAAGAAAAACACAACATATTTATATTATTTTGTTGACTATTAAAACACGTTAAAAACGCCTTATTATAAAATGTTATCGTGCTAAACAATGTTATAAAACATCGTGTGGGAGCACCTTTAGCTACTAATAGGGCCATATTTAATATACAGTATATTTCATCAAGTAGGATAATATTGGAAAATGTAGGAACATGATACTCAATGTTATCCGGACGCGCAGAGGTTTATGCACTAAAAGCCGCGACAGCGTTCAGGTGTGGTAAGATATGCGCTATCTCAGATAGCTTACCGAGGGAGTTAAAATGTCTTGGGAACTGTATCAGGGTTATACAAGCTTATATCTAAAACGGCATAAAATATTGTATTGTAAATAGGGATGTTGCATACATACTGATGAAATGTAATATAATACTGCGATGAAATATAATACTGCGGCATTATATTTCATACACTTTTACCTAATCGTGACGTCACAGTTAGGTTCGACTTTTAAAGACTTTTCACGAGACTTTTTTACTATTTTGAATATTGAAAAATTTTGTGAACAAATCGCTATACCTTTGAATATATTGATTTTGAGAATTCTGAGAAGTTACTCATATTTAACAGTTTCATATATGCTATAAAAAAATCAGTCTAGTCTGTTATTAACTGTCCGTCTTTATAATTAAAAAAGCATAATTACTGACGGCAATTTCTAATTATTGTCGAGCATTAGTAGATTCATAATTAATATTTTATGTAGTAAATAAATAATATTTTAAACCTTTTCAAAAGGTTTTCAATAAATATGATTCTATTTTTCATTAGAAGTCAGTTAGCAGCTGTGCCGCAGTCAATTTCATAAAGTTGATCAAGGCACTTTCTGCCACAGGTGGCCGCAGCTCAGCTCAAGTGCGCGATTAAGCTGTCATTTTAAAGCTTTTTAATTAAAAGTTTATTTCATCAAAGCGGCGATATTTCATTGAAAATAAGCTATCGATAACTAAGGCCTTTTTCATCCGTTATTGGATGATTTATCCAAGAGAAATTTTTAAATGTCGTAAAGTTTAAGCACATACGTCTAAGCACATACGGCATTCTCACAACACAGTCAGCCTAGTCCAGAGGAATAACAGGTCAATAGGTTGGGACCAACCATTTGCGGGTTTCTTCACGATATTTTCTTTCACCGTTCACCGAGCGTCCGTATAATGTACTTGAGATTTGAAAAAGTCTCATTGGTACCTGGGAATCGAACCTGCACTCTCTCGAGTGCGAATAAAACGGTCTACCCACTAGGTCACGGAGCTCAAGTTATTGATACGTACTGGAAAATTGCATGATTTTCTTGGGACCTTAATATGCATCATGCTTCGGCACAAACGGCCCGCCTCGACTGGGTAGATACCATGGATTCAGAGAAAACCGGCATGAAATAACGCTTGCATTATGTTTCGCCGAGTGAGTGAGGTTACCGGAGGCACAGATTAAGAAATAGTTACCGGAAGCCCATTGGGGGTTAGGGATTTTGAGGACCAGAGGAGTTATTCTGGTGTTACGACTGTCCATGGGCGGTGGTGATCGCTTCATAAGGCGATCAGTCTGCTAGTTTCTTGGTCCATTTCATAAAACTGTACTTACATACTTTTCAGTTGAGTGCCAATTTACCAACGCCTGTTTAAATTTAATCATTGATAATCAAATATCATGTTCTTCGTATTAATGAAAGAGAAGGCATGATATTTAGATAAACGATTACCAACGCCTGTTTAAATTTAATCATTGATAATCAAATATCATGTTCTTCGTATTAATGAAAGAGAAGGCATGATATTTAGATAAACGATTATCACTAAAAAGTGTAGGTTAAATTGGCACTAAAGGTGCCTATGTTAATTAGGTTGAAGGTTGATTACTGACCAATCTAAATTTATCTCAATTTAAGGGTTTTTTTTTTTATTACAATATGATATACATTTAATCAGTTATGATAACAAAATCAATTGTACTATAAAAGTAGGTAAGTACTAAAAAAATAATAACTACTCCAAAACTTAAAATGCTACAAAAAAAAGAAATCTCCCAGGTCATCCCCACCAGGCAGAGTACCTAGAAGGCTCAAAGAGTTTCCTCGCTGGATTGCGATACTTATTCTCTGGGCCAGGTAGGTGCCGGCTCTGGGGTCTCGGGTGGCCTCAATGAGTTTTTTGGAGATTTCTCCGAAAAGTTTGTGAGCAACCAGACCCCATGTACCTAAGGTTTCAACCCCAAACGGTTCAAATATGAGATCCCCACTAAGGTTCTCATATTTGCGCCGCTTGAGGTTTTCCGCCTGATTGGCGGCCGCACCTGCAGAACTCGAGGTGCCCTGGACATGGGACGGAGCAAGTGTATCGACGCAAGTAGCGTCCCATACAAGAGCCCGTCCCACTCTCCAAGGGACCAGGGTCATACCGTCTGGTCTCTTGCCATCGTCGCGCGCCAAACCAGAGGGTTCCAGCACAGCTGGCACTCCGGCGGTGACAAGAGCCCGACGGATGAGATCGTTCAGACAGTGATGTCGGGAGATGCGGCCGGCGCTTCGTTGACAGGACAGCCCGTGGTGTCCGAGGCTGTCCACATTTGCACCACAAACACAGCGATGGGGGACGACGTGGGGGATGCCAAGACGCAGGGAAGTAGCTAACCGGAAAGCTGTTCGATCCAGCAATGTGCCCGTATTGGGTGACGGTAATGCTTGTAGCCAAAGGCCCGACTCCCACTTCTCCGCAGCTAAGAGGCGAGCCTGCTCCACAGGACTGGAGGACGTATTAAGAAGATTATTCCGTACCAGTCTGCAGAGTGGCTCGTCCCAGAGCCTTTGGGAAAAAGTATTGTCAGGCAATTCGCTACAAGCACTAGTTACGCTCCAGGCGTCCTTGGCCTCGTCCAGAAAGGTAACTGTATTGGAGTAGGATGGGTGATGTAGTATTTTGGAGATAAGACTATGGTTCGCGTGGACTGAGGACAAGAAGGCCGGAAGCGATATGTCAGAAGACTTTCGAACACCCAGGCCACCGAACCTAACTGGAAGCGTTGCCTGAGTCCATGCGCGGTCATCGAAATTTGTATTCAAAATAGTGGAGAGCGTTTGTCTTATGGTATCATCCAACTGTTTGAGAAGTTGAGGGAACTTCCACAGTTGACAACACCGTAAGACATATGTCAATTTAGGTACGAAAATGCAAAAACGGATTAGGGTAAAGGCCATGTGACAGTTAATTTGGAGGAGGCGGTCTAAAGTTTCATTAAAATTTTGTAATTTGTTATCTAAGAAGTCCGGAAGAGATTCGTCTAAAATAGGTGAGCCCAAAAGGAAGAGCGAATCCTTGTCAATGACAGACAGTTGTGGAGCTATTTCTTTAAAGCTGGATATAATCGCGTTTCTATCCCCACAACGGTCTGGCACAAAAAGTTCGCACTTACCTAGGTTCAGCTGCAGACCTATTTTTTGGAACTCGCAGATCAGAGTGCGGAAGTCTGATAGTACAGTGGGTGCATCGCTTCCAAGGGTCCCATCATCCAAATACCAAACATTAAATTTTGAATCTAGAAGCTCGATGACCGGGTGTATAGCAAGGCTGAAGATTGCTGGACCTAGAGGGTCGCCCTGTTGGCAGCCCACTTCGGATGAGATGAGGTGGTCTTTGTAAATGAGTTTGGTGGGGTCGTTGTAACACTGGAGCATAAATGGTAAAATGGCAGGTGCTTTAGATTTAATTTGGGCCAACAAGGCGCCTCGGTCAACTGAGTTGAAAGCGTTTTTGATATCGACCTTCAGAAACACATCATCGCCTTGATTGTGGATAGCTGTCCTGAAAGAGTGAACGGCGGCCTCACAACCTCCTTTGCAGGCAAAACCGAGCTGTTTTGGCTGGAAGTATGACGCGAGGGAAGTTACCGATTTGCAAGCTAGTTTGGCTGTAAGGCGCCGGTATGTGGAGCCGACAGCAATCGGACGAATGCCACCATCTCTCTTCCTCAAGGCGCAGAGGTTAGCTCCATACAGAATGTCTACGATATCTGATGCGACCCCTCCACGTAGCATCAGGTTGCACAGATTCGTAAGTTCATGCAGGAGCTTCTCGCCGGCCTCCCCGCAGCAACCGCTGGTGAGGTCCTTCAGATGCTGAGGGGTGAGACCGTCGAGGCCGCCAGCTGAACCCGGAAGAAAGGACATGATGGCTCCGCGTACTTTTTCTTTCGACGTTTGTAGTGGTGGTAATGCGTCATCGGAAACTGTGAAAGGATTGGATTGTGATGGATGTTTGTTTTCCAGGGCGATGAGGGTTTCTGGGCAGTCGGGGACGACCGTGTCATTGGAAAACAGGAGCCGCGCTGCACCCTTAATGTCTCCCTCACTTATTTTATTTTCCACAGTTTTCACGATGTTATGTTTGACCGTGGAATGTGAAGAAAAATTTGGGTTGAGGTTAATGTCCGAAACACAATTCTTTTTGATTCTTGAAGTGAGGGAGGCATTGTTGAGCGGATCTCTAGTGATATGCAGAAAACGGTAGGGAAAGGTGAGTAGATTTTCCCAGGCTTGCCTCGAGTTCTCCAGCACTGTGTGGCGTATCGTCTCGGCAAGCTTCTGGGCTACAGTCACTCTGGCACCCCTAGGGATCCGTCTTAGAACTGGTATAAAACGTTTAAATTTGGATATTTCTTGCCAGAAATTTGTTTCACAAATTGGGTTCGGAAGTGAATTGGTTATTGGGGGAATGACTGTTACAAGCTGTTTGTGGCATTTGCCTACGTGGATGTTCAAACCCCGCTGGCTTTTAAAATATCGGGAACAGTGGGAGCATTGCAACAGATTTCCAAAGGACACGGTCGAAATATTAGAGGTCCCTGCATCCTGGCTGCTTGACATAGGTTGGTAAAGATAAACTATAAAAGATAACTTATATAATAGAATAAACTATAGACAAAAAATTAAAAAACTGCTTAACTAATATTAAAAAAAACCTTGAATTTAAGGGTTAGAGTATACTCTATAGCAAATATATACTCTATAGCAACGGTATACCAAATATAGGTACATACATCCAAAAAACATCATTATTAGTTGAATTGTCATTTAATATGAACCTTTGCGTAATTACTAAAGGTCATTACAACGCAGAGGTCTACCCAAAAGGATTAGCCGTCTGAAAGGTTCTAAAAAGAATGGATTGTATTTCACCGCGTAATCCGCAGTGAAGTAGCCTCGCTGGGAGTTATATAATAAGCCTTATGGGCAACGTTTTTGTACCGAATATGTTGCAAAAAAACCCAACTGTAAATTTTATCTTGAGTATAAAATGTGGTAAACCCGCTTATTATTGAAAAATTAAAAGCAAAACGTGGAAATCTAAAACGTAATGTGTTACTTACTAGCTTTTTCCCGTGGCCCGCATAAGTATCCCACGGGAATACTGTATTTTTTCGGGATAACAAGTAGCCTTAGTTTTAATTCAGAGCCTAAGCTACTACCATGCCTAATTTCATTGAAATCCGGTAATTTTAGAGTGAAAGAGTAACAAACATCCATCCATTCATCCTCAAAAACTTTTATATTTATAATAGTAGTAGGATAAGTATCTACTTAAGATATTACTTCCCAGGGTTTATTTACTTTGTATGGTGTAAAGGTGTAAAGCGGGTTCCATTTCAGAGATATACTTAAAAGATTATAAAGCATATCTACATCAACTTGGAAGCAGTTTCCATAAACTTTCGGAATTCACCCAACAAACCAGAACCTCAACTCTCGTATTTAAAGTAGACTTTCATTTTACTTCGATTGTATTATAAGTGAAGCGACTTGTTATCATAAACTGATTTTGTGACGTTTGACGAATTTTGTTTGGCCAATCAGGACGCGTAAGACGCTGGTTTAACGTTTACGAGAATACCGGTTTGGCAGTTTTAGCGTGTCGGGACTTGATTGTAATTGTATTATTGCAGGTTTTATTATGCAGAATTGATTACTAATAAATAATAATAATAATACAACAGCAGCTTTAAAGATTTACCCTGAATTTTTGGAGCTTGTGGTAATAGGCACAATTGTTAACATAAAATTTAATATAATGTAAGAGATGGTGTCATTTAAGTATACCTTGTGGGAATAGTGGAAGCTCCGAAGGAAGATCTCCGACCGAGCGAGGTGGTATGCTCACTCGGTCAGGCCGAAGTCCCACTTGTAGTCATTTCAGCTGTTATATTATATACCTATAGCGCTGAACTACAGAAACATCGATAATGCGATTCAGGATTGTGGCACTAATTGTTCCGCCACAACTTCTTTAAAAATTACAGCTTATCTATATTAGTGTTTGTTATATCCACTTATACCGAATTGAAAACTAATTCCACAAACTGTTATGTATATTTATTTTCCCTGATTTATGGCAGGCAGGTCAAGATAGAATGTTTTCACATAAAAAATCTCAGTAAACGAGTACATGCGTAGAGGGGAGGCTTGATAGATGTAGTCGTAAGGTTGACGAGTGTTGGCTCTTACTAACAGGCTTGGAACACTATGTAGAACCTTAGATGAATATTATTGCAGCGCTTACTTAACGGATTTTGATGAAATGTGGAGGCTAGGATTACCACAAAGACTATTTTTATCCCGAAAAAGTACAGTGTCCCCCTGGGATGCTGTAGTTACGTGAACGAAGCCGCGATTAGAAGCTAGTCTATACTAATATTATAAGGAGGAAAAGTTTTTTGTTTGTATTGAATAGTCTCCAAAACTACTGGACCGATTTTGATATAATTTGCCAGCAATATAGAATTCACCACGGGAAAGGCAACCGGCTACTTTTTATCGTTGAAAATTGTATGGTTTCTACAACATTATCTTTTGATCGCACGAAGTCCTAGAAAACATAGTACGAGTAGAATAATAATTTAAGGGTGTTTTGTTTTCTATACAATTCGCAATAGAGAGGTATATATTTTGTAGCTTAATTCTCCTTACATTATTAAAGATGAACGCATTCTTTAATACTTAATAGTGACCACGTTAGCGCCTTTACACACGCGCTGCAGCCCTGGCAGCGCTGCCGGAATTTGTATGGATTTCGCTGCTGCGCCGCGCCGCCGCCGCGCACCGTGGGAGCTGCGGCGTTCAACGCCGGCGCTGCGGCAAAAATTGACATACAAAACATAGTGCAGCGGTGCCGGGGGAGCTACTTCGCGTGTGAGCGTACTTAGTGGCTGATGATTATGACATGACCGATAAGACGGATGGCAAAAGTCATGCGTACGAATAATCGGTTTATTCCGTGTTCTAACCCTAGAATTTCAACCCCAGTTCTATGTAACGTCGTAATAAGAACGTGGGTTGAAAATCTAGGTGTTGAACACGGAATTAATCAAATAATTGTGATTTTTCTCCAAGCGTGCTAATTTGAGCAAAGTTTGACACATCCTCACCAGCTATATCTTCAATTCGGCCAACTTTTACGAAACATAACTCAATTAATACATAGCTGGTGAGAAGTTGACTTTATTGAATTATTAAATCCTTCTATCTTTTAACCTATTATTTTTTAGAACCACACATTGGCCACCATTTCACGTGTTCACATAATATCACGTCTATTGTCTTATCATCATTAAATTATTTTATTATGTGTTCAACATACAAATTATATAATATGTAGTTGTTTACTGATCATAATGAAATCAAATATGAAATACTTACGTAACATATTCTTACTTCTTTTTTTACGTATATTGAAATAACTTCGAATGTACATATCAATCCTTTACATATAGTTATGAAAAAAAGTTTTCCAAATAAACGTAGATTATGCCATCAATGTCTGCGGCAGGATATTGAACTGTTGTTTATGTCGGGCCGATACGGCAACACAAGTCTCGATGTTCAACTTTTGTTCCCCCAGCTCCGATATTGGGGGGTGGGTGGTGACTTGATGTGATGTAAACATAATAATGCTTAGAATGTACTTCACTTTTACGTTTATATTAAAAATTCTCAATGTCGAACATAAGAAAAAACGGGATGCACGGGATTTTTTTTCATTTAGGTAGGTTCGAGTGTTGATAAAATACAATATTTTCTTTATTTATAATAAACGCACGATTGCAATTGGGATTTTAATAATTTCTAACCAATTTTATTTTGGCAAGTTTCTAAAAAATATTCACTAGCTCTAGATAATTAGGCCAGTTCTTATAGAAAAATAAATCGAGAAGAAAGCATAAAAAATGTTTAAAAAAAATTATTTAATCGAAAGTAAAAATCCTAATCAATTGCATGCCAGGACATGTCAAAGGAAGATTCCGTAACTACTCGTATCAACGACCAATAGGCTTTTTTCAAATTACTTCAAAAGTTACTATCGGATTTCGCTTAAAATAATTTTCTTCTTCTTATAGTTTAGAAATGCTAGAGGGGGACCAACTTCTAACAGCTTTGGAGGCCAATTACTCAAAAATGGTTAACTTTATAAAAACTTCACCTTTATTTAAAAATTACCTATTCATAGATACTCGATGGGGTAGAATGACAAAAAATCATCCCCACTATATAATATGGGGAGTCACCCCTAAAGTATATTTTGTTATAAAATTTCATCAATTTATAATCATAATTACAGAACTTAGCAAAGGCGGATAGACAAACGGACGGTCGGACTGATAGAGCGAAACTATAAGGGTTCCTTGTACCTACCTACTACGGAACCCAAAAAAGGATAGATAAAAAGTTTTTAAGGCCATTGACTTTTCAAGTAACCTTTTGTTTTGGATGTCTTTAAGTGCGCCGTTCAAGAACCGTTTTCTTTTGAATTGAAACAATAAAAGAGAAGTGTGCCGAGAAAAATGCGATTATTAAAGGTATTTAGAAAATTGAGGACCGAATAAAAGCTAGATGAAATTAGCATCAGTACTCAGCCTCTATGCATTAAATTAAGTTTTATTAAGCATGAGAATTAAACATTTGTTAAAATAAAATCTAACCAAGAGCATGTTAGTGCTTAATGTCTAAGGAGGGTTCCGTGACTATCAACTCGAAACAGGTTTTCTTTAATTTATTTCCAAAGTTATTGTCCGATTTCGTTCAAAATATTTTTTGTAAAGTGTTTTAAGCGTGATCTATCTCTATTATATATAGTTCAGAAATGCCGGCACTTTATTTTTTATTTATTTATTTATTACTTCATACCAATAAGCAAAAAATATAAAATAAAATTGGATGCCGATTATTCGAAAATGGTAGACTTTGGACAAAAGTCATGTACAAAACTTGGCCTATTACTCGATTTACGGGTATACGCGATTTATAGGTTAGATTAGGATCATTTGACGTGTATGCCACCTTTAAAATATGAAATTGTTATTATTTTATGATGCCAAAAACGTGATCTATACGCAATCTATAAATATACCATATTTCAACCATTTACATTTATAATTACAGACAGACAGACGGATGGAGAGAGCTAATCTATAAGGTTTCCTTGTACTGCGGAAGTCGAAAACCTAAAAAACAGAACATTGTCATGACCTATAAATATTGTTTAGTTTTTTTAGTTATCATGGCGTAGGTGCCTGAGAAAGCGGCTACTTTTGAATTTATCCCGCATTCCAGAGTTTTATCATAAATTTCTTGATGAAAAAAAAGCCAATTGAGCTTATACCAAGAATCTTCCCGAAACAGTTAAACAAAGCGAGAAATTTAGTCGACATTACCAAGGGAGTTGTAATTACATTTATTGATAAATTCGACGTAAAATATTAGGTTACTCAGTTCGTGCTCAATTTATATGAGGTCAGGTCGTTAAGCTGTCGAAAGTGATAAAGAAATACTTTTTCTCGAGCTCTTAAAATTTCTCCGAAGTTTTATCACACTAGCAGTTATTAATTACCTTAGAAAAAAAAAATTATATACAAAATTAGCACCTGGAAAGTCAGGTAAGTACTCTGCAAATAATTGACTATCCCGTCACTTCGGAAACAATATAAATTAGAATAATGACCATGTTAATATATTATAAGATAGTGTTGTAAAGCCAAATTGTAGATTGACGTTAAACAGTGTTGTAAAAACCCATTTTGAATAAATAATTTGACTATCGACTATAACATGAAATCTTACCTCATATATATAAATAACCTAACCAAGATCACGCCAGGACATGTCTGAGGAGGTTCAGTAACTCAACTAAAATTAAAATCAACGCGCAATATTTTTATTTACTTCAAAAATAATTGTCTGACTTCACTTACAATAATTTTCCTAGTATTATGCATAATCTATCACTGTGGAAAATTACAAGTATCTAACTCTTATAGGTTAGAAACGGCAGAAGAGGACCAATGCCAGAAAACCAACATGTAAACTTCTTTAAACGCCGATTTCTCAAAAATCGTTCACTGTATAAAATGTTGTGTATCGAAATGTCACTTTGAAAATACCTATTTATAAATGCTCCACACGATGGGGTAGGATGAGAATACATTTTTTATCCCCGCTTCACATGTACGGGATGCTATCCCTTATGTTTTCAAGTTTTCAGGTATTCAAATTTTCATCCATTTATATTCACAACTAGCTTTTGCCTACAGCTTAGCCCGCGTGGGAGAGTGTTCGTGGCAATAAACTTCTTTAGCAAATATAGCTACTGCAATATAGTAGTAGCACGGAGTAAAAATATATACTTATAATAAATTTTCACAGGTACTTTTTGATTTTAATATATCTCCTAGATAAGGATTAGGTAATATTGTATCCGTCTAAATAGCTTCTGAAAATACCACATTATTTGTGATCGTTTTTTAAAACTTAGAATGGGTATAGTAACCTATCCTTAAAAGATAGATATATCTATGCCATCGCGGACTATTTTATAGACCAATTTATCTCCAACGGGTGAGGTAAGGCAGCATTTTTGATAAAAGTTCCCAGACGGCTTGATTTTTTCCGACACTTTCTACAATTATCGTCATAAATTAAACAATTTTAACAAAACCTCAATAAAGTATTATCGACCTTAACCTTCCTAAGGAACCACTCTGTCGCCGAATGTAAACGGCATGAAAATCCCTTCAGTAGTTTTTGAGATTATCACGAACATACAGACAGACAGACTAGGTGGGGCACTTAAGTATTCTATGTCCGTCCTGGTTCTAAGCTACCTCCCCACCAATTTGCAGCCAAATCGGTTCAGTCGTTCTTGAGTTATAAATAGTGTACTCGTAACTAACACGACTTTCTTTTATATATATAGATCACAGAAGCGACCAGGAACGGATGAACAGATGGACAGAGCGAAACTATAAGACTTCCTTGTACTAACGGAACCCCAAAAAGGTAGTTTGGATACATAGATAACAAAAATTTTCTAATGATTAGCTCTACTTATTCGGTGAGCGCTGAACAGAGAATGTGTTTTAGAAAATCCAGTCCAGCTTATCCTTGCAACTTTTAAAGGGATCATTCTGGCAACATTGGTTGGCTGAACAACTTGGCACGCAGGCCACATCAAATATTTTGTTATGTTCGTCTGCCAAGTATGAACAAGGATTAAATTGTGTCTATATTATGTTTGATATAAGCTTAAGTAATAATGTGTCATCGTAGTGAGCTGCTGTCAATAAATGAACACCGTGATTCGAACCTCTCGATTAATTATTCAGTTATCGCGCCTTATAGTGCACAATTTTAAGTGTAAAGTTTTGTGATTCAAAGAACTATCCGCAAATCTCAGTACGACAGAGCTTGAAATTTGAATTTTGTCATTGAATGTCCGGTGTTGACAGCCCGCTTAAAGTTTTGTGTCGTACATAAAGATACCGACTTATTTATAGAAAACTACGTAATTATATCTTATGAATCATACATCACCGTAATCTGTATTAAATTTTCTGTCTAATTTACTAATTTAAAGTAAAAATATACCTTTAATTGTAGACTCCAAATTATTGTCAGGTTAGCGCATTTTTGCAACGAAAATAACTTTAATGACTTATTTACACTACACAGCCATTCACTAACACTCAAAAAATGTTTAAAACACCAAGCTTACATTATCAAGATACGATCACATACATTTTTCAGTTCAAAACACTATTTAATTTAATCACTGACGCCTGTGTTCCACAACCCACAATATTACAAAATGGCGCGTAGAAACAAATGATTTTAGGCTGACATAATCATATTATGATGAAGATCCTTTAAATAAAGAATAATAAAAAAAAAACAAATGAAGATTTTATTTCGTATTCATTTTTTTAAATTTTTTTCTGAGGTCACGTGCATAGCATCAACTCGTATGATGTTATATAGATTACGGAAACCTGGCTTCTAGAAGGTATTAATGATCAGGAGCTGTTTGATAGTCGGTCTATTATTTGGCGGCGTGACAGAGACTACAGTCTAATAAAACAAGGGCTTGGAGGAGGAGAGCTTTTAGCGGTTCGACGCGATTTAGCAAAAATTGGATGTTCTGAATGGCATACATCTGCGGAAGATATCTGGGTAAAGGTCTTAACAATGGGTAGACTACACTTCTGCACACTCTATCTTTTCAATAATCTGTTTAACGTAGTTAATCAAATCCTAATGATATATTTATAATCATAGGAGACATACGACTCATTGACTGGTAACTTTCATTTGATTTTCACCGCGTTAAACACAATTGTTTGGGAGGAGCACCTTAGTAACAAATTTTTAAATGATGCTTTAAAATACTTCTACGACATTATCTTCGTAAATCTGAGATGCCCCGCAAAGTTATTTCATCCAACTATTATCATTTTTAAGAGCAGAATCATACCCCATGGTATGATTCTGCTCTTAAAAAGGTTCTAAAGGAGAAATATAAGTTTCACCGAAAATTCAAACTATATGGGAATTACAATGACTACCTCTCTTTTGCCCTTCAAAGAAAAAGAGTCAAATTACTAGAACAATCGTGCTATGAATCATATATTCATAAAACAGAAAGATCTTTAATTAATAATCCTAAAGTCTTTTGGTCTTTTGTTAAAAGTAATAGTAGAGACACTTCCACGTTTTCTTCTTCTATGTGTTACGAAGGAGATTTTGCCACCTCCGATGAGAAAATATGTGACCTGTTTACGACCTACCATCAAACTAATTTTCTGAATTCTAACTCTACTCCTAGTAACTAAATACTATTGGAAACATTCAGGTTACTTCTAATGAAGTTTTAAAACTTAAAATCTGTTGATCTAAATAAAGGTTCAGGTCCAGACGATATCCCACCTATATTTGTAGTTAAATGCGCTAAGTGCTTGGTTACTCCACTATGCTTACTACGAGTATACAATAGATTATTGAAAGAAGGACACGTCGCTAGCATATGGAAGTCTGCATTTATTACCCCAGTGCATAAGGGAGGTGATAAAATTATTAAGTACGACTTATGTAGCGTTTTCACGAGACTTGCGAAAATTTGTAAAAAAATAGCTTTATCTTTAAAAATATTGATGTTTAATATACAATTTCTTCTGAGAACTTGCTCATATTTAAGAGTCCTATTAATGCTATATTCTTAGAAAGGCTCACCTAGATTAATCGAATCGTTAAACATCTCCGTAATAAGGTTTGGCTACTATTAAACGTACTGAGGATTGTAATATATATGTCACCTTAAAATAGTAAATACCGTTAGATTGTAACATGTCGAGCGAGATTGTAAAATGTCGACAGCCGACATATATTATAATATAAGTTATGACAAACTGAAACGGATCGCAACTTGCTCTCTGATTGGTTATATATTATATTGGTTTTATTGGTATATTACAGTATATACCCCACCTCCTGCAGAAATGCGTCCATGTCGTTGAAATCCAGATGCAATTTACGCTTATATCTACCCTTTTTTCTATTCCTAAAACTACTGATCTATTGTCCGATGTCCTTTAAGTGTGTATTTTTTCTTATATCGCTTATTAAGTATATAATTCTAAGTAAAGTTATGGAAATTATAAAACCGAAAATTTGGTTACAAAAATTATTTTTAAGGTTCCGTTTTACCACAAGGAACCCTTGTAGTTTAGCTCTTTTCGTCGGTCTGTCTATCTGTCTGTCCTCCCATCTAGTTTCTTCTGTAAATTGATGAAATTTGGTAAAGTTATAGATTATACATACATAGATTATACATTCATTTTTGGTGTCATATAATAATAACAATTTTATATTTTAGGGGTGGTTCTCCATACAAGTCACAAAAAAAAATCATCCCCACGTGACATGTATGGAGAATGTAACGTGGGGATGATTTTTTTTTCAAAATGTGGATAGGTCAATAGGTCATGCTAAATACTATTTAGGTAAATTGTTTTGAGCTAAATCGGACAATAACTTTTGAAGTACTTAAATTAAATAAATCTTGTTGCGCGTTAATAGTTACGGAACCCTCTTGAGACATGCCCTGGCATGCTCTTGGTTAGGTTATTATAGTAGTCAAAGCAACACTAAAATTACCAAAGTGCAAATACGAGTACTAGGGAAGTTGTGGGAAAAGTAAAAAAGTTTCGAATTTGAAAGTTTATCAGAAATTCTGGATGCAGGATACCTCAAGCTAAAATAGTAAAACTTGTTTCCGTGCACCTACACAAAGTTCGGAAAAGCTTAAATTATTTACTTACCTACTAATTAACATTACTTTAAAACTTTTTCAGATGCTAAACAGGAGCGTATTACGGTGTGGTTTTAAAGTTCAAACCACGGTTAAGTCAAAGCGGAGGCTGTGTGCCTAGCGAAAGCTTTAAACGAGCTTAGGCGCCTTAAGTGTGCCTCGCATTAAAGCAAAAGCATTTTAGATATTATCTCCTCTAGAGAAAATATCAAAAGTTTGATGAAGATAAAGAACTATCCGCTTATAATGTAGGTCTTTGATATTTTTATTCACTTTTGTTAACGCAAGCTTTTTTGTTATTTTAACAAAAAACTTAAGCGAGTTATATCTTTGTAAAATGATGTCTATTTTATATTCTGTCAAGACAATAATATTATAGAAATGAAAAATGTTAGTATCTAATACATACCTACGTCTTATGTTTTAAATATTAATCCTATATGTTTTTTATTCAAAATTTACCCACCTTATAAGATTTTAAAATAATCACCGTCTCTTTATCTTACGCTTGCCAAATTTATTGGTAGACTGAAGACTGTAGAGTGGTGTCCAGTGTCGCTAAGAGTCAATTCACACCGAAACGAAACGATACGCGACATGGTCCACGCGGCGCTGCATTTTTAAGATAGGCTCTATTCAAAATTGTACATTATTTACTACACCAAAATATACACGATTTAAATTATGTCATCAGCCATACAATGCACAAGCGCTGTGCAGCGCGGGGCAACATGACATTAAAACTCTTACAAAGAAACGTGTATCTTATTGTGCAAAGAATACAATTCAATTTTGTATACCTATCTTTTAAATGCAGCGCCGAGTCTCGTATCGTTTCGTTTCTGTGTAAATTGACCTTAACTCACACTTTCTCGACTTTCTCGCGCTGATCGAAGGGAGTTATACTTAAAAGAGATATTATAAGAGGTTAAATGAAAGACATTACATAAAAATACACTTTTTATTCCAAATTCATGCATTTCTACATTTTGTTTGCTAAGAATTACACCGTGACTTCAATGTGCTAGTTATATCGAAAGAAAGTAACCAGTCGGACATTTTTTTAAGTTTTTTTGCTGTTTGTAGTCAATAGAAATAACTTGGTATTTATAATTTTCACTGTAAGATCGATAAGGGTTAGACAAAAATGGAAAATTATATTTTCTGACAGCAGCGACACCTACCGGGTCCAATTGCAAATATAACCATCCCGGAGGAGTATGAAATTTAGCCGGTAAATTAAGTTTTATGTGGAGGAATTACATAAAGTTTATATTTTTTAAATATTGCTTAGAAATACGTAAAATTAATAAAAATAACAACAACACACACTCACCTCAGATTATTAATACACAACCGTGCGTTTGACAATTTTGTTACACGTTGACGTATGACAATATGTTATATTTCCTTTTTTTTTATTTTTTCTACCTAAGAAGCAAAAGAATCCTTATAAAGTTCAAACTTTAAAAAAATAATATGGATTATTATTAGTTATTATGGACGGATTCGGATCACAGTGCAACCTCTAGTAATCATAACAACGTGGTTTCATACTAAGTATCCTAAGAACTTGACTTGACTTCCCCTTACTAAGAAAACTATTTGTACAACGGATAACTTAAAGAACGTTGCTGTCTTTGTCTGATGCGTTGGAAATTTCAATTGATAGAAAAAGATAGCAACGTTGTTTAGGTTATCCGTTGTGTAAATAGTTTTATTAGTAATTATATTTAAGACTTTTATCAGGTATATTATACACGTTTTTAAAACACATTCATGACCCAGAAATAGGTTTAGAAAACTTTTTGTTCCCTAGGCGGGATTCAAACCCGCGAACCGGCTTCAGCGCCAACGCGCTAACCACTGTGCCACAGAGGTCATCATTGTGTACATAATAAATTATCACGTCCTATAATTATATACACTTCGAGTCTCATTAATATTTTATAGAATATTTGTTATTATAAATATATTTTGTTTTTGATATATTTTAGTGATTTTATATAATATACGTATCACAATATCTTTTAGTCATTAACGCAAAAATAGTACAATGGTTATTAAATTTGTAGTTTGTTTGTTAATGCATTTTTGTTGATATTGCAGTTTAATTTGAACTATTTGGTGGATACAAATGCACAGTTCAAATTACAAATGAGCCCATTAAGTCGTAACTGGAGATCGCCCTGCGGTCGAAATTCGCCTACAATAATTAATATAATTTTTAAGTTTGAACTTTGTCAGGGTTCTTTTGCCTCTTAGATAAAATAAAATATAAATCTTGTGACAGATTGACAAACGTCAACGTGATACAAAATTCTATCTATCAACGTACTCTAGTGTGTGATTATAATCTGTAGTAGTGTATGTGTTGTTACTTTTATTAATTTGATATATTTAAATAAAGGCGAAGTTTGATGATTATGTATTTTTCATAAAGGAAATTATTTTCGAGTCATCGGTCTCCAAAGTGTCCAATCTCCAAAGAATAAGCAATTCAAATTCATTTATAAGTATACAGTAAAATGATTTCAAATATCTATACAGAATGATATTCGTTAATTGTTATATAAAGAATAAATAATTTGTTTTGTATTTTATACCATTTTTATACATATATCTGGATCGAAAGTACCTTCCCTATTTTACGATTTTCTATATTCACTTTAAGCGTTTGTAGCTTTAAAAATATTAATTTTATCGTGAATATAGGAGAAGGGGAAGGAAAAGTTTTAACTACTCAGCCGCCGATATGAGTTTCTTTGTTATTTGACTTGTCATATTTTGTTAGTTCTATTGTCTACAAACTTTAACAGTTAAACTATTTATGTATTACAAAACATTGTAAAAGGAAACTATTTCGATACAAAAGATAGTTATACATTTCCCTATTCAATTCTGGCATTTGCTTCGTTGTCGACACCTTTATAATCTATTTGTTTGTGCTTAAACATTGTCATTTATGTCTATTGTGTATTGTATGCACCGTCTGTTCAAATACAACTCATCACACATTTTGCAATTACTTACATCTAGGAAATAGTTACGTCCGGAGGCTACGCAAATACAAAAAGGAATTGAAATTAAAAAAAAAAAAGGAAATTATCAACCAAAAATGTTGAAATTTGATTCAATTTAAGTAAAAGAATGAATTATTTTCTTGATCTTTAAATCCTAAACGTTTAACAGCCGTGAAAGGTCTTTGAACACAAAGGGGCTTTTTTCTTTTAACATTTGTTTTATTGCGGTCTTTAATTAGAACATTTAATATGCCAGTGGTTTCCAGATCAAAGGGACAAATAATTTTGAAACCCTTATAAAAAATTAAAGGAGCTTGAATAGACGAGAATTTCATTATTAACTTAAGTAGGTAGTAGTAATTATTACTCAACAGAAATAATAATTTTAATGATAAAATTAATAAAGGTTACTACTTTATGCAAGAACGTATGTTACTTAAGGTACAACAAGAAAATAATATAGCGCCTAAATCTACAGCGACAAGGTCGATATTCGCGTAGCAAATGCCATTGAACCACTGCATCTATTTCGAGGGAAGTACCCTGATATCGATTTTCTGTTGCCCCCGTCCAGACATTCCGTAACTAGCATCACGTAACTGGGTATAATATACCTCAAGCGTCTATCGAACAATTAAATCATTGTAATTAATATAATATTATATAATTATACTTGTATATTTATATAAGTAGGCAACATAACTTATATCTCAGAGGGCTAGAAAGGCTTCTATACGTATACAGAATAATAAAGTGATACCTTATTAACGATATTAATCCGAAAACGAATCACGTTGAGTATCTAACGGCAAATATATAGAGAAACATGTATCGTTGATGGATTCTGGAAAATCATTCAATCCATCAATGTGAAGCCAGATAAGCTTGAAATAACATACTTTTATGGCTTTTCTATTCACAGCCGCAGAAATTAATTTTATAATCAACCTAACTTTGTTATTGCTTTAAAGTTTACCCACACAACATAATATTATAATGTTGTGTGGGTAACCTGTGTATTAGTTTCAGGACACGTTAAACCTATTTGGATGATAGTTACAAAATATCTGAACGCGAATTAACAATTATTCTCTACATGATTTTATTTGAAAATACCTTATAGATACATCTAATATTTACACACTATATACATCGTCTACTACGAAATTTTAGTCTTATATAACAGCAAAAATTGTAAGAAGAAGTATCTTTGGGTCACTAAAATATTTCAAGCGAGATATTTGGTGTTTCTTTGGAATTATAAAGTAACAGAATTGTAATTAAAATAATAAAACTTTTGTATCTTAGTAAATCTAGTAAGATGTTTATTTCTAGGTTCATCATACTTTTTATTGGCACCGTGAGTGAAAATGAAACCATTTTGAATTGGTTACATGATACTTCAATATATGAGAAAAAAAAAAACGTATAATTTAAATTATGATTAAGATTCATTACAACATAATTTAAATAACGGTATAATTCATGTTTAAAATTATTATATATATGTATTCAAGAAAGATAAGATTCAAAATAAGGTTTTAATCTAAGATGGAATAGAAATTATCAAAATAATAAGAGAAGACTATAATATTTTCTAGGTATGAAAAATATTTATCATTTGTATGAGTTTAATTATCACCTAATAAGTTTAAGAAAAGTATAAAACCATCTATTCACAAATATCAACAAGGTGAACTTACATCTCACAACGGGCAGTGTCACTTAAGTGATGACAATGTGGTCTGACCACATCTGTACATAGCTTACATTATATTATTATGAAACAATTGATAGTACGTGGAAATATTACCAATATTTTTCATTAATATTCGTGCACTGTACACTCCCGAGTCGCAAGACTTCTCAGAATATATACAAATACTATTTTAAACTCAGTCGCTTTATCACTTTACTAGCGTCTAAATTGCCCTGTTTATGCGCTGTCGTTGTGTCGACGTCGTCAGATGTCGTTAGCTTCCCCCACGTATCCCTCGTCGGGACTCTCCGAACAAATATCCGAAGCACATTTGGCGTTAGACACTTGCGGGAGCGGCTTCAGGACGTTCTCCGTGCCCTCGCCCGACATGCGAGCGTCGGTCGTCTGAGTGTCCACACACCTCGTTTCCACTTGATAACACCTTCCCGGACCCTCGGCTATGCCCACTGGTACCATTACAGCGCAAGTGCCCTTAGGGTTCCAGGTCGCACAGGGCTCAGTCGGTACGCAACATTGAGGCGGCTCTGTTTTGTAGCCTTCGGGCGGCGAAGGCACGAATTCCTCATTGTAATACACTGTCCCATTTCCGACAAAAGCAATCTGACGATTTCTTTGAACGGGGTACCCTTCTAAAGTACGCCGCACGTTCGTTCCATTAAAAGGTTCGAAATTTGTACAGGTGGGAGGCGTAGCGTTGAACTCGTTATCTTTTGCAAATTTACATGTAAGCTTTTGCCCTTTAGGTCTGTTGTGGGGTAAAGTTTGATAAAACGGGCCTATAATCGAGTAATTTGACATAATCGGAGGCCTGCAGGGATGTTTCGGTAGGCCATAATCGTATGGATATCCCTCGCTGTCTAAGAAGCACCCTGGATTCAAATGAACGTCGGCTGAATGTTGGTACATCGCATTAGGAGGCATACTCATCGGCGGAATGTTATTCAAATTTTGTTGATCCTGCCAAGTGACTTGCCGCTGCATCGGCGGCGCGGTAAATGCGGTCTCCTCAAAAGTATCGTTAGTAGTTTGCGCGTTGTATACTGACATCGCTGTGTTCTCATTATGTGCGTTGTTAGCGACAGTTTCTGCTTCGCTAATTAGGTCAGGATTTCTGTCGACAAAGCCTTTCATATTATTGCTTTGGTATGCATCACTGGGCTCATACTCGTGACTTGATTGAACCGTGTAATGCAAAGCGTGGTGTGAATGTGCATTTACGATAACGCTACCATTGTTTTTGGGTAGTGATCCGTTGCTTCTACTGGATGGCAAAATTTGATTACATAATGCCACATCCTTACTACTTTCTTTCTTTTTTCTACTTCTTGTATCAGTTTTGAATTTTAATAATACAACTGCTATGATTGCTATTAATAATACGATTATAAGAAAAACTACGGTGATTATTAATACTAAGTGTCTATGTGGGAATGTCACCACAATTACGACTGGTTCTTCTTTTACTAAAATTTTAATCGTATAGTTAGCTCTCACTCGACCTGCTGAATTTTCAGCGATACAAGAGTACGTGCCATTGTCGTCACTTCCTATATTGAATATGTATAGTTCACTTTTCTTATCTATAATGCCACTTTCCACGAAAAATACGTGATGGGGTTCCGCAGCAGACGTTGAATAATTTCGAATAAGCTGCCCTTGAAATAACCATTGAACTCTGGCCTCAGGTATTGCCTTCACCAGACATTCGAGCGTTACATTATTTCCAATATTAGTTTCTAAGTACACGGACGTAGGGGTCAATTTCGGCAAACAGGCTAAGTCAAATTCGTTTACGCTTCTGATGGTTCGTTTTTTCAGTCGCTCAGGTAGGGAGCAGGTGGGCTCGACTGCGTGCGGCATATTGAAATTCGAAAGCCAGTTATGTAAATCTCTCAAATAACAATCACAATTCCAATTATTATTTTGGAGGTCGATACCGCGCAACGTATCCGGAAATAAGTTATCGACTTGAATATTTGATAGTCTATTACCGTTCAGCCTTAGCCACTCCAAATGTTTCAATCCGGAGAACGCTTCCGTTTCGATCGTCTCAATCTTACAATTACTAAGCTCCAGAGTGTTCAAATAAGATAAATGTTGAAAACAATGCATCTTTATAGCCGTTATCGGATTGTTGTTTAGAGAGAGCCTCATCAGTGAGGGGAAAAATATAAAATTGCTCGATGGAATCGACGTAATATAATTATTGGATAAGTCCAGCTCCACTAAATTTGCTAAGCCCCTGAAGGCGTGGTTATCGATTTTTTGCAATCGACATCGCTGCAAATAAATTTTCTGCAGATCCAGAAGCCCCAGTTTATGAAACGTTTCTTTTTGCAAAACTTGTAGATCATTACCGGTGAAGTCGAGAACTTGAGTTTCAGAGTCGAGTGTGTTCGGGATCGCTTTTAAATCTTTATCGGTACATTCGACGTATCTCTTGCCATTCTTCCACTTGCAGATGCAAGACGTTGGGCAGGCGAAAGCCGGGAGGAGGAGGTATGAGGCGTATAAGGCTACCAGCCCTAAGTCCAATTCGCCCTTGAATTTCATGTTGCCTCAGGGCACTCGAGAACCGTTGAATTTGGCGAACATTATCTGAAACAAAAGAAAACTATCGTTAAATTAATGCTACTTTCTTAATGTTTTATTTCTTATATTATTATACCGCTGGGTACGCCGTTGTTCGCAAATATCTATAATGGTTTTCTATGTAATTGATTTGAATCATTTCTCCTGTAACTTTTTAGATGGTTACTTTGTTATAAGGATCGATCAATAGATGGATGAATATTTATTACTCTTTCACGCAAAAACTACAGAACGGATTTTGATGAAATTTGGTATGGTATTAGTTTAGGCTCTGGATTAACACATAGGCTATTTATTATCTCGAAAAAGTAAAGTGTTCCCATGAAATACTGTATTTACCGGGGCGGAGCCGTGAACAAAAGCTAGTATTTTAACTGAAGAACATTGAATTTACCATAAATATTTTTGAAATTTCTCCCGCTGGTAAAACCTCGATTTTATTCTCTCTCGTGAATATTTCTCAAGTATTCGCTATCCATTCATAGCTAGTGAATGCATATAATATACGTGTACCAAACATTGCTTTTAGTAGAAGTATACTCTGGAGGAAACCGTATTATGCAATTCAACATCTCAAAGTTGACGTGTCTGATATGTTTTCAACAGTTAAATTTAAAATATGACATTTTAAAGTAATATAATATTTTAAACTACGTTTACAGGTAATGTTAGTAAATTCAAAACCTAGAGGTAGGTAAATAAGAACTTAAAGAATAATAATTATATATATAATACTATATTTTAAAGATGAGTATAACATAACATATATCTATAAAATATAAAATTCCAATGTCTCGCTAAAACTCGAGAACGGCTGGACCAATTTGAACTGAACTGCCAGCAATAACTGAAAAAAAAATACCTACTAATTGCAAGATTTTTCTCGAACCAGACAATGGCTCATTACAAAACTCCGGGGGTGAGGGACAGAGCAGAGTAATTACCTTTTGTTGACGGACATTATTAAATTAATACGTAAAGTAAAAAAATTCAGAAGTTTTATGAGACTAATGCTACGGGAGGAGTATGAAATTTGGCCAGTAAATTAAAGTTTATGTGGAGGAAGGTCAGAAAGCGAATTTTTCTTAGAGTAATGCTTAGAAGTAGATTAAGTTAATAAAAATAACATCAACCCACACACACTATTTTAGATTATCATAGTATTAACACATGAACAGATTTGGTCCGTAGACCAGATCCGCGCACCAAATCGGGTGTCGCTACAGACGCTCGGATTTAGTCTGGCAGACCAAATTGACAACTCGACACTCGTGTGTTCGATTTTCATATTTATTGCATTAGTACAGAATTCTATTTACAATGCAGTTTTTCGTCGACGACGATAATTATAGAAATCCATTGAATCGTGCAGTGCTACCAACTCTCAAAAATATTTCTTCTCAAACTTTAATAAGTTTGAGAAGAAATATTTACCCTTCATTCGACCCTGATTAGTATAACTAAGTGATATAATAATAAAATGAATAACTAGGTTATAATCGATATGTAATTTTGTACCCTACATAAATAACAACACAACATATAATTAAATCGTTTTTATTGCTAGTTAGTTTTATGTCAAAATGACAGAAAGACGTACACGATAATCTGTTTTCACTTCATATAAATTTTCATACCCCGGTCGATATTGATTTTCATATAACCTATATATTATATGAAAATCGATTCACCAAAAAATCTACCCCCTCTAGATAATCCCCTTTAGAATTTTTTTTCCCTATATTTGGGGTAAAATCTCTAAGTTGGTAGCACTGAGGGCGAATGGGCCCGACCATCGATGGTTGGGTCCAACCGCCCGACTACACTACACACGTTATATATATATATACTATAAACTGATAAATAAATAATAAAAAAGATGATGTTTATGTCAAAATGACATAAAGACTTACACGATAATCTGTTTTCACTCCATATAAATTTTACATTAAAATATACTTCCAAAGGTTTATTTTCTACAGGTTGACTTTTAAAATCGCTTGTTGATAATTAAAACTGTTCAATAGCTTAATTGAATTGAAAACAAGAAAATACAAACCTCTAGAAATAAACCTAAAAAATCCGAGGATCTCCACGATTTTTTCCCAAATTTTAGGCAGAAACTCCCAACCAAATCCGTGGTATGCTCCGGACCAAATCTGTACAATGTACATGTGTTAATATTTTTATATTTATTTTAAATTTATTTTAAAAGAACCCCCTTTGCCTCTTAGATAGAAAAAATATAATGTATATACTGTAAAGTCCGAACTTAAAAAATATATTATGAATTTTAATGGGTGAATTTCGACCACAGGGTCACCTCTAGTAATAATTTAAGTCTAGTAACTTAGTGTAACAAAACCACGACTTTCATTTACATATCGGTAAAGAGTGGAGAGACTTGCGACAGTGAGCTTACAATCTCAACAATATTTTAATATTTATGAATTTGAGTGCATTCATTTGCAAATTTTCTATTGTCTTTATCAACGTTACTACTGTATGAATGACTAGTATATACTTATTTACATGTCGCTATAATTATTAAAACTAATTTATTATTAAGTATAACTTGTTTTCCAAAATTTAAATAATATATATTATAAAAAAACCAATTATCTTATAATGTCGATATCAATATTTTTTGACCGAACAGAAATTTATATTTCCGTTCGCAAAATTAATCGCTTTACGAGCCAATGCTAAAAACCTTAATAGTAAATAGTTAACATCATAGATATTCCGATCACACGCCGGCATGTATTTTCAATTCGGTTCGGTCAGCCGTTCTCGAACTTGGGCAATTTTCGCTTGGCCAAATGCCTTCCGACATGCCGCATGTATTATGTATGCAATGCATTATTTATTACCGACCCGTTTCTTTCCATCTTGTTTCCTGTTTCGGTATTTTTACATTGAAACCTCTTACAAAACTATACAATGTGTTACAAATGTGTTCTTAGCTAAATCAATTCGGGTTTTTTGGGGTATATTTATATAGATAGGTACACGTGCCTGGGCTCGTTATTTGTTGAATGGATCCACAATATCGTTAGGTTTTACAGCGGTAATCTGCCCGTCCGAGGGATGTTATTTCGTTGACGCTAATGAATAGGATTTGGAATTTACAATTGTACTAACTAATGTTATTTCGAATCATAAATAATTCCTCCATGGTAGTAGGTATTGTACGACTGTTGACGCTGTGAAAATTTTGAAACTTAATTAACTTTCGTAACATAAAAAAAAAAAAATGGATTATATGCCATTAACCTGAAAGGGTAATTATTTCAGTTTTAGAAAATAGTTTACGAAAAAGATGTACAACTTGTGAATGTTAAACTTTAACATGGTACCTGTATTATAAAAAATATATTAGGTAACACGAACAAAAAGTATCAAGATTCATAAATAGCAGTTTCGAAGGTTATGTAATTTTTAGCAGCAAAACTTGATGGAGATGAAATAAAGTTTCAGAGAATACGAAATGGAATTTCAAAGGACACTGGCGAATCCTACCTGATTTTCCATCAAGAACGACCAAGTTTCGAACATATTATGTAGTTTTATAGTACTTAAAAACATAACCTCTAAAGATAAAAAAAGAATACTTATATTATATTTTTAGGACTTGGGAATAAAAAGTTATGAATCTCCAAATATCAGAGAATTGGTGTGCAAAATACGAACTTATCTGTGGTAATCGTTGTCATCATATCTATATAGTCTATGGTTATCATGCTGTAAATTGTCAATTTGTGGCGTAAAAGCTCTATCTAGAGCTTTTACGCCAAATTAGTGGCCCAGATCTCTCTATAATATTTATATTTATATAATAAAAAAATAATTATTATATTTTTGGTTTTCGTAACGTGAAAGCGACATCTATCATTTATCTGTTAGCATATTGCGTTTCCAAACAAACTAGTTATTAATTTCAATACGTAATTGACATCGCAAATAACAGATGTCGCTTTTCCGCACACCGCCTCTAGAGCAATATATTGAACAATAGGTAAGGTTATATTAAATAATCAATTATCTTATATCCCCCGAGTTTGATGTATAATATTATTGCATTTTTTGTTCCTATGTTCATAAAGTACAACTTACAATAAATACTTTTTGTAGCCTCGTATTTTAATTACCAGGCAGTAAATGTATGGCGACTTGAAAGTCTCCTTCATAACTCCTCCCACATATCGGTTTAGTTTTGAATTTTAATATGGCTACTTATTTACTATTACTTATTTACTATTGTTGGTCCTCACCACATAGGTAGACAACATTGTAATTAGTTCTTCCTGACGTACGTCTACTACCTACATTGCCTAGTCGGTCATGCCTAGACGACCTCTGTGGCTCAGTGGTTGAGCGTGTTGGTGCTCGAGCCGGGGATCACGGATTCAAATCCCGCCGAAGCAACAAAAAGTTTTTCTGTGTTCCTGGGTCATGAATGTGTATTAAATATGTGTATAAATAATAAAAATCTTAAATATATGTATATTATGAAAAGTATTAAATATATTTCCGATGTCTGGTACCCGTAACACGAGTTCTTCGAGAACTTACCACGGGACCAGATTGACGTGGTGTGAAGCGTCCATAGATATTATTATATGCCTGGTCTACACATTAATGTAGTAAAGTTATATAAGGTTGTTCAAAATCACGTATATTTTGGGCGTAATATGATTTACTGCTTATGTAAAAACGTTCAGGTAAATAAATAATGAAGAAATCGAAATAAATAATAAGTATCATACTGAACAAAATTAGATTGCGGTTTATCACGCGTTAAGTATATGTCCAGAAAGCGCGTAATCATACGCACGTAAGGCCGACGCGCGTGTCGAGGTACTAGGCCCCAATACATTGCGTCCATCCCATGTAGGCCGCCAGACTAGATAGGCTTACGCGCGTAATTAGCCTTTCTGAACAAGGTATAAGGGTCATTAACCGCACAGGAACAGCTGATATGATGTAAAAGCAAAGACTGCTTAAATAACACCAATACAAACATATATGTGAGGTCAATGGTCTTAACAATGCTGTAAGGAGCGTAATATGTTTGTATCATTCTAAATTTCATGGTAATACTTGCAGCCGATGTTGAGGAACCGATTATATATATATTATATATATACAAGATTGTCTCGTTAAAAGTATAAGATTGTCTGATTTATAGTCAGTAAAATGATTTTATTTATTTTGTTTCTCAAGTAATTACAGAGATAACAACAATATTGTTGTAGTTAAAATACTGAGCATTAAATTTTCTAAACCTTACAAACAGAGTTTGTTACAGGGGTCTTAAATAAATAATGTTCAAAAACGTTTGAAAACAATATTATAGGTAGATGGATAGAAAACTATTTATTTGTACACACGGATAAAACACACAACAATACTGAAGGAACTGTACAAAAAAGTTGTATTCCAGCTTACAGCAGTGTTTTTCCGAATCACACTAGCTAAAAATTAAACATATTTAGTTTTTAGCTTCGTTTTAGTTCAAAATCGTACTTGGTCTCAGCTTATATAATGTAAAACCATTAAAAGTCACGTATGTAATATTAAAATTAACGTCTCCGAATATTTTTCTATTTTCTTGACAGTTCATAAAAAGTAATTTTATTGGTCTCCGTGTAGCTCCAGCTTTTACATGGCAAAGGGAGAACCCCCACCGGACGTCCCAATTAGGCTCCTCAGAATTGCCGTCCCTTACAAACAAGATATTTCTTGAATGATTTTATACAAAATTCTCGATGTTTCAGATTATCTTTGTTAAATTAAATGTAAGTATAAGAACTGAATCTTGAGGTATTTTTTCATGTTAACTTCGACTTAATAGTATTTTAATATCGATGGTCAAATAAATAATATTAACTCTCTTTAAATTCATTAGGATAATAATAACTCTTCTATAGTAATAACTGGTCACTACATAAAAACTGTTGGGAAAAAAGTGTCATAAAAAGGTTTATTAGTCACAAGATTTTTTTATTTTTTTCTGTGTACTATAAACTATTTATTTTTATAGCTATAATATTAATTTAAGTTTCTTAGCATTATTCTGCGCGCTTTTAAGTAAAATTTTATCTTAACCTTCAGCAAAGAATATATATTCTAAAGCCTATTTTTATAAAGTAAAAAGAACTAAACGAGAAAGTTAATACAAAATCCGGAAATTCAAATCAAAAGTGTAATTGCGTATTAAGACGCAATGGATAATATGGAGAATATAATAGCAATGTTTAAACATTGCTATTCTTTTCTCCGTATTATCCAATTTTGAGTGTTTACTCAGTTACTACCTTGGGTTTAGATTCACTTTCGCTGTAACAAAAGAAAATTTTCCCCAGGGATGCTCCACCGACACAATCACATAAAGTAGGGTTACCATTTTATTTATGACACCAGGAACAAAAACTGGACTCAATAATTACTAAAAATCTATAAAGATACAAATTTACAAAATCAACTGATTTATAGACAGTGTTAAATGAGTTGGCTTGTAAAATTACTATATTTTCAATTATACACTCCGTTATTAAAAATATTAAAATACAATATTCTTAGCCTAAAATACGTCTATCGAACTTTCGAATCATTATTTGGACTATTATTAATTATGATATTTTAAGCCCTTTAAACTACATAATAATATTATAAATATCATAAAGGGGAAATATGTTTTTGTTAGCATTAAATAGACTCCAAAATTAATGGACCAATTTATATGAAATTTGGCACAGACTTACCACCTTTCTAATAAAAATATTTACACAACGGATAACTTATACAACGTCTTTGTCTAATACGTTGGAAAAGTCATTTGACAGAGAAAGATAGCAATGTTGTATACCTAAGTTATCCATTGTGTAAATATTTTTATTAGTAAAGGGGATAGAGTAGACCACGTCGAAGGGCACAGGCTACTTTTATTGAGTTAAAATGATTGCTGCCTGTGGTATTTATTTCCTTTGGCGCACACGGGATCCCGGAAAAATCTAATTATATAATATATTCTTGTAATACGCGTCGTTATTGCGCGTATTACAAGACTATATATTATATAATACCAGCAAATTGGGGAAAAGAACAATTTGCAATCACTAAACAATAATAATTTTCCCGATAGTACAATCAACTCGTGCAACACACGTTAAACGCTGACGTCCCTAATAGCTCTAACTTCAATACATTTTCGCTGTCCACGTATACGACAGTATTTTTTTTATTTTAAACCTCGGAAATGTCAAAACAAGTTTCCAAACCGTTCAGGTAATTTGTTATCTATTTTACGAACGCTGCAGTCGAAACGCTGCTCCTTTCGCATGTAAGTATCATTTTAGATAACGTTAAACGCATGTCACTAACAAATGCTATTGTTTTCGATTTACAAAGTTTTAAGAGATTTACATGCAGTCATTTTAGAATATTTTTTTTATCTCCTCGGCAAATTTGATAGTACTTTATATATTTTAATTGATTATTCGATATTACCATTTTAATATGTTTTCTTAGTTAAATAGCTTGGTGCTAATTATTAAGGTTACGTGAAACAATACGATAATCTAATATGGAGCACTTTCGTGCAATATTTAAAGTAGATACTTAGCTTAGTTAAAATATTTTTAGATCAATTTCAATGTTCTGTATAAATCTTAGAAAGTGTTGTGCGCTCCGACGTCTATGTCCTTACAGACCCTTCTTAAGCTTGAGTGGTGATAATAATGATACAGCAACAATTGTGACATTCTTCTTTATTGATACATATGAGAGAGATTTTTAACACAGATACGTATTACATGAGAGATGCTTAACACATATACGTCTACACTGTATATAGCCTTTTGGCTAACTAAAATAATTTAACTAGAGAGGCTGTGCTTGTGCCATCTATCATTAAGACATTGACATTTATACTTTTTATTACTACTTTATGATGCAACACACTTACTTCATGTTAATATTAAGCTCGTTATAATATTCATTTGCCTTCTTCGGTATTATAACTTAACTTTGGTATCTTGAACTTCAAACGGGATAACCTTGTATATATATAATCGGAATCTCGGAAACGGCTGTAAGTATTTCCGTGAAATTTAGTATGCAAATAGTTTTGGAGTAGAAAAATCGATCTAGCTAGGTCTTATTCCTGGGGCAACTGCGCATTTTTAAGTCATATATTATTTTTCTTTTGTCATACACCATTATATCAATAATTTCGACTTTTTTAATGTAAGTAAGATTGGCTGTTCAGCGTGCCTACGCGGGTATAATTTTGGCGTTCTTCGGAAATTTGGAATGTGGTCGGGTTGAATCCCGGTCAGATAATTATTTTTGTGATTATTTTTTCTTTTATATTTTTATTTATTTTTAATGATTTTATCGTTCTACTAAAACTTTCCCAACCTCTTCTTTCTTCTTTAGTATTTATCCTTCTTAAGTACCTGTATCTTACCTTAGTACCTTCCTTCTTTAGTACCTGAGAAACCGAACCCAGCAAAGTTCAGTCTCCCAGGTACTGAAGATCATATCCTACAAAATATTGAAACATGGTGCACCTGTCGTTAGGTGTATATTTGTAATTGTATAGCAAGTGGGGTGCCGAGATAAGCGCAGAGCCATGTGAAAATTTTCTTTATATTCATTTAACGAGCGTTTGCTAGACATAATTATGTGAGGAATGTAAATTGAATCGAAAAAAGATTTATTTATTTCAGCAAATTAGCGGTTTACGAGATTAATATTGTATGAATTTTAATTAATTTTGATTTTATATGCGTATTTTTGAAAAAGGTTTTTACTTTTTATCGTATATAAACTTTTTACGTTAAGGGTCTTCGGGTCAAAAACGAAGAAGAGAAATAAGAGATAACTAACGCAGAGGTCTCCAGTTGTTGTGCCAATTGCTAGTGAATCTTAAATATTCACTTTATTTTTTTACTGCAGGAGGCAATAGATTTCAGCTATTTTTTTCTTTATTTATATACCATTTTGAGATATTATGATATCTTAGGGGGATGACAGGTATGATTTTTACTATTCATTAGATTTTTTACTTAAAATGGATAGCATTAATATGAATTATCATTAAAAAATAAAAATATTGAATTCTTGTGTGAAACAGAAAGAAAAGTCAATTTATCTCATTTTTGGAGTGGTTTTGTTACTAAAAACTTTTAAAAAAATTATGAATTCTTAACCAACTATAAATAGTCGGTGATAATGATAATTAAACTTAATCGGAACGACTATTTTCGGATATATTTTATAAAATCAAGGCCTTTACAAATCAGTGGGAACGTATTTTACCTTAGTTCTATAATCCTTCTGAATACATAACCTGCGGATGAGCGACTTGTGTAAATCGGAGCAAAATATATATTCTGACACTAAGCAAGTACTTATTTGCCATATTTAGCTAGTTAAAATAGCAGCATATTTAATAAATTATATATAATAATATTTAATAAATTTTATTCAGCTAAATATGGATTTTATTTTTATTTTGACGAGTTTATAACATTATTCTAATACTGGGTCTTTTATGACCTTAGGAATGGTAACGTCATTCATTTTGAGAACCGTTTGAAGGTTAAAGTCTTATAATACTTTGTCGTCCATAAATCATATTCTTTCCACTGATTAATGAGTAATATCTTCAAAGAGAATCGGTTATGCGGGATTTACATGGTTTGATTTTCTGACCCGTGTAAATGACAATTCGGCTAAGTCGCAAGAATTTCGACAACAAAACGACAAGCGATTTGTCAAGCGACTCGCTGCACGGTGAAAATCGACCCATGTAAGTCCCGTATAAAAAATAAGAATGGATGTTTTATTGTATGTGCTACGTAGCCGTTACGAAGCTACGCTTATTGTAGCGCGCTACGTAATGTATCCCTAAACCAACGAAGGAGCAATACAATTACTGTAAAAACTTATTTCTTTACAAATCTTATTACATTAAACGAGACAATCTTGTATATATACACACACCGGCATATTTAGCGGAACATAAAATAAAGGTTTGATATCAGTATCATATAAGGTTGCTGGCTGGTTTATACGTCATTAAATTTAAAAAGAAATATTTTCAAATTAAGAAAACAACTGAAAATCACATTTTATGCAATTGTTTTAATTTTATTCAAAAACACCTTATCTGGAGCGAACTTCGAGTATTTCTTCCTTCTGAGTTTGATTTAAAATTTCATTGAAATACTGTTTTTTGTTAGTTTTTTTTTTTAATCGCGTATCTTTTTGGAGTTGAGGACTGAATTATGCCTGACTTAGCCCCAACGGAGATTGCCAGGGCACTCGAAATGCGAATAAATGGTCAAACCTACAGAGTGATATCCAGAGATCTTCGTCGACCAGTTTCAACGATCCATCGCAGTATCCAACGGTTCAGGGAGACCGGTACTTATGTGAGAAGAGCAGGACAAGGCAGAAAAAGACGCACTTCGAGTAGGGATGATCGTTTCATTCGGCTTCGTGTACGTAGGAACCCCCGTTTGACGGCCGTCCAAGCCCGACATGAGTTAGAAGCAGTGCGGGGTGTAACCGTAAGTGAGCGTACGGTACGAAGAAGGTTCAAAGAAGCTGGTTTGGGTTCATTTGTGCCCGCCAAGGCTCCAAGGCTCGAGGTAAATCATCGTAGAAACAGGTTAGCTTTTGCTCAGGAACATCGACTTTGGAACGCGGACCAATGGAGTAAGGTATTGTTTAGTGATGAGTGCAGAATTCTCTTAAATCAAATTGACGGCAGGCAAAGAATATACAGACGCAAAGGAGAACGATACATTCAGACAAATTTTGAAACTACAGTTGCATACGGTGGTGGATCAATAATGGTTTGGGCGGGCATTTGTTTGGGAGCTCGCACAGACTTGGTAGTGATTGACAGAGGGAGTCTGACTGCAGACCGCTATATCAGAGAAGTTTTTGAAGAAAATGTCGTACAGTTTGCCCCATATATTGGTGACGATTTTGTTTTTATGCAGGATAATGCTCGGCCGCATACCGCTCGGGTAACTCAAGCTTATCTTAATGATATGAATATCACTGTTATGGAGTGGCCGGCGAGATCACCGGATATAAACCCAATAGAGCACGTTTGGGACTTGCTGAAAAGAAAAGTTAAGTCCAGAATTCCAGCTCCTGCCAACGTGGGTGAACTGCGAATCGCCGTAGTTGAGGAATGGCGGAGACTATCCCAGGAGACCATCGATAACATCATTCTCAGTATGCCTAGACGGGTAGAAACTTTATTAAGAGTACGTGGAGAAAATATGCGATATTAATCACCAGTTTTCTAATTTAATTAATTGTTATTTTAATATTAATATTCTAGACAGTAATCTTTCCTGGGTATGTCAGGTGAGTGAAGTGAACAGAAAGGTTCACTACTCGCTGCACACGTTGAAGTGCCTCCAAAACTTTTTGCCTATAAACACCAAAATTTTCCTTGTCCAGACACTCATCTTCCCTATCCTTGTCTATGCCGATCCCTGCTACTTAGACGCTACCGAGGAGCTGTTAACTAAACTGGAACGTTTACAGAATATATGTATTCGTTTTGTGTTTGGTCTAAGAAAGTTCGACCATGTTTCAGCCTTTCGATCGAAACTCAAGTGGCTCCCTATCCGCCTTCGGCGCAACTCCCATATCCTCTGTTTACTCTACAACATTTTGCATAATCCTCGCTCTCCTCGTTATCTTCTTGATCGATTAAATTTTTCTCGACCCCTCGATATTCCTTGCAGGTCCACTGTCAGGACAAATCTTTCTCTCCCCTCCCATCGCTCCAACTTCTACTCCTACTCATTCACTGTTCATGCAGTTAGATTGTGGAACTCTCTTCCTCACACCATTCGCGACAGTCCCAACATCGATGTATTTAAAAGACGCTTGAAAGAGCATTACCTCAAATCTGAATCCATATAGATACCGTTATTATGTATACATATAGTATTTATATATTATAGTTATAATAATATATTATTATTTATATATATTAACTAGCTATCATTTTTAATTTATTTATTAAGCTTATTTACTATATTTTATTTTATTATAGATATAAATATTTGAATTATTATTTCTACAATAATTGTAGAAATAATATTGTGCACGTCCTAACTGCTATATTTCATCCCATTTCTCTCCGTAGGGCTGCTGGAAGAAATTTCTAATTAGAAATAAGCAGTCATTTGTGTCATCTTTCTTTGTTAATTGTATTGTCATAATTTTCTGTGTGTACAATAAATTGTTAAATAAAAAATAAAAATTAATTTTCACTTTTCCCGGTTACATGAAAAGTTCAAAAATGTACCTTTTTTCACAAATAGCCTTTACTCGCAAAATCTGTTCTTAATGTGATCTCATTTTAAGTAAAACAAATGAAACTTTAAATAACAAAAGAAGTGTAGTAAGTAGATTTTAAAATAAAACCATATTTTTTTTAATTATGGACATTTTTTTTGTGTTCCGCTAAATATGCCGGTGTGTTTATAATTGGTTTCTCGAAAACGGCTGCATTTTGCATGCAAATTAGTATGCAGGGAGTTTTGGGGGAAAAAAATCGATCTAGCTAGATTTTATCCCTGTGAAACTGCCCATTTTTAAGCTATATATGTTTTTTCTTCCGTCGTGCAACAATTAATCAATAATTTCGACACTATTATGTCAGTCCGATTGGCAGTTTAGTATACATAGTTTTTGCTTTGTTCGAAAATTCGGAATGTGGTGGGTTTGAATCCCAGTCAGATACATATTTTTGTGATTCTTTTTATTTTTTTAAATTTATCAAAATTCCGAGCAAAGTATGGTTTGGTTACCCAGATACTTACTATAATATACCACATAATATTTTAGTAATTTGTAAATAAATGTATTCGCATTCATAAAATCTATAATAATAATAATAATTGTCGATGGACGATTCACACCACGTGAATCTGGTCCCGTTCTAAGTACCCGCAGAACTTGTGTTACGGAGACAACGGGAAGTATATTTAGTACTTCTATACTATACATACATTTAAGTTTTTTTTTATATTAAACACATATTTTATACACATCCGTTATCCAGGAATATAGAAAACTTTTTGTTTCCTAAGCGGGATTCGAACCCGCGACCTCCGGCTCTAGCACCGACGCGCCCAACCACTAAGCCACAGAGGTCGTCAAATCTATATCGATCCATACTAATTATAAAAAGTAAAGATTACTTTGTTTCCTTGATCGCATTGAATAAGCTTCGAAACTACTGGGCCAATTTTAATTAAATTTGGCACAGATATAGAGAATACTACGGGGAAAGATATATGCTACTTTATACAAACTACGAAAAAAGCAAGATTTCCGGCAGCAGGTCGCGGCCAACATATTATTCTAACAATTAAAAATATCAGAATAATACTAATTTGTGTAATGAGCTTTGCTATGATACGTATCAAATTCTTACTTACAAAATATTATTAGGGAATTTTTAACCCATTTTTACACCCCTCCACCGGCACCACGGTGACCATCCGTAGTATATGCCGAGACCCCTTATGTATATGTAACAAATACCTTAACTTACTCCCCCCACCGGTGACTAAGGGTAGTATTTTGAAGACCCCCCATAAACAGGTCACGTAATATGTGTATGTTCCCTTAATGACAAATACAGGTTATTTTACGGTGATGAAAATGTTTTTGACGTGACAACGTCTTATAATTAGATGGAGCCGGCTGCACGCACAAAAAAACATGACTCAAGCGGCGTTACCGGCGTTGCCTCGCTAAACATGACTCATGCGGCGTTACCTCGCTCTGAGGCGTTCCATTGCTTATGACGTTGTCACGTTCAACTGTCGTCAGTAAACCGACTTTACAGACAACCGATTTTTTTTGTTCTTAGCCACGAATTATTGCTGAAACAAATACTAGCATATACAGATTAACAGAAGATATTATGTTGTCTATAGATAAGACATGAGCACGGTAAACAGAGAATAGTAGAACATGTTCATACAAACGTGCCGCGACTGGTTTGAATGTGTGCGTGCGCGCCGGCGCCTATCTGCGCGCAGGCACACACCTCATATAAGGAATGATAAGGCGCTCGCAGTGCGGGCTGTGCCGTGACCGATCGCGTACGTACCGTGATTACGAGAATTGAAGTATGACGGCTCGCGTTAGCCTGCATTATTTTATCATTTATTTGACAACCCTTGCGCCAACGCGAGACCTACTCTCGCGTTGGCGCAAGGGTTGTCAAATAACTCGCCAGACGGCCTTAGATGTCCTTCTGTTCTCTGTTTACTGTGACATGACAGAGTAATTTCTGGCCACGACAGACGGGTTTACTCGCAGACACTAATGTGGTACAGCTCCATCGTGTGTGCCGCATCTAATATTAAATACCAAATGTCAGAAATAACGCTTACAGCCTGTTATTGCACTAACGTTAGGGAGGATGGAAATCCAAATGCTTCAGCTGAGAATTTTATGACTTTCTGCTTCATATTCCAAACACTGAAACATTACTCAAATTTTAATGCTCGAATTTTGAGAATGCCCCAAACACAAAATGCGTTATACAACGTTTCAGTATTCGGCTACTTGTGAGACAAATATAAAAAAACCTAACCAAGAGCATGTTGTGCTACTAACTGTTCGTAACGACTGTTCTAACATCTACGGCGGTTGTAATACTTACATATCAAATCTACAATCGCCTTTTGCAGTAACTAGAATTTATAATTTCAAAGCAATAAATACTTCCACTTACAAATGCATTCAAGTCCATCCTGAATTAAATAGAATAACATATATAACGTCTCCGAAAACTCAATTACGGGTACTTCGGGCACACGATTTACTGCTTGACGTTTAGCCAAAAAAATATTTGTCATACGTAAAGTAAAAAATCATCTCATGTATGGGTGACTCTCCGCTCGCAAACTCGCCCATATAAAGAAATAATATTTTTTTCAAGTAGGATAATTATTTTTCTACCTAAAATTCTTCACATAAGCAGCAAATCATGTGTCCGAAAATCTCGGTGAATGATTTTTCTAGATCTTATATAACTAGTAAATTTAATTTCAGTAATTTTAATTATTACGAGAATTGAACAAAACAAAATGAACGTTTGAGAGTTTTAACATAGTTATGTTAAACCCAGAATACTTACTTAGGTATCCATACGTAATATTATCATTAAAAATATGTTATTTGAAAACATACAAAAGGCAATACAGCATACTTGAAATACCCCGGGATCCTTGTGTAAGATTTTGAGGTCAAAGTACGCCGGTCTAGAAGAGTGCTCAAACAGTGCGGTCTCGCCCGTATATTCTGTAAAGGTTTTTTGTTAGTGAGGTTTTACTTTTTGGTCATTCTTTACATTCACAAAGGAGATTTAGATACGTAGATCATCATCGTAGATCATTTAGATCTTTACAATATTTATTTACAGCTAAAAATGTTCTCTAATCTAATGTTTATAAGAAAATTGAGATAATATTATCAAATAATATAAAATTTTAATACGAGAAGCAATATCTTTGTACTCCTTTGTACGAATGCAGGAGTATGAAATTTTGGCACAATTAATAATTATTTATATGCACTAACATTTTTTGGGGTTCCGTACCCAAAGGGTAAAAAACGGGACACTATTCAGTAATAGTGTCCCGTTTTTTCTGACGGACAGACAGACAGGCAGCGAAGTCTCAGTAGACTTCGCTGCCTGTCTGTCTGTCCGTCTGTCTGTCACCCGGCTGTATCTCCTTAACCGTGTAGCTAGACAGAAGAAATATTCACAGGTAATGTATTTCTGTTGCCGCTATTATATCAAATACTAAAAATATAATAAAATTAAAATTAAGGGGGGCTCCCAATTCCGATAATTCAAACGTGTTTTTTTGCCGTTTACTCTGTCACACACTTGGCCAATTTTTTATTATTATGATTTAAAAATACATTAAAAAGAATAAAAATAACATTACATACACTACCTCAGATAAATAACTCATACAACAATGCGTTTTATACAATTTTGGCTCAAAATTCGTTCGTAAATTTGTCAATATATACAACATTTACGTTTGATAGATAACATTGGCAAAGAACACTTCTAATGTTCAAACTTAAAAATTATATGAATTATGGGCGAATTTCGACAACTGGCGTCCAGTAGCTTAGGTGAAATTTAGATTTTTATGGTCAATTAAGAATAAAAATAATTGACACAATATATTTTACAGTAGGTGGTAGTTTCTTTTCATTTTCATTGAAAAAACCTGTCCATAGTTTTCAATATGTTGCGCAATGGTACTACATATTTATGGCTTGTTAAATAAGGGAGATTACAATAGCGTACAATAAAACTACGTTGCTTATGTCCTTTGGGAATGGTTATGCTTAATGCATCGAACAGACGGATCGCCTTAGACAAGTAATATTATAGATATAGCCATCTAATCGCTACAATCGATGACGGTGGAATTATTAATCGTATTACATTCGGGTGACGTCGTACGTCGGGATAAGTCATGCTAATGGCGAGGGCGTGTCTGAGCCTAGTTTGCTGAAAAGATTAATGAGACAGTGACAAATAGTGGTTGAACCTATTAATCTTGCTGATACCTACAGCTAACCGAGATGGGCATTCGGTGATTCTAGGTTTCGGTGATTGCGAAGTATTAAATGATAATGTTTTGCTGAAATGTTGTAGTTTAGTTAGAAATTTTTGATACATATATTCTTCTCTTAACTTCAAATATGTAGATTGACATAATACCTACTAGAAGTCGCCATGCGGTCGAAATTCGCCCATAGTAATTCATATCATTTTTAAGTTTCAGCTTTATACGTGTCTTTAGCTTCTTAGTTAAGAAAGAAAATGTAAACACACATATACAGATTGACAAACGTCGCCGTGTAACAAAATTGTATCTATAAAACGCACGTATGTGTTGATAATCTGAGGTAGTGTGTGTTGTTATTTTTATCAATTTCATGTTTTTCTCAGCATTATTTAAAAAAAATTAGCTTCTCTTCCTCCACATAAACTTTAACTGTGCCGAATATCATACTCTTTCGTCCCCACAATTCTCATAAAACTATACTGAAAATGTTTACTTCACGTTATATAATAAAATACGATTATACTTTAATATTTTTTCACTAAACTACTAGCCGCTTAACGCTAGTTGGACCTTCAACTTTTAACTCCCCAGACCCGATTTATATATAGTTTAAATGCCATTTAGTTAGCTATTTAATGTGCAGAGAATCGTTAAATAACTAAAAATTAAAATTCACTGCTAAGGGAAATTAAAGTGAAGGTAATATGAGCGTGTTAAATACGCTAACGTCAAAAAGGCAAGCACATTTTAATGAAATTTAATTTAGAATGTTATTGCTTGTCAGTTTATTTTTAAATAACTTACTAACCGGCTGGCCAATGTTTTATCTACAAGGTTTCAGTAAAACTATTTTACTAAACGCGATTATGCGAAAAAACGAAATTGTTTCAAATTACATACAATCACGTACTTTAAAATGCTTGTTCAATTGCTCATAAATACAACAAGTTTTCAAACTAAAACTAAATCTATAAAAGAAAGTCGTGTTAGTTACACTATTTATAACTCAAAAACGGCTAAACCAATTTGGCTGAAAATTAGTGGAAAGATAGCTTAGAACCAGGAGACGGACATTCCTATGTCCGTCGTACTTAAGTGCCTCGTCGAGTCTATCTGTCTATATGTTCGCGATAATCTCAAAAACTACTGAAAGGATTTTTATGCCGTTCACATTTACTGGCAGAGTGGTTCCTTAGAAAGGTTTAGGTCGATAATCGTTTGGTAAGGTTTTGTAGAAATTGTTTGATTTATGACGATAATTGTTGAAGGTGTCGGAAAAAATGAAGCTGTCTGGGAACTTTTAACGAAAACTGCCTAACCTATCCCGTTGGAGATAAATAACAAAAAAATGTATTGTTTCTCTTTTATAGGTCTACAAAAAAGTCCGCGATGGCATAGACATGTCAACCTTTTAAGGATAGGTTAATATAATACCCATTCTAAGTTTTAAAAAATGACCAGAAATAATGTGGTATTTTCAGAAGCTACTAGGACGGATACAATTTAATTATCCCTAAGTAGGAGATTATATCTAGGAAACGTCTTAAAATTAAAAAGTACGTGTGAAAAATTATTATAAAGTATAAATGTTTACCCTGTTATTATAAGTAAATTCGTGACATCTGACAGCTTTTTGACACGACAAGGACCGTCGAGCTACCAAGCGCCGCCTGGTGACAGATAAAGAACCGAAAATTCTTATTGACCGTTTTTGATACCACTTACACCACAATATGACGCTTTGTGTGCGTTGGGTCTGCCCCGTAACGGCAGAAAAAAACCAAAAACCTTATGTAATCATAAGGTTGTTCAAAATTAATTATGGATATTATAGGCATATGATTTAATAGCTGCCCACACCGGCCGGTTCCATTGAAACCAGGCCAGCTACGCAGGAGTTATTTTTATAGTGCCCAAGTGTGCGCAGTACACAAGAGTACTCTCTCCTCCTTTACTCTCGAAACCTAGTGGGACGGATAACCGAAACGACTGGCGAGAGATCAGGCGCAGGTTCGACTTTTTACATGAACATCCGACGCATGGATCATCTTTCTTGTCAGACAATCAGGTGATCAACCTGCATTGTCCAAATTAACTTGAAAACAACATTTTTTGTTGTTCAACCGCGGGAATCGAACCCACGACGTCTGAGTCGAGAGCCAAGCTTTAAACCACTGGACCACGAAGACATATTATGATCTACTGCTCAGGTTAGGCAAAAAAACAATTTTAATTGCGAAAAAAAAATATAGTATAAGACCAACCGCGTATTAGATTACAAAAAAGTAACACGTATGGACATAAGCAGTAGACAATGTGCTCAAAATATCCGTAATTGATTTGGAACAACCTTATAATAATAATAAAATAATAAAAATTTATTAAAGAGTTTTACATAGAATCACTGATTATAAAACAGCTGTGAGGTAAATCAGCTGACAGAGTGCGTCAAGAGTGCGTCAACAAGTTAATGGTCTTAGCGCTGAATATTTGTTTCATTTAGATTTTTTTTAGTTTAAATTTTCTAGTGGTTAAACATATGCTTTACATAAGCAGTATATTATCATGTGCCCAAATTTCCTGTTATTGTTTTTACAAAACGTTATATTATGAGTTATAACTCTTTAAGGTCTCACTAAGGTCTTTAGGGTTTTTTCGGTTCTCCTACTCTTCTGGCATCGTCCCGGCTTCTTGGAAGACAGCCTTGCTGCACCCGATCCCCAAAAAAGGTGATCGCTCAAATCCTTCCAACTACAGACCAATCGCTATAACCTCTCTCTTCTCGAAGATAATGGAATCCATTATCAATAGCCAGCTTCTTCGATACTTGGACGGCCAGGGATTACTAAGCGACAAACAATACGGGTTCCGTAAGGGTCGCTCGGCTGGTGATCTCTTGGCGTACCTAACTCATCGTTGGGCTCAGGCAATTGAGTCGAAGGGAGAGGCATTGGCTGTTAGTTTGGACATTGCGAAGGCCTTTGATCGTGTTTGGCATAAAGCGCTGCTATCAAAGCTTCCATAATACGGGCTGCCCGAGAAATTATGTAAGTGGGTCACTAGTTTCTTAGCAGATAGAAGCATAAAGGTCGTAGTTGACGGCGAATGCTCGGAAACTCAGTCTGTTGATGCTGTGTGTCTGTCCCTCAGGGCTGTGTGCTATCGCCTACCCTATTCATACTGCATATCAATGACATGTTACAGTCCAACGGCATTCATTGCTATGCGGATGATAGTACAGATGATGCTGTATATACCGGCTCCCCCAATATTTCTCGGCTAAATGTCATTGAGAGTCGAAACGAACTTGTGTCTAAAATAGAGAATTCATTGGAGAAAGTCTCTGAATGGGGTAGACGTAACTTAGTCCAATTCAACACCGCCAAGACACAAGTCTGCGCGTTCACCACTAAAAAGTCACCAATGATCGTATATCCTCGTTTCGAGGGCACATCTTTAACCATCTCCCCCAGCATTGAGATACTTGGCGTCAGCATATCGAGCGAAGTCCAGTTCCGATATCATCTAGAGGGTAAGGCCAAGTTAGCCTCGAAGAAGCTTGGTGTTCTTAACAGAGCGTGCCAGTACTTCAGTCCGGACCAACGCCTACAACTCTACAAGGCGCAGGTTCGGCCTCATATGGAATATTGTTCTCATCTCTGGGCAGGGGCGCCAAAATACCAACTGCTCCCTCTGGATCGTATCCAACGAAGGGCCGCTCAAATTGTTGACTGCCATAGTGTTTCAAATAGCTTGGACCCCTTGGAATTACGCCGAGATGAAGCTTCACTCTGCATCCTCTATCGGTTGTATCACGGGGAGTGCTCTGAGGAATTGTTCGGAATCATACCACCTTTTCGCAACTTTTCGCCATCGTCCCACGCGAAAAACATACCATCCTCATCACCTTGATGAGTGGCAGTCTTCCACCGTGCGCTTTTCGCGTAACTTTCTGCCGCGCACTGTAAAACTCTGAAACAAACTGTCACCAGCAGTATTTCCGGACCTATACGACCTGCAAACCTTCAAGAAGAGAGCGTATTCCCTCTTAAAAGGCCGGCAACGCACCTGCAGCTCTTTTGATGTTGTGAGTGTCCATGGGTGACGGTAGTTGCTTACCATCAGGTAACCCGTTTGCTCGCTTGCCCCCTTATTTAATAAAAAAAAAAATTAAAAAAAAACTATGGTTCCTACAAAAATAGATATACCAACTCCTCAGTGTTCGGCCGCGGCAGCGGCGGTAGACTGACGTAAAATGGTACTTACTTCTATTCTATCTACCTCTACTATCTTTAACTTTACCTCTTACTTACATTGAGAAGTTGGTATATCCATTTTTGTAGGAACTATAGTAAGCAGTGGCGCTAAATTTCCTTTAAATAAAAACATGCGCAACTCACGTCTAGCGACTAGGGCATCCCTCTGAAGTAAAACCACCCTTCGCCACTGATAATAAGACCTTAAGCTTAGTAAATTCATGAGCACAAACTCTTCTATTATTGATTTTACAAAACTTAGAATATATTTGAAATACAACAAAATCTCTTTTAGAAAATATTCTCTTAAATGAAGAGAGCGCAGTAAAGTCCAGGCATGTGGGGACGAGAAACAATCCCGGGCAGGTTTAAAATTCCTAATAGGCGGGTCTGCGCACCATTAACCATTTTACGGCTTCGAGAGTGGAATACGTAAGATTGCCAGGGAAGTGAACCATAAGTAAGTGATGTTGGCGATTTATTAAAACTCTCAGCGCTTTGTTATTGTGTAACAAACTACAGTTGTAAATGAAGTGGCAGCTTTCGAGTTCTCGACCCCTTTCGTAGGTTCGATCTAGTTTTTAAAAGCTTGGCCTACTTTAAATATTAAGGTATTGCTCTCATTTGTAAATATGATGATCATTTTCACCACTAACATCCCTACTGCTGCGGCCCAGAATTCTCCAAAATATGAGGATGATTGACTACCTACACACTTTAACTAGGACTTAAGCTGTAACTCCCACTAACGTACCACGTAGTTACAAATTAAAAACTACTTTGTTCATTTAAAAACCGGCGAAGCCCGACTCGGACTCGCGCACGAAGTAATCCGTTTACTAATAAAGTTTACATCATCCGCGAAAATTTCAACTGTCTATAGCTATCACGTTATTTAAACGTGTATCTCCTTAGATACAGTCTGGTGACAGACAGATGGACGGACAACGGAGTCTTGGTAATATCCCCTTGGGTACGGAACCCTTAAAACTATCTGAAATACCTTCTTAAAATGCCTTCAATTAAAAAATTTAAATACCATACGCCCAAAATGACCCACTGCTGTAACATCCTTGGGTATATTTTATTCAATTTACAAGCTCCCTGCAAATAACGATAAGATGCTCGCAAGACTTTAGATGAAGAAATTAGTATTATCCAACACGAAGCCCGGGCAGGAACGTGAGCAGTAAATGGATCTCGAGTCTGAATACATTATTATGTACACTTTCGAGTAATTTATAACGCTATAATTTAGGCCTTTATATACCGTTAGTATCACCTTACTAGCTGGGAATGTGAAATAGAGATGTCAGTTTGTTATGCAATTTCTTTGAACTTTTAGATGAACTTATAGCAATGTGTGGCATAATTTCATCTATAATGGCAATAGAATAAATTGTGATTTCCAAAGTATATTATAATAATAATTTAAGCCAACAATAATGAATTAATTCTATAGTTTAGAAAGTTTATGTGCAATAGAACAAGTTGCCGCTCGACCAGCCATAACAGCCGATGAATTGTGCTCACGCACACATACTCACGTGTAAATACGGACTTCAATCACCTGCCTGCAATCGATGCGGTCACTTCCTTTGCGTTTAAATATTTTGAGGCATCCTAGTGCAAAGAGAAATGTTTAGAAACTGGTCGAGCAGGAACTTTGCCGATATTGTGCCTATAAACTATGTTTGAAATAGTTACTACCGAGCAGTGTATTTTGTATATAAAAATATATAATTAATAGTAAATACTATGTTTCTTGCGTACACAGGTACACAAAATTTTCATGTGCTTTCATCACTCCAAACATAAGGTACTTGTTGAGTTCCACTTTCACTGGCCTTGGAAGTTATTAAATTATTTCACCTGTGAAAACATTCATATGAAAATATGTAACACATTCTTGCTATGTTTATATTATGTGACAGTGAAATTAGTCTTTGACGAATAATATTTTAATGGTTCTATAAGGTTACTTAAATGACATAAATGACAATTATCCTATTTTATGATTTTCTTTAATAGCGTAAATTATTTTTCAAATATTTAAAAAAAATATGTGTTAATTATAATCATTTATTATTTACAAGAAACGGGTCGGTTTTTACAGCCAAGCTTTCAAGAACTGAACCATCAAAAACAAGCGCGAGTATCCAGGCATAGATACAAAAGTAGGAACGCGATGTAAAAAAAAAACACTTTAAAAATAGAATCATCGAGTTTCGATAAGAATTTCGGATAAGCGAGGTGACGTTTCCGCCCAAACCCCCGGAAAACTCGAAGGCCGCCGGCGTGATCAGAATCATGGGGACTTTAATCTCAAGTTTTATCTGTCACCCGCAACTTCTCGAATCGATTAACGTCTTTCATGTCTTTTGAAAATTTGTTAGAAAGAGCCTGCGAGGCTCTAAACTCATATATTGAAAAACTTTTCCGCAAAACGTATTTGTTTCGGTTTTTCATTAAAATTTATACCCGCGGCTAGCCAAGTTAATTGAGGTTTGAATTCTTAATTTTGTTAAAGCGTCTTATCCTAACGTATTAATATTTGATAGCGGTCGGTAAAATTCTAATTCGCCCATAATTCGTTAATTTAGGCATCATAGGCTATAATAATCATACAATAATAACTGCCCTTTAAGATAAATTTGCTTAACTCTGCTCCTGTTATTACCTTGTGCGAAATCGTCGTTTTTAGGGTTTCGTAATACTTAAGGAACCCTTATAGTTTCGCTCTGTCCGTCCGTCCGTCCGAAATCGGACAAGAACTTTTGAAGTAAATCAAAGAAAACCTATTGCGCGTTGATGGTTACGGAACCCTCCATAGAAATGTCGTGACATGCTCTTGGTTAGGTTATATCTAAATAGTTATAAGAATACTTTAAATCTATCACATCGTATTAAACTCTGATTATAACTACAAATACCTTCGACGACCACTGCGGCTCAGTGGTTTAAGCGCGTTGGCGCTCTAACCGGAGGTCGCGGGTTCGAATCCCGCCAAGTAACAAAAAGTTTTCTATTTTTCTGAGTCATGGATATTTATATTAAATATGTGTATTATGTAATAAAAATCCTAAACATAAATGTAGTATAAAAAATATTAAATATATTTCCGTTATCTAGTACCCGTAACACAAGTTCTTCAAGAACTTACCACGGGACCGGATTGATGTCGTGTGAAAGTGTCCATATACATTATTATATTATTATAAATAGCATAGATACCCAGCTATTAGCAGGAGAAGATACATACAAGAGAGACATAATTACCTATATCGTTCCTCATTCTCCTAACGACGCAATATGCTAATATGGAAAAAAGAGAAGACTAATAATGAGGGTTTTTAAATTCGTAACATCTGACAGCTTTTTGATACGACAAGGACAGTTGGGCTATCAAGCGCCACCTGGTGACAGAAAAAGAATCGAAAATTCTTATTGACCGTTTTTGATAACACTTACGCCACCAGATGACGCTTTGTGTGCGTTGGGTCTGCCCCCTAACGGCAGAAAAAATATCAGAAACTTTCATTAAATAACAAGTCCAGTTTTATTGATGCTTGTAGTAAGAGAAGTACACAAATGACATTCATACGAGTATTCTATCAATTTAGGATGTCACATAATTACATAGCAAATAAATTAATATTAAAAAAAAAACGACTACGTTATAACTGAAAAGAAAAATACAAGAAAGTCCAGTAATCGAGATTTTGTTATCGATTATTATTGAAAACATTTCGATTTTAACAGTTGGGACCCATCAAAAATCTGGGTGGTAAGGTAATTCAGGTGGTAATAGAATGTTTTCTTTTTGAATGTATCGATCATTAAACTATTTCAATGTAGTAGGTATATTTATTTAATATATTCGATAACAAAATCTCGATTACTGGACATGTTTTTCTTTCTTTTACCTCAAGACCATCTGCAGTCAGCAGCACCGTATCCAATATCAGTTGCGTCTAAAAGCCTATTATGTGACGATCGTTACTAAACAATTTTAAATCGTTATAGATTATAAACGGTAATTCTGATTGAAAAACCATGTTAGAAACCTAAAAATGATTTTTAAATACCTATTCAACGATATTCCTCTTGACATGGTTCGCCGATTTTTTTTTCTTTTCACAATATTGCGTCCAAAAACACCCATTCTGATTTTCCAAATTTTTATGCTTTCTGTGACATTCGCGCTGTCATGAAAAATCAAACTATGTTTAATTTATCAGAATTTTGATGATGATTTGTACCTTTATGGCACTACATACATACATAGGCTGATAAACACATTAACCCTCCTTTGCGTCACGCAGTCGGGTAAAAAGTCGTTATTCGGACGTCGTATTAGAAAGACCACCAAAATCACAACCAAAGTACAAAATACCTATTGACTTTAGTGTTCCTTCTATGTACGAGGTATATTTTTCCAAAGTGTTACGTGGTCAATGTCAACAATGTTTGTCAATGTTAAATAACTACAAGTGTTTTAGATGTATGTGATAAAATAAATAAATAGGAAACATTTGAATTATACGTGAGAAAACTAAAAAAATAACATCAGGGTTGAATCTCTCACTTTACCAGCAGTGCTCTATAGACGGCGCGCTTTTGACGTAAAAACGATTTCCCGAATTCCATTTAACTTGAAAGCGCAGGAATTGCTGATGACAGAGGCCAGCCAGCAAATAGACCATCCTGCATTTCACTTTGATTGAGATCTTAAAAGGTAATCATAATGTGTGTGATTGCCAATTAATGACGGAAAATGACTGATGATTTTTTGGTAAGTGTGCAATATAAAGGGACATATAAATTACAATATTATGTAAAATATTTCCTACTAGACTAGAGAATGGCGTATGTAAAAATATTAATAAATATAATGAAATGTTACAAAATAAAATTATTATTTTGTTTGCATGTCATATTAAGACATAAATACAAACGATTTAATTTCATATTAAAAACAAAACAGTGTTTCACAGTCGATTCGCAATCTTATTTCTCACACAACAATTTTACATTAATAAATCTCAGTAATTTATTATTCGATGCTATACAATTTTCTTCTGTACCTGATAGCGATATCGATTGCGATTGCGTCCTAGTCTCGCAATATTTCGCTATGAAATATTTATCGTCGATCCTGGATCATTATTAGTCCATAAATCTTCATCGGCTCGCTCGTTTGTTTTCACCAAGTAATTTCGAATGCACATAAACTGGACGCAATATGCACTCTAATGAGATTCCAGGGCGACTTAATCCATTTTCCCTGGAACTTTATTTCCTTCATATCATGTTCCAACTTACATTTTAAACGCTTAATTTAAAAACCCAGACCCAGGTTTGACCTCATTTGTAGTCATTGCTTTCGCTCCTATTATGGCCGTGGAGGTTTATGTGTTAAATATGGCACACTTTTTTTAATTTGATACTTTATTGGCCTATAAAAAGATGTGAATAATTTTTGACGTAGCCTTGTATATCTGGAAATGTTTTGTTTGTAACATTTTACGCAGGCGTACAATGTATTTCTTAACATAACGTAGATATACATTTTTTAATTATATTGCTATTATTAAGTAACGTCTAATTTTGGGAGAAAAATAAAACGGCTTTAAATTTTACTTCAGTGCTAAGTACGCATAGAAAACGTTTAGTTACATTAAAAAATATAATAATATGTCTTCTTAAATTCAAAGGAGGAAAATATTTAGTACAAAAGAATACAAAGCAATTCTTGTTCCGTGAATTCAATGTAATAGAAAGGTAACATAATGATAGTTTTCCGCAACCTTGTAACATTTGTTGAATAGGACGCTATAGCGCACTCAAAGTTCGATAGATGGTTACTCCCTGAGTAATCCTACTATAAATGTACGAGTCAAAACTTATTCATATTACAGACTATGCTATATGTTTGAAAGAGGAAACACAAAGTAAAGATAGGTTTATTATAACTTACGCTACTGTAACTACAGCTCATAATAATATTTCAAGGTTGGAAAACATGTCTTAAGTACCATACTCACGGTCCAGCCTCCAAGAGCAGCGCCGGTACATTTGGTCGTCATTAATGACAATCGTGTCAATCATTTTTTAATTACGCTTCAATTTGTTGCTATTGACTATCTGCTGGACTTGCAGGCTTACGGCGCTTGATTGATTAATGAATAAAACAAAAAAAAGCTATAGAGGTCCATACTGACAGCCAATCCTGCAAATCAAATTCCGCGGGCTTGAAGCGTACTTGTATGCAAAATATATAAATGGTTGACACCCTTGACGCTCATTAGTATGGTATCGGTATGGTATGGTGGTATCGGATTTGCAGGCCGGACGGTCAGGATGGCCCTTCAAACATCGCAAATTTCCCTTGTCAAGTTATTACTGGCAAATATTTTTTGCGGCACTGATTCTGCAATTATAAAGGGCTCACTCTCAACAACAAAAAAGTTTATAAAGTTACGACAGCTTACAAAATATATGAATATTATATTTTCATCAAAAAAGAAAAATTACGAAGCTTATCTGCACAAAAGACTTATTTATACCTTATCATTCGTCTTAATCAAGAAACTTAAATTGAGATACAGCTTTGAAAAATTCCAGCCATTTATTAAAAGAATAAAGCAACAGAATTTAGATCTGACAAATCACGTTTTCTTTCAAAGAATTCGATACCTATTCGATTACAGAAAATATCCAACTCACCTGAAAAATCGAATCGAATCCAGGATCGACAAATGGAATTTTCATTTAAATTGTTCAAGTTATTTACTTGGATCTCTTATTGTGATTAATTAAGACTTTCCGACACTCTTATCTACATTGCGAGGGTTTGAACCGATGGCTGGAACACTTCACTTTTGTTTTTACCCTTCCATTACCATTAACTTTGCTTTTTTCTAAAACGAAGTCAAAGACATAGTCTTTATTGGACTCGAATGCGGGCACTATTGACGCAAATTGAGAGCTCAGATATTTGTTTGATTTATAAGCACTTGATATAAGCAAATAATATGCACTTGATACCCCACTTCAAGCCAAGTGTTACAGCAAAAGTGGCACTAAAAGAGAGTCAGTGGTTTTAAAAACTAAGAGTAATGTTTAACAGTATCCTATACTTCAAACGAGCAAATCTTGTGTATATGTATAATAAGAATCTAGGGAACTGCTGCAAGTATTTCCTTGAAATTCAGTATGACGGACGGGGGACGGGGCGGTCTTATCCCTTTGAAACAGCAGATTTTTAAGTTATATGAGATTTTTGCTTTCGTCGTAAAACAATAATATATAAATATTTTCGACTCTATATAATGCGACTACAAATGGCACTTTGGTATTGACAAAATTGTCAAAAACACGTAGAATTTATACGTGTTTTTCTATTTAAGTAAGATAAAATTATTTCTACGAATGAAAAATATGACAAAGTTTACCACTGTTTTAATATTAGTGTGGATGCCGATAAAATATTCTCATTTCGTGCCGGTCTAAAGAACATAAATACCTTTTAAAATAATCCTACTTTTGTCGTAAAGTTGCACTTTTACTGTTTGCGCCGTTAACAGCGCGAAAGTTGGAGCTTATGGTCCTGAAGGAACATTCAAAGCCCGTAAAATATTGATTTTAGATGTTATTTTTCTGTAACTTCGTTTCGTTTAGTTACATCATTTTCCGTTTTTGGTACAAAACATAACATGTAAATTAGTCTTTAAGTATTCGAATTTTGTAGTCTGAAAAATAGTCACAAAGTTTGTGACATTTTTTAAAATGTTTTAAATACGGAGTAAATTCCGTGAATTTCCAACAATATGGAACATCAACCTCACATAAAGCCTAAAAATGTAAGTACTATGTTAGCCCTAACTAATATATTTTACGTAAAGTGTATTTAATAAATACTTTAGATTTCACGGAAGCGTGATCACGGGATCCTGTTTGATTTAAGGACTCTGTCCTTTGCAAACTTCCAGCCGTTTATTACGGCAAGTCTTCCGCGATACAAACTCGATTAGACATCTCTAATGGGGGTAAATTTCAGCTAATGGCATTAACGGATCTGTTAACTAGTGGACCGCAATGGTTTAAGGTTTTCCTCCAATTGAAATAAAGTTGCGCGAGATGGCTAAATTTTGTGGAATCCAAAGTGAAGTTTGATCCGAAATAAACTTATTCCAACTGAATCTAAAATTAGAATAATTAAACAGGCTACTATCCATTGTAGTGTTCCATTACAATTGCTATATCGATAAAAATATCACACAAAACATGGCTAAATAAATACGTTTCAGCCAAATGCCATTAGGTATAGTTTTCTTCCCTAGATGCATGGTGTTTGCTATCATTATACAATTTGAAGCGGTGCGAACTTCGGACTTGTCCCGAACATGAGCTTAAAAGCACGTTGCAAGGGGTCTGCGGATGTGTTCATTGAGTTCCCGTAGCCACTACGGAGTATACATATTTGCGTCGAAGTAGGCCGCTGCAGGGGTTTAGTGGGTAAAAATCCCACATAACCTACTCTTGCCAATGTTCCCAAGGCAAGTCTAGTGTATCTTCCGAAGATTTCCCCTGTGTAAAAAAAAGGTATAGTTTCCATATTCACACGTTTTTGGAGCTAAACGATATTTATAAAGATATTTTAATTTAAAATATTGCTATTTTCAGTATGGTTCTACAATAATTGCTAAGACGCCACTAGGCGAGCATGCGGACTATACGAGGGCTGATTGATAAGTTTCCGAAACGACAAAGAAAAACTTCAAAAATCTATTTAAAATAAATTTATTTCTCAACGTAGTTTCCTTCTACCTCGATGCATTTAGTCCAGCGCTTCTCCAATGCCGTTACACCAATTTGATAAAATGTTTTCTCCAACCCCTCAAAATACTCGTCCACGGCAACAATGACTTCTTCATTTGATGAAAATCTCTGGCCACCTAACCATTTCTTCAGGTTTGGGAATAAGTGGAAGTCGCACGGGGCCAGATCCGGAGAATAGGGTGGATGCGGTAGCAATTCGAACCGCAATTCATGGAGTTTGGCGACTGCAACCATTGACGTGTGTGCAGGTGCGTTGTCATGGTGGAACAAAATTTTTTTCTTGGCCAAATGTGGTCGTTTCTTCTGGATTTCTTCACTTAATTTTTGCAGCAAGCTTGCGTAGTACTCTCCATTTATTGTTTTTCCTTTTTGCAGATAATCCACTAAAATAATCCCTCGAGCATCCCAAAAAACAGTCGCCATCACTTTGCCGGCCGACAAAACCGTTTTTGCTTTCTTCGGCGCAGATTTTCCGCTCTCAGTCCACTGCTTAGATTGTTCTTTTGTCTCGGGAGTATAATGATGTATCCAGGTTTCATCGACTGTTACATAACGCCGCAAAAACTCATTAGGATCTCGGTTAAACAGCGCCAAACACTCCGATGAATCGTCCACTCGACGTTGCTTTTGGTCTACAGTGAGCAAACGCGGCACCCATCGCGCGGAAAGCTTTTTCATTCCCAAATGTTGGTGCAAAATATTAAAAACACATTCAGATGAAATGCTCACCATCTCTGCTATCTCTCGCAACTTTAAGCGCCGATCATTCAATACAATTTTGTGAATTTTTTTGATCATGTCCGGATTCGTGACTTCATTTGGACGGCCAGACCTGTGGGCGTCTTCGCAGCTCTGTCTTCCACTTTTAAAATCAGTTACCCAGGTGTGAATTGTACTCAATGCAGGAGCAGAATTACCTAAAAAACTGTCTAGCTTGGTTTTAATCTGGGTTGCTGTTTTCTCTTTTAAAACGTAAAACTTTATCACCGCACGAATTTCGTTTCTTTCCATTGTTAAGAAAATTTACGACAGAGAAAGTTCTACGTCCTCTCAAACAAATTTCATTAGTTCGATTAAATTCAAATTTGGCGTTCTATTTTCAAAAAGATGCCAGAATATAATGTAATATTCCTTTTTTGCGTATCATTTTTTTAAGTTCGTCGTTTCGGCCAGTTATAAATCAGCCCAGGTATATATAAGTTTAGGTCCACCATTTAAAAAGTGCCATACTTGACGATTCTGCTCACTTGGAAATGTTTGCTGGTATCTGGTAGTATTACCAACATAGACACTATAAAAGTAAGTATTGCCCACAAAGGCTCTGTAAATTGAGTGTAGTACCTGGTCTCCCAAATGGATCCAGTGTCACTCTTCTCCCGTATATTGAAAAACAATAACTAGATTTTGATAAAAGGAAGCGAGAACCTATTCAGCATTCTATTACAATGTTGAGCCCAATTATCAGGCAACCACATAACATTGCTGCTGCATCAACATATCGATGTCAATTTTATTCCTAGGAAAGGCTTTAAAGATGACGGAAAACCGAAATAGATATTTTGTACAATGCAGCACCGCGCCATTTCCTGATCGCTGCTGTCACAGGCAGCTGTTCGATTTTGGTCGCCGAAAATAGATGAATCAATATCGTAACAGTCTTTCAAGGGAACCAGGCCTGCCATTCTCAAATATCGGTTTTAGTTGATATGTAACTAAGCGGTTTTAGAGTTACGAGAGCTTTTTAATCATCAAGAGCATCTAGTTTATTGGAGACTCCTGTTCAAAAATAATAGCAGCCATTATATTATGTAACAGCCACACGTATGCGTAGAACTAATGGAAATGGAAACCTATTTTTTTGAAACGGAACTCTAAGATAAAAGTAGCCTAAGTTACCACTTATAACATCAGATATGTGCCAGTGAAAGGGCCGGTCAAAATCAGTCCAGCTGTTTCAGAGATTAGCCCTAACCAACGTACGGTTTTTTGGTTAGGTATCCTATATATCACCACATGCATTTAGTGCTAAGCTGCTAATTTGAAATTACAAACAGACACTTCAATTTTGTTTATTTGTATAGATGAAAGTTTTGTCATGTTTTTCTTTTTCTTACGTATAAATTATAAATAAAATAAAATTTTATAAGTATAAATTAAGCTAGTATTTTAGTTCAGTAAGTAATTTTGTAGTTAAATTAAAATAGTCGCCACTGGAAAAATCGTTCGCCCTAATACGTACGTTCGTAATAGTTTACAGTGTAACATTTTGCAAGACGAACAGTCAACAAAATATCAATAAAATATATCAGAAACTCAGTCAGAACCATACTACTAGATTTTTGCTACTAGCTACCAGACATTATTAGGTAATACTAGCCCAGGGCGAAATTGGTTTTAGAGAGTGACGAACGAGTATAATTTTATATTTTATCTTTTTAATTGTAATTAAAGTGTATACACTTTATTTCGATTCGTTTTGAGCAGTGAGTGAAATGGCTTCCGTAAATAAAATGAATGAATGAAATTTGTCGCTGCCTTTGTGGCAACATTCGTTATCCTATAAAAATTTTAATTCGCTTAGTCTTAAGACTTTAAAGGGTTTTCTTAACTTAATTATGCTAATTAATTTTAATAACTGAATGGAATTTATCCGTTTCAAAAAATAACACTTTTACATTGTAAGGAACATTTTAATGAATTATCATATTTTATTATAGATGTTAGGTACTCTGTTTTTACTTCAATAAACTATAAATTGAACTAGAAACTAACTGAATATTTTGCTATTGACGCTTGTCAATTAGGTTCTTATTGCACGCAACAAACTTTTTCCGAATTTAAAAGTAGCCTATGAGGACATAGTCTACTTTTCATGTAGTCTATATCTGTGCAATTTCATCAAAATCGGTCCTGTAGTTTCGGTGCCAATTCAATGCAAACATCCAAACAATAAATTTGTTAAGGACAGCAGCCTCACAGTGATATAACACAAAGTGAGTGGATAAACGAACGCTACATAGTGCTTAATTATTTTTTTATAAACTCTAAGAGCGAAAAATTCGTGAATAATTTGTGTTAATTTCATAGCATCAGTGTAAAACAGTTGTTTTTGAACGTAAGTTTATTTTGATCATATCTTAAAAACAGTGTCCTATTTTAACGTAATTCTTTTGTGGTACATAGATAATAGTGTTTAATATAGTAAATAATAATAATAATCTTGACTAAATGGTTAAAAAATTATTACAAAAATAGTGATAAAAATACGTAAATAAATAAATATAATTACATTTCATAAATAATAACTTAGAACGTGAATATTTGTAATTGTGTATAAGTGTGTGTTTATGTAATGCTTTTAATATGTGGAAAACCGAAATAAAGAGTTTCACAAAATGTGTTTCACTATCCCTAGCTCATGATAAATAGGAAAAATAGCGGAAAATAGCCGTATATGATATTAAAAGTGAGACGGCGAATCGGCTCACACGAGGAGTGACTTTCGTTCATTCTGCTCTCTATACGGCATTGCCATGAGGTAGAATAGTAAACCTACTATTGTGTACAATGTTCTCCTCAAGTTCTCCTCAAATTAGTGTTTCATTATCGCCTCGCTCTGCCTATATCGGTGTAACCTTGCTATCGATTGAGTTCGAACCGAGCCGGCGTTGGAAAAATCCTATGGAAAATAGTCCCCTACAAAAATCTTTCCTCTTTATATTATTAGTACAGAAGTATACTTAGAAATTAGTACGATTGCGTTAGGTTAGGTTAGGTTAGGTAGGTTAGTCATTTAAACCCATATGGGTTTATCTATATACACTACTAATTTGTGCAATTGTATGTCGCGCACAGCTATGTACCTATTTGTAAAGCAGCGGTACAATTACTATGCAAGCAAATGAGTGCCTAGCTCTAATTGTGACATTATTCTCTTCGGACTTAAACACCACAGAGTATTTCAAATCAAAGTTCCTTGCTTAAATAAAAGAAAGATAACAAAAAAAAATATACCAATTAATATTACAATAGCGAAATCGAAAGAATATTTGTTAGGACTGAGGATACCTTTGTGCTAGTCTAAGGCTAGTCCTATTTCACAATCTTCCGTCGTGGTACGTGACGAATAGCTTATTCGGAAGTCTTGTCGCTACTTACGTTACATCGAGCGACAGAGACAAAACAAAACATCTCACACTCTCAAACTCATACTTATCACTAAATTGTGAAAACAATTGAATAAAATATGGCAAACAAATGTTTATTTTTTAGATTTGAATATTTATTATCTTTATTTTCTTGTGGTGTTTATGACAGAGTATCTGCGCAAAAAAAGGTCCAGCGATAAAAACGTTTTTTTTAAATTTTGCTTCGCTACAATTTATCATACGTAAGATATGTTGGCTATTTGGAGGATACCCGTATCACTTACGTCTGACAATGTCCTTGTCACTTACGTGCAGACCTTATTTACATATTAAATACCTATCAAGTGCTACTTTTTATCTTTGTATATCTAGTTATATCTCTAGAGAGTGAATGGGTAAGCTAAGAAATAGATTAAAATGTTGTTGATGTTGCAGCTCCGCCTTATCTTAACAGTGTAGTTAAACTTTTTAACCGACTTCCAAAAACGAGGAGGTTGTAAATTGAACTCTTGGAATTTTTTAAAGTTTGCAACATTTAAATTTATCTATGAGTGGATAGGTCAAAAACCTTTTTGCAGTATGAGATATTTTCGGTTTTACACTTTTGTCGACAGGTAGGTACTAGCATTACTAGCATTTGGCTGCGGCTCCGCCCGCGTGTAATAAGGTTTCTTTGGCCCCCTCCCAACTGTCACTCTACGTAAAATTTGTTTCTTCCTTAACTTACTTTCTCTCTTTCAATGTTTCAGTACAAAAAGCCTTTTGTGTTTCATTTAAATCGGCTCGGCCCTTTGGGCGTGAAGGATAGTCAAAAATACGCACAATAGTACATTATCCCACGGGAAAACTGTAAATTTTTGTGATAAAAAGTAGCCCATGTGTCAATCCAAAACATAAACTATTACCATACCAATTTTTTTTCAAACCGGTTCAGCCCTTTAGGCGTGAAGGACAGTCAAAAATACACACAATAATATATTATCCCACGGGAACACTGTATATTTTTGCATAAACCACAACCATACCAACTTTCATTCAAATCGGTTTAACCCCTTAGCCGTGAAAGACAGTCAAAAATACACACAATAATACATTATCTCTCGGGAACAATGTACTTTTTCGGGATAAAAAGTATATAGATAAATATACATAATTTCATCAAAATCGGTTCAGCGGTTAAAGCAGGATATACAAAGGTGAAACAGAGAGACAGACAGACACAGTTTCGCATTTATAATATTAGTATAGAAGTATAGTTTGTTAGAAAATAATATTATCATATTCATATAGTTATATTTAAATTAACTAAGTAGATATTATTTACTTAACATATTACGGGTTTTGACAAAAATATCTGCATAATGAAGCAAAATACTTAATTAATCCACGACGCCTGCAAAATTAGAACAATTCATATAATTTACCGTAATGTATAATGCGAAAAAGTTAAAATTGGGTCAACATTTTCTTTTAAAGGCTACTTTACTTCTTAAGAGTTTCTATTTTATAAAAGGAACGATCAAAACCCTACTACGGGAAAAGTACAGCTTAAAACGTATTATTATAGTCCATTTTCTACGCTGCTGTTATTATACTTATGAAAATTGTATTCAAAACCAACTGGCTACACTCGTCCTAAGCTATTATCACCTTGGTTATGGTTACGGTATATGGATTTGAAATACCTTTTTTCTATTACAGTATATTTTGGTAAATATCCAGAAATGGTTGCAAAATATTAACATGTTTTTCATTTCCCTATTAGGGGTATATTATTATTTTATGTATAGGATAATTCTGCTTTGATAAAATTAATGCTTAATTATTGCATTTTTAATTTATAAGAAGCTAAACAGTAGGTATTAAGTTTCATTTATAATGATAATTATACATTAATAATGAGTTCGTAAAAGAATATTTCGTCATAAATTACTTTTTGAATATTTAATGACGTTAAATTAAGTGGTTTCCTCTTCCCAAGAGTTTCGTTATAATAAACACACAATAATATTACACACACAATATTTAAAGGAACACAAAAAAAAGGTCCATAATTAAAAAATATGGTTTTATTTTAAAATCTACTTACTACACTTCTTTTGTAATTTAAAGTTTCATTTGTTTTACTTAAAATGAGATCACATTAAGAACAGATTTTGCGAGTAAAGGCTATTTATGAAAAATGGTACATTTTTGAACTTTTCATGTAACCGGGAAAAGTGAAAATTAATATTAAAATAACAATTAATTAAATTAGAAAAAATGGTGATTTATATCTCGTATTTCCTCCACGTGCTCTTATTAAAGTTTCTACACGTTTAAGCATACTGAGAATGATGTTATCGATGGTCTTCTGGGATAGTCTCCGCCATTCCTCAACTACGGCGATTCGCAGTTCACCTAAATTGGCAGGAGCTGGAATTCTGGACTTAACTTTTCTTTTCAGCAAGTCCCAAACGTGCTCTATTGGGTTCATATCCGGTGATCTCGCCGGCCACTTCATAACAGTGATATTCATATCATTAAGATAAGCTTGAGTTACCCGAGCGGTATGCGGCCGAGCATTATCCTGCATAAAAACAAAATCGTCACCGATATATGGGGCAAACGGTACGACATTTTCTTCTAAAACTTCTCTGATATAGCGGTCTGCAGTCAGACTCCCTCTGTCAATCACTACCAAGTCTGTGCGAGCTTCCAAACAAATGCCCGCCCAAACCATTATTGATCCACCAGCGTATGAAACTGTAGTTTCAAAATTTGTCTGAATGTATCGTTCTCCTTTAAGTCTGTATATTCTTTGCCTGCCGTCAATTTGATTTAAGAGAATTCTGCATTCATCACTAAACAATACCTTACTCCATTGGTCCGCGTTCCAAAGGCGATGTTCCTGAGCAAAAGTTAACCTGTTTCTACGATGATTTACCTCGAGCCTTGGAGCCTTGGCGGGCACAAATGAACCCAAACCAGCTTCTACGAACCTTCTTCGTACCGTACGCTCACTTACGGTTACACCCCGCACTGCTTCTAACTCATGTCGGGCTTGGACGGCCGTCAAACGGGGGTTCCTACGTACACGAAGCCGAATGAAACGATCATCCCTACTCGAAGTGCGTCTTTTTCTGCCTTGTCCTGCTCTTCTCACATAAGTACCGGTCTCCCTGAACCATTGGATACTGCGATGGATCGTTGAAACTGGTCGACGAAGATCTCTGGATATCACTCTGTAAGTTTGACCATTTCTTAGCATTTCGAGTGCCCTGGCAATCTCCGTTGGGGCTAAGTCAGGCATAATTCAGTCCTCAACTCCAAAAAGATACGCGATTAAAAAAACTAACAAAAAACAGTATTTCAATGAAATTTTAAATCAAACTCAGAAGGAAGAAATACTCGAAGTTCGCTCCAGATAAGGTGTATTTGAATAAAATTAAAACAATTGCATAAAATGTGATGTTCAGTTGTTTTCTTAATTTGAAAATATTTCTTTTTAAATTAAATGACATATAAACCAGCCAGCAACCTTATATGATACTGATATCAAACCTTTATTTTATGTTCCGCTAAATATGCCGGTGTGTGTAGATCTTTACCTATGAAATTGCCGTTCTGCAGTACTGGCCATTTCAAATCAAAATAATTTTTGTTTGGCTAAGAATTCTAATTTCAAATTAATTTTATTTTTATAACATGGAATTCTTTTTCCAAAAGTAGTCATTTGTTTATTGATTAGTGTTACATTTTCATCGCGTTTCAATCTTTTTCGTCATCATGGATACGTTAAAAATTCGAGTAATTATGGAATATGAGTACCGTCGTGGCAGCAACGCGGCACAAGCGGCACGCAACATCAACGACGTTTACGGAGCTAATCACTACAAACCAACGCACCACCTGTTATTGGTTTGCTCGCTTCCGTTCTGGAAATTTCGACCTGAAAAATGAACCTCGCGGTCGTCCGAAGACTTTGGTCGACAATGACGAATTAAAGGCGATTGTGGAAGCTGATGAGTGATGATACACAATCTACGGCTGAATTAGCAGCAGCTTTCGACGTTAGCGTCAAAACAATATTGGTCCATTTGCGTCAAATTGGCAAGGTAAAAAAGCTTAACAAATGGGTGCCCCACGAACTCAATGATAGCCAGCGCGAAGTACGCGTCGAGACGTGCCTTGCACTGCTCAACAGACACACAAATGAAGGAATTTTGAACCGCATTGTTACCTGCGATGAAAAATGGATTCTGTTTGATAACCGCAAGCGCTCAGCAAGTTGGTTGGATCCTGGTTCAGCACCTAAACAATGCCCTAAACGAAAACTTACCCCCAGAAAAGTGATGAAGTGATGTGGAGGAGTGTGTATAGGTCAGACGGGGAGAAAGTTTAAAACTAGAATAAAAGAACATATAACAGCTTGGAAGAAGAATACTGAAGGATCTACGTTTGCCGAACATCTAAATAGTAATGGACACAACTTTGACCCTGATAAAAATATAAAATATTTACATATATTACCAAAAGCAGGAAGATGGACGCATTAGAAGCGCTTGAAATAAACAGACACAAAAAATGTGGTATTTTCCTAAATGACCAGACATGCCCTTCGAGCTCCATATTATTGCAAGACATTTTATTTAATTAATATTTATAGGTTATACTATGTTCTTATGTCTTTTTGACATTGGTATTAATTTTGGATGAATTTATTAATTTTAATTTTGACATGTTTTAATTTAATATAATTTATTTGCCATTATTTATAATATCTTAGATTCTTATGTATTACGGACATTTTAATTTAATGAAATTATTGGTGATAGTAGTATTTTTAATTTTATATTCTGACATCCATTCTATATAATTATATAATTCTATGACATTACAAGTCAATAAGTTATTAATTTATCAATCTAATGTGTTATAATATTATACTAATATTAATATAAATCACATTGCACAAATTTTTTTAAATTTTAATCTACCTACACCTGATGATGAATTTGTCGAAACCGGTCGTGTAATATATTAAATTTATGTAAAATACTTATTAAAGTGGAAATAGTGCAAGAAGTGTGTTATTACTATTTTGAATGAAATCGGACAGTAACTTTTGAAGAAATTTGAAAAACTTTTACGCGGTCATAGTTACGGAACCCTCCTTAGACATGTCCTGACATGCTCTTGGTTAGGTTATTTAGTTTATATATATTTGGTTTGTCGTCACTGTTAGCTGTTGGTAAATGGCTTTATCATTATTCGCCTTAAAGTGTGCTCTGATACTTGCCTTCCTTGATACCTATTACGATGTTGGTGCTGTTGTTTATCCCGAAAAAGTTGACGGTTCCCGTGGTATACTTTATTTACGCGGGCGGAGCCGCGGGAAAAGCTAGTAATATAATATTATTATTTTGGAGACATTATACAAAATTGTGTTTGACATTTATTACATTTGTAAATGATTATTTCTCTTTGCGTTGCGAATTAATATTGTTTAATCATTTTAAACACGCGACTTTTGAATTACAATAACAATGCCTCTCGCTATTTCAAGCTCCATTCTTATGAAGCTAACTTAAAGTTATTTTACATTTCAGAAACTAATTTTTAATCACACTTTAGGGTTACAATCAATAAATTAAATATTTAAATTATGTTTTGAGTCACAATCAAACTTTCGCTTTCAATTGTCTTACAGACTAGAAGGTGAAATTAGATATCAAGATGGAATAAAATAATTTTGTTTTTTAACGACGAGGCTATTAGAGCGTTGAACGACACTTTATTGCGTGCAGTGCCATCTGTTGGTAGGTTAATAGCATAAAATGTTTTAATTTAAGTAATATGAGTATTTAATTATTTTTTGAACATTGTTTATATTCTTATGTATTGGAAATCCGTGAAAGTAGTAATATTAAACTTGGCATTGCGCCTTAGTTGAATGAAGAATATTTAACGCGAGTTTCACTTAGCTGGCGATATGACGTTTGATTGGGACCACCTTGATTGGACGGTTTATTCCGTGTTCAATCCCTGGATTCCCTACCCTCGTGCTACGAAACATCATTATAAGAACGGGGGTTGTAAATCTAGATATTTAACACGGAATAAGCCGATTGGGATTGGCATAGGAGAGATATTGTGTTACTTAATAATAGTTAGATGTCATTCGAAGAGGGTGTCATTTCGTAAGTTATTCTTGGGTTTACGTGTTACTAGTTACTACCACACTAGTCATGCCAAGCCAGTTAAAAACCGGCCAGGCCACACGAAGGATTCCGTACATAACGGCAATAAAAAAACACGATTGTTGTATGAAAGACGCACTTAAATATTTTATATTCTGTTTTCAGTATTTGTTGTTATAGCGGCAACATAAAAACATCAAAAGCGAAAATTTCAACATTCACGATTGGTGAGATACAGCCTGGCGGCAGACAGACGGACAGACGGACAGCAGAGACTTAGTAATAGAGACCCGTTTTTACTTTTACCGTTTTAATTTTAAAACAAAAGTACCTGAGTAACCGAACTTTGCTTTCGAAGTTCTGATAAATTAAAAAATATATATTTATGTGATCGGGATTCGATCCCACCACATTCCCAATTTTTGTACAAAGCAAAAATTATACATACGCAGACAAACTGCCAGTCGGACTAACATAATAGGCTACTTGACTCATATTTAATTTCATACATTGAAGGAGTATTTCCTTTAGTGAAAAAAATTTTAGGTTTTCTAGGTTTCAAAATAATGTAATGTTATTTTTTTGTGTAATGAAACAATTATGAAGCGTTTAGGACATAAATAAAAACAAGGTCAAGTAGCCTATTGAGTCGAAATAGGTATATTGTTGCACGACGAATGAAAAAACATAATAAATAACTTAAATGCGCAGTGTCCCAAGGATAAGACCTAGCTAGATCCATTTTCCCCAAAACTCCCTGCATATTTCATGATAATACTTGCAGCCGTTTTCGAGAAACCTATTATATATATAAGATTATCTCGATTAAAGTATAAGATTTAAGGATAAAATAGCGCGATTTTGCACCTGCAAGCTGTGACAGCCAGACGCCCATCGATTCTAGTTTATATGAGGGGACTTTGAATTCCGCATCAATTAAATGAGCAATTCGTCTTGAGCGAATTGCAGGGGGAGCCAAGTCGAACGGCGAGAGGGTCGGAGCCGGTCAATAACTACACTGCGAGGGCGAATATTTAAGTCTGCTTTTAGTTCAATGTCTGCGATTAAGATTGTGCGAAAAAAGTAAAACCATTTTAGAAAAAAAAATTAAATTCTTAAGTCGAATAAATTAAAATTAATAAACTATGCACAAAAATGGTGATTAAGGTGTGTTCACAATTATTATTGTATAAAATTTGTATTCATTATATAAATAATTAAAATTGAGCTCCAAACAATTATGGGCGAAAACTATGTTTAAAATAATTGCATATCTTCAATAATATACGGTCTAATATTATATTCAAAGAACGATTTATTAATCCTACGTATAGTTCGTTCATAAAAATTGTTATATATATGTTTTTCAATTATTATATTGGATAAGATATTATTATATTTCTAACTAGCTGTCCCGACACACGCTGTACTGTCTCAACTATGAAGTGGTATAAATAAATAATGACACCTCATATTTTATGGATATTAGGTAATTTATATGTAAGGTGAATGCATGCAATCTGATCGTTGGTATTGAATCTGTATTTAACTGGATTTTCAATTTAGTGCCAATGAATAAAATGAATTGTCTTGATATTATAAACTGATTTTTGTAGTTGGACCAATCAAAACGCGTTAAACATAAACGTTGGTTCGACGTTTATGAGAATAGCATTGTTTGTTTTGAGATATCGAGACTCCATCCAAACTTTAATATTATAAGAGTTAATAAGCAGAATCGACCTACTGATATTTAACTGTTATGAATAATTTGTAAATAAATAAATTTGATTTTATTTGACCTACAACCTACAGCAGCATCTACACCTACACACATCTCCACCTACACATAGTTGCAATGTTTACAACATTTCTCACCGTTTGAATCTTCCCTGAACCTCCGAAATTGTTTCAAGACTAAAATTAGCCAAATCGGTCCAGCCGCTCACGTGCTTTAGCAAAACATTGGTATTGCAATTCATTTTTATCTATAGAAAGCTTGATATAATTTATTTTCTAAATGATAAATCAGACTTATCACTTATCTTATCTTATCTATATATCTTATACTTATCAGGTAGTATGCTTTTGCCCGCAGCTCCGCCCGCGTGGAATAGAGTTCGTTGCAAAAAACATATTTTAGATTTCTTGTTGTTTTGATGTATTTAGAGCTACTAGAGATCGTTAGACTAGAGAAATTCCATATTTTATAAACATTTTTCCGACCATATTTCATTTTGTTTTTGTTAAATTTTTTCAGGTTTTTTTACCTCTTCGATACGCAATAAAAATGCGTAAATTTTGTCTATGATATTTACCCATAGGTTTTGCCGCCCGTAGGCTATTCAGTCCCCCGTCCCCCCAAACTTCCTCTCTCTCGAGCAAAAATGTCTCTCATTTTGTAGGTTTCTATTGGATAAATCCCTATGGACCAAAACAAATGACACACTGTGAAAATCTGCAGAGTCGCATATCTTCTCAATACCAAAAGAATCCGCCACCGCCCGCGTTTATATTGCCGCAAAAGTATAATTTACAGAGCTTTGAGTATTTTTTTATATTCAGACGTTACAGTGTACCTAAAGTATACTGGACAGTGCTCAAATACAGCAATACTATATTATTTGATGTAAAGTTTTTGTCGGTTCAGCCCTTTAAGCGTGAAATCCAGTAAAACGTACCTAAATACACACGTGAATACAGTATCTCACGAGTACAATGTATTTTTTATATTACAACCGAAAATGAAACAACTGTGAATGCCACGGCACCAGTAAACAAAACTTATGACTGTTATTATGCCACGTTCGAAATAAAACTATGTACTTGTGTACTTTCATAACTTATTTTATAAGTTATGAAAGTTTATGCTCAGGGCGTCTCATACAAGCTGACCGCTGGCAATTAAGAAAATGGCTAGCGGCTATTAGCTTTTTGTATGAAGCACATTATTTAACGGCACAGCTAATTATGGTTGCAGGGTGATGAGTATTAACTGAATTAAGTTCATTTCGGCGTGGGTAAGTCAGAAGGAGATGGTATTGTCAAGGTCCACACTCCACACCGCTCCGCTGTGCTCTTTATCCACACTCCTCTGCATCAAGTAGGATTTGTGACGGTTTGTTAACGAATTATTTTGCTAAAACCAGGCAGATGCAATGTTTCAGTCGGGAATAACTAATCCATTTTTAGGGTTCGGTAGTACTCAAGGAAGTAGTTACGCTCTGTCCGTCCGTCTGTCTGTCTATCTGTCTGTCTATCCGCTCTCCTAGCTTCTGTAATTATGAATTTATACGGAGAAATTTTTTTACACTTATAAAATTTGTACAGATGCCGCATTTTTCACATCATAAAATAGTAATAATTTTTTATTTTAGGGGTGACTCTTCATACATGTGAAGTGGGGATGAAAAATATTGTTTCATTCTACTCCTTTGTCTGAGGTATCGTTGAATAGGTCTATTAAAATAAAGGCAAGGTTTCATATGTGACTTTTTTTACAAAGTTAACCATTTTCGAGTAAAATGCCTCCAAAGTAGTCTATAAGTGCCCCCCCCCCCCGTGGCATTGTTACTTGCTAGTTTCCATGCTGATAGATCATGCTACAACCTCTTTGGAAAAAATCTCTTGAGCGTTTATAATGTAATTTGTGAGTTTTATAAACTTCCGTTCATCGGTGCCTAGTACAGTACGTTCAGGGCTTAACCTTGGAGCTTCTATGAATGTGACTTGTGATCCTTATGTTGTCCGCATGAAGGTCTTGTCAGAGGTAAAATATTTCTGAACGGACTGTACCAGTGTATTTACCTAAAATCTACATTCAAATCAAACGATCATCAAATATTTCACGCTGAACGTGTTTGCAAGGATATATTAAAATATTATATTTTTGTTCCTAAATTTTGAAAGTATTTTTTCTGAACTACAATAGACCAAATTATGTGCACGCCTCAGAATTTTCTGCTACCCCATGATTGCAAAAAAAAATTCAAAATAATAGTATAGTAGTAATTAGGTTATTATAATATCCTATCAAAGTGTTATTATATCCGTACTCTGCTGATTATAAATGCGAATGATTATTTTGGACGACAAATTAGCTGACAGGAAGGACAATTGTTGTAAATAAGTTTTTATCTACCATATTATACTTATATTATTTTCTTACAAACTATAATAATATATCCACATTTCAAACATAATACTAACCGCAAACTGAATGGTACTTAATTTTTGTAGTATTTTCAAAATCTCGATTCAAAGTTTTAATATTTTGGTGTTGGCGAAAATGGATTTTTATCGTAAGTACTGGACGATAGGTGCCTACGATACGAGTCTGGTACCTTCCTACAACTTTATAAATATTGCAGTATTTTCCGCAGAAAGAGTGTCTTTTATGATTTTGTTTTTATTGGAAAGGAAAAATATAACATTTTAATATTTCCTCGCACAGGTAGTCAATATGAAATATTTGATGATCGTTTTATGTGAATGTAAATTTTCGAACCTATACACATTGTACGGATATTTATAGATCTCCCAAATTATAATGAATAATATTTTGATGACCTCTGTCGCTCAGTGGTAAGCGCGTCGGCGCTCAAGGCGGAGGTCGCGGGTTCGAATCCCGCCAGGGAACAAAAACTTTCCTATGTTCCTGGGTCATGGATGTGTATTAAACATGTATTTAATATATTTAAAATAATTAAATATGTGTATGGTAAATATCTAAGTATCAAACGAGGAACAGGTTGTTGGATGTTATATTAAGATAATTCAAGCAAATTTGAGGTGTTAATCAACAACCAAATTTCATATTAATTAGAATATCTCCAAGGGAGTTTAAGTTGAAATAACATTTTGAGATTGTGAGTTCACTCGCGACATACAATGTAAATAATAAATGTTTCTTTGTTGATTTAAACATCGTAACCGCTGTATGTCGAAGACAAGTCCCTGATCTGGTCTCATAATATTTTATTTACATTATTTTTCTTTGTAACTTATGTTTTTTTCTATGTTATGTTTTTATGACATGATAATGTCTCTCCATCGAATAGCTTTCAAGCGATATAATACAACTTTAGACACATTAGTAATTTATACCATGTTTACTGCTTACATAATTTTGTATTTTGAAATGAAACACACACTGGAACAGACGTGCGATTTCACTGTCTAGACGGATTTGATTAACGTAAGACCCCACTTTATATCACGCTGAGAATGGGGCTGGCTAACCGATACGTTTGAAACAATATCACGCCATTTTAGGGTTAAGTCTAGTACACGGCAATGTAAGAATAGCGTCACGTGTTTCTGGGGGTTAATTTCGAGTCGTAGCATGCAATTTGCACTTGTGTAGTCCAACTTCTCTACATTTCGGTACAACATCGTTGTACCTAAATTTCATTGTTACGAGGTGAAATTTTCATATTCGTGGAATGGGGGACCCAGAGTGAAAAGAAATAAACTGAACTATTTTTCCTTTGCAGTATATTTATCTAGAAGGTGAATGTATTTTTAAGATTTTTCAATAAGGTTTGGTAAAATTAACTACGTATATTTTGGGTATATGATCTTCTGCTTATTATAAAGACTTTTAGGCAGAAAAATATTATTATACTCAAAGTAAATAAATCATCTTGAAAACTCCTACTAGAAGGTCGATTCTGCTATTTTAATCCAACAATAATAAAATTTCGATACTTGTTCGACACAGTCCGGATCCTAGCAAATAGCAAAATGGTATTCTACTAAACTTCAAACAAACGTCAAGGAACGAATTTCACCGCGATGCAACTATTATTGTATCGAAGCTTGATTGTAGATTGAGCGAACCACTTATACATACAAAACGGTAATCTCTTATATAAATTTGACTCCAATTTGACTCGAACCAAACCAGAAACGATGACATTCTCGTACATATAAGAAGAATAAACGTCAAACTGTAATAGGTACTATTATTTCATGACAGACTAATGTTAATTATTAATGCGAATTTCAGCTTTGTGCAAAGGTATTTTATTGGATTTGTACATAAAATAAGTATAAGTTTATTTTTTATGTTAGGTAGGTACCTACTATCTTAATTTAGCTTGTGAGTGAAAGATTTTGCGAAAAAAAAAGGTAGCATTTCAATGCGGTCATTTTTACTTCGAGCCGCTATTGCTGCGGACGTAGGTGTTCGTCCGCAGCAATAGCGGCATTCACAGAAAGGCGACGAACTATTTCTACGCCGCCGCCGTCGTCGTTTAGCCTCAGATTCGCCATTTGCCATGAGCGATAATGAGTTTGTAAGACCTACCGTATATCAAAATCGGTCGTGACAAAACTGATTAACGAGCTGAGGCCTTACATTCCCAAAAGCAGGAGTTTCAAAAGGTGACGGTATGCACGCCGCTGCAAAGGTTGGTTAAAAGCCTTTGGTTAAAGCAATATGAATGCTTTTAATAAACAATACACATATAATATATCATCTTCATAGTGGGTATAATGCTTCACATGTTACTGTAATTTTCTAGGCTTTGAGAACCCTTGCATTTTATGTAAGCAGTTCATACAAAAAACCTTGGTGGGACAAAGCGCGTCACATGCTGTGTGCTCAACCTAGCGTGACTACAACAGTGCAGCAGGTGACAAATGCCTTAAACCACCCAGCTGTTTTCAGAAAATATGTATACTTTCCCTTGACACGGAAAGTAAGAGATACAATTAGGTGTCGGTAAGTTACCTTATATTATATAGTATATTTGAAAATTAAACATCTTAAATAATATTTAACAGTAGGTACCAAGGTTCATAAAATTAATTACTTACTTTAGTTAATTACTATTTTTTTCCATATATATTTATTATTAGATTGACATTAGATTGTGTTGGGACTTTAACTGTACTAAAAATAGTGTAGTAGAGACTTTTGGACAATTTATGATAACATGACGATTAATTAATTATTAATAGATAGTAAGTTGAAAGTCTAAGTCAAATACGAGAATTGGGCCTCTGTTCTTTTTATCGGTAGATTTTTTGACACCGCAGCTTTTTTTTAATTTAATGGGCTTCATAATACAATAGCTAGGGGGCTGTAAACTATAGGATATGTGGTTTAAAATATCGCAAGCAACTATATACATTATATAGGGCAATTATTGGGAACTTTTTCGTGCAAGAGCAACAAGACTGGTCTATTTTCAGCAATTTTTTTCATAAATGACTTTCTTAACTTGCTTAGTATTTTCCGGTTATGAAAATGTTATGTAATCCAAGCGCGAAATTCGTTTTGAGATTTAAAATATCATTCTCATAAGCTAACTCTTTCGCCTTAACATTTGGGTGGCGGTGACTCCTTTTTATGCTACCAAATTGAGTGTTATATTTACTTAATTTTATAATGGCTAACCCAAGTTTAGTTTCTAGAAACAATATAACTCAAAATGCCACCCAAAGGGTTGGCGTTTTGATACTTCAGCAAATCTAAAATGGCCACATTAAGTGAATCGTACAATGCAACATTAACTATTTAAATCCAATAGTTGGTGTTTCATAGAACTATTGACCGTGGAAATTTTACATCTGCTGTGGTGCTGAAAGCGCCCAATACCGCGCCCAAACACTTATGAGCACTGTTTTTGGTTTATGGAGAATTGTCGATCCAGATAATATTGCTTGATCGACTCTAGCAGTTCAATAACAATTAAACCTGGCATTTATTCTCCTTGTACCGAGTCTAAGAGTTACGTCCAGTTTGACCCACGTATACACTATCGCATTCAGGACAATCGATTTTATAGACACCGGATTGATACTTTAAATCAATCCGGTCCTTATTATGCCACTAGGGTATATAAGGTATAGTAATGCCGCCAGCCGAACCGTGGTGATTTGGCTGGCGGCATTACTAACGAACTTTGTTCGCAGGTCCACTTCCTGCAGATGCTCCGGGTTCGGGTCGAAACGCGCGTCAAGTTTTGCAACCTGCATGGTAGTATGTGGCCTTGTACGATCTTGCTGACATTGTTTCTTGTGTGGCGGTGGTGTTTGCACGATGAAACCAAATCAAAAAAGTTTTACAAAGCAACAAACAAGGTTACAAAGTTTTTAGGTTTTTAGATTATAAAGCTACTCTTATGGAATTGTTCCTACGTGATGCCTACCACCGGTTCGGGAACTAACCCGGCGAGATGAACTGGCGTAAGAAACTCGCACGGGGCCATCTTTTAGCAAAAAGATAGATCTTGTTTCTGAGTTTACGCATAAGCAGTGTGTGAGGAGGGAGGTGCTTTACGCATGCTTATGTGTGCACTCATACATTTGCTTGCAGGTTGTGGGTATTTCTTCGCGGGATATTGCTAGATATAATATTAATTAAATTGTATGCTATGATCTTCGCAAAGGTACGCCTGATTCTATTAACTATTTATTGAATTTCTTATAGTAAATGAAAAAAGTAACAAAAGGCACAAATTCGTTTAGTATTTACATTTTTATTCGTGTAATTAAAACGAATAGTAGGACAACCGCAAGCATTTGGAATCCTAGTGGAAATCCCGTGTGAAATATCGAATCGCACCAACCATGACCAGCACATACATTTCGTGTCGGAAAAACAATTGAAAACGTTCTATACGGCGAGTGTCGTATCATTTTTATGGGTTTTCTATTTTCAATTTCGAATTAAACTCTACAGAATTTTCGATGTCAGTCCTCAACGATATATGTTATCTATATATCTATTCATTAACTTAATTAAAGGATGAAAAGAAAGACGAAAAAATGACAAAAGAGGATTCGTTTTGTCTAATTTAATTAAATAAAATGTACATGAAATAGGGACGAGAGGAAATTTACTGGACCATGACGAAAACCGGTCATTTAAAAGCCCGGATACCCGGATATCCAGTTACCCGGCTCTACAACATAATATCCGTCAAGTGCGCGGGAAAATTGACCATCAGCTGCTCTGATATATTTTGTTTTTGTGTATCGCTATTATATTTTACTTTTGACATATTGATGAAATACATTGCGGTTCGCAGCGGTGCTCGAGTGAATTTATTTTTAAACTAGCTTTCGCCTACATCTACGCTGCTTTTTGCATTTTATTTTTGATATTAAGTGTGGTAAAATAATACAAACAAATGAAATTAACAATGCTTCTCTATTTATAAACAGTAAGTTCTACCTATCAAGGCCACTGTCTGTTTCTTTAAGTTAGTTAAATAAATTCTTCTTCATAAATTAAAGCCTTAAGGTTTAAGGTAGCTATAAATTACTCAGATTGTGTTATTGAAGCGGCAATTTAGTTTTTTTATGAAGTCTAAGTAGCTAGCCTGCATAAACCTTACCGCTTGTTTTAATTAAAACGAAAATAGGTGTTAATTATAGAAAATTACCCATGCTAATTATTGCTGTTTAGAGAGGCAGAAAAGTAACCAAAAAGCACCTGACAGAAAAGGTAAAAAGTTTATCCCCAAACGGCCTAAAATAAAATAAACAAATGGAAAGATTTAATAAGAAATCGGGTCGATAGTTTTACAAGTCGTAACTCCACAATTCGCTGACAAGGGTGGTCTAAATAGTATGACAAGTTTTACGGGCGATAGGATTTCGCACGGAGTGGATAGGGAGAGGATGTAAAAGATAATTCCTACAAAATGTTACACGTACTATCTTGTTTACGAGCGAAAAACGCTGACACGACTGACCTACTGAACCTACTGGACTGTAATGTTTTTTCTCGCAATCGAATGTAATAAAAAGTAGGATATTATTTCTATCGGTGTTGTTCACGTAAATGCATATCCTCGGAGGGGTACAAAATATACTTAATCTATAGTAGTCTGTAGTTACAATGTTATGCTGGTAGGATAAGGTAGCCTAACGGCCCATTTCAATAACCTATCTACCAATAACTATTTGTTAAAAACATCAAATTTTTATCGCGAAAAACCGGAAAATGATTAATGCCCGGTTCCTATAATCAACGGATCGTCATGGTATAAAAGTTACTATCCGTTTTTCTACAACCGACTACGAGTCGTAAATACTGTTCCACTATTAACTTTTTATACCTGCTATCGACGAGTGTCCGTCGGTCGTTCAAATACCGAGCCCTCTTCACTCTTAGTTGTGCGTTTCGTTATACCCAAATTCGAAACCGAAAATGGCACAAAATTCAAGACATAATAAATTAGATTCACATATGATTGATAGTAATTAATTTTTTTATCGTAATAATACTATTATTATCGTACAATCGCAGGTATCTGCGTGTTATTTTATCTTTTTCTTACCAAATACAGTAGAATGCATACATATAACAAGAACGGAACGTAAGCGCCATTTTGTTTTGTTTGACTGATGACATCCATCATCTGTGCAAAATAAAAGTACGTATATAATCTCTGTTATTACGACTTTTATAGTAGAAAGTATAATAAAATTTCTAGTAGTGTTTTACGTACAACTTGTGAAATGGATATTACGCCGGTGAGTACAGATAACTTCTATAATTTGATATTTTTCTAACAAACTGTACCTACATGTTTGCCGCTTAAAATATTGAAAAGTTTTTGAAGATTTACTTCATTTACGTATATTTCTGTTACAGAAAACAAAGAAGCCTATGAGCAAGGATGAGGTTGCCCTGCTTGTGGATCTCATACAAAGCAACCCAATACTTATAACAAAAGAGACTAATGCGGCCACAAACAAACTTAAAGAGGAATGTTGGGCTACTTTGACCAACACATTTAATTCAAAATGTGGTCAAATACCACGGCAGCGAGAGCAACTCAAATTGAAATGGTACAATTTGAAAAAGGCTGCTCGTAAAACAGCTGCGAATATCAGAGTGAACAATTTGAAGGTAATTTTTTATTAAATTAAATTAAATACCGTTTATTTCAGGCTGCATAGGCCCATATTATACCTTATTTTACCAAATTTACCAAAATTAATGTAAAATACTTATTAAAGTAAAAATAGTGTCCTGTGTCTTATTACTGTTATACCTTATAGACTAACATACATAATATATAATAAACTAACACTAACATTAAACACATATTGTCTGCGACGTGGGGCGCTAAGTGTTTGGGAGTCGTCCTCTAAATCTTCTGTAGACGACTCCAATCGGCCAGAACTCCTCCTTCTCGAAGGTCGGTAAGTGATGGGTTGGAACTCTCACCACAAAAGAACTAAAGTTCACTTTATGACGAGATTCCAAACGCTCGACCCTCAAGGCGAAGTTAGTTCTTCTCCTGATGTAGTCCACGACCAGCTCGACCGTCGTAGACCAATGCAACCTGGACACGTACAGCGGTGTCGCGGGAGTCTCACACCGCAACAGCTGCTCGGATCCTCCGGGTGCGGTGCCGCGATGGTTGCGGACGACGGGTTTCTTTTTCTTCCTCTCGACTTTGATGAACTCGTCGTCATCGCACGTTCGGTCTTTTGTAGAAAGAGGACGCTCTTTTGAAGGGGCCTCCTTCTTCCCTTTGTTTTTCGGACGCGGGGGAGGTGGCGGGGGGGCGTAGCTGTGACATTTGCGTAACTTGGCACCGGCTCCTTCACGGGCGGGGAGCGGGCAGTAGGGGCGGCCGCCCCTGCTGCCCGCTGCCCGCCGGCGACGATGTTCGTTGACGTTCGTTGGCTAAACGTGACCGCCTGCGCGCCACGACGACGAGTAATCTTTGCTGCATCAGGTGACCTACATATTGAATTAATACTTTTTAACTGTGATAATTCACTATGTAAATCACTTATGGTAGACTCTGAGGCCTGCAATCTACCTCGAACTTCGGTCAGTTCTTCCTTCAGGAACTTGATGTCCTTCAGTAGGCTGATGACGTCGACGTGATCCAGTGTCACCGGTGGCAGCTTATGCAGTTTTTTCTGAGATGATGTCCTGCACGCTCCTTTCGGTTCTAGCTCTCCGTTGCGATGGCTTGTTCGCGCTCTGGCCGAGCGTCCTGTACAGCAAATGCTTGCCTTCGCAAATCTCCTCGCTGGTGAAGAAACATCAATAATTTATTTCACTATAATGGAGTTTTTACTCTTATTTTAGGTAGGTATGAGGTTATGTTTTCATAGTATATATTTTGACGGTGTACAAATGCCTCCAACATACTAACCTGGCTCCTGTTACTCTTAAGTGTGGATAAACTTCAAGTAGTAACTGTTCAACAGATTCTTTATCAAGTCGAAATCTCCTTTGAAATTCGTACGAATCCAACGTAGCTAAATAATTCACTCTTTCTTTATATACTCTATCACACCTATTATCTTCTTCTGAATCAGTCTCACTGGAGTCCGTGATGATAATATCGAACACTTCTCTATCACTATCTGAACTCGACATTTCTTCAAATTTCTTACAGCTTGCAGCGAAAACAGTGAAATAGACTCTAACCGACCGAAATTGAAAGGTAACCGTATGGCATTACGAATTACGAATCTTGACACAAACTACTGACGTTTAAAATATTTATAGGAACGGCCTAAACTGTCATCTTCTTACAGTACGCTTACCGTCCGTTACTAGTAACCCTCCCTTCCGTTAGTAGCAAGCCGACGGTAAGTTGCTTAACTAGACGTTTTTTATAGGAACGGTTTAAGCTTACGCCTCGTATAATATTCCACGATTCGTAACTAGAACGGATCGTTTTTCAAATATAGGAACCGGCCATAAATGTCGACGTTTTTAACCAATAGTTATTGGTAGATAGGTTATTGAAACCGGCCGTAAGTGTGGATACTTTTTGCCTCGACATACCTCGACGGTAAGGTTAGTTTTGGTTATGAGAGAGGTATATGAGATCTAGGCATATTTCTTTTCAATGGGTAAAAAAAACCTACTTGTTACTAATAATATTTTTTTAATCTATAAAAATTTAAAAAACAATAAATAATAAGAAGAATCACACAACTCGTGACAATAATTTCATTAAAATCGAATCTAAATATGGCAAAAAGTTATGAAATTAGAAACTTTACGATTTATAACAATTTAACACTTCATAATTATAACTTTAATAATTAATACAATTCACTGCTTAGAACCTTCACTAAGACCGTTCGAGATCAACTGCCCTGAGATCGACGAGACCTACCCTCCTCTATGAGTCGGGAGTGGGGAACTTGTCGTGCCCTGCTCAGATGCCTGTAGTTTTTTATGCAGTGCACGTGTACCGATAAGCACAACTGCAATGCAAGTGTTGTTATTCAGGAGCACATGCAATGATAACGATTGCACCTGTTATTTACATTTTGCACAACTGCAGTTGCACGTGTAGAATTACTTATAAATTAAACTTATACAATCAAAAATCAGTTCAATCTGCATGATTAAAAAGTATATAATTAAAAACTCTTAAATATTGAGATCAATTTTAAATTAAACCTAGTAATAAATAAATAAAAATGAATTACAGAAATTTTTGTGCGCGCATAACTTCCAAATGACTTCAAATGAGATAAATCTTTATTTTGTGTTTCTTTATTGTCAGGAGGTTTGTGTGAAAAAAATTAAAACAAAATTAATTTCGGAGAAAAAAAAACGGTACGATGTTCGCCGGGTCAGCTAGTAGGTACTGTATATAGCGATAACGAATATTAAACGAAACATTTAAAATACTTGTGTATGAGAACCCAAAAATAATGTCATTGTATTTGATTAATATTCATTCCCATCAGTGACGTGACTGGGGTTCGCCAAAAAATGAAGCCGCCATTTTGAGGAATGAGCCCTCCGGAGGGAAAAACAAATATTATTTTCCCCTTTTTCTGCAAAATATCAGGATACAAAGGGCAACAAGGGTAAGAGGTTGTGAGAATATTGAAAGAGTTGTTTTTATTCGAGCAATGTTAGATAAATAATTATCTAGTCATGTCACGATCTCTTTATGGAGTCTTAATGTGAATAATTAATTTCCTTCATCTTTATATGCTACTTTTTATAATTTTAATTATAAAATTACACCTTCTTTGAAACATACAAGAACTTTATCATTCTTTTTATTATGATACTAGGTGTACCGACACACGTAGTTCTGTCTTAATTATGAACTGAAATAAATTAATAACTACATCTACACCTAAAACTACACAGACATCTACACCTACAACTAGGTACAACCTACACCTACATCTAACAACCTACTGGGCCCGGACGATTTTGGTTTAAATAAACCAAACAGGAAAACTCAACGCACCTATAAATATTTGACACTCAAATTGACTCAACTTTTCGCTTCATATTGGAAGTAGCAGCAACTGGGGCTGGCATTTTAAAATTTTCCATAACCTTCGACAGCGGTTTAATTAAAAGTTTCAAACTTTACCTCTGTAACAATGCACATTGGACAGGTATATATACAGCGAACCATGCAATACCCCAGTTAATATATTAAACTGACGTTAGCAAAACTTGATTTTAAATTTAATAATTAATGCTCCTATTCTATTCCTTTCACGATATTTCACTTTGGCTTTAATTGAAATTAAATAATTAATCATATTTTAACCATTCAATTAATACTACTTATATATATTATATATTATAACCATTGCATTAATACTACTATAAAGAGGAATATAATATTGGGTACCTTATAGGTAATGTAGAAAAATACATCGCCAGGGATAGTGAATAACGTCGCACCATATTATATGGGTAAAATCAGATAAAATTAGGAGCCAGGTACAAGGTAACAGTAAATAAACAAAATATAAAGAGGCGAGATTACGTAATACGATTAATTAATGACGAGGTGTCAATACTCCTCCATTTGAACATAAAGCCCAGGTGACCATAATACGGTTAGGGGATTCCCCGAAATCTTTTTAGCACAGCACTTGTCACAATCAATCATTCTGCAGACGTTTATTACATTTACACTCGTTCTGTCGGCCCCAGTCGCTGGATATGGATTTTGCACGTCACAAAGGTTATAAGGGGAAAAGAGTGGGTTTTTTCATGCGACTTCCTGTTTATAACATCATTTCCGGACTCCTCGCTGAAATAGTTATTAATGCTAGAGAGCCGAGAAGTTATTCGGAAATGTGTTTATTTGATTTCGTGAATGTAAAGGCGTTTGCGATATACGCCTTTTGCGAAGTTATTGTTATTTTATAACTTGATATTATATTATATTTTAAACGAGACAATCTTGTATATATATAATCGGTATCTAAAAGGTGGCCGCAAGAATTACCATGAAATTTAGTATGCAGGGATTTTTGGTGGAGAAAAATCGATCAAGCTAGATCTTATAAATTAAAATTTTGATGGTTGTCTTCAACAGACCGACGGATTAGCTATCCTATGGTCATGTATGTGTGACTGTGAGCTATATACCTTACTCTAGGGGTCCTCTAGACCCAAATTTAATGTATGTACTTAAAAAATATTTACTACCTACTTCTGCGTTCTAATAAAAGTTTGTTACATATTATTTGTTTAAGCTAAATTATCTAAAGTTTTTTTCAATATTTTTTTCCGACAAATTTTCATGGGAGATCGAAAAAAAAATAGTCGTTTTTTTACCACCCTTATATATATATTCACCTCTATTTGTTTAAAACAATCAAAATTTTCACAAGTGGGAAGGAAATATTATTCATTTTATATTTGATATTCGAAGAATCGTTGTACAAGCATGTACAGTGCCATGTAAACTCTACACTGTAGAGTTTTTACGCACACACTGACATCAGTAAGTTAACTGCCAGGTATAAACTCAGCCCAATATTTATCCTTAGGACAAAAATATTCGGGGGTTATTTCTTAAACTGATGTAAAGAAAACGAAATCTCCAGTTAACTCACGTTAACTAACGGATAACTCTAATCGTAGGATAACTACGAGTGAAGAAATCGGCCATAACACACATTGCCATGCATCTGATAGATACAATTTTGTTACACGTTGACGTTTGTCAGTCTGTCACAACATTTACATATTTTTATTTTTTCTAAGGGGTAAAAGAACCCTCATAAAGTTCAAACTTGAAAATTATAGTATGAATTAGGGTAGAATTTCTACCACAGACCGACCAACCCCTAGTTCATATAAATGTAAGTTAAACGTTGAAACTTAAAGTAGCTTACATACATTACTTAATTACAATAAACTACTTAAATTAGTGTAATCAACGCCAAAAACCTAGTAACATAATAAAATAAGCCTCGATACACTAATGGCCGGTTACAATGACCTATCGACCAATAACTATTTGTTAAAAATGTCGTCATTTCATTTTCAGTCAATCATTTGCCGGTTTTTTGCGACACAAATTTGACGTTTCTAACAAATATTTATTGGTAAATAGGTTATTGAAACGGACCGTAAATCTCCACAGTGAAGTTCTGCGAAATACAGTGAAAATCGGCTATAACGACATTGTAAGGACCGATAAACTATGGTCGTAATTGTAAATTGCCTATAGTTATTAAAACCCATATTAAAATGTTCATATTGTACCTTGAGTGACCCTAAAATCTCATCGCAATATCCGGTTCGGCTTTATAAATTATGTCGTTTTAAAAGGATTTCACTGCAGTATGAAGAAGTTTTAAATAAACCCGAAGGGCCAGTTTGGTTCAATCTTGTTTATCTGTTAAGGTTGTGTTACAAACCGTACGAATGGATTTAATAACTTGTTTCTAGAGATTTAGAGGCGAAATTCGGTTGAATTTTCAAGATCCATTTATCCCTTGGTTTTGTGTTGGCTTAGGTCCTCAGATATTGTTGGACCCTCAGATTTGTTAGTTAAACTAAAATATTGAGCTGGATATTTTAAGCTTTTATTTGATATCTTTATATTAATACTAGCTGTTGCTCGCGGCTCCGCCCGCGTAAGTATAGTTCCCTCGGGAACACTACTTTTTCGGGATAAAAAGTAGCCTATGTTTTAATCCAGAGTCTAAACTACTACCATACCGAATTTCATCGAAATCCGTTCAGTAGTTTTTGCGTGAAAGCGTAACAAACATCCATGCTTTCACATTTATAATATTAGTAAGGATTTTAACCGTGTTATCAAATAAGTTATCAAATAATTCTGATAAAAAAAAATAAGAGTAAGACATAACGAATTTTCAATTAACATAGACAAAGTTATAAGTATAAATTATTCAAAAGTATAAATTTATTCTACTATTTATGGCATTGATTGGAAACGAGTATAAAGTCATCACGACATCAAAGGACACCCACAATACTAGAGTAGTTACATGTACACACTTAATAATATGTGAGCTGTAATTGGAATAAACACACTCTATTTTATCTACGTTACGTTAATGAATGTACAGCGTGAATTTTCGTTTTACTAGAATAAATTCACTTCAACATAAAGCCGGTGACGAAATAATTTCCGAGCCATTTGCTAATTATGGTAAATATTGGAGCTATTGAGCGGATCACCGCATAATTTTCCGGTTCGCGATCATTTACCTACTGCTAATTTATTACTGATATACACTGGCGGACACATAAACTGCATCATAGTGCAAGATAACTTTCAATGAAATATAATTAGTGAAAGTGCAAAGTCTGATAAAAAAATCAATTCATGTGTGTATAGATCAATTTTTCTCACTAGAAGAATCAAATTACTCCTTTTGCAGCTTTTTGGAATGAAACAGTGAATAGAACAAAAACGGCTTTATTATGAAAATTTTACAACACTAAGAAAAGAAAAAGTTTTTTTTTGTTTTTAATAAGGTGTAATACCTCCTCTTGCCCTAATAAGTGTTTCAAGTCGGTTTCGCACCGACCTGACCAGTGCTTTTAAAAGATCTTGCGGAGTATTGTCCCATTCTTGTGACAATGCAACTCTGAGCTCCGCAACCGTTGTTGGGACCGGATTTCTTGTAAATACAGCTCTTTTTAGGTTGCCCCACACGTGTTCTATCGTTTTGAGGTCCGGGCTACGTGCTGGGCAATCCATGGAACGAATCTCAACCTGAGTAAAGTATTGCTCAACTTGTCTCACGTGCGGATGAGCATTATCCTGCATCAGAATGAAGTTTTCGCCTATAAATCCGCTAAAAGGTACCACATGAGGGTCCAATATCTCCGTTATATAGCGATGTGATGTTAAGCCACGGTTACCATGGTCATGTGTATCTGCGTCAATAAACACAAGTTCAGTTCGAGCATCCATCGATATGCCACCCCAAACCATACAATACCCGCCTCCAAATGGAACCCTCTCCTCAATGCAATTTTGGGCATATCGGTCTCCTCGTCTGCTATGGTAGACTAGTCTGCGACCAGCAGCACTGTACAAATAAGTCCTACACTCATCAGTGAATAATACGGAAGCCCATTGCTCTTCAGTGCAATTTCACTCTTCGCTCTTCAGTTCACGAGCAAATCTTAATTGAGCTGGCCTGTGAGCTGCAGATCATTTTGGTCCATTTGCGGGTCTGAAAGGTGTGATATCACGCTCTTTTAGCCTTCTAATGGTTCGTGGACTAACTGCTATGTCACGTACCTGGTGGAGCTTATTTTGCTTATAAATTATTTATTATAAGCAAAATATATTAATGCTTTTAGACGTTAAAAACCGATTTCGCAAGGAAGTTGTCACAATAAACCTGTCGTCACGACATGTTGTCACCTGAGTTCTGCCGTTGCCGCAATTGTTCGTTAGTCTAGGCCTTGCTGTCCAGTGCAGCAACAATTTGTGCGGCTTTTTCGGACGATACGTCCATATTCGTGAGAGAAAATCGTGTTTAAAATGAAAACAGACTAGCAATTAAACAATTAGTAACGATAATTCAACATGTAACAAAACAATAAAAATTAACATCAATCACAACATTAACGTAACAACGAGTTAATCTTTAGTAAATTGACAAGATTTCTTCTATATAATATTTTCTATCTTTTGTGACAGTACCATTTTTAAATTTGACTTTGTTTTTGTGTTTATAAACCAGCCTTTATTTTCCAATACCAATAAATGTAAAAAGTTTGCATATTTCGTAATAAAATTTTATTGAATGTGTTCTTGCACTATGATGCAGTTTATGTGTTCGCCAGTGTAAATCAATTTTTCATTACTAAAATATTAATATCTATGAATAATAATAATGTCTATGAACGCTTCACACCACGTCAGTCTGGCCCTGTGGTAAGTATCCGAAGAACTTTTGTTACGGGGACCAGACAAAGGGAAGTATATTAAATACAATATATATTTAAGATTTTAATCATATTATCATAAATATATAATATCATGACCCAGAAACATTGAAAACTTTTTGTTTCCTCAGCGGGATTCAAACCTGCAACCTCCGACTCGAGCGCCGACACGCTAACCACTGAGCCACAGAGGCCGTAAAAAATATGTATAGGTAGTAGGGCCATACAACTTTATAAAATGTATGTTCATTATTCAGCTCAAAAACTCAGCCAGTAGTTTCGCAGACCCGTGGACGAAGAATATTTTTATAATGCGTATATTTATCAGTCTTGTGTTTTTGGTCAGCGATCTGTCTTTTTATTAAAAGAGATAACCGCTATCAAATAAAATTAAACCGACTTCCAAAGTAAAAATACACAAAAAGGTATGAAATTAATCTTATTTTCTAAATAATTCCCTTTTTATATTCAGTTTAAGTTGGATGGTACCGACTTCAAAAATATGAAGATTGTTTAGAGAAATCGTTAAGATTTTAGCCAAATTTAAAAGCAGAATTATTTAGAAAATAAGATTTATTTCATTTTTTAGTGTGTATAATATAATTACTTTGGATGTCAGTTTAATTTTTGTTTAAAAATAATAATTTTTCCCTTTTTAGTCATATATTTATTACATTATTATTAACATATTTTAAGAACTTTTAATAAAAACTGTCGAATATATAACTGTCGTATTATAATACGCGCCAAGCTCCCATTAGGTATTGTATATAAGATGATGATGATAATTACTGTAAGTTACATAATGGCATATGCTTGCAGTTCTTTAAACAATGTCGTTATTTCCAAACGCGTATCTTTAAAGACTGAGTTATGTTCAGTGCTTTTGGGTCCAGGGTATACCTTGGTGCAAAATCTTACTTTTTGGTAGCATGTGTTTGGGTTACTTCAGAAAAAGTCAAAATCAATATATGTGTCCATATCAATTTCAAGGAGTTCCCTCGATTCCTCATGGATGCCATTATCAAGTCACCACTTTGGTGATAACGAGACCAATTTAGGATTATAATAACCTTTACATCAAAAAATTTTTTTTTGAAAATTGGTCCATATACGGCAGAGAATGTTCAAAGATATCTGTGTCGGTGTAAAATACTATGAGAAGTACCTATTTTGTCATCATTATATGATTCATACCTCCATATTGTGATGATAGTTGTGATGATGATGATTACTTTAATTGACATAGTGACTTATGTTTGCAGTTATTTAAACAACGCTGAAATCCCAAAACAAGTATCTATCTATAAGGAGTCACGATTTCTGTTCAGTTCTTTTGGATCCAGGGTATAACTTAGTGCAAAATCTTACTTTTTGGTAGCATAATAACCCAAGCTAGCTAACTTCTGAAGTAAGGTTAGCTAGCTAACTAACCCAAGCTAGCTAACCATACTTCAGAAAAAGTCAAAATCTCTATATGTGTCCACATAAATTTCGAGGAGTTCCCTCGATTCCTCATGGATGTCATCATCTAGTCATCACTTTGGTTAGAATGGGACCAACTTGGGATTATACCATTTACATCAAAAAAAGAAATTTTGATGTCAGTCAACAGACGGCAGAGTTATCGTTGAACATACAAAAAATATATAAATACATACAGCCGAAAGTATAACCGCCTCTTTTTTTGGAATTCGGTTAAAAATCAGATTAAATCTACTTTATTGTGCACATAATAAAATACATAAAAAAGCATTACAAAAACACATAAATTTTTATCTACAATTAAAATTGTGCACCTAAACACGCTGACTGAACTACAAGGCAGACTATCGCTTGTACAAAACTTATTAGCTCATACTAGAATTACAAGGCGTCACAGCCTGTCCACATATCTACGGCACGATGACAACGTAAAATTGTGCGGTGCCGTGGGCACGGCTCGTTGACTATATGATACGAGATTCGGCGGTCCCGGTAAAATTCAGAGCACTGAAAATATAACTCTGTGCTGATAAAATAGTTGAATATCAAGTGTCGCGCTGTCATATATGAATGACATTGACATTTGACTCGACATTTGTTTGTCGATTTTCAGCTCTATAGTATTACAGCAGAATTCTATTTTCAATGCTCTTAATTTTCTATGGTTTTCCGGATTCCGGATCATATAGTCCCAGCCTATCGTGAAAATCGCCCGCGCTGTGCCATGTAAAATTCTGGTATATTTTGCGCCGTTCTTGACGCCGCTACAGCGCGCCGTTTTACGTAGACGACGTCATGGCGTGGACACTGGACACGTGGACAAGGCGCCCTCAAAAGTTTCAGCTAGTCATAGTTTCAGTTACATTCCATAGCATAGTGTTATGATAATGTATGACTTACTTGGCTCCCAGTACTTTAGCAGTTGGTTACACGTCAGTAACGTCTAACTTTTGGACTCAATAGTTACTAGAAAGATAACATTAGGTACTTCGCTAATTGAAATCAAGGACGATAGCTTTTGTAATAATCTCTACAGACCACAACGATAAACTTGCACTGTTAGTCTTTGCCCATAGAATATTGTATGGGTAAGAAAACTTGCCCCGACTGATAATAATAATAATTATGTTTTACTTGTCAATTTCTATGTGTTTTCTCAAGATTACCTGATCACTCTTTTCCAACGCTACATTTACCACTATGAAAAATTATAACGGATAGAGAACATAAAAATTAAATAGGAATTATTTCTGTTTAGTGTTTTATGTTGTTAATTGTTTTTGTTTGTGTTCTGTTATGAGTATAAATAAATTTTACATTAACAGTCGCGATCTCAAAGGTGCTTTTTTGGGACGTTTAGAACGAGTAAGCATTTCATGATTAAAAAGTTGAAACATGAGTGCTTTTAAAATTAATGCTTTTTAAAAGATAAATTTATGAAAAATAAAGCAACTACCTCAGATTAATAACACAGTAGGTGATAGTTTCATACAATAATTGTCAATATTTTTTTCATATTCCATATACAACATTTACGTGTTTTAATTGCGTATCTATTTGCGTGTATTAAAATTTAAAATATGAATTATGTTCGAAATTCGACGATTAGGCGACCTGTAGTTATAGGTACCTAAATATAACAAGATTTTAACTAGAGAATATAACAAATTCCACATATTTCATGTCATATTGTTTCTCGTAAAGCATTAATGCTACTTTGATATTGGTTGCATTCCGCTAAAATGGAATCCTTTGTGGCGCGTCTATTATCTGGGCAAGTGTAACTTGCTGCAGATTCAGACTGCCAGAACCAATTTACAAACTTGTTTTATTTAATTACACGAGGTATGAAAAATATCATAGAACGTTCTATTGAATGCCAATTTTGAATTTGTGAAATCGTAAATAAATTTTTAAAAAATCACGTAAGCACGAGTGTGATGTATGAAGTCACGGGTCATATCCTACTACTATTATAAATGTGATAGTTTGTGAGGATGGGTGGATGGATAGAAGGATGCACGGACGGATGGATGGATGTTTGTTACTCCTTCACGCAAAATTACTGAACGGATTTTGATGAAGTTTTGTATGGTGGTAGTGTAAGCTCTGGATTTTTTATCCCGAAAAAGTACAGTGTTTCCGTGGGACACTGTATTTACGCGGGCGGAGACGCGGGAAAAACTGGTCTAAATATACAATAAAACATTTGTGTAGGTAATAGCGTAAAAACATATACCTAACGAAAGGACCCGACAGGCGTTGTCCTGCCGGGCTGATTTGTGAATCAAAACCATCCAGGGCGCCACCCAAACGCATACAATAAAATTCATTCAAATCGGTCCAGCCATTTAGGAGGAGTTCAGTGACATACACACGTACAGTAGAATTATATATATAAAGATATGATGTGAAAGTCAAATTTGGAATGATACAACTTTTGAACTAGCCTTTCACACTACAAACTAATAGAAACAAATCAAATTCACGAATTTATCATAAAACAGTAACGAATTCTCACGTATAGGAAATTCTGTGACACAATTTAGGGCAACGATAAAATGTATTATTTCGGAATCGTGTGTCGTAATTCAGCCAACATAAATTCCAGGCCTCTCGGAGTTACGCGGAGATATCGCAGGCTTTGTCTTAGGACGTGCGCACACTTTCACATATTTTTTATTCAAATGTGATGAATACTTAGTCGGTTATTGTCTGCCCTCAAGAGGCGTTACCTCAGATAGTAGGTATATCTCTAAGAAATATATTGGTTAAATGTTTTAGCCTGCCATTAAATTAGATAACATTGTTTCGTGAAACCTTAAATGAACATTACCTGTATATTTCACGATCGCCTCCGATGATCTCTATCTGTATGGTACCGGTAACAAAAAAATACATTTTATAAAAATTTTAAAATCATGCATTATTAATAAAATTCTTAATTTCTAGAGCATTAGTAAAATCATAAAATTCAGAATTCTTCTAGTACACCGTAAGTTTTAATCCGGCCACCGGATTTTGTATGGATTTCACCGCCACATAAGCTGCGGCGTTTATCGCCGACGCTGCGGGACAAATGTCATAGGTAATATTATTACAAATCTTTCGGCGAGGCCACAACACAACACTGTGTTGCGACGACGCATCGCTCGAACGACGTTGTACAATTCTTGTAAATTGTATTGTGCAATGCGACGTCGTTTTAGGAGATGCGCCGTCGTAACGGGTGTTCTGGCATCGCCTTTAGGGTCAATTCACACCGAAACGAAACGGTACGCGACATAACGCTTAATTTTTAACCGATTTCAAAAAAGGAGGCGGTTATACGTTCGGCTATATATTATTCGCATTCGTATATATATTTATATTATTTAACATAGCTATTAAACTATATTGATTATACAAGAAGATACACGTTTCAGTGTAAGAGTTCGAATTCAGGTTGCAAAGGTTGCACCGCGCTGCACATCGTGTAACTGATGTCATATGAAACGCTCATATTTTGTATAGTGAATAAAGTTCAATATTGACCAGCTATCTTAAAGAATGCAGTGACGCGTATCGTCGTGTATCGTTGCGATGTGAGCTGACCCTCAGTGCAGCCGCGGCGCTGTGGGAGCTACGGCGCGTGTGTTGACGTACCGACATGTGTGCATCAGCCTTAAAACGCCCTTACGCAGTTCTTTCGCCCCCACAGTTTGTACATATCTCTCTTTTACGGCCGCTCTTACTTCGATTTAACTTGCTAATCTTTTTCCACCAAATCCTGTTTGCTTCGTGCTGGATTTTTCGAACGAATGCAAGCTCGATGGTTTTATATCATTTTTCGCAGGACTGTCCACACCTGAATACTTATGATTGAATTTATTTTTAAATACAAAGTTTAGGCCAATACAACGTATAAATGGTGATACGTTGATGAATGTATATCCATATAACAAATCTTATTGAATATGGAATATATTCATTTTTCACATCCTACTACTATTATAAATGTGAAAGTTTGTGAGGATGTATGTATGAATGTTTGTTACTCTTTCACGCAAAAAGTACAGAAAACAGATTTCGATGAAATTTTACATGGTAGTAGCTTAGGCCCTGCATTAAAACATAGGCTACTTTTTACCCGAAAAAGTACATTTTTTTCCGTGGAATACCAAATACTGTATTTACGCGGGAGGAACCGCGGGAATAAGCTAGTCTAAAACGAGTTGACATTTAATCGAAAATTGTTAATATTTGAAACTTCACATATGAAATACCACCTAAATATAAGGTTTGGTAAAATCAACTACGAATATTTTGGGCATAATAATATGATCTACTGCTCATAAATAATTGTTGTACCTATTCAAAAAAAAAAAAAAAAAACCTTTATATGGGCGAGTTTGCGTTTAACGGAGATTCACCCATTATGAGATGTTTTTTTTTTACTTTGAGTATGACAATAATTTTTTTGCCTTAACGTCTTTGAGGAGATGAGCAGTAGATCATACACTCAAAATATCCCTAGTTGATTTTACCAAACCTTATATAAACGAATTAATTACTTACACAAACATATCTAATGTTTAAATGTATGCATTTAAATCCAATGGATTTAAAGTAGATGATGCTTAAAACAATTAATAGACTTTGATTTCAATTTGACGTTTAGTAATTTGTTCAATGAATATTTATTATTAATTATAAATTGAATAAAATCGTACTCTAACTAAGATTTTCGACAAATTTTAATAAAAACAAGGCGTATGTATAAAACAGGACATTAAACTGATATGAACCATTTCACCAAATATTTTGAAACATCCTACTAATCCTACTTATATTTATATGAAGGTATGTGAGGATGGGAGGGATGAATGCATGTGTGGATGTGTGGATGGATGGATGTTTGTTACTCTTTCAAGCAAAAACTACTGAACGGATTCCGATAAAATTTGGTATGATAGTAGTTTAAGTTTCTGGATTAACCCATAGGCTACTTTTTATCCCCAAAAAGTACAGTAAATCCCGTGGGCAAAAGCTAGTACTAAATACTCAGACCAATGATGATAATGAAATTCTGATACGATCACCAAAGCATCAATTTTGCCACCATAAATACCCTTTAGAGTTCCGTTAAAAGGATTGGTAAGAAATATTTTATACACATCTTTATTACAATTTTCTATTTAATAAATATTTGTAAAGGTGGTGTCATGTATGGCGACCGCGATACGCAAACTGATGATGATCAGTTGTAGAATGGACGTAGCAAGTCGTGATTCTATCATGTTAATATACTTATTCCTGTTATTATATACCTACAAGCTGTGGATCACAATTATATTATAGAACTTTCCCCCACTCTTATGACATCAAGAGTCTCAATTAAGTCCAAGTGGACTTGGAAAGTGGAAGACTCAAACCTTTATTGATACCTTTATACAGGGTGGCCAAAAAGTCGTGGATCAAACGAAACAGGGAGATAAAGGAGGTAATTTCCAACAAAAAATCTTTCTCCAGCATGGCTATAACTTCATTGCACGAAAACATATGAACTATTTTTGTTTTTTCAATGAAAGTACCGAGTTTTTTTACAATTTAATCAGTAAAAAGTTAAAATGATTAAAAATAATTAAAAAAAAGCTGTTGTATTATGACTCGATTTTGTATCAATACTACAAAAAATGTATTGCAGCTCTTGGTATCAAACTTAACGAGCAATTAATATTTTTCCGTAAATTTTAATGCGTTTCAAAAAATTACTTCTCACTTTAAGAGCACCATTTGAAAAAAAACGTATTACGGAAAGGTGACCCTGTATTCTTGCCGGTTTAATGCTGATTAAAATGAGGTACAACACTTTACTTTTTGATCTTTAGTTTTGGTTTTATGATCATTTTTTCATACCAAGGTGCAAATTTCATTAAATGAGTCTTATTTTTAAATTTAACGATTTATCTTTTCTAGAAAACGAAAGGGTCATACAATACAAACAACTCTGTAAAAACACTCGATACAAAGGAATTGTGCCTCTCTTTCACACTAACCATTTAATCCTTTGTCGAAAAAGGTCAGAATACCCGTCTTAGTTCAGGTAGTAGAATGCCGGGCGAAGCAGAGCGGGAGGGGTGGAAGCGCGTGAGTATCTTTCTTTGTTTAGTGTCTCACTCACTTTCTGGATGTGACTACGCACACTTATTATTTTGTACGGTATTTTTTGTGATTAGTTGTGACCCGCGCTTCGTTTCTGGACTTGTGATTGATTGCCTACCTGTGACCTACGCTTTGTTTATGGACTTGTGATATTGCCTACCTGTGACCAGCGCTGTGTGAATCTGATTTTGTGATCACTTCGGATTGGCTAGATAGGCTAAAATGGCTGCTGCGAGGAGAGCATACACCCAAAGGGAGTATGCAGAAATGCATTACCTCTATGGTTTTTGCGACGGTAATGCTCGCGCTGCTGCCAGAGAATATCGACAACGCTACCCTAACCGAGACCGTTTCCCGGACTACAGGGTCTTTATGCGCGTGCATAATGCGTACATCGAGGGAACCTTACCCGGGAAGCATGCTGCGAGAACAGGAAGACCAGTAGTACGATTTGATATTGAAGAGCAAATACTGAGACAGTTAAGATTGGACCCTGGTATTAGCCAACGCCAAAAATCACGAAATCTCGGAATCCCACGATCGACGGTGCAGCTTATCATTAAAAGAAATAAATTTCACGCTTACCACGTGCAAAGTGTGCAAGTTTTACTGCCAGCTGACTATGAACCTAGAGTGAGGTTTTGTAGACAGATGCTTAGAAGACACAGAGGGGATCCGCAGTTCTTCAACAAAGTGTTATGGACTGATGAGTCAAATTTTAGAAGAATGGGAGTTTTTAACATCCACAATTTACATTATTACTCCAGAGTGAACCCACATATCATCAGAAATGATCGATCCCAGCATCTGTTTGGGATAAACATGTGGGGTGGAATAATTGACCAGCAGCTTGTGCTACATGAAATTCCACCAAGGCTGAATGGTGCTATGTATTTGAATTTTTTACAAAATAATTTGAACCAAATACTGAACGAAGCTGAGATTCCTGAAGATAGAGTGGCAGAAATGTGGCTGCAACAAGACGGCGCCCCGCCTCATTACACTAGAGCAGTTCGAGAACATTTGAACGAGCGTTTCCCTAACCGGTGGATTGGTCGAGGTGGACCTATTGCATGGCCACCCCGGTCGCTCGACCTTAATCCCATGGACTTTTTTGTTTGGGGCTATTTGAAAGAAATAGTGTATCATGGAGAGAATAACACCGAACAAGAACTACGACAAAAGCTCGAGTTTGCTAAGTTACAAATTCAAAATAACAGAGGTGCATTCCGCCGATTACGAGCAAATTTTATTAGGCGGTGCAGATTGTGCGTTATGGTCAGAGGTAGGAACTTTGAACATTTAATGTAAAAATTTGTATTTAATAAAAGTACTAAGGCACAATCGTTGTTTTTATTTATAATGGCTTCTGAAATTACTATGTAATATGTATGAAAAAAATCTAATTTTTCCTTTGAATTTATCATTTTATGAAATTTGCACCTTGATATGAAAAAAGATTATAAAACCAAAACTAAAGATCAAAAAGTAAAGTGTTGTACCTCATTTTAATCAGCATTAAACCGGCAAGTTTTTATAATACAGGGTCACCTTTCCGTAATACGTTTTTTTTTCAAATGGTGCTCTTAAAGTGAGAAGTAATTTTTTGAAACGCATCAAAATTTACGGAAAAACATTAATTGCTCGTTAAGTTTGATACCAAGAGCTGCAATACATTTTTTGTAGTATTGATACAAAATCGAGTCATAATACAACAACTTTTTTTTAATTATTTTTAATCATTTTAACTTTTTACTGATTAAATTGTAAAAAACTCGGTACTTTCATTGAAAAAACAAAAATAGTTCATATCTTTTCGTGCAATGAAGTTATAGCCATGCTAGAGAAAGATTTTTTGTTGGAAATTACCTCCTTTATCTCCCTGTTTCGTTTGATCCACGACTTTTTGGCCTGTATATATAAACTTATGATAACCTTTATGAGTCCTACCATTGCTGACAGTGAAGGTGATTGCCAGCAATGGTGGGACTCAGACACTTCTTAATAATTTGTTCAGTCTGTATATAATCCTACTATCCTACTAATATTATAATTGTGAGGATGGATGGATGTTTGTTACTCTTTCACGCAAAAACTACTCAACGGATTTCAATGAAATTTGGTATGGTAGTAGTTTAGGCTCTGGATTAAAACATATGCTCATTTTATCCCGAAAAAGTACATGGATCCGCGGGCAACAGCTAGTTTATAGTATTATGAAAGATGTAATAACATAGCATAATTTACATTTGATTTTTAGCAAGCGCCTGTACAAGGCATTAAATTATATCAATGTGATATTTTGATTCGAAATTTCGGTCCGCTGCGCATCGATTCTGCGCCTATGAATATGAAATGAATTAACCCTTGTGTATACTACCTATATACGCAAAATAAAAAGTTTGTGAAATATTTCTAGTTATAATTTTATAAACAAACTTGGTCGCGCGAACTAAAATTCGCCAGTCGCGGTCGCCTGCATCGGATTCCCGCCTTTAAGGGACGGAGCAAGGGCGAAGTGCTACTTTGATCCCTTATTCTATGAAGTTATTACTGTACTTCTCCATAAACTGATTTCCTACACCCATTCAATATCAAAGCTAATTTGAACTAAACCCTCGTAAATTTGAGACTATCAACGTCTTATTTTGTCACGTTCCCTGTATCTCTATTTATATTATTTTCACTGTTTTGTCTAATTAACTAGTTGTAAGGTTATATATTATATATATTCGTCTCTGAAATGTTGCGTTTGTAATATTGTTTTTATGTTTTTCTCCTAAATAACGTCAATACCTGAGCATTACCTATAATATTAAGCTTTATAAAATTATTACTGCCTAATGCCTATGTACAAACGTACTAAATAGTTGCAATATGTTATTTTTATTCTTTACATTGATTTATTTGTTTTAATTTATTTAATAAGGTAGGTACACTAACATTACACACTTAAAATAACTTGAAATACATCTGTCATACTATGATGTGTGTTCCAAATTAAAGGCATACACATCTATTTAATTAATTGATTGATGCATTATAATATTACATATTGGTTTCTGATCAAGAACAAGCAATTATTAGCTGAACATTATTGGTACGATATGTCAGTAGCATTTTCTGGAAACCTGCTATCGGAATCCTCGAGGATTTGACGTACCTCGTAATTTACAAGCGTATTGATATTCTGGGTTTCCTTAAGCGATGTTTGAATTGAAGGCTGTGTAAGATAAACGTGTTAAACCGACGCGAACAAATCTTCATACGTTTCACACAAAAATGGAGTAAGAATTTTATACATGTCTAAGAACTAATCATAATCAGTAATTGAAAATATTATAAATTAATACCATATTATGATATAGAAGTTACCCACATTATTAATCGATGCCACCAAACTGTTAATAAGCAAATGAATAAGAGCTAAGCATTTTAGAAAACAGATTAAAAGCAAAAAACTTTTTTAAAGCTTTCCTTTAAATGCCCTATATTCAAATGTAATATTTTGTTAAAAATTAACAAAATATTGCATTTGAATTTGGAATCTGTCATTTTTATATGATTGTCATTGATTTGTCTCATTTTGGCGCCAATACACTGTACAATATTTTGCGATATGGTTTGGGGTGATAAAGAGAACCGAATCGCTGTGATGTGATTGCATTACACAAAGTAGGTTTGGAGCCAAATGCAATTTTTAAAACTCTCCATACGCTTGGGTATTAGTAAAATGTTTGTGTATCGGGATATTAATAGGTACAATGAGATCTCCTCTGTTTGTGACAGAAAAAAATCTGGCCGTCCACGAAGTGTTCGTACGAAAAAAATCGTCAAAGCAGTAAGGGAAAACATCGAAGAAATCCTGTCAAAAAAGCAAAAGATTTTATCTCGGGAGATGAAGATATCACCTAGAACCATGTCGCGTATTTTAAAAGATAACTTAGGACTTGCAGCCTATAAGAGACGTACTGGTCATCTCTGATAATTTAAAAAAGAATAGGGAAGAAAAAATTTTGTTTACGGTTAAGAAAATTTAATTTTTTTTTGAAAATTTGATTTATGGTCAGTTTTAGAGAGTACAGATTCCTCTAAACGCCATGATAATTTGGAGTCCCTAAAACAATCCGTACGATTGGCAGTGAAGAATTTTCCCATAGAAAGAGTGCGTGCTTCTATTGATAATTGGCCTCAACGTTTAAAGGACTGTATTGCAGCCAATGGAGAATAAGCTATTAGCTATTAGCCTTCGAATAAGCTTTTTATATTTTAAATTGTTTTATATTTATGTATTAAACTAACACACTGTAAAAGTAATAAATGTTATTTGCAATTGACAATTTTTTTTTGTTTCAGTGTTTATGGCACGACTAGGTATATTATATGTATATATAATATCTTTTCTTTTTATAATATTAGTATTAATATTATAAAAAGAAAAGATTTGTTTGTTTGTTTGCACTGAATAGGGTCCGAAGCAACTATACTAATTTTGATGAAATTCGGCACATACATAAATTAGACTCGCATCAAAATGTACGGTTCCTTCAGGATTTCTTTTTGCACGCACGAAGTCATGGGCGAAATCTAGACATGTACTATATTATAGATATTATATCATCATTCAAATGTGTATACATATTAAAAAATTGTGTATACAAAATTTTAACTTCGATTGAGTTTAAATTTGAAGATTTCTGCTTAAAAATTGAGTTGCAAGGCTCCACCTGAACGTATAAATGTAGAATATCTATTTGTAGTATATAAATGTAGAAAACGTAAAATATTTAAGAAAGGTTGATACAATCTTGTACTCTGCAATAAAATTATAACCTGTAATTTATATACGTAATACAATAAATATACAATAGCAAACCATCTCTAAACCCAATTTTTAAGAAAACCTTGTTATTAACAGACACGGGCTATTGGGCAGCTTATCCTCAAGATTAAGGCTTTCCCCACACGCCCACGTCTCGAATAAAAATGGAAGCGACGAAATATATCTTTATAGTAATGGGAAAATTGATTTAACGGTTGTATATAAATAAGGAAAACACATTTCAGAATCTCACGAGAACTACTGCCGATAAGGCTATAAATATTTCAAAAATACAATCGTAATATTTTTGTCCGAAAGCCTAAAAGGAGTAAGCTTTATACTTTTGACTAATGTACCTAGTTTAATAATGTACAAATTCTACTTATAACTATTTTCTTAACAGTATTCCTAGGATATCCCAATTTCATAGCATTACTAATTGTATAATATACCTAATAGGCAAGCACCTAAGAATAGGAATTTGGCACATACCAAAATACAAAGCTTTTTAATTTAATACTAGGTGTCCTGACACACATTTTTTTGTCTTAACTATGAACTAGAGTAAATAAATAGGTAACCAAACAGGTAAACTTAACGTATATATAAATATTTGACAATCAAGTGACAAATTGAATACAGTGAAAGTAAAGAAAAGTTTAATCGCCGTTTTTAGTATTTTTCCCGCAGTTGTTCCAATATCTCACACCGTTTAAACCTTCCCTAAACAACCATAATCATTTCAAGACCAAAATTAGCCAAATCGCTCCAGCCGTTCGCAAGTTTTAGCGAGACATTGGAATTAAAATTCATTGTTACATATAAGAAAGAAAATAATAATAACACAGTAAAGGGTATTGTAAACATTTCATTCTCAAAATATTGGACAAATTATATCGGTGAAGTTTTACAAATCGGATCATTTATTCGAAGTTCTAGACCATGTTTAAAATAAATTTCAATACTTTGCAAAGACAAGCACGTCATAATATATTCATATAAATCAAACGGCAAAGAAATCTAAGCCGTATACAATATCGCAAATATCTTTGTAAGAAGCGAACTTCTGCGAGAATTTACGATACAAACGCTTTGATATACTCACTTGAGTAAACAAACATGAATGCCTTTATACAACTTTCATACTGAAAGTAGCTCTCAGTAGCTCGCAGGTTATTTCAAGACACGACGCTTTTATACGGTAGCGAAAGCACAGGGGCTCCACACCCACTTTAAGTGTTTGATTTTAAATAGAAATATATCAGTGAAATAGGTTTTATTTTACATATCACTACGCTATTTCTTCAGAATTTATCTGGTATTATAGTTATTGACTACATTTCCAAATTCATATTTTAACCTTTAAAAAGTACGATAGTTACATCTTTTAATTCAGTATCTTAGATATTGGAAATAATAAAAAAGCCAAATGAAACTTAAGAAGCTTTTTTCGGAAAGTCAATAGAAAAAGCTACCACCGGTTCAACCCTATCCCGCCGAGAAGAACCGATACAATAAAAGATATTTAAGATAAACGGTAATTTTATAATTATATATTACTATATTATGCTGTCTGTGTACGTTTGTAGCTCGGCTCAGTGTTACTTTGTAAGCCTTTTAAAATTGACGCGACCGTCCTAAGAAATTCTCCTCGTCCTTGAGAAGTACCTAATATTATGCTTGTGTAGCAAAGTGTATAGGTATGTGTTTTCACAATCATAAAATGGCCAGTAAAACATCAAAATTTTTCTTATAATAGATACCAATTAAAAAGTATTCCAATAACAGATAAAAAAAATTAATTACTATACAGTGAACATTAATAAAACTCATTTGAATATTTTCATTGTCTATTGAATACAGCGAAGATAACTTGTCGAGTGACTGAAAGATTCACGATAAATTTTTACTAACAACGGTGTACCTTAACTTGCCACTGACTATACGAGCCTGTGTTGTTCAGAAAAATGAACATTATTAAATACATCAAATATTATATAAAATACATGACAGGAAAATAGATAATAATATCTTATATTTAAATTCTCGTGTGTTGTTACAGATCTCTTCCGAAACGGCTCGACCGCAATTTTATGAAATTATGCTGGTGAATGTTATTGGTATGAATATAGGGTGTAAGCTATTTTTGGGGTATATATAAAAAAATATATAATTATAACCCTACATTTTCAACCTTCTAACACCAACCCCTATTGTAAGCGATGTTAATACTGGATCAATCTTCCTCCTCACATCGACTGCAGCTACAAACAAAGCTCCCCCATACCGATTTCGGGGACGGAGGCCGCTTTCCGGCCGGTATTCATTAATGCAATAAAAAAAATGCTATTTTTTAAGTTTCGATATTGTTTGTAGCTGCAGTAGACATGTCGATAACTCTCTCACATATGTCCTGGTTGTCTAAAAAGTCATTTTACGCATTTCTATTGAAAACTGACAAAATTGATGTTTTCTAATATGATGAAATCAGATGCATCATGTAGCCATTTTACAAGCAAAAATATATTTTTTGCTTGTAAAATGGCTACATGATGCTACTTTATGTTTACGTTATGCTACTTTAGGTTTTTCATATATATATGAAAACCTAAAGTGGCCTTTTAAGACTCCCTGTAGGTTGTAGGTCTGTGTAGGTGTTGGTGTAGGTGTAGGTGTAGGTGTAGGTGTAGGTGTAGGTGTCGGTGTAGGTGTAGGTGTAGGTGCAGGTTGTAGGTGTGGGTTGTAGGTGTAGTTGTTGGTAGTTATTTATTTATTCCAGTTCAAAGTTGGGCTATTCTAAAATCCGTTGCAGAAAAACGTGGCGATAAATCTAAATTCTGGAAAAAAAAAGTTTAATTTAGGTGTAAAGATATTTCATGCTGTGTACGTAATTTTATAAAATCCAATTTCGAAGCTCTGTCTGTCTGCGGTCTGGGACATAATTTTTTTGTATGAAAAACAACTCTGTTACAATAATGCAAAGATTATAAACTCAAGATAGGCTATGACGCACATTTGACACAACAAACCTTCATACAATAAAAAGTTACGCCATCTTAGTTTACACCATACTTCAAATGTCAAAATGGCCACAAAATTTTCTGCAACGGATTTTAGAACGACCCAGTTAAGACAACCCAGAACAACGTCGGTTGGGTACAGCTAGTAATTAATATTATTACTATCGTTTATGCTTATATCTAAATAAAGTGGCGAGTCTAACATTATGATAATAATACATCAATATTAAACTCTAAGAAAAACATAAAAACAATTTATTCAAAAACTACCTACCTACTCGAGTTTTCAATTTAAATTGATGTGAATTGTTTTAACGACGTATAGCTATAGCTTGTTTAAGCGAAAATTTCATTTCAATGAAGCGAAGGCGAAGAAATTTTCAATTAACAATAAATAACAACGCTTTACTATTATTTCTGAAAAATGAAGCAACAAAACCTCTCTTATTTCCCCTACAACTTCAATAGTTTTGAAAGTGATTAAGACCGGATAAAATCAGAAGGTTACTTGACTTTCTGAAGCTCTTAAGTAATTAGTATCGTATATAACAGTCAATTCTGCAATAATGTCTGTAATATAAAATACTAGCTTTAGCCCGCGGCTCCTCCCGCGTGAATACATTATCCCATTGGGACACTGTACTTTTTCGGAATAAAAGTAGCCTATGTTTTAATTCAGAGCCTAAACTACAAGTATACTAAATTTCATCGAAATCAGTTCAGTAGTTTTTGCGTGAAAGAGTAACAAAATATATCCATTCATACATCCATCCATCCAGTAGTAGGATAGGTAGGTAGAATAAGACATCATATCCACTATAGATAAATGAAATGAAATGTTTTATTTTTCAAAAAATTACATACAGAGATGTTTTTTTTTTTGCTATGCCCCCTGCACTATACAGAGCCTGTCTGAAATGCGAATAGATAGGATAGGGGGAACTACTATCCTATAGTTGGGGCAAAAGTAGCATATTTATTTTAGTGTCTCGGTTAATATTAACATACTTTTTGTATGGCATTGACCATCTTTACCCATATATCATCTAGTCCTATCTGACAATATTTGAGATGCCAAGCAAATTTTACGCGCTATTTACAAAAAAAAAATGTTTTATCCCGAAATGCATCTATCAGTCTAACATTTCAGCGGATAATGGGTATTCTATAACGGCTACATTTTTAAATTACAATCTCATCTACATCGTAAAACGAGGGCATTTCGCGCGTTTTTGTTAGAAATTATAATTAAACAAGAAAATATGGTAATACTGTCCCAGTTTATTGGCCGAGTATATAATCCAGTTCAGTAATCCATCGTTATGAGCATCGCGTTTGACATTTGATAAATCGAAATGAGGAGCCTTAATGCGATTCTCATTTGACTATTATTGTGTAAACCATCCAGTTTCCCTACCAGTTGTATTACAACAATTACATACGATTACTCATCCTTAATAATAGCTCCCCACACCGATTTCGGTGACGGTAGGCGGTTACATTGAAACCAGACCAGCTATTTTATAGTGTCCAAGTGTGTGCGCTGTACACAAGAGCAATCTCTCTTCCTTTTCTCTCATAGCCCAGATGAGACGTATGACTAAAACGAATGGCGAGAGATCAGGCGCAGGACCGACTTTTTACATGCCCATACGACGCATGGATCATCTTTCTTGTCAGGAAATCAGGTGATCAGCCTGCACGAAACTTAGAAACAATATTTTTGTTGTTCCAACGCGGAAAACGAACCCATGAGTCGAAAGCTATGCTCCAATCCACAGGAGCACGGAGGCTGTGTTTCATCCTTAATCAGAATAAAACGACCTAATCTCAATCCTACTTAATATTATAAATGTGAAAGTTTGTGAGGATGGTTGGATGGATGTTTGTTACTCTTTCAAGCAAAAACTACTGAACGAATTTCGATGAAATTGTATGGTAGTAGTATAGGCTCTGGATTAAAACATAGGCTACTTTTTATCCCGAAAAAGTACGGCGTTCCTTTGGGATACTGTATTTACGTGGGCGGAGCCACGGGCAACAGCTAGTCTATAACTCGGCTCGGCTTGACCGATACTTATGATTTTTTTTTTGCATATTCGGTAGGTCTGAGAATCGGTCGTAATCAATTTTTTCAACCCCTAAATATTTAATTTCATTTTTTCAACAAATTTTTTATTTTTACTTTTAAATGGTGTGGGCATTAAAAAATACATACAATTCTAAATGTTTACCCTTCTACCATCAACCCATATTTTTTAATAGTGATTTTAATATTTTTTCTTTTGATCCAAAGATCAACAATAGAGTTGCAAGATGGCAATCAAAAATAATAGCTGTCGTACGATAAATAGAATAGGTGTATATTGTAGGTGTAGGTGTAGGAGTAGGTGTAGGGTGTAAGTGTAGTAGTAATAAAATAAAATTGTCTTCGTCGCCAACCATTTGCATTTCGTTAATGGAATTTAGCGCACGCAAATCCGCAAAACATGTGTTTTTTCCTATACGGTCATGTTTTGCGGAAAAATTGACTCTATTTCGCGTGCACTAAAGTCAATAATCGGAATGCATAATATGGTAGAGGAATGAGACAATTTGTTGCCAGTGCACGCGCTGCTTAATTATGTAAAAAATATTAAAAATCTATTGTGTAACTTTAAAATGCACCTAATTACAAAACTATGCACACAACATTTTATATTTATATACATATTATTCTCTAACGTTACATTTCAATTTTGTCTGATCGTCCGATTATAAAATTTTAGTGTGTTGTGTATAGCTGCTGCTAATATACGAAACAGCATTTTGAAAGCAAACAGTAATAAGAAAATATAATATAAATAAAATACTTCGTATTAATTAAATATTTTACAGAAACATTTCATCTAATAGGATTCAAACAAAGATAAACATTTCGAATGTTGGTTCCAATTATTTTGTTGAGATAAAATATTATTTGATATAAAATTTGAATAGCTTCCGCTGAGCACCTTGTTTACCTACTTGTTTGTATTATATTATGTTCCAGATCAAAAATTAAAATAAAACATCAATTTTAAATTACATTATTTTAAGTGGTTCTTTTATTACTTTGAAACAGAAACAATTTTAATTTTTCTATAATAATTAGTGGTTTAATTTTTCTCCTTCCAAAATTTTGATAGAGGAGTTTGGTGACACTTGACCCTTTTGTTTCATAAACTTGAAAAAATTGGCACTGGAATACGTGGAATTTATCTGGCTACAAGAATACCAACAGAATATCAGTTAAAAAAAATACTACTTTACCTACTAAAACTAAAGACCAGTAAATCATACCAAGTGTGGAGGACACTTCATGGTACGATTATCTATCTTTAGTTAGGTATTGCTCTACATGATATGTAAGTCAGTGTACCTAGTCTCCTTTAAGAATCAAGTGTATCTCTCCTCCCTTATTATTAGAACTTAAAATTCTTATGAACTTACTTTCTTTGATGGCTTTTATATTGGTTTAAATCACTTATAATAATAATATGATAATAACAAGCTGCAATTTAATGCATTCATTTATTCATGATCAGAAAATTAAGATAGACAATATTCAACAACTTTGCTTAGAGACCTATAATTATTATTTATATATTGATTATTTCAATAATTTGTTATGCTTCTAACATCGGTTATTCGTGGTAAAAGTGAAATCGACACCTCCCCGACTGCTGGGAGTTAGTTCTGTTGATTTACACAGGAGGATTCACGTCGTATTTAATAAACGTAATATCAATATACAGTGGGGCTAGCACGAACAATTCACAAGCACGTTTTCGTAAAGTTATCTAAAGAGAATTGTATGAAAATACAAGTATACAAGTGCCTATACAATTGACATTTCTTAACGGTACGATTACGTATATGTCAATTGTTCGTGCTAGCCCCACTGTATTTATTAGCACACAACACCCTGTATAATTGTTTCAAGAGCATCCGTTGGTTAGTGATAGATTACCTGAGCTGTAGCCAAGAATGTGTAGAATGTAGGCACAGAGTAGAAAATATATTTATTTACGTACAGAGAAACAGCTTTCATAGACCGATCCAAGTTTTAAAATTTCAACGGCCCACAATTTATCCACACAATCGTACGTGATAGTGCAATCAAATCGAAAGCTAACTATGTAGCTGTTTATCTGTTTGTCTTTCTTTAATCAGTGCAGTACAGTAGGGGTTGGGCCTTGAACGGCGTATATTACTGAGAATATTTTAATAACAAATAAGCAACATTGTTAGTTTAAGTCCTCTACGTGGAGTTCAAAGATATATCATAGATCCGAAGGCTACCTTAAGAGGAATCGTTTGTTAAAGGTTGTAGAAACCTACGAAGAAGCAATTACTCCGAAACTATTCCGAAATTTTGTAATTGTTCTCAAATTAAGGAATTTGGATAATGGATAGCCTAGGCCACTTACGCAGATCTGGGTTGAAGTTAACCCCGGGTTAAATATCATATTATCTCTCTCGTTCTTCGTATTTATGAAAGAGACAGCATGATATTTTAACCCAGATCTGCGCAAGTGCGCCTTAATTATAAAACGTGGACACTAATTTCCAGATGTGGATTCTAGTTCATGTATCATTATAGATTTACATACGAACAGGGTTCATACGATGTCATCAGGTATTCCGACCTCCACACCGACTGTGATGAATATTAAATAGACTGTCACGAGGGGGAGGGCTGTCACTTACCTCTTTATTACATTCGTGACTTTTTATAACACGTTATTCCTATAATAATCTCTTTTGGTACTATTATTAATATATTTCCTTTTGATCAGGAAGACATATTACTAACTGTCCTGTCTCAAACCCAATCATAAATGACAACACTCGTGTTGGTCTCTACCTAAATTTTATGTTTTTATATTCCAAAGTCACATCGTGTTTACAATACTTTCCAACTGAAACTTGGGTAATAATATTTATATACCAACGATCTTTATATAAAATCAATATTACGTACTTCCAAATATTTAGATAAATATTATAATTTATAACTTGTTACGTTATACATTTTATGTTTTTAGATTCCAAAGTCGCATCGTATTTACAATACTTTCCAACTAGAACTTGGGTCATAATATTTATATACCAACGATCTTTATATATGAAATCAATATTACGTACTTCCAAATATTTAGATAAATATGTACTTATACCAACGATCTTTATATGAAATCAATATTACGTACTTCCAAACATTTAGATAATATGTACTTAAGTAATAATTTATAACTTAAGTACATATTATCTTAATGTTTGGAAGTACGTAATATTGATTTCATGTATTTATAATACATGAAATCAATATTACGTAATAATATCTAATTATAATAATATCTAATGACTCTTTCACACCACGTCAATCTGTTCCCGTAGTAAGTTCTCGAAGAACTCGTTCTACGGGTACCAGAGAACGGGAATATACTTAGTTAATGATTTTATAGTATACATGTATTAAGATTTTTATTATATTATACACATCCATGACCCGGGTGTTCCTGGGTCATAGATGTGTATTAAATATGTGTAATATAAACTTTTTTGTTCTTTCGGCGGGATTCGAACCCGCGACCTCCGGCTTGAGCGCCGACGCGCTAACCGCTGAGCCACAGAGGTCATCTAAATGTTGTTCGTTATTCTTAAAAGATAGGTAAAATGTAATTGTAATGAAAGTGTAGGGGACAGTAATTTTCCATAGGACTTTTCCAACGCTGGCTCAGTTCGGACTCGAAGATAGCAAGGTTACACTGATATAGGCAGAGCGAGGCGTATAAATGAAACACGAGTTGAGAAGAATACTGTACACAAAAATCGGTTTACTATTCTAGCTCATGGCAATGCCGTATAGAGAGCCTCTCGGTCACGCCTCCTGTGAGCCGATTAGCCGTCTCACTTTTACCATCATGTACGGCTATGTACCGCCGTTTTTCCTATTTACCATGTGCTAGGTACAGTGAAACACATTTTGTAAAACTCTTTATTTATTTTATGACATAATTATAATATAAAGCATTTCATAATCACACACTGATATACAGTTACAGAACATCACGTTCAAAGTTAAAAGTACAACCAAATGCTGTGTATTTTTATCACTATTTTTGTAATAACTTTTTAATCATTTAGTCAAGATTTTTATTATTTACTATATTAAACACAGTTATCTATATACTACATAAGAATTACGTTAAAATAGGACACTGTTTTTAAGATATGATCAAAATAAACATACGTTCAAAAACAACTGAATTACACTGATGCTATGAAATTAACATTTATATTTTTCACTAAATTTTCACGCTTAAAGCTTATAAAAAGTTTTAAAGCACCATATCGAGTGCGTATATACACTCGCTATGTGTTATATCACCGCGAGGCCGCTGTCCTTATCAGAAAGAGTACATAGAAACAGGTTTAAATGCCATTATACAGAAAACCATTTTTGCATTAATTACATGGAATTTCATACAGTCGAACTATTTTGAAACCTCATAACTACGTTAACAGTACTTAAAGTTTGAAACATTGCTCGAAATTTCAATCGTTAATTAAAATATAAATTTAATGGTGCGAGCTGTAATTAAGGTAATTAGTATAAGGTTACCTAGTTGGTACTTACCTGGTATAGTTTATAATTAATTACATTGGGACAACATGTATTTTTCTAGTGGGTTCTTGCTTAGCGAAAAAACGATATTGTGATACAAAAAGTCGCGATAAATTTCTATTCATTTTAAAATCATTCAGCTTCGTATGCAAAACTATAAATTATATATTAGATTTCTTTTCGTTGCTTGTTCTCTTTTAAATTCTCTCAAGTTGTTCGCGCCAAATAACACGACCTGTGCGTTGCGGTTTATAATGCGCAGATCAGGGTTAAAGTTAACCCTAGATTTAAATATCATGCGTTCTCTTTCATATTCACAAGTTTTACTTTTATAAAACGTATAATATTATCATATATGAATTGAAAATAAAGTAAGCAAAAGTTTGAATATATAAAAAGTTTTATATATCTAGAAGTTCTTATACAATAACGTTATATAATTTTCCGAAAAAAAAAAAACAGATATCCGAATTAGTATCGCAAAAACTTATTTCACAACTTAAGAAAATGCTTGCGTCCTAAAAATGTGACATCTGTATCATATCATCAACATCAAAATTATTTTCAAATCACGACAATATTTTTGATAAATTCTCGGCCTTCATTTATTTTCCCAACAAAATTTTTTGAATTTTCGAACCGAAAGTATTGTTCTTCCCTGTCTATCGAATCTTATGTCAATGCTCATTATTCATAACAATTTATGACAACGCTTACATTTTTCTTCATCATCTTCCGCAAGTCTTGAGATTTAATAAGTATGCAAACAATTCTATGAATATTTTATTTACATCTACGGGGACATTCTGAATTCAAAAGGTTGAATATATTGAAGCAAAAGCTATATTTTGTGCTAAAATGTTAGTTTGTTTTGAAAGTTAACATTTATTTTCTGAATAATCTGTTTCTCAATTCATCGTATCCAAAATAATAATACTGAATACTATCAATTTTAATACATTTGCACGTATTTTATTGAACTTCTAATTATTTTAAACATTTTTGTTTTTATTCGCGAGAAATCGCACTTTTAATTGTTAATTGAAATATGCAATTTTATTCATATAACTCCACAGTTATAGTTGACTGAATGCATGTCGAGTTTAAAGTTTTTGCCTTGTGTTTCATCGGTATTAGAATAGCACATTACGGCAGATGCTACCTGTCTTATTACCTATAGATAATGCCCGCGACTTCGTGCGCTACCCGCGTGAATCGTAAATTTTTCCGCGATAAAAATTAGCATTAAATAAAAAGTGTCTTTTCCCGTCTACTCTACATACATCTGTGCAAAATTTCATCAAAGTCGGTTGTAAATATAGTAATATTCTAAATATAGTGTGTCTAAATATAAATAAGATGATTTGAAATTAGTTTTAAATAAAGAGAACCATTATCCTGATTTTTTTTGTTTTTGACATGTTACACAAAGACTCATTATTTACACATAATATGTAGTTAATGAAGAAAATAATGTACAAGAAATTCTCTTTCCAATGACATTTAAGGCTTATTTGTATTGAGTTGGTAGACCAGTGTTTATACATTTCTGCCCATCCTCCTTTTTCCTCTTGTAACTATTAAACTACGAAACATGAAGCAGTTGCATAATATGTATACTTGGTTTAACGCTTGTTATTTTTGATCAAGAATATCATAACAAATAATTAATTTATAGATAAAAATATTATAAAGAGACCGTGTGTGACCGTGGGAAGTCAAACTTGTCAATGAATTGCTTTAAGCTGATGATATGATGATGATAATGATGATATGAACTGAGAGACAATTTTGTTACAATTGTTTTTAATACATAAACCTAACGCTCCACTTCGTCATATATATATATATATATAGGCTGCTGGAAGAAATCTCTTTTAGAAATAAGCCGTGACTTTTTGTCATCTTTCTTTGTTAATTGTATTGTAATAATTTTCTGTGTTTGCAATAAATTGTTAAATAAAAATAAATACTAGAGCTCATGTAAAGGATTTTTACCACTTTGTTGATGAGATTAAACACTACCATCTTACAGACAATGAAAAGTTGGTCAATTTTGATATACAATCCTTATTCACTTGCTTACCATTAAAGGAATGGATTGAAATTGTAACAAGAAAGCTTAAAGAAAAGAGCTAACCTGTTGAATATATAAAAATAACTGCTCCACACCGATTTCGGTAACGGTTCGTAACTGCCGAGGAATAGTGCCCAAGTGTGTAAGCAGTACACAAGAGCACTCTCTCTTCCATTACTATCATAATCGACACGACTGGCGAGAGATCAGGCTCAAGTCCGATTTTTCACATGCCCATCCGACGCATGGATCATCTTTCTTGTCAGAGAATCAGTTGATCAGCCTGCATTGTCCTAACCAAACTTGGAACCAACATTTTTTGTTGTTCCAATGCGGGAATCGAACCCATGACCTCCGAGTCGAGAGCCAAGCTCTAACCACTAGACCACGGAGGCTGGTCTGCAGAATTATTGGGACACTGCCTTATATCTAGCTATATGTTGTGGAATTATGACTTCTACAAGCAAGTAGATGGTTTAGCGATGGGCTCTCCAGTTTCTCTTGTTGTTGCCGATATATTTATGGAAGACTTTCGAGGAGACTGCTCTTGAGACCTGACCTATACAGCCCAGTATCCGTTCTACAAGCGGTATGTGGATGATACTTTCACAATATTACCATCTGACAAAGTAACCATATTCCTAAATCACTTGAACAGTCTCAACCCTAAAATACAATTCACAATGGAGTTAGAGACCATTAACTCTTTAGCTTTCTTGGACGTATTAGTAATAAGGAATCCCAATGGCACCTTAGATCATACTATATACTCGATCGATCGATATAGTATACTGTGTATCGCCTACACATACTAATAGATATTTAAATGGTTAGTCCCACCACCTAGGCTTATCCTTCACAGCTGTCAAGCGTTGGCAAAACTTTGTTTCGAAGAGCACGAGTCTGTTCTGTGATCAGCAGGATTTGGATACCAAGCTTCATCATGTCACACACGTTCTAAGTGACAACAAGCTTCGAGTTCCACGCCTGCATCACAGTGACCGAGTGAAATCAGCCACTATCGAACGAAACTGTGACTGCGGTCTCTCCTATACGAGGGCTGCACTAAAAGTATCGGGAATGGAATATTTCCACTGTTCCTGTCATATTAAAATCTTTTTAATTTAAAACTCCTTGGTTTTAAAAATCGAATACCGTTTATTTATTTAAAAAAAGATTCTCGGTCTTGTCACAAGGTCTTGTCAAACTTGTTTAGTCGTTGAGAAAATGGAATTGACTCGAGAAAATTCTAGAGCGATGATTTATTATGACTTTCGAAGTGGTTTAACACAAAAACAGTGTGTTGACCGGATGATTTATGCATTTGGTGATGAAGCCCACAATTTATCGCTGGTTTGCTGAATTTCAACGTGGACGTGTCAAGCTCAGTGATGATCCCCGTCAAGGTCGTCCAAAACTGCAGTCACCCAAGAAAACGTTGATGCTGTGCGTAAGCTGATTGAGGAAGATCGACATGTGACACACCGCGAAATTCAGGCAACTTTAGACATTGGCATGAGTCAAATACAAATAATCTTGCATTAACAATTAGGTGTAAAAAAGTTGTTTTCCCGATGGATACCGCATTTCCTCTGTGAAGAGCAAAAAGCGGCTCGCGTTACTTGGTGCGTCAGAACTCTCGAAAGATTCCACGCAGGATCCTCAAATGCTGTATACAACATCGTATCAGGTGACGAATCCTGGATATACGCGTACGAACCCGAAACAAAAAACCAGTCACGAGTTTGGGTGTTCGAAAATGAGTTAAAGCCAACAAAAATTGTTCGTTCACGGAGTGTTGCAAAAAAAATGGTGGCCACGTTTGTCTCCAAAACCGGCCATGTTGCGACTATTCCTCTTGAGGGACAAAGAACGGTTAATGCAGAATGGTATGCTAACATTTGTTTGCCACAGGTCGTTTCTGAACTCCGTAAAGAGAACTGCAACCGCCGCATCATCCTCCATCACGACAATGCGAGTTCTCACACCACGCACAGAACAAAAGAGTTTTTAGAGCAAGAAATCATAGAATTATTAGACCATCCGCCGTACAGCCCCGACCTAAGCCCTAATGATTTCTATACTTTCCCTAAAATAAAGAATAAATTGCGTGGTCAGAGATTTTCATCACCTGAAGAAGCTGTGGACGCCTACAAAACGGCCAATTTGGAGACCCCAACTTCCGAATGGAATGGTTGCTTCAATTATTTGTTCCATCGTATGGAAAAATGTGTCAAATTTCGCGGAGAATACTTCGAAAAGCAATAAATAAATTTTTAAATAGTAATGTTGTGTCACTTCCTTGATTCCCGAAATTTTCAGTGCCGCCCTCGTATAGGGCAAACTAAAAGATCCATCAAAACCCGCGTATGGGAACACATCGAAGATGTTAAACACCGTCGCAACAATAAATCTGAAATTTGCGTACACACACTGGATAAACCTCGCCATTACATAAGATTTGATAAGCCACAAGTAGTGGCAAAGGAACACCGTTATCGCCCAAGAATGATAAGCGACGCTATAGAAATTCAATAATAAATTCTTCAAGATAATGTAAGTATGTTTTGCGTGGATCGGAACACAAATAATAATTGAAGAATCTTTGGGTAGTTATCCTATATTCAGTTGAAGTTGTTCACTTCAACAAAATATAGGATAACTGTCACCTCATGCCTCCCGTGACCACGGAAGCTGGAAAGTAGCCGAAACGTCGGAAAAATAAAAGTGCACCGTGACACAATCCGTAACTATTTGTTAGAAACGTCAAATTTTATCGCAAAAAACGGGCAAATGATTGAATGACGACGTTTTTAACAAATAGTTATTGGTAGATTATTGAAACGGGCCGTAAAACAATGAACAATATTCTCGTAAACATAAGAAATCAATATAATATAATCGTTTTCTCTAAAACGGTTGCAAGTATTGTCCCTGGAAACTCCGCAATTTTACGATATATATGTTTTTTTCTTTAATCGTCCAACAGTATATCAATAATTTTGACTCTATTATGTCAGTCCGATTGGCAGTTTAGTTATGCGTATGTATAAATTTTACTTAGCATATTCGGAATATGGTAGGTTCGAATCCCGCCAGATAAATATTTTTGTGATTCTTTTCAGTTTTATAAATTAATTTTTATTATTGTTGTTGTATTGTGTACTATGTACGAACTTATCTGAGACATGGGGTCGGAAAATTTAATATAAGGCACTTTTGCCTACAGATTTTATATTTGAACTCGTGATAACTTCCAAATTAAATGTCCGATTTCGATGGAACAAAATTCGTATTTAATTTTTAAAACAATACTCTTCACGAGTCTCTGTTTATTTAGATAAGGATTAATATTAAATCACTAAAGAAATTAACGTTTTGTTGTCTCTGTAATTTGATTAAATTTTAGAAGACACAAGCTTTACTACCTACCTAAGTTTTACTACCTTAACAAAAAAGTCCGCGACAGCGTATAGGCAACTACTATGCTGTCGCGGACTTTCTTTTGTATTATATTGGTATGTTCTTTAATGTTGCAGACAATTATTTTGTTATACGAGTATCATCAATAGCGTATGCGCTGAAAGATAAATGGCATTTTTTTTGCACATTGGGTCACATTATTGAAGTTTTAGCATGTATCCCTATTTTTTCCTAGTAATAAATGTATATGTGTTATGGGCATAATGTAGCATTCTAATGGTGAAATTTTTTTACAATCGATCCAGTGGTTTTTGCGTGAATCGGGAAGAAACATACAAAAATATACTATTTTTTGCCATTCTTTAAACCTTTTATTTACTACTAGCTGTCCCAACACACGTTGTTCTGTCTTAAATATGAACTGGAGTCTGGAATGAATAAATAACTACACCTACAATGCAACCTACGTCCTAGTCCTATACCTACTCGTACAACCTACAGTTTTTCCAATATTTCTCACCGCTTAAGCCTTCCCTGAACTTCCACAATTATTTCAAGACCAAAATTAGCCAAATCGGTCCAGCTCGAGTTTTAGCGAGACATTGGAATTGCAATCCATTTTTACGTCCCTCGGGAACGGGATAAAAAGTATCATATGTCCGTCTCCTGGTTATAAGCTACCTACCCACAAATTTTTAGCAAATCGGTTCAGCCATTCTTGAGTTACTACCACGAAGAACTAACACGACATGCTTTTATTTAAATAGATTATTTAAATAAAATAAAAAGTTTTGGATCGTCCTGTCTCTCGCGTGTGGTAGTGCGTTCCTGCTCACTCCGCGTTTTCGTGCCGTCCCGTTCTATCCGCGTCGTAGTGACTCGCTCACTCCGCGGTAGTGCCGTCTCGCTCGGAATCGTGTCGAGTGACTCGCTCACTCCACGCTCGTGCCGACCCGCCCCTAGTGCAGTGCCGTTATACCCCACTCGCGACCGTCAATCCACTCGTCATTTGTTAGAATAACGAGCGGATTGCCGCCTTGCACCTTGCTCCTCACCTCCCTCCTCGCAAGGACCAATTCGGCTTCCGGTCGGAGCTGAGCACCACTCTCCAGCTGGTAAGGGTCATCCACCACCTGTCCGTTGCGGCCAACAAGAAAGAATCCTCGGTCGCAGTCTTCCTCGACATGGAAAAGGCGTTCGACTGTGTTTGGCATGAAGGTCTGCTCTTCAAGCTCATCCGAGCCAACGTCCCACCCCCTCTGGTAAGACTTATGGCATCTTTTCTCTCCGGCCGCACCTTCAGGGTGCGCGTCGACGGCGTTCTCTCCAGCGAGCGTCCCATCACCGCCGGCGTACCTCAAGGCAGCGTGCTCTCGCCAAGCATGTACAACTTCTACGCCAGCGACGTGCCAAAGGACCCGGGTACAACCGCAGCGCTATACGCCGATGACACGGCGTTCATCTCCACCTCGCTAACGCCCGATCATGCCGCCCTGAAACTTCAGAGGACGCTGGACCTTCTCCCTGACTGGCTGAGCAACTGGCGACTGTCTGTGAACGCAGGTAAGTCCCAGGCGCTCGCCGTCACCACGAGAACGGGATTCCCAGCTCCTCTGAAGATCGGAGACGCCGAGATACCATGGGGAAGAACGGCGAAATATCTAGGTGTCATCATAGATCGCCGTCTCTCCATGGTCGCCCAACGCCAGCACGCAGTGGCGAAGGCCAAATCGGCCACCGCGCAACTGCACTCCGCCTTCTCTTCTCCTCAGATCCCCCTCAACATGCGGACGGCCTTGTATAATACCTACATTAGGTCCCGCCTCACCTACGCAGCACCTGCGTGGCATCATCTGCTCTCTGCACCCCAGAAGAGGACGCTGCAGAGAGCCCAGAACCGGGTGCTGCGCTACATTGCGGGCGCCCCCTGGTACGTCCGCAACTCCACCATCGAGAGGGATCTTAGGATGGAGAGCGTGGAGGCCTTCGTGGCCCGACTCGCCACCAACATGTTCGCGCGAGCGGATGCCTCGCGTCTTGTCGAGCTGACCGACTTGGCGCCGTGGCACGCCCGCCCGCCCGACCGCCACATCCTGCCGAGGGACGCTGTCCCGCCGGCAGCCCCATCGGACCCCCGCCACCCCCGAAGAGGAGGAGCCCGGGCGCAATGATGTGCCCCCCCCACCCCAGAAGAGGAGGAGTCCAGGCGCAATGGCGCGCCCGAACACCGCCCTCGAAGAGGAGGAGTCCCGGCGCAATGACATGCGCCACACCGAGGCGCCTGTACAGGCGCTCCACCTTCGCGGGATCACAATCCCCCCCCGCTCCTTTCCCTACACCGGTAGAAACCTAAACCTGCCGGTGTATACTTCAACAAATCGTCTGGGGCCTGTCGGAGTGGCAGCCCTCTTGCCACCCCGTCGCCTCCTTGACGCACCTTCCCCCTGACAAATAAAGTCGGGGCCCGGAAGTCTTTCCCCTTCGACTTCCCCCCTTTCCCCAGGTCGTTCGCGTCCGCGGTCCGGTAAACGCGGCGCGTGAGGGAGTGGAACCACACACGTTTCCCGGCCCCCGGGTCGGGACCCCCACGCGCCGCTTGGAGCCGACCGCCGGTTTCGGTTGGGCCTGGATTGGCATGACGACACTCCCTTGTTTTGTTGGCTGCCCCCCCACGGGTTTCCCCCGCGTTCTGCCGCGGGGGGTCTTCCCAAAAACTTGACTCTTTGCGCCCAGTACTCGTACTGGGCGCGTCATCCCAATTAGAGGGGCTATGCCCCTGACGTTGGTAATCCGCCAAGGCCCTTTTCAGGGGCCCGGCGTCGAGCTGAGAAGAGTCTCCTTCTCTCAAATTGCCGCCTTGCTGAGGGGTTGCACTGCCTTTGGCCTTCCGTTGGAAACTTGTTTCCAACGTCGGGTCACGGGGAGACAGCCTCTCTTTTTCCACCGTGCAAGTACGTACACTTATAGTGACTACTTAGACGCTGAATACGTGTTGTGTGTTTAGTGTTACCTGTGTTATGTGAATACCTTTGTGTTTGTGCCTACGTACATGTATCTATAGTGCTGTGTCATTGTGAACATGTCCCTTAATCACGGTGGACGCTAATATAGTGCCCCGTCACCATGGCCGACCGTGGTTCGCGGCCACATAGCCGCGACCACCCCAGCCATTCTCGCGCCAGCTCTGGTGCGTCGCGTAGCTCCGCCTCATCGAGGTCCAGCTCGCGCACATCTGAGCGCGCATATCTACCAGCCACCGAGCCCAGCTTGAGCGGCAAGGATACCGCTCGCCCCGGGCCGTCCTCGGCATTCTCGCGGGGGTGTACTGACACCCCCCCGCCCCAATGCCTTCCGACGGCGACCCGCCGCGAGTCCGGGCCCCCGCATCGCTCAGCCGACAAGGGTTCGGCTTCTCCGCCGCGCCCCATGCGCCGCACCGAGGAGGTGAGCACCCCACGCCCACCGCCTAGATCATCTACTGCGAGCCCGCAGCTCGCCCCCCCCTCGCCGGCCTCCCCGCCGGAAGAGGATCAAAGAGGGGTAAGTGTTCTCGCTCCGAGGGCCCCCGTACCGGCTCCCTCGTCGAGCACCATGCCCCCACCCCCTGCCCCGCCCGTGCAGGTTACCAAACGGCAACGTCAGGAGGTGTCCTCCGACGTCTCGCCTCCTGCCAAACGCGCTGATCGTCCGATCACGTACGCCGCAGCGACCACCGCTGCCCCGACCGGATCTCCCGTGGCCTCTACATCGAGGGCCCCCTCACCGATGGAAGTGACCACGGTAACCTCCGTCACCCCCGCAGCGAACGCGACTTCGCCGCCGCCGAAACCAAACCCCCGGTGCCCTCCAATTATCGTGGAGAAGATGGACAATTGGACCGGGCACTTCCGACGTCTTAGAGAACTTCTAGGACACGCCCCCTCTGCAAAACCTCTAGGCCTAGGCGTCAAATTCTCCCCCCAAGGGGAAAGAGAATACTGGTGCGTACAAAAATACCTAGCTGAACTTACCGGAACGGAGCAGGTCAGCTGGTTTTCCTACGCCCTCCCCCAGGACCGTGGATTAAAGGTGGGTATATACGGCCTACCTACAAATACACCGACGGAGGAGCTCGCCGCCGAATTAAACAACTTAGGGTACGAGACTGAACACGTATCCCGTATCCTCGCCCGTAAGGACTGCCCCGGGTGTGTTTATTTTGCCCTGCTCAAAAGATCTCCGAATCTGGTACCCGGAATATATCAGATAACAGAGCTTCTGAATATGCCGGGTATCAGGGTCGAAGCCTGGAGAGGTAAGAGCGGTCCCGCTCAGTGCCACCGGTGCCAACTATTTAGGCACTCCAGTAAAAATTGCCACCGCCCATTAGTTTGTGTAAGGTGTGCCGAGGAGCACGCCGCCAGCGACTGCCCCCGCCCCATTTCCGACGAGCCCACCTGTGCGAATTGTAAGGGAGCCCATCCGGCGAACAGTAAAAACTGTCCCGTCTTCCTCAAAGAGAAGCGAAATCGCAATGCGGGGCCCATTGCACGCACCTCTAGGGAAACCCGTACCGCCCCCCCTAGGTCAACAAATGACCCCCCCATTCCGGACCAAGAGGTCCCCCCCCCCTCCGCCTACTGCCACCTCACTCATGGCAGAGGCCGATGAACCAACCCCCCGCCTCGCTCCTTCCGCCACCCCCGCCCCTGTTGCTCGGAAGGCGAGAAGAAAGAAGAAGAAGGCCCCCAAGTCCAGAGCCACTTCTGCGGCTGCCACGGACTCAGAGTTTGAGCCTTTAGCGCTCCCACTGCCCCAAACCGCCGCCGACATACCGGCCCCCTCCCCCTTACCTCAGCGCACCCCGCGCCCCCCTCGCCCATCTCGCGCAGCCCGTGCTCCCAAACCGGCCACTATCACTACCGAAGTGACCGAGGTCAGCACTGAGCCTGCTAACCCGGCAGTTAAAACCGCCACCCGGCCCTCTCGTGCCCCCCCACTCTCTCAAAGGCGTGAGTCCCCCAGGACCACGGCCCAGCTTCTTCAAGCTTTGCTCTCCCTGGCCTTAGATACCTTCAACAAAATCATGGCCGGGGATGAAATCCTTCAAACCCTATTGAAGGCCCTCCCGGAGGGGGCCACCCTCATTTCTCAATTAATATCCCTATGGATCCCCACGCCCCAATTTCATTAAAGGTCGTCCATTGGAACGTCCGGGGGGTCCGCGGCAAGGTGACCTTGATCCGCCATCTCCTTCGGGAGTATGAGGTGGACGTTGCCTTGTTGAGCGAGACCCTCCTGTCCCCTCAGGACCGCTTCAATGCCCCCGGATTCCACGTCTACCGCCAGGACTTTCTGGGGGGCGAGCGCGTGTGTCGAGGCCTCGCCGTCTTAGTCGGCAGAAGGTTCCTGCATCAGCTCCTCCCCCCCCCCTGCGGTCTCTTCATTATACGCCCTGGGCATAGAATTGCTCCTTGGGTCCCACCGTACACGCCTTTTCGCGGCATACAAACCTCCGGGGTCGCGTTTAGATATCTCCGACATCCATAGGCTCCTATCAGAGGAGCCGACTGTGATTGCCGGAGATCTAAACTGTAAGCACCCCGGATGGGGCTCTCGCTCCTCGAACGCGGACGGAAACCGACTGCACGCCGATTCAGCACGAGTCGGTTACTCTGTGGTGGGCACATACACGCCCACCCATTACCCCGAGAACCCTCTACATTCCCCTGACGTTCTCGACGTTGCCATCTCCCACCAGCTACCAGGCGATCTTCACCAGGAGGTCCTCGATGTGGCCCTCGGGTCTGACCACCTCCCAGTTTTAGCCACTATACGTGCCGCCCCCGCAAGCGTCCCCCCTCTTCCTCCCCGCCCAGTCTGTGACTGGGACGTCTTCGCCTCGCGGCTCCACGGGAGCACCCCCAATTTCCCGGTTGACTCTGCAGAGAACGTCGAACTGATGACTCTGCAGATCACCGAGGCAATTGCAGCCGCGATGGACGCGGCAACCCAAACGCCTATCCACCGCCATTCCAAGCGGCCCCCCCCTCCCCCGCCACATCGCTGACCTCATCGTGAAGAAGAAGCGTCTGCGCCGCGAATGGCAGCGCACGCGTTGCCCCACGCTGAAGGCGAAACTTAACCGCCTCACCGCAGAGGTAAAAGCCGCGCTCGAGGACCGCAACGCTGCGGACTGGACCCGACGCATCCAGGATGCGGGAGAGGATTGGCCCTCCCTCCACCGCTTCTGCCGCAGCCTCTCCGGAGCCACTGCCCCCGTACTCCCCCTGCTGCACCCTGATGGTAATCTTAGGTACCGTGCAGAGGACAGAGCGGACATCCATGCCGAGCACCTAGAGCGCCAATTCTCACCGCGGCCGACGACCGCAACGGAACACGCCCGAGTGGTCTCCGAGGAGGTAAAGGTTTTCCTACTGTCCCCCCTCCTCCCCCCCCAAATTTCTCTTTCTCACCGAGGGTGGTCCAAAAGACCCTCAGCTGCCTTAAACCAAAAAAGGCCCCCGGTGCAGATGGCATCCACAACTCCGCTCTCCGTCACCTTCCCTTCAGGACGGTGGCCGCCCTGACCCGCCTTTACAACGGCATTGTCAGGACCGGCCACTTTCCCTCTCCCTGGAAAATGGGCCTGGTAGTTACCATCCCCAAACCTCATAAAAACCTAAGGAAGGCTGAGGGCTACCGGCCCATTACCTCCTCTTTCAACTCTTTCCAAAGTGTTCGAACTTTCTCCTTCTTAAACATCTCTCTCTCCTTACCTCCCTCCTCGTGAGGAACAATTCGGGTTCAGGTCGCACCTGAGCACCACCCTCCAGCTGGTACGTGTAGTACATCACCTGTCCGTTGCGGCAAATAAAAAGGAATCGTCGGTCGCGGTCTTCCTAGACATGGAGAAGGCGTTCGACAGCGTTTGGCATGAGGGTCTGCTCTGTAAACTCATCCGGGCCAACGTACCTTCGACACTGGTAAGGCTACTAGCCTCTTTCCTTTCTGGCAGGACCTTCAGGGTGCGCGTCGACGGAGTCCTCTCTGGCGAGCGTCCCATCACCGCTGGCGTCCCGCAAGGTAGCGTTCTCTCCCCGGGGCTTTATAATTTTTACGCCAGCGACGTGCCCGCGGACCAGGGCACCACCGTGGCGCTTTACGCCGACGACACGGCATACTTCACCTCCTCTTTGTCCACCGAGTATGCCGCCATCAAGCTCCAGAGGTCGCTGGATCTCCTCCCTGACTGGCTGAGCAAATGGAGACTCTCTGTCAACGCAGGCAAGTCCCAGGCGCTCGCCGTCAGTACGAGGTGTTTTCTTCCGGCGCCTCTGAGGATTGGTGACGCTGCGATCCCGTGGGGTAGGACTGCTAGGTACCTCGGGGTCACCCTGGACCACCGACTCTCCATGGCCGCCCAATGTGCATCAGCGGTGGCGAAGGCGAACGCGGCGATAGCGTTGCTGCGCCCGGCCTACGCGTCCCCGCAGATCCCCCTGAGGATGCGCATCGCCCTCTACCGGACGTACGTACGGTCCCGCCTCACGTACGCGGCACCCGCGTGGCACCACCTGCTCTCTGCACCCCAGAAAGGGTTGCTGCAGAGAGCCCAAAACCGGGTGCTGCGCCGAATCGCGGGCGCACCGTGGTACGTCCGCAACACCACTATATCTAGGGACCTCAGGGTGGAGAGCGTGGAGGCCTTTGTGGCCCAGCTCTCTGCGAAGCTGTTCGCGCGAGCGGATGCCTCGCGCCTGGTTGAGTTGACCGACCTGGCGCCGTGGCATGCCCGCCCGCCCGACCGCCACCGCCTGCCAAGAGATGCCGTCCCCTTCGGAGGACCCAGCGGAGCCACGCAGCCCGCCCCACTGCCCCCCTGAAGAGGAGGAGCCCATGACGCACTGATGCGTCACATCCACGCGCAATGATGCGCCCCGGCGCAACAGCGCCCCATCCACCGTGGGATCGTATCCCCCCCACACCTTTCCCTTACGTCGGCAACCCAAACGCCGGCGTACATCGTCAAAATGACCACCTGGGGTCTGTCGGAGTGGCAGCCCTCTTGCCACCCCGTCGCCCCCTTGGTGCACCTTCCCCCCCGACACCAAAAGTCGGGAACCGGAAGCTTTCCTTCCCCCCTCTTCCCCAGGTCGCTCGTTTCCGCGGTCCGGTGAACGCGGCGCGTGAGGGAGTGGACCCAAACACGTTTCCCGGCCCCCGGGTCGGGACCCCCACGCGCCGTTTGGAGCCGACCGCAGGTCCCGGTTGTGCCTGGACTGGCAATCTTCACTCCCTTGGTTTTGATGTTGCCCCCCCCATGGGTTTCCCCCGCGTTCTGTCGCGGGGGGTCTTCCCTTAAAACGTAGACTCATGCGCTCAGTACTCGTACTGGGCGCGTCTTTCCCACCCCAAGTAGAGGGGCTATGCCCCTGGTTTTGGTTCCCCGCCCAAGGCCCTTTTCAGGGGCCCGGCGCGAGAGAGAAGAGTCTCCTTAATAAAAAAAAAAAAAAAAAAAAAAAAAGTTTTCATTCGCTATTTGACGTAAGCCCCTAAAGTGTCATTTGCGGGTTGGCGTTAATGTTGTGCACGGTCCCTATCCCTAAATTATTAGTACTTGGTGAGAAAATCTATTGGGCCAAAATCTCGTGAGTTATAAAATGTTCATATATTTAATACTATTGGGCATATCTCTCTGGCTAAACCGCAGTGACAGCTTAGAACAACTGTCTAATACCCAATGACAACCATTGCGTTGCCCTATAATCTCACTAGATGCCGCATTAGTGTTTACTTCACTTAAAAGTTAATAGGTATTTAATATTTAGCAAAGTGGAATGTTGAGAACGATAAAGGTGCCTAGTTAAATAGTTTCCGAATAGGTATTCTTTAATGCTTTTTGAAATCTTTGTATTATAATAAAAAGCGTATCCAATGTCCATCGTGCAACATTGGTTAAAAATTAGCAATTCGTATTACTATACTATAATACACCGTCATATAACAACGTTATCGCTTAGAAGTGTGACTCAGACTCAATTCTATTAATTTATATTAAATAGTATTACTAGCCGAATCCCGCATCTTCGTTTGCGCGGAACTATCTAACGGAAACATTTACCTATTTTTTAAACGGAACCCTAATGTAATAGTAGCCTACGTTACTCCTCATGGCAGCAGTCCACCCGTTATAGAGACAAGCCGGAACAATCACACAGACTGACAGACATACGGACAGACAAACGAAAAATTTTAAATCTAATTATCTTTCGGTGTAGGTATCGTAAATTATATTATTACAATTTGTATTTAGTGCAAAGCTGTCAATTTGAAGTTACAATCAGACACTTCAATTTTATTTGTATAGGTATAATATATAACCAGCAACCGCAATATAATACTATACACCTAATTAAAACAGTAAATATAAAAACAATGGAAAAAGCGATAAAAAGCGATGAAAAATTAATTATTCCCTTTCATTAATGTATTCTATGAAATGTATTAGGGCGATATAAAAAGGTATTTTATGTAAAAGGTCAGGAGTTTTGAAATTTCGCTTTAAGTGTGTACTTAGGATGGCCAGGGGCTTACTTCAGTGTAAAATTATAAACTTGTAGGGAAATTTTGCAAATGGACGTCAATTTGCATTAAAGATATAGTCAGAATACTTCAGTACTAATATCGCTAATACTTAGTATATACAATATATTGGGATAATTGCTGCGATTTCCAATTATGTTGCAATTCAAAATTCAATGAAAAAGTTTTATTTCCAGAGAGTTTAATAATAACACTTACGGAATTGTCCCTACGTGTTGCCTACCACCTTTACATAACTCTATCAGTATATAACTCTATCTATTGACAGTCACACATCGGATTCCGATGATGTAGGTAATTAATACGTCATTTATTTTGGGCTATTCCCTCACTGGATACGTGTATAAACTAGACACACGTGTGTATTTAATGGGTATACCACAGCAAATAGGTAACTTGTATCCATTGTATCACTTCTTATGTTGTCGTAGTGAAACATAATTGATTAATGTCTGTAATGATTGCGATAAATACTATATGACAAAACATTAAAATATTACGAAAATAATCTATAATCATTTTTATTGTATTAATACGGAAAGCAAAAACTTTCAGTAGAGCTTTACGAGAATTGTGCGAACGGAGGAGTACGATATTTGGTTTTAAGTTTAGCTTTATGTATAGGAAGGCGTGCAGATGAATATTCTTTTTAACCAACTTCTTATAATAATCCTAAGAAATAAATAAAATTAATAAAAATAACAACAACACACATTTTTTTTTCAATCTTAGAGGCAGAGAACCTTTATAAAGTTCATCTTAAAATTGTACGAATTATTATGAGCAAATTTTGACCACAGGATGATTTCTAGTATTTAAAATAATATCTACGGACGCTTCACACGTCTACGTCTATGTGGTAAGCATCCGAAAAACTTGTGTTACCTACGGGGTTACAGGACAACACTAACGGACAATATACTATACATCATATTTAAGATTTTATTAAATTATACACATATTTAATCCACATCTATGACCCAGGAACGTCGAATACTTTTTTTTTCTCGGCGAGTTCGAACCCGCGACCTCCGGCTGGAGCGTCTACCACTAACCACTGAGCCACAGAGGTCGCCAGGCATAATAATATATTTAGTTGACCACACTGTACAACCCCTTTTTTAACTTTATTTTGAAAAACAATATTTTACCGGGCGAGCATGTTAAACGCAATAAATGGTATATTATGTAAAAGAACATACGCGCCGAGTCAATCTGATCATGAATATCTGATGTGAACACGTCATACAAGTGCTCGTATTGAAGAACATTAATTTATATTTACATTCGAATATTATATGAAAGATCGATATGTTCTGTATTTCGTATTTAAATGTTACTGTATGTATTTAAATAAGTAGTTACTAGCGACTTGGTCCAGACGTAGAACTGAAATCATTAGGTCATCATCACCGACATCTAACGTCGCAATACCGGGGCACGTGTAAAGAAATAACTGGAATAGTTCTATCTGAACTCGTTTGAAAAGTGTTTGTGAGGACGAGGCTTAATATGCGAAAAATGAGGTTGTATATACAGATTTCCACGTACGTTAGCGTGGTGGACACACTAGCTTACGTACTATCTGGGTTGGCTGACTTCACTGGTTTTTTGAAATAGCGATTGTGTTTGTTTTAAATCAGCAAAAATATTATATTTTCTAAAAAGCAACATAAAAAAAAGACCGAAAAATGTAAAAAAGTACAGTAAGTAGTTGCTAAATTTAAAAGTTACTGGACTAGAAAATTACGTTTTTTTGCTATAATTGAAAAACGAAAATTACCGTTCAAATCCTTATGTTATTAGTCAATTGTTATGACAATTATAGGAATAATTATACGCACTGCTTAAGTTAATAAAATCAATTTTGTATTTATCTTCATTTTCAACTGCTGTGACGTCACTTGTGCGCATTTTTGGCTCAGAGCGTTTTTAATGGTCTCCAACGGTCTCACTCTTGTGATGACTGTATTTCGTCAACGGTTGATCGTAGTTAAGGATAGATAGCTTGTAATATTATTCAAACTCAGACTATAACCTTCTGTACACCTACCAAATTTCATGCAAATCCGTTCAGTAGTTTAGGATCTGTTTAATACACAAATTGGTATTATGCTCAGGCTGTAGAAAAATATTCATTTTATATTTAACTTGTTCTACTAAAAAATTTATTTAGTTTAGATATCGCGTATATATACTTTGTTTATGTATACGTAACCGTACTGAAAAAATCTGTCCCAGTTATATAGATGCATAGTTCTTATGTACCTACAAGTATATTACTTTATATTTAGCTAGTCGTACACGTAACGGTATACCTGACAGGTTTGCCTGTGCAGTTGAGTCATGCAGGAAACCGGAGCGTGTATGATAAACAATTACTGTGCAGTTTTCCCATACTTCTCTTCTACTTTAAATGTAACAGAACAAATGTAAAAGAAATGTAACAAAAATACAGATACATAATATATTTGAGTAACAACAGTCAGCCTTAAACATTAAGCTAACCTAAGTATATAAAACACAAACACAAACGCCAATTTATCATAAACCAATAGAAAATAGATTATTACAATTTGATGCCCACATTATTTCTCTATCAGAAATTACTTAGATCTCTGATTTCACGTAACACGAATCCATGATCCATCGATGTATGATAGACATTTAATGAGAAATTCGTTACCAACCTGGTAACGAATTTCTGTATCTTCTGCGAAAGCTTGAAAAACTAAAGTGTTTTGAATTTGTTTCACGACAAAATTGGTTGACAAAATATATGTTTTAGTGTGTTGACTATAATGGTCTGTGGAAGTAATTGAAAATATTAAATGTCGTTATTTTTTATCAATACTAATTTAAGGTACTCTTACCCAATAAGCAATGGATATGTAAGCAAAATTTGTGAAATGTTTAATATGTACATAGTTAACATAATACCGTACCATTCTATGGTACGGTATCTTCGAAGTATTTTCTGGAGTAAAACCTATTAGTAACAGTTGAAAGCTGAACCTGAAAAATTAAAGGCATTTTGTTACTCTTAAATGAGTTTTTAAGCTTAAGTTTGTTCTTAATTTTGGTTTCAGTTCAATCTTACAAGTGTATATGCAATACGAGGAGTTAATTCTATTTTATAAACATTATTTTTTCTTCAATACTCGTTACTTTTTATTTACTTTTATATTATAACATGCAATCAAATCCATCATATAAAGCTACTTAAAATAATAATAATTATTGATAAAATATTTCGATACTTCCTACGTAAGTTGTTGTATCTGCAAAATAGCAATTTTACAGGAGAGCGTTTAGAAGTTTCAAAATGGCATAAGAACTTCATTTATCATTGTATATTTGTGAAATTTGGCACGTAAAAAAAAATTTGAGTATTATTGAGATATTGAAAGATTATTAAAAAAATTTAAGTATTTCCTGAGATATGGTTCTTACAACACTTTACTGGGAAATACAGACTGTGCTAGTTGTTGTATCTTATACTTAAAACATTTTACTGCGATGTTTCGATAACGTAAATTGTAGTATATGTTATGTACCATAATGTAAACTGGAAAATATAAGTGTGTATTAGGTGCGTACAACATTATACGTGATTAAAATATTGTGAATATAAGTGTGTATATGAATAAGTTATTATTTAAAAAATAAAACATTTTTGTTATTATTATGTATTTATTTATTTTTAACGGTTTTCACTGGCAAATTGATATTTACTATCCAAAGCCACACACAGGTAAGTACTTTGTGTTTTATCTGTTATTATATATTATGGGAGATGTGTCAGGTGAAGGATGATGTATTGTGTGATCAACTTTTAGGGTTGTGTGAGTGTGTGAGTTTGATTGTGTTTGTGGTGTATGCAGAGTAGTAGCTTCCTCATCTGTTTGCAAAATCTTTCTTACTATTCGGCAGGTATTTAGAATTACTGCCTTTTGCATTAAAAATATTAAATTTGGGTGTAGCTGGAGGGTATTTCAGGATTTATGTAATCGTTTCAGGATTTGATAAGACTGTTGGTAATATGGTTACTTTTTGCCGATGGCAGAGGTAGGCTATTTTGTCTTTAAGTTCGATATATTTGGTAAGTTGCTCTGCTATTCTACTTTATAAATTGTGGATGTTAGGGGCGGCTATATCTGCATACCACAGTTTTATTAATTTTATCTACTAGCGTTATATCAGGTCTGTTGTAGTGTGTAGTTCTGTCAGTCAGTATGGTTCGATCAAAGAAGACTTTGGTAGAGCAGCTGTCAGTGGTAAGGGCTTAATGATATATCGCAGGTCGTTTCTGATCTCTATTGTTTGGTCCTGTATAGCAATCACGAACCCTTTAGTCTCCAGAAAGAGATCACCACGATTCAGCCATACGTTCGGCGCTTCTTTGTCGACATTTGTCTAGTATAAGTCATGCAGATGTCTTCCATGAAGAGCCTTTTAGCCCATTGGGATAGTTTGGTTTATCATCTGTTACTTTATGTTGATTGTTTTGAGAGTCTTGTAAATTGAGAGGTGTAAATTAAATGTAATTTTTACTTATTACTTTGTGGCTTGTAGAGAATTCGGATCTAGTAAAAAAATTACTGTCTTAAATTTAACCTGTTTGTTATGTAGATTAGTTACGTCGAATACCTCTTTGACATTCTTTTCTTGGTAATGTCAGTCTTTGAGTGTATGATCTTGGATGGTATTTGCGATATTTAGTCAAAGTATTGATTTTTCTTTGTATACTTATGAGTCTGATTTATTCCACTTTATAATGCCGAAATAATAAGCCAGTATTAGGATTGCGAATGTATTTATTGCTTGTATAGTGTTTCGCGCGTATAATTTTTATTTCATAATTGCATTGAGCCGGTGTTGGAATCTTTGTCTTAATTTGTATTTTGTGTCCTTGTACTGTATTTGGCGTGACTGATTATAACCTAGATATTTTTTTGTTTTATGTTTTATGTCATCCATGCAAAGTAAATGGTTTTTAGTCTCAGTCTACAGTCTGTATGTGTCGTTCAAATATAGGCGATATCCTGCAGCGGCTATAGATTTTAAAAAGTTTGTGAGGATGAATGGATGGATGTATGAATAGATTTTTGATTCTCTTTCACGCAAAAACTACTGAATGGATTTAGATGAAATTTGATATGGTAGTAGTTCAGGCTTTGGATTAAAATATAGGCTACTATTTATCTCGGAAAAAGTACAGTATTCCTGTGGGATACTATATTTACGCGGGGGGAGCCACGGGAAAAAGATAGTTTTATATATTTTTAGAACATTCAATAACCGAGTGTGAGAGTCGGAATCATATCTCACATTATTATTATAAGGTATTGTAGAGAACACTTAGTCAATCAGGGCACAGCATTTCAAATTCTCTTTATATTACAAAAAAATTGATATGCAACAGTGGTTAAAGTGGGCAAGCCACGCTTTGGCACGGATGGGCCGGCTCGACCGGATAAATATCACGACCGGCCGGCGTGAAATAACGCTTGCGTTGTGTCTCGCCGAGTGAGTGAGGTTGCTGGAGGCCCAAGGAGGGGATTGGGGATTTTAAGGACCAGGAACGCAAATCGCAACACCAGAGGAGTTACAGGTATAATTACTCTGGTGTTGCAAGTGTCCAAGGGCGGCGGTAATCGCTTACCATCAGGCGATCCGTCTGCTCGTTTCCTGGTTCATTTTATAAAAAATAAAAAAATATATTTGAATATGAAACTCCGAAGTAAATCGTTGAATTTACTGCATACAACATTTCGTTTTATTTTAATGTCAACGTAAAGTGTTATATGTTTTACATGCAACATTTTTTTATGTGCGCACTGCAAAGTAAAATGTTGTATGTATTACATACATCATTTTTTTAACACACACATAACAACGTAAGTAATCAATACAATACTTTAGGTTGGTTTCATAAAAAACATTATCATCAAATCAATTCCTTCGACAAAAATAATACAAAATCAAAACATACCAGTGATATTTTCCGCAAATTTCCTCTTACCCCTTACCCAGCGTAAGTTGTTGTAAAGGACTACACAACATTTTAGTATGTAAAATGATTAAATACATAGTTTTAAGCTGTCTAAATGCAAAATTGCATATTTGTGGGTTACATCAACTTACGTGGGAGGTATGGATTTATGTCTGCAGCTTTATTCGAGTTGTTTTTATTTAATTCAAAACGCATTAAACCATCATATATATGTAAAGTTAATATTCAACGAATTAAATATTTTTTTGTATAATGAAGTTATCGTGTGGGTATAAATTAGTTCTCGTAGGTATCGTTAAACTCTGAAAAATACCACATACGTATAATTAACTATCAATGACGTATTAATTATTATCAAAGTATAGACTGAGCATATCCTTTAGAAGCCACTGCTATCTAGATAAACAAGGTCAAGGGTTTGATGCTCCTTCACAACTCATTACGAATTAACTTCTGGCCAAGGTAGTCGTGGAAATTATTTTGTGCAGATGAAAAGTCAACAAGGGCCAATAATTATTATAGGATTGATACAGATAAATAAACGTAACCAAGATCATGCCAGGAAATGTCTGAGGAGGGTTCCGTTACTATAAACGCACAAAAGGGTGCTTAAATTACTTTAATAGAGTTTTTAGCATGATCCATCAGCATAGAAACTTTTCTATTTGTTATAATTTAGAAATGGGAGGGGAGGACCAACTTATAAACCACATTGAAAGGCTGATTCCTCGAAAATGTTTGATTTTGTAAAAAGCTTATGTATGAAAAATTGCCTTTATTTAAAAGACCTATTCGACGATACCCCACACGAAGGGGTGAATGAAAAAATGAATCCTCACTTCACACGTATGGAGAGCACCTACTAAAATATAAAATTATTATTACCTTTTCTATGATGCCTAAAACTAAATCTATACGCAATCTATAATATTAACAACCACAACTACACCAAATTTAATTCATTAATATTAATTACACATCATAATCACATCCCAGAAGTAGAAGTAGCACTTTGGACGCGATAGAAAATGCTGGCAACATCTGGAGGACGCTTTTACCGCTAAAGGCGGCCCGGCCCTTATATAGATTGAAATAATGTTATAAATAATAGGAACAAAATATATGCATTTTAACAGTACTAATGTCAACTACGTAAAATAATATTAATACTAACACGTTAATTGAAACTTCTCTTATTGGATAACTGCTTATGGGATAATAAAGCTTTTTTATTTTATTATTTATATTATTCATTATTACAGAAGTAAGAAGGGCAGACAGATAGATAGACAGACAGAAAGACAAAAAGAGCGAAACTATAAGGATTCTAGTTTCGCTCCTATTTCATTGTAGTACTACGGAATCCTAAAAATGAAAATGTCTAATATCAAACCACAATCGTTCTACCAGACATTTGCTATTCGTGCCTTAATATTAGGAATTTAACTGTATCCAATCTGGCCACGTCAATCTGGCCCCGTGCTAAGTATCCGAAGAACTTGTGTTACAGGTACAGAGAACAGAAAACGGGAAGCATATTTAATACTATTATACTATTAACGGGAAGCATATTTATACTATTAACATTTACATATATTTAAGAGTTTTTATTATAATATACACATATTTAATGCACATCCATGACCCAGGATCACAGAAAAACATTTTGTTCCTTCGGCGGGATTCGAACCCGCGACCCCCGGTTTGAGCACCAAAGCGCTGAACCACTGAGCCACAGAGGTATTAATAAGACACTCAGATATTTTCTACATAAACGAAATAACATCAAACAGAAATGTCATTCAGCACGAATATCGAAAACAGATTGACGTAGGAAGATGAAAGGCGGCGAGGTAGTTTATAGTTAGTAGACGATAAGTAGGACTCACAAATTCGTATGAAAGTCCCTTATTCAAAATAATTTAACGCATTTTGATAAAATTCGGCACGCCTTTTATAGTCTGGATTGATTCTTTTATACTACTGTACATATACATATACTACGGTATATATGTTTTGTGGTCTAGTGGTTAGAGCTTGGCTCTCAACTCGGAGGTCATGTGTTTGATTCCCACATTGGAACAACAACAAATGTTGTTTCCAAGTTTGGTTAGGACAATGCAGGCTGATCACCTGATTGTCTGACAAGAAAGATGATACATGCGTCGGGTGGGCATGTAAAAAGTTGGTCCTGCGCCTGATCTCTCGCCAGTCGTGTCGGTTATCCGTCCCACTGGGTAATGAGAGTAAAGGAAGAGAGAGTGCTCTTGTGTACTGCGCACACACTTGGGCACAGTAAAATTACGCTTAACTTGCCTGGTCTCAATGAAACCGGCCACCGTAACCGAAATCGGTGTGGGGGGAGTTATAGCACACTAGTAGATCGGAGTCAGAAAAGGCCTTAATTGCCTTCGAAACTTTGATTGCGATGCCTTAGTTTTTCACACAGCGGTATTCAAATTGCTCGCCAATCAATCACGACCCCTGCAAAGTTACTCTTACAAGTAATTTATAGCTACTTCACACGAACACCGTTACCTTGGACTCCGTAGATATGTTGAGTTGCAACACACTATAGTCAAAAGTTTTTTGATAAGTGTAGCTTACGATTACGCTAAGAGTTCTTCATGAAAACTTATATATACGACGAACCAACGTTATTTAATTTTTTATGAGTTACCTTAGATGTAATGGTGATTTTAGATATTTGGATTTTTTTATGATTAAATAAAATTTAAATATTATGTATTTTAAGTTTAGTAATTTTTAAGCTCGGGTTGAAAATTGTGAGTCACAATGCTGGTGCATCTCAGACGGTAAATTATATGTTATGATAAAATATCGCTTATAGTAAGTATACAGTTTGTATGAAATGTCACAGACGGTACGTAATATTTTCATATTACGTACGTATGTTAAGATAATATTTTATGATGCCTTCGCCGTTTGTGACGCCCTTAAATTCAAATGATTTCAGGTTTGGCCCCTGCTTAATTCATTCGAAAAGACTAGATTATATTATCTAGATTGTCAGACGATGTAAGATGGTCTACAACTAGAGAAGGTCAGTGTCTTAATAATATGACGTATCACTTGATCCAAAAATTAAATAGTATGCTCCTCTTATCCTATCTAAGCATAGTTAATCTTATTGCAGCTGGCTAAGCCCCCTGTTTAATTAATTCAAGACTGGATCTTGAATTAATCCATTTCTGTAATCTAGCTACGTATAGATTCAGTTGTAAGGGGGTTAATGGTAATTACAGTTATCAAAAAGTGAGACGGATTACTCAAGATAAAGTTTATCTACTCGGACGTTGTAGGTAATATAATTAGGTCAGCATTGGCAAATACCTTATTGTATATTATAATTTATAATAGATTTATAATAGACTGTACTTAGCTATAGCCAATCAATGAATTAATGACTGGGCGAGTCAAAAAAATCGCGAATAAAAATATTCGCCAAGTAAAATGATCTAGGAAGAGTAAGAACTTATCGCAGTGAACATTGGATTCAATAAATTGTACTCATAACATTTGATCACAACTTACCAACAATGTAACCACATTAACATAAAACAAATAATTTCACATAAAACTTACATACCGTGGGGTTACCCAAATTAATTCAAAAAAAATATAAACGTGACTTACGTGTTCATGATTGAATCCGTACAGTAACAAACATTCACACACTCACTACACAGCACTGCACGTCTCGTCCCCGGCGCGGGCGGCGCGGCACTGTCGGGGGGCGCGGCGCCGCGCAGGCGGGTCCGGATTGTCCACTTATCTTAGCTGATGCAGAATGCAAAAGCGCAATTAGAACGTCTCGACAGACTGTATTTGCCTCCATTTTTATTATCAAAAGTTTTATCGACAATATTATTAATTGACACCTTACGCAAGATTGCGCTAAACCTCATTGGAGTCCTGTATTTTTTTCGTGGTCCGGATTGCCTACTAATCTTTGCTGATTCAGAATGCAAAAACGCTAATTACGTTTTTGCATTCGATTTTCAATCGATTCGACGTTTCAATCGATAAAAATAGATTAATATTTTAAATATATCCATCTATAACGGCATAAAATTTAAAAAAAAAATTAAAATACCAATATTCCAGCCGCCTACGGAATGGAATAAGTATTTCCGGAGTGTAAATTTAAATTCTTGCTTATTGTGTCGCGGCTCACTTTTCTTTTTCCCGACGTTTGGACTGCTTTCCCGCAGACGTGGTCACGGGAGGACTGGGGGAGGTTAAAATTTACCATTAATGATATGCGTATACTCGTAAACATAAGAAATCACTTATTATATATTATGCAAAATGTACTCAATCATAACATCACCAAAACTCATTTTATTATTTACTTACATATTTCTCATATCGCAGTGTCCTTATACATAATATATAAGCATTTTTGAACAACTCTATTTTGCTCAAAAAAAAAAATTAAAATATTTTCTGCTGAGTAACAATTTTGATCTTTCATTCGTGCGATATTGATATGAAATGTCTTTCCTTTTTCTTAGCAAGTCATGAAAAAGTAGGTCGTTGTTATTAGTGTGTGTGCAGTGATGAACAAAACCACCAAATGACCTGGTAAACAGGGGGAGGGTTGTTGGCGCCAGCAATAAAACTGGCTATGTATAATCAACTCCGAACAAAACATTTATTATTTAAAATAGTTCTCTCTAACTTAAGCACAAGTTTCATAAACTTGATACGGAATGTTGACTATAACCTATCGAGAATTTTTCACTTTCTTTAGTGAGTATATTTTCTTATAGTATAAGGCACGTTTAAGTTTAGTTTAAGTTCATGGTTTTCGAGAAATCATAACAATTATATCAAAACAATTTCAATGTTAGCAATTTACTCCTACCTAAATGTCGAAGGGCCAATATATAGTGACAGCACACTATTTTCACACACACAGACTAACTTATTAAATGCATCGAGTTATTAAAGTGGAACGTTATTCGCTCGAAGGCGTAGCTTGTAGCAGTCATCTACGTGCGCTACGTTGTGTAGCACATCTACGATCCCGTAGTGCTGCTACGACAGTTACGCCTACGGCTAGGTTCGATTGACGCTTTATGCCCGGTTATTGGGGGTTTTTTTCGGTAGTTTGTGTCTATTCAATAGCACTTTTTATTGGTTTACGCGTTTGCATCATCCAAACGCCTCGACCAGTCCGCCTTTTCTGGTCTTAATTCTTAAGCGAACATTCAGAAAGCGTATAAAAAAACTACTTTAAATTAAAAAAATTGACTTTGAGTCTTCGGATTCCGATAATTTGACATGTATGTATATTTTGTTTCTAATTTCTTTGGCATATCTTACTTAGCTCTAAAGTAACAATTTTCTGCATTCGTTTTAAAACTAAGGTAGTACTTTAACAATGAAGGCGCTTAACTAGTTTACAACATAGTTCTAAACAAATATTATTTTCGATATTTAAAAAATAGGTCAAATATTAATAAATTTTATAGCTGGTATTGCTAGTTATAAAAGACATTTTAGTAAAATAGATAAAACATACGTACTATCGACCAAGTCATCACTCGACCAGCCATAAGATGAAAATCACTTAACAGCGCCTTCGAATCATGCGCACACATATGTACTCAAATACTTTGGTTCAACCACGTGTGCAGCAAAGACAGCACTCCTTTTTAAATATTTGGTGTCCTAGTTCAAAGGAAAATGTTTAGAAACTGGTCGAGCAGGAACTTTGTTGATATTGTACCTGTAGAAAGTAAATACAACACCTGATGGAAACTGGCTACACCTAGTCTGCACAAAAAAGGGTTGTGCAGGGTTATGTCGCTGTGTATACGGTATTGCTTTATGGTCAATTCACACCTGCTGCATTTTTAAGATATCTACTCAAAATTGTGGGGCTTCGCGATAAATGGGCTGGATCGACCGGGTAAATACCACGGCCTCACAGAAAACTGGCGTGAAATAACGCTTCCGTTGTGTTTCGCCGAGTGAGGGATGTTACCGGAAGCCCAAGGGCGGTTGGGGACATTAAGGACTGGGAACGCAAGTCGCAACACCAGAGGAGTCGCAACACAAGTGTAAATCCTCTGATGTTGCGAGTGTTCATGATCAAGCGATCAGTCTCTACTCGTCTCTGGTTCATTTCATTAAAAAAATAAAAAATTGAACTTTATTCATTACTCAAGAAAATACACGTTTCATTGTAAGAGTTCGAACAAGTTTCGTCAAGTCGCATCGCGATGCACAGCGCATGTGCGTGACTGATGTCATATAAAATGTGTATCTTTTTGTGTAGTGAATAAAGTTAATTTTGAACAGATACCATAAAAATGCAGCGCCGTATCGCGTCGCGTATAGCCGCGCTATGAACTGATCCTTAAGCTAACACATGTGTGTGCGGCTAAAGAGAGTGTGACCGATGGACATTCCCACATTTTATACGAACAATACATTTGTTATTTTTGTCAGAAATAAGACCCTAGCTTACAAAATTGATGGGCCAACGACTAACGGTTTGGTACGTGTTTTCAATTATAAATAATTAAATAGAATAATAAACCACTCCCTTTGGTAAATTATTACTAAACAAAAAATGAAACCCGACTTCCAAAGTAAAAATGCACAAAAAAGTAAAAAATAAAACTTATTTTAACTCGGCCAAAATTTTAAGTATTTCTCTACTCAATCTTCACAATTTTGAAGTCGGTACTCGTACTTTTTTGTGCATTTTACTTTGGAAGTCGGTTTTCATTTTTTGTTTAACAATAATATTTTTTCTCTATTAGTTATATTTATTATATTATTATTATTAACACATTTTAAGAAAGTTGTAGGTAAATATAAAAAAGCCAACGCTATTCTCAATCTCTCGACAAAACAAACTCAAGCGTTATTTTATGCCAGTTTTCCGAGAGGTCGTGGTATTTCCCCAAATAAGCATTACAGATCTAAGGACCTACAAAGCAATCACCAGTGATGATGATGATCACAAATTTTGACAATAGCAAAATTTTAAAGACATTAATATCGGTGCACAAAACTCTGATGAGTAGTAAGTACCTATATCATCATTATAATATGTTGGTGTTTCGGGTGAAGATGGACCAGATGATGATGATGATTACTATAAGTGGTATGATGACATATGCTTGCAGTACTTTAAATAATGCCGGAATCCCCAAATATGTATCTATAAGGACCCGGGAGTTCTGTTCAGTACTTTTGGATCCAGTACAAAAGCTTAATTTTTGGTAGCATATGCTTAGACTACTTCAGAAAATGTTTAAATCACCTTAAGTGTCCATTTAAATTTCGAGGAGTTCCATCGATACGTCATGTATCCCTACTCAGGGATATCAGGGGTATCAGGTCACTACTTTGGTGTCTAAGAGACAAATTTCTAATTATGTATAAAAACAACAAGAAAAGAATTTTGCGAATAGGTTCACAAACGGCAAAGGAATATTCAAAGATATCCATGTCGGTGTAATATATTATGAGAATTGCCTATGGTATTATCATAATGTGATGATGTATTGTGTAATGATGGTGGTGATGATGATGATTACTGTAATTGACATAGTGGCATATGCTTACAGTATACATCCATACATCACCGGAATATCAGGAGTTCTATTCAGTGCTTTTGGAACCACGGTATACCTTGATGCAAAATATTACTTTGGCGTTATTTTCCTACCGCTCATCATGTCTCTTACGAGACAATCGACAAAAGGTCGCCGCACGCCGCACGGCCCGCCCCGCCACGTTCCCGCGCTTACGCGTTAAATGGCAGTAGTGGGTGGCTACACAACTAAACTTAGTAGTTTTTGATCTTTTTAATATGCATTTAGTTCTTAGTAGTTTTTTTTGTAGGAAATAGCCTCCAGTCAAAAAAAATTTGAAAGTGCGTTCTAAAATAAGTATTGCAAATTTTAAAATTGTAATGCCTACTTATTTAAGAATTTATTAATTTTCCTCCGCTTTGCTGTTACCCGTATTATTATATACCTAATAAAATTTTTTTGCGATTTAGAATATTTTCAACATAAAATTTAATAATCGAGAGTTCAATGAAGATTATAAATATATAAATCGTTTTATAAGTTAAACACATTTTTTGATTTATTAACAAATAAATTACAATAATCCCTGGTAATACAAGTACTTATTAATACAATTAAGTAATTACAATAGTCATAAGTATAATCATAGGTACAACCCTGGCGCATTCGTTTGGTGGCGCGCTTACACGTGAGTCGCACGGCCGGCAACACAATCTTGACTCTGTGATGTTACTTATGGTACATTTTTTCTCGCTGCAAAAAGTAGATATTGTTATTAAGATTTTGTAGGCTGTTTTAGTGTAGGTAATTTTCGCTTTTGTATAGGAGTATTGTATCTGTTACGTAGTAACTATTTATTAATCTGTGCCCGTGCTAAGTTCTCGAAGAATTTGTGTTACGGGTACCAGACAACGAAAATATTTTTATTTATGCGCTGCATATATTTATGATTTTTATTAGATTATGCACCTATTCAATACACATCCGTGACACAGAAAACTTTATGTTCCTTAGGCGGGATTTGAACCCGCAACATCCGGTTTGAGCACCGAGGTAGTCAAAATATTTAAGATTACTTGAGCTCTTTTCGGAGGATAGTTTCTAATACCATGTAACTGTTTTCAAAAACGCTAAGCAGAAAAAAAATATAACATGTTGTGTCGTATTATTTTTATTATAAGTTCCCGCAGTTCCCCGTACCATATTTAATTATTTCACGTCTCAAGAGTCCTCTTATTATGCAGTGATCCGACTCGACTACGTAGGCTCGCCATTACTGTAAAGTTTCCGCGAAATCCGACCGTAAGGCTCCTGCAATCAGCTGTTCAGAGTGAAGCAAGCGTCAGGCAGTAACTAGAGGCATTCTGTTCTTAGAAATAATATATTAACTCGTTACTAGAAGGATGTTAATTATGCAATGGTATCCGCAAAATATACAAGAGGCATCGGCCTGCCATTTTCCACTAGCTTTTGATATAAAGCATTCTCAATTTAATAACCAGCATTGATATAAGAATTCTCAACTAGTTGTATATTCTTATTTGTTCTTATGTGAGTTGACGTCTACGATAAGTTGGGCAAGATTCTTCCGCATAGAGCGTATGTTTGTTAGTACTATAATGTTCTTTATGTGCCATAAAATCGTGAATTTTCAAATAAACTGCATCATACGATATACCTCGTAATATTATTTTGCAAGCGATACTGTAATTTTCAATAACCAGCTTATAATTGAAGATAAAAGCTTGATAATATGCTCGATAATATCTGAACGACTTCTCTATTTAAACCAGGACTTACTTTAACTATAACATATTGTATAAGATTAAGCTAGCCATACACGTAAGGGTTAATTCACACTGAAACGAAACGATACACGACATAGCGCTGCATTTTTAAGATGGCTATTCAAAATTAAACTTTATTCAGTAAACAAGAAGATTTTTCGTTTCATTGTAAAAGTTCAAATGGCAGGTTGCACCGCGCTGAATAGCGCATGCGCTGTAGGGATGTACAGTGTATGGCTGATGTCATATCAAACGTGTATCTTTATGTGTAGTGAATAAAATTCAATTTTGAATAGCTCTCTTAAAAATGCAGCGCCGCGTAGCGTCGCTTATTCGTATTTTAGCTCAACATTAAAAACAGACTGACGTAAGATAGTCGAAATTATTGATATATTATTGCACGATGAAATAATAAAAAATATATTGCCTAAAAATCGTGAAGTTTCTAAGGGATAAGACCTGTCTAGATCGATTTTTTGCCCCAAAACTCCCTGCATGCTTAATTTCATGGTAATACTTGTAGCCGTTGTCGAGATACCGATTATATTATACAACATCGTCTCGTTACAAGTATATAATATTATATACACACACCGGCATATTTAGCGGAACATAAAATAAAGGTTTGATATCAGTATCATATAAGGTTGCTGGCTGGTTTATAAGTCATTTAATTTAAAAAGAAATATTTTCAAATTAAGAAAACAACTGAATATCACATTTTATGCAATTGTTTTAATTTTATTCAAATACACCTTATCTGGAGCGAACTTCGAGTATTTCTTCCTTCTGAGTTTGATTTAAAATTTCATTGAAATACTGTTTTTTGTTAGTTTTTTTTTTAATCGCGTGTCTTTTTGGAGTTGTGGACTGAATTATGCCTGACTTAGCCCCAACGGAGATTGCCAGGGCACTCGAAATGCGAAGAAATGGTTAAACCTACAGAGTGATATCCAGAGATCTTCGTCGACCAGTTTCAACGATCCATCGCAGTATCCAACGGTTCAGGGAGACCGGTACTTATGTGAGAAGAGCAGGACAAGGCAGAAAAAGACGCACTTCGAGTAGGGATGATCGTTTCATTCGGCTTCGTGTACGTAGGAACCCCCGTTTGACGGCCGTCCAAGCCCGACATGAGTTAGAAGCAGTGCGGGGTGTAATCGTAAGTGAGCGTACGGTACGAAGAAGGTTCGAAGAAGCTGGTTTGGGTTCATTTATGCCCGCCAAGGCTCCAAGGCTCGAGGTAAATCATCGTAGAAACAGGTTAACTTTTGCTCAGGAACATCGACTTTGGAACGCGGACCAATGGAGTAAGGTATTGTTTAGTGATGAGTGCACAATTCTCTTAAATCAAATTGACGGCAAGCAAAGAATATACAGACGCAAAGGAGAACGATACATTCAGACAAATTTTGAAACTACAGTTGCATACGGTGGTGGATCAATAATGGTTTGGGCGGGCATTTGTTTGGGAGCTCGCACAGACTTGGTAGTGATTGACAGAGGGAGTCTGACTGCAGACCGCTATATCAGAGAAGTTTTAGAAGAAAATGTCGTACCGTTTGCCCCATATATCGGTGACGATTTTGTTTTTATGCAGGATAATGCTCGGCCGCATACCGCTCGGATAACTCAAGCTTATCTTAATGATATGAATATCACTGTTATGGAGTGGCCGGCGAGATCACCGGATATGAACCCAATAGAGCACGTTTGGGACTTGCTGAAAAGAAAAGTTAAGTCCAGAATTCCAGCTCCTGCCAACGTGGGTGAACTGCGAATCGCCGTAGTTGAGGAATGGCGGAGACTATCCCAGGAGACCATCGATAACATCATTCTCAGTATGCCTAGACGGGTAGAAACTTTAATAAGAGCACGTGGAGGAAATACGTGATATTAATAACCATTTTTCTAACTTAATTAATTGTTATTTTAATAATAGGTCTTTACCTATGAAATTGCCGTTCTGCAGTACTGGCCATTTCAAATCAAAATAATTTTTGTTTGGCTAAGAATTCTAATTGCAAATTAATTTTATTTTGAAAACATGGAATTCTTTTTCCAAATATAGTCATTTGTTTATTGATTAGTGTTACATTTTCATCGCATTTCAATCTTTTTCGTCATCATGGATACGTTAAAAATTCGAGTAATTATGGAATGTGAGTACCGTCGTGGCAGCAACGCGGCACAAGCGGCACACAACATCGACGACGCTTACGGAGCTAACACTACAAACCAACGCACCACCTGTTATTGGTGTGCTCGCTTCCGTTCGGGAAATTTCGACCTGAAAAATGATCCTAGCGGTTGTCCGAAGACTTTGGTCAACAATGACGATCTAAAGGCGATTGTGGAAGCTGATGATACACAATCTACGGCTGAATCAGCAGCAGCTTTCGAGGTTAGCGTCAAAACAATATGATCGATTTGCGTCAAATTGTCAAGGTAAAAAAGCTTGACAAATGGGTGCCCCACGAACTCAATGATCGTCAGCGCGAAGTACGCGTCGAGACGTGCCTTGCACTGCTCAACAGACACACAAATGAAGGAATTTTAAACCGCATTGTTATCTACGATGAAAAATGGATTCTGTTTGATAACCGTAAGCGCTCAGCAAGTTGGTTGGATCCTGGTTCAGCACCTAAACAATGCCCTAAACGAAAACTTACCCCTAGAAAAGTGATGGTCACTGTTTGGTGGTCTAGCGCCGGTGTGATTCATCACAGCTTCTTACCAAACGGGATGAGCATTACTGCAGATGTGTACTGTGAAGAATTGAACACAATAATGGAGAAGCTGGCACATCTCCAACCAGCATTGGTCAATCGCTCGTTTCCGTGCTCCTGCACGACAACGCGCGACCTCATACTGCACAGCAGACGGTCTCCAAGTTGCAAGAACTGGGGTTGGAAGCTCTCCGTCATCCGCCCTACTCACCAGACCTTGCGCCTACAGATTACTACTTTTTCCAGAATTTGGATAACTTCTTGGCGGGAAAAAAATTCAATACCCGAGAGGCAGTACAAAAGTACTGCCTTTCGGGTATTGAATTTTTTTTCCTTTGAAGAATTTGTTGCCTCCCGTCCGGCTGATTTCTTTAAGAAGGGCATCAATAAACTGCCACTGCCTTGGCAAAGATGGATTGATTGCATTGGTGATTACTTCGATTAATACAAATAAAAAATACATGAAAAAAATTCGTTTAAATTTTTTCATACAAAACGGCAATTTCATAGGTAAAGACCTAATATTAATTTTCACTTTTCCCGGTTACATGAAAAGTTCAAAAATGTACCATTTTTCACAAAAAGCCATTATTGGCAAAATCTGTTCTTAATGTGATCTCATTTTAAGTAAAACAAATGAAACTTTAAATAACAAAAGAAGTGTAGTAAGTGGATTTTAAAATAAAACCATATTTTTTTAATAGTGGGCCTTTTTTTTTGTTACGCTAAATATGCCGGTGTGTTTATATTAATAAAGATAAGATAATAATTATTCTAGTTTTTATAATTTTTTTTAATCGTTTTTTTTCTAGTTAATACTTTGTGAAAATTATAAATCTACAAAATAGAGCACACTGAGTAAGAAAGGATATTATAATATCATTTCCTACTAAGTAAAATAGGTCGTACCTAAGTAGCAGGTAGGTAATGCAGATTAGTATTTATGATAGCAAAGCAAACTAACTGGCTATTACCAAAGAAACCTTACAATACCTACTCACGATTGTCGCTTCGCATTGAGAACGCCCTCAGGACACAAAGTTCCCTCGAAGCAATCGCCGCTGACTACAGAGAATACTCAGGATTTTACTAGAAAACGTTCTAAATAAAACTGCGTGTAAGGTTTTGTCGAAGTTTATTTTAAATTTTAATCTTTACGAGTTTCTGATAGTGTATTGTCTATACTAATAATTTAAAGAGGAAAGATTTGTTTGTTTCTTTGTTTGCATTGAATAGGCTCCAAAACTACTAAACCGATTTTAATGAAATTTGGAACATATATAGAATAAACCACGGGGAAGGGCATATGATATTTTTTATCGAGGCAAAATTGACGATTCCTACAGGATTTCCTTTTCCGCGCACGAAGTCGCGGACAGCATCTACTAAAGAATATATGTAGTTCATTTGAGATACATGAGACTTCATCTATACTAATTATTATAAAAAGAAAAAGTTTGTTTGTTTGTATGTTACTTTGCATTGAATAGGCTCCAAAACTACTAAACCGGAACATATATAGAATAGACGACGGGGAAGGACATATGATATTTTTTATCGAGGCAAAATTGACGATTCCTACAGGATTTCTTTTTACGCGCACGAAGTCGCGGACAGCATCTACTAAAGAATATATGTAGTTCATTTGAGATACATGAGACTTCATCTATACTAATTATTATAAAGAGGAAAAGTTTGTTTGTTTGTATGTTACTTTGCATTGAATAGGCTCCAAAACTAGTAGATCGATTTTGATAAAATTTGGAACACTATAGAGTAGGGCACGGGGAATACTATATCCATAGGCTACTTTTTACCGCGGGAAAATGTACGGTTTCTGCGAGAATAACTTTGGCGCACGAAGCCGCGGGCAACGTCTAGTCAGAATATAGTGTGTTGTGTGTATGTGGTTTTTATTTCTAAGTGAATAAATATTTAAGTCTTGATTGAAAATTTGAATTGCCATCATGGCCGGTGTCGTTAGTTAGTTGACGAGTATAATCGGTATTTGTTTCTGTATTTTATATCCGCACAATATGGCTGAGTAATGAACATAATAAAACAAATGAAGATCGCATCTTCTAGCTTTGTATTAACCAAATTACGGTAATATACGTCCAAATAAATTATGTTCATTTGTTGCTCTGTAAAAATGAGATGGAATACAGAAATGTATCATAGTCCTTATTAGGGAACGAAGTAATGTTCCTTTGATGAATGAGCTCGGGTATGTTTGTGAACAATCATTTGGCGTGAAATGACGTTTCAATATTCACCTGTCACTGAGTTAAGCCGGGTACTCACTAGCGATGTCACAGTCACAGTTCGCTAGTGACAGACAGACAGCAACCAGACATCATGTGTCCCGTAGAACAGTATCTGCATGACAGGGAGTAAGTCGGCTATTTTAGATGATCTAAAGCAAAGCAGTCATTTTTCTTAACTCTCATTAATTGCAATTTTAAAACAAAAAAGTTCTTTGTACAGGAACTGTTCACATCAAAGTAATATTATAATTCTAGCTTTTTCGCGCGACTTCGTCGGCGTGGATGTTATTGCACCTCGTGGGGTATGTGTTTCGAAAAACCTTTTTTAATGGATTTCTACGTCATAATTACTGTCTGCGTGACAAAATTTAACGTTATCAGACCAGCTGTAGATATTTGGCTATTCAAACTTTGGACCCCAATTTCAAACCTTTCAGGGATTACATTGTTGTTTAATTTGATATTGCACTGCAGTGTTTTGATTAATGTAATTTCTATGTCGGCGTCAGCTTTCCACTCATTAATAATATCAACCTGCATACCTACCTCGCATGAAAATAAAACGACACAGGGACGACTTTTGGTTGTAATAATTTATTGAACCTTCGATGTATACTGGGCTTTATACAAGACAAGACCTACGTCTAGTAGCAGCAAATCTGCAAAACGCATGATGTACGAGGAATTTTTTATTTTCATGTCATAAAACACAGTTATATTCCGGTCAATAGCATTTTTATGTTATGCGTATGGTTTAAGCCTGCGATAAAAGTTTTATTCATTACAATTTGTATGACATGGGCTGTATAAAATAATAGCTATCCCGTGCCCACTTCTATGGGCATTAAGTAAATAATGCCCATAGAAGTGGGAAGTGCCCATAGAAGTTTAACAGCCTCCGTGGTCTAGTGGTTTAGAGCTTGGCTCTCGACTCGGAGGTCGTGGGTTCGATTCCCGCATTGGAACAGCAAAAAATCTTGTTTCCAAGTTTGGTTAGGACAATGCAGGCTGATCACCTGATTGTCTGACAAGAAAGATGATCCATGCGTCGGATGGGCATGTAAAAAGTCGGACCTGCGCCTGATATCTCACCAGTCGTGTCGGTTATTCGTCCCACTGGGTTACGAGAGTAAAAGGAAGAGAGAGTGCTCTTGTGTACTGCGCACACACTTGGGCACTATAAAATAACTCCTGCGTAGCTGGCCTGGTTTCAATTAAACCGGCCACCGTCACTGAAATCAGTGTGGGGAGCTATAAATAAGTGTACATTTTTACTTGTGATGAAATTATTTATTACTACTGAGTTCTATGGTTTACTTTCTGACGGCTAAAACGAGGGTTAATTATTACGTATATATTATATGGTATGTATTTGCTTGCCAATTTGGATATGGTATAAAAAGTCGAAAGTGTGCGACTGTGCGTATTACATTTCAAAAATATCAATTTCATCAACGCCCGCTGCGTAAGAAGCCAAGCGCGCGAGTTAAAATGTCCTTATCTCTTTAAATATTCGTCCAAATTATGTGCAGTAAAAGGGAAATGACTTATATACTAATTTTTTGACTTAAAATATACTTTTTGTGGCTTAAATATAGACATATTATGTTGTCGCTGACTTTTCTGTAGGCATTATCCATCTCTAAAACTTTTCCATAGAACTTCATCACATATCTCTCATCATTAAGTCAGCATTCCGAGAAACGATTTTCATTCGACTAGTTTTTGTTCGAGTTATTTTACCACTACACACGTATCGGGAGCCATCCCTAAAATACAAAATTATAGGCAATTATTTTATGATGCAAAAAATTAAGTATGTATGCAATCTACAACCATACAAAATTTTGACTATTCATATTCATAATTACCGAAGTTATTAAGAGAGAACAGTGACAGACGGATGGATGGACGGACGGACTGACAGAGCGAAACTATTAAATTCCGGATCAGTCATATTGATATTATCCAGAATAGACCACGGTTCAATAGATACCTTTCTGGGTGGTAACAAACATGTTAATTTGTCTAAAATATATGGTTTAAATATGACTGTACAATCAGGTGAATAGACTAAGCTCGGTTTTCGATCTCGCAACAACAGATGAGACACCTCCGAATCCTGATATGTTTTCCTTAACTATAGACTTTTTCAACCCGAGTAATTGGACAACTGCCTCTGCCTCTGTAACAAAGGATAAGTGAGACGCTGGATCAATCAGCGCCCGAAATTGAAAATTGATTCCACACTATGACAACACATTAACAATCGCCGTAGCTAATAATGCATAGTGACCTAAATTATTTTGGGATAGAAAACGATTCGTTGTAGGCTCCTCATTATCATTTGACTGTTGCGATATATGCGTTACTGCAGCATAACCTAACTCCGCTATGTTCGAATCATTACCATTATTCATATCATTATTATAATGTAAGAGCGAGTGATGCTGCTTACTGCAAAATCCGCATCGGTTTGTACTTAGCCAATTTTTTGCAATTATTTGTCAAACAGTTGAAACACAATTTATTTTTTTTGGACAAAGTTACGTTTATTGTCACATCTAAGTTTAACGAACTCTTGACAGTTACTTATTTTGTGATCATTTTGATGACAAAATGAACAAATTGAAGTTGAATGAAGTCCTAAATGCATGTAAAGAGTGCATTCCACCACCAGATCTAATATTATTATTTTGGAATTTTGGTCTATAACTTGGTAATATTGGTTCCAAATATTCTAGAGCATGAAATCTATTTAACAAAAAATCCTTGAATTAGTCTAACGTTGATAATCTATTACATTTAGTAAACTCAGTTACCTTTACCTCCCACTGTCTCTTCGACTCCCTATCCAGCTTCAGCAGCATTTACTATATAGATTACAATTATTATATCCCATGTACTGGTGTCAATGCCTTAATTTGAGAGACAGTGCAACATATTAGTTTTATTATCTAATAATTGTTTAATTGCAGTGGCTGACTCTATTGGAATGCCTCGTTGAAAAAAATCACTCAATATACAATTAGCCAAAAAAAATTATTGTTATATCGACCTTACCACAAAGACCAGACTGAGGTATACGCACGACGAGTTGCTGCTTCTCCAGACAAGTGGGCCTTGAGGTACTAGAGTTTCTGTACGCTGTCTATTGCTGGGTTGTTATGGACAAGTGACATAAATAAGTCACGAAAACTAACCCATTCAGCATACAGACCTGAAAAAATTCGAATGCTACTTGTGGCAACTTTACACACTGGTTAGCGTTTTCCGCACAATTTACTTCCTTGTTCCGTCAACGCATACTGCATTATATCCTTGTAAATGATCATGTAATTCTGACTTAAATTCCAGAAAAAAATCCTCCATTTCCGTAGATAGATAATCTATCTTCCTGAAATTAAGATAGTTCCTGATCGCCTGCCCTCACTATTTCTATGTGATTGTCATTAACACTTTTCCATTTCGTTTCTAAAGCTTGCATTCTTGTCTCCACATACGACTTTGTTGAATTTTCAAATCCTCCTGTACTTTTATCTCATCCATACTATTGTTCTCAATCCGGCTCTAATATAACCAAATATGTTTATCGATATTTTACCCAATTAATAAAAACTACAACGTCTTGATATGAACCATCTTTTTACTCTCATACAATAATTTTCTAATTGATTTGACAACATCAAAAGTCTCTAAAGTGTCACATACATATTTTTATAAATATAAAAAAACTAGGTTTAAACAGTATGGGTTCCTTTTAGTTACTACGGAATAGTAAAAACAGCATAAAAACGTGTTACATATAAGGAATTGTGGTAGACAGATTTATTATTATTTTTTCTCTTAGAAATTTGGTCAGTAACTCATATCTATGATTTTATATGCAATCAGATCTCGTCAAAGTGGTTCAAATTCAGAAAGCATATAAATTATTCATGAATGCATGACAAGTTTAGCAATTCTGTCTTGGTGACGGTGGCACCTTTATGCTTTTGGACACTTCGTGACTAAAGCGGGCGATCAAATGGAATATTCAGCACTCCATAAGCAATAGACATATTACGGTAAGAGATCCATCTTCTCAGATCTGTTTATGATTAGAGGTCCGATTTCCGTATTTACCTTAGACTATCAACTTACCATCATATCATTATAAATTAACCATCCTGTTATTATAAATTGACCGGAAGTCAGTATTCTACTAAACTATTTTAGTACATTTATAATCCCAACACAGTCATTTTGAAATTACATTGACTACAATTCATAATTAAAGCGAGTACAAAGACAGCTATTGCTTGACGTTTGTACGATCCAGTGTTGCCAATTACTGTCAGTTAAGGCGCGACTCCTGCTCGTGTTTTTTTTTAAACATTACACAAAATCATCGAAATTGGGACGTGGTAATGCACATTTGTGTACGCATACACAATGTTTTTGTCTTCCGAGACGGACGGAAAACATTCCCCGCGCGGGTAGAGCGTGTGGCAGGCAAAAAAAGTGATTTGTGCGTAGTATAAATATTTTTTTGCTATGACATCCCCGCATGTCAAAGTGAAAAAAATCCGGTTGACGGTTCCGTTCGAGTCAAATTGGTGTCAAGTTTAAAATTTAAGGGTAACCGTTTTCTATGGATAAGTGGTTCGCTCAATCTACAATCAAGCTTCGATACAATAATAATTAAATCGCGGTGAAATTCGTCGTTTGACGTTTGTTTGAAGTTATGTAGATTACGATTTTGCTGTTTGATAGTACCCGGACTGTATCGAACAAGTATCGAAGATGCATTATTATTGAATTAAAATAGCAGAATCGACCTTAAGGTTACGAATCGATACTAATTAAGATACGAAAATCTGAGGGTACGACTGCACAGTGTGCGAGCTATAAATAATTTCAGTCACACACTAGAACCTTCCTTTGTACTAAATTAACTATGCCTGAAGCATTTCCATGTTGTTTAAAAGATTTCTAATTCTAGTTTTAAGATACGCTTAACTTTAACACTTAAACGTATTTTAATCTAAATTCATGTGACGTGCCAAAAGTAAGTTTGGTCTTCTTTCGGTATAAATGTTAAAACCATGCCTATTGCCTGTAGTACTTCAAACACTGGAATAATATAACACTAAATACAATTTACGTTCAAAGTTGAAGAAAATTAAGTTATTAGAACTTTTTCTTCTCGCAGAAACAAAGTGTGTGTAGCAAAAATATAAATTTAATTATTTCGCAGGGTCCAGCTGAGAGTTTCTCTATTGAAATAGATGCTTTATATTTATTTTCTTTGTTTATCCTAATTCTATTTTCTTCGATATTTATTTAGTTCTTTGCACGTCGCTTTCAAGGGTATAAAATACTTTTGTTGTAAAAATGATGTTGAATTTAATCGTATACCGCATTGACAAATTAACGGTTAGTTTAACATCTATTGCTATTAAAGAAAATAATTATTAAAAATAAATAATTATTAAAACTTCGTCAAAGAGATTGTGATTTTTTTAATTGTACGACGTATCTACGTATGAAATTTTTACGATTATTTAGCTATAAAGACAAGTTTTAGATTTGTAATATACTTGATTTATGATAAACGATAGTTATATTATAATAATTTATCTTTTTAAAATTATTATAAACAAATCAAATTTATAATTTGAATAAATTTCTTTCAATAAGGAAGCGTCGAGAATGTAGCAAAAATCCAGAATGTAATTGTAAAACTTGTGAATTCTTATCTAGGTCTGTGCCGATCGCTGAGCGAACGAATGCTTTTAAAAGTTCCTCGTAATCAACTGATACTGCTTGCTTTGGCACCTCTCAGTAGCAGATAAAATTTAATCGTTTCGAATTTACTACTTACAAAGTTTCACTATTTCTCAGTTCTCAGTTCAGCGACGTTGTAGTATATGTGACGTCACTGGATGACATTGAATAAAAGGTCCTAAGATTAAGATCTATAAAGATCGAAGACCGAGCACTGAGCAGTCTCCGATATTTGCAAAAATAGAAAATATTTGACGTAAAAATTATTGACAGGATAAAAATTACGCACGATCCATTACACTTTCTACAAAAACATCTAAGCTGGCGTGTTCAAAATAGCATGGCAATAAAAAATCAGTCTGGCAAAGTGACTTTTCACCGAAATAATTATTATGATTGCTTTACAAACAGCATGCGTCTGGCATCAGACTGCAGATTTTTATTACAAAAATGTATAACGCTAAGCTGAAATTAGATTTGAATGTTTTGCGAGTCAGCATGGCTCCAGCCCGCATCTACTGAGCAAACAGATTCATTGATACACACACACGACCGGCCCAGCCGAGGTCATTATAAACGACGCGCCGAGAGACAGGGTGGCCATTATCAAAAGATTTTATAGGACTTTCCTAAAACTAAAACTAACATTATATAGTACCTAGTTAGGCTTTAAGATTATGGCAGAAGAGTGCGTGGTGGGTGGGGTTTGTGCGTTATAGAGGGTTAAAATTAAACTCAATAAATTTGACAAGCTAAGTAAGGAAGACAATATAGATAAATACGTTTTTAATGTTACGTGGGTGAAGTCTGTACTTAAAATTACGAGTAAATATCATGTAGGATATTTATGTTATTACTGTCTTCCAATTTTATCTTCTGCTAAATTGGAAATAGCAACTTAATATATCTCTTCAATACTTTACAATGAACTACCGAAATATATACTTAAGAAATTAAACGAACAAAATAAAAAGCGCATATTGAAACAGGTATATTTAGAGTGTGTGTCAAAGTAATACATCCATATATCCTTACACCCATAAATCCATACCTCTATAGTCTTAACCGATATAATATTATTATACCTATATAATATATTAGATAATATGTATATTAAAACATTATCCCCCAGTATACACGAGCGCCACACCTGTCTACAGGTGCGAACAAAAACATTACCTATAGGTAATGTAAACACGCAATATACATCGTATTCGCCATACGGCCTCATAGTGTGCGCGCGCGCAGTATCATCCAAACATTAATGACAATTCAGTATATTGGGGTTGGTGGGTGCTTATTCAATAGTCATGTTAAATGAAAAATTTGTGTCCTAACTTACAATCAAAATTATGTGATTCATAATGTGAAAGTAGGCATGATGATTCATGTTCATTCAAGTGTAACTAAGTTTTGTTAAGATTGTAGCAATACAGACTAGCTATAGGTGCTAATACTATGTTTACCGCAATATCCCACGAAGCCGTGTTAATACAAACCCATCTCGGGTTTATAACAATGTTATTTGTAGAACATGAGAGTATTTTGTATTAATAAATAAATAAATAAAATAATATTTGATAAATACCGTATTCAAAATAACTAATTTAGCTTCTTGATAATGGTACTTTTAAGTCTTCAATATTATACACATTTGTTTTAATTATATTATTAAAGACTCAAAAATATACCATGTAAATATTATATACTAACTTTTGCGACTTCGTCTGCCTGGGGTCAACCTTTGCACCTATTTCGAAGCAATACATCCGGTTGTTGATATTTCACTTTACAAACATTGTATTATATCACCATTTCACGTTTTAGGGGACGAATTTCAAAAATCTATAAAATACCTACGTACTAAATGATTTGTGTTCATTAGCTCAGAAATTAAATCTCATTGAGATCAGGGCAGATTTTTATATTTTTATACAAACATTCAACCCATATTTTACACCTGGAGAGGATGAATCCTAATTAAAGCCTGGAACACGTATCTTATGTATTTAAGAGGATAAATCTCCATTTTCAACAAAATTGATGCAATTTTAAAGATTTTACATATAAACTTTCAACCCGTATTTCACTCCTTTAGGGAAGGGTTTTTTGAAAATCCCTTCTTAGTGTGCGTCTATGTTATAAATTAAAACAACTGACTAAATTGAACGTTTCGTGCAAGCGTCTATACTATGTCAGTGAGTCAGTGGGGAACTGTCCTTTTATATATTAAATAGATTACACTATTTAAAATTAAATGAATGAGACGTTTAAGATGATTAGAATTTAATTAATAAAAAAGTCATTCGTATATTGCGGCATTTAAATATTGTTATTATTGAATTAAAGATTTAAAAGTAGTCACCCTAGTCCCTATGATTAAAACGTACGTTGATGCTGTCAGATTAGGGTACGTAGCGAGCATGCTGTCGGCACCGAGTCTGCTACTCACAGACCATTGTGTGCTTAACAAGTCTAGTCTAGACTTCTGGTTATACATTTTATTCAATTACTTAAAGTAATATTGCTGATATTTAATTTTTTTAAGTTGTGCTCTTTTTACATTGTGCATGGATATTGCGTTGGATACCTAGAAGCGACTGTAGCATTACTGGGATGTTTCTGATTGAGTATTGTGAAAAGAGCAGATTGGTCGTTTTATCATATATCACTTAGGCCTTTTCATCCGTTATTGGATACCGTATTCTCCGAGCGAATTAACCGCTCTTGAAATACTGTTAGTGCCTGGGAGAGTCGGTTTTAAATGTCGTATGGTTGCCCAAGCACATACGGTATTCTCACACTCAGTCAGCCTAGGCCAGAGGAATGATTGGTCAATATGTCTGGGGCCAACCATGTGCAACCCGCACAATATTTTCCTTTACCGTTAGAGCGTCCATATAAGGTACTTGAGATCTGAAAAAGACTTCATTATAAATCGAACCTGCACTCTGTCGAGTGCGAATGAAATGGTCTACCCACTAGGCCACGAAGCTCTATAGGACGCTTTATCATAAGAGATTATTATTTACCAGTGTCCATGATCATTTGCCACACCAAAAAGGTTACTATCTCTTACACTCTTCTTTCATTATAACGACACAGTTTGTTCACACAAACTGATATCGCGGTGTGACATTATTGTTTTAAACCTTGTTCATAAAAATAATTACTGAGTTCAGTATTTCGCCTGGCATAAACTTTTAAAATTGTATTCTTATTCTTCAATTGCACGGAACGTGGTTTATTGCAATGCAGTATTCTAACACTTTGGAAGTGGGTCGTAAGTTTTAATCATTGTATCCAGTTTCAGGTTCCATCTTCAGGACGTCACTATTTCGCTCGGCTGGCTCGAGTTCGTGACAAAACGAACCGAAATTCAGTAGAGCGGACTGTGTCGGAATACCAAGATAGGTTTGAATGCTCCCTGTAAAAATAATGTCTCCAGTGACTTAAATTCAAACCTGTCGTGAGGTTTTCGGCTCAGCACAATCTAGTAGGTCGAGAAAAATAAAATCTTTTTTTCTATTTAAAATTTTTTGTGGTTTTCAGCTAAAAATCAAATAAGAAACTAGAACAAAAATACATAACGAGCTTTACAGTAGTCGCATATGCTGTGTATCATCTGACATCCCAGCTTGGCGTACCTAAGCAACATTTAATTAAAATTACCTATATCCTGAAAAAAAAACATTTTTCAAAGCGAAGGGTGGGGTACATTTTACTTGTTGTGTACATAAAGTTGACGTCACACAGTAGACGTCATCGAACCGAGCGTTTTGGCGGTAAATTCGAAACAATTAAAAATAAATTCGACTCTAATTGGTTTAATGGAAAAAAAGAGATTATTATTATTTTTGTTATCAAAATTAAAAGTTAAATCATTCGTCCCAATCTTTAAATATAAGCAGTTTTCAAAAATTTGATAAATACCCTATTGTGTTCTTGCGACTCTTATATTTCATACAGCTTTACACGTGACGTCATAGGTTCCATGAATTTTGTATGATTTTTAATATGATGTTTATTTTCAGAACTTGCTCATATTTTAGAGTACTATCCATTTATATAAAAAAATTTCGTAAAACTTTGTCCTTCATGGTAAGGTCCTTATAAAAACTCTATTTGTTAAGCGAAAAATTTAAAAATCAATAGAAAATAATGTAATTTTTTGTTTAATTAGCTTTTTGAACTGATAAATTAGATTTAATGTAAGATTGATGTTTTCTTTCATCATCGATATTTTCATTGTCGTTGTTAGATGCGAGAGCTAATAACGTCTTAATAAGAGTTAGGCAACCACTGTTTTCATAGCTGAAATTGGCAATACATAAGAGGCAACCAATGAAGAGGAAAGAGTCAAATTCATTCCTAGTATGACAAACTTTATAACCTTTTACTGTAAATCTCTGTAAAGGCCAACAGAATGTTGCTATAGAAATGTGCTACAATTAATATTTCAAGTGCGGAAGAAGTAATCAACAAATCGTTAATTGAGACGAAATCAGGATTTTTTTACTTGTATTTTTTTATTTCATTATTCAATCCTTTAATCGTCTTAACGTCAATTAAAATTCAAATTTAAAATGAAATTTACTACAATTTCTAAGCTGATATTATCAAACAACCTCGAAAAAGGCAAAATAAAAGCATGATGAATAAAAGCAATGTAGCATGAAGCAATGTATGATAAAAACCTATTTGAATAAGTGAAAAATATAAATAATTATAATATGGTTTCTAAATTAGGAAAGCCTTGTGTAGGAGTCATCTCATACAGCTATGATAATTATTAGTCTTATTCCATTATTTTCTTCAAGAAATAAATTTTAATTTTATAACAACTTTTGAACTGAGCTAAAAGAGCGTATCCGACTGGTGGGCTTTCATTAACACCTTGAAAACTTGCAATTAATACAAATTTCACCTCATACTTAATGGCAAAAGCTTTTATGTGAAGCCATACACCATACTGCCTATCGTGTATCGTCCAATCAGCGCTACCTATTGGATCAGTTAGAATTGACCACGTGTGGGCGTAACTTGCTATGACAGTTGACACATTTCATTTCAATATGGATCTGATCCAATCGATAGCATTAAGTTGATCGGCCAATAATGATGGGTAGTATGGTGTATACTAGGGTACTATAATAATATTAATTATACTTTTCTGCTGTAATCTTCGATATACCGATATAATAAGCTTCCAACTTCCTTATTCATAAAATACTTTAACTGTAAGCTGACGTAGTAATTTTCTGTCAATTGATTTTTTAAAAGTGTCTGACAAAGATTGGTTAACTAATTCGTCGTTTAAATATTTAAAAAAAAACGGGGGTCATGCTTTTATATAACATGTGATCGAGCTTGCTGCCTGAAACTTTAAAACTTGCTGATGAAATTTTAAAACTGTGGAAACCTTCTATCCAAGAAGGGTTCATCAACCACTAACTCCTTCAAATTTTTCCAATAAGCAGGTAAATTAAATAAATATGTTATTTAATGTTGTTTTCATACAGAAAATGAATTTCCTGCCTATAATTAAACATAAAACTTTACTTTTATATAAGTACTTATATCGAATCTGTAAAAAAATCCTCCAAAACAATCGTAAGTGGCACTTTCGATAAATATCAGAATTTCAAATACCACGTAAAGTATCGTAATTGTCAGATTAATTATTGTCCATCTAAAGAAAAGCCATGTAAACTGCCGGAACTGCCACTTACGTTATTTTTTAAACTTAAAAATCTATCTTAAGCAATCGGTTCTGCCCGATTCAATACTTTATTCAGTAACATTTTTAATTCAAGAAAAACAACATGAATGATAATTGGTACAACATATTTATGTAACTAACTCTTAAAAATAAAAAATAAATGACGCGCGTATATTACGGCGAACACTCACGTTAGTGGCAGTTACGGCGTTGTCGCAGACTCATGTGCGTTACCTCGAGTAAGTTAACATACGTTGGGTATAACATAACATACATTGGTTGGGTCGGACAGACACATGTTACGATAAAATACGACTCAAAAAAACGCACTTGCAATGGGTTTTTAAAATTTTTGAAAACGTGATACTAAAGGTCCCTTTAAACAGACTCCAAAACAGTAATAAAAAAAAAACCATTTTGCAGTTACAAAAATGTACGTAGACGCCGTCGATATATTCAATGTGACACACTCTACACATCAAAAAATGTTTTTAAATATATACTGCAAAATAGTTGAGTAAAATATATACAAAAAGCAGATTTTGCGAATAAAATAACTATTAGGTACCTACCTACATTAACCTACCTACATTAAATCCGTAACCTCTTAGGAATTTGTTAGATATTTATTCTTGCCGTTATTCATTTGAATCTAATTCTCGGAAAACGATATTAAATTTTAATAACACAATTTTATTCCGAACATTTTTCAAATTATTTTTACAGCTTTCATAAATTATAAATAAATACAAATTATTTTTATAAATATTAAATTACGGCAATATTTGAATTTCCACTAAAATAATTAATGGAAAAAATCTAAGATTTTATTTAACATTTTTGTGCGTGAAGAGTGTGGGTTTGATCCCAAGGGACATGTATTAATGACACCTCTGGAAGCTCAAACGAAATTAAATCGTGAACAAACCCTCGATTCTAGGAAAATTAAGAGTAATACGAGTATCCTTCAAAGGACAATATCCCAGATGACATAAGTACGCTATTTGACCTAATTATAATTTAATTCTTTAACGAGAAGTGTGCAACCGGCGGAGTATGAAGTTTGGCCGGTAAAGTAAAGTTTATGTGGAGGAAGGTATGCAGAATGCTAATGCATTTCAAATAATGCTTAGAAATACATACAATTAATAAAAATAGCAACAACACACAATTCCTCAGATTATTAACACACGCTACCGTGCGTTTAATAGGTGCGTTTAATTTTGCTGCACGTTGATGTCTGTCAATTTGTCACAAAAAAAAATCTACCTAATAGACAAAAGAGCCCTTATAAAGTTCAAACTTAAAATTGCATGAATTGTTATAGGCGAATTCCGACCACACGCGACCTCTAATTTTAAACAATTATGTATTATTATAATTGATTCATGAAGATGATGTCATATGAGCAGTAGATTTTTAGGATGTCACCACAACCACTGCGGTGCTACTAGTAGAACATGTAGACTAACTTATATGGAAGGCCGGAGAAAATTCAAGGTATAAAAAAGGCATAAAAAAGGCCAAATAAAGCTCTGGACTAATACAATAAGAGTTGAATATCAATCACAATATGAGTGTCGAGTAACCAGATTTGAAATCGACATTTGACCTGACACTAGTGTGTTCGATATTCAGTTATATTGTATTAGCGCAGAGTTCTATTATCAGTGCTCTGAATTTTCGCCGGCCTTACGGATTCTTGACAAAATGGTCCCAGCCTAAGACATCAGTCAAGAAAAATACCTCCAATGGCACCACCGTGAAGTGAGTAACGAGACCTTATTCTAGAAGCAACATAAGATTCAATACAATACATAAATTATATTTATTGCAATCATAGTTTAAAGTTTAGATTCGGCGTAGAAATAATTCAGTTTGACACTGGTTAAAAGCGATGTCGGTTAGCGCTTATCCTGGATACTAAAATTACATTGTCTGCCACCGTTCAGCTTTCACAACCTAATTATTGATACCATTTGTACGGAGCTTGTAATATAGCTTAAATCTAGTTATTACGACCTAAAGCAATAGATTCACATTTCTAGAAAGTTGGTTTATTTCATAATTATTGACTTAATTACGGCTGTTTTTTTCACACCTCATTTCATATGCCCATTAAATGGCGATTACAACCGTCCATGGATACTCACAACACTTCTGGTGTTGCGCACTTGTATTCCAGAGTTCGCTAAATACGACGACGAAGTTCGAAAACAAAAACATGGGATTTGACATAAGTAACGCTAAGTGACATAGCGATGGCAACTTGGTTAAAGGATAAAGGTCCTCAAAATCCTAAACCCCCCACTTCGGCCTCCAGTAACCTCGCTCACTTGCCGAAACATTTCGGCAAGTGAGCATTCAAGCATCATTTCGGCCACAGCACGCGATGTGATGGATGACTTGTAAACCATTACAATCACTATTTATTTCACTTATATCCACAACTTTGGAGCTTCAATTGCATCATACATCCGCGATAACGGTTAAGGTTGGTATTTACGAGGCCCAAATAAACATCCTCGAATTTCTAAATGTGGGAGAACCATTGTTTTCTGTAATGCCGTAGTATTTTCCGGTCGAGCGGGCCACTTGCTGTTGCCGAGGCTACATACCAACGAGGGTAATTGAAAAATTTAAAACCAAAAAACGTTTCCGATATCCTAATCGTTGATATAAAGTTGATAACATAATATACAAAAATATTATATTTTGAAGCTATAAAGTCCGTATATGGAGTATTGTAACAATAACGTCACGTATTATACGATTTTCGTGAAATACATAAAACCTAATTTCCGACGTTTTGCGCCAAGATGTACATTGCCTTCGTAATGTGAAAGACACGTTCCGGTGAAACATCTCAAGTTTGCTCGCTTGTAATGATACCTGCAGTTCGGGCTCGTACATTCGTTGCACATGCAAAACTACTTCAATATTAAAAACAAAATATGTAATATATTTCATCGTTCCGTCTTCGTCATTTTAATGAAATGAAAAATAGAGAATATAGTACCTAAGTATAAAATATTATTGTGTAGTCGAGCACTAACGTAACACATCTTATTTACAATCTAACAAATGTATACATCACAATGTGTCTTCCTTATGTTGTGTGTGTTCCTTATGCTCAATTAAAAAAATTCATTATTCATTTCGAAACCTATTTATATTTTTGCATTACTTAAGGTACACCATGCCCATATAAATTTTTCTAATAACTATGCTAATGTAAATATATTGGACGAATTCTAGTGTGACCCAGAAGATATTTGTTCCTTATGCATCAATCTGACCTAATACCCTTCCCTCATTGCTATTCAAGTCATTTCTGAAAGGCTTCTTTGATTAGGGAATACTTGTGAAATCGATAGACGCGATGTATGTCACGAAGATGATTCAATTAAAACTATCATTTTATGTTAGGCTAGTTGTAGTAAGTGGGTTATATTTTCTCCTTTTCGGCGTCAAAAGGATTATTTTTGTAGGACAGTTGGCACTCTTATAGTTTACCCTTAAACCACCTTGCCCGAAGTGACAATACTTTTTTGCAACTTAACTCGTGCTAAGTTATGTTTTACACTATACAGTTTGGACACATAATTCATCTTATAAGGGACAATTCTTGATTACCGGACATCTAGTTTATTAGAACATAATCGGCGTTAAAATTCGACAGAATATATTTATCGGTTTGAGCTGTATGTCGATCCATCCACGTCGGTCACTAACAGTTACCAGTTTTATGATATTTATGTGGAGTTCCCAATTTCAGAAACAAAACCTTAAATAAATTATAATATAATGATGATATATTTATAAAAAAGTAGTTACTTACTTGGAAAATATAAAAAAGTTGCAATAAAAATCACGAGCTGCGGCTGTTACAAAATAAGAGTAGGTAAATAATAATTCATTGATATTAAAATTAATCAAGATCATATTAGGGGCGCGTTTACAAAGTGTATTGTTTGTCAGCGGCCTATTACGGACTGACATTTCTTTAGAAATGTTTTGTGCAATAAAACCAGACAATTTCCAAATAAAATAAGCCTTTTTGCCGTGCATTAAGATTAATAACAAAACACGTGACTGTAAGAGAGCCACGCTTCGGCATGAATGAGCCGGCTCGATCGCGTAAATACCACGACCTTATAGAAAACCAGCGTGAAATAACGCTTGCGTTGGAGCCCCAGGGGGGAATTGGGGATTTCAAGGACCAGGAACGCAAGTCGCAACACCAGAGGAGTTACAACTATAACCACTCTGATGTTGCGATTGTCCATGGACGGCGGTAATTGCTTACCATCAGGCGATCTGTCTGCTCGTTTCCTAGTTCATTTCATTAAAAAAAAGGCAAAAAAATGTAAGGAGATTTTTTATGGGTTTTCCAAATATTTTTTTAAATATTAATGGATATATTTTTGGACCATATATTTAAACACCGAACAGGCTCTGGAAAATAGGTTTTGCCATACTAAAAATAATTATTTTTTTATTATAACCAATTTTCTATAAAGAAGTACTCTATATTTTGTGACAAGTAGAAGTTAACGGCCCGTTTCAATAACCAATCTACCAATAACTATTTGTTAAAAACGTCACATTTCTATCGCAAAAAAACGGCAAATTATTGAATGTCGACGTTTTAATAAATACTTAGTTATTGGTAGATAGGTTATTGAAACCTGTTAAAAACGTCGCAAGCATATGCCATTATGTAATTTACAGTAATCATAGTCATCATTATCTTATATAAAATACCTAATGGAAGCTTGGCGCGTATTCAATTATACATTCGAACACTTATTTTAAACATTCTTAATATGTGTTAATAAAAATATAATAAATATGACTAAACAGGGAAAAAATATTATTTTGAAACGAAAAAAATAAACCGACTTCCAAAGTAGAATGGACAAAAAAGTAAGAAATTAATCTTATTTTCCCTTTTTATTTATTTTATTAATACCCCTATTACCCTTAATATAATAATACCCCTTTTTATTTTATTAATACCCTTTTAAATCGGCTAATATTTAAATAGATTTGTAAACGCAACTAGGAAAAAAATTAGGTCGATAGGCTTACACGTGTAAGATCTTCAAGTTTCTTAATTCTTAGTGAATTGAATAATTAAGTTCGTGTGAACGTGTGAAAATCGTGGTGTAAGGTGTTATAATACGGGAATCTCGTATAAAGAGACTCATAATTGTTCGAGCAGGTTTTACTGCGTACTTTCTTGGAAGAGGATTTTTATTTCAAAAATGTTGTCGTCACACTAATATGAGCATTATACTCATAAATGCGCTTGTTTGTATATTTGAGTCATTTCATAAAATTGTCTTGGAAGTAGATTTGTCCCTAAACTACACAAACTACTGCGTAATAGACATAGTTATTTTTTCGCGAACGAAGTCGCAGATAACATCTAGTGATAAAGAATGAAAAATCACTACACCAGAATCACTTGTAAAGCTTTCATATTCTTCATCACTTGTGAAAACGAGAAAACGGCCAAAACACAGTTGACCTTTTTGACCTATTTACAGTTCGTCCGCAATGACCTTTACCACTATAAGTTTTCTGCTGACGTTACCAGCCCCACAATAAAGATTTGAGATCTCGCCGCCTTTATCAAAGTCAATTTACTGGAATGGCCATAATAAAAACATAGATATAAAGAGTATATTTATAGAATTTACAACATTCAAAACATTTGAAAAGCTGCAGTAGGTAGAGATTTTATTCAGAGTACGGGTTCTTGATTTATGAATAGTAATAAAAATTAAAAAGTTCGTTTGATAAATTGTTATCAATATAAAGTAGCGCTCGTAGGCTAGTGAATTTGTAGCGCTAGATTAAAAACATTTTTAATTCCTTCATATTTTCACATGATAATTTTTATTCATTTTTATTCATTACTATTTAACATTGAATAGCTATATTGATCTCGTTTCCGTTATAAATGTATAACGGAAACGAGATCAATAAAGCTATAAAAACATGAAAAATATCAACGAATCTACATAATATTATTAAGCTATTTTGATGAATATTCTCAAGTCTTTAAATGTTGGATCGTATGATGGGTAAAAATCATCACAAATGCTACTCAAAATTAGAGAATCACGAATCGGACTCGCCCACAGGAGGTACCGTACAGAGTAGGGGCGAGCATCATAAATAGTTCAGAAATCGAGTCTTGCAGTTTTTGTCGAGCCTGAAAATGGGTGATGATATTTTGTATGAAGAATCTATTATTTTTGATATTTATCGTTTTAATCAAAAACTTATGCGTCGTAAAAAATGAAACATATAAAAACAAGATACACTATTTCAACTGTTATGTTCAACTTAATATTTTGAACCCCTCTTAGACTTTAGACCCTCTAATTTTTATGATTTAATTACAAATGTGCAGTTTTCAGATTTTTTGTCGTACTTGTATTTTATTTTAACGCTTTTGTGTTTTGTAATGTTATATGTTGTATAATTGTAGTATATTGTAATGTTATTAGCCAAATTTTATAGTTCTAGGTAAACGGGAAGTATCCTATGAATTTTGATTCCCTTGAGAGTGTCGAAATATGAGTTCTTTGTGTCAAAAATAGCTGTATCTTTGTTTATGTTAGCTTAAAAGTCTAATTCTAATAATAGTTTATAGTTACATGCAAGTATTGTCGACACTCGACAACATAATATTGTAAAAGGCATTGGTAGCTGCGCTGCAGTTTTACACTTTTGCAGCTGCCGGAATCTTATTTCAATTAATACTGGCCTGTTATGCTTCGTTTATGTATTTGGATTTTATCAATAATTATCAAATATCAAATTCTCTTCACCGCTTCAAGGGGCTGTAGGCCTAAGTTTACGGTTTTAAATATTTCAACTCGATACCTCCACGCGTTCTTGAAATAAAAAATCTTGATAGTCAGACACATAAACGGACCTACAACCGGACAAAATTTTTATAAGGGTTCCGTTTTTTTCTTTTGAGGTACAGAACACTAAAAATTACTTTCATTTATACAAACTAATTAGGATCCGATATTTGCAAGATAATTAGGCATTTCCCGGAAATGTACCTTAGCTTTTTCTTCCCATAAAATTGGGTTTAATAGTTAAAAACTAATTATCATCGTTGATTATGGTAATTAGGTTGGTGTAGGGTACGTTTTTAAGAAGAATATTGGGATATAGCGAATCTACCCTGGTTACAAAATTAAGTTAAAATGAAATCTAAGAAGGCATCTCTTAAACAAGTAGAGCTAAGTAAATTTCAATGTAAAACACCAAGTTTTTAATACAAAGTAGCGTTGTTTTCATTCACAAAGGCGAACCTCTAATAACTCATCACTTAAATTGATATCGTAATAACACGCAACTTTCCCGGTTATAACGATCTAATTAGCAAAGTTAATGTACACCGAGCGTCGAGTTTTGTATAGGTACTAAGTAATATGAAAATAATTTCATTATTGAATAATGTTTCCTTGTAATTTTTGGTTGACTTAAATTATTATTCATTACCCTGAGAAACTCACTTTCTGTGAGATCTCATTTACATGCAAATACAATATATTTGTACCAGATTTTATCTATTGACTAACTGTTAAACATTGTTATGATTTACGGCCGGTTTCAGTAACCTATCGACCAATAACTATGTGTTAAAAACGTCGTCATTCAATCATTTGCCGGTTTTTTGCGATACAAATTTGACGTTTACAAATAGTTATTGGTAGATAGGTTATTGAAACCGGCCGGTAGTGTGATACATATATTTATAAAATTATAACAATATACTAAGGTCTTTAATAGAGCTACAAAAATACAAATTACTGCGTAGTTACGTCATGTCATATTACATACTGCTTGTAGGCAGTAGAATGTACACAGTCGTAAGCACCTAATAGCCAACAATATATACAAATATATAAAACTGAAGTGTCTGTTTGTAATTAAAAATTAACATCTTTGCACTTAATGCGTATGAAAGTATATACTGTACTTACAAGTTACAATAAAAAAACATTTTTTTAAATGTTTGTCTGTCCGTCTGTCTGTCAGTTTGGTCGGCTATTATCTGAAATGGCTGGACCGATTTTCACGGGACTTCCACTAGAAGATAGCTAATGTTATAAGGTCTATCATAGGCGACTTTATATTAGGGTTCCGTTTCCGTTAGTTCTATGCAAACAAAGTTGCGGCCACCAGCTAGTATATAATAAAAAAAATTATAATCGTGTATAAAATAATAATTATATACATAACTAAATAAAATAAAAGTGGACAGTCCTTTATATTATATAGTACAGATATTATACAAATGCAAGGAATATGAATAGCGCCCAGTTTCAAAGTATCAAAAGGAAATTAAAAAATAAAATTTAATCTAGCAAATTGTACTCAAAAAATAGTGAAATAAATTTCATCCAATTAGGTGGATTGAAATACAATTTCATCACATGATATAGAAATATTTTTTACTCCCGTGTAAGCGATGTATTCATTACCTCATAAAAGATTATTCAGTGAATAGCGTTGGCCTGTTCCAAAAAGATTCAATGGCCAGACTCCGGCTTTGGTGTAATTCCTCTTAAAGTCTGTAGATTAGTTTTTTATATTTAACGAGATTTTTGCCGCGACTACGTTTGCGCGGCAAAATACATCCTTTAAGGGTCAGTTCACAACACGATGATACGCGACATGACGCTTCATACCGAAATTCACACTCGGGTCAATTTACACAGAAACGAAACGATACACGAAATGACGATACATTTTAAAGATAGCTATTCAAAATTGAACTTTATTCATTACACAAGAAGATAAACGTATTAGAGAAGATATTATAAGAGTCCGAATGTCAGGTTGCACCGCGCTGCACAGTGCATGTGCAGTACATGACGGATGTCATATGAAACATGTATCTTTGTGTGTAGTGAGTAAAGTCCAATCTTGAATAGCTATCTTAAAAATTCAGCGCCATGTCGCGTATCGATTCGTTTCGGTGCGAATAGACCCTAAGGGGTAGAATTTTAAAAATGCACTTTTGGTATTCGTAAGCGCTATCTATAGTTTGGTTACTTGGACAAAGCTAGTAATAGAATATTTTCTTTTAGATACCATTTGTATTTACTTTGTGACTTAAACTTAAAACAATTTCATATAATATAATATTGACCACAATTCAAATTCAAACGTAATCCATTTACGACACCAAATAGCATTCAAATTAAATGTTAAACGGAAATAATTCCACAAATATTAAGCTGTTCATATCTCCCGATTATTCTGTAAACACGATTGTTGTGAACGCAAAATGTACCACAATCAAAATGTCTATCGAATACTATGCTGATGATGTAACAATTTTCAAGTATTTCCATACGAGTGTTTTGTTTCATAACTTAATGATTCTTAATGATGAATATCACATAATATATTAAATCATCATTATTATATTACTACTTGAAGCAAAAACTTTTAGTACAGTTTTACAAGAATTGTGCGAAGGAAGGAGTATGATACGCACAATTAAAGTTTGCGTGGAGGAAGGTGTCCAGAAAGTTGATATTTATGTGAAAATACTTAAAAATACATAATATTATCCATTAAAATAACAACAACACACACTACCTGAGATTAATAACTCACACTACCGGGACCGTCCATTCGATCCAATTTTGATACACGTTTTCTATCTCGAGGCAAAATAGCCCTTTAGAAGCTCAAGCTCAAAAAGCTATAATAATTATTTTGGGCGAATTTTGACCACAGAGTGGCCTCTATTATTACTAAAAAATCATTATTCTATAGAAAAATATGGACCAGACAGACTCAAATGTATGTACCAAGGAATTAAGCGCAGAGAGACTTCTGGAATCTTGATGCTTGAAATCTGAAGGAAATTGTAAAACTTCTTCGTTTTCAGTTCATACAGTTTTGCAGAACAAAATATAGATACCTTCTTGATTTCACGATAAATCGTAAACAAAACTAGTTTAAATGATACGTTCTATAAATATTATTGTATCTACACAGCTTCATTACCAAACACTCGTGTTCCACTTTTACATAGTGAAAACGTGACGTCACGAGAAAATCACTCATTGCGACTATAAAAGTAATAAATTCTTTGTGTTGTTGTGTAATATATGAGAGTGTATTATTTGGCACAAAAATGTATGTTGTCGGGTTTATTGAAATTAAGAATACAAATGTACTGCCTGATGTAGATCGCATAAACTAGAACATAAAAGATGTACATTATCATAGGAACTACACATGTCAGGGTCATGGTATATTTCGCTGAAACAAATGCTGATTTCTAGTTTTGAATTATTGGCCGTATGCTTATGTACTGCTCATTAATGTTTTGACGAAAGTTTTGATATTTCCTATAGCAACATAATATCACTGTAGGTTTTTACTAATCAAAAATATTAATATTAATTAATTAATATTAATATAATAATATTTTTGTTTACTACACTGAGAGTCCACGCGGACAAATCTTAACCAATAACCAATGTGATATATTTTATTACTATGGGGTAACCCCCTAAGTATCTTACATTTTAAACGGGCCAATCTTGTATATATAATCGTAACCTCGGCAATGGCTACATGTATTTATATGAAATTTAGCGTTTTGGGGGAAAAAAATTGGTCTAGCTAGGTTTTGTCCCTGCGAAACTGCGCATTTTTAAGTTACATATATATGTTTCTTTCTTTCGTCGTGCAACAATATATCAATAATTTCGACTCTACTCGTATAATGTCAGTCCAATTGGCAGTTTGGTTAATTTTTGCGCTGTTTGGAAATTCGGATTGTGGTGGGTTCGAACCCCGGTAAAATATATATGTTTTTTTTTAATCTACTAGAGCTCCGAGCAAAGCTCGGTTACCCAGGTACTAATATAAATGTGTGCAAGCACCTTCCTCCGCGTAAACTTTAACTGTGCCAAGTATCATGCTCCTCCGTTCGCACAATTCTCATACAACTTTACTGAAAGTTTTTGCTTCTAGTATTTATACTTATATAATAATGATGATTTATTATATTACTAATCTTTAAGGATTCATGACTATTGCCTGCCCCTAAGGGTACTGCTCATCAATCTTTTTAACAACGCCCTTTTACTGATAGGCGCAAGCATAGTGGCAGATCTTACGATAGTAGGACACTATTTACGAGGATTTAATCCAGCAAAGGTCATTTAGATGTCCCTCTAAAACGTAATGTAACGTAAATCTCTTCTCTAGAGTCTTGTACTCTCTTAGAACTCTTAGAATGTAGACCCTAGCTATTTTTAAACTTTAAATACAATTTCATTTAGATTTTGAAACTAATTTAAATGACTCGATAACGATTACAATCGTACAAAGCGATATAGAACGTAGATTTTTATAGCTTTTAAATATATTGCGGGTAGTTACGAAATAAAGTCCGGGGTATTCAAGTTTTGAGTCACGTAGTTGGTGGCGTGCCAACTTGCTCAGCGCCCCCTCATTACCTACTCGAACATATATCGCTTTCTTATACTATTGAGCTCACCTATCTACTAATAAAAACTTGGAAAGATTTGTGATACTCCAAGATATATTATTTCCTATTCGACTTTAATTTGACTTACTTTTGTCCGACTGGAAATTATAGTTTTGACTTATTTGACTTGTGTGGATTAAATTTTGACCCGTGACCCGTTATACCGCATATAACGGATCACGGGTCGAAAAGTCACGAAAAAGTAATGAAAAAGTGTTGCTACTTATAAAGACGTCATGTGTCTTTCTTTTTTTACTTTTGTCTTGGGGACAGAATCTTCTCGGACATCCTTGAAGGAAAAATATTGTGAAAGGACCTTCGACCTGATGAACAGGTTTCCACACAAAACACGGATGTTTCACAAAATAAAAAAAATATTCAGAATAAAAACCAAACTTTTGTTATCTGAACGTTAAACAACCGTTCGGAACCATAATACGGCGAGAAGAACCGGCGTTAGAAACTCGCGCGCATGCCACCTTGTAGTAAAATAGATAACTAAAATTCTTCTTTTTTAATATATA